>JAMWYP010000005.1:1325416-2650833 GCA_025563575.1 Acacia pycnantha | reverse complement strand
GTTCTAAGCCTTTTAACTTTGAGCATATTTTGAAAAATGAGTACTGATGTAACTCCAGCGTTATGTTCTAAAGATGGACAGAAACGAGGTCCTCTACATAAAATATTAAGGTCAAAGAAAATGTACTGCGCGTATGTCCGTAATTTCTAAAATGATAGGGTTAGGACTGAACCCAAGCCGGTATATCCACCGCCTGGACCTATGCCGATATCAGAACCCTGATGCCTCTGATGAGTCAGTCTGAGAAATGTTGGGCCCCTCGATGAGTCAGTCTGAGAAATGTATGTCCATACTACGATGGAAAGGAGTTTCCATTTCAATTAGACTACTCAAGAATCGAGAAAGTAATGATCAAGAACAGGAAGTTGACATTCTCCATGCCTCATCTTTGACCAAATTATCGCGTGACAAAAGGGACGTGACATGGTTGTACGATAGGTTGTATCGTATCATCGATCCCCATATGAATTGGGTAGTCGCAATGTCTTGCTAGAGGCCGCTTGTGACTTGTGGGCTGGTACAGTATTGATCAACTGCTAATCTCATGTGGGCCTGCAGGGTCGCACACAAGCAATAGGTATAAATACGGTCGTAGGAGTAACTCTTGATTATTGATTAGAAGTGGTATACCCCATGTGATTACTAAGGGATTTTAACTAAGACCTCATGGATTTCAAACTCCTATATCATTTAGTGGGTAAGGATAGCCATTGAACCAGTTTCTCAAAAGAATTCACTTCACTCACATTCCATTAACCATTCCATTTTTATAAAAATACCAAAAATAATAGTTTAGCATTTAATTAAATTGCATTACTCTTTTAGTTATTAATTTGGAAAACCAAAACCCCGTTTTCCCTTGTTTTCATTGTCTTTGTATAGCATTTAGGTTACTTAGGAATTAATAAAAGGCTCTTCGAGAAGAGATAATGATTTTAGATTTGTCCATACGCACTCCTTCATTAATTTTTTTTATTGTAGACCCTACGGCTAACGATAAAAAAAAGAAAGAAAAAAATACCCTCATCACGAGTCTCTCTAAATTCTACTCTTAGCAATGTCACGCGTCTCAAGCTTAGCCTCCTTCGCCTGAATTTCCTCTTCAGCTGCCAACACATAAGACATGTCAACACAAAAAACTCTAGACCGAACTGAATCAACCCAGTCTTTGTCAAACCCAAGCAAGGTTGTATCATATAAGTTAGCCTCCAAGATTGACATTTTTGAACTTGTGATGCTATGCCTATAAGGAGTCTTGTTGGCTAGCACCACCAAAATATCTACTAGCAGTGGGTAGGAACAAGCTATCATACGTTGAGAGCGATGTCATGCGTGGAGAGCGATGTTCTTGAGGCAGCAATAGTTGAGGATATCGTTCAAGTGCTTGTTCAAGAAAAGCCATTTCATCACCATCTTTTAGCTCCACAAGTTGGAAAATTTCACAAACTCCCAATTTAGGAGATGAAGTAGTGCCAGTATCAGAAATTTTTGATTCTGTCACAATTAAGAAAGTTAGCAGATAGTTCAAACAGAAAAAAGTATGACAAGCATGTAAAGAAATGATAGGAATAATATACAGCAACGTCCTCTGTTGGTCTATTCAAGAAAGAGGCATGCGAAAGGAAACTGAAATATGGAAGTTATCTATCTGTTCTGTTTTAGGAAGTTGTACCTAGGAAGTTAAAGTATCTTATCTCTAGGAAGTTATAGGGAAGTTAGTAGTTGTTATCTTATCTTTATCTATATATATCATGTAAGGCAATATCAGAAGTTATCAATGAATATATGAATATTTCCCTTATTCGGTCAAGAACTCAGATTCTGATTCTTGGGTGATCTGATTACCTTGTGGATTTAAGATCCATCATTCTTGGTATCAGAGCCACTTTCTTTGGGCCCTTGAGAGAGATGGGAAACAATAGAAAGAAAACTCAACCATCTGATTCTGCTATGCCTAATCCAGAAGCAGAATCCTCCAAATCCCCTGACGACGACCCACCAACAGCACCAGAAAACGTAACACAACAATTGAATTTCATAGTATCTAAACTCTTAAGTTTAGACGCTGAAATGAAAGAAGTCAGAAAGCAGAAACAGCCTACTATTATGCTCGAGCAGACTAAGAAGGAAACTGCAAAATCACCAGACACACATGAAGACTTCGAACAAGACATACCTTGGTGGTATAGAAAACCAAACAATCGCCCACACTCGAAAATTGAATTCCCAAAATTTGAAAATGGTGATCCAAGGGGCTGGGTGATGAAAGCGGAGAAGTATTTCAGGTATTACCAGACTCCTGAAGACTTAAAAATTGAAGTCGCTGCAATGTACTTGGAAGGAGAAGCATTGGACGTATTCACTTGGGTATCTTCGAGTCGCACCAAACGACACTGGGAATAATTAATTCAAATCTTCCAGGAGCAATTTGGGTCAACGGAATTCCAAAATCCGGACGTCTACTTATGTGACGTTAAGCATACTGGTTTTGTCGAAGAATACAGGAAAGAGTTTGTGCGTCGATCAGCATCTGTGCAAAACTGGCCAGAACATTGTCTTTTAGCACTGTTCATTAATGGCTTAAAAGGGAATCTGAAATCAGATGTCAAAATTCAGAAACCACGCACCGTGTATAAGGCCGCTAGTCTCGCTTTGGAGTTTGAAGCCAAATACATGCCTCAACAAACCAATGCCCGATATATGCAGAATAAGGGATCTGATTATAGTGCTAATTCCCGATTTCAAGGGTCCCGCAATAATTGGGGATTAACAATAATTGGGGAATTAATAATTCCACCAATTCGGCCAATCCCAATCTCAACAAACAATTCTTGCCGTCGGGATTTTTGCAAAATCAGGCCACGGGATCTCCGCAAGCGCAAACCTCCGCGTCTTCCTCGGGTATCTCGGAAACAGAACGACAGAATAGGCGAAGCAAAGGTTTATGTTACCGATGTGGGGCAAATTTCACCACTGGTCACCGATGCAACTCGTACTCATTGAAACTTATGGAGTTACCCGACGATCAGGAAGAAACAATGGTTGAAGAAGACGATGCAGGTCAAGAATCATTCGCAGAAATTTCATTACATGCTTTTCTCGGGAAAAAGTCTCAAACAACTATGAAAGTCTAGGGTACACTACAATCGAAATCTGTGCTGATTCTTATTGATTCAGGATCAACACACAACTTCGTTTCTAACGAGTTGGTGTCTGAATTATCATTAAAACTTGACAAGCTTCCTCCTCTAAGAGTCCAAATCGGTGATGGTTCTATGAAAGCTTGCAATGCTATTTGCAGGAATCTCACCATTACAGTACAGAGCTTGACCATTACTGAAGAGTTCTTCTCTTTTAAACTTGGGGGTGTAGATATGGTATTGGGAATCAAGTGGTTGGCCTCTTTAAATACTGTAGAGGCTAATTGGCAGCAATTGTTTATGATTTTCTGGGTGGATGGTAAACGATATAGACTCCAAGGATTGCCTCCATCTTCTTCTCAGGTTTCCCTTTGTAGCTATGATGGAATGGAGATTGTACGCCGTTTCGAAATTCTGCAAGACTTACAGCAACAATTTGCTGATATTTTCCTTGAGCCTCAATCCCTTCCCCCTATTCGAGACAAAAGCCATTATATCCATTTACAGCCCAACGCCTCTCCACCTAACATTCGTCCATACAAGTATCCACATTCTCAAAAAACTGAAATTGAATCCCAAGTGGCTGCATTACTTCAAAAAGGTTTTATCCGCCCTAGTGTGAGTCCTTTTGCAAGCCCTGTTTTGTTAGTTCCCAAAAAGAACTCTACCTGGCGTCTTTGTATAGATTATAGAGAGCTGAATAAAATTACTGTGCCAGACAAATACCCTATTCCCACAATTGATGAATTGATTGATGAGCTTCATGTGACCAAATATTTCTCAAAAATTGATCTCCGTTCTGGGTATCACCAAATTCGAGTAGCTCCTATGGATATACCAAAGACAGCTTTCAGAACTCATTCAGGACACTACGAGTTTATAGTCATGCCGTTCGGTCTCACCAATGCCCCATCTACTTTCCAAGCCATCATGGATGACTTATTTAGTCCATATCTCCGGAAATTCATATTGGTATTCTTTGATGATATCTTGGTTTATGGTAAGGATTTTCAAGATCACCTTACTCATTTAAATGTTACCTTCCAATTATTACGTTTGAATGAGTTCTATGCAAATCCTGAAAAATGTGACTTTCTCCAGCTAGAAATTTCATTCTTGGGACATAATATTTCTTCTGAAGGAGTGGTGGCTGACCTTGACAAAATCTCTGCTATTGATAAATGGCCTTTACCCAAAAATGTTTCTGAATTACGTGGTTTCTTGGGTCTTACAGGTTACTACCGTAGGTTTATCAGAAATTATGGTCAAATTGCCAAGCCACTTACTGATATGACCAGAAAAGATGGTTTTAAATGGGATGTTCATTTATTGGCAGCATTCCAAGATCTACAGAAAGCATTAGTAAATGCTCCAGTATTAAAGTTACCTGACTTTTCCAAGAACTTTATTGTCAAATGTGATGCTTCATCTTCTGGTATTGGTGCTGTTTTACATCAAGAGTTTCATCCAATTGCATTTTACAGCAAAGGTTTTTCTCCTACAAAATAGAACGCTTCAGTTTATCATAGGGAATTGTTAGCCTTGGTGTCTTCCTTGCAAAAGTGGCGTCATTATCTTCTTGGGCGCAAATTTGAGGTTCATAATGATCATTTTAGCCTCAAATACCTCTTGGAGCAGCGCATAACAACTCCAACCCAACAACGCTTGATATTGAAGCTTCTCCCATTTGATTTCCAGATTAAATACAAGATTGGGTCTTCTAATCAAGCCGCTGATGCTTTATCTCGAATTCCTCATTCCAGTGATTTCTTCTCTTTGGTAATTCCCCATGCTGCATTGTTTATAGATTTACCATCACTTTTGGATCAAGATCAGTATACATCAGCTATCAAGGCATCTCTCCAAGTTAATCCACAATCAGTGCCTCATTTTACTCTCAATGATGGGCTTTTATACTACAAAAACAAATTGGTCATACCTGCTACATCTGATCTTTCTACTGCCTTGATCAAAGAGGTTCATTCAACTCCTATGGGAGGCCATGGTGGGATCCTAAAAACACTTAAACGTCTGCAGCAATTTTACTATTGGCAGCACATGAAGGAAGAAATTGCCAATTATATTAAATATTGTTCAACTTGTCAACGTGGCAAATACATCCCTCAAGCACCCGGTGGTTTGTTACAACCCTTACCTATTCCATCTCATATTTGGGAGGATCTTTCCATGGACTTTATCACTGGTTTACCTCCTTCTCATGGTTGGGAATGTATCTTTGTGGTTGTGGATCGTTTTAGTAAGGCAGCACATTTTATGGGTATGCCTAGAACTTTTTCTGCAAAATCTGTGGCTTCTATTTTTAGTAAGGAAGTCGTTCGTCTGCATGGATTTCCTAAGACCATTGTATCAGATCGAGATCCTATTTTTCTAAGTGCTTTTTGGCAAGAATTATTCCGCTTGAGTGGGACTACCCTCAAAATGAGCACTTCTTACCACCCCCAAACCGATGGACAAACTGAAGTCGTTAATCGGTGCTTGGAGACTTACTTACGCTGTGTTTGTCAGAATTTTCCAAAAAGTTGGAGCCAATTCTTGCATTGGGCTGAATTTTCCCACAATACAGGATTCCATTCTTCCACCGGTTTTAGTCCTTTTCAGGTGATGTATGGAAAAGCCCCTCCTTCCTTGCTGCCTTACGCTTCTGATGGCACCCATATCAAGGATTTGGCTGATCCTTTTGAAGAAAGGGATGCTGTTATCCAGTTGATTAAAATAAATCTGGCTGCTGCTCAAACACAGATGAAAAATTATGCAGATTCTCATCGCAGGGATATCAGTTTTGCTGTAGGTGACTTGGTGCTTCTCAAACTCCAACCTTACAGACAGAAATCCCTATCCCACTGCAAATACAATAAGCTGTCCCCTAGATATTTTGGACCATATCCTATTAAACGCAAGATTGGATCTGTTGCATATGAACTCACACTACCTCCAGAATCTAAGGTCCACCCTATATTCCATGTTTCCCTATTACGTCCAGCTCATGGCTGTATCCCATCTGCAATTCTACCCCCTCTACCTATTTCAGATGATTGGGAGTTGTTATTAGAACCTGCACAAGTTCTGGATTCCAAAGTAATCACTACAGATTCCACCGATGAACTTCAGCTGCTGATCCAATGGAAAAATCGCCCTTCTGAAGAAGCTAGTTGGGAGCCTTATGATCTGATTGTTTCCCAATTTCCTCAATTCCGCCTTGAGGACAAGGCTCATTTTGTAGGGGAGGGTAATGATAGGAATAATATACAGCAACGTCCTCTGTTGGTCTATTCAAGAAAGAGGCATGCGAAAGGAAACTGAAATATGGAAGTTATCTATCTGTTCTGTTTTAGGAAGTTGTACCCAGGAAGTTGTTTTAGGAAGTTAAAGTATCTTATCTCTAGGAAGTTATAGGGAAGTTAGTAGTTGTTATCTTATCTTTATCTATATATATCATGTAAGGCAATATCAGAAGTTATCAATGAATATATGAATATTTCCCTTATTCGGTCAAGAACTCAGATTCTGATTCTTGGGTGATCTGATTACCTTGTGGATTTAAGATCCATCAAAAGACACTTATGTTGATGGAGAGAAGGAGTGACTTGGGGAAGGATCTATTTTATAGGCTAGTTTGATTCAACTTCCTCTTGAACACTTGAGTGGTCTCTTGTTTTTTTGATAGTCTGCATTGAACAAAATGAAAAAGAGAATGTACTTGTCTTTATTTGGTTCTCTTTCAAAATGGATTTTTTGTTACGAGAGAGCTCAGAAGACGTACAAGTGCTCTTTGGAAAGGAGTTGCCATTGGTGATGTGTCTGTACTCATATATCAAAGGAGCTCATTAATTCCTTTTGTTGTTACCTTAGTAGTACTCTAGCAAACATCAAAATGTGAGCATGCAAACTAACTAACTAATGCAGACTAAGAATAAAAGCATAATATAAAATACTTCAATTTCTATAATTACAAAAAAGGCAACAAACTTACAATGCAGAATCTTTTCTAGAGAGAATATTAATTGGTCCTGTAGAATGCTTTCTTGATTGAATTGCTGTCATGTCACCATCTTCTGCATAACTCTGAAAGAGAGAGATTCTTAAAATATGTACATTGTAGTTCTATTTTTCATTGTTCAAGAATCAAGAATCCAAAAGCTTATTTTTGAGTCATTGTAGTCTTAACTTTTATAACCTTTTTATATATTAAAAGGATCTTCATCTACACACTTAAGATCATTTCATGTTGGTAATAAACAGACATTGAAAATGTCAACTTGATCAACTCTGTATTTGTTGAAGTTGTAGCCATTGGTAGCTGTGAAGCATGTATTATAACCCGTTCTTTCAATGTTTTTGACCTCTGAATAACATCAAACTAGAAAACGAAGAAATTTCTCAAACAAATGAGGTCTTCCAATAAAGAAATAATACAAGTTTTAAATGAATGTAGTAAAATTACTTGGGCAGGTGGATCTGATGGTGAATCTTCAGATTCTGAATGAATTAAGCAAGTATTTATTTTAGCTATCATGGGTGTAATGTCTTTTGGAATACTTTCATTTTAAGTAAAGAGGTGCTAGCTAGAGATTCCATTTTAATCACCTCAAAGTCAGTTGAAGCAAGAATTACTTTGCCAACTTCCTTCTCAATTTCTTTGTAGGCCTGAATTACACCAAAAGATGTATCATGAGTAGTTCATTAATGTAACTTCATTAATTTATAGATCTTTTCACATATTGTCCAATATTGAGTTATTTTCAAACAACATTTAGAAATATAAATACACGACCAATTATTTTCCATTTTGTTCAACTTCCATTAGAAATTTTTCTGTGTGTGTGGTGAGATATATCAAGATCTGGGAGATGCCATTCTCATCACCTCAAGATCAAGTAAAGTTGATGTTGCAAGAACCGTTTTGCCAACCTTCTCCTCAGTTTCTTTAAGATAATTTCATTGATTGATAGATTTATTTTTGCTCTCACTATTCAATTCCTTTTCTAGCAACATTTGGAAATATATAGATTTGTTGGTATTGATCTATAAAGAAGTAATGAATGATAGCTAGTCTTTGAACTTAAAGTTACAAAGCTTACCATCATAGATTGACTTGCTTGTGAATAAATTAAGGGTTTATCTGTTTAGCTTTCATGTCCCCTTGAATATTTCCAATGATCTGCGTAACTACCAAATCATATGTTAGGTCTTTTAATTATAATCATTAGGTTATAGCTTCAATGTTTTGTGAAGCGTTCGAACATACAACAGATGCCTTGTCTAATAGTGCTTGCTGGTTTGTCATGAATGTTCCACTTCTTGACTCTTTCTTTGTCAGATCCTAAAACAAGAAGGTGAGAAAAAAGATGCTCCATATTTTCTTATAGCCATCTAGCACATTCCTAATGCAGTACTAAACAAAGAAAATACATAGCACAAAAATCAATAACCAATGGAAGCTCCTCTTGTAGAGTAATGATCGATGTCGCTAATAAGTTGCTTGGTGCTGAATCAGCTAACAGAGCTTCTAATATTTCATCCTTAGAGGCAGAACTTTCTGGAACTCTTCCTTTTACTGTAAAATCAATACTTGGAAACCAAAGGCATGCAACTCACAGGGACCAAAGGATTTCAGGGCATTGGTGTTCTATTTGAGAGAGTATCATTAAGGTCCTAATCAAGGAGGATAATACCATAATAAGTCTCGTAACTTGTGCATAATAACCCTTTCACTTGTCAATGTGACTTTTCTGATATTATTTTCTTTGATTGGGACCATAATGATATTTTCCCCTTTACCTCCTCGCTCTCATTTATTAATGTAGTGAGAATGGTATTAAATTTTAAATTAATAATTTTGAAATAAAAATAAATATTTTTAAAAATACTCATGCTTAAGAAATTATTTATTTTAAATTTTTTATCTATTACATTAATTTTTCTTAAAAAATTAAATTAAAAAACTAAATCTAGACTATTCAAATTTAATCTGGATGGTGCATATTAAGAGTCGTCTTTGCCATTTTTTGAGAAGAGGACTAATGGTATATCAAAAATAATTTGGAGAATTCTTCTATAAAAAGGGAAAAAAATTCTAGGGACCTCATTTAAAACTAAATAGAATTATAACATCCTTAAATTTTTAACGCTTGGAGTTAGCTGTAGCTTAAGTTTTAGTTAGTCAAAGAGTATATATATATATATGTATATTAGATCAAGGGGAAAAATATTCAAAAGAAAACTAAATACAAATAAAATACCTTATTAAAATAATTATTTTGATATAAGAGTGTGTTAAAAAAAAAAGAACAGAACAAAAACTAAAAAGAATTTTTCTGAAATAAAATAAAATAATTATTTTAATAAAAAAATAAACCATAACCTTAATTCTTTCTCCGATAAATACCCTAGAGCTGCTCCCTTGTAAGTCCACTTTTCTCTCTTTCACTATTCCAATCTGTTACTCCCATGGCTCTCAAGTTCCGAACCTGTCCTTTCAACTATTCACCCTTTGTTTTTCTCCTTTCATTTCCTTTCAGCTTTTTTGGTTTTGGGGAGGGAGGAGGAGACTTTACTAAATACTCCATAATTTTTTTTTTAAATATTTTAAAAATAGACTCTCAACAAAATTAAATATTCTTCTTATTAATAGTAATTTGGTCAATATCTTCCCTAGGGATTCATCCCCTCTCATCCCCTCTTCTCAAACCAAACACACCCTTAGGGCCCGTTTGGTACATGGAATCAGTGAGAAAGGAAATGAAAATTAGAAAATTGCTTCGTTTGGTACGCATTTTGGACCAATCTTCTTAGACTCACCAATCTTCCCTTATATATGTAGGAAGATCAAATCCCACCAAAATTGGTATCTCAAGTTCTCACATCACTGTTCACATTTTTTGACAAATTTACTCCTCAAATTTGAACTAGTGGGAATATTCAAACTTGGCGGGAATGTTCGAATTTAAGTTCGGACTTGACGAGAAATTTTTTTACACAAGTTCGAACTTAATAAGAACATATTTTTAAAAGTATATTTTAGAAAAAAAAATAATTTTTCTTTATTATTTTGAATTAATTAATTTTGAGAATAAAATAGACATTTTTTTGATTCTTTACCAACTACTACCCCTTCATTTTCTTCTTACCAAACAACTCATCTTCCCTCAAGCCATCTTCTCTTATCTTTCAAAATTTTTCCTTCTTTTAAGTTCTTTTCCCTCTTCAAATTTTTTCCATACCAAACGGACTCTTAATGTTTACATATGGTGACTATCCTCTTCGCCACGATTTGAAGTTGAAAGGGGTATATATATTTTTTTATTTATTCTGTTCCATCATGACCCCACACTTTTGTTTGTATTTCATGATCAATTTATTGTTAAACTAAGAGAAGCCCACTAAATTTATTTCATCATAACCAATCTTTTTCATGATCAATATATAAACACAACCACACATTTCTTTATTTCATGATCAATTTATTCTGAGCCCTTTAATCTTTAATCTTGAGAAAATGATACTTAAATACTTAAATTTAGGGTATGTTTGGTTTGAGGGGAGGGGAGGGGAGGGGAGGGGAGGGGAGGGGAGGGAAGGGGAGAGAAAAAAAAGGAGAGGAGGGAAAAAAAATGAAAGGACATGGGGCATATATTGGGGGAAAGACGAAAGTGCCCTCAACTTATGTAATGAAAACAGTATGAAGGAAGTCGAAGGTGGTATCCTGAAAAAATCTAGTCGTTCTCTCCGACTCTGAAGAATCGATCGCCGTATCGCACCGTTCCTTCTCAATTGCAGCTTATTCTGAAGATTTCTCAAATCTGGTGACTCATTTCTCTCTTTCTATCTCTTCCCCTCTCCCTCATGCTGCTTGATTTTGCTATTCGGATCATTCTCTGTTAAAATACAATAGATGTAGGGTTTACAGCAAATATAGATTCTTCAAATCTTGTTTTTCCCTTTTCGAATAACTGGAAATTTCTTATTTTCCTATTTCATCTAGTCTCTGCGCTGGGCATTGTAAGATTGAGCTGCTTCGTTGTGTTTCATTACCTGAAACTTCCTATAGTGATGCTAGAATGGGGTTAGTATTTTCAGCTTCACCGTTGTGTTAAATGTTAAAGCATTCGAGTCTTTTATCCTTTCCCCCCTTTGTTTATTCGTGGTATGAGTTTTTGAGAATGTATTAGATCCAGGTAAGACCATTCAGAAAGCACAGTGAAGATGAGTGAAGGTCAGAAGTTCCAATTCGGAACCACTGGAGCCCTGAGTTTGTCAGTGGTGTCCTATGTTTCCATAGTAATCTGCAACAACATATGTAAATCACTATGTCCTTTCTGTGGGATATACCTGAGGCTTTCATTTTCTTTCGTTTTTTTTTTTCCATCTTATATTGCCTCCAAGTGAAAACCAGAAATTTTTTGTTGACCAGGAGAGAGACATATACTCATTTAGCAAGTTGGCTGGAAGAGACTTTTCATGGAAATTATTTAGCAATTCTGAATTTGAGTATGGTGACCCGATATTAACTTCTCATCGAAAAATTGTCATTGCTGACTGGTTGAAGAGGTTGTGAAAATGATTGAAATCGACCTTGGAACTGGATGGATAATTTATCAACACTGCAAGGTGGATATGCATTCTCACTTAAACGTCTGGATATCTAACCCTATTGTTGCCTAACTTGAGCACCTTAATAGATTAACTAGATTTCTTATTTTGTATTTTAATTAAAATGCTAGTGTTTGTTATGTTGTCATTTTATCATGAATATTAGGTTTATGCTAAGGGTGGAAAGACTATTGTTTCTACCCAGACAAAAAGAGATGCCAATGAATTATCATTGGCATTAACTAATAGCATACCTTCTGAGGCAATGCATGGCGATATATCTCAGCTACACAGAGAGAGAGAGAGTACATTGAATTGATCTCAATGCTTGGTTTTTCTCAGTTTAGTTAGTTCCTCTGTAGTTAAATTATTTAATTGTTTATTTCCACTGTAGAATTCTTTGACCGGTGTGCTATGAAACAATATCGTTCTAATCTCTAAGAGGCAACCAATTAATTATAATTTTACTGTGCTGGTAATATGGTATTTCCCATAACTAGAGTGTGCCTGGCATTTGCTTGAAGCCCAAGATGAGTTGGATTTTTATTTTTATTTTTATTTTGCGCAAATAGCATGTCTCTCTACATTTTTTATATAGCTTATATAAGGATGATATTTTGAAATGGCCTTCATCGATTAATACCATTTTATGGTTATTCTAGTATGTAATAAATATTCAAATAGATGCTGGTATGAAGTATGATTATGTTTTGGTCTCTGGGATTATTCATATTTTAAGAAACTTGTTGTCCATTCTGTAAGAACATCATGTAAGCAGTTCCACTATCAATGGAAAAGTACTTGTTGTTTTGCTCTAGTTTGCCTTAATCCCAGTTATTGGTAACATCCTTTTCCACTAACAACTTCTTGTCCATTCTGCTACCCCCCAGCCCGATAGTTCAAGTCTCTAGGATATTGATGGTTTATCCTGGATCTCCACATGGACATTCCGCAAAAATCTACACGGAACTCGTATTTTAACCAGATTCAGTTTAAACGGGGTCCGCCTTCTAAACTTTACAAGGAGCTCGAATTTTAACCAGATTCAGTTTAAAAAGGGGTCTACCTTCTGTTTTTGTTTCCTGCCACACTTTACACGGAACTCAAATTTTAACTATAATTAGTGTAACCGGGTTTCGTCTTGTTCCCTGTCGTAGGGACGGACTCCATACGGAACTCGGATTTTAACTGTAATCAGTGTAACAGAGTTCCGTCTTCGTTCCCTGTCGTAAGGACGGACTTCATACGAAACTCAGATTTTAACTGTAATCAGTGTAACCGGGTTCCGTCTTCGTTCCCCTTCGTAGGGACGGACTCCATACGGAACTCAGATTTTAACTGTAATCAATGTAACCGGGTTCTGTTTGATGACTGGGCTAGAGTCCAAAGTTTCTTTGCGCAAGATATATGGCCGAGACCACCCATGAATTATACGCCACGATGTGGTTTACCAGAATTTACTCTAAAGTAAGAGCAACCCGCACATGTTTAGGTCCGGTTTGCAACCAAACCCTAAACATTTTGCCTTGATCAAGGTCATCATGACGATTTGCATCATTACCCCAAGCGTTGATGCATCATGGCCACAAAGGCTCTTCGGCTTTACCATGTCCCAAGGGGTGCATGTTTTATCCGTTATTTCAGTTTTACCGAGTTTTGACCGGAACACGTTTTAACCGTTAATTCAATGTTACCGAGTTCCAACCGAAAGTCATTTTAACTGTTGTTTTCCACTTTGACTAAATCTGGGTTTCACACCCTAAATTCATTGTTCTTGCGAGTCCTCATTAGAAGTTACATGATAAAAATTGATTGAATAAAAACATTGCCGACTTACAAGATCTTCAATAAATGAAATTAACAGATCATAATCTCTTTGGCCTAGTTGCATTCAAAGTCGGCTTCCAGAAACTTGTCACCCTCAGTGACTTCTTTTTATCATTCGCATTTTTAAACTCTTAGGTCGGGCTTCTACCACTGCTCTGCTGCTTGCACTTACTCTTCTGCCCCTGGGTTTCTATAACATATTGCAGTAACTTCCCTTCTCGAACGAACTTCTCAATAACATCTTGGAGTTCGTAACATTGGTCCGTAGTATGTCCTGGGCCGTCATGAAAAGCGCAATGCCGAGATCTATCTACTCCTGGTCGGCTGTAGGAACCCCGAGGTCGCTCCACTTTTTTCATTTCGGTCAGAGCCACCTCCTCCCAAACTTGTGCTCATGATATATTCAAGGGAGTGTATTGTTCATATTTTACTCTGGCCTCACTCCTTTCACCCCGGTATTTTCCTTCCTATAGAGAATACCAGATATGTACAAGTATTGTCAACCCTCCTAAGCGCTTAATCACAAAATAATTAACATAATGATCACTTGCGAATGAAGGAGTCTCAATACGGCATCGTTGCACTTATTCAAATCATGGTTGTCAAGCGACCACTTGAATATGAACTCCACTTTCAATAAGAACTAAAATCCCTCCACGCCTTTGTAGATTACTATGGAAACAGAGGACACCACTGGCAAACTCAAGGCTGTGATGGTTCCAAATTGGAACTTCTGACCTTCACTCATCTTGACTATGCTTTCTGAACAGTCTCACCTGGATCTAATACATTCTTAGAAACTCATAACACGAATAAACAAAGGGGGAAAGGATAAAAGACTTGAATGATTTAACATTTAACACAATGGTGCGATACAGCGATCGATTCTTTAGAGTCGGAAAGAACGACTAGATTTTTTCATGATACCGACTTCAACTTCCTTCAGATTGTTTTGATTACATAAGTTAAGGGCACTTTCATCTTTTCCCCAAGATATTTCAATCCTCGATTGGCCCCATCCTTCTCTGTCCTTTTAGAATTTTAGTGGGCTTCTTTGGGTTTAGCAATTTCAGATGGTATTTAAGTGTCATTTTCCCTTTAACCTTTCTCCTTGTTCAATTTCTTATTTTGTTCCTTTTATTGTGCGCGCGTGTATGTATATATTTATTGAAGACCAACACTTTGACCATTATCCTTCTGTGTGTGGGGGTATATTTCTAGTGTTTTTATTTATTTATTTATTTATTTATTTTTGTTTCTTTTGATGTATGTATGTATCTAAGGTACTCCTTATACATCGATGCTTCCAAGACTTTCTTTTCCTTTGAACGGACCAATCCTTCCTGTTATGACAAACATGTTTTGTTCTATATATTAAACTTCTATTCTGTATATAATTTTTATTTCTAAATTTTAACTAATATAAAATATCTTGATATAAAAGTTGATACGTGGAAACTAGTAAATATGTATATATATAATATTAATTTTTACAAGGTAGCTTAAGGTTCTAGAATGGTATTGAGAAATTTATTGATGAAATTTATTTTTGTGGTTTGGTAAACTCTCATTGAGAGTTTTGAAGTAACATTTGTGTGATTATCTGTGAGTTAGGGAGTAACATGTAAGTAACTATGAATATTTTTCCATATACTTATGAATTATATATGATTGTGAATAACTATCTTTTAAAAAAAGGACTGAATTATATGTATATATGTATGCATTGTAAATTCTCAAGTAAGTAATGGTACAAATAAATTCTTTTATAACTCACTTTATTCATGTAGTTAATAATTTAATTATAATTAATGTATTTTTGAATTAATGTTTATTTTTAGGCATGTTTAAATATGTGAAGATATTTAATACAAATGGAAGTATGATTTATTGTACTTTGTGTTTTAATGATATTGTATTTATTAATGATTGAGTGAGAAAGAATTTGGATGATGATATATTTTATCACATGATATGTCATCACTCGGTGCATAGTGGATGACACTTGTCACTACAACAAAAATTCAGTTTTGTCTACGGAAAAAATCCATAGCAAATTTCCTAGCAAATCTGTTTTGCTACGGAAAAAAGGCCTATTTCCGTAGCAAAACAGATTTGCTACGGATTTTTTCTGTAGCAAAAACCTCGTAGCAATTGCTACGGAAATTGGAAAATCCGTAGCAATTGCTACGGAAAATATTTCTATAGCAAAATTTGCTACGAAAAATATCTCCGTAGCAAAATTTGCTACGGATTTTTTTTTTTTTCCGTAGCAATTGCTACGAAAATACAAATCCGTAACAATTGCTACGGAAATTTTTCCATAGCAAATTAACGTTTCCGTAGCAAATTTCCGTACCAAAGTAAAATATTTTTAAAAAATTATATATATATTATTTATTTATTTTTTGATTCTTTTTAAATTTTATTAATTGTTTATTTTTTTAAAATTTTTTGATTTTTTTTTTTGTATTTTGAAAATTGGTTACTAAAAGTATCATGAATATAATAACAATTAAAAAGAGTTTACATAGAGAAAACAAAAAATATATAATAATGTTGCAAAGAGCAAATACTAAAAAGTAGTCTAAACAGCAGCATTGTGATCATCATATCATCATCACCCTGCGGTCATCATCACCAGGAGCCGACCCCGAACCCTTGTGTTTCATTAGGGACAGGAGTTGAAGCTGAATCTGCCTCATCATCTCCGCTTGCTGATTCATCTCCTGCCGCATCCTCTCCCGTTCCTGATTCATCGCCTGCTCCATCCTCTCTTGTTCCTGAATAATTCATACCCGTATTGTTGAAAGGAGCGAACCCATCCGAACATAGACCAAGACGAACATTACGGGGATTCATAGCAAAGAAAGGATTCGCCTCATCAAATTTACGCCAAGCTTCTGCATCAGATGGATACGACACAAAATTTTCATCCCTACGATGCTCCCGGTGCCATCTCATGAGAGCAGTTGTTTGTTCTGATGCATACAATCTCGTAAGTCTTGGCACCAGAGGAAAGTACCACATCTTGCTTAATGCCTGACGGGTCATTTTCTTTCCTTTCCCCACAACTTTATATCTGTCATTTCCACAGAATTTACAATTGGTCAGTTCAACACTCACAAATCAACAATTAACCATAATGTTTTCATAACACGGAATAACGGGTAATTATGGAAACTCTTCTTCTTTCAAGGCAACACACCTTGGGTCCAGGGTACAAATTTTTCCCACAAACCCACCACAAATAAGTCCACGACTCTGGGCACAAATATCAAACAGAAATACAATAGCCCACGAGCAGTGGCGGAGTATAGAAGGGACTAGGGGGGCCCCCCCAAAAAAAATTCAGATTGTTTTTTAATATAATGAAATTTTTTTTTTATAACTTTTTTTCCCTGTTTTTATTTTTCATTCCCTTTGCTGAAACATTCACTGCAAATTTCATGATATCTTCTCATTTTATAATTGATATGACATCCATACTAGAGACAAGTATGATATCTTATACATTAGAATTGTTAAAATACTTTTATTTTAAATCTGAATATTTTAATTAGTTAATGAGTATACATTTGGCCCCTCAAATACATTTGACAGGTATGAATATAAATGGTTTTGAGGTGTATTCTTTACTATACTTTTACCCATTTTACACTACACATGTCGATGAAGTTAATTGATTTTTCATTCTAAACCTCAGCCTCTTGCCTTCCAATGTTGTGGTGTTCAATTACATGAAGTTTATGGTTGAACCAAAAATTCACAATCACATAAATTAACAAATTAAACCTCAACCTCTTACCTTCCAATATTGTGATGTATTTTTTTTTTTATATTTTTCTATATTTTTTTGTTTATATTTTTTTGTTTTTTAATGCATTTAAAACTTTCTTTAAAAAAAAATTTCGGGGGCGAACCTCCGAATCTCCCGCCACTATTTGGCCCCCCCATATTTTTGTCCCAAGCTCCGCCCCTGCCCACGAGTCTTATAACCCTAACCCCACAACAAAAGGGTCTACACAAAAAACAATTTTCACACAAGATATGATTGTGGATCCACCATAATATGATAGTGTACAAAATAAAGCCTTCGGAAAATAAACAGTCATCTGAAAATAGTTAATGTAGTATTTCAGAAATATGATGGCCTTATGATGTCAATATATAAATCAATACAACACTTACCAAAAAGAGGTATGTAAATTTCACGACGTCTATGCCTCTGGCTGCTTCCCTTGTCCTCTAGTAAGGTTAGAGGTCTCGTCTGAAAAATTAATAATGACGGGGTGAGACATAAAGTCCCCGTAACCAAAATTAATTTATCAAATATGCAGGAAAGGATTGCAAGTCAGAGAAGCAGGTTTATTAACATAATTATAATATTTAAACGAACAATAATAGAGAAGACTTTTTCTTTCGATAATATACATGTCGGGTTCAGGGCATAGGTTCCGCCCACAAACTCAGAGTTCAGGGCATAGGTTTCGCCCACAAACTCGGAGTCCAGGGTACAACTTCCGCCCACAAACTCGGAGTCCAGGGCACAGGTTCCGCCCACAAACTCGGAGTCCAGGGTACAAATTATGCCCACAAACTCGGAGTCCAGGGCACAGGTTCCGCACACAAACTCGGAGTCCAGGGTACAAATTCCGCTCACAAACTCGGAGTCCAGGGCACAGGTTCCTCCCACAAACTCGGAGTCCAGGGCACAGGTTCCGCCCACAAAGTCGGAGTCTAGGGTACAAATTCCGCCCACAAACTCAGAGTCCAGGGCACAGTTACGAACAGAATAATACATAATAATTAACAATAATTAAAACCATCCCCACTCATCCATCCTGCTCCTCTTTATATCTTCTGGACGTGGTACAGCCTATCAGTGCTAGTATACCTGGCCAAGGTTAGCTAGTCACTTCAAGAATATTGTCCCCTCCCATGCCACCAACAATATACCGTAACAGGGAGGTGTCCGCCTAAAACACTCAACTCAAGATCAGGGCCAGGACTGAGAGAGCCGATAGGCACAAGTTCACCCTAAATCTCTTCCACATAGCCCAACATAACCCACAACAGAAGAAATAATATAACACTAAAAATTTTCAACAACTTTTTAGTAAATTATTATTCCAAATATATCAATTCACAACAAGCATTTCAACCATCACAACAATAACAACCCCAATAATAGTATATACTTAAATACATAGATTGGAAAAATACACTGCTTCACTGAAATAATTTCATATTCAAACATACACATTTTTCAAAACACATACAAGTTATATATCTGAAAGTAAGGCTTAGAAAAATACCTCACAGCCCAAAACAAACATATAAAATAAATTAACCCCGGTTACCTCAATTCCAAGCTTAACCTTAGCTTGAGGAGCACAGCTCGCACAATCACCGCTTACAATAAGGCTCTACATTATCACAATTAAAGTTTATAATTTCCTATAACTTAAAAAAATACAAATTCTAATATTATTATAACAAAAATTGAAAATGACATTTTGGGGCTTAAATTTTAAAAGGGACTATTTTGTCCTTCAATTTTTCAGAAATGACATTTTAGTCCCACAATTCCAAAAATTACAGTTTGGTCCTTCATATACAAAAGCTTAACTGATAGAAATTCCTATGTAGTGACATTATATACATATATATTTTTCAAAGTAAAGCTTTTATCATTATTATCAGTTTAAACTCTCTGAGACTATCCTAATACTTTTATTATGAGTTTATAAATTCCAGTCATTATATAAACTATGATCTTTGGATATTAATAAAATCATTTATACTCTTTGGATATTCATAATATAGTTGTTCTAGTGTAGAACACAGATGTTCAGCCAAGTGAATGGGCTGGTGCTTTGATGTAAGATCAAATGTATCCTCTCGAATGCCTACTGGGAAAGCACTCGAAAGGAGTAGTGATCACTGTACACAACCAGACTCTTAGCCAAGGGGTGGGGTGTGTGCACAGTGTGTATGTAAATAGCTTAGGGTTAGAACCTGTGTACCTTAGATCTTTCTCTCAGTATTTATAGAGCATACTCGGATTTGATCTGCCTGTTATAATATCCGGCTCAGGATCCGAACTGCCTTACCATGTGCGGTGGTGATCCTATCTTACCGGGGTAGTTGAGATTCCCCTGGATAGTATACGCGACCGGGTGTATTGGGCCTTGTCGCCATTGGGCTTGATATTGGTCCGTAACAATAGTATATTATTATTTCAAATGCATATGATTATTATATATTATTATTATTATTTTTGACACACACACACATATAGTAGGTTTGGATTTTCTAGATATATCTCAGTAAGTTTTTCTCTTATATTCCAGATGCAATGATATAACATATTTATATATATATTTAACAATGTCCATCCAGCGTCACCCATATATTTATATACTTTCAATATAATTAGAAAAGTGTTTCCCATGAGCAACAATGACACACACACACAGATATATATATATATATATATATATTAACCACACAACACAGTGAAGCTTTCTCTTATTTTCATATACGTACCGCGTCATATACCATTCAACAAGTTTTTCTTCTATTTTTCCCAAATGTGCAGCAGATATATTTATATACAGTTATATCAGCAAAGTTCTCCTACTTTTTCTCTAACAGCAGCGTTATACAATAGTGCGTGTGCATATATATATATATATATAAACGTAAATTTTTCCTTTCTTTTTATAAATATGGAACGTGTGTATATATCAGCAACCAGCAGGTTTTCTTTCACTTTTTTAGCAGCTTGCGCATACATGTGTGTGTGTGTGTGTGTGTATATAGATAGGTTAGTTTAAGAGCATTGATGAGAATATACACACACATTAACACCGAAACGCCTATACAGATGCCAAAACACCCCTGTTTTCATTGTTCCCATTGCAGCAAAAACTCAAAGCTTTATATCCTAAGGTTTAATACTTCTAAGCTTGTGCTGGTTCATTATGGAAACTAGAAGGAAAAGACCCGACGACTTACCCACGATTACGGCGACGTGACTTTGAGGAAACCAATCACCCTGTTTTCAAGTGCAAGACGCAGAGCACACCAAAACCATTGAACTCTCCATTTCTCTCGACTTTCTCTCTTTTTCTCTCTCTCTCTAACGTTCTCGGCTTGGTTCCTGCTAAGACTGGTGGGGAACAAATGAGAACCAAGGGGCAACATTTAAATATCAGTCCGACGAGTATAGACTGCTGAGTATAAGCGTGGAGCTCAAGAGGTATGGCGGATGTTGGGCTTGAGACGCACAGAGAGCATGGCGTGCATGTTGTCCGAGAAGGATGACACTGCTAACTCTGCTTCTCCGTTCTGTAAAAGTCGCTGGAGAAAATCTTTCCCTGTTGCGTGTTGCATAATCTGATTTCTTGACATTGTTTTTGCTTGTTTATTTATTTATTTGATGGGTTAGGAGATTAGAGAATGGATATAATGGGTTGGGCCAAAAGGGATTAAACGAATTGGGCTACTCAATCAATATATATTTTGCTGCTCTTGTACGTTTTGGGTAAGCGGGGTTGAAAGGAATTAATGGATATTGGGTGGTTGGGTCACTTTAAAAAAATTAACCCACTTAATCCTCTTCAAAACTCATATTTGCAAGTATAGGATAATTATTAAAATTTAATCCTTAATTCCATATAAGGATTTTTCTTCCTCAATTAGTTTTTTTTTCTTTCTTTTCTATTATTATGCTTATTTATTTTTATTTTTGTTTATTATATGTATATATATATATATCATAAATTCATTTATCATATATAATTGTTTCGTAATCACACTTAAATCCTAAAATTAAAAATTAGGATGTTACAACTCTCCCCACCTAAATAGAATTTTGTCTCCAAAATTCTCAACAGGTTATTAAAGTAAACAATCAACAACACAAGATTCCAATACAATAATGTCAATACCAAACATCATATACAAAATATCATGGCACGTTGGCACATCAAAACAAAAGTCACTTGGCACAACAAAATTATCGCATTACGCAAATTTGATCACAACATAACACAATCATAAATAACATATAGACATAACTACTTGAACAAATCAGGGAAATCACACGCATTCACTCTTCGGTTTCCCAGGTGGCATCACTGGAAAGATTAATTGCCGTATCTCCCAAAACAACCAAGTTCGTAATTAATTTGCAGAATTAGGGAACCTGGGTCGTTTCCCAACGAATTTGCAGCGGGCTTGTTTAATAACAATAGTGAAACAGAATGATAAAATGGGGGTTTGGTTTAACAGAATAGAACAAAACGAAATAACATAACCAAAATGCAATAAACAGAGTCAAACAGAATCAAATAAACAGAGACAGATTAAAGATGATCTACCCAACGAATTGATGCCAGAAACCTCCATCATTGAACGAAAATACAACTAACCCACGTTTGGTTCCGGATGAATCGAAATCTCGCATTCATCCGGAGATTCCTCGCCTAGACGATCGCCTAGAATCTGTCCGGACGGTGGCGTCTCACTGTGCAATCGCACAGCAACACTGTAACCTAGTTCGAACTAAGTCCTTGGGATGAACCAAACCGAATATTAAATCTAATATTCGAACTATTTCAAATCGAATCCGATAAGATGAAAACAGAATCGAGTAGTTACCGATTAGGCACGAGTTCTCTGGATGAATCATGGAATCCTCATCGTTGGGTTAATCACAAGAGTTTAGCCGATCATGGCTGGGAAAATCGAAGAACGAACGAAGAACACGAAGAACGCGAGAAGAACATGAAGAACAGATGAGAGAAAATGAAAACTTGTATTTTGATCCACTCTAATGTTAAAAACGTGAATGAATATGTTTGTGGCAGCTGCCATACTTAAAAATAACCTAAAACGAAATGGGCTCTCATAGTTTTAGCCCAAAACAGAAATAAAATAAAGCTGGACTTAAATTACAAAATTCGGGTCCAAAATAAATCCAGAATTGTACATCCGACTTTGGCTCCAAAATTGACCGCCTTCTTGACCGAATTTGCTCTTGATGTCTTCATAAAAATTGTAGCTCTCTGAATCATCTGAAATATGAGACAAAAATGAGGCAAATCCGATGTCTGGTTCAAGAGTTATGGTAGAAATAGTGAAGCAACACAAAACTGAGATTTTATTATTAAAAATGGCTAAAATGCAATAAAAGGCCCAAGGCCCAAATAAACATAAGAGACATTATTTATTAGCTAAAGGGTCCTAAATTATTATTCAAGAGACAAAAATAAGTGTATAAAATATTCAATTATCAATCACCAGGAGACATACCCTTACAGAAAACTTTTAAGAGACGGATTGTTCTATTTTGAAACTGCTTATCCTTCGCATCAAGGATCCTTTCTGGCTCGGGTATGTAGGTCAAGTTTTTCTCTTAATTCGACCTCTTCAGGCTCAATTACATGGGAAGGATCTGAATTATATTTTTTAAGTTGTGACACGTGAAACACGTTGTATACACTTGACAAGTGCGGCGACAAGGCAATTTGATAAGCAACTAGTCCAATTCGCTCTAGAATCTCATATGGCCCAATAAATCGATGAGTCAATTTCTTGGCTTTAATGGATCTGCCAATACCTGTTACCGGTGAAACCTTAAGGAATACATGGTCCCTTACTTCAAACTCCAAAGGTCTCCGTCGCCTATCCGCCTAGCTCTTTTGTCTGCTCTGAGCAGTCAACAACCTCTGGCGATTCATCTCAATTTTCTTTGTAGTTTCATCTACCAGGTCCGGTCCCATCACAGTTCATTCGCTCAATTCAGTCCAACAAAGAGACAATCTACACTTTCTCTCATACATCGCCTCCAAAGGAGCCATTTGAATGCTCAAGTGATAACTATTATTGTAAATAAATTCTGCCAAAGGCAGGTGATAATCCCAACTACCAGGTAACTCAATGGCACAAGCCCTCAACATATCTTCAAGGGTCTGAATCGTCCTCTCTGTCTGACCATCAGTCTGCGGATGATAAGCGGTACTATACTTCAACCTTGTCCCCATAGCTTCTTGTAACTTCTTCCAAAAGTTCGATGTGAACCTTGGATCACGGTTTGATACGATCTCTGTGGGTACACTATGCAACCTGACAATCCAATCCACATACAACTGAGCTAGCCTCTCTAAGCTATATCCTATATGGATTGGAAGAAAATGAGCTGATTTCGTCAATCTGTCTACAATGACCCATCTAGCGTTGTGGTGTGCTATAGTTTCCGTCAATCCCACAATAAAGTCCATGGAAATGTTGTCCCATTTCCATTGCGGAACTTCTAAAGGTTGAAGTAATCTTGGAGGCTTTTGATGCTCGATCTTCACCTTCTGACAAGTCAGACACTTCAATACGAAGTCTGTCACATCACGCTTCATCTTTGGCCACCAATACCCTTGCTTCATATCTCGATACGTCTTAGTGATTCTTGGATGAATGGTATACTTGCTCTGATGAGTCTCTTCAAGAATCATTTTCTTGATTTCCTCATTATCTAGAAAACAAATCCTCTTCTTATACCTTAATATACCTGTATCCCCAATATCATGACCATGTACTTCACCGTTCTCCAACTTTTTTCTAATCTCTAGCAATTGGTCATCATTCATCTGGGCCATCCTTAACTCATTATAAAAGAAAACATCCCCACTTACTGAACTCAAAATCACCTCGAACTTTGGTTCAAGATAAACCTCTGATAATCCTTCTAACAGATTATGCTCAGCTACACACATATGAAACACTGTATTGACTTCCGGCTCAAGGCATCATCAACTACATTTGCCTTCCCTGGATGATGCTTCAACTCAAAATCATAATCCTTCAAAAACTCCATCCATCTCTTCTGTAGGTAGCTCTTTCCAATCCGAATTCTTCGTAAGTAGCTCTATCTTCAGTTGGCCGTCTCTAATGGGAAAATTAGATTTTATAAGGTCCCTCTTCTTTAGTAGTTCCGTATTCTGCTTTCTTTAATTCCTCCATATCCTATGGGGAATTCTATTTGGACTTTTGGTTTTAGTCCATCTCCAGGCATAGTCAAAATTCAACTTTCCTTATCGAAAAACTCGTCCCACATTCTGGGAGTCTATTAGCTACTAATATACCTACTGTTATCTATATATCTTGGTCATGAGGCCATAACTTGTGGCTACTGAGGTTCTAGCTACCGCTTGATTCCATCGAGGACAAACTCTCAATCAGTCTTTCTAAGGAAATATTTTGGGATTAAGATCTTTCCTTATGCTAGATCAGTAGCTATCAACCTCTAGATACCTCATATATGTTGGCACCACATTTTACTGCCTTAAGTCATTCAATATCATATCCTATACCTCAATTCATTCGGGTCGATTCACACACCTAACAATCACACAACTATCAAAATGGATCCTTAGATCATAATTCAGTTAGTGGCAATTCCTCTGGATGTCCACAAATTCTTAGGTTCATCAACCTAATCCTGAAACCTTGACCATACCCAAATAACATGCTATAATCATGAGTCATATCGTCTAACGCTTAGACACTATCCTTTATTAGCAAAACGACGACTCTTAGAACCTCAACATCAACTAGGCTGAGAAACCCTATTTCCTCAACAACAACCATAATATATATTAGGATCATGATTCACAATTCATAATCTAATCCTCAAAACATCGAATAATATCCTCACCATACCATCATTATTCACAAGGTTCTAATTCTACCTCAATCCTCAATATCACCAGGAATATTCTAAACATCATCCATTCACCCCCAAGGTAACCATCAATCATACCCAAAGCATTGTTGACAGCGTAGTATCAATCACATTAATGGGGTTCATACTCTTAGGTGTTAGAACATTAATGCAACCTTAATTACATTTCGACCTAAGCTCTAATTCAGCTTAGTTCAAATTCAAGCCTATCCGTAATCATTCCAATATTCCTATGGCATCCCTTAGGATCACAATCTTTTTATAACTCAAGCCATTTAGACTTTAAATCAAATAATTACAAATTCCTACGACACTTCCCAGGAGGTCACCCATCCCGAGATTTCTCTTACATAAGAACGTTTAACCTCCAAGTTCTGATAGGATCTAGGCCATACTATACCAACTTCTTGGTATAACTACCCTATATATTCTCATAACACAGAGTGGGGATTTAATTATATCCTATCTCCATGTCAGAAGCCCTAGAATTAACATTATAATCCTTATTTTGCCACTTTGTCTATCTCTAAAGCCTCTGTTTGTAATCCTCCTGAGAAGGTCTTAGGATGGAAACGATCTAAATGTTTCCATACTATAAGCATGTTAGTAACAACCCTTTGTAGGTCTTAGCATGTTGGAGAAATTCTTATTCACTTGGATGCACAAAAGTGTAGTTCATAGTTCTTTATATCTATTTATAGGCCCCAACCTCAATAAAAAATTACATAAAGTAAATAACAAATTTAATCGTCATGAGTGCACAATTTGTAATCTAAGTTATGGGAATAAAATCTTAAAACTATTCATTAGGGAGGTTATGAAGTGTATAATATTAATAATATCTAGAAATTTATACATTTAATTGCATTTCCCCTTACTTTTGCTAGTTTTGAAATCATTTTGTGCATAAAATAGAAATAGACAAAGAAAAATGAGCTTTTACAAAAGCAAACTTCAAACAATTCATGAGCTAATTGTATAAAACTGTGGTGAAAGTTAAAGAGCTCATAAACTCCTCCATCAAGTTCTCAAAGACCCATAGGTAGCTGTTAAAAGAAGGAAAGAATGCGAGGAAGATATAAAGAGAAAAGAGTATGGAATGGAAGCCTGCCTTCGCCATGGATTCTCCCTAGCAAAGCCAAGGTGAACTAGCATCAAAATTCAACCTCTCTGGCTATCCTTTGCTGTGGATTCCGCCTAGGAAAGCCACAGTGAAAGTACCTTCTAACACAATCTCTCTGTTGTTCTTGATTATTGATATAAATCATGCATCAAACACAAGTCTAAAATTTCTAATAGAGCACAACGATTAAACTCTACTTACTGCTGTTATTTAGTGCAAACAAACAAAAACAGAAACAGAGTGAGAATACCTAAATGCCAAATGGCCTATCCTTGACACTTGTTATTTTCCTAAACTCAGTTCATAACTAAGTTTCTGCGATTTTCCAACAGATTAAAGAGTTGAGTGTCAACTGCTTCAAACTCATTTTGTACTATTGTTAACTTCTCTCTAGCTTCCATCCTCTTCTTTTGCATACGCTCAAACGCAATGTCACATTTCCCAAGTTCTTCCTCCATGACCGATATTTTCTCTTCTGCTGCCAAGACCTCTGATTTGTCAATGCCAAAAACTTTGGCCCGGACTAACTCAATCCAATCCTTATCAAACCCAAGAAAAGCTGCAGCACCTAAGTTCGCCTCTAGGGTGGTTCGGTCTGATGTTGTCAGGGTATAAGGTGTTTTGGTAGCTAGCATGACCAAAATATCAACAAGGATTCTGTAGGAAAAAGCTATTATTGGGTGGGTACGTTGTCCATGAGACATCCTTAGTTGAGATATAGCTCAAGTGCTTTGGCTAGTAAAGCAGGTTCTCCATCCTTCACTTCCACAAGTTGAAAAATTTCCCCAATCTCTAATATTGGAGATGAAGAACCAGCAGCTCCAGTTTTTGATTCTGCCATATATACATCCAAGAAAGTTAGTACATAGCTGAAAGAGAATATGAAATCATCACAAAAAGAAAGATACTTACGATGATGAGAAAATGAAATTGTTGAGTATTGCTTATACTCAAGCCCGTGCAGCTCATGAGATATTTTAGATTATTTGGTTAATTATTATTTTATTTTTAGATTTGATGTTTATTATTCAATATCCATTATATCTTATAATTAGTTAGATATGGATAATATATCTTAAGATTATATCTTAGATATTTTAATTTGATTTGATTTGATTAAATTAAATTCTAGAGTAAACTTTATGTTTGTTTATATGAAGGCTTACTTGTATTCTCTTTTATTAAGAATTAATCAACAGTATTTTAGAGGTTCTTGTTTTCCCTCTGTATCAATGTAATCCTTCGAATTTCAACAAGAATAACATCATGAAGGTTTGTTTTGTCCTCCACAGGAATATTAGATTTAAAATCACAAGTGTATATCAACAAGTTAGCCATTTCAGCCTTCTCTGATTTAGTTCCATCTTAAACATATTGTAACACCCCATTTTACAAAAAGCGGAACAACTTTTTTTTTCATCAAAGTAGAGTATCGGAGAAACAGAGTAACTGATAACCATTAACTGTGGCGTATCTGTTTGTTCATAAAGATAAGCATGTCTTTATGAAATTATCTATCACATATAAGCATACAATAAACATCAGAGTAAGTGTTATAGTACGTCGCGAACGTACCTTCGTCCGTTTGGATAGCGGTATGCTTGCCTGATCGGTCTCCCGATTTTTTGCCGGATATCCTATAATGGTATTATCGCATTATTACTTCGTAAATAATATCTTAAGAGATATTATGGCCACTACTGACCTTTTTACCCCTAGTAAATGTGTTATTCCCATTATATCCCTTTATTTTCTCAAAAACGTGGTTTTCAACATTGCTGGCAGATTTCCGCCTAACTTTGATAATTCATAATTAATTCTACAAAACTTGAAACGAGGATCCGTAAAATTCCCCAGAATCCTTAGGATGTCTATTTTTGAATAAAAATACTTTTTTTCACCCAGAATTCTTGAATCACTCCCATTTTAATATTCTTCAACCTCTACCCAGAATTTCTCCAGAAAACATAGCCTAACTTTGAGAATTTCTATCTCCATGCCAAAAATTCAAAATAATATGTTCTTGGAATATTTAAAAATCTCTATATGTATATTTTAACCATGAATATTTTCAGAATTTTAGCATTTCATCTTCAATTTAAAAGTATGACGTTTTTACTACTGTTTTCAGAAATTCCTAACTGATGAATTTTCGCCAGAGCTTTGCTACTTTGCTTTTCAACTCCCAAAATTTTTTCTATACACCATGGCTCATCTAATTTTCGAAATATCAACATTTTTAACTATAAAAACATGATATTAAAATTACTCTAGCATATTTAAGATTAAAGCATAAACTATCTATGAATTCAAAAGCTAAAACTCTAAGAACTTACTTGCTATGCTTCAACTCCTTCAAGAAGCTCCTCACTCTCCCTCTCTTCTCTCTATATTCAGATGCTATGCTTGCACTTTCTTGTGAAGGTGTGAAGAATAATGAAGCCTAAGCCCTCCTATTTATACTAAAAGGTCATGGCACTCTTGGTAATTTATTTTTAACCTAATTCATCTTGCATGTGAACCATAGGTTTACATTAAACAATTTGAATTCCTCTTCTTCAAGGCAAAAAAACGTGGCCCTCTCTCCCTCCATCATTTTCTTCCAATTCTAAGAGAATATCCTATCCAAAGGTACCTTATCCTCTTCCAAAATTGAATACTATTATCACATGTGTGTTTTTGTTTATGATAAACAATTATTGGCTTCAAGAAGGCCTTGGTGGCCTCTCCACCTTCATCCATTACCTAAGCAAGCCTTGGTGGCCTCACCACCTTCATGCATTTCCCAACTTTGTGTTTTTAATTCCTAGTTACACTAAGTGTGTTTGTAACTAGATGACTTTGGTAGTTGGTTAGCAATTAAGCAAAAGTGCTCTTAGGGTTTAATTTGAAGTTTAATCAAGTTCCCTAATTAGTCTTGTGATTCTTGAACATCATGGCTTAATTAGAATTATTTAATTACCCCTTCATCATTTTATAATTTATTGTATTTGTTAGGTAACAATTAGGATGATAATTCATCCTAAGCCAAATTTGTGTTCTTGTCTTGGATTTTTGCTTGTACTTAATCTAGGATTAAAATCCCTTAATTGTCTTTGATAATACTTGATTGAGTAATTAATTGATTTATGAACTTATGATGAGAATTAGTGTTTACTTAGACAAATATTACTTCACCTTAATTGGCTTGAGATATTATTTATTCTTGGAACACTTGATCCACATTGTGCCAACAAGGCCAATTAACTTTAATCACTCCATTATCTTGGAACAATTGACTCCCATTGTGCCAACAAGACTATCTTGGCTTTAATTACTCCATTGGTTAATTTTACAATTATTGTATTTAAATAAATTCCTCACTCCTCCACTAGACACACAACACTCACAACACACACACACACACACACAAAAACGTGGCCTCCCCCCTTCCCCTTACACTCTTGCTTTTGTTTTCCATGGCCTACAATCATCCACACACAAGCCTTTGTTGCCTCATGAATTTTCACTTAGGTTTAGTCTTTAATTAGCTTAACCTTTGGTCATTAATCCTAAAATGGTGTTTTAGGTGTTATTGAATGTATTTGATTGGCTACTATATTAATCATGATCATTAGTAATTATCTTTATGCTAATATTGGCCCTTCATTGGCCATTGGTCTTTAATTAGGGTCATAGATCCTGTTATGGATCTAAATCTAGGCCCATTAGATAACCGGCCCATCAGGGGGCAGTCCGCGCAAGGATCTCAACCGACCCACAGATCCAAACCGCAAGACCTATTCAAAGGGGAGGTTACCGAGATTCATGGACACACCTGATGCGGGAGATCTAACCCTAAGGTACACTCTATAAATAAGAGTTAAACCCTAAAGGTACACATCTTCTTCTACGCTCTCTCTCATTTGCATATACTGCACACAGAGCACACACACCACCCCCTTGGCTAAACACCTCCAGTAATCCTCGAACTACGTGGACTTTGATCCCTCTTCAGGGTACATAGGCCCTAGGAATCGCTCCTAGGTCAAGTCCTAACCAATATCAACATACTTGTCCATCAGGGCTAGGGTTCTGGTTCTACACCAGAACAGTGGCGCCGTCCGTGGGGATCTATAAATTTTGATTCCCGTGACCAATGATGGTTAATACCAAAAGCAGTAGCTTGATTCCCTGGCATGGAGATTAAATATTTCTTTACGTCGCGTAGTCAATCAGATGCAATTTCTTCCTCGTTTTAACCAAGAGTCGAAGACCTATTTTATGATCAATCTCGATAAAATACCGCCACTAATAATGCCCACAAAATGAATGCGCTCGACGGATAAACAGTCACAAGTCATGGCGATAAAGTGTCGTCCGATCGCCGATTCTTCTCAGAAGGAAGCCCGCAGCCAATGAGGAAGCCTGTGTTCAATTTGCATTCTGAGTTTATTGAGTGAATGTGGAATTGTCACCGGCAACCTAGTATCGCTTTGCAGCAATCATTATCTTCTCAGAAACACTTGAGAGATGTGGAAATTTCTGATGTCGGGTGTCCTCTGAGTACCAAGCAGAGATGAACGACCACAAGGTCAGGTCGATGTTTGGGCTACTTACACAACAACTTTGAAACGTCCAGAATTGATTCGGCAGGACGATGTTGAGACAATTGCCACGACTGCCACGATTGCTGAATTCTCTGGAGATCCCCAAATCCAAAGACTTTTATGGAGATGCGATAAGTTCCCTCATTCGATATGTCTTGTTTTATTTGTTATTTTTTGAGGAAAATGTTTAGTCTGTATATATATATGCTATATATACGATAATCATGTGAAGCAGTTTCCTCTCTCGCGTCGTAGTTATCTTCATCATATCTCCAAATTACGCTTCTTCTCATTGGTGTCTGGAGAAGCTCGCTAAGATTTGCGACCGAGAGAAACTGAGTCTACCGGTGCTTTTCAACGTCGACCCGAGACCAAGCACAGTTGTTCATTCCGAGGCTAGGTCTAAAAGTGAAAGCTTACGCAGGAAATTCTTCTTGATCGCAGTTGTGTGCAGTTGGCATGAGGTCTACTTGCATGTGCAAATCAACAATGATGAGAGTGCTTGTTTCGTTGACCACCTCTGAAATTGTGGGAAAGGCGCAAATTTTTGCAAGTTTTGATAGTTACTTCATGCTAATGATGTCCCTGAGTTGTCTATGATTCCTACACCAAAGCTGTTAAAGATATTCACATCCTTGACTTGTCAAAATGCTTGAAGAACCTTACTGCAATGATTCAAGAGAGTTCATCGACATTTCTAATGCCAATCCATAAAATGAGTTGCTGCAGATATATTCTTGCAAGAGAATTATTCTATTTTAGCAATAGTGTTGCTACACGCATGTCTCTTGAATGGATGAGCTACCATCCACGTTGCTTGGATTAAAAAATTGATTAGCACCATGCATATCCTCAACCGAGCCAAGCATAGGGAACTCATCTAGTTGCTGCTTACAAAATTCGAAGCATTATTTAAATTGTTCAATGCTGATGCATATCCTCAACTTGATGCTCAAGAGATTAAATTTTGAGATACTCCAGGGTTAAGAGTTGGATTACTTTGATTAAATTAAGGAGTGTCAGTAAGAATGGCTATGCAAATGGCAGTTTTACACCAGCAACAAAAATTGATGCTGCTATTTCTGCACGGGTTGCTGCATTTTTATCGAGAATATGGTTGCATTGGCTCACCATAGTTCTTATTCTCTCTCGGCAATAATGTATAAATAATGTCTACATATCTACACTTTGGGTGTTGGCGAGGAGTTAGCTGTTGGAATACTCTAGAGGAGAAAATGACAGCTTAAGCTTTATTGAAATGTTTTCCACCTGATGCTCTATATTTTGAGCGTGCTATAATGCTTTCAAATTATATTTTGGGCCACTTATGAGGTGTCCATCATCTGAACTGTTTTCATCAAGGGAGAGATTTCTGTACGAGAATGGATTTAATCTTTCTGCTTCAGAGTTGGAATGCCATGTAAAGTCAACTTCCAATAATGCAGATAAGATCCTGCTAGATGCAACCCTCCCTAATCTGGTTGAGGACTCCGATTAAAGAGTTAGTAAAACTTCTGCAGAGTATAAAACCAGTGTCCAAAAAACTTCTGTAGCACTTGCAAAAATTGTATTTTTTACTGAACTTCTTGCAGAGATATTATTGAGCCCAAAGACGCAGTGTTGCCTACTGTTGAACATTTACTAATTCTTCTGGACAAGTGTTACCTACTGTTGAACATCTTCCTTTTTGCCGATGAAGCACGGGATGATGCCATTTCTATGCCAAATTTAACATGACAACGATAGGCAGTCTTATGCAAGAGGGTTGATAGAGTGTCAAACATGTCATTAAAATTCCACGAAGAACGAAGCAACTTATGTGCTGACCTCAATTTAGCTTCAAATAGCCTTTATCATCACATTTAAAGATGTGCTTCAGACATTTCTTGAATCGGTCAGATTCAAATGACTCAACAAGCATCATAAATTCGCCTGAAAGGTTCTCATAATTCAGCTATTCCAACTTCATCAAGGGAACAAGCAAACAGATCAAGGACAACAGACGCATCAAAGAGTGTCTTTGACACTCGCTTGTAGAAAGTGCAAGATTTTCCATGGTGTCGTGCTTGGCCATTGATGATGTCCTGGTGGGTTCTAATAGCGTGGCCAAAATCATAATCAACTTTTTGTTCTGCAGTCTATGGTTGGCTCTTCCATAAATAAGTCTTCCATAACCTAAAATCAAAAATCACCTTCAAGACCATACTTTCTGTTTTGACCAGATTTTGCATGCAGGGAAGACACTTCATTCAAAAAGTCTTGGGTCTTTGACAGCAATGTATTCATTCCCTCTTGACGATCAATCTCTCTATATGAGTTCCTGGCTAGAATTCTTCAAGTGCATTTCTTCATTGATATATAAATATGGAATGTCACATTAATCGCATCAGACTTCAAAGCCAGGGAAATAGCATCCTTCATCTCTTTTGCCATAACAAGAAATAAAACATTCGGAAATCAGACAAGAAAAAGGAAACTTATCTGGATGACTAGAGAGGCTTCAAATCGCATCCTTGCCGTGAACACCACACAAAAATGTAAATCTTGGCATTCTCTGAATCTCAGGCTGATAGGAAATCGGAGATCACAAAATTGTCGTTCACGGGAAATAGGAGACCTTTTCACAAGAGTCACACAGCGATTACAAGCATGTTGGAGGTTAGGTACTTTTATCTTTCAAATCTTGTTTGTTTTTATATGTAATTTTTCATTGCATATTTCCTCAACTCCACATATCCCATGTGTTTCCTTCGAGCCATTGGTGCCTTGTCGTCACTGGGTGTAAGGGTGCTGTATTTAACTTGATATGTGGTGAAAGGAAAAGAACACGAAACCTGGTTACACTTAATACGGTTAAAATCCGGGCTCCGTCTAAAGTTTTGCGGGAGGACCCTGGTTACACCAAATCTGGTTAAGCTCCCGGCTCCTGTAAATTTGAAGGCGGACCTCGGTTACACCTAATCTGGTTAAAATCCGGGCTCCGTCCAAATCTGGTTAAGATCCCGATTCCGTGTTGCGGCGACAATCCCGCCAAGTCTATTTAGATGTGTGAATCTGGGGTAAACAAACTCGTTTTCAGAAATCATAAACCCAGAATCTCGGGGTTAAAGAATATCAAACCGGAATCTCGGTGTTCGAGTATCTCATCTCGGAATCTCGGTGTTAATGTAAACTTGGAATCTCGAGGTTAGAGTATATGAACTCGGAATCTCGGGTCAACATGCAATCAATCCCAACAATCACGAACAGTCTAATCCGGGTTGGTTAATCAACACATCTCGACAGCTCAAACACCTGAACTACCGGTCTGGGGGGCAACATACTGGATAAATGAATTCAGTGTTACGACACCCATATTGGACTAATGAATCTCGGGTTATGACACCCATAACGGATTAAACCTGGTTACTCTTAATAACTGCATCAACTTGGATTGTTTCGATATGACAACCGTCATCGTCAATTCTAAATTTTGCATAAATTGCGGGGTAAAAGATCTTATTCGTGGAGGTCAGGTTCCTTTTTCTTTTAAATCTTGTTTCTTTATATGTGATTGTTCATTGCATATTTCTTCAAGTCCACACATCACGTGTTCCCGACCCCGGTTACACCGAATCTGGTAAAAATCCGGGCTTCAGGTAAACACGGCTACGGCCAACAAATCTATTTAAATGATCGAATTCAGGGTTACGATACTGATAATTGAATATTTTATACACTTATTTTTGTCTCTTGAATAATAATTTAGGACCCTTTAGCTAATAAATAATGGCTCTTATGTTTATTTGGGCCTTGGGCCTTTTATTGCATTTTAGCTATTTTTAATAATAAAATTCCAGTTTTGTGTTGCTTCACTATTTCTACCATAACTCTTGAACCAGACATCGGATTTGCCTCATTTTTGTCTCATATTTCAGATAATTCAGAGAGCTACAATTGTTATGAAGACATCAAGAGCAAATTCGGTCAAGAAGGAGGTCAATTTTGGAGCCAAAGTCGGATGCACAATTCTGGATTTATTTTGGACCCGAATTTTGTAATTTAAGTCCAGTTATATTTTATTTCTGTTTTGGGCTAAAACTATGAGAGCCCATTTCGTTTTAGGTTATTTTTAAGTATGGCAGCTGCCACAAACATATTCATTCACTTTTTTAACATTAGAGTGGATCAAAATACAAGTTTTCATTTTCTCTCATCTGTTCTTCATGTTCTTCGCGCGTTCTTCGTGTTCTTCGTTCGTTCTTCGATTTTCCCAGCCATGATCGGCTAAACTCTTGTGATTAACCCAACGATGAGGATTCCATGATTCATCCAGAGAACTCGTGCCTAATCGGTAACTACTCGATTCTGTTTTCATCTTATCGGATTCGATCTGGAAATAGTTCGAATATTAGATTTAATATTCGGTTTGGTTCATCCCAAGGACTTAGTTCGGACTAGGTTACTGATGTTGCTGTGCGATTGCACAGTGAGATGCCACTGTCCGGACAGATTCTAGGCGATCGTCTAGGCGAGGAATCTCCGGATGAATGCAGAGATTTCGATTCATCCGGAACCAAACGTGGGTTAGTTGTATTTTCGTTCAATGATGGAGGTTTCTGGAATCAATTCGTTGGGTTGATCATGTTTAATCTGTCTCTGTTTATTTGATTCTGTTTGACTCTGTTTATTGCACTTTGATTATGTTATTTCGTTTTGTTCTATTCTGTTAAACCAAACCCCCCATTTTATCATTCTGTTTCACTATTGTTATTGAACAAGCCCGCTGCAAATTCGTTGGGAAACGACCCAGGTTCCCTAATTCTGCAAATTGTTTTCGAACTTGGTTTATTTTGAAAGCCACCCGGACAAATGATTCTTCTGTGGTGGTGGATTTTGTTAGGTCTAACATTTTCTGCAGGTTTGGCATTCCTAGAGCTATTATCAGTGATCAGGGTTCCCATTTTTGCAATCGAAGCATGGGTGCCTTGCTACGCAAGTATGGAGTGCTTCACAAGGTTTCCACAAACATACCATCCACAGACCAACGGTCAAGCTGAAGTCTCAAATAGAGAGATTAAGCAAATCCTTCAGAAGACTGTCAACTCTACCCGGAAAGATTGGAGTAAGCGACTAGATGATGCTTTGTGGGCATATCGCACCGCCTACAAGACTCCGATTGGGATGTCTCCCTATCGGATTGTCTTTGGTAAGGCATGTCATCTTCCGGTTGAGTTGGAGCATCAAGCCTATTGGGCTATTAAGCAATGCAACATGGATTTGGCTAAGTCCGGGATGGAGAGGAAGCTGCAGCTGCAAGAGTTAGATGAACTTAGATTGGATGCCTATGAAAGCTCACGGTTGTATAAGGAAAAGACTAAGGCATTCCATGATAAGCATATTATGAGGAAAGAATTTTCTGTGGGCCATTTCTTCTCCCTCCCTCTCTTTTATTTGTTTTCCTTTTCTACTTTGCTTTTGAAAATAAATACATTCTTTCTTTCTTTCTAATGATTGCTACATATTATGAACTAGGACATTTTGGTTTTAATGGATCATTCTGTTTAGTCTGGAACTCTTGACTCTTCGATTACAAGTCTTGGTAGTTGATTTGATGTTGTTGATTACCTAAGTTGGTATTGACCTTGTGAGGTTTTGGGCCTGCATGAATGGAATTCATCTTTTGCCATTCTTTCTTTCATGTGTGCATCTCTCATGATTTGTGTTCTCTAGAACTTGCTCCTTTTCTTTTTGAAACTACATTTTCACTTACGTGCATAAATATGATGGAAGCTTGTTTTCTTTCTTTTATTCTCCTCACTTTGGCCAAATAGCTTTCCCTTACATTATAATTCCTTTGCTAGCCCCTTTGTGCCTTTTGACCCATTCTTTTCTAAGCCACATTACAAGCCTAAGCGTAAAACCATTTTATTCCGCACCTTGAAGATTTATTGAGCATTGGTTTCAACTTGTTTTGTGTTTAAGTGTGGGGGTTGCTCAGAGTGCAACAGTTTAAGTGTGGGGGATATTTGATTTTGACATTGTAATTACGTATACAATGAAAGGAAAGAAAGAAAAGTAAAATAAAAAAAAAGAAAAAAAAAGAGAGAGAAAAAAAAAACAAAAGAAAGAAAGAAAAGTAAAAGAAAAAAAAAGAAAAAAAAAACAAAAGAAAAGAAAAGAAAAGAAAATACATAGAAAGGAATGTATATATGAGTAGAATAAAAGTTTCATTCATAGAGAATGATTGTGTTATTCAGTGCTCTTCCTTTTGATTTCTTTGGTGCTTAGCCTCTTATTCCATACTATTACCTACCTTCACCCTAGCCCCGTTACAACCTTTAATTACAAGCTCTCTTGATTTGTTCATGTATGTGTTATGAGTAGTGGAGACGTAGAAGTTGAGCAAGCTTATGGTAGAACAAATTTCTTGAGTAGAATTTGAGCGATACACTTATTTACCTTAAACACTTGAGAGACTGATTGATTGAGCGCATCATTTGAGAGATCATCTTTTGTGATTAGCATCATTGATTGACACTACCATGAATTGTAATTTGAGATGAAGGGGTTTTGGTCTTGAATGATTGGTCTTTTGAAGCTTTGTGTCCCTTGATTCAATTTTTGCATTGTTAGCAATTATTAGTAAAGAAGAGTTTTTCCTTTAGGTCTTTCTCTTTGAATTTTGCTCGGGAGTGCAAAAAGATAAGTGTGGGGAATTTGATAATTGAATATTTTATACACTTATTTTTGTCTCTTGAATAATAATTTAGGACCCTTTAGCTAATAAATAATGGCTCTTATGTTTATTTGGGCCTTGGGCCTTTTATTGCATTTTAGCTATTTTTAATAATAAAATTCCAGTTTTGTGTTGCTTCACTATTTCTACCATAACTCTTGAACCAGACATCGGATTTGCCTCATTTTTGTCTCATATTTCAGATAATTCAGAGAGCTACAATTGTTATGAAGACATCAAGAGCAAATTCGGTCAAGAAGGAGGTCAATTTTGGAGCCAAAGTCGGATGCACAATTCTGGATTTATTTTGGACCCGAATTTTGTAATTTAAGTCCAGTTATATTTTATTTCTGTTTTGGGCTAAAACTATGAGAGCCCATTTCGTTTTAGGTTATTTTTAAGTATGGCAGCTGCTACAAACATATTCATTCACGTTTTTAACATTAGAGTGGATCAAAATACAAGTTTTCATTTTCTCTCATCTGTTCTTCGCGCGTTCTTCGTGTTCTTCGTTCGTTCTTCGATTTTCCCAGCCATGATCGGCTAAACTCTTGTGATTAACCCAACGATGAGGATTCCATGATTCATCCAGAGAACTCGTGCCTAATCGGTAACTACTCGATTCTGTTTTCATCTTATCGGATTCGATTTGAAATAGTTCGAATATTAGATTTAATATTCGGTTTGGTTCATCCCAAGGACTTAGTTCGGACTAGGTTACAGTGTTGCTGTGCGATTGCACAGTGAGACGCCACTGTCCGGACAGATTCTAGGCGATCGTCTAGGCGAGGAATCTCCGGATGAATGCGAGAGATCTCGATTCATCCGGAACCAAACGTGGGTTAGTTGTATTTTCGTTCAATGATGGAGGTTTCGGAATCAATTCGTTGGGTTGATCATGTTTAATCTGTCTCTGTTTATTTGATTCTGTTTGACTCTGTTTATTGCACTTTGATTATGTTATTTCGTTTTGTTCTATTCATTAAACCAAACCCCCATTTTATCATTCTGTTTCACTATTGTTATTGAACAAGCCCGCTGCAAATTCGTTGGGAAACGACCCAGGTTCCCTAATTCTGCAAATTGTTTTCGAACTTGGTTTATTTTGGAAGACACGGCAAAAATCTTTCCAGATACCCATAATGGGTAAACAAATTCAGGGTTACGACACCCATACTGGATAAAAAAATTCAGGGTTACGACACCCATAATTGTTCATTTCATATTTTCTCAAATCCACATATCACATGTGTTTCCTTCGAGCTATTGGTGCCCTCCCATCACTGGGCGCAAGGGTGCCGTATTAAACTGGATGGAATTCACCTCCAAAATTAGAAGAACGTCGACCCCGGTTACACTGATCCCAGTTAAAATCCGGGCTCTGCGTAAAGTCTTTCGGGAAACAAAAAGGCGGACCCCGGTTACACTTAATACAGTTAAAATCCGGGCTTCGTGTAATGTCTTGCGTGAAACGAAAAGACGGACCCCGGTTACACTTAATACAGTCAAAACTCGGGCTCTGTGTAAAGTACAGTTGACCCGGTTACACTTAATATGGTTAAAATCCCGGCTCTGTGTAAAGAAACTCTCAGTCGTGAGCATTGATTCAATCTCCTCAAATTGACCTAACGACAAAGACACGAACTGAAGACCAAAACCCGGTTTTTCAGTCGGAGGAAGTTGCCTCCGAAGAGCTATCACAGCCCGGACGCTTCCTAACTTACTCCGGGATATCAAGCGGAACTGTCATGCCAACCTTGATCAGGTCAAAATGCTCGGACGCTTCAGTGAAAAACCGAACCCGGGCAAGTGACAACTTCCCTTTATCCTAGGATGACCCTGTCAATGAACCTGGAATTATACGAGGCAGTTTGAATACTGATCCCTCACACATTACGGTTTCAATACCAAACGCGCTTTCGTAGATTCTGCATATCACATCTATGACCCTGGCTCGGTCACTCAATAGTAATCCAAAAACAAATGTGAGTTCACTATATCAGTTCATCGTGGACACGGATGAAACACTACATAAATATTCGAATTGATCGGGAAGTGAACAAACTTTCATTAATGATAAAGTCAACGAAGTTTCAAAGCAAATTAACCTGGACTACATGTCTGGGGGAAATTCAATCAGAATACAATTTAATCCGGGGCTCGTCGAAACTCAGACAGAAACTTTATCAAAATCAAACAAGTGGTAGCAACTCGGATACGATATCCGGATTCAACAACAGATCCACCCCGGCAACCCAGAGACCTGAGCTACCAGGCTGGGGGGAAATTACTATACAATTGTCAATAACCGGGATTAATGCAGACTCGAACAAGCATTCGAAATTAGCAAACTAAGCGATTTGCGCACACAAGCAAGGGATCTTATTTCTTCCCAAACAACCCGGATGAGCTGGATACATCTCGGCCAAGTCCGTATTTCACCGCCAAGCAAATAATTAATCTCGGCAGCTCAGAGACCTGAACTACCGAGCTTGGGGGCAACTGTTATGAATCTAAATCTAGGCCCATTAAATAACCGGCCCATCAGGAGGCAGTCCGCGCAAGGATCTCAACCGACCCACAGATCCAAACCGCAAGTCCTATTCAAAGGGGAGGTTACCGAGATTCATGGACACACCTGATGCGGGAGATCTAACCCTAAGGTACACTCTATAAATAAGAATTAAACCTTAAAGGTACACATCCTCTTCTACGCTTTCTCTTATTTGGATATACTGCACACAAAGCACACACACCACCCCCATTGGCTAAACGCCTCCAGTAATCCTCGAACTACGTGGACTTTGATCCCTCTTCAGGGTACGTAGGCCCTAGGAATTGCTCCTAGGTCAAGTCCTAACCAATATCAACATACTAGTCCATCAGGGCTAGGGTTCTGGTTATACACCAAAACACATCCCTAATTGTGCCTTTAAAACATGTTATTTAATTAATTATGAAAGTTTTTGGAATTAATTCAATTAATGAAGATTTAATTATCTACTAATTTTTGGCAATTTTCTTTAATTGGATTAATTACTTTCTCACAACTTTTGGGTTTACTTTGGTCATTTATGCACCATGCATTAATTTAATAATCATAGGGCAACTTATGGTCCCTAAAATAAAATTGGATTTTTGCCTCTTTAAATTTCAAGGAAAATAAACAAATAAATTACTAAAATTAGAGACAACATGTTTTCCTATTTTAAATAGGTATTAATTGCCAAAATATAAATTTTTGGGTATCACATTATAAGATTTGACCCTTGGCTTATTTAATTTCAAGGGGAAGTTTCTTAAAATAATAGTTAGTGAGCTTTCAAGGTTTGAGACCACATATTCACCTATTTCCAATAGGTATTATTTACCAAAATATAATGTTTATAATGAATATAAATTTTAGGGTATTACATTTCTCCCCCTGTTAAATAAAATTTCGTCCTCGAAATTTGCTCTATACTAACTAGACTTTGTACTAATTAGACTTCGGACCATACGCCCTGGATATTTACTCTATCAGAACATTTTTATGTTTAAGCCGTTTCTCTCGGTGATCGAGAATTCGCTCCGGCTCGACTACGAAGGTTTTTTCATGTCGCACTTTGATACCATAAAGTGTCTCCGTGGTGCCCATACGCCGTGGCAACACAAGATACCTCATACTCAATGATACGATCGCGGTCTAGTTGTAATAACTAAGAAACATGGAAAACATTATGGAGGTTTAATCAAGTTCGGGGGTAAGGCTATCTAGTAAGCGACTGGTTCATGTTTAACTAAAATTTTGAATGGTCTTACGTAATGCAAACTACATGTTCGCCTTTGAAGTGTTCTACTGACACCGGTTACTAGGGATATTCTTAGAAACATATGATCATCGACTTCGAACTATAGAGGTCTTCTTCTTTTTGTCAGCGTAGCTCTTCCATATGCTTTGTGCTGCTAGGAGTCGTCTCTTGATTACAACGATTTGTTCGAAGGTCTGATTAATCAGATCCAGTTCAAGCAATTTCTGCTCAGATAAGGGTGACTAACACCTTCACCCTCGCAATTTGATCGCATATACTCGGAAAACTCTAGACATCTAGTCTACCCCCTTACTACGCATGCTCACTTTAGCACGTACTTTAATATTCAAACAATAATCTTTGTCATTTTGTACCCAGGTTAAGTATTCAACTCAGGACCTACTCATCCACCCTTACCATGCTTGGTTACGCAGGCCTTACTGCTTGACCCATTCAGCCTCTTGGCTTAACACATATTGGCCTTCTAGCTCAATCCATTACTACGGCACTAAGGATTTTAGCCTCAATACCTAGGAGTTTATCCTTAGGCTTAGGCATTTAAACTAATACCTGGTACAATAAATGTTTTTGTCAGACTCAAGATGTACTGTAGACATTACAGTCACTGTAACAATTAGCATTTCACATAGTGCTAAATATCACTGTCTTAAGGCCTAGGAATACTATCCCATGCACACTTGCACACCCAGTTCTCGAGCATCTGCTCGTCTATTTCATTTGAGCTTTTCCTACCCAAGCTCTCAGACTACTTTAGAAGCTCCATTATTCCTTAGGTCTCAAAGGTTTTACTAGTTTCCACGCAAGAATAAGAATTATTGACTGTATTAGCAAATTCTTTCTTTGTCAAAGTAAACACTACGCCAAACTTTTAACATAAAATGAGGACTTAAATTCTTAACATTTCTATCAGTAGTGAGGAAAAGTCAATGTATCATTTACAAAGTAACTGAAAAATAGCTTTAACGAAATCCAAAACAACTTTTAAGTACCATTTAGTTTCCATGAAATTGACAGGACTTTACTAAGTTTATGTCTATTACTTATTACAAAAAAAAAAACAATAGAGCCAATTGACATAATAAAACAAAATTAAATCTTCAGCTACTACAATAGCAAATAAATTCCAATTTCTTCTTTATATATTTGAAATCTAATGGTGTGGACCGAAATTTCTCACACAAGTATTGGTGTAGTGGTGCACTCAAATAGGGTCTCAGGAGTATCAACACTAACATTACTAACTCTTAATTTAAAGGTCAAGATTCATTAAAGTGCATGCTCAAAATTGAAAGACTTGGCTATCACCCAAGAGGGGGGGTGAATTGGGTGTTTGATTAAAAACTTAGAGCTTTAAGAAACTTTATGCAACTTATTGAAAGTAGTTTGAATGGCAATGATAAGTTAAAAGTAATAAACAATCATTCAAACTTATATGCTGGAATGTAAGAGATAAGGGAAGAGAATATGCAAACTGTGATTTATACTGGTTCGGCCCAATCCTTGACCTACGTCCAGTCCTCAAGCTCCACTTGAGATTTTCAATCCACTATCTTCTTTCAACTTGATTACACGTTCTGTACTTGAAGTAATCCCCTCACTAGGATTGACTCCCCCTTACAAACTGTAATCAATACACCTGTTTGATTACACACTCTGCACTCGAAGTAATCCTCTCACTAGGATTCACTCCCCTTACAAGTTGTAATCAACACAATGTGTTTCCCACTCAAGATCACCCAATCTTGAGTAACTCTAAGGTAGAATGATAGGATGTTTACAATGATTCTTCTTTCTCTCAGAAGTGAATGGATAAACACTGAAGTACAATAAAAGACATTTCACTCTCTATGATTTATAGACATTGAAAATCAGAGAGTAAATGATAAGCATATCAGAGTAATAGCATGTTGAAGGTGTAATCTTGTTCCTCTGCTTGTTGTCTCTCTTTGAAGGTTTGTATGTAGCTCTATATATAGCGGCAAATCTTCATATGACCATTGCTTCTCAATTCTGTATTGTCTCCATTTGAATTTCTAGCTGTTGTGGTCATGGATGAGGAATATAGCCGTTGGGTCATAATGTTTCTTGAATATCGATGATTGCTCTGCATTGAAGATTATGACCGTTGCATATCCATTCTGATTTGACTCCATTCAAAATTATAGCTGTTGGGAGCCTTTCTATATAATTCCCATTTCTGCATAATCTTTATTTAGTTGGAGACTTTATGTTGGAGCGTCCTAAATATTTGCCCATGATGCGGTGTTTCCTAAAATAGCTTTAACAAATCATGTCTTGTTGCTTTCTGACCGTTTGAGGATAATTATCCTCCTTTCCACCATGTTGCCTTTTTTGCTTCGTTTTTGAATGTTTGAATCCATTGGTGAGGCATTACAATTGAGTAGACAACTTCGTTTCTTCAAGTTTCTAATTGGATTCAGTCCTCTTTCGTGTTTCTGAAAATCTGCAGCAAGTTCATCTTCTAGATCTTGATTTCTGTCAAGATTGATGTTCTCTCAAGCTTTAATAATATGAAACATGTACACAAATGATATAAATAATGTTAAGAATAAGTATAAGTCATTTGGGTAATCATGTGGATGTTCTTTGATGAGAAACAAGACTTTCGGACTGCTGATTTTCTGCATCAGAGATATGAACTCGAGTTTGCTTAAGTAGGCTCGAGTTTGGGTCTCTTCAAAATCATCTTTTGCTCTCTGTCTTGTCTAGGCTCGAGTTTGTCACTTATAGGCTCGAGTTTGGATGATTTTCGCGACCTGATAGCTCTCTGTAACCCGCGGACTCGAGCCTGCCAACTAATAGGCTCGAGTTTGCTTCTCCTGCTAGCAAACCTCCAACATCCTGGAAATACGGTTCACTTTCGAGGGCTATATCTCTCTAGTCTGAACTCCGTTTTAGTTTTTTAACCTATCGATGGAAAGCCCTTTGAGTCTACTTTCCAATGCCACAGATTTCAGCTCAATGCGATTCTCCGTTTTTGAGATAAACTCAAAACATTGAAGATTGGTCATTTGTGTGACGTGGATTTCACTGTCAACTTCATAAATTCATTACTCCTTCATCTGAACTCCTTTTGGCTTGAATGATATATCTAAATGACGCATTGGGAGTCTAGTTTCATATGCCACTGGTTTCACCTCAATCCGATCTCTGGTTTAGGAGATATCATCGAATTACTAGACGTCGCCCAAGTGAAACGCTGAACAGAGTAGCTGAAATGCTGAAGACCGCTGTAGGCTCGAGTTTGCCAACTAATAGGCTCGAGTTTGGAGTTCCAAACTTGAGGTTTGTGTTCTAAGCTCGAGTTTGACTTGTCCAGGGGCGCCAGAGTTGCTGAGGACATTACAGGCTCGAGTTTGCAAGTTATGAACTCGAGTTTGCTCATCCTGGAACTGATTTTTGATGGTTTAAACTCTGAATTGATCCGTTCCAGCTTCCATATGATCTTGGATACTTCTAGCATCAATATAAGAACTTGAATAAAGATATTCCATTGCATTGCAAGTTCTTCCTTCTTCAATTTCTTCTCTCCATCTAGATTATCCCCAAAATCATTTGATAACCTCTTGCTTCCTTAATATTATGATATTCCCATTATATTGTGCAAGAGCTTCTTTCTTCAATCAACATTCTCCATCATAAAACTTTGCATCTACATTAAATATAATAATTAGTCAAAGTAAAAGATAAATGTAGTATGCAACCTTTTTGCTATTAAGAATGACATCTATATAAGACATCATCAAAACTAATCAAAACCAACAAAAATTTCTTATTTTAGAACTTCATTTTAATTCTCATGGTTTCTGTTTTTACAAAGCACAACGGACAAACTTAAAATTGCCGAGTCAGATAATCCATACTAAATTGAAGACGTTCATCAAAACTTTAAAACGAACAAAGATTTATGATGTGAATTTATTTCACTATGAAAAGTGATAAGAAATCTTAATTTCACTGGACCATAAGTACCATATATTTCAAAACAGTGTTCCAATGCAATGCATGCCATAAAATTCAACCGAGTGTTATTCCAATAGTTAAAACTAGTTTATTCATTAGGTTTCATCTAATTCTAACATGCACCATTCGAAACTAATCTTGTTTATCATACCAATGACTAACAATCAACTTTACAACAATAGAGATTACCAAAAACAATGGTCGATCAGGTATTTTGAGAAAAATAATATTAATCATATCCATTAGTTTAAGTGTGATAGCAAAAATTCAGAGAGTGGAAATGCACATACAAAATGGAACTTAATATAATATACTCCAAACTACTTTCATGAATTTAATCCGTTAAAGATTTTCTTGTATAATGAAGTAAAATTTCCGAACTCAGATTTTCCAATTTCTAATTAAGTGCTATTTCTATCTTACGCCGAGTTCTCACAAAAATCCCATGCAGGTGTCATAATTCAGAGTTCTTACAGTTAGCTGGTTGGACTATAATAATGACATGCATAAACCTTAGTGAAATACCTTAACAATGTGCACTTAACAATATTTAACAAATTTGAAGAAGAATTACTTTCAAAAATATAGTTTCATACCAACTTAGTTTAGGAAATTCAAATGAAATACTCAAGGTAGATTTTAAGTGAACAGTTATTTGGACGTCATGCTGCCTATGAGTTATATTTGGAAATTTTCAGAGATAAAAATGAGTGTTCAATTACATGTATATAGACATCTAGATAATACTGGAAGCAATAACTCATACAAATTTAAAGTCTCAATAACAAATATCCAATGCAATCACATATAACATGTTTAGCAACCAGCATTTGAGAACAAAGGGGAATTCTTTTCTTATGACTTAATTTACCCCCGTTTTATTAATATGGTTTTCCAAAAACCAGGGAAAGCTTAATAGTAAGCCCTTCCTACTTTTAGTAGAGTAAAACAAAGGAATCCTATCAACCTATAAAACGATAGTAATCCAGCAAAACTGTCCAAGGTCAACAACTTTGTTAACCCTAAGAGGAATACGGTAGAATAAAGAAACTGAGGGATGATTGTACTGTAATTCAATTTTTAAGCAGGAAAAGTAAATATTTTCACTAAAAAGGTGAAACAACCTTTAGAAATGTAGCTATTCAACAAAATAAATAGCACCAAATGCACGATATAGACTATAACAACTTCCTTTCTTCATCATTTAAAACAAACATAAAAGAACATACAATGAAAAGATGATCACAAAAGATTTTCAGTGCCACATTAGAAAATATTAGATAAAGATCTAATTATATCCAAATTCTTTTAACTTCTTCCTAATAATGATGGTTTTAATCAAGAAGCATCAACCAAACATGCCACAATCTAGAAACTTTTTCATGCTTTGTAGAGAAACGTACTACTTGCAATTATGACCACTTGATGGTCTCCACAATAGAAAAGAGTTCATACAAGGTATTGATTAATGTGTCACCCATTTCAACAATAAATAATGATGTCAAAACTCTATTTAATAAAACACATATCTTCACAACCACGATAAGAAAAGGATCTTTGAGATTTGCTGAGACACATTTAAAACGTGATCAATAATGATTTTTCACTTAAAACTCTTCTTATGTGCTTCCCAACGGAATATTTTTCTTTCAAGTTTTATTTTAAATCGTTAATATAGATATTCATTCCTACGGAATAAAAGGAAACCAACTAATGGCTTTTCTTAACATATACTTAGATACTAATCTACTAATATTCTTTCTTCCTTGAGTAGATACTCCATAAAGGAATCTTCCAATACTAGTCAATCTACTCACCACTAGACTTATTAAAATATCTCTGCTATCTAGGAAAACAAACTGGCATAGCGGAGAAAAAATGGGCCACCTACAAGGCCTTCAATGATGCCTTGATTATGATTATGCTCGAGTTCATAATGATAATCGAGACTCCAAAGAACATTGTGCCGGTAGTTATGTCCTACTATTTCATACTATGTTCAACAATTCTAGTATAACTTCCATCACTATTCTTTTAGCTTCCTTTGATTGGTACTAAGTTTACTTCCGTTTCTCGACTACATGTTATCTAAATCTAGCCTTTGGAGATGATACAGAAAGGAGTGGAAATCGGCTGTACGTTTTCCGTCTAAAAGTTCATTCACCCTTTCCATCTAGAAGTGATCTCGAGGAAAGAGGTACAGGGTTGGTGTTACCCAATCGTTTAACGGGTAGGGAAGACCCTTGCGTCACTTTTGCTTGTAAGTCACTTTGACTCTATTCAGATACTGGGGGTATGTCCCTTTGCTAGTCTCACCGTGTTGATTTTCCATTAAGTACTTCGTTCGTAGAGTGCATATCAACCACTGAAAATGCTCACGGTTGTTGTTATTGGATAAATGATCGAATCCAATAGGTTTCTCCGGCTCAAAAGGTATACTAGCCATCGATTCGAGATAGTACACATAATCAGGGTTGTGTACGGGTTCAAAGTTGTATATCGACTCAGGTGGGTATACGTTTGAAGGTTTACGGTCATGAATGAGCGTAGAGGTTTTTCCCTAAGTTAGGATGATGCACCGACTCAGAGTAGTACACTGGTTCGAGATGGTATACTGAGTTAGGATGGTACACTGGTCTAGGGTTCACCGTTTTTCGTGTGGTATGTCTTACTGGTCTATAGTAGTTTATGTCGGGAGATCTACCTCCGTTCATTATACAACGTCATAGTAGGGTTATACCAGTACTCTTTTTTTTTTAAATATACTCCAAGTTTAAAAAGGCTTAGAACCTAGCTCCATTAATCAAACCGATTGGCCAGGTAGGTGTCTATCATGGGAGTTTCACCGAGTTCACGGCGACTGATTGACTAACCCACATAGACTAGCCCTACCTTCGGCACCAAAAGGCTTGTAATAACTTAGTTAGATCTATGCCAAGACAACTGCTCTGATACCATAAAGTGTAACACCCCAATTTACAAAAAGCGGAACAAATTTTTTTTCATCAGAGTAGACTATCGGAGCAATAGAGTAATTGATAACCATTAATTGTGGCGTATCTGTTTGTTCTTAAAGATTATTACATTTAACTGAGTATTACAACAATATTATTTTACAAATAGATATCTTTAGTCGGGTCTCTCGCGTGCTGCTTGCTCTTGTCTTCGGTCCTCGGTTCTCCGGACCCTGAAGCTATAAGAGCTGAGGTCCAATGCCCATTGGACCTCAGGTAACGTTTAACCTCATGCTTATCTAAACAATATATAACAGATATTCATGGCATTACAATATTAATCACTACAAAAGTGATATGTCATAATAACAGTACGTCGTTATCTTAGTCTGCACCCGACCCGTGCCACGATGGCCTATCGTGTCCTCAGCGCTAGGAAAGCTTACGGCATTAACAAGACTACAACCCGTGTAAGCTGAATGTATAAGTAGTGATCTAAGTCTCATACCTTAGTCACAGTGCTTGACCCAAGACCAGGTCTTGTCCATGTCTTTATGAAATTATCTATCACATATAAGCATACAATAAACATCAGAGTTAGTGTTATAGTACGTCGCGAACGTACCTTCGTCCGTTTGGATAGCGGTATGCTTGCCTGGTCGATCTCCCGATTTTTCGTCGGATATCCTATAATGGTATTATCGCATTATTACTTCGTAAATAATATCTTAAGAGATATTATGGCCACTACTGACCTTTTTACCCCTGGTAAATGTGTTATTCCCATTATATCCCTTTATTTTCTCAAAAACGTGGTTTTCATCATTGCTGGCAGATTTTCGCCTAACTTTGATAATTCATAATTAATTCTACAAAAATTGAAACGAGGATCTGTAAAATTCCCCGGAATCCTTAGGATGTATATTTTTGAATAAAAATACTTTTTTTCACCCAGAATTCGTGAATCACTCTCATTATAATATTCTTCAACCTCTGCCCAGAATTTCTCCAGAAAACATAGCCTAACTTTGAGAATTTCTATCTCCATGCCAAAAATTCGAAATAATATGTTCTTGGAATATTTAAAAATCTCTATATGTATATTTTAACCATGAATATTTTCAGAATTTTAGCATTTCATCTTCAATTTAAAAGTATGACGTTTTTGCTATTGTTTTCAGAAATTCCTAATTGATGAATTTTCGCCAGAGCTTTGCTACTTTGCTTTTCAACTCCCAAATTTTTTTATATACACCATGGCTCATCTAATTTTCGAAATATCAACATTTTTAACTATAAAAACATGATATTAAAATTACTCTAGCATATTTAAGATTAAGGCATAAACTATCTATGAATTCAAAAGCTAAAACTCTACGAACTTACTTGCTATGCTTCAACTCCTTCAAGAAGCTCCTCACTCTCCCTCTCTTCTCTCTATATTCAGATGCTATGCTTGCACTTGCTTGTGAAGGTGTGAAGAATAATGAAGCCTAAGCCCTCCTATTTATACTAAAAGGTCATGGCACTCTTGGTAATTTATTTTTAACCTAATTCATCTTGCATGTGAACCATAAGTTTACATTAAACAATTTGAATTCCTCTTCTTCAAGGCAAAAAAACGTTGCCCTCTCTCCCTCCATCATTTTCTTCCAATTCTAAGAGAATATCCTATCCAAAGGTACCTTATCCTCTTCCAAAATTGAATACTATTATCACATGTGTGTTTTTGTTTATGATAAACAATTATTGGCTTCAAGAAGGCCTTGGTGGCCTCTCCACCTTCATCCATTACCTAAGCAAGCCTTGGTGGCCTCACCACCTTCATGCATTTCCCAACTTTGTGTTTTTAATTCCTAGTTACACTAAGTGTGTTTGTAACTAGATGACTTTGGTAGTTGGTTAGCAATTAAGCAAAAGTGCTCTTAGGGTTTAATTTGAAGTTTAATCAAGTTCCCTAATTAGTCTTGTGATTCTTGAACATCATGGCTTAATTAGAATTATTTAATTACCCCTTCATCATTTTATAATTTATTGTATTTGTTAGGTAACAATTAGGATGATAATTCATCCTAAGCCAAATTTGTGTTCTTGTCTTGGATTAATGCTTGTACTTAATCTAGGATTAAAATCCCTTAATTGTCTTTGATAATACTTGATTGAGTAATTAATTGATTTATGAACTTATGATGAGAATTAGTGTTTACTTAGGCAAATATTACTTCACCTTAATTGGCTTGAGATATTATTTATTCTTGGAACACTTGATCCACATTGTGCCAACAAGGCCAATTAACTTTAATCACTCCATTATCTTGGAACACTTGACTCCCATTGTGCCAACAAGACTATCTTGGCTTTAATTACTCCATTGGTTAATTTTACAATTATTGTATTTAAATAAATTCCTCACTCCTCCACTAGACACACAACACTCACAATACACACACACACACACAAAACGTGGCCTCCCCCTCTTCCCCTTACACTCTTGCTTTTGTTTTCCATGGCCTACAATCATCCACACACAAGTCTTTGTTGCCTCATGAATTTTCACTTAGGTTTAGTCTTTAATTAGCTTAACCTTTGGTCATTAATCCTAAAATGGTGTTTTAGGTGTTATTGAATTTATTTGATTGGCTACTATATTAATCATGATCATTAGTAATTATCTTTATGCTAATCTTGGCCCTTCATTGGCCATTGGTCTTTAATTAGGGTCATACATCCCTAATTGTGCCTTTAAAACATGTTATTTAATTAATTATGAAAGTTTTTGGAATTAATTAAATTAATGAAGATTTAATTATCTACTAATTGTTGGAAATTTTATTTAATTGGATTAATTACTTTCTCACAACTTTTGAGTTTACTTTGGTCATTTATGCACCATGCATTAATTTAATAATCATAGGGCAACTTATGGTCCCTAAAATAAAATTGGATTTTTGCCTCTTTAAATTCAAAGGAAAATAAACAAATAAATTACTAAAATTAGAGACAACATGTTTTCTTATTTTAAATAGGTATTAATTGCCAAAATATAAATTTTTGGGTATCACATTATAAGATACCCTTGGCTTATTTAATTTCAAGGGGAAGTTTCTTAAAATAATAGTTAGTGAGCTTTCAAGGTTTGAGACCACATATTCACCTATTTCCAATAGGTATTATTTTCCAAAATATAATGTTTATAATGAATATGAATTTTAGGGTATTACACATGCACAAGTTGTTTCTTTAGTAGTCTACAGATCACAAAATGAAAAATTAGTCCAATAACTTTCTTGCTTATATCTAATCTTTAAGTAAAACCAAGCAAAAAATAAAATTTGATTTATAAAGTACTTTAATATCATATAAAAATCCTCTAGAATCGCAAATATATGACGGTTATTATTGACCATAAATCACAGTTCCAAACCCTCAACATTTTATGATAATGTCACAGCTGAAATAGTTAGCATATGGTTCAAAGGAAGAAAAAGAGTATAATCATCATGTAAAGAAAGAAACTTACGATAATGAAGAGAAGGAATCACTTGGGGAATGGTTGCTTTTATAGGCTTCTCTGATTCAGCTTCTTCTTAATACTTGAGTGATCTCCTGTTTCTTTGATAGTCTGTGCAAAAACAAAATGAAAAAAAATAAATCATGTAATTATCTTCATTTGGCTCTCTTTCAAAATGAGTTGTTGATTACTACTATGTTAGAGCTCAAAACACATACAAGTGCTCTCATGAATGGAATTGCCATTGGTGATTTGTATGTAGCAGTAGCATTTTCATCAATTCCTTTTGTTGTTTCCATAGCACTCTAATAGACCTCAACATGTGAGCATGTAGAATAAGGACAAAAAGTAATCATACAGAATATAAAAAGATACATAAGTACATAAAAACATGATATAAGTTTAAATGAACTTACTAGGCTTACCAATGTAGGTGGACCAGATTTCGAGCCTTCTACTTGTGAAACAACTGAGGATGTAATACTCTGCAAAAGTACAAGAAGATACATAATCACCAGGCTGTGTGCTATGCTCGTTTTGCTTCTAACATACAAAAAATAATTCCATGTTGGTAATAAATAGGGATTGGATTGTCAATTTGATCACCTTCAAGTTTGTGGAAGTTGGAGCTATCAGTAGTTGTGAAGTGTGCCTTCTAACAACTTCTTTCTCTGCTTCTTCTAAACTCTGAATAACATCACAAGATAGATATTCATAGAATATAATTTTTCTCTTTAATCTCTAATAAATTTTGATTCCAGTAATATTTAGACATTATCAGTTGAAATAAAAAGTAATTTGAGCAATTAAAATCTTCACCGTGCAATATATTTTCATAGAATATAATTTTTCTCTTTATTTTCACTACGCCTGTGAAAGTTAAACTTTTGAGTAAACTTTTAAATGTGATAACAATGTTGCTATTACTAATACTTCTAGAGTTGAAAATCATATTGAATTAGATTGTTTTAACATTATTCTCATAATTATATATAAGAGAAAGTAAACGGGAAAAAAAATCCCATCTACCTACTTCACAATTCATATGGTATATTAGATAATGCATTTTATCTCTAATTATAATGCGTTTACTTGTGCAATAATAGATGATACTCTAGTTTGCTTCATTGACTTTGAATCAGTTGATTGAATTACTTGAATTGCTATTGCAGCTTTTCTTGTTACATCATCCCCTTGAGATCCTTGCTCATGTTTTTCTTTCATACTAGCAACCTAGAAAACATAGAGAAATTTCTCATACCAATGAGCTCTTCTAACAAAGAAATGTTGTGAGTGTAAAAATGAATTTACTAAAATTACTTGTATAGGTGTAGTGTCTTTTGGAATACTTTCTATACAACTCTATACAAATACAAATTAAAAAGATAAGTATATAAATACAAAAAGTAGAAATACAAAATTGATTGGGTTGATTTACCAAACTTTGTTCTATCCTTGGTTGTCCAACGATCACATGTTATAAATAAAAGAGTCAGTATCAAATACCTTATAGTTCAACTCCCATTTAAAATATCATTAACTTGAACCTGCAAGTTTTTTATTTGACAAGATATATATAAAAAAATGTACGTTAGAGATTCTATTTTAATCACCTCAAAATCAGGTGAAGTTGTCACCAGTAAACTTGAAGCGGGAATTGCTTTGCCAACTTCCTTCTCTGCTTCTTTGTAAGCCTGAATTACACCAAAATTTGTAACTGAGTACTTCAGTAAACACACACACACACAATTCTTTCTCTAGAAACATTACACACACACACACTCAATTCTTTCTCTAGAAACATTTAACTTTATAAATAATAAAACTTAAGTTGAGATTAGATATATGGTATAAATTAAATTACCAATGTAGATGGATTAGATTGCAAGCCTCCCACTTGTGAAACAAAAGAGGAAGTAACTTTCTGCAAAAGTACTTTGTGAAAATATACGTAAATATCATGTTGTTTAATTATAATCCTTAGATCCTTTAACATTTTGTGAAGATTCAAATATACAATAATCATCATATCTGGTAGCTCTTGTTGGTGTGTCATGCTTGTTTCGCTTCTTGATTTTGATGGCTTCAAATCCTTAGTCAAGCAATGAATACAGAAAGTAGACGTACATGTGTAATCCATTTATTTAGAATAGGTCACAGTAAACTAACCGATGAGTTCCTTGGTTTTAAATCAGCTATTGCTACATCCTTTAAGGTAGGACCTCGTTCAGATCTTTCTTTTAATGTGACATCAATACTCTAGACAACACAAAATCCTAATAATAAGTTGTAGTCACTAATGATTCTAAAGATAATCTTACAAATAATTTCCTTGTTTCTAATCTCTAAATAACACCAAATGATGACCTTGTTTAATAAATCAACTTAATCAATTGATTGATTTATCTTTCCATTCAATAAGAAATTCCTTTTGCAAAGCACATTCAGATAAATGGGCTTCTTTTTCACCTGAAAAGAAGATGAAGAAGTAGGCACTAGTGCAAAAAAGGGATTTAAGACCGCCTCATTTAGAGCGGATCATCGACGCCACGCTCTTAAAGGTGTGACCGGTGGCAATTTTGTAAATAAAAAGAACTTCTTATACGCTAAAGTGCTTTAAGACCGCCTCATTTAGACCGGACTAAAGAAGGACCGCTCCTAAAACTATGACCGGTGGCAGATTTGTAAATATAAAGAACTTCTTATAATGGATCATTTTTTCATAGGTCTTATCCAGACTTGTTAAAATAACAACCGGTCTTAAAAATTTTATTAAAAAAATTGAAATATCAATTACTTTTGGAGAAATCTCATACAACTAGACTTATATTTTCTATACTCTTGAATTAATACGGAAAAATTAAAATATAAAGGTATTAAAGTTTTAAGACTGAATATATATAATAGACGGTCTTAAAAGTTAGACCTTTAAGACCGGACATTCATCACGGCCGGTACTAAAGTTTAAATAAAAAATTAATTAATGTTAAGACCAGAGTTACAGAATGACCGGTCTTAAAAGTTAGACTTTTAAGACCGGACTTAAGATCAGGCCGGTACTAAAGTTTAAATAAAAAATTAATTAATTTTAAGACCGGAGTTATATAAAGACCGGTCTTAAAGGTTAGCTTTTAAGACCGTATATACTCATTTGTCCGGTCTTAAAAATGAGGCGCCAAATATACGTTTCTTCGCGCGGAAGCTTTTGTCACACTCACTGAAGAACCCCTGTTCACGTTGTGAAACCCTTCCTGTTGCATTACCTCTCTTCCTCGCCCCACGTACCGTTAGCCTCTGTTACTCCCTCATTTGCTCGGGCATTCCTCTCTACTTTCTTGAAAATGAACGGTGAAAATGATTCCACTCGTGTTCTGGAACTCCGATCTCTGCTTTGACTGGTGTGGGTCAGACGAACGAACCCTCTTCATCTCACAATGAGCCTCCTCAGCGCCGTGCACGTTGTGGTAGAAGCGGCACACGAATGATGGAGGTTTCCCTTAGTCGAAATTCGAAATTCTGTGTAAATAAAAAGAACTTCTTATACAATGAAGGGCTATAAGACCGCCTCGTTTAGAGCGGATAAAGGAAGCACCGTCTTAATGGTGTGACCGGTGGCGATTTGTAAATAAAAAGAACTTCTTACACAATGAAGGACGCCTTATTAAGACCGGACTAAGTATAGACCGGTCCTAAAAGCTGTGACCAGGTGGCAAATTTGTAAATATAAAAAACTTCTTATTCTGATCAATTTTTCATAAATCTTATCCAGACCTGTTAAAATAACAACCGGTCTTTAAAATGTTAATAAAAAAATTGAAATATCAATTTTATGGAGAAATCTCATCAAGGCAGACTTATATTTTCTACACTCCAAAATAATACGGAAAAATATAAATATAAAGGTATTAAAGTTTTAAGACCGAACATATATAATAGCCGGTCTTAAAACTTTGACTTTTATGACCGGACTTAAAATTTGTCCTTACTAAAGTTTAAATAAAAATTAATAAATGTTAAGACCATAGTTACTGATATGACCGGTCTTAAAAGTTAGACTTTTAAGACCGGACATAAATTTTGGCCGGTACTAAAGTTTGAATAAAAATTAATTAATTTTAAGACCGGACATATAGAAAGACCGGTCTTAAAGGTTATCTTTTAAGACCGTATATAGGTATTTGTCCGGTCTTAAAAATGAGGCACCAAATAAACGTTACTTCGCGCGAAAGCTTTTGTCACTCTCACTGAAGAACCCCTGTTAACGTTGCGAAACCCTTCCTGTTGCATTACCTCTCTTCCTCGCCCCGCGTAAGGCATTCCTCTCTTCTGTCTTGAAAATGAACGGTGAAAACGATTCCACTTGTGTTCTGAAACTACGATATCTTGGTTTGGTGGTGAGGGTCGGACGAACGAACCCTCTTCATCTCACATTGAGCCTCCTCAGCGCCGTGCACGCCGTGGTAGAAGAGGCACGCGAATGATGGAAGTATCCCTTAGTCGGAATTATGGGACGAAGGTCGAGATTCTTTTTGATGAAAATTTGCAACCTGTCGGTCCTAATAAAAGCACATATACTAGTTTTGTCGGCGTTCTAGTACGCAGCAAGGTTAGCATTTTGACAGATGAGTGGAAAAATGTGGACCAAAAAAAATAAAGGATCCTATGTGGGACACTATCCGCTTACATTCACCGTCCCGATTCTCGAGAAGTTGAAAGACTCAATATTGTCTTATTGTCTTGAGCGGTTCGGGAAGTTTAAGACCTTTCGGCTAACACTTATATTTTTGCCGAGAGAAGCCCGACCATCAACCACGGGACAAGTACAAATTTCTTGATGAACAAACTTGGCAACAATTTGTTCGAAGTGGACCACTCCTGAAGCTCGGTGAGTTTATATTTAGTTTTGTTTGCACTTTTGTTTGCTTATTAACTTTGTGCGGATATGTGAATGTTATTGTGTACATCTAATCTCGTTAGTTAAATGGTTTGGTGTGTGAATAGAAGTATACATTTGCTGCCTTTGTCCTGCATGAGAGGAGCATGTCCTAGTTCCATGCAAGTCGGATATGTAAACTGTGTAATGGCCATGGTTAGACGTTCTTTGTTAGTTAGTAAGTATGTTAACGTGTAATGGTTTCGGTGCAAGTAGTTAGTTAGTTATTCTAATATGTGTAGGAACCATTTATGATGAATGAATGAATTGACTGAGTTGGCAGCATTTCTGCAACTCCTTTTCCTTTGGTTTTCCCAATTTCTTCTACAATGATACATCTTCCTTAAGTAAAATGTTGAAACTTGATGAAGTGAATTTGACTAATGTTTGACGTTCATATCAAGCAGAAGTTCTCTAATTTCTGTTAGTGACATGGTGGAATTCATAATTGATATATAGTTGTTTTCAATCTGATTCACGAAAATAAGGGAAAAATATCAGGAGATTGGGAGAAAGAATGATTGCCCACACAGGGCTTCTCGCGGCGGATATGAAAAGGCCGAAAGAGATTTGATGGCAGCCAAACGGAAGAGATTGGAAGATGAAGTTGAATCCAATCCTTCTACAGTAGTTGACCAGCCGCCATCTCCAATACGTCGCGAGGAGCTGTGGTTGTATATTCGGTAGTTGACCATGGTTAGATACAAGCAAACTGCTCATAGGGGTGCATACACGCCTCAAGCTCGTGTCATGGTTAGATCATTATATGGTGCGCCTCCTCCAGCTACAGTGCATCGTATTGTTTCCGAAGACTCTCGGGTCGTTGGACCCATTGTTATTTCTTCGGATGATGAAGAGATTGCTCATGCCGCACCCCCCTCGATCCTTCGCCGATCCTGTCCTTCCCGAGTTCATCCGTCATCTTGAAGCCGCCATGCGGATGTTCGTAATCCCCTCTCCAACCTGTTGGCCCCAGCGCGCCTACCTTTGACCCCTCTCCGCTCTCCTGTAACGATCCATTCATATTGTGGGTGGAGAGAATAAGACAATAACTTGCTGATCTCCGGCGGGAAATTAATGCTCTTCACGCCGAAATCGTCGAGGTTGTTCAGTCAGATTCTTGTGAATGATAATATTCAGCTTGTTTTTCTTTTGTTTTTTTGTTGTTGTGTATATTTTTTGAAGTAATGTAAGAAACATTTCAGTTTTGTTAGGCTCGAGATGCATGGTGGGGGTCTGAGTTTGTTGACATGAGAAGCATGGAGTTGCTGGTTTCTTGCTCTTTCGTGTACAGTTGAGGGCTGAGAAGATACGCTGACGAGGGAGAGCATCGGTTGGTTATCTTTTGCTGATAAATCCTGCTGCGTTTCGGCGAGAGGATTGGCTTTACGTGAAAACATTGTGCTCCTTGCGTGTTAGGTGTCTTGGCCGAAGCCCAAAGGATATATGGGCTGGGTGGTTTTGTTGTTGGGCTGAGGTTGAGTATATAGGCCGATGACTATTGAAGGGTATATATCTTGCTGATATATATGTCAGTCACGTGCTAGGCTTGAAGAGAAGTAAATGAGAATGGGTTTGTGTCATGTATATGGGCTTTGTGTTACTTGGGTTTTATTTCAAATTTTATCTTTTGCAAATATTTTCATGATTTTATTTTTTTTTTAAATTACAAGAAAAACAATTTCTAATTTTTCAAATAATTAATTTTAATCATTTGGCCAATTTTCAAAATTTAATTCCCATATATTATTCGTAATTTCTAAATCCTAAAATTTGGGATGTTACGGTAGACACGTCTTCACCCTCTATATATAGCTTTCGCAAGGCTCTACCTTCTCCACATCACAACAACTTTCTCACTTTCATCATTGATAAACCCTACTTTTATATATTTTATCTCACCTTATATATCTATTTTGGGGACTATTTTAGGCTAATTTGGATTTATTATATAATATTTAGATTGTTAGCCAATTTTAGGAAATAATATAAATCAGATTCAATTATAAGATTATTGGGCTTAAATTAGTAATATTTTGATTGATATCTTGTGATTGAATAATATTTTTTAATATATGATAGATCATGATCTTATCATATTAGAATATCCTATGGTGCAGAATTTTTGTAGGAAAGTTGAAAGAAAATCTAATTTTAAAATTTTATTGGGCTTCTTAAATTTTAATGGACTCAACTTGATACCCAAAAGTTCTACCCTCTATTATTAAGTCTAACCTAGCCCCCAGATTCAAGATTCACGCTGAGAGGACGTAGAGACGTACGCTCTCATTGAGAGCCGAGAGACGAACGCTCAGATACCACGGACGAACGTACGCTGGTTGGAAATTCTTCTCTATTCACGCAGGGGCTTTACGAACAGAGGACACCCACCATTAAATCCATTGCTCTTCTCCAATTCACGGGCCCACACTTACAAATTCCATAATTTACCTTGTTTCATTCCCTTCTCTCCATTTACTGAACAAGGGATTTAAGTTCAATCAATCATCATCTCCCAGGGTTGGGAGGAAAAAAGAAGTGCATCGTTACTAAGGTTTTAGTTCAATGTCAAGGCTTTCCAAATGAAGAAGCTACATGGGTTTCATTGTTTAGCTTCCAAGAGAAATTTCCAAAGTTTCAATTGTCTAACCCTTGAAGACAAGGGTTGTTTCAAGGGCAGCAATGTTAAGGAATGTTAATAAGAATAGAACTAGTCAATGTTAGTTACATTAGTTAGCTATTTGGGTAGTAATCTTAATATGACTGTTAGACTAGCCAGGAAAGGACTAAGGTATGAGTACTATAAACACCCCACTACTCACACGGGTGGAAAAAAGGTTTTTAAGACCGGACAAAACAGGTACATTAGGAGCGGACCAGCGACCAGTCTTGTTCCAGGCGGTATTAAAAGTTGACCTTTAGGACCGGACTTTTACCCGGTCTTAAAGAGTTTCTTTAAGACCGGACATTTTAAACCTTTGGTCTTAAAAGTAGTACTAAATAAATCAAAAATATTTTTGGTTCGGTCCTAAACCTCAAACTTTAAGACCGGACATAAAATCGACCGCTCTTAAAAGATCCAAATATTAAGACCGGACAAATATCAATCCGGTCCTAAAAGTCGTACTAAATAAATCTGAAATATTTTTGGTTCGGTCCTAAAACTCAAACTTTAAGACCGGACATAAAATCGACCGCTCTTAAAAGATCCAAATATTAAGACCGGACAAATATCAATCCGGTCCTAAAGATAGCGGACTCTAAGACCGGAGGACTAATTACCCGGTCTTAAAAGACTGAATTTCAAGACCGGATTTTTTCAATGGACCGGTCTTAAAAGACCAACTTTTAAGACCGGCTTAACACCTTTAAGAGCGGTGTTATATATACATCCGGTCTTAATATTTGAACATTTAAGACTGTCTTTTTTATTTGCGGTCTAAATTTTCCCGTATTTTTTCCCTGTTCTGTTCTTCCTGATCAATATATATACACAAATCCACCATCCAAAACAGCACATAAAAGTCGATATACTTTAAGCTACAAGCTATGAACATGAATAAATTGAATTGGGAAAAAGAATACAAATATTATCCACCATGAGTTATGTGGCCTCTTAATTAAGTCTACAACAACTAAAGTAATTTATACAATAAGCTAAGATATAACTAATTACAATCACAATGAGTTACAATACATGCAGCACGTAATTCAACATACAAATGTAGTCCAATATATTATTCACCATGCCTTCATTTGATTCCCACCCAACAACGTAACATGCATCCTCTTTTATAACATGCCCCTTTGAAACGAATCCTGTCACAAAAACAAAACAAGAACAAATTCATATTCAATGATGACATTGTTTAATTAAGAACATAGAAGGAATATAATAATAGTTAAAACCTTAAAGTTTTCTAAGAATTCTGCATATGAATATTAATTACCTTATGAATTGACTCTTTTATAAAGTGATATCCTCCCATATCCCTTCTTGATGATCATTTCTTATGCCGGGTTCATTATCCGCTTCATCTTCTTCGTTCATGTCCAGGTAGACCCCTTGTAAAAGGAGTACTCTCGGGAAGACAATAATTTGAATGACTTTCCTCATCAATATCAATGACCCTCTTTCCTTGGAGAGCTACGGACCACATTTTATTTTCTTGATCGGTGATATAGAACACTTGTTTCGCATGATCCGCCATAATAAAAGGTTCATCTCCAAAACTTCTACTATTGACATCGACTAAAGTGAATCCTAGTCGATCGATCTGAACACCATTATTGACATTAACCCACTTGCATTTGAAGATGGGAAATCTAAATTTGACATAGTCCACCTCCCAAATCTCTTCAATAACCCCATAATATGGCATGATTGTCAATTTAGGCCTCTTGTCTTTCGAACTGGAGAAGTGCATAGATTCAGCCTCTAACATAACACCACTGTTCTGGACTGTGCTCCTATCATCTAGGGACTTCGTGTAAAATGTATAACCATTGATCACATACGAATTCCAACTTATGACTTCAACCTCGGGACCACGTGCTAACCATTTCATTGTGTCGAAACACATTCGATCCCTCGACCTTTTGTTTGAACCATTTTGCAAAAGTTCTGTTATGCTCCCTCATCAACCTTTGTTCGGTCATTCGATGGTTTTCTTTCCTTACAGCCTCTTTATGTGCAGATATGGTGGCTTGAACTTCATCAACATTATTCAAGATGTATAAGTGGACTTGTGACAATTCATCACGATCCACACTCTTTACCGAAGCCCCTCGTCTACCCCCTTCAGCCAGCTGACGTTTTGGAAGCCCAATATGTCTTACTTTGGCCAAATAATTTTGACAAAATTCCATGGCCTCTTGAAACATATTTGAACAATTGATGCTTCAGCGATACGCGTTCTTCACATACCCTTTTAGGAATTTCATAGATCTTTCAATAGGGTACATCCACCGTAAATGGATAGGGCCGCACAACTTTATCTCCATCACTAGATGAACAATGAGATGAACCATGATGTCAAAAAATGAAGGAACAAAAAGCTTCTCAAGGTGGCACAAGATAAGATATCCTTCATTCTCCAATTCATCCAACTTTTCAATCTTGAAAACTTTACTACAAACCGCATTGAAGAAGAAACAAAGTCTAGTCAAAACGACCCGAAGATCATATTCGGCGATCCCTCGAATAGCTACGGGAGTAGTCAAGTGCATCAAGACATGATAGTCATGAGACTTTTGGCCGACTAATTTCAAGTCCTTCATCGAGACAAGCCTCTTAAAATTTGAAGAATACCCCGAGGGAACTTTTGTGCCATGTAAACACTCACAAAGCTTCGTTTCTCATCCTTAGACAAAGTATGAGAAGCCGGGGACAATAAGTTCTCTGCCCATATGGCCTTGGATGCAAGTCTTCGCGTATTCCCATTGCTTGCAAATCCAATCTTGCCTTCACACCATCCTTCGAACTACCTTGTATGTTGAGAAGCGTTCCCATAATACTATCACATACGTTCTTCTCCACATGCATGACATCAATACAGTGTCTCACATCAAGATTGCGCCAATAGGGAAGATCAAAGAATACAGATCTCTTCTTCCATATATTTGTTTCTTTTCTACTCTTTCCGGGCTTACCGAAGATGACACCGATATTTTTAACCTTTTCATACACTTGCTCCCTAGTCAATGCCACCGGAGCTTCTTCATACTCTTGGCCACCAAAAAGGCCTTCTTTAATCGACGATATGGGTGGCCCCGTCTAAGAAATCTCCTATGTCCAAGATACACCGTCTTTCTTCCATGTTGAAGTTGATGGTAGCATGTGCCTTCTTCACAAACCGGACATGCTTTATGGCCTTTTACACTATACCTGACAATTTCCCATATCTTTGGGAAGTCGTTTATAGTACAAAATATCATGGCTCTCATTCTAAAGACCTCCTTCTTGAAAGAGTCAAAAACATCGACACCTTCTTCCCACAACTCCTTCAAGTCTTCGATCAAGGGCTCTAGGTAAACATCTATGTCATTTCCGGGTTGTTTTGGTCCCGAAATCAACATAGACAAAGCATGATGTACTTTCGTTTCATGCATAACATAGGAGATAAGTTGTAAACAATCAGGACTACGGGCCATGAGCTATGTATGCTGCTAAGGCTTCCATAGGGATTCATTCCATCCGTGCTAAGGGAAATCCTGAGGTTCCTAGGTTCTTCGCCGAAGTTCGGAAATAATTGATCGATCTTCTTCCATTGAGAAGAATCGGACGGATGTCGAAGCCGTCCATCCGAAATCCTCTCATCTCGCATGCCACCTCAGATTTTTGCATCATTTTCATTCGCAAACAACCGCTTGAACCTTGGTATGATTGGAAGATACCACAACACTTTTGCAGGCCCCTTATCTGACTTGTACCGTGGGGTTTCACATATCGGACAACTCTGCTTCTCTTCAAACTCTTTTCTATATAATACACAATCATTCGGGCATGCATGGATCTTTTTGTACTCCATCACCAGTGGACAAAGTATCTTCTTAGCATCATAGTAGCGATGCGGCAACATGTTATCATCCGGAAGCATGTCCTTCAAAGCCTCAAGCAATTCTGAAAACTCTTGTCGCTCCATCCATGACGTGCCTTCAAGCTTACCAATTTCTATACGGCGTTCAACAATTGGTATTTTTACACCCACGGTATAGCGGTGTCTCGCATCACCGCACATATTACCATATGCATGTGATCGCTCAAAAGCCTCTTCTCCTACATCACGGATAATGTCCTCTATGCGATCATCCATATCCGTGTCATTATCATCAAAGGCCACTTCCCATGTTGTTTCCCACTTGATGGCACTTGTTCACCATGCCATACCCATACTGTATAAGTCTTACAAAATCCGTGACAAATTAAATGTATGCGTATAACTTCAGGATATAGTCGACACTCATTCAAACATTTTACACAATGGCAATAATACTTCCCCCCATCATCATGGGCATTTTGTTTAGCAAATTCTATAAATTCCCTAACCCCATTCGATATTCAACACTCGTTCGTAAAGCATCTATCCAACCGTGATCCATAGTAGAATTCCTATATATTATTAGACGAATTAAGAATTACTTTTGGTCATAAATGCATCACAGTGAATCCAAGAACCAAAATAAATGCAAGACGAGGAAATTAAATGCAGGGGATGAAGGTCTTGTGGACTAACCTGTAGCATATAAATTCAAATGCGTTTGCTGAGTCGTCTTATTTCTCCGCTCACGAACGTTGATGTTGCAGACAAGACAGCAAGAGTAACCTAAAAACACTTGTTGGTCAGTTGGGTAGGTCTAAAGTGCAAACATAATCTTCAAAAAAAAAACGGCTTCGTCTATAGACATTTAGCTAAGGAACCGAGAGTGATTGTCGAGAAGGTACGCGGCGCCGACGAAGCCGAGAGGGAAATTTCGAGTCGGAACCCGAGTATTCACTTTCGGCGCGACAAGAGATCGAGAGAGGAAATTTAATTTTTCCGCGCGACAAAGATACCTTATTTAGCTTTTTGGATTATATTAATACCGGTTATTAATTAAATGTCCGGTCCTAAAGATACAACTAACATTTTAAGACCGGAGTTTTAAAAGTATCCGGTCCTAAATTTTTATTAGTCTTTTAAGTTTTAAGACCGGAGGTTTATAAAACATCCGGTCCTAAAATTCAAATACTCTTTAGATCCGTTACCTATAAAATGTCCGGTCTTAATGGCCTTGGTGATTGAAATATTAAATCAATAAAATAAAGGATATTTTTGGACAAAAATAAAGGAAAATTAGAGAATAAGTTTCTTTAATGAATTACTGGAGAACAACCAAAATATTCATACTGTGTTCTTAATGTTTCTTACATTACTTCAAAAAATATACACAACAACAAAAAACAAAAGAAAAACAAGCTGAATATTATCATCCACAAGAATCTGACTGAACAACCTCGGCGATTTAGACGTGAAGAGCATTAATTTCCCGCCGGAGATCAGCAAGTTGTTGTCTTATTCTCTCCACCCGCAATATGAATGGATCATTACAGGAGAGCGGAGAGGGGTCAGAGGTAGGCGCGCTGGGGCCAACAGGTTGGAGAGGGGATTACGAACATCTCGCATGGCCGGCTTCAAGATGACGGATGAACTCAAGCAAGGACAGGATCGGCAGAAGGATCGAGGGGGGGTGCGGCATGAGCAATCTCTTCATCATCCGAAGAAATAACAATGGGTCCAACGACCCGAGAGTCTTCGGAAACAATACGACGCACTGTAGCTGGAGGAGGCGCACCATATAATGATCTAACCATGGCACGAGCTTGAAGCGTGTATGCACCCCTACGAGCGGTTGCTTGTATCTAACCATGGTTTGAGGATTTGAGAAGTTGGGGCGAGCTAGGAAGTGAGGAGTTAACAAGGACAAAGAGGTAGTGTGTGGAGTATATAAGGACAGATAGCAGGAGAGATAAACATCGATGATGAATTCGTCATTTACTTTTATACAAACTTTGAAGACCGGACTTTTATCTTGTATCCGGTCCTAAAACTAATTTTTAATTCAATTACTTTTAAGACCGTCCTTTTATCATATATCCGGTCCTAAAAATAATTTAAGACCGATATTTTACTTTGTGTACGTTCCTAAAACTCATTTATTTTTATATTTCAATTTATTTTTTTCAAGTAAGAATTTTTGGTTAAAAAATATTACTTTTAAGAACGGATCTCACACAGTATCCGGTATTAAAAGTTCATTCTTTTCAAGAGTCCCTTCCCCATGTTGAAATGAATTCGAGTCTCTTCGGCTTCCACATAAACTTCCCAACTAGGCGTCTCCTCGTATTCTGAGCAAATATGCGTCTCCTCGTTAATGTTTCCGGCGTTTCACATTGTTCAGGATGGGTTCTCTATTTAAACCCGTTGTTACTTTACTTTCTTCACATTCATCTCCATCTCCTCCTACAACCTCCACCACGACGAGGTCCTCGTGCTGGGCGAGAGGCACCTCCATATCCTCCTCCGTTGCCTCCGAACCCGAACTTCCAACAAATGTTGCAGCACCTGATAGCCCGCGTCGCTCATATAGACCGACGCTTGGGCCAACTTTTTCAGGTCTATCACGCCGTCAACAGCAAGCTGGACGCGGTACTCGACGCCAATGACGTTGAGTACCATACCTCTGATGACGACGTCTCCGACCCTTCCCTCCCCTCCGACAACGATGGGGAGGATTAGAAATTACTAAGTTTTTTTTTTGGTAGTGAGGCAGCAGAAAAAAAAATATTATTAAATAAAATTTTTATTTCCCAATCGGCTTTCCTTGTTTGTCTTTAACTTTATGTTCTTTTTTCTCGGACAACAAGAACAAACAAAACATTGTCCTATTCGTGGTGATCAATCTTAAAAATTTGCAGAATAAAGTTAACAGTTGCGACCATACAAAACAAAACAAAAACATTATTTACCTTTTTCGAATAAAAACAAACAGAGTGACGACTCTTCTCAAGTTTGGACCATCGTTGTCGTCCCCTGTACTTTTCCTGATGTGAACATTTTCAGTGTCCTTTTCGTTATCTTCTTTCTTTTTCCGACAAAAATAAAAGGGACACCGATGATGATCTTCACATCCGTAAAAGTAGAAACGAGGACAACGAAGCACAAAACTTGAGAAGAACGCCGAAACATGGTTGCCTTGAACCCTAACGATATGTCTGAAAACCGAGTCACCAACTCTATTTAAATGAAGAATATTAGGACCGGACGTATAATTAATCCCCGGTCCTAAACATTAAGCCTTATTTTAAAATTTAAAGTTAGGAGCGGACAACTAAAAAATATACGGACCTAAATATTTCGGCAAGCTATTAAATTAAACGAAGACTTTTAAGACCTGACAACTAACAAATATACGGTCCTAATATTTTAGCCGATATTTTCGAGACTTTTAGGACCGGATATTTTACATATATACGGTCCTATAAGTCTCTACCCATATTTTTTAGAATTAGACGAAGACATTTAGGACCGTATATTTATTAAATATCCGGTCTTAAAATGAACGAATACCTTTAGGACCGTACTTTTAACAAATAGACGGTCCTAAAAGTCGCGAATACTTTTCAGAGCCTCTTCTGGCTCATTTTCAACATCCGCCTGTACCTCAAATTTCAAGCACTAAATAGCTTTATCAACCATCCCATTCATTCAGAAACCCAAAATGGACACACACAAATTGTTCAAAAAAATAAACAAATTTATTATTGAATTACATTGCGTTATATTTACAAATGAATGAATTAGCTAGTCGAAAAAATAAACAAATGTATGTACAGAAGGTTATTGTTGCTACAGCATCATATATTATTTTCTAAGACCAATTTATACAGATATTTACAAAACACATCGCGTATGTGCTCCACTTCATCATCAGAAAATGGCTTTTTACAGGAAAACCTCTCGTAACATCAAAGACAAAACAAAATAACATATTATTACGTGCATATTTCATATGTAACATTAAGCCATCAGTGACTGAATTCAGCCATAACATTTTACCTTTAAAGTGAGTTTAGTCTTTCCCTCCGTCACAATATCATATATGTGTTTCATGATGTACGGGCCACATAAGTTCGATTCTTCTGGTTGCCGACGGGTCTAAAAATAACAATAAATATATATAAGAGCATATATAGCTTACTGACCAACTTCAGAAGGCAATTATGCCATGTCCAAATATGTACTAACCTCAATTATGTGCCATTTAGGATTTGTGATATGAACCCCACGCTTTTTTTTACATCAACTTGGAAGGTCTTCATGCCACTAGCATCAAAATCACAAATTTATCAGTAATGTTCACTGAAAATTCACAACAGAAATTTCAGACAAGACAATCAAAATGACATTCTTACTCGTTGATGATCTGCTTCAACACAAGCGATGGATCCAGGTGAATGGAGCATAAGAAGATAACATAATGCGACTCCATGTTCATGACGACCAACTGCCAATGGTTGCTGAAAATTCACAGCAGTAAAGTATCAGTGATATATATATATGTAGCATAATTAAGTGAATTACAGACAAGAATTGTGATATATATATACCCGAGCCAGTATGGAAACAAGTACACCTTTCTTGGCACTTGACACAACCTCTTTGATATGTACTCCTGTCTCAATTCCAGAGGTAGTGTTGTACTTGCATACACTGGGCACAAGAATCCAAAATCCGAATCTTTTATTTTTTCCTTGGTCGTCACGTTAGCAGTAGGGGATGGAACTTGAGGAGGGGATGGAGATTGAGGAGGGGATGGAGATTGAGGAGGGGGTGAAGCTTGAGGAGGGGGTGGAGCTTGAGGAGGGGGTGGAGCTTGAGGAGGAGTAGAGACATCTACAAGCTTCACTGGCCAAGAGATGAAGGTTCCCTTGACATCACTCACAAGCTTCAGCTCATCAGTTGGGAGTGGGACAGGTGCATCAAAGATCACCTCTTCAACTGACACTCTGACTTCATCATCAGCCATTTGTTCATGGTGTACAGTTGATCCCAAGTTGTGGACAGTTTCTTTAGCAACCAATTGTCTATGACCATCACGATCCTCCACATACAGATGACAAGGTTGCTCTGACAAAGATCCCTCTCGCCTCTTTCTTTTTAAGATCTTCCCGTAAGATACGTATAACGAGAAGCTTAGTGATGAAACATGTTTAGTAATTAAAAATAACAATATCGATACTTACAATTGCTTCAGCAACTACACGAGTTTTTCACTCGTGTAGGCGCCGCTGGCTTTTGCCGAATATACAACCACAGCTCCTCGCGACGTATTGGAGATGGCGGCCGGTCAACTACCGTAGAAGGATTGGATTCAGCTTCATCTTCCAATCTCTTCCGTTTGGCTGCCATCAAATCTCTTTCGGCTTTTCATATCCGCCGCGAGAAGCCCCTGTGGGCAATCATTCTTTCTCCCAATCTCCCGATATTTTTCCCTTATTTTCTCGTGAATCGAGATTGAAAACAACTATATATCAATTATGAATTCCAGCCATGTCACTAACAGAAATTAGGGAACTTCTGCTTGATATGAACGTCAAACATTAGTCAAATTCACTTCATCAAGTTTCAACATTTTACTTAAGGAAGATGTAGCATTGTAGAAGAAATTGGGAAAACCAAAGGAAAGGGAGTTGCGTAAATGCTGCCAACTCAGTCAATTCATTCATTCATCATAAATGGTTCCTACACATATTAGAATAACTAACTAATTACTTGCACCGAAACCATTACACAGTCTATTCACACACCAAACCATTTAACTAATAGGATTAGATGTACACAATAACATTCACATATCCGCATAGGTTAATAAGCAAACAAAAGTGCAAACAAAAGTAAATATAAACTCACCAGAGCTTCAGGAGTGGTCCGCTTCTGAACAAATTGTTGCCAAGTTTGTTCATCAAGAAATTTGTACTTGTCCTAGGGTTGATGGTCAGGCTTCTCCTCGGCAAAAATATAAGTGTTAGCCGTGATAGGTCTTAAACTTCCCGAACCGCTCAAAGACAATAAGACAATATTGAGTATTTCAACTTCTCAGAATCAGGGACGGTGAATGTAAGCCGGATAGTGTCCCACATAGGATCCTTTATTGTTTTTTGGTCCACATTTTTCTGAAAGACTTGGCTATCACCCAAGAGGGGGGTGAATTGGGTGTTTGATTAAAAACTTAGAACTTTAAGAAACTTTCTGCAACTTATTGAAAGTAGTTTGAATGATAGTAATAAGTTATAAAGTGATAAACAATCATTCAAACATATATGTTGGAATGTAAGAGATAAGGGAAGAGAATATGCAATCTGTGATTTATACTGGTTCGGCCCAATCCTTGACCTACGTCTAGTCCTCAAGCTTCACTTGAGATTTTCAATCCAATATCTTCTTTCAACTTGATTACACGTTTTGTACTTGAAGTAATCCTCTCACTAGGACTTACTCCCCCTTACAAACTATAATCAATGCACCCGTTTGATTACACACTCTGCACTCGAAGTAATCCTCTAACTAGGATTCACTCCCCTTGTTTCTCCGCCTGTGTTGTGTTTTTCTTCATTGCTCTTTCTCTATTTATAGATACTTTGTATTGATGTTGTGGGAGGCATTCGTCCATTGCATTTTGGGGCTTTTTCGATTTCCAACTTTTGCTCGCATTGAAGATTATGCCGTTACGTCATTTAATGACTTTCCTCTATTTGTTCGGGGAATCATTCGAGTAATGGTTGTAGCAATTGTTTCCAAAACGAAGGACTTCATCTTCTTGACTTTTGCTTTGATCATTGACGCGTGAAATCAATGCTCTGTTTTTTTTTTCTCATCAATCAAGGATTGATTACCGTTGTGAACGATGTCGTTGCATATCCATTCGATTTGAATCCATTTGAAATTCTAGTGTTGGGAGCATTTATGATGGATATAGGCTGCTGGGAATAATTCTGAATTAAATGATGTTTATTCAAGAATTAATGTCTCCCAGATATTCAGTGCTTTATTTGGCAGAGCCTTGTTGTCCGCCTTGAAGAATGGTTGAGTATCTTTCTAGGCTGTCATCTACTTGCTTCATCCGAGAGGATAACTTTAAAATAATATAATTGAGCATTTGTCCAAGTTCCTCGTTGAAATCTGTCATCTTTTCATTTCTGAAAATGTGCAGCAAAGTTCATCTTCTAGATCTTGATTTTTGTCAAGATTGATGTTCTCTCAAGCTTTAATAATCTGAAACATGTACACAAATGATATAAATAATGTTAAGAATAAGTACAAGTTATTTGGGTAATCATGTGGATGTTCTTTGATGAGAAACGAGACTTTCGAACTGCTGATTTTCTGCATCAGAGATATGAACTCGAGTTTGCTTAAGTAGGCTCGAGTTTGCAAGGTGTCAGGTTCAGCTTCTAGGCTCGAGTTTGTCACTTATAGGCTCGAGTTTGGATGATTTTTGTGACCTGATAGCTCTCTGTGACCCGCGAACTCGAGTCTGCCAACTAATAGGCTCGAGTTTGCTTCACTTGATAGCAAACTTCCAACATCCTGAAAATACAGTCTACTTTCGAGGGCCATATCTCCCTGGTATGAACTCCTTTTCAGTTGGTTCAACTATCGATTGGAAAACCCTTTGAGTCTACTTTCCAATGCCACCGATTTTAGCTCAATTGGATTCCCCGTTTGTGAGATACACTCAAAACATTGAAGGTTGGTCATTTGTGTGACGTGGATTTCACTGTCAACTTCATAAATTCATAGCTCCGTCATCTTAACTCCTTTTGGCTTGAATTATATATCAAAATGACGCATTGGGAGTCTAGTTTCATATGCCACTGGTTTCACCTCAATCTGATCTGTGGTTTAGGATATATCATCGAATTACCAGACGTCCCCCAAGTGAAACGCTGAACAGAATAGCTGAAATGCTGAAGACCGCTACAAACTCGAGTTTGTCAACTAATAGGCTCGAGTTTGCCTTGTCCAGAGACACCGAAATGCAAGACACTACAGCTCGAGTTTGCTAATGATGGGCTCGAGTTTGGAGTTCCAAACTGAGGTTTGAGTTCTAAGCTCGAGTTTGACTTGTCCGGAGGCGCGAGTTGAAGACATTACATGCTCGAGTTTGCTAATGATGGGCTCGAGTTTGCTCATCTTGGAACTGATTTTTGCTGGTTTTAACTCGAATTGATCCGTTCCAATTCCCATATGATCTTGGAGACTTCTAGCATCAATATAAGAACTTGAGTAAAGATATTCCACCGCATTGCAAGTTCTTCCTTCTTCAATTTCTTCTTTCTTCTAGATTATCCCCAAAATCATTTGATAACTTCTTGCTTCCTTGATATTATAATATTCTCATTATATTGAGCAAGAACTTCTTTCTTCAATCAACATTCTCCATCATAAAACTTTGCATCTACATTAAATATAATAATTAGTCAAAATAAAAGATAAATGTAGTATGCAACCTTTTTGCTATTAAGAATGACATCTATATAAGACATCATCAAAACTAATCAAAACTAACATTCTCCCCCTTTTTGATGATGGCAAATACTTTAAGAAAAATATGTATGAATATGAAAGACTAATAAACCCAGCATATTTTTCTTGCCATTCTCTCCCCCTTATTTGTCATTAGCAAAAAGTTGAGTTTAAAGAAGAGATGCTTGTAGAGAGACAAGTATGTAACTAAATTATACGAGAATCAAAGAATTGATTTTCTCTCCCCAATTTGAAATTGTTTTCATTCTTAATATGATGCAATAATGTTTTTATGAAAACAAGTTTGAAAGAGTTTGGAGAGGTTTTCAAAACATCTTTCACAATTAAAGCATATAAATACCAAACATGTGCAAGGTTTCTAATGAATATAAAAGATAGAGATTAGAAATGCTCATGTTGATTTTGCAAATTGATGAATGATCAATGAAGTCCATTTGCTTGCTTTCTTCTTGTATGAGATCATTTACATCCTTCTCTTTTCCTTCATACAGATCTTCTGCAGAATTCCTCTCAAGAAGCTTCAAGAAGTTTTCTTGTACTTCATATCACAACTTCAACCTCAAAATATCTTTCCTCAATGTAATGGTTTCTCCTTTTAGTATGTTGAGGAATGTCCTAGTACATAACAGAATCTCCTGCTACAAATTGAACACTTTCTTTGCCAAAGAGATTTGTTAGTGTAGCATGATATCAAGATATCCCTTTCTATATGATATTTTCAAATTAGGATAATGAAAGGAAAATATGATATTAATTCATCATCAAAACTAATACAACATAGTAGATGTTGATGAGAATGCTTAAAAGGTTTTCTTCAAATAAAGGAGATGAGCTTTTAAAGATATAAAACACATGAGAATGTGAAGCTCCCCCTTAATGAATGCATGACTAAGGGTAACAACTCTTATGCTATTATGCAATTAAATCATATGAAACTTGAGCAAAGAGCATAATAATCCAATCAAAGATCAAAACGAAATTTTACCCAATCAAATAAGTTTAAGACAATGAATCATAAAGGGTAACAAATAAATGATACCAAAAACTATGTCATTGATAGAATGAATATAAGTTTGATCAATGTGCATAGAAAATCTTATCCATAATGATAAGCATTTATCAAATCATAGTTCATGAATGAAATCATATTTTTCAAGAATGATAATGAAATATGAAGATTGTTTCAAATCTTGAATGTTCTTTCAAATCATGATAATGAATTATGAAATCAAAATTTTGATGAATGAAAGAGTCATTTTTGAAACATGCTTGAAACAATAGAGATATATAAGCACAATGACTTTGCTATGACAAGAGATAAACTTGCTTTTAGAAAAGAGTCTTGAAAGTATATCAACATTCAAAGCAAGAATTTGAATATAGTTACTCAAAATGAATGAAGACAAAGTTTATGAATTTGAGTAACAACATGATTACTAGGATTCATGAATGATGAAGCACAAACTCATTAATTCAAGTGACTAGAGTTTCAGAATATTATCCTAGTAAGTTATTCCTTTAATGGTTAATGCATTATCATTCAATACATTAATGAACATTCATAAAGCTTGGAATAACTTGGCCAATAAGAATTTATGCATAAGGCATAATAGTTTCACAAATTGAATCTTTTGTAGAAGATAGGTTTGAAGCTCATATATGGATGACTCATTAGACATGAAGTCCAACTAGTTAGAGAATTAAATAAAGGAGTTCAAGCAACACATTGAATATCAAAGATCAATATGTGAATGATAGGAAATCTCAACTAGACAAGATTGAAGCATATCCAACATTCAGAATACAATATTAACTTCCAATTTTGAAACATTATTTGAATGCAATCAAAGTATGAATATGTTTTCAAAACATTTGTTTATATTTTCAAAAACATAAACTTAGAAAGTTATGCACAAATTTACTTGTTTGATCAATAGAAACTCACTAATAATTTGATTAAATAGAGTTGGAATATTAGTGATTGATGATATGGAATATATAGATCAAACAATAAGATTTCACAAATTTCGAGCAAGATCATTTCACAAACATGGTTGATTCAAATTGGAGTTTGGAAAGGCAAAGCTGGAGTCTGGAGTTTGTTAATTTTCTAAAGAGGTGAACTCGAGTTCATGAAAGCAGGCTCGAGTTCAGAGTAATGGAAGGAAATTGTTGAGGAAGCTATCTGAAATCACATTTTGAAAAAGAGGCAAACTCGAGTCCATCAGTGAGCAGGCTCGAGTTTGACACTGTTTATGCCAAAATAAATTAGTTCTTCAAAACGTGAACTGGAGCTTAGATATAAACTCTGGAGTTTGAAAATCAATTTTACTCATTTTAAAGTACCAGGCTGGAGTTCATAAAAATAGGCTCGAGTTTGACACTATTCATGTCAAACCAAATTAATTATTCCCGAGAGAACCGGAGGTTTAAAAATGAACTCTGGAGTTTGTAAAATAACTTTACTCAATTTTGAAGGTCAAAAATGAATTTAAATATAATCATAGTAAGAGGCAAGAATTAGATATCACCGTAATTCCTCTTGTCCTCATAGAAGCTTGCTTGGTTGGGATGGATTGATGTAGATAACTCCTTTTCCAATGTTCACCATCAACATCCAAGATAGCTTGTTTAGCTTTCTCAAGACTTGGATCATTTCTCTATGTTGCATCTTTGAGAAGCTTTCCTTGATCCTACAAAGTTGTATAAATGTTTTTATTTCTTGGTATCCAACCTTCCTTGGATCCAATCTTTGTTAGCTTGTAGAAATCAAAAATTCACATGCTCTTATGAATATAATCAATTCAGCATAGTTGAGCACAATGAATTAATCATGACTTTATGCATAAAAGAGATACTTTCTTTTCAAATCATCATGTATGCATACGAATTAAGTTATTAACATTGCAATCCCTTTGAAGAATAAATCAGCATGTTAAAGCCCAATTTGAAAAATAATTTGCAATGTTAATTCGTAAGGTTACAGAATGTAAAACCTCAATGAATATTTCAAATGATAGGAAAGGAGGTCTTACAATTGTATACCTTTACCTTAGGTACTTGGAGTGTTGACTTTGCTTACCCATTGGTTCTTCATACGTTTTCTCATGGATATATGCAAAGCTCTCTCAGAGAATATAGACTTCCAGAGTCTTCTATTTGAATCTTGAGAGATTCTTTTTCTTGTTCTCCTTAAGATAGTTGAATGGTACTCCTCTTTCTTGCTTCTCCATTGCATTATTTGACCTTGTAGTTCCAAAGAATGGCTTTTCCACAAGTTCTCCTATAATATGAGTAAGTTCATGAGAAACTATCTTCTTCATCTTCTCGGATGTCCATTGATTTTCAAATGGTCCCGCATACATAAAGTACTAGATGGACATTTTGGTACCCATTTATACTTGGTCCTAGTAGTGGACCTTACTTGTCCTTTAGGAACCCAAACAAATTTATTTCTCACATTATAATTTCTCCTAATATAGCAAGTATAATAAATATTGTTAGTTCTCTATGTGTTTTGATGATTAATAACAATTGTAAACAAGTACGAATGCTTTTAAAATGACAAAAGAGTCAAAATCACTCTGTCACCTCAAAACTCGAGCCTAACTAAGCAAACTCGAGTTTTCTGCAAACAGAGCTCATCGGGATATTTTCAGCATAACGAACTCGAGCACGAGTAAATAGACTCGAGCCTAAACCCTCATGATATAATAATAAAGAGTTTACAAACGAGTAAACTCGAGCCTGTATAGACAAGCTCGAGTTTTCCCATGGCGGGAAGATTTTCTAATTAAAATGTATCTCTTTAAACTCCAGAGTTTATTCTTTTTGAGTAGAGTTCACTTGTTTCCTTGGCTATAATTTAATGAACACTCGAGCCCAAGTATATGGACTCAAGCCTAATACTTTTGTGTAGAGTTTACTCTATGGTTTGACAAATGAAGAAGAGTTTACAAAATAGGTAAACTCGAGCCTGTTATTGCAAGCTCGAGTTTTTCCTTGGCAGAGAGCTCCCAAGTTTTCCTTCTTTACAAACTCCAGAGTTTAAGTTCAAACCTCCAGTTCACTTTGATAAGCCATGGAATAAACTAAGCTGAACTCGAGCCTAAGAATATAAACTCGAGCCCTTCATCTGAAGGAAGAAAAGCAAGTGTACAAACTCCAGAGTTTGTACTCGTGCTCCAGTCCACTCTAATCGAGCAACCAAAACTCTTAGGCATGAATAGTGTTAAACTCGAGCCTAATCACTAATGGACTCGAGCCTGCTTATCTTGTGAGATATTACTCCAGGTGTTCATACGACAAAAAGCTTAGAGATCATTCGAACTCGAACCTACCTTCGTGAACTTGAGTTCACATGGTGAAACAAAATACAAACTCCAGAGTTTACATCAAACTCCAGAGTTTGCTCTCACAGAAGATAAACCAGATACTCTAAAAAGCAAATATATTTAACCACTCTATATTGAGAATGTTTCGGGTATTAAATTGGATCAAACGAATCATTGAATTAGCGCGAAGAATCGGAAGGCGAATGATTTCACGCGTCCAGGAATTTAATCAGCCGAAATTCAGGACCCAACGGCTATAATCCTCATCAAACTGAATTTCAAATGAAGAACATTCTAAGTTGAGAAGTAACGGTCACATAGCAACTCACCACTATATAAGGAGCTGATTACAAACTTAGAAAGATACGAAAGATTAAGCAGAAACGAAAAGCAAGCTCAAGAGTTCTTATACATTCAGTTTTCTTTCTGTATTGTATTTTGATATACAAAGAGCCTCAGTGTTTATCATTATCTTCTCGTGAGAGAGCTTTTATACAAATTATTCATTCATTGTAAAAATCTCAAGTCAAGGGAACTTGGAGATTGGGATTTCAGATTACAACTTGTAAGGGGAGTGTATCCTAGAGAGAGATAATCCTTGAGTACGAGTGTGTATCGAGTTAAGTGATAGTAGAAAAACCCAGAGTGTCTAGGGACTGGACGTAGGTCAAGAATTTAGACCGAACCAGGATAAACTTTCTGTGTCAAGCTCCTCTTCCCTATCTCTTTACGTTTAGCTTCAGCTTGGGTGCAAAGTTATTATAAAAGTTTTAAAATCCCCAATTCACCCCCCTCTTGGTGATTTCCTTTCATTTTCATTTGATTCTGTAATTCTAGCAATGGATGCTCTGAGAGTTCTCTTGCTTGATGTGAGTCTCCTTTTAGGCTCATGAGAAACTCTTGGACTTTTCTTCCTCTTCTCTGCACCTTGATGTCCATTAATAATCAAATCATCCTGCATACATGGAGTACTAGATGGACATTTCGGTACCCATTTATACTTGGGTCCTTGACTGTTAGTAGTGGACCTTACTTGTCCTTTAGGAACCCAAACAAATTTATTTCTCACATTATAATTTCTTCTAATATAGCAAGTATGAGAAGTATGTCCAGATTTACCACAATAATTGCAAACAATAGAATGATGCTTATTATAAACGGTTTTGCAAGAATTGTTCTGGTCAAGTGGATGCAATGTCAAATATCCCATATTTGTATATTCTTTCTTCCCACATGATTTTCCAGCATGATTTTCGAAAGCATGTTTATTTTTCAACATAGGATTAGTAAATGGTTGCAGAACAGTTTTATGCAGATGTTCAGAATTTTTTTTAACTACACAAGAAGAATTGAAATTGTTTACCACATGTGCATCTTGAGCTCCAGATGATGATTGATCATAATCGTCCATGAGCTCTTCTTGGGAATCATATTTCTCTTGTTCTTTTGTGTTGACTGGATCATGGAAGTATTCAATGATTTCCCCTTCTTCAATCTCTAGTTGTTCATCGTCATAGATATGAAACTTATAATTTCTGATGAACTATCAATACTATCAACTTCAACACAATTGTTAGAAGCATAAATAGAATCAAGAGTGTCCCAAATATCTTTAGCACAAGAGCACAACCTGATTTTCTCAAAATCATTTTCTATCAATGCACTTGTAAAGAAATTTCATTGCTCTAATATTCAATGAAAACATTTTCTTTTCTTTTTTCTGTCCAATCCTTTCTTGGAGTAAAGTCAAAAACGTTTGTAAAGACTTTCCACATATCAAAATCAGTTGCTTTGATAAAACTAGTCATTCTAGCTTTCCAAAACCAAAAATCAATATCTTTGAAAAGTGGTGGAATGGTAAAGTCAAAACCTCTCAAAAACGAGCAGCACCCAAAATTAGCCATTTGATATCTCTTGAGACTGTTAAGTCCTTTAAACAAGAGCCTAGCTCTGATACCAAATGAAAGAATTAGCTATCACCCAAAAGGGGGGGTGAATTGGGTGTTTGATTAAAAACTTAGAACTTTAAGAAACTTTCTGCAACTTATTGAAAGTAGTTTGAATGATAGTAATAAGTTATAAAGTGATAAACAATCATTCAAACATATATGCTGGAATGTAATGTTAGTTCTCTATGTGTTTTGATGATTAATAACAATTGTAAACAAGTATGAATGTTTTAATAAGACAAAAGAGTCAAAAACATTCTGTCATCGCAAAACTCGAGCCTAACTAGGCAAGCTCGAGTTTGCTTTGCAAACAGAGAGCACATCAAAGCTATTTCGGCATGACAAACTCGAGTCCGAATAAATAAACTCGAGCCTAAACTCCCATGGTATAGTAATAAAAGTTTACAAATAAGTAAACTCGAGCCTGTATAGACAAGCTCGAGTTTGCCTCTGATTCATTGAAAGAGAGTAAAGCAAATACACAAACTCCGAGTTCCTATTTGAACTCCAGCCACTCTTTCGAATGACCAAGTCTCTTAGGCATGAATAGTGTTAAACTCGAGCCTAAACACTAATGGACTCGAGCACTGCTGGTTTGTGAAATATTATCTCGGTGCTCGCACGATAAAAAGCTCAGTGATGATTCGAACTCGAGCCTACCTTTGTGAACTCGAGTTTACATGTTGAGACAACTTACAAACTCCGAGTTTACATCAAAACTCCAAAGTTTGCTCCTCGCGAGAAGATAAACCGGATACTCAAAGTTCCTTACGAACTCGAGCGACTTGGCGAACTCGAGTTTAAAGCGACAAAGAAATATGATCGTTCTTGGTTTCATCTGATTAGTTTGAACTACAAACTTACCAATTTTATGCGAGTTAATTACATTCATTTAGAGAATTCATATGTATATTTAACCACTCTAAATTCAGAATGTTTCGGTATTAATTGGATCAAACAAGGCATTGAATACACGCAACGAATCAGAAAAGATTTCACGCGTCACGGAATTCAATCAGCCGAAATTCAGAACCCAACGGCTATAATCATCATCAAGCTGAATTTCAAATGAAGAACATACCGAATTGAGAAGTAACGGTCACATAGCAATTCACCACTATATAAGGAGCAGATTACAAACTTCGGAAGACAACAACAAATTAAGCAGAAACGAAAAGCAAGCTCAAGAGTTACATATACATTCGAGTTTTCTTTACGTATTGTATTTGATATACAAAGAGCCTCGGTGTTTATCAATATCTTCTCGTGAGAGAGCTGTTATACAAACTATTCATCCATTGTAATAATCTCAAGTCAAGGGGACTTGGAGATTGGGATTTGATTACAACTTGTAAGGGGAGTGTATCCTAGAGAGGATAATCCTTGAGTACGAGTGTGTATCGATTTGAGTGATAGTAGAAAAACCCGGAGAATCGGGGGGCGGGCGTAGGTCAAGAGTTTGGACCGAACCAGGATAAACTTTACGTGTCAAGCTATTCTTCCCAATCTTTTTACGTTCGGCTTGACTTAGGTGCAAAGTTATTTTAAAAGGTTTTAAAATCCCCAATTCACCCCCTCTTGGTGATTTCCTTCGTTTTCATTTGGTATCGAGCCGGGTTGTCTATTTGAAGGATTAACATCCTAGACAAAAAGATCCAATGGAAGGAATTCTACAGATGGAGCCTCAATCAACGAGACCCCGAGGTTTCAATGGAGAACACTACTCATTACGGAAGGCTAAGTTCGGGGTCTATGTAATGGCCTCCGAGTTTGGTTTATGGAGGGTCTTTGAGAAAGGAAACTATGTTCCTTCCTCAATTGTAGGCGATGTCGAACTCCCAAGAAAGAAGAAGAGTACGATGACAATGATAAAAAGCTAGTTACTCTCAACATGAAGGCAATCCACATCTTTGCAAAGTGCTCTTGGGCAAAAGGAGTATTTCGAAATTTGCACTTTGCCATCAGCTAAGCAAATGTGGGATGCTCTTGAGATAGCCCATGAAGGAACGGCCGCAATCAAAGAAAATCGTATCAATACTCTCATGGCTGAATATGATTTATTACGGATGAAGCCGAGAGAGTCTATTGGTGAATTTCAACTCGGGTTCACTCATCTAATCAATCAACTCATTGCCTTGGGAAAGAATATGAACAACCTGCCCAAGTGAGGAAAATACTAAATATTCTCACCAAAGAATGGGAAGCCAAGGTCACTGCAATTGAAGAATCTCGAGGCGAATCAATGGCCTCAAGTAGCGGCATTATTTGGCGGCCTCTCGAGTATGAGGGAAGATCAAATTCAAGAAAGGGCTAAATGACATCAATGTCAAAAACAAGGGAATAGCTCTTAAAACCATCAAAGAGGTAAAGTCAGATGACAATGAAGAAGATGAAGATGAAGATGGTGAACTAGGAATGATGGTCCGAAGATTCAAGAAATTCTACAAAAAGGACCAATCTCACGAAAGTTTCACAAAGGAAATACTAGCACGAAACTAAGAAACCAATTATATGCTATGAGTGTGAGAAACCAGGCCACATCAAATCGAGAATGTCCTCAGGCGAAAAACAAAGAAAAGAAATTCAATAAGTTCAAGAAAAGAGCTTATGTGTCGGCTATATGGGGCAACGGCTCATCGATGAAGATGAGGCGAAGAGGAACAAAGTGCCAATCTCTGTCTTGTGGCTCAAGAGGAATCGGACAACGAAGAGGTAAGTAATTCGATTTACCTTATGATGAATTATCTTCAACATATGATTCTCTTTATCTTGAATTTAAGAAAACTGCAAAAGAGCTCTTATTTTCAAAAGAAAAATCAAACTACTAGAAGAACGAGTTCAAACGATTCCTACATCTGTTTCTACTTGTGAAAAGGAAAATTCTACTTGTTCTAATCATGATACAAAACCAACTTATAATGAATTATCTACGAATATAAACTTGTTCAAAATGATTTTGATGAACTTGCTGAAAAATATTTTGCTTTAAAAGGAAGAATACAACACTTGAACGACAAGTAGAAAATCTTTCGGTTCCGGAAAATCTCATATGTGATGAATGTCTTATTACGAAAAAGAAAAATGAATATCTTACAAAGACTCTTGAAAAATTCACTAGAGGAAGTGAAATGCTTGAAATAATTTTGAAACAGCAAAGATTCACAAATGACAAATCAGGAATTGGTTACAAACCTGATTGTGACAAAAAGAAAGGCAAAAAGAAACATGGACAAAGATCTTACATGAATTACTTTCAAAACTCTTGAAAAATTCACTAGAGGAAGTGAAATGCTTGAAATAATTTTGAAACAGCAAAGATTCACAAATGACAAATCAGGAATTGGTTACAAACCTGATTGTGACAAAAAGAAAGGCAAAAAGAAACATGGACAAAGATCTTACATGAATTACTTTCAAAAATCTGTCCATACTTCAAATCCTTTTGCACATTGCAACTATTGTAATAGAAAAGGTCATACCACTTCTTCATGTTTTCATAGAAATGATAGAAAAATTAAACTGTAGGAAACTACCAATGGGTGCCTAAGGGATCCTATATGATTCCTAAGACACAAACTAACCCAAAAGGACCCAAGGAATATTGGGTACCTAAAAGATGATGTCTCCTTTTATGCGATTTGTCTTAGAGCATCAAATCCCAATAAGTGGTACATTGACGGTGGATGCTCAAGACACATGATGGAGACCAATCCAAGTTTGCTTCAATCAAACATAAGGAAGGTGGCAAGGTAACATTTGGTGGAAATGAGTCGGAAGAATTCTTTGGCATTGGCAAAATTGGAAACAGCAATGGACCTCAAATCAAAGATGTTTATCTTGTAGATGGATTATGTCACAACCTCCTCAGTGTGAGTCAAAGCACGAGACAAAGGAAACCTAGTCATCTTTGATTCGAAGAATGTTTGATTGTAAGTAAGGATGCTCTCTCCTTAGATAGTATTAAACCCAAAGCATTATTTAGAGCTCCAAGAGAAGGTAATTGCTACACTCTTAATTTGTCTAAAAACAATTCGATTCGAAAAATGCTTTGTTGGTAACTTAGATGAAGGTTGGTTATGGCATAAGCGTTTAGGACATGTTAATATGATTCAACTTGATAAACTACGGAAAAAGGAATTGGTTATTGGTTTACAAAACTTTCTTTTAAGAATGATATGATCGTGATGCATGCCAAAAGGTAAACAAACCAAATCTTCTTTCAAATCAAAAACTGAAATATCAACTAATAGACCTCTTCAATTACTCCATATGGATTTAGTTGGACCGGCTAGAGTAAAAAGCCTTGGTGGCAATCTTTATACATTGGTTATAGTAGATGATTTCTCAAGGTTTACATGGGTCATTCTTTTATCATCAAAAGACAAAACATTTGATCAATTTATTGTGTTTGCCAAGAAGGTCCAAAACGAGAAAGGATTCTCTATTGCAGGTATTCGTACGAGATCATGGTGGAGAATTTGAGAATCATGCCTTTGGAGAATTACGTGATAATATGGGAATCAATCATAACTTCTCGGCTCCAAGAACCCCACAGCAAAATGGAGTTGTTGAAAGAAAGAATAGAGTGCTTCTTGAAATGGCAAGGTCAATGCTAAATGAGAACCAAACATCTCAAGTGTTTTGGGCGATGCTATGAGCACTACTTGTTACATATCAAACGGGGCATATCTCAGGAAGAAATTGAACAAAACTCGTATGAGCTCTACAAAGGAAGAAAACCCAACTTAGCTCACTTACACATCTTTGGATGTAAATGCTTCATCCACAATAATGGTAAGGACTGACTTGGGAAAATTTGATTCCAAAGGCGATGAAGGTATATTCTTGGGTTATTCAAGTAGAAGTAAAGCATATAGAGTGTATAATACCCGAAATCACCTTGTTGAAGAATCTATGCATGTTGTTTTACGTGAAACCAAAACTAACAAATCCTTGGATGATGATGATGATTTTCCTATGACAAACCAAACTTCTATTTCAACAAATGCGAAAATGCTTTGCAAAAAGATTACAAAGCGAAAAACATTGTGAAAATGCTTGTGAAAACAGTGTTCAAACTCAACCAAAATCATGGAGATACGGTAGGAGTCATCCTCTGGATCAAGTGATAGGTGATGCAAATCAAGGAGTAAGAACCGAGAAAAAGCACTTTAAATGAAGTTACATTTTCAGCTTTCATTTCTAAAATTGAACCCTCTAAAATTGATGAAGCCCTTTCAGACAATGATTGGGTTATAGCAATGCAAGAGGAGTTACATCAATTTGAAAGAAACCAAGTTTGGGACTTGGTACCCAGGACCTAAAGACCATCCGGTCATTGGTACTAAATGGGTATTCAAGAATAAATGTGATGAATCCGCCATAATCATTCGTAATAAGGCAAGGCTAGTTGCAAAAGGCTATAATCAAGAAGAAGGAATTGATTATGAAGAAACTTATGCTCGGTAGCAAGATTGGAAGCTATAAGAGTTCTTTTAGCCTTTGCTGTGTTAAAGGATTCAAACTTTTTCAAATGGATGTGAAATCCGCCTTTTTAAATGGTTTTATACGGGAGGAAGTTTATGTTGAACAACCTCCGGGATTTCAAAATGAACATCATCCGGATCATGTTTATCATCTCAAGAAAGCCTTATATGGTCTTAAGCAAGCCCTAGAGCTTGGTATGAGAGGTTAAGCACTTTCCTTCTTGATCAAGGATTTGTTAGAGGAAAAGCAGATACAACTCTCTTTATAAAGAAAAATAAACTTGGTGATGTCTTAATAGCTCAAATTTATGTTGATGACATTATTTTTGGTGCTACTAATGATACTATGTGTGAAGAATTTGCCAAGACAATGCGGGGAGAGTTTGAGATGTCCATGATGGGAGAACTTAATTACTTCCTTGGACTTCAAATCAAGCAACGTCATGATGGAATTTTCATTTCCCGGACCAAGTATTTGAAAGATCTATTGAAAAAGTATGGTCTAGTTGAATGTAATGGAGCGAGATACTCCTATGAGTTCAAGCGCAACTCGGATGCGATGAAAAGGGGTGACTTCAACATCACTAAATATAGGGGAATGATTGGATCATTACTCTATCTTACAACAAGCCGCCCGATATTCAATTTAGTGTTGGAATGTGTGCTAGATTCCAATCTGCACCCATGGAGTCTCATCTTGAACATGTTAAAAGGATTTTTAGATATCTTGCGATACGAAGACTCTTGGATTGTGGTTTCCCAAAGATCAACAGAACACTTGGTAGCTTATGCGGCTCGGATCATGCGGGCTACAAGGCGACGGAAAAAGCACCGGTGGCCAATGTGAGTTCTTTGGAGGTTCATTAGTATCTTGGTTCGGCAAGCGAGACCACGATGGGCTGTGTCATCCACTTGAAGCCGAGTATGTTGCTGCCTCAAGTTCTTTGTGCTCAAGTTCTTTGGCTCAAACAACAATTGTGTGATTTGGGAGTTCATCTCAAAGAAATCCCAATTCTTTGTGACAACACAAGCACAATAAGCTTGGCAAAGAATCTGTTCAACACACTAGAACCAAGCATATTGATGTTAGACATCACTTCATAAGAGATCATGTTCAAAAGAAAGATGTCAAAGTCATGTTCATCCCAACTCACTTGCAACTTGCTGATATCTTCACCAAACCATTAGCAAAAGAACAATTTGTGTTCATAAGAAGAGAATTGGGAATGGTAAATCCCAATGAGTTGTAAGTAATCTCTACCCAATTGAATGTTAGTTATGTTTTTGATGTTTATTGTTTTACTAACTTAAGCATCGGAGTATGTAGATATGTTTTGTGCAGGATGTGTATTGAAATCAATATTCCAAACCATCGAAGCCTATTAGTTAACGGACTCGAGTTCGCGGGAGACAGAGAGCAACCCATCTCAGAGAATCTGACAGACTCGAGCCTATTAGTTGAAGGACTCGAGTTCGCGGGAGACAGAGAGCAACCCATCTCAAAGAATCTGACAGACTCGAGCCTGCAAGTTGCTAGACTCGAGCCTAGCAAGTCTAGCAAGAAACTTCAAGGGTTCACACATACACTCTTGAACTCCAGGTTAGTACCGTTACACAAACTCGAGCCCGCACTTATGAACTCGAGTTTGCGTCGATAAATTTCTTTTAAAAACCCGACTGTTCATCTTCACTGAATATCACCCTCGAGCCTAAACCTAATTTTCTCCCAAAAATCTCTCAATCTCCTCGACGAAAACCGAAAGCATGGCTTCCAAACGATCGCAACTCAAGATTCCCAATCCTCTGATCATCAAGAACCCCAATCCAATCAACCGAAAGTCCCTCAGCGTCCCCCCAGAGCAAAATCGTTTCCCAACGATTCAAGCACGGAATTGACAAGCAAATTCCTGGAATCCCTTTGACCCATGCTACCCCTATAACCACGGTCAAGATGGACACCCAAGAAAACCCTCAACCTGAAACACCACCTAGAAGGGGCAAAGAGAAGGTCTATAAAACTAGAAAGACCAACACGAGTCCTCTTGCAACCGGTCAGGGTAACTCTCAAGCTCAATCATCCTCCCATCATCAACAACACTCTGTTCCTCAGGTATCTAGAGACACCCCACCTTATTTGAAATTTACAATCACTCTTCTATTCCTAAGGGATTCGTTAGTGAGGCCGTCACTCTCACCTGGTGAGGATGCCATAAGATTCAAGGAGAATTATGAGGCTAAGAGTTTTTGTCCTTCCGTCTATGTCAATTTAGATACCTTAAAAGAGGAATGTAGCCTTGATCTCACCCATTGGCTTCGCCAATTTGAACCTCTTATATCCATTAGAGCTTCCTATAGTCCATCCTTTGTCAAAGCCTTTTATTCTGCATGCAAAGTAACAATTTATTGGATGAGGATAGAAATCTAGTTGAGGAAAGGATTACCACAACCATTAGAGGCAAACAGTTACCATCAACTGCTGCATATCTTAATGCCCTCCTCCAAATCCAAAATCCTCCTCCTGTTGCATCCCCAAACTATACCGATAGGCGAGATATACTCGCTCCTCAAACCCGATGAGCTGTCCCCGATGGTTTAGAGATTCTCAATTTTCCTCCGGTATCAATGCCCCCTAGGCAAAGAGTGCTGCTGGTACATATACACTAGAAATCTCGTCCAAAAGGAGGTAACTTCACCCATTTTGCAAAGAATGACTTTCCTATCTTTGCCTCTATCATAGATCAAGTTCCTCACAATATAGGAGATTGGATCTTCAAAGAGATGTTCAAATTTCGTTTTCATGGAAGGAAAACATCTCAAATACCCTTTACTAGTCTTATCTCGGTAATCATGTTCCATGAAAGAGTATGGTACCTACTACAGATGAGAAACACGAAAAACCGGCAAAATTTGGTCAACATATCCACGAACCTTATGAGGATAAGTTTTGATCAAGGTAATAATCACTCGAACTCAATCAAGACCTGCTAGATCCGAGCCAATCAGTCTAGAGTTCAAGAGGCTCAGAGTGCACCACCTCCACCACAATCATTCCCTTCTGATTTGGATGAAAGAATCAAGACTTACATTGCCCAAGTTATTTTTGATATCTCTTCCAAGATGGAATCAGGATTCACGCAAGTAAAGAAAGGATATGAGGAGTTGACCGATGCCCAAGAAGATCTAATTCTTGAGCATGAAATTATCAAAGACAAAGTTCAAGGCCTCCATGACCAAATAGAGGATCACTCAGTCAGCATTTCCACCCTTTTGGTGTCTATGGCTAGCCTTCATGACAAAATGGACAAAATCTTACACCATCAGTCCCTCTCTTCTGCGCCCTAGCTCCTCGGACCCTCCACCTACTTCTGCACCCATCCCAATCCAACCAACCACATCCATAGCCCCGAACCATTTACACATGATCTGCTCTTGACCAACCTCTACCCCATCCGATCCTCCCTTGTTTGCTTGATGACAAAGGGGAGAAGAGTTGGAGTAAAGAACCGAGACCACATTTCTTAATGTTTCGATCATTTTTTGGTTATATGTATATTTGAAACTCTAAATGTCATTTTGTAATCTATTGGATACTTTAGCTTATGCAATATGACAATATGAATTATGCAATGAACAATGCTTATTTGATTCATGTTTATGTCTGCTGCTAACTCTGATCATCAGAATCGAACTATAATGTTAAAATCCAATTCTGATGCATTTTCACTGAACATTTATGCTTCACTGATTTCAAATGATCAAACAAATGTTTTTTTAAAGAAGTTAATTGTTTACAAGTGTTGTCATCATCAAAAACGGGAGAATGTTAGTTCTCTATGTGTTTTGATGATTAATAACAATTGTAAACAAGTATGAATGTTTTAATAAGACAAAAGAGTCAAAAACATTCTCGTCATCGCAAAACTCGAGCCTAACTAGGCAAGCTCGAGTTTCTTTGCAAACAGAGAGCACATCGGGCTATTTCGGCATGACAAACTCGAGTCCGAATAAATAAACTCGAGCCTAAACTCCCATGGTATAGTAATAAAAGTTTACAAATAAGTAAACTCGAGCTGTATAGACAAGCTCGAGTTTGCCTCTGTGAACATTTTCCAATTGAAAACCATCTCTTTAAACTTGAGTTTATATTTTTGTGTAGAGTTTGGTTATTCCTATGGCTGTAAATTGATGAACACTCGAGCCCAAATATATGGACTCGAGCCTAATACTTTTGTGTAGAGTTTACTCTATGGTTTGACAAACGAAGAAGAGTTTACAAAACAGGTAAACTCGAGCCTGTTATTACAAGCGCGAGTTTTCCCCTGGCAGAGAGTTCCCAAGGTTTCCTTCATTCACAAACTCCAGAGTTTAAGTTCAACCTCCAGTTCACTCCGATAAGCCCTGAAATAAATAAAGTCGAACTCGAGCACGAAATTATGAACTCGAGCCCTTCATTGAAAGAGAGTAAAGCAAATACACAAACTCCGAGTTCCTATTTGAACTCCACCACTCTTTCGAATGACCAAGTCTCTTAGGCATGAATAGTGTTAAACTCGAGCCTAAACACTAATGGACTCGAGCACACTGGTTTGTGAAATATTATCTCGGTGCTCGCACGATAAAAAGCTCAGTGATGATTCGAACTCGAGCCTACCTTTGTGAACTCGAGTTTACAAGTTGAGACAACTTACAAACTCCAGAGTTTACATCAAAACTCCAAAGTTTGCTCCTCACAGAAGAAAAACCAGGCACTCAAAGTTCCTTACGAACTCGAGCCTGACTTGGCGAACTCGAGTTTAAAGCGACAGCAAATATGATCGTTACTGGTTTCAACCTAATTAGTTTGAACTACAAACTTACCAATTTTATGCGAGTTAATTACATTCATTTAGAGAATTCATATGTATATTTCACCGTTCATTTTCAAGACAGTAAGAGAGGAATGCCTGAGAAAATGAGGGAGTAACAGAGGCTAACGGTACGCGGGGCGAGGAAGAGAGGTAATGCAACAGGAAGGGTTTCGCAACGTTAACAGGGGTTCTTCAGTGAGAGTGACAAAAGCTTCCGCACGAACTAACGTTTATTTGGTGCCTCATTTTTAAGACCGGACAAATACCTATATACGGTCTTAAAAGATAACCTTTAAGACCGGTCTTTCTATATGTCCGGTCTTAAAATTAATTAATTTTTATTCAAACTTTAGTACCGATGCCAAAATTTATTTCCGGTCTTAAAAGTCTAACTTTTAAGACCGGTCATACTGTAACTATGGTCTTAACATTTATTAATTTTTATTTAAACTTTAGTACGGACAAATTTTAAGTCCGGTCATAAAAGTCAAAGTTTTAAGACCGGCTATTATATATGTTCGGTCTTAAAACTTTAATACCTTTATATTTATATTTTTCCGTATTATTTTGGAGTGTAGAAAATATAAGTCTGCATTGATGAGATTTCTCCATAAAATTGATATTTCAATTTTTTTAGAGTAAATACTCTTTTTGGTCCCTGAAATAACACGCGCTACCCATTTTGGTCCATGAGTAAAAACAATGTCATTTTTCGTCCTTAAACAGTAAAAAAAAAGGTCCTTTTAGTCATTTTTTGTGGGCATTTTAATCCCTCATAAATTCCCAAAAAATCGTTTTTAGTCCCTAAAAATGACCAAAAATGACATTTTTTTACTCAGGGACCAAAATGGGTAGCGCGTGTTATTCCAGGGACCCAAAAGGGTATTTACTCATTTTTTTTATTAACATTTTTAAGACCGGTTGTTATTTTAACAGGTCTGGATAAGATCTATGAAAAATTGATCAGAATAAGAAGCTATTTATATTTACAAATTTGCCACCGGTCACAGTTTTAGGACCGGTCTATACTTAGTCCGGTCTTAATAAGGCGTCCTTCATTGTGTAAGAAGTTCTTTTTATTTACAAAACTGCCACCGGTCACACCATTAAGACCGGTGCTTCCTTTATCCGCTCTAAATGAGGCGGTCTTATAGCCCTTCATTGTATAAGAAGTTCTTTTTATTTACACAGAATTCCGAATTCCGATTAAGGGAAACCTCCATCATTCATGTGCCGCTTCTACCACAGCGTGCACGGCGCTGAGGAGGCTCATTGTGAGATGAAGAGGGTTCGTTCGTCTGACCCACACCAGTCAAAGCAAAAAGCTTCGCGCGAAGAAACGTATATTTGGCGCCTCATTTTTAAGACCGGACAAATGAGTATATACGGTCTTTATATAATTCCGGTCTTTATATAACTCCGGTCTTAAAATTAATTAATTTTTTATTTAAACTTTAGTACCAGCCTGATCTTAAGTCCGGTCTTAAAAGTCTAACTTTTAAGACCGGTCATTCTCAGAACTCGGTCCGGTCTTAAAGGTCTAACTTTTAAGACCGTCTATTATATATGTTCGGTCTTAAAACTTCAATACCTTTATATTTTAATTTTTCCGTATTAATTCAAGAGTATAGAAAATATAAGTCTGGTTTGTATGAGATTTCTCCAAAAGTAATTGATATTTCAATTTTTTAATAACATTTTTAAGACCGGTTGTTATTTTAACAAGTCCGGATAAGACCTATGAAAAAATGATCCATTATAAGAAGTTCTTTATATTTACAAATCTGCCACCTGGCCATAGTTTTAGGAGCGGTCCTTCTTTAGTCCGGTCTAAATGAGGCGGTCTTAAAGCACTTTAGAGTATAAGAAGTTCTTTTTATTTACAAAACTGCCACCGGTCACACCTTTAAGAGCGTGGCGTCGATGATCCGCTCTAAATGAGGCGGTCTTAAATCCCTTTTTTGCACTAGTGTCATTTGTAAATCATATGTGACTTGACTTAATTGTGAGTGCAAGAGAATTATTTAGAAATCCACTCATGTCTCTCTCTTTCTTCCTCTAAACCTTTGTTTCTCTCTCTATCCCTCTCTTTCTCTCTCATTCAAGTCTGAATACCATAACATATTCTAAGAAGAATTTCAGTGGACATAGAATACAATGCTCAAAAAGGAAATCTGCCAAAAAGAAATAAAGGAAGGAGGTATAAAGAGTAAATCCAAGAGTGAGAAGAGAGATATTCCAAAATACAACACACCCTCTCCTAACAGCTCCAGTTGGCTTATATCAGAGAATCTTCTCCCAATTGTTGCTAGGGATCCATACACGCAGTGGAAGGATTTCATCCATTAAAACCTTACGAATCTCATTGTAAGATCTATCAACAGCGTTTAAATTGGGTTAGAAAAGAACAGTACCTTTCAAACTCGTGAGCGTCTCGTTCAATTCAAACTCGTGTGTGTCCTACTCGATCAACAGGAGCCGACTCTATGAATCTACTCCCTTTACCGAATCCACACCGAACAACAAATCCAACACGGATGGCAGCGTACTAGCGCCTTCAAACTTTTTGTCTCACGTCTCTCCTCTAAGGTTTTTCACGGCTCGTTAGTTCGTTCAATTCGTTCTTTTAATACGACTAAATTAACATCTCTTATTAGGTGGGGATAGACACCGGTACCCTACCAGGACCAAGGCACGCCTCCAAGCTCAAAAAGCGCTTAAGAGGTATTTACAGATCGCCCACCAACGAGACCCTCACATCGAATAGCGGGTATCGAATCTCCTCCTTTTTGGGGTGAAGGCTAACACTTCAACCAACTGTGCCAATACTCTCTTGGTTCACAATCCTCGGGCCTGTTACAATACACTGACCATCAGAATGAACCTTGACCTTAAGGTCCAAATTGGTATAAAGAGTTTCCATAGCAGCCTTATCTTCCTAAATGGGTTGTGGTCATCCATCCTATTCCAATAAATACCATTGAATCCATTAATCCTGTTACAGTGATAGGTTGCACTATCAGATCTTCAGCTTTTGATAATAAAGGCAGTGGCATATACGAACAAGGTGCTTCGGACAATAGGCGGGCCTACATATAAGACAAGGGAGGCAAGTGCCCCCCTTGAATTTGGGGATTTTTTTTTAATTAATACATGTTTGAATGATTGCCCACCTTTTAAATTAAGTGTCCACCCTAATACATCAAGATTGCACTTCGTAATCAGATAGGGGATGAATGATTGAATGATTGTTAAGTGTCTTATATTAAAAAAGATGTATTTGACAGCATTGATAATAAGACAATTATGAAGGAATCCCAAAAAATAAGGCCTAAAAGGATGACATTGTAATGATTTTTATTGTAATATACTTTTGTTATTAAAATATATGTACTTGAACTTATCGAGTGTCCACCCTTCATTGTAATTTATGTAGATGCATTTCTAACAGTACTTAGCCTTACTTTTCTAAATGTCAAGTTTATAAAATAAGTGCCTCTCTTGTTACATCATCAATATTCACTTGATTTCATGAATATTTTTTGAGTAAATACCCTTTTTGGTCCCTGGAAAAAACACGGATGCCCTTTTTGGTCCCTGAAAAAAATAAGTCACTTTTAGTCCCTAAAATGGAAAAATAAGGTCCCTTTTAGTCCTTTTGATCATTTTTTTTGCACATTTTAATCCCTCAGAAATTCCCAAAAAGGTCATTTTTAGTCCCTAAAAAGGACCAAAATGACATTTATTTTACTCAGGGACGAAAAAGGGTCAAATGTGTTTTTCCAGGGACCAAAAAGGGTATTTACTCATATTTTTTCTTATATTCTTTTCTTTTCTTGTAAAATTTCTGGATCCATCCCTGCTTGGGACCCACAAAACCTCTTTAATAAGGAAACATGGAATACAAGGTATATCTTTGAATGTTCCAAAAACTAAAGCTTACAAGAAACCTTGCCAATGCGTTGACGTACTTGAAATGGGATAAAATAAAGGGTTAAGGAGCAATTTTACACACGAGCTTTACCTCCAGGAGCGCCCAGCACCACGTGCTTTTTTCTGGAGCAAAAGTATACACGTGGTTACGTTTTGGGAGCGCCCAGCACCACGACAGTTAGTTGACCGTTAGTCAACCGTTAAGTTGGATGGAAATGAACAGTAATTCGGGTGAAATTACACTTTTACCCTTAGTTTTAAATAAAAATTACCCTTTTGCCCTAAATTTTTTTAAAAAAAAACTAAAAATACCCCACTCCGGTGGGCACCACCGCCGCCACCCTACCGGCCGACCGCCGCCGCCGGCGCGGTGGTGGCCGACGGTGGTGGTGGCCGGCCGGCGGCGGTAGGGTGGCCGGTGGTGGGGCCCACGGGGAGGGGGTATTTTTAGTTTTTTTTATATTTAAAACTAAGGGCAAAAAGGTAATTTTCATTTAAAACTAAGGGCAAAAGGGTAATTTTCATTTAAAACTAAGGGGCAAAATGGTAATTTTCATTTAAAACTAAGGGGCAAAATGGTAATTTTCCCTTCAAACTAAAGGGCAAAATGGTAATTTTCTTTTCTCATACCATCAGCGTCCACGTCAGCATCCACGTCAGCGTCTACGTCAGCGTGTCAGTCCAAATAAGCGCCACGTCAGCGTTCCATCCAACTTAACGGTTGACTAACGGTCAACTAACTGCCGTGGTGCTGGGGGCTCCCAAAACGCAACCACGTGTGTACTTTTGCTCCATAAAAAAGCACGTTGTGCTGGGCGCTCCTGGGGGTAAAGCTCGTGTGTAAAATTGCTCATTAATCCTAAAATAAACGAGAGCAAGTTTATCAAAACGATGTAGTTGTACTAAATGTTGATGATATATTGATATGGTTGAAGCCTAACCAAGACTATATGACTCAGTTTATTGCTATTATTAAACCCATTATTTGTGTTTTAATTAATTAAATAAATATTTTTAATCTTCAAGTTTAACCCTGATTTGATGCTAATACTACATTTAACGGTTGAAAGTTATTTCAATAAGATTTCACATATAGTATTTCGAAATGGAGGAAAATTAAATAAGTATATGTTATAAAATATTTTTAAGAAATTATTAGATGTATAATAAGGTAATAATACAGTGTTTTTACATATAAAGAATTCAAATTTTGAAATGAAAATCAGATGATTTGGATTAAATATGAAAATATTCTGAAGAGAGAAAAATTCTTAAAATTTATTAATGAAGATAAATTTTTAAAAAATATTTTAGCTATTTTTTTTATAAAAAAAAGGTGTTTTGGTTACTTTTTTTTTTTTTGATAACAAGAAATCAAATCAAATAAAAACAAGTAGTCAAAGCAGAAAACAAAAGGGACTAAGGTCCCAACCCCCTCCTAATATGAGGTACACTCATCGCATCAACAAGAAGAAACTGATAAAGTCCAGTAGGAGGGTCAGAGAAATGAGCTTCATCAGGGATCTCCACATGAGATAGGACCGTGCTCGCCAGCCAATCCGCACATTGATTCCCTTCCCTAAGGACATGACAGTACCTGATGTCCCATTGACGACGAGTAACTGCTCGTATCTTAGCCACCAAATGGGACTCACGAGCTGCATTACCTGCTTTAGAAAGTAATGCGATGACTGTTTGACAGTCACTTTCAACCACTACATGTCTCCAACCTGCCTCCCATGCCATCTCCAGCCCCCTCAGGACTCCCCACAACTCAGCTGTTAATGCTGAACACCTTCCAAGTCGTGCAGAAAAACCTCCAAGCCACTTTCCAGAAGAGTCCCGCAACAAACCCCCACATGCCGCCACCTGTGTTGTGCCTTTAGAGGCCGCATCACAATTAAGTTTTACAAACGGGGCCTCAGGAAAAGCCCAACGAACAGTGGTAGGATAGTGCCCTACACTCCTAACCCCTTCTTTAATAGTTGCAATTCTAATATCTTCCAGAAACTGAAAGACACTCCTGGGGCGATACCTGACACTCTCATCTTGCTCATTGTAGATAGAACCATTCCTCCATTTCCAAATGAACCAGCAGGAAACAATAAATACAGCATGCCAACTATATCCGCCAACTCCATCGTCATCACATGTCCAATTCTCCCTAACCCAGTCAGTCCAGTCATACTAACAGAATGAGTGGAAACGATCCGTGGGCATCACTTCATACCAGAAAGCACAAACCACAGGGCAGTCCCGAAACGCATGTAAACTAGTCTCTTCTGTTTGCTGACACAATGGGCATAGGCCATCATTGCTAGTCCACGAACCGATCCAGGACCGTAGTGGGAGTCTTTGATGAAATAATTTCCAACCAAAAATTTGTACTCTATGAGGTCCCTCCCACTTCCATAACTTGCTCCAAATGTCACAACCTATATCGGAGGAGTGAAAGCCAGATTCGGCTAGATACATGTAACAACTTTTGACACTAACACCAATTGAATCCCCAACCAACCAGAAAGACCGATCCGGCCCATCATCGGCGGAGGGAGGGAGCATCCCTCTAATTAAGCCAACCACATCTGGAGGGAGAAGACTGTGTAGTAGTGACAGGTCCCAATGGCCATCATGACCCACAAATCTAGCCACCATGCATTCCCGCATATCATTCGGAATGGGGCTCAAGGCATAATCTCGCAGGCAAATAATAGAAGATACCCATTTATCTTTCCAAAATGAGATAGAAGCCCCATCCCCTATCTCCCAAAGTACCCCATCCTTCATGTTATGAAATATATTACATAGAGCGCTCCAGAAGGGTGAACACCCGGCCTTAAACAAAGGCAATTGACCATTGTGAACCTTATATTTCCCCCGTAGGAACCGAACCCAAAGGGCATCTGTCTCATTCTGAAATCTCCAGCCATACTTCATGAGAAATGCATCATTCATAAGAGCTGTTGATTTCAAACCAAGCCCGCCCATATGTTTGGGAGTAGTCAATACATTCCAGCCTAGAGCATGGTGGGCTTTCTTTAGCTGGGAGTCCCCCCAGATGAAATTTCTTTGATTTCTATCAATCTCTTGGCATATATTTAAAGGGAGGCTCGCATATTGCATATGAAAGTACGGGATAGTAGAAAGTACTGACTTGACAAGGGTTATTCTACCTGCTTGAGACAAACACTGTTGTTGCCACCCACCTAGTTTCTTTCGTAGCTTGTCCACAATATGCTGGTAAGATTGTTTAGTTGCTCGTCCATGCACCATCCAAGCCCCTAAGTATCTTCCAATACTCATAACTCTTTTGAATCCACTTTTAGCTGCCAAGGAAACAACCAATTCTTTCGGAGTGTGCTTAGGAAGGTAAATCACCGTTTTCTCAATGCTTAGTTTTAGACCTGAAATCTGTTCAAACAACGATAGGCATTTCATAACAATATCCAGTTGCTCATGCCTTGCCTCTGCAAATAGCAACAGATCATCAGCAAACATCAAATGAGAAATTGGGGGGCCCCCTTTCCCACTTTAATAGGGGTCCACAGACCACCATTGATAGCCGTGGAGATGATATGAGACAGTTTCTCCATAACTAGCGTAAATAAGTATGGTGATAAAGGGTCTCCCTGGCGAACACCCCTGGAAGGGTGAAAAGATGTGGTTTTCCCACCATTCCACAGGATGTTGAGTGAGGAAGTAGAAATAGCCTGCATTATTAATTCAACAGTAGGACACGGTAATCCAACCTCCCCAAGAACGTTCTGGAGAAATTTCCAGTTAACACGATCATACGTCTTTTCTAGATCAACTTTAATGGCCATAAATTTCCTTCCTCGCATTTTATGCATTGAATGAATCAATTCTTGAGCAATGACAATGTTATCATGAATCTGCCTGTGGGGACAAAACTAGCCTGGCAAGGCGAGATGACAATCTCCATGATCGGCTGCAAGCGTCCCACAACCAACTTGGTGATCAACTTATACAACACTGAACAAAGGGATATGGGGCGAAACTGAGCCATAGACGTTGGAACCTGCACTTTAGGAATTAACGCAACCAAAGTAGCATTTAAACATCGGATATGGGAGGGGTTTTTCCATACATCCACAATAAGTCTCATAATCTGGTGACGAATCACAGTCCACTATTTCTGGAAGAACACTGCAGGGAAACCATCAGGCCCAGGGGCTTTATCACTTCCTATACTAAACAAGCATTTGCGGACCTTCTCACAGGAAGGAATCCGATGGAATCCTTCCAAAAGGTTGAGAGGGATACTCGGCCAAGAGGAAGTAAGCCACCTACGAGTGGGTTTCGCATCAAAAAACAATTTCTGAAAATAAGAAACAGCCATACCTTTGAGTTGATCATCTCGATCCACCCAAATATGGTGCTCATTTTTCAACCTGGAAATTTTGTTGAAACTCCTCCTAGTGACCGTCTTGAGATGGTAGAATTTAGTATTACGGTCCCCTTTAGTAAGCCACTGGTTCCGAGACTTTTGCAACCAAAGCATCTCTTCCCTCTCTAGGATCTCATTTAAGCGATTTCTACTCTCCAACTCCTTTGCAACCAAGGGAGGAGAATCATTGTTCACCCTCTCCTGTTGCAACACCTCCAGCACCAAACTTAGGCTATTTTTCATCTGGAAAATATTACCATAAACCTCTCTATTCCAACGGCACAACGGCGTAACAAATCGAGCTAGCATAACTTGGAGGTCAAATCTCATCTTCCACTGAGATATCATGAACTCAGGGAATTCAGAGTGATTCATCCAATCTGCTATAAACCGAAAAGGCCTATCCTGCTTACCTTCTGGTGGACCAGACATTCTCAATAACATAGGAGAATGGTCCGAGCTGTATCTCGGTAAGTTAATCACGTCTGCCTTATCAAACGCCATTCGCCAAGCAGTATTAGCACTAACACGATCAAGCTTCTTGTAGACGCGCTCCAAATGACCCCACTTAGGGCCCATCCAGGTAAAGAAACTACCTGACACCTGAATGTCATCAAGTTGCCATCCTGTCAAACGGTTCCGGAAAACCCGACACGGTTAAATAGCAGCAGCATTTCCCCCTCTCTTCTCCTTTACAGCCGCAGTCTCATTAAAATCACCTACAACCAACCATTTGTCCAAACCAGTACCAGCAATACCATCTAGACAATCCCAAAGCGCTTTCCGTTCCTCCTCCCTAGGGCTTCCATAAATAGCCGTAAATTGAAAAGCATGTCCCATAGTATCCACACTCATATGGACGTGTTGGAAAGAAGTATTTACCACATCCACCTGAACATCTTGTGATTTCCGAAGGACCCAGATTCCTCCAGAAAAACCATGAGCTTCCTCCACAAAAGAGCTATCAAAACCAATTTTTCTCTGCAACTTCAACCACTTTTCCCCACTAGTTTTTGTCTCAACCAAAACCACAAGTTTAATATGGTATTTTGAGATCAAAAACCTCAACTGGCGTCCAAGATCAGCATTGGCTGCCCCCTACAGTTACATATGAGGAACGAAATCATGGTAAATGTGTTGCAGGGCCAGATGAGTCGCGCATCTGAGACACTTTACTACTAACTCCCACCTTGCCTTTAGCCTTACCACTTCTCAGCAGACGACCTCTTCTCTTATGTCCGCCTTCCTTGATAGGGCTTCCACTCTCCTCGGTTGAAACCATAGGCACACTACCTCTAATGTCAAGTTCACGGTCCTTGTCAACATTACTAGCGTTATCACTCTTCCCACTGGATAAATCTTTACCTTCTCGGCTCAAGGTACCATAGCTCAACTGATTACCATTTGTTGTCTCCTCATCCACCATACTTGGGCTCCCTTCCTTGATTAAACTACACTTTAAACTACCATAACTATTCTGTTCCTCACACCGAGCCCCCAAATGATCTAGGTTCGCCACATCAACAATCCCCTCCCCACTTGTCACGATTGCCTCTCCTAAGATATTGCCCGATGACACATCCTGCTCCAAAGACCCCATATCACGGTTTCCTTGAGGAGCATTGCTAATCTTCATTTGACCGCAGCTTATTGCCCGATGACCCACCCCTGTCATAGGCCCACCCACCGATAATCCAACCCCCAGCGTCTTCTCACTCTCCACAACTACATCCACCAGGCCAGCGACCGGCCCAGCGTCAATTGCCTTCCCCAACTGGTCGGATTCTAGCAACGGCAAGAATCTGTTTTGGGCTTCAAGGGTGGTAACAGCCGCAACAATATCTCCAGCAACTTCACCCTCCACAATTACATCCACCAGACCAGCGTCGATTTCTTTCCCCAACTGATCACCAGCAGTTTTCTTTCCTACCACTTTCCAGACGTCGGCAGCACGTTTACCCAGCTGCACACTATCAGGCCGAGTCTTCAAACAGGTTCCTGATCTATGGCCAAACATCTTGCAGGCCGTACATATTTCTTCCAGCCCTTCGTACACGATAGCTCTTTCTTTATTCTCCAGGATGAAGCTCAGTTCTAACGGTTTAGCTAAATCTATCTCCACACATAATCTTGTGTAACGTCCTCTTGCCACATTTGTAGCCGCTGCATCCCTTCTAATAAACTTCCCAATGAAATTACCAACTTCTTCCAGCAATCTTGTTTTAACAAACTCCGGTGGAAACGATGGAAGATTCACCCAGACTTTGACTTTGGATATTTCAACGGTCTCAGGGTCAAAGTTTGGCCTCTATTCCTGAACAGCCATATAGCAATTCTGCACCATCCACGGACCATCAGATTTGGCTAAGGTCAGGTCCTTCATGTTCTCAAAACGAACCAGATAAAATCCCTTAGCGACATCTGTAACTGCAATTCAGCCATTTCTTGCCCACATGCCCTCCAGTTGTTGTCTCACATAATCAAACGCAAATTTTCGACCCAGGGGTTTAATCACAAGGGTTTGCCTCCACCTTCGCCATGCTTGCTGTTTGAACGCGTCCGACAAAGAGAACACCATAACTCCATGCTCATTCCGCATCTGGTTTATTATGGAGTCCACGTTCAAACCTTCCTCCATATTCTCGTCGACTAACTCTCCATCCCACACAGGTTGAGACGTCCGAACAGCACTCACATATGACCTAGCCTTCACTACCTCCCCGACACTCGCCATCTCCGCCCAAAGGAGCCAAACCCTAGCAGAGAATCTCAATTGGTTACCTTTAATTCCCCCTAGTTTGCATTATGAATGACTCTTGGTGAAATATTCTTAATATATATAATTCATAAGGGCAGTTTGTGTTCATAAAAAATAGGGATATTCTATGAAAATAAATATGAATTGGTGAAGCATACTTGATTGAGGTCCTATTACTTTAAAAATCCAAACTAAAGAAAACTATGTGATTTCTTTTTATAATATAATTTTAGGGGAGGGGTTGGGCTCACCCACAGTCCAAGGGCAGGGCGTTTGGAACCCACTACGCATGGAATTCAGGACTAAGAGTACACATGCCTCCACCTTAACCTGGGCTATCATTGCTTCGTAGACCTCTCGAATGTCTCCCCCAGCGCCTTAACCAACTCCAGATCGAACCTCCTCCTTTTTAGTGAGAGTGTCCGACCCTTTCGCCAGTTGAACCCAAAAACGAGGGTTAAAACTATGTGATTTGTTACACTAAGGTAGTGCATAGACTATATCAGATTAGATTTGACATCAAATAAGTCTGGTTTGGTGAAGACCTCAAGTTATACAATGCAACCCAATGGTGGTCCAATACCAAACTGAGGCCAGGCTAAACCAAACTGGGTAAACACAATTAAAATAATAAAAATACCTACAATCATATAAAAATCATCCTAAAATAATAAAGCTTAATTGTAAATCCTTAAAAAAAAAAAAAAACTCCAATAACATTAAATAAAAAGTAAAACGTAAAATCTATATTACAAAGATTCAAAAAAAAAAAATGATTTGGACCAGAGTAGACGAATCCAAATGGTTTAATCACCTGCTCCAAAACCCAATCTAGCCTGACACTCAACCTGGTTCAATCTAATTCTATTTCATTATGTTATTTATTTAAATTGAACCGAACCAATTCGAGTTGGATCGACCAAATAAAACGTTTTTCTTTCTTCGCCTTTCGGGCCTTTTCCCGAGAAAATCTGACCAGGTAATTAGATTCTTACTCTTACGGCTTACCCTCCAGTTTTTGCTCCTAGTCCTTGTCTTCTCTCTTTGCGTGGTCTCCCTTAGCATTACTCACTGCGTCAAGCTTTGAATTCCTCTGGTTTTTAGCTTTTCTCTTTCTCTTTTCAAAAGGAAAGAAGTAAAGTTATTTATTACGGCCGTGTTTACTGTGTAATATTCAAAAGGGATTGGATTAATTAAAGTTAAATTGTGATGGGGCTAGTAATCGAGGTTCAAGTCGTGCTATGTATGGCAGAATATTGATGAATTCTTATAATAGGGACAAGAATTGGTCTATGTTCTTTGCAAGCTGAAGGCTTGAGGGGCAAATTGCAGCAACACTTTTGCTACAGTACACTGTTTCTGTGATGCTACTGGACAAGAAATCAACCTGCACACCAACTGTTTGCTGAAATTACTGTGAGAAACTTAGCATTTCTTTGTATCTCTGAACCGCAAGTTTTACTCTTCATAGTATGTTTCACATCGCGGTTGCTTGGAAGGATATGGGTTCAATGTAGATTTCATTGTTCCAGTCTTTCATTTGGCATCTCAGCTTTTCAATCTTCCTCCCTTTTGCATACAATTGCATAATATGGGCCTTGCGAATGTTCCTGTGCTTCAATTTACAAATTCTGCTGTCTTCGGAGTACAATTAAATCCTTTTGTTTCCTTTCAGTCGCTGAGCAGAGGTAAGAATTTTACAACTTAGCCCTTCCGAATTGGTATTTTATATTGTGAGGTTGAAGTTAAGGTTTCTTATATGGTTATGCGACACTAATGCATTAGTGTTGTTTTGCATGAGGCTTCAGATAATTTTTATTGTGAAGAGTACTTTTTTCTCAATTTTCTTGTAGGTTTGACCAAGAGTCAACTGGTTGTTGAAGCTAGGGCAAATGCTAGAAAAGAAAGTGCCAAAATCCGGAACAGAAGGATGCAGAAGAAAGTATGACTTCCTATCTTTCTGATGAATCCATGTTATTTGTCCACGCTTAATAATTAGTTACCAGTTGTGTCCAAATTGTTGTATCTAGTACTGGGAACAGAGAATTGTCTTTTATCTCAATATATTTATTCTGTATGAACTCCACCACATCGCTTTGGTCAATCCCATTATATTGTTTGAGTATTCATGTGTTTACACGCGCGCGCTTAACAATTATGTCAGCAGAAGCTAGTCTGAAGTTTCAACAAATGTTTCCTGTGTGAACTTCATCTCTTTTCTGGGTTCTTACTTCCTACCATTTTGTCTATGAGTATCATATGCATATTGAAATGCTGTAGATAGCGCCATCCGAGGATGTTCAACTCTATTTTATTAAAACACGAGACTTAAGTAGAATTTCTCATGTGTTTGGATATCAAGTTTTCTTTAGAACAAAAACACAACACACGAAAGAACTTTTTGGGTGGAAAATTCGATTATGTAGTGATAACCCCATAACTTGTATTTTTGATGACAAGTAGTAAAAATTTACAAACTATACCTCAACTTTTTTTCTTTATGAAACTCTTTTGGTCATATGGAACTCTACTTCAATCTGATGTATATTATTGATCCCATGCTTCTGTCCTCTTTTTGGCAGTATAATGGAACCCCTAGAAGACCAAGGCTTTCTGTGTTTTGCTCAGAGAAGCAGTTGTATGCAATGCTGGTGGATGACCAAAACAAAAAGTGTGTGTTCTATGGAAGCACATTGCAGACATCTATCCGACAAGATCCCCCTAGTTCCACCACTGTAATTACTGCACTTAGCTTATAGACATATTCCATGAAGGATAGACAAAAAAACCTGGTTTTACGTCTCACTCTTGTAAATTATATATAGGGTTACAATGTAAATTTGTCCTAGACGTTTTCACATAAGAGCGATGTTGCTCCAAAAGTTTTAAAATGGAGCAATGTTGTCATTTACCATTAAAAATATCAACAGTCAATGTCAATTTTTTTATAATCAACATTAGTTTTTTAATTGGAAGTAGCAACATTGCTCCTAAGCAAAAATTTCTATGGACAAATTTGCATCTTAAACCTTGTATATGTATATTTCCCACACAATTTTGTCTTCGTAAGTTCTGTTCTGATTTTGTGTATTATGCTCAGGAAGCTGCTCAACGTGTTGGGGAGGAACTTGTCAAAGCCTGCGTTGATCTCAACATAAATGAAATATCATCCTACGATCGCAATGGTTTTGCACGCGCAGAAAGGATGCAAGCCTTTGAGATTGCAATCTCCAGTTTTGGGTTCTTGCCAGGATAGATCTGCATGCAAGACAGTAACTGTTATTGTATATTCTGTTTTTAGAAGCAAGAGAAACAATCCAATATAGATAAGGATTTTACTTTGGTAGCACAAAATCCTGAATTCCTAGTCGACTATGGATTTTTCCCCTTCTTTCTTTCTTTCTTTCTTTCTTTCTTTCTTTCTTTTTGTGTGTGTGTGTGTGTTAAAGGTGTATCCCACACCTAAAGTATTTTGTGGTGCTATCATCACCCTAAAATACTTTATTTGTACTTCATTACATTTATAGTCGATTTTAGTAGGTATGGGTATACCTATCTAATAAAATATAAGTCTGAAACTTTCGAAATGTTCAAAATATTCCAAAATGAAGTGCAAAACCACCTTGGCAAAACAATTAAAGTCCTTCGATCTGATCGGGGTGGTGATTATTTGAACCAAGAGTTCATTGACCATCTTAGGAGTTGTGGGATCATCTCACAACTTACTCCTCTAAGAACACCTCAAGGAATGATGTTTCTGAGCGGAGGAATCGAACTCTATTAGATATGGTTCGATCTATAATGAGTCAAACAGATCTTCCTCCTTCCTTTTAGGGCCATGCCCTAGAAACAGCTGCGTTCACACTGAATCGTGTTCCGTCAAAGGCAGTTGAAAAGACACCATATGAGATATGGACTGGGAAGAAATCCAGTTTGTCCTTTCTTGAAATTTGGGGATGTGAGGTTTATGTTAAACACTAAGCCTCTGATAAATTATCATCCAGATCCTCAAAATTCCTTTTTGTGGGGTATCCTAAGGAAACTAAAGGATACTATGTCTATAATCCTACCGATTACAAAGTGTTTGTTATTCGGAATGGTGTCCTTTTGGAGAAAAAGTTCATCTCTAAAAGAACCAGTGGGAGTAAGGTGTACCTCGAAGAAGTTCGAGAGCCACAAGAGGACATATAACCACAGATAGAAAATAGAGAAGACTTAAAACAAGTTGTTGAGCCTACTCTAGTAACACAAGGCCCACGAAGGTCCGATGGAACACGGCTACAGCGTCAGAGATATGGATTTCTGATTACTGGAAGCCGTGATGTTTTACTCTTTGAGCAGAATGAGCCAACTACCTATCGCGAGGCCATGGTGGGACCCAACTCCGAAAGATGGCTTAGAGCCATGAAGTCTGAAATGCAATCCATGTTCGACAATAAGGTATGGACCTTAGTCGATCCACCTGAAGGTGTAAAAACCATTGGGTGCAAGTGGGTTTTCAAAGAGAAAACTGACATGGATGGCAAAGTAAATATCTTCAAGGCACGGCTGGTTGCAAAAGGATTCACTCAAACTCATGGTGTGGACTATGATGAAACCTTTTCCCCAGTTGCAATGGTCAAATCAATTAGAATCCTTCTTGCCATTGCATCATATTATGACTATGAAATATGGCAGATGGACGTCAAAACAACCTTCCGTAACGGAAAGCTCATTGAGGATGTGTATGACACAACCTGAGGGTTTTGTGCGTCCAGATGACTGTGGTAAAGTTTGCAAGCTTCAAAGATCCATTTATGGATTGAAGCAAGCATCTCGGAGCTGGAATCATTGTTTTGATGAAGTAGTCAAAGAGTTTGGATTCATTCAAAACATCGATGAACCTTGTGTTTACAAGAAGGTCAGTGGGAGTACAATTGTATTTCTAGTGCTTTATGTCGATGACATCCTACTCATTGGGAATGACATTCCTACCTTGCAGAGTTTCAAGTCTTGGTTAGGAAAGTATTTCTCAATGATCGATTTAGGCGAAGCCACTTATATCCTTGGGATAAGGATCTATAGAGATAGATCCAAGAGGCTGATAGGCCTAAGCCAGAGCACTTACATAGACAAGATACTGCATAGATTCAGCATGCAGGATTCCAAAAGGGGTTATATTGTACTTTGCCACGGAATTCCCACGGAATATACTACAAAAAAACATCGCATTACCCACGAAATTTTCCCACGGAATTCCGTGGGTAATTGTACTTTGCCACGGAATTTTCCACGGAATTCCGTGGCTAATGAAATTTGCCACGAAATTCCCACGGAATATAATCCGTCCCCAAAAAAGTCGTGACAAAGCCAATTACCGACAGAATTTATTTCCGTGGGAAAATTTCCCACGGAATCGGAGACGGAATTATTCTGTGGGTAATTTCCAACGGAATTTTCCCACAAAATTTTCCGTTTGAAATTTCCCACGGAAAATTCCGTGGGAAAAGTCACACGGAACCTTCCCACGGAAATGTCCGTGGGAAATGCTTAAATATTACTATAAACCCAACATCAGCTCTTCCAAGCATGACATTACCCTTCTTCATAATTGTAGGCTTGTGCATCGCATAAGGTAATCCGTCTAGATATATAACATTAAAACAGCGAAAGGAATTTATATATGTGTGTGTGTAGGGACGGGCTAGCTTGCCAGCCAAATATATCTATATATAAGGAATTATTTAGCAGAGTTATAGAGGTTTTAATGGTCAGATGGTGATGGAGAAATGAAGAAAAATAGTAGAGGCTACAATGACGAAGTCAAATCCAAAAGCAATTGACAAGTACGGATTAGCCATGCAAACAATCACTAACAGGCCCCAACGGAAAGTGAAGAATGGAGTATATATGCAAATTTGATTCTAATGGCAACAAGGATATATATAGACATACACATACATATGTATATATGTATGTGTATGTCTATATTAATAATGCATCAAATAAACACAAAGCAAACGTATTTCACTATTGAAAGTTACAAGAAATTAAGGTTACTGAAACTTCAATATAGCTCCTCCCTCACTCTGTCTGAATCCAATGCGAGACTGCACTATCAACGGTGAAGGGTACTATCGCTGGAATCTAGTTAGGGCTCCAACGTTCTATCATCGGAATCCAATATAGCTTAAAATCAGAGCAAGGAAAATAACAAAGAGCAGAGATAAGAGAACACGACCTGAACAGGAAGAGCAACTTGAAACTTCAATATCAAAACCTCCCTCACTCCGTCCGAATCCAACGATTAGGGCTCCAGCATTGTATCATCGGAATCCAGCGCGACTGGGCTATCGTCGGAACTCAGTGACCTAGGGCTCCAGGCTTTTCCCCAAATTGACTGAATCAGCTGTGCGATTTTTGTTTGCTCGAAACACATGGTTAAGACTTAAGAATTCCCACGGAAACTAGGGCCACAGATGATGTCCGTCTGAATTCCGTGTCCAATAATGCTCTTTCGACGGACTTTGACACAGAATTCTTCCGTCTAATATTTGCCATGCCATTCCATGGAAAAATTCCGTCTCTTAATTTGCCACAGAATTTCCGTGTCAAATACGTCTCAAATTACACACGGAAGTAATTCCGTGTGTAATTCCGTGGCAATTCCAGAACTTTTTTGTAGTATATGCCCATGTCTTGCTAGAGGCCGCTTGCGACTTGTGGGCTGGTATAGTATTGGCCCATTGCCAATCTCATATGGGCCTGCAGAGTCACACACAAGAATAGCCAAAACGAGCAAAAGTGTCCAGATTCATTAAATCTTAGATACGTCTAAGATTTAATGAATACTGTATTTATATATATATATATATATATATATATATATATATATATATATATATATATATATATATATATATATATATATATATTAATTTGAAATTAATATAATAATATTAATTAATAATGATTATAATATTATTATATAATATTTGTTTGTATTTAATTTATTTGATAAATTAAATATCTAAAACAAATAGAGATATTGTATCTCATATTTAATTTTCGAATAAAGATATCATTTCTCGGATTTAATTTATAGAGATAAATTAAATCTGAAGTCTTTTAATTTGGATTAAATAAATAGATTAGATTAGATCTATCAGATAGATTTAATTAATATTTTTTTTAATCCAGATTCAAAATTTTGAATATAATACGTCTGCTAGGTTTAGAAAAACCTACGAGACATTTTGTCAAGCGTATTAGAAAAGCCGCGAAAAAACCCTAGATAGAAAATAGAGAGACGCACGGCGCTAGCACGCTTCCGTTCGTGTTTCTGAAGGTTGTTCGTGTGGATACCGGTAGAGGAAGGCGATTCTAAGAGTCGACTTTTGATGATCGAGAAGGTAGCCCACCAGTTCAAATTGTTCTGCAAAGGTACGATTCGAAAACCCTAAACCTTGATTTAAACGCCGTTGAGCGATCCTCCGATGGGATTCGTAAAAGTTTTTACTCCGCTGCGTGTACGGATCCCAACACCTTTTAGCCATAATCTTACTTGAAACACATCTCCTTTTAGGCTTCTAGATTACACATTCTAGAAGCTCCCACTTAAATAAAGCAGTTATCAAGCACAAATAATAATTCATTATTAAATAATTGCATGAATATTCATAGATAAGTCACTTATCTCAATTGAACATTCTAACAACAAAACTATATCTTGTTGTTTTACATTTGGATTTGGTCCATCTCACAGCTCTTCTAGCCATATGAACCCATATAGAACATTGCCATTTTCTTTTAGCTTTTCTTAGAACCTCATTATCCACTCATTTGGATGTGGTTTCCAGCACACCTCCTAAACATTAGTTGATGATCCTTTAAGATGTTTCACGCATCCATTCTGATCACATCCATTTCCACAACACTTGTGAAAATGGTTAATTCATCTCCTCAATGTTGAAGGCGTGGGAGGATGAACTAATGATTAACATGCTCTACTTATTAAATTGCTATATCTCGTTATCATTATTTAATCTAGGAATCATTTCCTTACTTTTTATAACAGTGTATTATGATTGTGCATTCAAATATGCATGAACATCTTTTCATCACTAAGGCATTTCAATATAAGCATTACCATTAAACTCAATTATTGAAAACTCCTTAATTGCTTCACTAAGCAATCTTAAAAACAAAAAATTCGATTAAAAGATAAATTATGAAGGTATTTAGGACTTTCCATAAGCACAATAACACTTTTATGCTTTTAAATCAATCTAGACTTGCTTGAAATAATATAGGTAAATTGCATATCAAATTAAAGCTCTTGAATTTAGGGCTTTCATGAACAAACCGCATCTCAATCAGAGGTTCCATGCGCCCGTAGGGGCCCCTAAAAGGTGGCTAGATTGAAAAATCCCGAAAAAAAGGAAAGATCTAGCTTCCCCACTCTCAGTTGCAGCACGTGAATATCACGCATGGCCTTAGAGGTAGTCAACATCAACACGCGCTGGATGGCCAAGCTCCACGTACCATCCTTTGGTGGCAACATGTGCCACATGTCGACTGGGGTCTCCTACTAGCCCCATGTGTCACATGGAACCTTCTAGAATCTCCTTTTTTTTTTTGGTCAAATGAGTTGACCGAGTCAGTAATGACTAACCCAATTTGATCAGTTCAGGTCAATCGGACCCGAAACGTTTTGTTTCATTGAATGAAATGTAGCCTCATTACAGCTAAAATGGTGTCATTTTGGTGAGTGACCATAACGACGCCGTTCAGGTTGTCTTCTTCCTCTGGTTGGGTAATCGTACCCAACTTGAAGTCCGATGAGACCTGACGATGAACCCAACTTTGACCCAAAATTTTGAATTGCCATATCTCTCTCGTTTTAGCTCTATTTGACATGTTCTTGGTGTCATTGGAATCGTGTCTTTGAGCACTACACATATATGCCCTTGGTTCATGCATAAAACCTCATTTTCAATGAACCAATTTTGAGTTCCATTGATGGTGTCTTGTATGTCCAGAAACGTGTTTAGATTCTCAAATTCGAACCAAATTGAGTATAAAATATCCCAGAAAAACATATATCAATGTATATGATTAAACACTTTAACTCAAATCATACAATCATGCTTAAAACAAAATAGCACATGCACGACGAAAAACATTGATGATATGAAAACATACTTAAGCATATAGCACATTATCACAGCCTCAAGAACAGCACGGTTCTAACACCAATGTTGGAAAAATTAAAAGGGAGAAAGTGTACTTGACGGATCCATGTTCAGATCCCAAGTCAAACCTTTGAAGCTCCACCAGTCGATCCTCCAAGTAACCCACCAAAATATTAAACTAGTTTGGACCACTAGTAAATTAGAATCCAAATGATGCGGTACAATAGAGCACAACATAGGAAAGAAATAGAGAGGAAGTGAGAGAGTTAGAAAACTCAATGCCTGGAGTGAGTAAAAATGATGGGGAGGCTCTCTATTTATAATAGTGGGCCAGGGGTATTTTGGGAACTCAAAATACCTATGACAACCATTAGATGAGAGAATCTCTTAGCTTCTCTTTTTTACTCGGTCAAATAAATATAAAATAAATATCTTTTATTCATTTCATATCAGTTGGATTATTTAAATATTATAAATTAAATTCCATATTTAATTTATATATTTAAATATATATAACTGATATCATTCAGTTGTTTAGCTTACTCACGATTTAGTCAACAATCCACAATTTTCTCTTCCAATTTATTAATGAACTAATCTCTTAATTAATTAACCAAATAATTAGGATTTACTTTATTTTCCCAATTAATTAATCTGACCCATTAAGGGTGGATTCAGATCCAAAAATTCCTACAGATGACACTCTGTTAAATCCACTGAGAGGTAAGAAAACTCGATTCATACATATTATCTGTAAGGGTTGCCTTTAAGATTCTTAAAAAGCAATGAACTTGAGATCTAAAGAATGCATGTTCTGAGACATGAAAGAGCAAATAATAGAAACTACGAAAGTGGATGAAATAAAGTTGAGCTTTCATGAAAATAGTAAATGGCAACGACATGAGTTTGACAAAGAGAGTATAAAAGCTATTCCTTACTTTTTCAGTTCAGCATGAACGACATTGTAAGCAAAAGTGTACCATTTTCTCTCTTCTTTTAATAAGAGTCTTTATTTTTTTATTTTTGGTCAAAAATAAGAGTCTCTATTGAGTATTGACTATTGAGTTGGTACCAGGATATCGATTTCAATTTTCTCTCTCGCGAGACTCTACAGCAGCTGGCATTGGCATTTTTCACAGGCCTGATACGTTAAATAGGAAAGGTATAGGTTAAACCTGATTTGGTATATGTGATACTGTTAGTTGTTTCTGGTTTTAGTAGTAGTCTTTTGTTCGTTTTTTGTAGGTTGATTGTTTTGGTGAGCTGTGGGTTAGGTTGTACCTAGGTGTTTTAAATGCTTTTTTGGCTTCGGCTATTAGGCTATTAGCCTGTATAATTCCTGTTTTTTGGTATTAATAAAATAGAAACTTTTTGGGCAAAAAAAAAAAAAAATTCTCTCGCACACATATATGTGTATATATATATAAAAAAAATAAAATACTCTAATCACTCTTTTATTTTATCTTAATTATACAGACCTCCTTTTTATATTAAAAACATACACTTAAGTCCAAACCGTTAACTTTGTTAAGAATATTCTAAAAAAATTCTAAAAATATATCTTTTAATTGAAATTTATATAAAAAATAAAATTTATTTACTAATTTACCCTTAATGCTAAATCCTAAATTTTAATTCAAAACTTGTAAATATCACAAACTTCAAAAAAATTTGAGTAAGTTTTCTAAATGTCTGTATAAAATATATCAAAATATAAATTTCAATGACTTAATACAATCTGTCAAACATATAAAGTTTATTATATATGATAGAAAAAAAATGTGTTTGATATATATTTTTAGTCATTTAAGAAATTAAAAATAAATAAATTTCAATACGTGTGGTAAAAAATTAAAATTTTAAATTTTATACTCAAAATTCATAAATTTTTAACATTAGAAAGTTTAAAAAAATCTATCAGGGAAAAAATTTGGTGGTTTAATTTTTTTTTTCTGCCCACATACATATATATTTATTTAAATAACGCTGATGTTAAAGAAGGGTATTTTGGTAAATCAAAAGTTCAAAAATCAAACTAAACTGTTAACTAACAGTTTGAGTTGATGGAAATAGAATCTCAAAATATAAGAAAGGTTTATGTAACGTACATTTTAATTCTAAGAGAGGTCTATATGGGTTTTCAAAATAGATGGGAAGTCTGCATAATTAAAGTAAAAAGAAGTGTGGTTAGAATATTTTACTCATATATACATATATGTTTGTGTAGATATAGAGAGGAAAGGTAAGTGTAATTAAAGTAAAAAAAAAAAAAAAAAGGTGTGGTTAAAGTATTTTACTCACACACACACGTGCGTGTACAGGGGCGAACCCAGAAAATTACAGAAAGGGGCACAATTGGCAGGGGATTCAGGGGTGCCCCCGATTTTTTTTTAAGGAAAGTCTTAAATACATTAAAAGACAAAAGAATATAAACAAGAAAAGAAAAGAAAATCAAAAAACAATATTCATGAAATCAAGTGAATACTAATGATATAATAAGAGATGCAATTATTTTATAAACCTGTTATTTAGAAAAGCAAAGCTAAGTGTTGTTAGAAATGCAGCTACATAAATTAAATGAAGAGTGGACACTCAATAAGTTCAAGTACATATATTTTAACAACAAAAGCATATTACAATAAAAATAATTACAATGTCATCCTTCTAAGTCTTATTTTTTATAATTACATCATAATTGCCTTATTATCAAGGACTAGACACTCAATAAGTTCAAATATATATGTATTTTAATTTCCTTATCATCAAGTGTAGGCACTAATTAATTGCTCACATCAAAGACTGGGCATTTATTATCAAGGGTGGGCACTAATTACTGTGATTAGTTTTCCCTCTATAATTTTCTTTTCTTTATGTTAATTTGTTTTGTATTAAAAAAAAAATTTGCTCACATCAAAATTTAAGGGTGGCACTTGCCCCCCTTCTCATATGAATAGATCGGCCTATGTGCTTGTATGTATGTGTGTCTATATTATATTATATTTTATATATATGTATGTGTGTGAATATTATAATTACTTTCTGTATTTTGTTTTACCTGTAAATTTATATTTGTCACATCTCTATTATTAAATCTTATTGTAATATTTGATCTTGTTCTATTCCCATCTATTTGTAGATTATTTTCCGTATGTCCTTTTTCTATTTCACTAGTATTCATTGCTTCATTTCTCCAATTATATTTCTACTCCTAGGTCTTATTTCTGTAAAACTCGTTGTCGTTGGTCTTTCTGCTTCTAGTATTTCTGTAATTTCATTATTTCTATTGTAGTTACAGACTAGCCTATTTCTTTTTTCTTTTCTTTTCTTTTTTTAGAAAAAAAAAAGGATATATGACAATGCAAATATGTACTGCAAAAATCAAAATATTTCACAAATCGATCAACACCTATAGAGGAACATTAATACGAGGTTTCATGGCAAGATGACATCTGTACCCACAGAGATGAATTCGTAAAGTTGGCCCAAAAAAAAAGAAGGGTTAAGGTACAAAAATAGATATATACTTTTGTCAAAAGAGCGCCCAGTAGCAAATACTTCTTTTAGGTGCAAAAGTAACTATGTGGTTACAAAATAGGAGCAAAAGTCACATTGACGTTAAGAGAGTGGATGTTGACCGTTAAATTGGATGGTTTGACTTATATTAGTGACGTGGACGCTGACTTGTGTTAGTTTTTGATTAGTTTTGATGATGTCTTATATAGATGTCATTCTTAATAGCAAAAAGGTTGCATACTACATTTATCTTTTATTTTGACTAATTATTATATTTAATGTAGATGCAAAGTTTTATTATGGATAATGTTGATTGAAGAAAGAAGTTCTTGCTCAATATAATGAGAATATTATAATATCAAGGAAGCAAGAAGTTATCAAATGATTTTGGGGGATAATCTAGAAGAAGAGAAGAAATTGAAGAAGGAAGAACTTGCAATGCGGTGAAATATCTTTACTCAAGTTCTTATATTGATGCTAGAAGTCTCCAAGATCATATGGGAATTGGAACGGATCAATTCGAGTTAAAACCAGCAAAATCGGTTCCAAGATGAGCAAACTCGAGCCCATCATTAGCAAACTCGAGCATGTAATGTCTTCACAACTCTGGCGCCTCTGGACAAGTCAAACTCGAGCTTAGAACTCAAACCTCAAGTTTGGAACTCCAAACTCGAGCCCATAACTAGCAAACTCGAGCCTGAAATGTTTTCAACATTTCTGGCGTCTCTGGACAAGGCAAACTCGAGCCTATTAGTTGGCAAACTCGAGCTTGTAGCGATCTTCAGTATTTCAGCAACTCTGTTCAGCGTTTCACTTGGGCGACGTCTGGTCATTCGATGATATCTCCTAAAATACAGATTTGATTGAAGTGAAACCAGTGGCATATGAAACGAGACTCCCAATGCGTCATTTTGATATATAATTGAAGTCAAACGGAGTCAAGATGAAGGAGCTATGAATTTATGAAGTTGACAGTGATATTCACGCCACACAAATGACCAACCTTCAATGTTTTGAGTATATCTCACAAACGGAGAATCCAATTGAGCTGGAATCGGTGGCATTAGAAAGTAGACTCAAAGGGCTTTAAAATAGATAGTTGAACCAACCAAAACGGAGTTCAGACCAGGGAGATATGGCCCCCGAAAGTAGACAGTCTGTTCTGGGTGTTGCACGATTTGCTAAAGAGAAGCAAACTCGAGCCTATTAGTTGACAAGCTCGAGTTCGCGGGTTACAGAGAGCTACAGTCACAAAAATCATCCAAACTCGAGCCTATAAGTTACACCCTCGAGTTTAGACAAGACAGAGAGCAAAATATGGTTTTGGAGAGAAACAAACTCGAGCCTACTTATGCAAGCTCGAGTTCACGTCGCATTCTGAGAAAATCATCATCCGAAAGTCTCATTTCTCATCCAGATGATTACCCAATAACTTATACTTCTTCTTAACATTATTTATATCATTTATGTATAAGTTTCAGGTGATTAAAATGAAGGATCAGAATGAAATCTCAGAATGACAGATTTGTGAAGATGATCTTTGCTGCACAATTTCAGAAATGAAAAGATGACAGATTTGAATGAGGAACTTGGACATATGCTCAACTATAATGCTTCTCCAATACATTCAAATGTTCAAAAGATAAAATAGAAGCCTCAACGGATTTCACATCTAAAGCAAAATGGGCAACTTGCTGGAAAGGTGGATAATTATCCTCAAACGGTCAGAAAGCAACGAGACATGATTTGTTAAATCTATTTTAGGAAACACCGCATCATGGGCAAATATTCAGGACGCTCCAACAGAAAGTCTCCAACTAATAAAGATTATGCAGAAATGGGAATTATGTAGAAAGGCTCTCAACAGCTAGAATTTCGAATGGAGTCAAATCAAAATGGATATGCAACAGTCATAATCTTCAATGCAGAGCAATCATCAGATATTCAAGAAACATTATGACCCAACGGCTATATTCCTCATCCATGACCACAACAGCTAGAAATTCAAATGGAGACAATACAGAATTGAGAAGCAATGGTCATATGTAGATTTGCCGCTATATATAGAGCTGCATACAAACCTTCAAAGAGAGACAACAAGCAGAGGAACAAGCTTACACCTTCAACATGCTATTACTCTGATATGCTTATCATTTACTCTCTGTTTTTCAATGTCTATATATCATAGAGAGTGAAATGTTTTGTATTGTACTTCAGTGTTCATCCATACACTTCTGAGAGAGAAGATTCATTGTAAACATCCTATCTTTATATTCGTGAGTTACTCAAGATTGGGTGATCTTGAGTGGGAAACACATTGTGTTGATTACGGCTTGTAAGGGAGTGAATCCTAGTGAGAGGATTACTTGAGTGCGAGTGTGTAATCAAACAGTGTATTGATTACGGTTTGTAAGGGGAGTCAATCCTAGTGAGGGGTTTACTTCAAGTACGAACGTGTAATCAAGTTGAAAGAAGATAGTGGATTGAAATTCTCAAGTAGAGCTTGGGGACTGGACGTAGGTCAAGGATTGGGGCGAACCAGTATAAATCACCGTTTGCATATTCTCTTCCCTTATCTCTTACATTCCAGCATATATGTTTGAATGATTGCTTATCACTTTATAAATTATTATCGACATTCAAACTATTTCCAGCAAGTGAAGAAAAGTTCTTAAAGTTCTAAGTTTTTAATCAAACACCCAATTCACCTCCCCTCTTGGGTGATAGCCAAGTCTTTCAACTTGGACCCTAAATGACTAACTAATTGATGACTATTATTAAAAAAAAAATATTCGCTGAACCCCCCAACCCAGATCGATGAACCCAGATCGATGAACTCCAACCCAGATCGATGAACCCCAACCCAGATCAATCGATGAAACCCCCCCAACCCAGATCGATCGATGAAACCCCCCAACCCAGATCGATGAAGCACACCGTCTTCAACCTCTACCTTCACTTCCTCCTTTTCAACCCTGGAAGATGTGGAGAAAACCTAGGGTTCAGGACGAAGAGTATTTGCAAATCCAGACCATGTAAATTGACACAAACCCGCAAGCCTTACAAAATAACACCTAAGAGCAGAACACACGATTTTACAAGCACAGACAATTCAAGACTTAAACTCAGAGACATACATACATACATACATATATTCTCCAAAACAAACCCATGGCTTTGACATCAGGCTTCTTCACCTCTGCCTTAGGAACAGTGATAGTGAGAACACCATTCTCCATTCATCTTGATTGAGAAATCAAATTCGCGAACATCGGAAAGAAGGAAAACCCCCAATTTCCCACCGCTATCGCCACCTTCACCCGACCTCTCAGAGGAATCTGACGGCCAGAATCTCTCCGACCAAAGCTGTTCTTGCCGCCGTTGATCAAGCTTCTTCTTCCACCTTCCATCTTTATCACCTCCTTCTACTTTCTTTTTTTGATCCGCTTCGGTGAGTAAAACAAATCTGGAGATGTCGATGCTTGCTAGGGTTGGAGAAGAGATTTTGGGGAAGATATGTCGATGCTTGCTAGAATAATCTAATCTAATTACATTTATAAAAAAACTATCACTGTTATTTTATTTTAAAAAAAATACAAATCTTCAATATACAATAAATTATATTTTGGGTAGATAAATAAATTTTATTTTTTCAGATAAATAAATGATACTTTTCCTAGTCATCAATTACTCAGCTGCCACTTGTCTCTGACACAGTCCTAGTCAGCATACACGTAATCAATTTTGGTCAAACCATCCAACTTAACGGTCAACATCCACCCTCTTAACGGTCAATGTGACTTTTGCTCCTATTTTGTAACCACATAGTTACTTTTGCACCTAAAAAAAGTATTTGCTACTGGGCGCTCTTTTGACAAAAGTATATGTCTATTTTTGCACCTTAACCCAAAAAAGAAAAAAGAAACTGGGCAAAGGTGCTTCCCTTTACAGTTTATTGTTGTTCATTTTGTAGATGTGTTTTTTTAAGATGATATAGGCGTAATATTGCATGGAATAGTGTAATCCAATATGCTCTTTAAGTGTTGTTTGAGACTGTTCTGATGTAGAACACAGATGTCTAGCCTCAAAGAGCTAGGATGTATTGATATCGGATCAAATGGGGCGCCCATTGATATCTATGAAGGAGATAACAAAGAGCGCTTGCAGATCACTGTGCTACACAGGGGAGGCTTTTCGCCTGAGGGGTGGTTTGTGTGCACAGTGAGACTGAATGATAAAGAATGGAATGTTGAACGTGGAGACCATACCTGGTGGGTAACCTCCTATTTATAGAAATTACCTAGGGTTTCGTTCTCCTTACCTTCAGTCCTTCTCACTAGCGCCGTGCGTCTCCCACATCTTGATGGTGCCTGCTCCATTACCTGCCTGATTCCTGGATTATTGGCACACTCAAGGGGTGATTGGCAATTTACCTGTTTCAAGGGAGGTTTCCCGCCTAAGGCACTCCTACTGGGCCCTACACCTGCCAGGCCCATTATTTGAGTCCATAACAGTTGCCCCCAAGCTCAGGAGTTCGGGTTTCTGAGCTGCTGAGATTAGTTGTTTACAATCCCGGGCTCTTCGTTCCTTGCTCACCTCGGTATTAATTAAGTTTCTGGAACTGGTTCCCGACTTGCCTCTTTACCGGGCTCCTTTACAGTCGATACCTGGTTGTCTTCATAACAAGCGAGATTGTATTTACTTCAGCGTTTTCCATATTCAGCTAACCAAGTTAAAACAACCATCCCGGTGTCTTCATAGCACCTGAGATTGTCTCCTCTGAATTGTACCGAGTTTAGTGTTTCGAAACTCTTTATATGCGTGCTGCCCCAATCTTTGGTGAGGTGGAGACACGTGGCATACTCTAATTTGATGACCGTTCAGCTTACTTATCTGGTATCATACGGTCATATCTTTGCACTAATTGGGCACCTTTAGCCGCCCTTGGTCTTCGCGCACAATTAATACTCACGCCCTTTAACGGCAGTCATTATTCCTTTTCTTGGAAAAGAAATCGCTGTTTCCATTAAAGTGTCATTTATTGCCGCATGGCCCTTACAGTTCGCTTGGCCTATAAATTCCTCCATCGCCTCTCATTCTTCATCACGACTGGTCTGGCTCCCATTCTTTCTTGGGTAAATATCTCCAAAAGATACGATGAACTTTCTGGTGAGAGTTTCAAACTCCATCATCCGTTGCTTAACTTCCATTTTTCCAGCCATGTGGGGAAGAAGAATGTGTTTCCAAAAGAAGGAATGGCCCTCTCGGTCGTTACTCTGCGGCTTTACCTTCAGATGTATTTGCCAGTCTTCACCTGTATGGTTCAACTTCGTATGGGATCCTGGGATGGGAATCAAGTTTGCATCTGAGCATCTTCATCCACCAAGGGAGGCCCTAGATATGTTCGTCAGTCTTCCTGGACTTGTTTAAACTTTTCTAGGGTCTCCAGCATATCCAACAAGGACCTTCACCAGCATGATATCCTTGTTGGATAGTTGTTCAATCTCCAGCTCTAGCTATCCCAACCGTCGTAGGAGGGATCTAGTTATTCATCAACTATTGTAATTAGGGAATTCATAAATTATATTTACGAATGTAGCCTAATTTTATGTATTTTGATCTTGTAATCGTAATCGTCTTTGTAAGTGAGTACGCCAGTTTATTCCCTTGTAAGAGTACTCTGTAACCTGATCAAGTATCAATATAAAGCTTGCTTTTGCTTTTCACTCATGTCTTGACGTAGATTGAATGCATGCAAATATCAATATTGAGGTTTCCTTTAATAGCCGAGGTTGACCAAATGTTCAATCCGGGCTCGCCACTTAATCCGTCTTTAGCCGCATATGCCAAGTTTATCTTAATCAAGAACCCGAATCAATCGCGTCACCCTAAACCGGCTATGACCGAGTTTTCAATGTCTCGCGAACCCGGTTATAGCCATCCGGTGAGTGGACTAAATTTTCTTGAATTGAGACCTCTTGTAACAATTCGGCTAAAAATATCACAAAGAATCCTCGGGGAGATAAGATGTACCTTACCCAAATGTGAAAAGACACATCCCTTCCTTCCAGACTGACGCGCCGCAGCGTATAACTGTCTTTCCAGGCGTGGGTGCCACGCTATAGGTCCTTGTAAGTCGCGTGCATTTAATGCTTGCGTCAACTCAGAAAAAACATCATTGCACTTTTTAGGGTTTAAACCTAATTTTTACCGTGCGTGGACATAACTGCCCCCATCGTTTCAAATTCAAAATTCCTTCCAGACTGTTTGAATTCAAAAAACTATAAATTTCCTCCTTTTTCGTCATTCAGGCACTTCGCACACTGAACGCTTAGCCTGCCTTCTCTGCAACAGCCTCCACGATAGTCTGCTTCTGCCACCATTTGCTCAATTTTCGCCGAACTCTTTTACCAAGTATTACAACGGCTCTTTTGATTTTCACATCCTTTTCAACTCTCATACTTGCCGAGCTTTTAGTACCTAGCATTTGAGGAATTTTATGGATCCTTTATCGCCGTCTAGAGAGTTTTTCTTTGAGTTTCTGGGTTTTCTGGATTAGACGAATGGCTCGCACCCTGCCCCACACCTTTAAGCGCCAAACTCATTCTCTTCTTCCATCTTCAGTAGATCAAAACCTTCCTGTGCCTTTAAATATACATGGTCAAGGAGCCTTAGAGCATATTGAATATGCACACAAATTTTGGTTCTGGTCTCCCAGAAATGATCATATCATATCTCAGCCCAGAAATTTTCCTGGTCATCAAAATAAACGGCCTGTCCAGGCACCAACAACCATGTCCTATGGCCCTTCGCCTCACAAGACTTCATCCAGCCTGACCAAGCCCAGGGGCCAACCCCCTGTGACCAGTGTTGCTACAAGAGCATTGAACTAGCTAAGCTTGGTCGAGACAAGGATGCCGACCTGGTTTTAGGTTATTGTCGACACAACATCCTTCCCCCCACCAATGCAGTTCCGAGAGATCCGAGTGCGTTTAGGCCAGCGCTTAATACTTTTTTGCCCCGAAGTGAATGCTAATCCAGGTATATAAATCATTTTCTAATTTTTACCCTTTCTCTACATTTTAGGTTTATATGGCATCCTCATCCTAGTCTCTTGTTTCATCTATGGCGGATGAGTGCAGTTCGTCCGGCTCTATCCGAAATCCAAAATCCCCCAAGAAAGTCGTTCACTTCAGAGTAACCGAGGTTAAAAACACCATGAAAACCGAAGAATTTACATTAATTGGCATGAGAGATGGAGATGGGTATTCAGTAAGGCTTCCTATGGATAACGAATCAGTTGCCACCATCCGGCCACGAAAAAGCGAGCCACACGAGCCTCATTTCTTTTTCTTTTACCGAGATGTTTTTACCCAACTCGGTGTAAGGTTCCCCTTCACCGACTTCCAAATCTATCTTCTTAACCACCTGCACCTAGCTCCCACGCAACTTCATCCCATTGGCTGGGCCTTTGCCAAGGCAGGATTTAGAAGTCTACTGCACTGTCCCCGTGTTTATGACCTTCTATTCTCCCTTGGAGCTAGGTGGGTTTCGTGCACCTGGAACGACCTTTTTTGGATGGACGTCACTCCGGGGAAGAAGCGAGCACATGCTCTTTAGACCTTTTATCGAGTCCTGGAAAAACTTCAAACCGGCCTTTGTGAAAGTTATGGCCCATCCCTTTCAATGGCCGTGGTTCCTCCAAACCGCAGCTTCCGGGGAACTTGAAGGCAAATTCCCTTTGTACTAGACGAACAGCCACCACAAGTTCAAATCCAGAGACTTCGCTCCCAACCCGACCAGCCTTTCAGAAAGTGAAGAAGCGGCCGTGGTGAAGCTAACGGAGCTCTCCATTACCCTTGAATCACTAATGGACCCCGCTGACCATATCCCCACCCCCTTAGTTAGACGACGTGCACCAAGGAGTATGAGAATATATTTATGTATTCCTGTGGTCATAGAAAATGCCTTTGCTTTCACTAACGACATTCTTCTTTCTGCCATGCAGGACAACAGATGGGAAAGCCTGAGTTTCTTGGGGTCTTTGCCGAAGTTCCGGCAAATCCTGAGGATGCTCCAATTCTCCCTCTAGCGAATGATCCTACTGTGGGCAGCCACCCTACTGTCCCGGAGGAGGCTGCTACTACCAAGGCTCCTCGCAAACGCTCCGCGCCCAAAGGTGGATCAAAGCGCGGAGAGAAAAGAGCAAAGACGTCCAAAGGCAAGCAGGTTGCAGAATGCTGTCAGGTTGAAATGCCACCATGTCTGGAGGGGCTCTCTGGTCAGATGGGATGACCCAAGAAATTAGAGATCTTATGAGTCCCCTTGCTCAGCTTTATTCTCCTTCAGAGCCTACCAAGAAAGAGAAGCTTCAGCTGGCCGACATTGAGCTGCAGACCTATAGGGCCACCTCCCTAATACGGCCTTATGCTGCGCTTAGAATCCAGAATGCTGTCAGGTTGAAATCTTTGAATGATGTAACCAAAAAATTGTCCACGATGGTCGTCATTCTTGAAGGAGTGAGGAAGGAAAGGAGCGATCTTCGAGCTTAGTTGGAGGCCTTGAAGAGCAATGCCGATCTGACAAAGGTCGTGGAGGAGAGGGACCGAGCTCAAGGAGAGTTGCAGGCATCTAGGGCCGAGCAAGAAAAACTACGCTGAGAAGTGACTTCTCTCAACGGGAAGCTTGTTATAACGGTGGAAGAAATTGCTGTGGTCGAAACCAAGTTGACTACGACGCAGACTGACTTGACTGCAGCCCGGGCCGACCTGACTGTCAAGCAAACTGACTTGATCGCAACCCAAGCTGACTTGCATCGCCTAGAAGATCTCCACCGGCGGGATGTGCTTTTATTGGAGAAGATGACCTCGGATAACGATCACCTGAATGGCGTTCTCAGAGAGAAAGATGCGGAGCTTATTAACGCCAAATCCAAGCTTGTCAAATATGGCCAAGCCGCCCGACAGTCTTTTGAGAACGTTGTTGCTCAAATCCGGGTCCTAAATCCCGATACCACTCTAAACCCAACCGGGTTGACTCTCCTGGCTTATGTTAGCGATAAGGGGAAACTGATTCCTCCTAGGGCTGAGGAAAGTGAAGACGAGCAACCTTCTCCATCGACAACTGAGACAAAATTCTTATGAGATCTAGATCATGTTTACCTAATCAAATACATTGGAATTAGAATATTGAATGTTGCAACTTCATTGAGTTTTACACTAGCAATTTTGGTTGGAATTGCATGTTTCTTTGAATCTGAATGATGTAAAGAAAGATTTGTGTTGAACCACGAAGTGGAATCAAATACAATTCATTCAAACTTTTGAATTAATTTGAGCCACTGAGCTTCATTTTGCCAAAGACTGTGTCTTCTGAATTTAAACTCCATATTCCCTAAATTTATCTTGGAATTTTATTGTTGTGGGTTAACTTGGTTTTGCATTTCTTTAGCTTCTGTCAAATGTTTTAACCACTGGGTTATTTACTCTGGTGTTTGCTGCCACCTATTTTTGTGAGCATTAACCACATTCAATTAAATTATGCACAATTATTAATTGAAATTGACTTGATCTAACCAACTGACTGTGTGCTTGGAGTTAAAAACAAGAAGCAAAATTAATAGCCAGCATGCTTGAAAAGAAATTTTTGGAAACTTTCATAATTGTGAGCATAATACCATTGCTTAATTCTTTAGAAAAGTGTTATCTCTCACTAATTTAAAAAAGGCTTTTAAGACCGTCACCTTTAGACCAGATTATAGAGGATCAGGTTTAAAAAGTATGACTGATGGTAGTTTCGTAAATATAAAGAACTTTTTAGATCGGATTATAGAGGATTAGGTCTTAAAAATATGATCGGTGGTAGTTCTGTAAATATATAAAGAACTTTTTAGACCGGATTATAAAGGATTTGGTCTTAAAAGTATGACCGGTAGCAGTTCCATAAATATATAAAAAACATTTTAGACCGAACTTCTAAAATATGAGGTCTTAAAACTAAAATTTTTAAGACCTCATATTTTAAAAGTCCGGTCTAAAAAGTATGATCGATGACAATTTTGTAAATATATAAATAAAAAACTTTTAAGACTGGATGTTTAAAAAGTCCGCTCTAAAAGGTCTACTTTTAAGACCAAATATTTAAAAAGTCTGATTTAAAAAGTCTAAAAGATGAATCTTCTCTTTTTCTCGCGCGGAAAATTGAATTTCGCTCTTTGAACCTCTATTTGACCTTGGAAATTTCGCCTCACACTCTCTTCAATCTCATCTCAAATACCTTGCTCACAAATTTTCTGACGCCGCGAAAATTGCACTCGCCTCCTCTGCTCTCATTGTTTCTTGTTTTGGTTCTAGCTTCTCCAGGTTAACAAATCTATTTTATTTTTGATTCTTTTGTCTCTTTGTCTGCTCCATCTTTAACATTGCTTCAGATTTCTAACTTCTTCATATTCGCAATTTTAATTTCCCTTTTACAAGATCCACAGGTTCAGTCGAGATTTCCATCTACTGCTTTCGCTGGGCTCTAATAACAGGGGTTTCATTTCCTTGTCTGACTAACTCTTTCGCAGCTTCAAGAACTTTGTGAATTCTGATAAGAAGGTATTTATTTCTCGTCCACGATTTTCCCTTTCCTTTTCCAATTTTCAGTATTATTTCAAAGGGTTAAGGTGTAGATTGGCCAACGAACTATTACTCTGTCACTGTCTTGGTGTCTCCATCTTCCATTGACTGTCAAAGTGTTAGCGACGTCGGCATCTCCAAAGCTTTCATTGTTGTTGGGTGTTACACTCACCCTCTTGAACTCACAAGGCTCATGTGCATCTTCAAGGTGAGAATCACGCACTGAAACCAAATCCAGCAGTCCATAGATTTCGACCGGCACGCGCCTTGCACTCTGGTTCCATCTCTTCGATGCCACAAGTAGCAGCAGCCGCTGCCACAACGCCTGCTCGCATGGGTCCCATCTCTGTTGGTGTTTTCCTTATCCAACAAAAAGGCTTAACCACTCTTTTCTCCAGCGCCTCTGCCACCGTCCTACGCCAGTACCTCATATTTTAACGTAATTGTGATAGTTGTTTTTTTAATAGTTATTTGGTACTTTTTTTCACTTTTTAATTGTTGGGGAGTCATTATGGTACTCTCAATTGTTTTTTGTATAAGATGCTACTCGGGTAATAGTTAGTTGGCAAATCTGCACCTTAACCCTTATTTCAAATTGCAGAGAAACAAATATTGTATCGAGTGGTGTGGAATCGATCTTTATATACTATATTTTCTTTCCTGATCCAAGGCATGCTAACACTACTTTCTTCACTCTTTTCTAATTTTCTTCACTACCAAACATGATTTCTCCTTCGTGTCGAGACTTATCGTGTGTTTCCTTGTCTGGCAATCAACATGTGGTTTCGATTTTGAATTATGGTTCTTATATTAGAAATTTCTACTGGCAGATTTAAAATGGCTATTGCAGATTCAAATACTGATTCGAGGAATGGGTACACGCTTATGTTAGTGAGGGAGGCTTTGATTAGACAAGAACATACCATCATTTTTAGCCTCATAGAGAGAGCCAAATTTCCAGTCAATTCTCCCACTTATGATAAAAGCTACGCATCCAGTTTTGATTCATTGGTGGAGTTCATTGTTAAAATACAGAGTCCATTAGCGTTACCCTTATTTCTCTTGGCCTTTCTATGGTTCTGATCAGACTTTCGTTCGAGTTTATTTTAGATCCAGTAAATGGCTTTATATATACATATATAGGGACTTTTAAGACCGGATGTGTTTTCACAACCGGTCTTAAAAGTCCCTTCTTCTTCTTCTTCTTTTTGTGATAGAAAGGGACTTTTAAGACCGGACGTGTTTTCACAACCGGTCTTAAAAGTCCTTTTTTTGTGATAGAAAGGGACTAGTAAGACCTAATATTTTAAAGTTCCGGTCTTAAAAGTCTGACTTTTAAGACCTTATATTTTAAAAGTCCGGTCTTAAAAGTATTTTTTAAGACCGGTTGCACATCCGGTCTTAAAAGTAACAGACTTTTAAGATTTCCTGGAACAAGACCGTGTTGGAAATTATGCCTTAAGGGCAAGTCATTGTACTTTAAATATTTATGTTATTTAAAGTATTTCTCCGTTTAGTTATCATATCATTTACATGTTTATAGTGATAACTGTATCCTTGGATGTATCTTATAGATTATCCTAAATGTCCTTTGTCACTCTTCTACGCGGGAGCGAAGATGAAATAAGACCAGTATAACTTTGATGAGCATGGAGATACGAATCAAAGTCATAGGCACTTATAGTAGTACAAGGTGCTGGACCGACCCACTATGAGAAAGCTGCATGGATTTAGTCATAAGCTTATTTCATGTATAACCGCGTCACAATGCCTTTGACCTGAGGTCATCATGGATTCCTACATGAGAGTCATTGATCTTTGACCTAGTCAAAAGTCACCTTTGACCGGGTGATGATAAAGGCTTTGATCGGGATCAGTGATTTTCATGCAGAGGAATGACAATGGTCAAGATGGAATTTGTCCCTCACATTTGTAAAGAGATAATATTGGGCCCCTCGATGAGTGAGTCTGAGAAACGTATGGTCATACTACGATGGAAATGAGTTTCCATTTCAGTTATTAGACTACTCAAGAATCGAGAAAGTAATGGTCAAGAACAGGAGGTTGACATTATCCATGCTTCATCCTTTACCAAATTATCGCGTGACAAAAGGGACGTGACATGGTCGTATGATAGGTTGTATCGTATCAATGATCCCCATATGAATTGGGTAGTCGTAATGTCTTGCTAGAGGCCGCTTGCGACTTTTGGGCTGGTACAATATTGGCCCGCTGCCAATCTCATGTGGGCCTACAGGGTCGCACACAAGAATAACCCAACACGAGCAAAAGTGTCCAGATTCATTGAATCTTATATATGTCTAATATTTAATGAATACAACATTTAATCTCGGATATATATATATATATATCTGTGTGTGTGTGTGTGTACACACACACACATATAGTTAAATTCGAAAATAATAATGGGTGAGGAGCAAATTGGCCAACAGGCTATTGTCTCAGGAGCGACCAACACAAAAACTTTCAAATGGACCTTTAATACCAAAAGACTTTTTAAAAGGTAAAACTAGCACAAAATCGTTACTTTTGCTAGTAACCTTCGTTAGTGGGTCAAAATTTGGGGAAATAATGAATTCAAATAAAAACTAAAAAGCAGACGTGGCAGGAGGGTGAGAGGGGACTGAAAGTTGCCTGTTCTTTCTTCTTCTGGCATCGAATGGGAGATTTCTCATTGCTCCACCGGCAGTCCAATATCTGTTGCAGCTATTGCAGAAATGTCGAGGCTGATTCACGTTGTAGTTGTTAAAGTAACAGAACTTTGTGTCCATACTGTTGCATCGTGGACACCGCTAAATCTTGTATGGTTTCTTCATCATTTTAAATTCTTCTGCACTGCTTATCTTCGTTGCCTCATTCTTCTGATGCTCATTTTGTTGTTGTTCTGAGTTTTCTGTAGAAGGCATTCCGACTTCTGTTTGCTTTGAGCTACTCCAATCATGCTAAAATGTAAATCATAGTCAGTGCTCATTTAAGATGAAACTAAGGCTGACAACATACCAGAGTGAACAGTGTGATTTATCAGAATGAAGAAAAGGCACCAAATAGTCGATGCCTATAAAGCGCCTCGCCAGAAAATCAAAAAGAACTGTTCATTCAGTGATAAAATTGCTAAGATGCTAAGAATAAAGAAAATAATCAGGGTAGGACAACTTGGCTCCCACTTGTGTTTATGAAAGATTGAAATGAATTCAGGAAACCAACCATCTAAGGGAGACTATATATCTCACTGAAAGAAACATGAATACAGAGGAGAAGATGCCAAAGTCCTAAAGCATGAAGTTGAAACACGAATGATGGCGATAAGTAACGAACCTCGGGAGGAGAGTTGGATGGAATCAAGGAAGAGGTGGCCAGGATCTGAGATGCCGATATCTTTTGGCCGAAGAGTATAAAATCGGGATCGTTGGCTGACATATCTGGTAAAGCACAGAGGAGAGGAGATAAGGGAAGTTGGTGTTTGCAGGGAGGGACGTTCAACCCCAACGCCCATACAGAAGAAGAAGTGGAAAGAGAGATAGGCGAGGCATAAAAAGGAGACTAGTTTAATATCGGGGATCCAGAAAATGTTTTTCAGCCCCTCTCACCCTCTTGCCACGTTTGCTTTTTTGTTTTTATTTGAACTCATTATTTCTCCAAATTCTCACCCACTAACGAAGGTTGTGGCAAAAGTAACGATTTTGTGGTACTTTTACTTTTTAAAAAGTCTTTTGGTATTAAAGGTCCATTTGAAAGTTTTTTGTGTTGGCCGCTCCTGAGACAATAGTCTGTTGGCCAATTTGCTCCTTCTCTCAATAATAATATTATTATATAGTATTTAATTTATTTGATAAATTAAATAACTAAAATGAATAGAGATATCATATATTTGATTTAATTTGAATTGAAATATAGTATCTCAAATTTAACTAAATAGACAGATATCATATCTTAGATTTAATTTTCGAATAAAAGATATCATATATCTTATTTAATTTAGATTGAGATATAGTATCTCAGATTTAATTAAATAGACAGATATCATATCTCAGATTTAATTTATAAAGGTAAATTAAATCAGCAGGCTTTTAATTTGGATTAAATAAATAGATTAGATTAAATTTATTGGACATATTTAATTAATATATTAATCCAAATTTGATTTTCAAGATTGATTTAGATTAATTTTGAATATTTTAATACGGCCCAATTAGGGTTTTAGAAACTCTATAAGAGATATTGATCTAGTCGTATTAAGATAATGAACTGACGAGCCGCGAAAAACCTAGAGAGAAAAGACGTGAGACGCAAAGTAAGAAGGCGCTAGCACGCTGCCGTACGTGTTGGAGAGCTGTTCGGTGTGGATACTGGCAAAGGGAGTGGATTCGTTGAGTCGGCTCCTAGAGATTGATCGAGCAAGAAGGCGTTAGCCCACGAGTTCGCAAAGGACGAATACAAGATCGTATAGGTCGGTTTTTCTAATGAACTCGATTTAAACGTCGTTGATAGATCCTCTTCGGGATTCATAAAAATTTTAATGGATGAAATCCTTCCGCTGCGTGTACGGATCCCATCAGACCGATCACAAATCTGGTCTTACAATGCCTCTTTTGTCCAGTCTTAAAAGCCTTTTTTGTACCCGTGTGTCTAGATAACTCATTTTCTCTTGGGTTAATGTGAATTTCCCTTATTGTTGCACTTATGTCATTGCTAAACTTGGTTGCAAGTTTTTTTTAAAGAAAAAAAAATTGTTTTCTTCAAGTGCATGGTTTAAATTTGAGTTGCTAGGATAATTTGGTGTTCTTTTGTTTATATTTACAAAAAGATTGGATAGAACTACTGCTTGGTTTAGTCTAAGAATTCAAAATTTTGGTGGTAAATTTGCATATGGTAATTTTTAGGAAGGGGAAAAAATCAATATTGTCCAAAATCATTATTGTAGTGTGAAGTCACATTTCCCCAATGCTGTAGTTGTTTCCTTATATTCTAATTGGCAAAAATCTGAATATATGTTGTTGCTCTGACTTGTATATCCTGGCTGCACTAGATCAGAATACCATTAGGATTGTATTCCTTGGTTTTGAACCAAAGAAACATAGCTCTAATATGAAAATTTTAGTATGCATTTGTTGGAAATTATGCCCTAGGGGCAAGCCATTGTACTTTAGACGTTTATGTTATTTAAAGTATTCTCCTTTAGTTATCATTTCATTTGCATGTTTATAGTGATAACTGATCCTTGGATATATCTTATAGATTATCCTAAATGTCCCTGATCGGTCATCTCCGCGGGAGCGAAGATGAAATAAGACCAGTATGACTTTGATGAGTATGGAGATACGAGTCAAAGTCATCGGCACTTGTAAGAGTACAAAGTGCTGGACCGACCCACTAAGAGAAAGTTGCATGGAATAAGTCATAAGCTTTTCTCATGTATAACTGCGTCACAACGCCCTTTACCTGAGATCATCATGGATTCCTACATGATGAGTCGCTGGTCTTTGACCTAGTCAAAAGTCACCTTTGACCGGGTGATGATAAAGGCTTGGATCGGGATCATTGGTTTTCATGCAGAGGAATGTGAATGGTCAAGATGGAATTTGTCCCTCACATTTGTAGAGAGATAATACTAGGCCCCTCGATGAGTGAGTCTGAGAAATGTATTGCCATACTACGATGGAAAGGAGTTTCCATCTCAATTGTTAGACTACTCAAGAATCGAGAAAGTAATGGTCAAGAACAGGAAGTTGACATTATCCATGCCTCATCCTTGACCAAATTATCGCGTGACAAAAGGGACGTGACATGGTTGTACGATAGATTGTATCGTATCATCGATCCCCATATGAATTGGGTAGTGCAATGTCTTGCTAGAGGCTGCTTGCGACTTGTGGGTTGGTACAGTATTGGCCCGCTGCCAATCTCATGAGGGCCTGCAGGGTCGCACACAAGAATAGTCTAATATGAGCGAAAGTGTACAGATTCATTGAATCTTAGATATGTCTAAGATTTAATGAATAATGTATTTAGTCTAGGATGTGTGTGTGTGTATATATATTAAATTCGAAATTAATATAATAATATTATTTAATAAAGATTATAATATTATCATATAATATTTTTTGTATTTAATTTATTTGATAAATTAAATATCTAAAACAAATAGAGATATTGTATCTCAGATTTAATTTTCAAATAAAGATATCATATATTTTATTTAATTTAAAATGAGATATAGTATATCAGATTTAATTAAATAGATAGATATCATTTCTCGGATTTAATTTATAGAGATAAATTAAATCAGAAGGCTTTTAATTTAGATTAAATAAATAGATTAGATTAGATCTATCAGATAGATTTAATTGATATATTTTTTTAACCAGATTCAAAATTCGAATTTCAAAATTAATGCGGATTAATTTTGAATATAATACACCTACCAGGTTTAGAAAAACCCATGAGACTTTTGTCAAGCGTATTAGAAAGCCGCGAGAAACCCTAGAGAGAATAGAGAGACGCAAGAATACTGAAGGCGCTACCATGCTGTCGTCTGTGTTCAAGGTTATTCGTGTGGATACCGGTAGAGGAAGGCGATTCGAAGAGTCGACTTCTGCTGATCGAGAAGGTAGCCCACCAGTCCAAATAGTTCGGCATAGGTACGATTCAGATTCTTTTAACCTTGATTTAAACGCCGTTGATGGATCCTCTGATGGATTCGTAAGTTTTTAATTCCACTGCGTGTACGGATCCCAACAGCATTTTAGTAAATCTTTATCATCCACTTGATTTTAGAATTAGTATTCTTCTGGATTTGGCTGGAACTTCACTTTAGTGCACCGCTACACAGTGGCGGAGCCACGGTGTTGCCTCTGGGTGCAGGTGCAAACATAAGAAAATGGAATCCAAAAAATAATGAAGGGAATGGTGCATTGCACTTGGCAGCCAAACATGGAGCTGCTCTATGCAGTGGGAAATCAAGTGGTATGAGGTATGTACGCGCCCAATCATAAGTATATATACTCCCTCTGCTCTTTAGTTAATTTTTGTTAGGAGAAATTAATGAAGCAAAATATATTACATTAGAGTATTCATAATTATCGTTTTCTCTAAATTAATTCGTAATTGTGGCTCTGCCACTGGCAACTCTCTATCTGATAGGGCTCAGGAAGGTTCCGTGAAGAGAAAGGATATTATTTATCCACTGGTCTATTTGTTGATAAAGTTGGCACTCATTCTACCGGTAGCAACTGCTAGTGTTGAGCGGTTTTTTTTTTTTTTTGCAATGATTTTTGTTAAAGATAAGTTGCGCAATCGGATAAGTGATGATTGGTTTAACTCATGTATGCTAATTTATGTTGAACATGATATATTTGATAAGATTGATAATGAATATATAATGCAATATTTTCAAGGAATGAAGAATTGAAGAATGCTTTTGTAATCATTCTGTTATAATAGTTTAGTTGACTCTTGATTATTATTTTTCTATGTTAAGTTGAAGTTTTCTTTTCTTTTTTTGTCTATATTCATTTGATTTTTAATGCATTTAAAACTTCCCTTAAAAAAAATTTTGGGGGCGCTGCCCCCGAACTCCCAAATCCCCTCACAAATTGTGCACACACAAATATAAAATCCTAGCTCCGCCACTGCTACTACACATCTATGTTATGCTTAATTTTTAACCATATATACCACTGGGCTTGGGATACAAACCTTCAATGGGAACTTGCTGCCCTGCCTATCGTTGCTGAAGCTGAATTTTGAATAACGTTTGTTGAAATCACTTGCATATGTAGTGATTATATAGTGAATACTAGACATGAAAACTATGAAGTTGATTGAATTTAATATAACCTTTATAGAACTTAGGGGCTACTTGTTGCATATTTCTTTGAAATTTCTTTTTGTTACTTTGTAATTGACATATTGACTTTTCTTCTTCTTACTAATAAAGGTGTTAGAGATTCAAGTCCTTGTCTTCTTACTAAAATTTTGGGAGTGTCTACTTTGTCTAACTCAATATTTTTTGTTGCAGTCATATCCTAATCTCATATGCAAACTAGCAAAACTTGTAGAGACCTGGGGAATAATTGAACTTTTAAAACAAGACTGAGTAGGTGCGAACTTGAGATAATTAAGGGTTGAGTTTGAAGGTGAAATTTGGTATGCATTCATAGCACTTGTAAGATTTGTAATTGTAAATAATGAAGATAAATAGTTCAGTAACTGAGTTAATGAGCCAGATGGCAATGGCAGTTGAGTTAGTTAAGTTCATTTGTTAGTTATTAGTATCCCTTACCCTAAATAGTTATGCCTATGTAAAAGGGTCACCAATATAAGTTATTTCTCATGGTTAGAATCTCAACACTATATGTGAATCCCAGTTCTTCTCCACTCTCTCATTCTCGTTGTGTTCTTCTCTCATTCTCCTATATCTTTCCTTTTCTTTCTACACCACTCTTACATGGGAGGTTATGAGTGAAATGGTCACTTAATTGAGAGATAAGATAAGTATATCTTTAAATTCGGAGGATCGAATTTCTTAAGGGGGGGGGGGGGAATGTAATGGCTAAAAGAAAATTAATTATATTTTGCCACAGCTCGATGGAATGACAAAGGTTAAGGTGGGAATGTCAAAGGTCCTTTGGGTTTGGGTTTGGGTTTTGGTTCCAATCCTCGTTAAGGCAGGGTGAAAATTTTATTTTGCCGTAGCTCAGTGGAATTTACCAAAACGCCCTTTTATATGTTTTTTTTTTTTTTAAAAAAAAAGTGAGATCAAATTTCATTGTCCATTGCACGACTTTGCCATTGGAGCCAGAGAAGCTTCGCGATTTTGGAACCCAAAAACCACAACCCCATTGCTCGACTCTGTTCCTTTACCCCTCCTTGCTGTCATCGCTGACCCTCTGCCGGCACCTCTGTGTGCTGCCCAAAAACGCTGAAGCTGTTTTTCCTTTTTGGAATCTGGGCTTTGCTTGTTTTGTGGTCCGATTTTCATATGGAATGAAAATAGATTGCTCAGGTTATTCCTCCCCTCTTTGCTGGACGTGTGCAGGTGTTGTGTCAAAACTTCACTTCATTCCTCCGTCTTCCGCTGTTTCGTTCTATTGCAATATGGGTGTGATAAGAGCAACATCTTCACTTCTCTACTTGTGTGTTAGTTGCATGGGTATGTACATTAGCTTCTTCCATTTTCCCTTATTTTCATGAAGCTTCAAATTCTTATAGTGTGGAAATTGTGGTTTCCCCCACCTTTGCTGTGTTGTGCGTGGGTTAGGCAAGGGTGACTACTTTTTTTCAATTCTTTATTTGCATCAGGTTGCATTAATTAGTTAAGACTGGATTTCAAATTGTAATCTATAAAATCTGAGATTTTGATTTTAAGAAGAGTGCTATTGGAGCTTGTTGATTTGAATGGACATTGGGTGTTTGATAAAATGTTTAAGACGGGACTTTAAAGCTGTAAGGAATGGATAGATATGAAAGAAGTATCAGAGGCCAAAATTGGAATTGAGGAAACAACATACAAATATAGATTTAGATTTTACCCTCTCTTTTTCATTGGATCCTTATAGCTTTATCAATTAAAAGTATTAGTTTTTTGTACTAATAATCTGTTAATTTTTGTAAGAGAAATAACATCAGTAGTACTTGATGACATGGCTCTCACCTAGGATAACCATGGATCACATAGACGATCATTTATACAGATGATTATATACAGATCATAAATGAAAATAAAACCAATCTAGTAAGTAATTATGATCATATTACGTGAATAATAAATAAATTTTGTTTCATTGTTTTATTTTTAACATCTTTTTAATCTATTTATTTTGTGGCAACTTACATGTTGCTTAAGCAACATCTACATCATCCACAACTAGAAAATTTTGAGTGTAACCAGGGACTCATGCTTATAATTGAGAAAATTGTAAGAACGCAAAAAAAGGAAAAAAGATACAAGAACTTGATCAAAAATAGGTAAAAAAATATATAACAAGAACTTTGAAATTGAAAAATCTCAAATTATCAAGAGTTGATAAGGAAATGATGAAACTTAATAAGCAATTCACAACTTATTATTTGGAAAATACCTTTTTTCAAATTTTGCAATTTCAAAGTTCTTTTTTTTTGTCTTTTTCCCTTAAAAAATAAGATGAAATGGTAAGAATTTAAAAATTATTTTTCCTGACTTATTAGTATATGTGAGGTGCAAATTTGCCTCCGAAAGTATTTGCAAAATCTCAATATAGTCCTAAAAATTGTTTAGGTTTCAATGTTGTGCGGAAGTCTAAAAATGTAGCAATGTCTGTAAATGAAGGAAATCACCAAGAGGGGGGTGAAATGGGGATTTTATAATTTTTTTTTCAAACACCCAAAACTGGAGATATCAAAATAGGGTAAAACAGAGATAGAGAAGAAGAGCTGACATAGGAAGATTTATACTGGTTCAGTCTTAACTCTTGACCTACGTCCAATCCCTAGACACTCTGGGATTTTCATTATCACTATGATCAGTTACACACTTTATACTCGAAAGTTATCCATGTAAATGGAGGAAATCACCAAGAGGGGGGTGAATTGGGGATTTAAAAAATTCTTTTCTTAACACCCAAGATCAAACAGTAAAATAGGGTAAAATCGAAGAGAAGGAGAAAAGCTAGACACAAGATTTATACTGGTTCAATCTAAATCTTTGACCTACGTCCAATCCCCAGTCACTCTGGGATTTTCTACTATCACTCAAATAAGTTACACACTCTCTACTCGAAAGTTATCCTCTCACTAGGATACACTCCCCCTTACAAGTTGTAAACTGATAATCTCAATCTCACAGTCCCACGACTTGAGATTCTTACAATAAATGATATTCAATGATAAACTCTCTAAAAGAGCAGATGAAATAATCACTGAAGTACAATGTATCAAAAGATACTTTACAAGTAGGTAGAAAACACTAAATGCAGTTGAAACTTGATAGCTTTTTGTTTTCTGTATGTTGGTTGTTGTAGAGACTTCAATGCAACAGCTTATATAGAAAGAGAGCATTAAATGACCGTTGGATTCATTAATTTAACCGTTGGAGACATTAATCTAGCTATTAGGTTGAAACTTGGTCCAATCTCTCTTGCTTTGAGTTAATCCAGGTGCTCAGCTAGTCTTGTTGACTTTCCTTCAGATTAATCCGTTGGGAGATTATGCTTTCATAGAGGGAAAGAAAACATTTAAACCTTTGCAAAGTCCATAGAATGATTTGCCAAAAGGATGCTAAGTTTTCTGGACCAACAATAAATGTGCTGACGTCACCTTTTGCTTTAAGCTTAATCTTCAATCTAATACTCATTTAATCGTCTGAAACTCACTAACAAACTGATTAAACTTAGTTAAGAATAGTAATAAGTGATTATAAGAAGTATCTAGATAAAATATGAAGATTTCACAAAATCGAGAAAGCTTATTTTCAAACTAAGCGATACAAACTCGAGTTTGTTCAAACAAATTGGAGTTTGCAACTTTCACTCAGGAGCCAAACTTGAGTTTGGAAACACAAACTCGAATTTGGTTCTTTCTAGAAAAGATCATCACGATTGAGCTTTGGACAACATTTTGAAATAGGAGCAAACTCGAGTTAATAAGTGACAAACTCGAGTTTGAGACTTTTGAAGTGAAAATATGTTTTCAAGTCCACAAAGCTCAAACTGGAGTTTTCTTAAATTCAAAATAGTGAGAAGCTCTCTGCTTGACACAGACTCGAGTTTCCTCAAAAGAGTGGAAACTTGGAAAACTCTCTACCAAGATCAAACTCGAGTTTGCTTAAGTTAGGAAAACTTTGAAAACTCTCTGTCTAACACAAACTCGAGTTTAACATGACAAACTCAAGTTTGCTTTAACTTGAAAAACTTGGAGTGCTCTCTGTTTGATTCAAACTCGAGTTTGACAATCCAAACTCAAGTTTGTCTAAGTTTGAAAACTTTGAGCAACTCTCTGTCAAGTCCAAACTCGAGTTTGCCTTTGACAGTAAGTTTTTCAACTTAACAAAGACAAACTTGGATTTGAGTTTACAATTGTCAGTTATTATCAAAACACATAGAGAACTCACATTCTCCTCCTCTTAGATGATGACAACACTTGTAAACAAAAAAATTAAAGAGTTTAGCAGATCTAAGCATTTTGAGAAATTTTGAAAGATGAAAATGCATAGTTCAAAGTTTTTAACATAAAAAACACTTTGCATTGCAATCAATTAAGAACATATACATCACAGAGTTAAGGCAATAGAAGCAACACAAATTAAGGCTCAAAGGATGCATTCATTCATTATGCTCAAAGTACATTAGACACGGTAATTACAGAAGCAAAATGAAACAAAATATAGCAATTTGACATAATGCTCAAAAACAAAATGACAGTCAATGAGAAAAATTTTTAAACTCTTCACTGTTCTTCTCCCCCTTTGTTATCACCAAAGAAGGGTGGAGCTGAGATAGAGTCTTCAGGGAAAGGGTCCACCAGTGGGGTAGAGGGAGGTGAGTCAAGTTTGACAATGGAGGCGTGAGAGGGAGGTATGATGACAGTGGCTGGAGTGGAGGAGTCAATGGGAAAGGTAGATACAATAGGTGTGGTGAAAGTGAAAGATGGTGAGGGTGAGGTAGAGGGTTCAGGTTCAATTTTAGGGACAATAGGAATGTCAAAACTAGACCCAAAGTGACTTGGACCAGTAGGTTGTAGAAGCTTTAGAATCTTGTTCATCTTGTCACTCAATCCCAAATTGGACACAATGAGAGTGGAGATCCTTCCATCTTGATCTTCAAAGTTTCCAGTGAGATTCTCCACTTTCTATTTCTGCTCTTCCTGGGCATCTACCATATCATGATTCCCTTTGGTCACCTCAGCAACCAACTTGCCAACCTTAGTTTCATCTTGTCTGTCATCGCAGAAATTGCCTTGTCCACAATTGCCTTGATCCTAGCATCAAGATCAGAAGGCATGGATGACTGAGGTGGAGGAGGTGCAGGCTGAGCCTCTTGAGCTCTGGCATGTGAAGCTCTTGATCAAGAGGGGGCCCTTGATTGGCAAGATCCTTCCTCAAAGTTAATCCTCATCATATTTAGTTATTGTTTTCCAAAAGTAGAAGGTGTCTTCACAATCTCAGAGGTTCCAATGTACAAAATTTTGCAATAAAAGAGATTGATTGACATAAGAGATGGGAAAGGAATATGAGAAGGTTGCCTAGAGGAAAATTTGAATTTGGTCATTTCCTGGAAGATCCAGTGACCAACATTGACAGGAACTTTGTCAATGATAGCAGCAAGGAAAGGGTAATCCTTCTTTGCGAAATGGGTATACTTGCCACCCTTTTGCAATAGGTTCCTAGAGTAAATGTACCATACAACTCTGTGAATAGGGAGCATAGAAACAGGAGGAAAAGATAAGGAAGCCAATTGATCCTCAAGAATAGGTTCATTTGGCCTTAGAATTTGAAAAATCTCCTTATTGTTATATTTCAAAGAAGGAACAGGAGGGGGATTTCCAATTTTCAGCACAAAGTTAATGAAAGAAGCAGATAAAGTGATTTTGACTCCCCTAACATTTGTAGAAATCCTCTCCTCAACTAAATTGCCCTCACAATCCTCAATATTATCCCAAACCATATTGAAATCGAACAATTTAACAATGTTTGGGGTAAATAAAGCATAAATGGAAAGGAGGGACTCAAACTGCTTAAGCCAAGGAGAGAGGTCAAGATTTCACTCTTCCTTTAGCTTAGCCAAATTAATTGAGACAACAGGACAAAAATATTTCTTAAGGAAAGTTTCTCCGAAACGACGAGCAAGTTCATTTCTAAGATTGTAGTTGTAGTACAAAAGCCTTGAGGAGCCTTAGAATGATTGTAAATCTCTGTGGTAACATCAGTTACCTTAGAGCTGGATTGCTCTGGTTGCTCAGAGGGTCCTTGATCAGTGCAAGGACCTTGCTTGGATTTCTTCTTCTCTTTAGGCTTAGCAGCCTTAGAAGCAGAGCCTTTTTCTTTGTTCTTTGTTCCTTCAGGGTCAACAACCTTTGCTTTTGGAGCCACAGTGGGTTCTTGTATCGAAACCCCCTTAGGTCTTGAAGAATCTCCACTAGGAGCAAGCTCATTCATAGCGACTCCAGGTATACTCTTGTCAACGCCATACCTAAACCTTCTTGGGGTGCGTTTAACCCTCATAGGTCGCTTTAGAGGTGGAGGTGAAGGTGAACCAGAGGCTTGGTAGTCTGAATTCGCCTCCTGGGAGGTTTTGGCAGAATGTTTGGAGGCCATTTTGGTTGGGGAAGGTCGAGAATGAGTGAGGAACATGAGAAGGTTGAGAGAAAACTCTAGGGAAAACTCCAATTTAGAAGAAAGTGAAACATGGGAAACCTAATTGAAACATGGGAATTACCTAATTGAATTTAATTGAAACATGAGAATTTAATTACCTAATTGAAACATGGGAAACCCTCAAGTTCAACAGCACTTATTTTGCTAGAAAACTCATAATGAAATAAGCAGTGGCTAATTAAACTCATTAAAAACCAACCACATTTAATTTCAAAATAATTTTTGGAATCTTGTTTACAAATATCCAATTGAACAACTAGACAATTTATCAACTCAATTAAACAATTAAATCAATAAACCAAATTGACAATTAAATTAATAAGGAAAACTCAATTATTAATTCAATTGTCAATCCAAAGGTTGCAAACGAAAAATCCAACAATTGTCTCAAGCACAATTCAAATTATCAATCCAATTCAAAAGAAATAAGTTTACAATCTAAAACTAGATTGTTCTCAATTAACACAACTTGAAACCGTTTAAAACTAAACTATATCAAGTCTCGAATTAAAAAGATAAAAAGAACAACACTTCCTTGTGGTCTTCAAGTGTAAGTTCTTAGGCCTTAGTTTCCTCCATGCTCCTCCCAAGTTGCCTCCCAAAGAAGATTAAGCTTCCATAGAAATTGTCCTCCCTCCAAACTCCAAGCAATCCGTCACAGCCATTAGGAAAGGATGAGAAGAATTGATGATTAAATCAAGTTCCTTGGTCATTGCGCACCCATTGGCCACTTGTACTCTTTCTATCCGTCTTGTATCCGGCATGATCTGAATCTGAATATGCCACCAGATGCTCAAGTTGACCTTTGGGAAACCACAATCCAAGAGTCTTTGTCTCAGCAAGATATCTGAAGATTCTCTTCACATTTTCAGCATGAGACCCCTTGGGAACGGATTGAAATCTTGCACACATTCCCACACTGAATTGGATGTCAGGGCGACTTGCAGTAAGGTAGAGCAATGATCCAATCATTCCTCTATATATTGTGATGTTGAAGTCCTTGCCCTCTTCATCAGCAGCCAAAGAAGTGGTTGAACTCATTGGAGTATTGGCTCCATTGCATTGGTCCATCCTAAACTTCTTCAGGAGGTCATTGAGATACTTGGTCTCATATATGAAGTTACCATTCTTCTTTTGCTTGATTTGTAGACCAAGAAAATAATTCAACTCTCCCATCATAGACATCTCAAATTCTCCCTGCATATTCTTAGCAAACTCTTCATACAAAGCATCATTAGAAGCACCAAATATAATGCCAACAACATAAATTTGAACAATTAATATTTCATTAAGCTTATTACTCTTTATGAAGAGAGTTGTGTCTGCTTTTCCTCTAACAAAGCCTTGTGATAAGTATATATTTTATGATTAAATAGGTGTATATTTTATGAGAATTAGTTGGATTTATTGATATTATATACCTATTTAATTATCGTTTATAAACTTTTTCATCACTGAATCAAACTTAGGATCAAGGAATAAATCGACATAAAATCTACTCATATCCTACTTTTATTGTGCAGAAATATTAGCTGATTGAGAAAGGAGCAGAAAAAGGAAATAAATTTGAATTAATTGTGTGGTATGATAGAGTGAATTAAAAAATATTTGGAGGTGATTGGATATCTCAAAAGGATATTGCATATCCTTTATTTAAGAAAGAAGTAGATCACGGACCAAGTCAGCCTAAGGGAATTATTATATAAAGGAAGGGGCAGCACACAAAAGGGGAAGCACGGAAGAAAGAAAGAAAACATCCTTATGCTCTCTAAATTTCGGTATTTACCAAAGGTTTAGAGAGAAAAGGGCTGAAGAAAGAAGGAGGAGATGGCTGAAGAAAGAAAGAATGACGCAAGAACAATTCTGATTTTCATCTCTTTTCTTTTATTTTGTTAACCTAGCCATGCTTGGCTAGTCTTCTTTAGTAGTTAGGCGAGGATGAACCCTATGCGAATTTGAGTATTTGTTTGAATTCTCTATTGAACGTTATTTACCATGATTGAATGAATTATCTTTGCTTAAAGCTTTCTTAAAGATTGATCACCTTTTAGATTGTTCATAGGTTGATGTATGACAATAGAGATGTTGGTGCATTTAACTAGAACCGTTAATTCGTCATAGAGTTGCATGACCTAGACATAGGCTTACGAGTTTATGCGATCTCATAATTCTGGTTTATATAATCTTTCCAAACAATACTAAGACATTAGGTTGTTTTCAAAGATAACGGACTAAGGTAGCTTCAAGACATTGGGACTTAGTCTAATTTTAGAGAATTGATCGTCAATCATGGGAATAATAATCAATTAGGGATTTAATTCAAATACTTAGAGGAACATAGGGGAATTCTATGCCCTAGCTGCGTTTTTCTCTATCAATTTTCTTTTCTTTTAATTAAATTCAATCTAGTTTTCTCAACTTAAACGAAATTGTGAAATTAATGCCTAACTAAAGTTTGTGATACTAAGTCCTCGTGGGAACGATACTTTTCTTATCACTTTATTACTTGATACGGCCCGTATACTTGCGGAGTTATAGGCTTTAAAGTTTTGCCCTATCAAGTTTTTGGCGCCGTTGCCGGGGACTTGTGTGCCACAACTATCTTGGTTAGAATTGATTGAGCATTAGTAGTTTGAGTTTGAGTTTGTAAATATTTTATTCTATTTTTTCAGAATTTTTTTTTTTTTTTTTTAAAAATGGATTTCAATTGGCAACCAACTGGTCTTAATGTTGAGAAGGAGATGAATTCTTTGTCTTCTACACAAGAAGTATTGATTGCTGTTTTAAATTCTTTGAATGAATATAGGCAACGTAAAAGGAGCATAAATGATGGTTGTATTCCATATGTTGATTCTTCTCAATATGTTTGCATGTCTTGTGTTTATTGTGGAGGGAATCATTTGTATGAATATTGTCCATATAGTACAACTAGTCATTTTGCGAGGGATGATTTTGCTAGGAACCAAGCTTATTTTGATCATTCATTTTGTCCTAGTGAAAGTTTTGAGCAACAAAAGTTTGAGGATCCATATGTCTATTGTTCTCATGAAAATACCCCCCTTTTTACTCGTATCCATATGTTGAAGAACACACCATTGAGTATAAGGAAAAATCTAATTTAGAAAGATTAGTTGAGGAGTATGGGGAAGCAGTAGAGAGAGATAGTAGAGAGAAAAGGAGTTTGCCACTAGCATTAAATCAAGTTTCCAAAATATTGGGGTAAGTGTGAGTCAAATCGTTTCAACCCTTGAGACTATGGTGCAAAATAATTCTTTAAGCCTGATGACCACCTCTTATGCTGATAATGATTATTGTGAGGAAGTTGAAGGTTTGGAATCACATGAGACTATGGATAATGTAGAAAATGATTGTGGGTTTGAAATTGATTTAGATGAGAATAGTGAATGTCTAGAAGAGTTTCCGGCTGTGGAGCCTAAGGATTGTAATGTTGGTGATCAAATTGACTTAGATGAGAATAGTGGATGTTTAGAAGAGGTTCCGGCTGTGGAGCCTAATGATTATGATTTTGGTGATCAAATTGATGTAGATGTCCCAATTGTTGTTGTTCATGACTCTCCTCTTGAAGTGTTGACTCTTCGATGAGAGTCAAGTGGATTTTATTGGATGCTCTAAATTCTTGGAAGTGCCTATATTTATTTTCAAGGATATGCATGTTGTGCTTCATTTAAACTCAGTTATTGCTTGTAATCCAAGATTGTCTATGATTAAGGAAGTACAAGTAATTAACTTGAATGATCAATTCTTGTGTGTGATACCTTATTGTTTGAAAAGAAATGAAAACAATGTAATTATGGTGTTTGATACTTATGATTAGTGGTTTCTTTTGAGAAGTCTGGCTGAAGACTATAAATTTAGCGCTTATTGGGAGGCAACCCAAGGGTTTTGTTTGCATATTTTCTTTTTTCTTTTTTCTTTTTTCTTTTCTTTCTTTCTTTCAGTTTTTTCAGGTTTGAAGATGATCACTCCTCTTGTTGCTGCAAGGTCTTGCTTGAGCACTCTCTTTTCCCTCACAGTTTGAAATATCATGGATGGTACCAGAGAAAGCACTCCACATTAGAGTTAGAGGCCTAAACTTGGGGAGTACTAGTTTCTTTCCCTCTTTATATTTTTGCAACATTGAGGACAATGTTTGATTTAAGTGTGGGGAGGGATATAATTTCTTTGGTTATGCTTGTCCTTAAGCAATTGAAAAGATTTTTATTTGAGATTTTTGCATTGTTGATGATTGACCTTAATTTTGAGTTTTCCTCATCTTAGAGAATATTATCAAGTCAAAAATTAAAATAGAAAAAAATGTCTCAACCAAGTCTCTAAGCCTTGAGTTTTTTTTTCTTTTGCAATCTTGAGATGGACTATGAGAATAGGAATTAGTTTGTAATGTGAGCAACAAATTATTAGTTCATGGATATTTTGTTACATGATTTCTTTAGAAAATTAGATGATGACATTTGCCACTAAGTAAAACTTTTGTGTAGGAAATGACTCAAGAAAAAAAAATCTAAAAAAACAAAAACAAAACTCCAATGACTTCTCTAGACCTCACTTAGTAACCGGGGCACTTCATCACCAATGTTGGCACTCGCGTCAAACGGTAAAGTCAAAGAGGGTTATGAGTTGGGCTAAAAGCCTCTTGAGGTGCCTGTTGGGGTAACTGAGTAACCGGTGCTGCATCACCCATGTGCAGGGTCGCGTAAAAAGGGGACCTACAACGGCTCAAGAAACAAAAAAAAAATTAAAAGAAAAAAAAAGGAAAAAAAAAAGAAGAAAAAATGAGTTATTTCCTACCTGAGAATTCTTAATGAATTAAATAAAAAGCTTGGTTTGGTGGGGGCGTTTGAATTTTTCTGGAGAAATTAAGTAGCATAATATCCCTCTTCTAATCTTATTGTTGTACTTATTGCTTGCCGATCTTTTGATCATGAGACGTTAAGAGATTGTTACAACTCTATTGGCTTAGCGAGACATTAACTTAAATAAGATTTGATGATATGATCTAAGTGTGGTGGTTTATTGCTCTCTGTTTAGGAATTTCATAGGCAATGTTCTTTTTAGATGATGAATTCTCTTTCTTTTGCTTGAGGACAAGCAAATGTTTAAGTGTGGGAGAGTTTGATAAGTATATATTTTATGATTAAATAGGTGTATATTTTATGAGAATTAGTTGGATTTATTGATATTATATACCTATTTAATTATCGTTTATAAACTTTTTCATCACTGAATCAAACTTAGGATCAAGGAATAAATTGACATAAAATCTACTCATATCCTACTTTTATTGTGCAGGAAATATTAGCTGATTGAGAAAGGAGCAGAAAAAGGAAATAAATTTGAATTAATTGTGTGGTATGATAGAGTGAATTAAAAAATATTTGGAGGTGATTAGATATCTCAAAAGGATATTGCATATCCCTTATTTAAGAAAGAAGTAGATCACGGACCAAGTCAGCCTAAGGGAATTATTATATAAAGGAAGGGGCAGCACACAAAAGGGGAAGCACGGAAGAAAGAAAGAAAACATCCTTATGCTCTCTAAATTTCGGTATTTACCAAAGGTTTAGAGAGAAAAGGGCTGAAGAAAGAAGGAGGAGATGGCTGAAGAAAGAAAGAAGGACGCAAGAACAATTCTGATTTTCATCTCTTTTCTTTTATTTTGTTAACCTAGCCATGCTTGGCTAGTCTTCTTTAGTAGTTAGGGCGAGGATGAACCCTATGCGAATTTGAGTATTTGTTTGAATTCTCTATTGAACGTTATTTACCATGATTGAATGAATTATCTTTGCTTAAAGCTTTCTTAAAGATTGATCACCTTTTAGATTGTTCATAGGTTGATGTATGACAATAGAGATGTTGGTGCATTTAACTAGAACCGTTAATTCGTCATAGAGTTGCATGACCTAGACATAGGCTTACGAGTTTATGCGATCTCATAATTCTGGTTTATATAATCTTTCCAAACAATACTAAGACATTAGGTTGTTTTCAAAGATAACGGACTAAGGTAGCGTCAAGACATTGGGACTTAGTCTAATTTTAGAGAATTGATCGTCAATCATGGGAATAATAATCAATTAGGGATTTAATTCAAATACTTAGAGGAACATAGGGAATTCTATGCCCTAGCTGCGTTTTTCTCTATCAATTTTCTTTTCTTTTAATTAAATTCAATCTAGTTTTCTCAACTTAAACGAAATTGTGAAATTAATGCCTAACTAAAGTTTGTGATACTAAGTCCTCGTGGGAATGATACTTTTCTTATCACTTTATTACTTGATACGGCCCATATACTTGCGGAGTTATAGGCTTTAAAGTTTTGCCCTATCACCTTGATCAAGATAGATTTGTTTAATCGCTCATACCAAGCTCTGGGAGCTTGCTTTAGACCATATAAGGCTTTCTTGAGAAAATAAACATGATCTGGATGATGATCACTTTGAAAGCCAGGAGGTTGTTCAACATAAAATTCCTCCTGAATAAAACCATTTAGAAAAACACTTTTCACATTCAAATGATAAAGCTTGAATCCTTTGACACAAGCAAAGGCTAGAAAAACCCTTATAGCTTCCAATCTTGCCACTAGAGCATAAGTTTCTTCATAATCAATTCCTTCTCCTTGATTATAGCCCTTTGCAACCAATCTTGCCTTGTTAAGGACAATGATTTCAGATTCATCACATTTGTTCTTAACCCATTTAGTGCCAATGACCGGATGGTCTTTAGGCCTGGGTACCAAGTCCCAAATTTTTAAACCTAAAACCTTAAATACCCAAATTTTTGTTCACTCATTCTTCCATTTCCTCTCGAGAATCCCATTCGCAACGCTCTCTATTCTTCTTCTTCTTCCTCCACCTTCCAAATCAATTACTCAGCTTTACTTTCATCAATGGACCAGTCATCGTCGAAATCACCGGCTCAACCTCTCACTAAGAAGCCTCGCACGAAATACAGACCGAAGGTCCAACACACAGAGAAATCCACTCCAACGAAGACGGTCTCATTCTCAACACCCTCTCGTCCTGTCACCCGCTCATCGACTCACTCATTGCCTTCAACCAAAGGAACAAGCAAGTCACGTTCTAGCTCTACTCACACCTCAAACCTATACAGAGACGGCGCTCCAAGATTTCACGAGCTAAGTTCAAAGAATGATGAGGACAGAGTGCAAAAACCACCTCACAAGCATCCTGGAAGGCAATCTCAATCAGTTGGACCTCTCCCAACTTTTTCCTCAAAGCTGGTTGGACAGAAAAGTGCCCTACATTGTCCTCCTGGTTTCTGTCAGGACCCGTTGGTACTTCCTTCTGATCCCTTGTTTGTATCTAGTTATGGGGAGCGACATTTTTGTCCTACGGTTTGGCTCAATCTAGATAATTTTAGGAGGTCCTGCAATTTGGATTTGTCTCCCTGGTTAACCCCCTACATGCCTTTGTTAGAGATACAGACTCCTTACTCACCTCAAATAGTTAAAATTTTCTATTTCAATATGATTGAGGAAAAGAAGCCAGATGGAGAGATTGTTTTATTTACTCAGGTTAGGGGAAAGAAAATACAGATCACAGCTGATCTTATCAACTCATACTTAGGGATCACTAATGCTCCTATAGATCCACCTAATTTATCTGAGCATGAGTGTTTCCATATTCCGTTGCCTACTGAGCAGTATGATGGGGAGCCTCTTAAATTTAAACCCTCTCAGATGCCTGACACCCACAGAGTCCTCTAGTACCTTTACAGTCGCAACTTGGTTAACAAGGGACAGAGTTTCACTAACTTTATCAGTAAGGATTACCAGTTGCTAGATTCTATTATTGCCAAGGAGCCACGCAATCTAGGCAAATTGGTTATCTCTGAGATTTCCAATTTTCTCTCTACCTCAGGGACCTCCAAGAAAAATACCATGCCCTATCCTAATTTGGTCTCTCAGATACTTGGCTTCAACAATATATGGTATCTTTTGAAAGGTGACAAGGCAGTCTTCCCTAAGCAGTTAAGCAAGACTCACCTCTTATATATGAAGATTTCCTTCACCAAGGCCACTGGGAAACTGAAAGAAGAACCCCATAAAAAGGACAAAGAGGTTGTGGATGGCCCTTCTCAGCCTACTACATCCAAGGCTCTAGAAGAGGCTCATTCCTCTCAGGCTGGCACTACATCAGCTCGTGCACCTTCATTTACTCAGACTGCTATTTAGACTCTAGTTCAAACATCTATCCAGAGTGCAATTTCTCCAATGTTGCAGGGATTAGAAGCCCACAACCAGCTACTCAAGGAGATGATCAAAGCTTTGCACAGGGAAATGCTTGATCTAAAGACCCATCTTGATGATCGCATGAACTCAGAGATGTCAGATCTCAAAGCTGAAGTAGACGCTCGTCTTTCTGTTTTGTTTGAGCATCAGGGGGAGATTAAGAAGGAAGTTCAGGATTTGGATCAACAACATCTTCGTACCAAGCTCTAGGTTCAGGACTTGAACACCAATCTCAAGTACCTTGCAACCAATCTTAGTCGTTCTGGTCCTTCTCAAGTTCCTCCTGCCCCTACTGATGTACCACATGCCTCCACTCCCACCATGTCTCCTCCATCTCCTGAGTTGACACCACTGCTATTATTCCTTACCAACTTTCCTCCTCTGCTCCTCCTGGTCCCCCCTCTTTGACTGATGACAAAGGGGGAGAAGAAGTCTAGGATTTAGTTTGTTAATTTTTCTGATCACTGATATCACTAATACACTGATGTTAGTTTGCACTAATGTTTTCTTTATGCTTCCAGAACTTGACTACTATAGCTTTTGATGACATGTTCTGGTTATGAATTGATTATAATATGATCTTACTGATATGGTTAGTATCCAGTATGTGTTTTGAACATCTAACTAAGTCATCTACTTTTGCTTCTGTTTTTCAAACTTAAATCTTTAATCAAAGCTTTTTACTAAATGGTTGTCATCATCAAAAAGGGGGAGAATGTTAGATCCCAAGTGTTTTGATGATAACAAAAGATTTAAAGGTTTCAAAAAAGAAAGTAAGATCAACAAACCAAGAAATCAATCAATTCAGTATTTGTGAATCACAAGCAATCATTCTCGAGAATGCACTTACAATTCTCGAGAATGCACCAATGATTCTTGAGAATGCACTCTTGATTCTCCAGAATGGCCTGGCAAACAAAGCAAATGAATTCAAGTGGGTATTATGATTCTCGAGAATGTGATTGAATTCTCGAGAATTGGTACTAACATGTTTGCTCTAATTCTTGAGTACTCACAATTAGCTCTCGAGAATGAGCATATTCTGTCACAGTTATCACCTTCTGAACATATCATTCATTCTCGAGAATGAGTAATTCATTCCCGAGAATGGGAAAACAATTCTCAAGAATGAGTCCAAGGATTCTCGAGAAAGCTCAGTGAATGTATAAATGATTAATTGCTTCCTGTCATGTGATTCTCGAGAATGACTATTTGATTCTCGAGAATGGAAGAAGATTATCAACTTTGTGACTAAATGAACATATGATTCTCGAGAATACAACATCAATTCTCGAGAAGGCTTTCTATCTACAAAAAACCATTACCGTGTGATTCTCAAGAATGATAATGCAATTCTCGAGAATAGGCATCATGAATCTTCACGATAGTTCTCTGGACATAGGATTCTCGAGAATGGTATAATCAATTCTCGAGAACACCTAAAGGTTTGCCTTCTATGACTCACAGTCTTAATCTTGATTCTCGAGAATGATAGATCAATTCTCGAGAATGGTCTTTTTGGAAATTATACAATTAACTTACGCAGGTTTAAAATCTTTTGGAAATTCACGGGTTACTACCCAATGTTTTTTAATCATCTTCAAACTCACTTATATCATATCTAATCATTTATTTGTTTGAGTTTTAGTTTATTTACCCAGCCATATTTGAATTCGAGCGAAAGGCAATCCAATGTGGCAGCACTTAAATGTTAGACAGAGAAACATAGCAACATTAGGAATTAAAGAGTGCAGCAGACGAAAACATTCTTTCGGGGAATACTTATTCCAGCTTTTACTCTGATTATCTCTCTGCACAAGGTCATCACCACCGAGAGCATTTAATGAAGCAACGTTTGAATATTTCCAGTCATCTTGCTTCTCTATCTAATGGAAATACCAAGAGTCTCAATGGCTATTTTCTTGAAGCCTCACAACGGCATTAATGGCGCTCACTATAAAGGCTCATCCAATTCAATTCTGCCAACTACCGAAAAGCTATGCGCATTCAATTCGAGCTTATTGCATTTACTGTTTCATTAATATCTTCAAATATCTAGAAATTCAGTGATTACCATTTATCTACTCAGTGAGGAGTTTTCTTAAGCTATTATTTGATTACTGTTTAGTTGGTAAAGCTTAAGGTTGTGGAACCTTAAGTGTGGGTGTACGTTTGCAACTTGTAAGGGGGAGTGAGTCCGAGTGAGAAAGGATCATCCTGAGTTGTATTCGTATTTGAAAGAGTTAGTGCAAATCTCAAGGTGTGCTTGGGGACTGGACGTAGATCGAAGTACCGAACCAGTATAAATCGCTCCGTGTCAATTTCTTCTCTCTGTCTTTGATTAAATTCTTTCTCTGTGTGTATCTTCGAAAAATATTTTGAGATCACCTATTTACCCCCCTCTAGGTGATATTCCACCTTCAGTCTTAGGTACCCATCTTTTCTTGGGTCTTTTTGGGTTAGTTTGTGTCTTAGGAGCCTTATAGGATCCTTTAGGCACCCATTGATAATTTCCTGTAGGTTTACTCTTTCTTTCCTTTTTATGAAAACAAGAAGAGGTAGTATGACATTTACGATTGCAATAATTGCAATGAGCAAAAGGATTAAAAGTGTTGGGATTCGTACACGCAGCGGAATAAAAATTTTTAACGAATCCCTTAGGCGGATCGCTCAATAGCGTTTAAATCTGGATTTAGGGTTTCTGAATCATACCTATGCAAAGGGTTCAACGTATCATTCGCGTTTGCGCCTCGATCCTTATGCACCGCAGACGTCGTACGTGTCGAACGAGGTGGCATCTTGATCACGTGGGCTAGCGCCTTCTTGTTCGATCAGACAGGAGCTGACTACGTGTGTTCTCTCCCTCTACCGGTATCCACACGAACGGCCTCCAACACTGACGGCAGCGTGCTAGCGCCTCAGTATTCTTGCGTCTCTCTCTTTTTCTCTCTAGGGTTTTGTGTTTTGTGGCTGTCTAATTCATCCGTAGTTTAATACGACTAGATCAGCATCTGTTATAGGGTTTCTAAAACCCTAATATGTCATATTAAAATATTCAAAATTAAATTAATTAATTTCGAATTTGGATTAAATAATATTAATTACATCTGTCCAACAGATCTAATCTAACTACTTGATCCGAATTAATAGGCCTTCAAATTTAATTTATATTTATAAATTAAATCAAGATATGATATGCTTATATTTAATTTAAAATGAGATCCGATATCTCAGTTCAAATTAAATCTGATATGCAATATCTTTATTCTAAAATGAAATCTGAGATACCATATCTCAATTTATTATAGTTATTTAATTTATCAAATAAATTTAATACTATATATAATAATATTATTATCAATAAATAATATCATTATTATTTTCGAATTTATTAATATATATACACACACACACACACATCCTAGATTAAATAAGTATTCATTAAATCTTAAACACATTTAAGATTCAATTAATTTGGACACTCTTGTTCGTGTTGGGTCATTCTTGTGTGCGACCCTGTAGGCCCACATGAGATTGGCAGCAAGCCAATACTGTATCAGCCCACAAGTCGCAAGCGGCCTCTAGCGAGACATTGCGACTACCCAATTCATATGGGGATCGTTGATGCGATATAACCTATCGTACAACCATATCACGTCCCTTTTGTCACGCGATAATTTGGTCAAGGATGAGGCATGGAGAAATTCAACTTCCTGTTCTTGACCATCACTTTCTCAATTCTTGAGTAGTCTAACAATTGAGATGGAAACTCTTTTCCATCGTAGTATGGCCATACATTTCTCAGACTCACTCATCGAGGGGCAAAGACCGACTCATCATGTAGGAATCCATGATGATCTCGAGTCAAGGGCGTTGTGACGCGGTTATATATGAGAAAGGCTTATGACTTATTCCATGCAGCTTTCTCATAGTGGTCAGTCCAGCACCTTGTACTCTTACAAGTGCCTATGACTTTGATTCGTATCTCTATACCTCATCAAAGTCACACTGGTCTTATCTCATCTTCGCTACCGCGTAGATGACTGACCAGGGACATTTAGGATAATCTATTAGAATATCCAGGGATACAGTTATCAATGTAAACATGTAAAATAAATGATAACAAAAAGAGAATACTTTAAATAACATAAATATCTAAAGTACAATGTCTTGCCCCTAGGGCACAATTTCCAACAAGAAGAATGAACCATTTTTCGAAAGTAGTGTTGGAAATTATGCCCTAGGGGCAAGTCATTGTACTTTAGATGTTTATGTTAAAGTATTCTCCTTTAGTTATCACTTCATTTGCATGTTTATAGTGATAACTGATCCTTGGATATATCTTATAGATTATCCTAAATGTCCCTGGTCGGTCATCTGCGCGGGAGCAAAGATGAAATAAGACCAGTATGACTTTGACGAGTATAGAGATACGAGTCAAAATCATAGGCACTTGTAAGAGTACAAGGTGCTGGACCGACCCACTATGAGATAGCTGCTTGGGATAAGTCATAAGTTTTTCTCATGTATAACCGCGTCACAACGCCCGTCGACCTGAGATCATCATGGATTCCTACAAGATGAGTCGCTGATCTTTGACTTAGTCAAAATTCACCTTTGACCGGGTGATGATAAAGGCTATGATCGGGATCAGTGGTTTTCATGCGAGAGAATGTGAATGGTCAAGATGAGATTTGTCCTCACATTTGTAGAGAGATATATCGGCCCCTCGATGAGTGAGTCTGAGAATTGTATGGCCATACTATGATGGAAAGGAGTTTCCATTTCAATTAGACTACTCAAGAATCGAGAAAGTAATGGTCAAGAACAGGAAGTTGACATTCTCCATGCCTCATCCTTGACCAAATTATCGCATGACAAAAGGGACGTGACATGGTTATACGATAGGTTGTATCGTATCATCGATCCCCATATGAATTAGGTAGTCTCAATGTCTTACTAGAGGCCACTTGCGACTTGTGGGCTGGTACAGTATTGGCCCACTGTCAATCTCATGTGGGCCTGCAGGGTCGCACACAAGAATAGTCCAACACGAGCAAAAGTGTCCAGATTCATTGAATCTTAGATATGTCTAAGATTTAATGAATGATGTATTTAGTCTAGGATGAATATATATATATATATATATATATATATATATATATATATATATATATATATATGGGAAAATCGGATGTCCAGTCACAGGACCTAACCTTGTGTCCAGTGAGTAGCAAACGACGTGGTTTGGTTTAGTTTAGTGAACATTACAAAAAAAAAAACAACAATCGGAATCAACAGTTCGAAAGACATGTAATATGCGACTGCCCAGGAATGCTTGACCTGTGGAAGCAGATCGTTCCAGTGCAGATGTGGAAGAAATTCTGTGACTTGCATTTTGACCACTGGGCACGTTGGAATCTTAGTTCCAAAGGTGCGAACTGAAGGGTGAAATATCACCTAGAGGGAGGGTGAATAGGTGATTACAAAATTCTTTCACTAATTGCTTAGTCACCCACACAACAGATATAAATCAAGGCAAGGTAGAGATAGAGAAGAGGAGATTGACACAGAGAATTTATACTGGTTCGGTCCAAATCTTGACCTACGTCCAGTCCCGAAACACTCCGGATTTCACTATCTTACCCGAAACACTCGGGATTTCACTCACCCAGAAACACTCCGTGACTTTACACTTGCCCAGAAACACTCCGGGACTTACAATCACAATTACATACTCTGCAAGATGATCCTTCACTCGGACTCACTCCCCCTTACAAGTTGTAATTGTACTCCCTTACTTAAGGTTCCACAACCTTAAGATTTACAGATGTTTAGATAATCAAATAGTGTTTAAACTCCTCACTGAGTAGATAAATGATAAACACTGAAGCTCTAAGTATCAAAGATACTGTACTGAAAGAAAACTGAAAGAATGAATAAACAGCTCAAGTGCTTCTCGTTTCTGCTTCTTCCATCTGTATCTTAGTTGGTCAAGTCTTCATGTATTTATATTGTTTGGCATGAGATGACTGTTGAGGAAGCATTAGAATTTGAATTCAAACGATGCCCATTCCTTATTTGTTCATTGCTTTGTATAATTGCTATTGATTGGAAATCCTCCCGTTGGAACGTTGGAGCATTGGAGATGTCCTTAGTCCTTGCCCATGATGCGGTTTTGCCGAATATAGCTCTAAAAGTTGTGACTCATGCTTACCGACCGTTGGAAGATCATTTTCCACTTTTCAGCGAGTTACCCGATTTGCTTCGTTTTCAAATGGAGATTAGAATCTTGAGTGACCCATGATGATCCTGTATTATAACTTGAATATTTGAAAAACTATGAGTAAAACGGTTAGAAACAGGTCATTAAAGATCATCATTAATAATATTGAATGCCAGAATCGAAATCTGAAATTTAGATAATATCTGTTTCCAGCGTTCTTGCATATCTTGAACTGACAGCCAATTTTCGAGGGCCATATCTCCCTGGTATGAACTTCGTTTTTGATGGTTCAAGTCTTGATGGAAATCCCTTTGAGTCTATTTTCATATGCCACCAATTTCAGCTCAATTGGATTTGTAGTTTGTGAGATACACTCAAAACATTGAAGCTTGGTCTGCTGAGTGGCGGAAATTATACTGTCAATTTCAAAAAATCATGGCTCTCTCATATGAACTCCTTTGGACTTGAATCTTATGCGAACAGAACCGTTTGGAAGTCTAGTTTCCAACAAAATTGGTTTCACCTCAATCGGATTTCTGGTTTGGAAGATATTGTCAAATTACCAGAGGTCGCCAGCTGAATACGTGAAACTGAGCTCAGCAGAGTTGCTGATAGACACCTTGACTCGAGTTATGTGTGTATGACTCGAGTCAAACCTGTCCAGAGACGAAAAGAACATTTCTTGACTCGAGTTAATGATGCTTGACTCGAGTCAAATCATCCCCGACCACCAAAAACACTGTAGCGAAGGGGATAACTCGAGTTACAGCTTCATGACTCGAGTTATGTCGACCTCAAACTGAACTTTTGCTGATTTTAACTCTTAATTGATCAATTCCAACTTCCATATGATCTTGAACATTTCTAGCATCAATCTAGGAACTTGAATAAATATATTTTGATTCCATTCAGCAAGTTCTTTCATCTTCCGACTTCCATCTTGATCATTCTTTATCATTTGAACTTCACATCTTCTTTGATTCAATTTCTTTCTTCTTCTTCCTCTAATTTGATACTTCTTTGATGATCTTCTACTAAAATAAACTTCACAATATAAGAGTTAATCAAGGTAGAAGATAAATATATCATTCAATCTTTTTGCTCTTAATAATGGCATCTATATAAGACATCATCAAAACTAATCAAAACCAACATTCTCCCCCTTTTTGATGATGGCAAATACTTTAAGAAAAATATGTATGAATATGAAAAACTAATAAATCCAACATATTTTTCTTGCCATTCTCTCCCCCTTATTTGTCATTAGCAAAAAGTTGAGTTTAAAGAAGAAATGCTTGTAGAGAGACAAATATGAAAGCAAATTAGAATGAGTCAAGAAACTGATTTGCTCTCCCAGCTTTGAAATTGTTTTTTTTTTAAAATGATGTAATAATTTGGAATGTTTTTATGAAAACAAATTTGAGAAAATTTGGAGAGGTTTTCAAGAAATCTTTCATAATTAAAGCATATAAACACCAAACATGTGCAAAATTTACTGAATATAAAAGATAGAGATTAGAAATGCTCATGTTGATTTTGCAAATTGATGATTCATCGATGAGGTCCATTTGCTTGCTTTCTTGTTGCATGACATCATTTCCATCCTTCTCCTTTCCTTCATATAACTATTCTTCTTCATTGTAGAGCATATCACAACTTCAGTGTGATTGAGCATCAAGACATCTTTCCTCAATATAATAGTTTCTCCTTGTAGTATGTTGAGGAATGTCCTAGCACATGACAGAATCTCCTGCTACAAATTGAACACTTTTCTTTGCCAAAGAGATTTGTTAGAGCAACTGATATCAAAATATCCCTTGATATTTTCAAATTAAGATAACTAATTCATCATCAAAACTAATACAACATAGTAGATGTAGATGAGAATGCTTAAAAGGGTTTTCTTCAAATAAAGGAGATGAGTTTTTAAGATATAAAGCACATGTGATTGTGAAGCTCCCCCTTAATGAATGCATAAGTTAAAAACATAAATCTCCCTTTAAAGATACCAAATAATTCTGTGACACCAAATGTTATGAGGTTTGAAGTTATCCATACTCCAAAGAACACAACAAGGTATCTCAGAATTAAGAACTTTCAAGTTCACTTGGATGGATTTAAAATTGGTATGAAGAAATTACTTATGCTTTTCATGATGACCCATATTTGTATATTCTTTCTTCCCACATGATTTTCCAGCATGATTTTCGAAAACATGTTTGTTTTTCAAAATAGAATCAGTAAATGGTTGAAGAACAATTTTATGCAAATTTTCAAAATCATTTTTCTTAACTACACAAGAAGAATTGGAATTGTTTACCACATGTACATCTTGAGCTCCAGATAATGATTGAACACAATCTTGCATAAACTCTTCCTGGGAATCATCTCTCTCTTGTTCTTCTGTATTGACTAGATCGAGGAAGAGATCTAAGATTTCTCTTTCTCCATTCTCCACTTCCATTGTTCATCAATTGTGGATACGCAGACTTATAGTTTCAGATGAACTGTCAATATTTTCAACTTCAACATATTTGTTAGAAGAATATATAGAATCAAGAGTATCCCAAATATCTTTAGCATTAGAGCAACATTTGATTTTTATAAAATCATTTTCGGTTAAGGCACTATACAAAATTTTCATTGCTCTAATGTTCAATGAAAACATTTTCTTTTCTTTTTCTCGTCCAATCCTTTCTCGGTTTAAAATCAAAGACATTTATAAAAACATTCCACATATCAAAATCGGTTGCTTTGATAAAAATAGTCATTCTAGCTTTCCAAAACCAAAAATCAGTATCTTTGAAAAATGGTGGAACAGTATAATCAAAACCTTCTGAAAACGAACAGCTCCCAAAAATAGCCATTGATAACTCTTGAGACTGTGAAGTCCTTTAAACAAGAGCCTAGCTCTGATACCAAATGAATGGTGAAATATCACCTAGAGGGGGGGTGAATAGGTGATTACAAAATTCTTTCACTAATTGCTTAGTCACCCACACAACAGATATAAATCAAGGCAAGGTAGAGATAGAGAAGAGGAGATTGACACAGAGAATTTATACTGGTTCGGTCCAAATCTTGACCTACGTCCAGTCCCCAAAAACACTCCGGGATTTCACTATCTTACCCAGAAACACTCTGAGATTTCACTCACCCAGAAACACTTCGTGACTTTACACTTGCCCAGAAACACTCCGGGACTTACAATCACAATTACACACTCTGCAAGATGATCCTTCACTCGGACTCGCTCCCCTTACAAGTTGTAATTGTACTCCCTTACTTAAGGTTCCACAACCTTAAGATTTACAGATGATTAGATAATCAAATAGTGTTTAAACTCCTCACCGAGTAGATAAATGATAAACATCGAAGCTCTAAGTATCAAAGATACTGCATCGAAAGAAAACCGAAAGAATGAATAAACACTCAAGTGCTTCTCGTTTCGCTTCTTCCATCTGTATCTTAGTTGGTCAAGTCTTCATGTATTTATATTGTTTGGCATGAGATGACTGTTGAGGAAGCATTAGAATTTGAATTCAAACGATGCCCATTCCTTATTTGTTCATTGTCCGTATAATTGCTATTGATTGGAAATCCTCCCGTTGGAACGTTGGAGCATTGGAGATGTCCTTAGTCCTTGCCCATGATGCGGTTTTGACGAATATAGCTCTAACAAGTTGTGACTCATGCTTACTGACCGTTGGAAGATCATTTTCCACTTTTCAATGAGTTACCCGATTTGCTTCGTTTTCAAATGGAGATTAGAATCTTGAGTGACCCATGATGATCCTGTATTATAACTTGAATATTTGAAAAACTATGAGTAAAACGGTTAGAAACAGGTCATTAAAGATCATCATTAATAATATTGAATGCCAGAATCGAAATCTGAAATTTAGATAATATCTGTTTCCAGCGTTCTTGCATATCTTGAAATGACAGCCCATTTTCGAGGGCCATATCTCCCTGGTATGAACTTCGTTTTTGATGGTTCAAGTCTTGATGGAAATCCCTTTGAGTCTATTTTCATATGCCACCAATTTCAGCTCAATTGGATTGGTAGTTTGTGAGATACACTCAAAACATTGAAGCTTGGTCTGCTGAGTGGCGGAAATTATACTGTCAATTTCAAAAAATCATGGCTCTCTCATATGAACTCCTTTGGACTTGAATCTTATGCGAATAGAACCGTTTGGAAGTCTAGTTTCCAAAAAAATTGGTTTCACCTCAATCGGATTTCTGGTTTGGAAGATATTGTCGAATTACCAGAGGTCGCCAGCTGAATACGTGAAACTGAGCTCAGCAGAGTTGCTGATAGACACCTTGACTCGAGTTATGTGTGTATGACTCGAGTCAAACCTGTCCAGAGACGAAAAGAACATTTCTTGACTCGAGTTAATGATGCTTGACTTGAGTCAAATCATCCCAGACCACCAAAAGGGGATAACTCGAGTTACAGCTTCATGACTCGAGTTATGTTGACCTGAAACTGAACTTTTGCTGATTTTAACTCTTAATTGATCCATTCCAACTTCCATATGATCTTGAACATTTCTAGCATCAATCTAGGAACTTGAATAAATATATTTTGATTCCATTCAGCAAGTTCTTCCATCTTCCGACTTCCATCTTGATCATTCTTTATCATTTGAACTTCACATCTTCTTTGATTCAATTTCTTTCTTCTTCTTCCTCTAATTTGATACTTCTTTGATGATCTTCTACTAAAATAAAATTCACAATATAAGAGTTAATCAAAGTAGAAGATAAATATATCATTCAATCTTTTTGCTCTTAATAATGGCATCTATATAAGACATCATCAAAACTAATCAAAACCAACACGAAAAAGCAAATGGAGGAATCTTAGTTCCAGGTTAATCTTGGAAGCAACTCAAAAACCAGTTACACTTGGTCTTCGGAAATCATAAACCATAATCATGTAAAAAGTTGCTTTGAGACATAATTGCAAGCATGCTACCGGTTTTAAATATCAACGTTTCAGAACATAGCTCAACTTCTAGTGACTATATCTCTTCTAATATAACTCTAAAATTAGCAAATGGCATATCCCAAGAAATCTCTTGATGTCTTATTTCCAATGAAAAAAGAATCAGCTCCAACTCAATGTATTATAATTGTTATGATCAGACGAATGAGGACTGCCCAGAAAACAGAGTTTCAGCAACCTTCAACTTTCGAAATTGGAATTTCCTTCGTCTGAAGCTCTTTTTCGTTGTTTCCAAATTCTATGAAACCCTTGTTGAGTCTAGTTTCATATGGAATTGGTTTCACAACATTTGGTTGTTTATAATGTGAGATATGTTCAGAAAACTGAGCCTATGCTGAGTTTGTTCTAGAATATCATATGTAAACTTTCGAAGGTCATATCTCCCTGATTTGAACTCTGTTTTGAGTGGGTCAAATTTTGGTTGCATTTATTTTGAGTCTAGTTTCATATGCCACCAATTTCAACTCAATTGGATGTGTATAGTTTGAGATACACTCAAAATACCAAAGCTTTGTCTGTTGTGTAATGTGAATTGCACTGTCAACTTCAACAATTTGTTTCTCTCTCATCTGAACTCATTTGGACTTGAATTTGGTGTCCAACTGACTCATTGGGAGTCTAAGTTCATACAAAATTGGTTTCACCTCAATCCAACATCTGGTTTGAGAGATATCATCAAAACACCGAACGTCACTCATGAAAAACACAAAACAGAGGCGAACAGAGTAGGATGAATAGTGAATTCGAAATGAAATATCCATTAATTCTGTGATACTCTGTTCACGCTTTCTTCCTGTTCATAAATGGATATTGCATGGTTCATTTCTCACTAGTGAATTCCATTCTCTTTTACAAGGAATCAATGAATTCCTTGTTCGCACCCTTGGAACTAAGATTCCAACGCGTGCCCAGTGGTCAAAATGCAAGTCACATAATTTTTTCCACATCTGCACTGGAACGATCTGCTTCCACAGGTCAAGCATTCTGGGCAGTCGCATTTTACATGTCTTTCGATCTGTTGATTCCGATTGATTTTGTTTTAATGTTAACTAAACTAAACCAAACCACGTCATTTGCTACTCATTGGACGCAAGGTTAGGTCCTGTGACTGGACATCCGATTTTCCCTATATATATATATATATATATATATATATATATATATTAAATTCGAAATTAATATAATAATATTATTTAATGAAGATTATAATATTATTATATAATATTTGTTTGTATTTAATTTATTTGATAAATTAAATATCTAATACAAATAGAGGTATTGTATCTCAATTTAATTTTCGAATAAAGATATCATTTAATTTAAATTGAGATATAGTATCTCAAATTTAATTAAATGGATAGATATCATTTCTCGGATTTAATTTATAGAGATAAATTAAATCAAAAGGCTTTTAATTTTGATTAAATAAATAGATTAGATTAGATCTGTCAAATAGATTTAATTAATATATATTTTTAATCTAGATTCAAAATTCGAATTTCGAAATTAATGAGGATTAATTTTGAATATAATACGCCTACCAAGTTTAGAAAAACCTACGGGACTTTTCTCAAGCGTATTAGAAAGCCGCGAGAAACCCTACAGAGAAAAAGAGAGACGCGAGAATACTAAAGGCGCTAGCACGCTGCCGTCTGTGTTCGAGGTTATTTGTGTAGATACCGGTAGAGGAAGGCGATTCGAATAGTCGACTTCTGCTGATCGAGAAGGTAGCCCACCAGTCCAAATAGTTCGGTAAAGGTAAGATTTGGATTCTCTTAACCTTGATTTAAACATTATTGAGCGATCCTCCGATAGGATTCGTAAGTTTTTAATCCCGCTGCGTGTACGGACCCCAACAAATAGTTCATATAATATTTTTCTCTAGATTTCTCTTGTCCTTTCTTTTTATCAAAATCGGGTTTATAACCAATTCCTGATTTATCATTTGTGAACCTTTACTATTTTAAAATGACATTGAGCATTTCACTACTTTGAGTGAACTTCTCAAGTGTTTTCGTAAGGTATGCATTTCTTTTCTCCAAAACACAGCAATTGTCACAAATATTTTCTAAAACTTTTTCACAAACTTTTTCAGAAATATTTTCACAAGTAGAAATAGGAGAAGAAGCATTTTGAACTTGTTCTTCCAAAGATTTTATTTTCCTTTTTGAAACAAGAAGTTCTTTTACAATCTTTCGAAATTCAGTATGAAGAGAGTTATATTTAGATAGTAATTCATTGATAGATGGTTAGAATCATTTACCTCTTCATTTTCTGATTCCTCTTCTTGAGCCACAAGACAAATGTTGGCTCTTTCTTCCTCACCAACTTCATCTTCATCGAATGAGCTATCTCCCCATATAGTAGAGACATAAGCTTTCTTCTTGAACTTATTGAATTTCTTCTTTTCTTTGTTCTTTAGCTGGGGGATGCTGACTTGATGTTGTTACACCCCTACCGGCCTCGCCCTTTCGGGTGACAGGTTAGAGGGATTCCTTTTAATTGTTACCCTTCCTTGATTATTAGTCCATTTTATTATACATTAGAGCACACGCAACAAAGCATATGAATGATTTGGACAACTACTGTACTAGTAAAAGTAAAAAAAAAAAAAAAATAGAAAGTAAAAGTCCCCGAAGGTTTAAGGGTACAGTTATCCAAAATAAATACCAAGAAATATACAGTCATCCTCAAGATACAAGTACAACATATAATAGGGCATTCCCTATTCTTCAACTGCACTATAATGTCCTACCTTTCCAAAAAGGCTCTTCAAGCTTCAGGCACAACTCCCTGTAACTACAGAAGCTTCTGGAGTCCAATAATGGCCCCCAGAATAACTGTCAATACTCAAATACTAAATGTGCAAAGTGTATGTACATAACCATGTCAGATATCAAAATCACAAGTTTCATACCAAATACACCATATATGCAAACAGAAACATACCACAGTAACCGACAACCACGTGCCGTCAGGCTGCCTTACCAAGGCAAGCTCCAAACTTACCAGAGTCATGACCCGTAGAGCCGCCCATACGAGGCCAACCTCGAACCTATCAACCCGTACAGCTGCCAATCAAGGCCGACCTCAGACTGATCATCCTCAGCGCTAGAAATACAATAGTTAGGGATTCGAACCCCAACATGCTCTGTATGCATATTTGGCAAAAATACACACAAACATACATGGCAAAACAAACATACATCAAACACATAAAGATACTTGAGTAAAGCAGTTACTACCTGTGGTACGAGTACCGTTTAAAATTTTTATAGCGCCTGGAAGCCTCCCAAAATATGACTTAACCCTATACAACACCAAGATACCTTATTTTTAGTATTTCCAAAAATACCCTTGCATTTTTAAGCAAAACTGACCCTTATTCATAATTTCAAGAAAACCCAGCATTTTTTGCCCAACTTCAAACATTTTTAATAGATTCCACAAAAATCCAATCGACACGAAATCAGTGGCATATAAACCCTTAGAATGTATAGTTTGTGATAAAAATATCCCTAGAGATCAAAAACATATTCATAAATTTATCACTTGAAAATACTGTTCGCTGGTCCAAAACAGGGTTTCAGATTCTGAGCCACTTGGTGAAATTTATTTCTCTCGGTTGGAATCTTGAAAAATTACAAACTATTATAACATAATGAATCTCCAGATGTTTACTTTCTGCCTATAAAATTTCGGCTTAAACTAACATCATTTACTATTTTTAAAATTGGGTTGAAGCTTCGCTGCTCAGATTTTCCAAAATCTAGCAGCAAGCTTGCTTTTTAACCTTTCAGTGTTTTTGAGTTCGGAAACTTAAACCGTGACCTAACTGTTGGAAATTATTCCCTAGGGGAAAGTCATTGTACTTTAAGAGTTTATGTTATTTAAAGTATTTCTCCTTTTAGTTATCATATCATTTGCATGTTTATAGTGATAATTGTATCATTGAATGTATCTTATAAATTATCCTAAATGTCCCTAGTTGGTCAACTACGCAGGAGCGAAGATGAAATAAGACCAGTGTGACTTTGATGACATATGGAAATACGAATTAAAGTCATAGGCATTTGTAAAAGTACAAGGTGCTGGACCGACCCACTATGAGCAAGCTGCATGGATTATGTCATAAGCTTATTTCATGTATAATCGCATCATAACGCCCTATGACCTGAGATCATCATGGATTCCTACATGAGAGTCGCTGATCTTTGACCTAGTAAAAAGTCACCTTTGACTGGGTGATGATAAAGGCTTGGATCGGGATCAGTGGTTTTCATGCAGAGGAATGTGAACGGTCAAGATAGAATTTGTCCCTCACATTTGTAGAGATAATACTGGGCCCCTCGATGAGTGAGTTTGAGAAATGTATGGTCATACTACGATGGAAAGGAGTTTCCATTTCAGTTATTAGACTACTCAAGAATCGAGAAAGTAATGGTCAAGAACAGGAGGTTGACATTATCCATGCCTCATCCTTGACCAAATGATCGCGTGACAAATGAGACGTGACATGCTTGTATGATAGGTTGTGTCGTATCAACGATCCCCATATGAATTGGGTAGTCGCAATGTCTTGCTAGAGGTCGCTTGCGACTTGTAGGCTGGTACCGTATTGGCCCGTTGCCAATCTCATGTGGGCCTGCAAGGTCGCACACAAGAATAGTCCAAGACGAGCAGTAGTGTCCAGATTCATTGAATTTTAGATATGTCTAAGATTTAATGAATACATCATTTAATCTAGGATGTGTGTGTGTATGTGTATATTAAATTCGAAATTAATAATAATATTAGTTATATAGATAATATTATTATTATTATATAGTATTTAATTTATTTGATAAATTCAATATCTAAAATAAATAGAGATATCATATATCTGATTTAATTTAAATTGAGATATAGTATCTCAGATCTAATTAAATAGACAGATATCATATCTCATATTTAATTTTCGAATAGAGATATCATATATCTGATTTAATTTAAATGGAGATATAGTATCTCAGATTTAATTAAATAGACAAATATCATATCTCAGATTTCAGCAGGCTTTTAATTTGGATTAATTGAATAGATTAGATTAGATATGTTGGACAGATTTAATTAATATCCAAATTCAAATTTCAAGATTAATTTAGATTATTTTTGAATATTTTAATACGGCCCATTAGGGTTTTAGAAACTCTATATTAGATGAAGGTCTAGTCGTATTAAAAAGAGAGACAAGCCGCAAAAGAAATCCTAGAGAAAACAATACGTGAGACGCAAAGTAAGAAGGCGCTAGCACACTGCCGTACGTGTTGGAGAGCTGTTTGGTGTGGATACCGGTAGAGGGAGTGGATTCGTAAAGTCGGCTCCTAGAGATTGATCGAGCAAGGTGTTAGCCCACAAGTTTTCATAGGACGTATACGACTTCGTATAGGAACGGTTTTTCTAATGAACCCAATTTAAACGCCGTTGATAGATCCTCTTCGGGATTTGTAAAATTTTAATGGATGAAATCCTTCCGCTGTGTGTACGGATCCCTCCACTAACCCGATACAAAATGACGTTTTAAACTCATTGGAGACTTCAAAAACACCAAAATCAGACCACAACACCAAACCCTAGCTTCTTGAACGAAAATCCTTAATTAGAAACTCAAAAGCTTAGGATTTTCGGTGTTTACCTGAATCGGTGGTCGGCTTGGTGAGCTTGGCTCCTTACTCTAAGTATGGAAATTTGTTGATCTCTCCTCTTCCTTCAGCTGGGCACGCCCCTAGGGTGCCAAAAATGAAGAATTGAAGCCTTTTTAAAATAGCTAAAGAGGATCCAAGCAATCTGGAATATCTGGTGTTTATTTTTGTTCAGTGGTTAACGAATTAGATCAGGCTTTTGACTTTATCCTCAATAATCTCTAGAGAATTCCAAAAGGGGTACATGTGGCACATTCTCATCCAAGTTTGGCATATTTTTACTTTTCAAATGGTGAAAATTACCTATTTTGGCCCGAAATTTATGTAAATTACCAGTTTTGGCTCGGAACTTCTTTATTTTCTCTTTCTTTTTCCCAAAGCACTCCAGATGATTAAAAGGGGCTAGGTGGCGCCATCTTGGCCCCACAAATATGCTCCCTTTGATTTTTATTGAATTTTCCCAATTATTTGATTTATCCTTTTATCCACTAGTCCTTGTTGGGCCCTGTTGGTTAAAAGGGTGCTTCCTTTTGCACTTTTCTTCAACTTTTCAGTCATTTTCCCCTAATTAGACATACATATGTGGCACCACTCTGCTCTCCCATGTGGCCCCACATTTGTCTCATACAGTCCAAAAAGAAGCCCCTAATTGGTCCTTATCGGTTCTCTTTTTACCAGTTAACATCCTGTGGGACCCGTATTTTGTGTTTGGGCCTGAGTATGGATAAAATCATCTGATTTTCTCTCTCCTCCTTCATGTAGAAAAAATTGAATGCTTAAGGGGTAAGGATTTGACTTTTCTACCCCTGTGATGATTACTTACTTTTTGCTTTTTAACCCTGTAGTGACACGTGTCCTCCAATAGTGATTACACTAACTTTTTATCTTCAAAAACGCAGGGCATACCTGACTGCCCTGAAAATGCCGTATGCTTACTAATACCGGCATATTTTCACTCAACTAATTGTCTCATACCTTAGGGCATAGTTTAAATATCATTTTTACCAACTGGTTAATACTGTATAGGTCCTCTGTGCCCCTTTTCCATTGGCACTTTTAATTTCACGGCTTATACATACTAGGTCCACTGACCTGTATAGCCGATTTACTTAGTCCCAGAAAGGCTTCCTAACTCTCGACATTCTTGTGACTCTTCTCAAACTTGGTCGTCCGCCTACTTTAGGCTTATTCTCAGTTCTCAAGGTCCAAAATTCAGGATATTACAGATGTGGCTAGACTTTTCACATTCGTAACAAATGATTGGCTTCTTCGGCTCAATGCTGGAGCTACCCTTATGAAACTTTCTAAATCCTTGGTCCTTCTTGTAGAATTTCTTGAATCTCTGAACCATCATGCCTAGCTCTTCATCTTCGTCTTCATCTTCGTCATCATCTGAGTAAATTCTTTGACAGTCTTGAGGGCAATTCCTTCACTTTTGCCACCAATCTCATCAAGTCATTTTCTGAACTTGATCTTCCCTTCATATTCTTAAAGGCTACCAAAAAGAGCTGCTACCGACGCCATTAATTCTCCACGAGCTTCTTCAATCGCAGTGACTTTGGCTTCTCATTCTTTGCTGAGGTTATTTAAGATTTTCCTCACTTGAACGGGTTGATCGTATTCTTTGCCCAAAGCGGCAAGTTGATTAATCAGATGAGTGAATCTAAGCTGGAATTTGGCAATGGATTCCCAGACTTCATCCGAAGTAAATCATCCTCAGTCATAAGGGTATTTACTCGGTTCTCCTTGATTCCAGTCGTTCCTTCATGAGCTATCTCAAGAGCATCCTACATAGCTTTAGCAGATGATAAAGTGTAGATACGGAAATATGTTGGGATCCGTACAAGCAGCGGAATTAAAAACTTACGAATCCCATCGGAGGATCCATCAACGACGTTTAAATCAAGTTTAGAAAAGGAACCGTACGTATGCGAAGGGTTCAACATTTCGTTCAACTCGACCTGGTGCGCATCCCAAACGTCGTGCATCTCGACCGTCGTACGTCTCGAACGTGGTGTCATCTTGTTCGATCAAACAAGAGCTGACTTTGTGGGTCTCCTCCCTCTACCGGTATCCACACGAACAACCTTCAAACATGGACGGAAGCGTGCTAGCGCCTTTGAACTGTACGTGTCTCTATTATTTTTCTCTCTAAGGTTTCTCGCGGCTTTTCTAATACGACTGACTCTTTTTCCCGTAGGGTTTTTCTAAACCTTATATGCGTATTATATTCAAAATTAATCCTTATTAATTTTGAAATTTGAATTTGGATTAAAATAATATATTGATTAAATCTATCTTATAGATCTAATCTAATCTATTTATTTAATCTAAATTAAAAGCCTTCTGATTTAATTTATCTCTATAAATTAAATCTGAGATATGATATCTATCTATTTAATTAAATCTGAGATATTATATCTCAATTTAAACTAAATCAGATATATGATATCATTTATTCGAAAATTAAATATGAGATACAATATCTCAATTTATTATAGTTATTTAATTTATCAAATAAATTAAATATTATATATAATATTATTATTATTATTTCGAATTTAATAATAAATATATATACATATATTTATTATATACACATCCTAGATTAAATACAGTATTCATTAAATCTTAGACATATATAAGATTCAATGAATCTGTAAACTTTTGCTCGTGTTGGGCTATTCTTGTGTGCGACCCTGCAGGCCCACGTGAGATTGGTAGTGGGTCAATACTGTACCAGCCCAAGAGTCGCAAGCGGCCTCTAGCAAGACATTGTGACTACCCAATTCAAATGGAGATTGATGATACGATACAACCTATCGTACAACCATGTCACATCCCCTTTGTCACGTGATAATTTGGTCAAGGATGAGGCATGGATAATGTCAAGTTCCTTTTCTTGACCATTACTTTCTCAATTCTTGAGTAGTCTAACAATTGAAATGGAAACTCCTTTCCATCGTAGTATGGTCATACATTTCTCAGACTCACTCATCGAGGGGCCCAGTATTATCTATCTACAAATGTGAGGGACAAATTTCATCTTGACCATTCACATTCCTCTGCATGAAAACCACTAATCCCGATCATAGCCTTTATCATCACCTGGTTAAAGGTGACTTTTGACTAGGTCAAAGATCAGCGACTCATCATGTAGGAATCCATGATGATCTCAGGTCAACGGACGTTGTGACTCGGTTATACATGAGAAAAGCTTATGACTTAATCCATGCAGCTTTCTCATAGTGGGTCGGTCCAGCACCTTGTACTCTTACAAGTGCCTATGACTTTGACTCATATATCCATACTCATCAAAGTCATACTGGTCTTATTTCATCTTCGCTCCCGCGTAGATGACTGACCAGGGACATTTAGGATAATCTATAAGATATATCCAACGATTAGTTATCACTATAAACATACAAATGAAATGATAACTAAAGGAGAATATTTCAAATAACATAAACATCTAAAGTACAATGACTTGCCCATAGGGCATAATTTCCAACAGAATACTCTTTTTGATTAAGAGCACTTTAAAGCATGAGGATTGCCTTGCTATTTAGAGTGACTTGTCTTCTGTCATTCTCATCATATTCTTCTTCTAGCTTTGGAGTTCTAACCCCACCTTGAACTGAGGATGGTTGATAGTCTCCTCTCTCAAACACCCTCCAAAGGCCATATTCAGTGGCCAATACGAAAACTCTGAACTTAGCCTTCCAGAAGGAGTAATGCTCGCCATTAAAACCCGATAGATGGTCTGTTGATCGAAGCTCCATCAAGTAAGATTTCGTCCATATTGATCCTTTTCGAGATGTTAAGCTCTTTTGAGAAGACCTTGCTCTGGTACCAAATATAAATGGAGGAAATCACCAAGAGGGGGTGAATTGGGGATTTAAAAAATTCTTTTCTGAACTCCCAAGATCAAACAGAAAAACAGGGTAAAACAAAGGAGGGGGAGAAAAGCTAGACACAAGAAGATTTATACTGTTTCGGTCTAAATCTTTGACCTACGTCCAGTCCCCAGACACTCTGGGATTTTCTACTATCACTCAAATAAGTTACACACTCTGCATTCGAAAGTTATCCTCTCACTAGGATACACTCCCTCTTACAAGTTGTAAACTGATAATCCCAATCTCACAGTCCCACGACTTGAGATTCTTACAATAAATGATATTCAATGATAAACTCTCTAAAAGAGCAGATGAATTAATCATTGAAGTACAATGTATCAAAATATACTTTACAAGTAGGTAGAAAACACTAAATGCAGTTGAAACTTGATAGCTTTTCGTTTTCTGTATGTTGGTTGTTGTAGAGACTTGAATGCTACAATTTATATATGAAGAGAGCATTAAATGACCGTTGGAATCATTAATGTAACCGTTGGAGACATTAAACTAGCGGTTAGGTTATAACTTGGTCCAGTCTCTCTCTTGCTTTGAGTTAATCCAGGTGCTCAACTAGGGTTGTTGACTTTCCTTCAGATTAATCTGTCGGGAGATGATGCTTCCATGGAGGGAAAGAAAACATTTAAACCTTTGCAAAGTACACAGAATGATTTTCCAAAAGGATGCTAAGTTTTCTGGACCACCAATAAATGTGCTGACGTCACCTTTTGCTTTAAGCTTAATCTTCAATCTAACACTCATTTAATCTTCTGAAACTCACTAACAAACTGATCAAACATAGTTAAGAATAGTAATGAGTGATGATAAGAAGTATCTAGATTAAACATGAAGATTTCACAAAATCGAGAAAGCTGATTTTCAAACTGAGCAATACAAACTCGAGTTTGTTCAAGCAAATTGGAGTTTGCAACTTTCACTCAGGAGCCAAACTTGAGTTTGGAAACACAAACTCGAATTTGGTTCTTTCTGAAAAAGATCATCGCGATTGAGCTTTGGACAACATTTTGAAATAAGAGCAAACTCGAGTTAACAAGTGACAAACTCGAGTTTAGGACTTTTGAAGAGAAAAAAGGTTTTTAAGTCCACAAAGCTCAAATTGGAGTTTCCAAAAGCAAACTGGAGTTTTCTTAAGTTTAAAATAGTGAGAAGCTCTCTGCTTGACACAAACTCGAGTTTGCTCACTCAAACTTGTAAATGGAGCAAATCACCAAGAGGGGGTGAATTGGGGATTTTAAAATTCTTTTTCTAATACTCTGTTTTATAGAACTAAAGCAGAGCAGAACATAGGAGAGTAAGAAGAAGCTTGACACAAGAGAATTTATACTGGTTCGGTCTAAATCCTTGACCTACGTCCCGTCCCCAAACGCTCTGGGATTTTCTCGAACTCACAAGATCAGTTACACACTCTGCACTCGAAAGTTATCCTCTCACTAGGATACACTCCCCCTTACAAGTTGTAATCTGATATTCTCAATCTCCAAGTCTCCTTGACTTGAGATTCTTACAATAAATGATTTCAATAAATGAAACTCTCTCTAAGAGTGGATAATAATAATCACAGAGGTACAAATGTATCAAAAGATACTTTACAGTAGAAAACTGAAAGAGTAGTTGGAAGCTTGAATGATTTTCATTTTTGCAGATTGGTTTATGAAGAGACTTTAATGCAACTCCTTATATATGAAGAGAGCACTAAATGACCGTTGGATTCTTCAATGTAACTGTTGGAGACATTGGAATAGATGTTAGGAACACTTTGGTCTCTTCTCTCTCTACTCTTCAGTTAATCCAGTTGTACACAAGATTAGGGTTGACTTCCTTTGAATTTAATCCATTGGAAGAGCAGCTTCTAGTTAGGGAAAGGAAACATTAATCCCTTTGCAACGTGTAGAGAATGATTGTCAAAAAGAATGCAAGTCTTTTAGCCTTTGCATTTAAGGTGTTGACGTCACTTTTTGCTTTAAGCTAACTCTTCATTTAATACTCTTTAAAGAGTAAATACCCTTTTAGGTCCCTGGAAAAAAACACGGGACCCATTTTGGTCCCTGAGAAAAAAAAAGGTCATTTTTCCTCCTTTTTAGGGACTAAAAATGACCTTTTGGGAATTTGTGAGGGATTAAAATGTCCACAAAAAATGACTAACAAGGACTAAAAGGGACCTTATTTTTCCTTTTCCTGGACTAAAAATGACTTTTTTTTTCTAGGGACCAAAATGGGTCCCGTGTTTTTTTTTCAGGGACCAAAAAGGGTATTTACTCCTCTTTAAATCATCTGAAACTCACTAACAAACTGATTAAACATAGTTAAGAATAGTAATGAGTGATGATAAGATCTATCTAGATCAAACATGAAGATTTCACAAATTCGTGCAGTTTGATTTTCAAACTCAGCGAAGCAAAGTCGAGTTTGATCATCCAAACTAGAGTTTACAACTTTGCTTCAGAAGCCTAAACTCGAATTTACAAAACCTAACTCGAGTTTTCTTCACCCAGAGAAGAATGTCGCGATTTGATCTTTGAAACAAGTTTTGAGTAAGAGCAAAAACTCGAGTCATTAAGTTCCAAACTCGAGTTTTGGACTTTTATGATGAAAATAAGTTTAAGTCCAAAAGCTACAAACTTGAGTTTCCAAATCCAAACTGGAGTTTTCAAAAAGTTCAAATAGAGCTAAGCTCTCTGCTTGGTATAAACTCAAGTTTACAATCTTAAACTCGAGTTTCCATAAATGTTTGGAAAAATGGAAAACTCTCTGTATGGACAAAACTGGAGTTTACAAAGATAAACAGGAGTTTTCAAATCTTTAGAAACATTGAGATGTTCTCTGTCAGTTCTAAACTCAAGTTTCTAAACCAAACTCGAGTTTTCCTTTAAAAATGAAAATCTTTGAAAACTCTCTGCCAAGAGCAAACTTGAGTTTGTAAATTCAAACTCGAGTTTGCCAAAGTTAGGAAACTTTGAAAACTCTCTGTTAAGACTAAACTCAAGTTTTCCCAAAACATGGAAAACTTTGAAATCTCTTGGCCAAGTGCAAACTGGAGTTTGGCATATCAAACTCGAGTTTGCTTAAGTTGGAAAAGCATTAAGATTCTCGGCCAAGCAGAAACTCAAGTTTACCAAAACCAAACTCGAGTTTGGTTAAGTTCGCAATTCCTTGGAAGCTCTCTGAGTAATACAAAATCAAGTTTACATATACAAATTCAAATTTGCCTTACCTTGAAAAACTTTGAGTGCTCTCTGTATAACTCAAACTCGAGTTTACCACTAAACAACTCGAGTTTGCTTAAGTTTACAAGAGCTTGAGCAATTCTCTGTCTCAACAAAACTCGAGTTTTCAAACACAAACTCAAGTTTGCCTTTAACAGTAAGTTTTTCAGTTTAAAAGACAAACTTCCATTTAAGTTTACAATTGTCAGTTATTATCAAAAACACATAGAGAACTAACAAAACTCGAGTTTCCTCAAAATAGTGGAAACTTGAAAAACTCTCTGCCAAGAGCAAACTCGAGCTTGCTTAAGTTAGGAAAACTTTGAAAACTCTCTGTCTAACACAAACTCGAGTTTAACATAACAAACTCGAGTTTGCTTTAACTTGAAAAACTTGGAGTGCTCTCTGTTTGATTCAAACTCGAGTTTGTCTAAGTTTGAAAACTTTGAGCAACTCTCTGTCAAGTCCAAACTCGAGTTTGACAACTTCAAACTCGAGTTTTCCTTTGACAGTAAGTTTTTCAACTTAACAAAGACAAACTTCGATTTGAGTTTACAATTGTTAATTACCATCAAAACACATAGAGAACTAACAATCCTCTCACTAGGATACACTCCCCTTACAAGTTGTAAATTGATAAACACAACCTCAAAGTCCCACAACTTTGAGATTCTTACAATGATTGATAATCAACGATAAACTCTCTAAAAGAGCATATATAATAGACACTGAAGTTCAATGTATCAAAAGATACTTTATAGATGAGTAGAAAATAGTAAATGCAGATGACATTTGATAGATTTTCATTTTCTGTATTCTGGTAGTTGTAGAGAATTGAATGCTTTAACTTATATATGTTGAAAGCATTAAATGATCGTTGGAATTATTAATGTAACCGTTGGAGACATTAATGAAGCAATTAGGTTGCAACAAGGTCCATTCTCTCTCTTGCTTTGAGTTAATCCAGATGCTCAGACATTCCTGTTGACTTTTTTGGAAATAAATCCATTGGATGGTGTGACTTTCACAAGAGGAAAGAAAACATTTAAACTTTTGCAATGTCCAGGGAATGATTTACCAAAAGGGTGCTAAGTTATTTGGACCAGCAATAAATGTTCTGACATCACCTTTTGCTTTAACCTTAATCCTCATTTTAATACTCACTTGATCATCTAAAACTCACTAACAATCTGATTAAACATAGTTAGGAATAATAATGAGTGATGAGAAGAAGTATATAGATCATCTGTGAAGATTTCGCAAATTCGAGAAAACTGATTTCATAACAGAGCGCTTTAAACTGAAGTTTGTTCAAGCAAACTAAAGTTTGTAATATTTCACTCAAGTGCAAACTCGAGTTTAATTCCACAAACTTGAGTTTAGTTCTTTTTAAAAATGAACATCGTGATTGAGCTTTGAAAGACATTCTGAACAAGATGAAAACTCGAGTCATTAAGTGGCAAACTCGAGTTTAAAATTCATATTGTAAATGAGTTTAAGTTCATAAAAGCTCAAACTGGAGTTTTCAAGATTAAATTCGAGTTTTCTTAAGTTCAAAATATAGTGAAAAGCTCTCGGCCTGGCACAAACTGGAGTTTAAAAGTCTAACTCGAGTTTGCTTAAAAGAGTAAATTCTTTGAAAATTCTTTAGCCTAGTGCAAACTGGAGTTTGACATATTGAACTCAAGTTTGTTTAAGATGAAAAAATGCTTTAAACTCTCGGCCAAGCACTAACTCAAGTTTAACATATTAAACTCGAGTTTGTTTAAGATGAAAAATTGTGAGAGCTCTCGGTCTTACAGAAACTCAAGTTTGCCAATACTGACCCAAGTTTACTTAACTTATAAAAACTTTAAAAGCTCTCGGCCAAGGACAAACTCAAGTTTAAATGACCATACTCGAGTTTGGCTAAGTTTGTTGAATATGATTAGTTTTGATGATGTCTTATATAGATGTTATTATTAAGAGCAAAAAGATTGTATAATATATTTATCTCCTACATTGACTAACTACTATGTATTTAATGTAGATTAGTCCAAGATGAATTATAGAGATTAATCAAGGAGATAAGAGATTACAAAAAGAAGAAATTGCAAGGAAGCAAGAAGTTATTAAAGTATTTTGGGAGTAATCAAGAAGAAGAGGAGATATTGAAAAAGGTAGAACTTGCAGAGAATGATTAGTCCAAATTAAATTATGGAGAATGATGAAGAGAAGAAAGAAAGAATTGAATTGTGGAAAATGATCAAGAGAAGAAGAAGAGAAGAGAAGAAAGAAAGAATTGAATTGTAGAGAATGATCAAGAGAAAATGAAAGAAATGAAGAACTTGCTAAATGTATTAAGAATATCATAGTTCAAGTTATCATAGTTCAAGTTTTTAGATTGATTCTAGAAGTCTCCATGATCAAATGGAAGTTGGAATGGCTCAAATCGGAGTTAAAATAAACAAAATCAAGCTTCAGAATGATCTAACTCGAGCCAAGAAGTCTAAACTCGAGTTACAACGTTTTTTATAGTGTTTTGGGCATCAGATAGGAGTTGACTCGAGCCAGAAAATCATTGACTCTAGCCAGGGTCTAGACTCAAGTCAGCCACTAATTGGCTCGAGCCAACAGTGATTTTCAGCACTCTGTTCACTTCTGTTTCACGTTCAGCTGGGCGAGGTCTGATAATTCCATGATATCTCCCAAACCAAAGATCGGATTGAGGTGAAACAAATTTTGTATGAAACTAGACTCTCAATGCATCATTTTAATACAAAACTCAAGTCCAAAGGAGTTTAGGTGAGAGAGCTATGAATTTCACAAGTTGGTACATCAATTAACGTCACACAGCAGACCAAGCTTCAGTATTTTGGGTGTATCTCACAAACTACAAATCCAATTGAGATGAAACCGGTAGCATATGAAAGTAGACTCAAAATGCGTTCCATCAAGATTTGAACCAACCAAAACGGAGCTCAGACCAGGGAAATATGACCTTCGAAAGATGACAGTCAGTTCACGATGTTGCAAAAACGCTAGTAAAAAACAACCTTCATTCATCGGATCATAACGGTTAGAATACAATGAGTTTGGAGCTGTTTTTTTTTTTTTTTTGCAATGGAAAGAAGACTTAAAGAGCTATATGAGGATAAGTGGTTTGCCAAATTTGGAGCTATATCAAAGACGTTACACTCACTGGAAATTGACCCTTGTGTCTTGCATTTCGAAAAGACAGAGAGCAAACCAAGTTTTGATGAGCGGGTTAACTGATTCAAGTGAAGTGAAAGTCAGACAGAGAAAGACATTTTTAATGACTGTTTATTGTTTTATAAATCATTACGTCTTACGAACTGCTTTTAGGAAGTTGCGAAAAGATTTTCAAAGTTATTTAAAGTTTTATCAGACACCTAATTCCCCCCCTCTTGGGTGATAGTCAGGTCTAACAAAGTTAAGATAGCTTGATTTACACTCTATCAAGGTCAAACTCGAGTTTGTCTTTGACAGTAAGTTTTTAACTTAACAAAAACAAACTTCATTTAAGTTTATAATCGTCAGTTATCATCAAAACACATAGAGAACTAACAATGTCGCCCCCTCTTTAAACCACCATTTATATTGACAGTTAATTTTAACTAAAATTGCTTAAATATAAGCCATATGTAATTTATGTTTCCAACTCATTATAACACCTCCCTCCCTCCATCAATCTTTTTGGAGGAAAAAAAGTTGGGAAAATCCTTTTAAGGTCCTAAAAAACTAAAAAATTATAAAAAATAGTCCCATAAAAAATTCTCATATAAAAAAAGTTTTAAAAAATTATTAAAATCCACAAATAGAATTATCAATATCTTATTCAAAGAGTTGTCAATAAAAAAAATTGAGACATTAGAATTTTCTCTCAACTTTTTTGATATTTTTTTCTTATCTCTTGGACCTTAAAGAATTTTCCCAAAAAAGTTCCTTCCCCCTCTCAGCAGCTTCCTTGTCCTCCCAATCGCCGGCGTTTTCTGCTACTCGTTGGCCGCTTTCTGCTGTTCGTTCGCCAATGGATAGGAGCAAAGTTCAAGTGCTTTATGATGCTTGCTGCGCTATATTTTCTCAGAAAGGGCTTTCAACTTTTCAGCAAATCCAATATCTGAAAATTCTCCTTGGTGGCTTGGTGGGTTGTCATCCTTTTCGGCCAAGTGCTTTTGTTCTGTTTTTTTTCCTGGGTTAGTAATGTATCGATGATTTGTTATGAATGAAATTAGATTTGCAGACAGAATTGAAGTTACTGATGTGGGAATCAAAGAGTTTTGTGACGAGTGATTCTCCGATTTCAAGCCCAGAGAGCGGCGGAAGCAGGGGATTGCTCGTTGACCTAGATCTCCAACCCTCAATTTGTCCAGAGTATGTTGCTGTTTTCTGCTGCTCGCCCATCTGAGCTTGCTTGCTTGAGTTCTCAGTTCGGTGTGAATATATTTGCTTCTTATTTCGTTCCATAAACCGTTGATTTTGAGTGAATATATCAGCGGATAAAGAAAACAAAAGGCAGAGCTTTGTGAAGGAGACCAGGGATCGAAGGAAGCGGAGCTTTCATCTGATTTTTCTATGGCCGGCGATGAGTGAGAAGAAGGTGGTGGGTGGGAGATCGCCGATTATTGGGGGAGAGAGGAAGGAACCTTTTTTTCCTCCAGAAAGATCGAAGGAGGGAGAGAGAACCAAGGAGGGAGGGATGAGGTGTGATGTGACGATGAGATGAAAAAATAGAGTACATAGTGAAAATTAACTATTAACACGGGTTAAAAAGAGGACGGGTAAAGGTGCAATATTATACATGTGCTTTACCTCGGGAGTGTCCAGTACCACGAGCTTTTTTCTGGGACAAAAGTACACACGTGGTTATGTTTTGGGAGCAAAAATACCACGAGCCGTTAGTTGACCTTGACCGTTAACTTGGATGGAAGTGAATAGTAACGCGGGTGAAATTACACTTTTGCCCTTATTTTTAGGTGAAATTACCATTTTGCCCTTAGTTTAAAAAAAAAACTAAAATACCCCGCTGGTGGGCCCCACCACCGGCCACCCCACCGCCTGCCGGCCACCCCACCGCCAGCCGGCCGTGGTGGGGCCCACCGGCGGGGGTATTTTAGTTTTTTTTTAAACTAATGGTAAAAGGGTAATTTCACCTAAAAATAAGGGCAAAAGTGTAATTTCACCCACGTTACTGTTCACTTCCATCCAAATTAACGTTCAACGTCTGGTCAACTAACGGCCCGTGTTATTTTTACTCTCAAAACGTAACCACGTGTGTACTTTTACTCCAGAAAAAAGCTCGTGGTGCTGAGCACTCCTGAGGTAAAGCATATGTGTAAAGCACATGTGTAAAATTGCTCATTTACCCAAAGAGGACGACGTTGTTTTTAGAGTTGAGTAACATTGAAAAAAAAAACTTCCAGCCGGATTACATTAAAATTTCACCAATACTCCATATTTACACCTGAATCCATTTCAAATGGGGAGCGGCTATGGTCCACTGCAGTGGACCGTCCGCTGCCCTTTTCTGCCTAATAAATGCCCAATAAAAACTATGCGCGGTTTTGTGTGGTAAAAATTTATTGTGCAAAGAAGGGCAGCGGACGGTCCACTGCAGTGGACCGTAGCCACTCCCCTTCAAATGAGTTATCAATGTGAAAGCGTGAGGCAAAACTTTCAGACTATTTGGTAGCCTATTAGAAATGGAATTATTTAAGAAAATTGTCATATTTTGTTTGGGATACTTAATGCCTTTCCATAAAACAATCACTCTCAAAAGGGGTATATGTCTTTTGGCATAATGAGGAAAAAATGAATAGCTGAAAATTTAGAGCTGAGAATCAAGGTCGGCCCAGTCCTACAGGACCTGAAGTAAGAAAAATATTTGTTTTTCAAAGCCCGGCTAAGCCGGCTCTACCGGACCTGAAAATTACTATTCTAAATTTCAACTATTTTTCCTTCGATTTTTTTAAAAGAAATATAATTAGTAAATTGCAACCAAAGTTCTAATCTATCAAATAAATGTTATCAACATTAATATCTAAACAATATAAATCATTCAACAAATAAACACATTTATTAATTCGTAATAAAAAACAAAGAAACACAAAGAAAAAAATATTAAACAAATGAATTGTTTTATATATGCCCACGACAAAATGTCTTTCCCTCTCGTAATTTTGTGTGTCTGCATATTCCTTCGATTCATACATGATTTTACTGATTTTACTAACAAGTAAAAATAGTTATACTTATTTTACACAAAATATATTTATAATTTATTACTTATATAATATTGTAATACCAAAATATGTGTTTATTTAATATGTGTAATACCAAAATAGTTATACTTATTTTACACAAAATATATTTATAATTTATTACTTATATAATATTGTAATACCAAAATATGTGTTTATTTAATATGAAAACATCCTTTCTTTAAATTTATAATAACTAATTATGTGTTTTAATACAGAATAATAATAGACATAAAAAAGGGTTATAGTTTAAACTAAAAAAGTCTAAATAATTACAAATAAACACATTCATTAAGTGGAAGTCTATAACCTAAAAAAATCTAAGTAATTACAAATAAACATATTCATTAAGTGGAAGTTTAGGTAATTATTTTTTTTTTAAAAAAATACAGTTAAACGGGCCTAACGATTAAGACCGAGGCCCTACAGGGCTGGTCTTGTGGGCCAATTTCAAATTTCTGACCTATTTTTCAAGCACGGGCCTTGTTGGGTCAGAGCTTAAACGGGCCGGTCCGACAAGCTCAGCCCGATTTCCTGACTCTAGCTAAAATTGCTCTTAATTTTCTTGGCACATTTTTTCTATTTTATGTCAGAAATATTTTTTATATATCTTTTATGTTTTTTTTCTTTTACATTACAAAAGAAAATTACATGAGGGAAAATAAATCTCAAACACTCATAGTCAACCTAGCACCTTAAATTACTAGGGCACTCCTCAAGAATTATAGAAATAGAAATACCTAACTTAGCCAAGGCATCTACAATTCTATTACTGGATATATCTTATATGTTTCTATTCCTATACTATATTTTTCCCGCTAAACGAAAGGTATTTTCCTTTCCGTTCTAAACCATATCTAAAAAAAACATAAAGCTTTCTTTTTCCTATAGCTAACATTTCTACATTGACCCTCATCGATCCAAAAAAATGCTTTGCTGCAGAAATTTTCACACCCATTTCAGGTATGGCACTATTTGCGAAAGCCTATATGTCTATCTCTCTATAAAATAAATATATGCTTTACTCCGAAGAATTTCAGAACTACTAACAAGGGTAATATTATTAACCCTTCCTAATCATTTCTAGCTACACTAACAATCCTAATTACAGTCTCCTTGAGAAGGAGAGAATTGGGAAATCCCTAATTCCTTTTTTTAAGGTGTCATTAGTAAAAGTTGTTGAGTGGTCAGTTATACTGGAGTCATCTTCTATTACCACAGCATTTTGCACCTTTTCCTTCCTGAAGTTTCTGCCACAAACACAGCATTTCTCTTGGACCCTGGTAATGAGCAACAACATAATTATCCTGGCAACCCTCATTATACACTCTTGCTTCGTGCTCGTACCGAACCTCCAGACCCTCCTTCTTCATGTCCGCGATCCAGATTCCCATCGCCACATCTTCTAACTTGAACATCTGCCAGATAGTGTTGAAGTGGTTGAGTTCAAGACACTTGTTTCCTTTGGTCTTTTTTTTTTTTTTTTATACTTCTCCAATCCTTAATGTATGACCTAATTGAATTGAGAGTTGATCCTTTGGTCTTTTTTTTTTTTTGCTTTCTAGATACTTCTTCAATCCTTAATGTATGACCTGATTGAATTGAGAGTTGATCTTGATCCCAAATATAAGATCTATTTCCCATATCTATCAAATGTTCCCCAAATTACCCCTATTGATACTCCAACAAAAACTAAGAAAGAGAAAGGGGGAGGGAATTAAGGATGATAATTAGAGTGTTATATTAATTAACTTAACTAACTTTCTTAACCTAATCAAATTAGTAAAATAGGTCTAACATTAAGGAAAAGAGTAGAAGTTTTAAAGAAAAAGTAACCAATTTTGGAACTTTATATACCTTTAATCGACCATCTCTGTATCTCTCGTACACATTCCTAGCTATATCGTGTGAGACTACATAGCCAGGACCATGTGCCCAAGGGGGATAAGTTGAATCAGGCCATTCCTGCAACATACCCAACAGCAAAAGTTAATGTAAAGCCAATCAACAAGATGGTTATATTTTTTACTTTGATGAGCAGTGAAGGAACTTAGCTGATGGTAAAATGAGCCTATAATCAAGAACTAGAAATATTTAACAACATAAGTAACATGAGGTGTCTTTCTTTAAATGAGATTAGAAGATACATATACCTCAGGGCTGATGTACCATTTGCTATCAGTGCTTCGGTGAGGTCGGGAATCCGAATTTATGAGTCCGTAAAGCAAGCCATGAGGCCTGTTCACCCTATTCAAAGAAGCAAGCACTTCATCAACACGAACAAACGCATCGTCGTCTGTCTTCATGACATACTTAGCTGAAACAACTTCTGTCTGTTGAAAAAGATTTGAAGTCAATAAGAGGCAGGAATGGCTCTTCAAGATAAAAAAGACAAATAAATTACCCCAAATATGCAGATTGCTAAAGTTTTCCAAGTGATGATGCTGTAATAATCAACAAATGGCATCAACTGTATGTCTCCATAGGTCTCTGCTTCTCTCCACAGTTCTTCATTTACTATTTGATTTTTATGCTGCATTTCCTCATACAGAAGACATAATTCAGAAAGCCGCCTAATTAAGCACATAAGCTAAGAAGTAGAAACTTTAAAAGACGGAATATTTGGAAAGGAACAAAACATAAAAAGTATTATTTTATTAGTTGATAGCACAAAATTCTTGAAACCAAGCACCCCAACAAGTGTCTTCAGACCTGACCAGCTGAAACTTTTTAGCAACCCACACAAAAGTGACAGGGCGTGCATGAACTTTTGGTGATCAATTTATGAAAAGCTTGCAGGAAATCTCAAGTTTTCAAAGTTATTTAATGAAGCTGTATTTCCGTCATGAACAGATTCTTTTGAATTATATGAGGAGCTCACAAACAGATCTTACCAAAGCAACAAAGAATCGCATAGCAGCTGTATTTGATTGAACTGCATTGTATTGCAGCCAGGTTCTTCTAACAGCCATCCTACGCTTAAAATTGTTAGCTGTAGAGAAAACACCAATTAAGAGATCCAACGGAGTCTGCACAGATAGAGGTCTTGACTTCAATGATTCCAGATCGATAATATGTTCTGTATCTTCTGAAGTGGGTAAACCACTGGCAAGAACAGATATCAACTTGATGTCCCCAGAAATTCTCACCTCACTCACAAGCCATGGTTCCAAAGTCTGAATAGTAAGTCAGTCAGTAAATAATTCAGAAGATACAAGGAAATACTCCCTTTGGTCCTTTTTATAAAAACAACTACTAAAACCGCACAGTTCAAAATGTTATTAAAAATATGTATTTTTCTTTTCAATTATACCCTTGTTCACAAAGAGAGTACATGAGAGATAATAAGTGAACATTTATTGCAAAGATAATGAATTACATATATTTAATGTGGGTAAAAATGAAAAAACTAGTTAAAATTTCAGACAAAAATGTTTTGTTCCTTATACTAAGGACCACCCCTATGAGAGAGATTGTTCCTTATAAAAAGAACTGAAGGGAGAAATAATGAACTCAAAATTAATAACTAAAGCAAGAGAAAAAGATAAGTACCTCACGAAAAGCAAATGATGATATGTGCTTTCCATCAACAGTCATCTGGATTCCCTCTGATCCCCCTAGTAGAGTGGCAACAAATGGTAATCCTTGCTTAAAAGGAAAGTATTTTCTATTTTTAGAATGTCCTGATGCTGAAAATCGCCCTGAAGTGCGTGTGTTCAGACTGGACATTGAAGGTTGGCTAATGTTCTCCCCTACAATCTTATTACATTGCCATAACTCATCAACTGGCAAAGGAAACAGCAATATCAGACAAACAAAATGAAATTTAGTCAAGCAATAGAACTGAAAGCTAGAATATACACAAAACGATAAGGAGAAGCACATATCATTTGCACACAGTGGATCATTATAAACCAAGTAGACTAAGCTTTAGCACAAATGTTAGCAATTTTCAGTTCTGTTGCTAAGGTGATGGCCCAAATACAAAAAAAAAAAAAAAAAATACAAAAAAAAAAAAAGATCTGCTGCTCAGGCCTTAACGAACAAGACCAAACTGTTAGTAGCCAAAGTAAAAAGTTGTGGCTTTATGCCAGATTTCCATTCCACTATCTATACTGGAGAAAAGTATAAAGTTCAAATGCTAGTCAATCAATGAAACTTTTGTTTCAGATTCATCAGAGTAAAATCGTATCTTTATATGGCCAATAACATTTTAAAAATCGTTTTGGCAAGCTAAATCAAGGAAATGAATATGTTCCTTCCATTGTGATAAACATGAATTCAGTATAGATGTTGCATCAGATAAATACTAATAATACTTTTACCTTTCTTGATCTTGTCAGGACTAGGGGATGGACATCGCTCCTCTTCACCCCAATCATGAGCAACAGTCCAGGTGTTTTGGACAATTACAGGATCTTCAGTGATTTTATCACCTTGAAGCCTCACATTATAGTGCAAAATAATTGGGGGGTCAGGCTCCCCAGGAAGAGGTTCGCCAGTCAAATCAATCTGAAAATTACCAAAAAGACCATTGGGGATCCCAATGACAGTTATGGAAGAACCTTGAGTTAGGCCACAAGGAAATTGCAATCTGAAACTACTATTATCAAGTTCTGTTGAATTCATGCTATCAAGAAAATGAGGACATTGCTTCTCTTTCGTTATCCAATTTAAACTGTCATGTGCATGACCCTGCCTTTGCTCTTCAACTGAGTGCATAAGATTATTCCATGCACCTGCAGCTTCTTTGATAGCTTCCACCGCATTAGGTAAACCCTGGACGCGACCAATCAAGTGTTTCAACTGGTTCCATGTCTGTAAAGTTTGTTGCTCTTCTTTGGAGAAGTTGCTTTGATCAAAGAGGCTTGACATGACAACATCAGCAGAAATCACTTGAGAAGAATTCCCAGGATTTTGAATAGCTGGTGGAACCACAGGATTTATCCATTTGAGAGGATCAGTGCCATTAGGGAAGTTAGATATAGTCAGATAGCCTTCTCCAATAGGGTTTTTCATGACTCCATATCTCAGTATCAGAAGCATAAACAAGGAAAACAAGGAAGCCATCAGAACCCCACCATACCATTTATTCATCTTGATGATCATAGGAATAAGAAATCACTCAGGACCTGGAAGTCACAGAACTTGAGCAAAAGGACGCCCAAATTATCATCTTGTGAATAACTTTTATTGTGGAGTCAACGGAACAAAAACTGATGACATATGCACCAAACAAAAAAAGTGGTTTGATTAGACTGTAAGAAACATCTGTAGGAAAGCTTTCACTTCATAGCACCCTAAAATTCATTTCTTTATTTTACCAACCACCAGATCCTGTAACCCCCTTCTGGAAATTAATATATCCTCTAGGTCACTTGGAGAGAGATGCAATCACGTGCTAGACCTGCATCAAGATCAACAAGGCGATTAAATCTTTCTTTTTTTGGGTCAAAGGGGTAAGCACTAACGGTTTGAGGTTGTGAGCAGGATCAAACCCACAACCTCCCATTTACAAGGGAGTATCCATGCCACTAGGCTGCAGGGCCATTGGCACAAGGCAATTAAATCTAAGCAACATAAAACGACCAAATACAATGCCTTATCAAGTTCATCAGCAGTAACCCAAACACAAATTTTACAATACCTCTGTAGAGAAATCAGAGAGAGAAAGATAGAGTAAACATACTCTCAAATGGATGTATTTATTCATATGCTCAATAGGGTATTTATACACAAGAGAGTAATGACTCATTATGATGATTGATTCCCTAATCACTCATAATTCCTATAATCCCTGATTATATGCGATACTCATTAATTATGATATATTTGCACTGATATATTTCCTAACATCTCCCCTCAAGTTGGAGCATAGATGTTAATCATGCTCAACTTGTTACAAGAAAACATAATATAAATAAATCCAAACAAAATTATTTTCTTCTTAAGAACCTCTTCACCCAATTTTCACACACTCCCCCTCAAACTAAAAGCAGCTTGAATGTGAGCAGCCATATTTAATCACCAATAATTTGCTTCTTCATGAGATCTTGAAGTCAACAACAATTACCAAATAGTACTCCAAACGTCTCACTAGAAACCAAACACCTCACCGGAGGCAAGACAACGAACGAGTTACACAAGGACCACCAAACTGTCTCACTTGAGACAAACACCTCACCGGAGGCAAAGCAACGAACGAGCCACATAGGGACCACCAAACTGTCTCACCTGAGACAAACACCTCACCGGAGGCAAAGCAACGAACGGGCCACATAGGGACCACCAAACTGTCTCACTTGAGACAAACACCTCACCGGAGGCAAAGCAACGAACGGGCCACATAGGGACCACCAAACTGTCTCACTTGAGACAAACACCTCACCGGAGGCAAAGCAACGAACGGGCCACATAGGGACCACCAAACTGTCTCACCTGAGACAAACACCTCACCGGAGGCAAAGCAACGAACGGGCCACATAGGGACCACCAAACTGTCTCACCTGAGACAAACACCTCACTGGAGGCAAAGCAACGAACAGGTCTCACAAGGGACCAGCAACACCCAAACATCTCACGAGAGATAAATACCAAACGATATCACCAGAGACCAACACCTCACTGAAACACACACTCTGTCTGGCCATTGTCACTGTTCACGCTACAGTAACAGCGGCCACCGGAAAACCCAAATTGGCCAAGAACTAACCTATAGCTCTGATACCATGTAGAGAAATCAGAGAGAGAAAGATAGAGTAAACATACTCTCAAATGGATGTATTTATTCATATGCTCAATAGGGTATTTATACACAAGAGAGTAATGACTCATTATGATGATTGATTCTCTAATCACTCATAATTCCTATAATCCCTGATTATATGCGATACTCATTAATTTTGATATATTTGCACTGATATATTTCCTAACAACCCCAAAAGCATGTAAATTTTGAGACAACCTTAATATGTCAAGGATCAAAGCTTCCTCATTTTTATCCCACCAAAAACTCAGATTCATAATTTTTTGGCTCTGTATTTGCTAGAATGACCCCCAAAGAAAAGAAAAGAAACAGTACTTTGGCAAAGAACAATTTATCCCCTTCTGCAACATAAGCACGAAACCAATAGGCGTTTACCAGTCAACTCCCGCAACAGTTGGTCAAACCTGAAACGTATTTTTTCCCCTCCTTCAAAAGCTTGCCGAGTTCTTATCCAGAATACTATTAGAAATAAAATATTTGTAATGAACGGACGACATTTGAATTGACATAATCATATAAATAACTTTGATTAAAGTTGGCAGAAACAAGTAACGTAAATATCGAAGAAATTAGGACCACATTAATGGCGGTCGTGTGATGAATCCTTAAACACTAGAACCATATAACTAATTATTTTACATTTAATTTTGTTCTCAACATCACCATAGTTCCTTTTTTTGAGGGAAAAAAATAAATCTCCAAAAGTATAAGTTTGAGTCTCGAAATTTTTTTTTTGGCCTGAGCAAAACTCGAAATGTATTCATCTTCCTCAAATTTCTCGCCATTTCTCCCGACAAAGAATACGAGACTCAAATGAGACCATTTCTCCAGTAATCATAACACTGTAAGGTACCAAATTATATTTGAACTTAATTTAAGGTCGAGCAACCAATTTCCTTCTTGGTTACATGCTAAGCAATTAAATATTTTAGGGAAAAAATGTTTCGATTCTAGGAAACCAAGCAGAATTTTACAGTCAATCAAAGCAGAGAAGTCCATCACACAGACAGATCAAACGCATTACACAGTAAACACGGCCGTAAGAAGTAACTGTAATTCTTTCCTTTTGAAAAGAGAAAGAAAAAAACTAAAAACCAGAGGAATTCAAAGCTCTAGGCAGTCAAGAGTAATGTTAAAGTAGAACACACAGAGAGAAAGAGAGAAGAAAAGTGCTTGAAGCAAAAACTGGAGAGATAGAATCCAAATACCTGGTCAAATTTTCTCGGGAAAAACCCGAAAAGGGAAAGAGAGAAGTGAAGAAACAAGACGAGGAAGAGAGAAGAACGTTTCTTCTTCTTCTTCTTCTTAGGAGAAGACTTGGTTTCTTGCACTTAAGAAAACGAAAAATCTTTAGTTCCAAAAAAAAAAAGGAACAGTGAAGAGGGATTGCTGTTCATGGTCTTAGCGTTGCTTAGTCTCTGTTTGGATTATGGAGAAGCTGATTTTCCCCAGCAAGTACGTAGGAGAAATTTTGTGTAGAAATAAACCCTTAAGAATGCTAAGATTTGAAAATTGTTATATTTTTGTCGAAGACGACAAAAGCCGGGTTTTGAAAATTTAAATATCTCCAGGAGACTTTGGGAGTTTAATAATAAACTGTTATTTCATTTTTGTATTCAGTAAGTGGAATATTTATTTTATTTCTTTAAAGCTTGTTTGGTTTGAAAGAGGGGATAGTAGAAGGGAGGGGTAGAAGAAAATGATAGAAGGTTAGCTCGTTTGATTTAGTTAATGGGGAGGAGGTGATGGGCTTTAACAATCCCTTATTTAGTTTAAAATGAGATAGAATGACCAATGTGAGTTGGCATAGATGGTAAGGGATCTAGGACTAGGCCCTTGGGTCATGGGTTCGATCCCCTCTGCCGTCGCTGGGACTCCTTTGGTAGGCGATCTCGTAAGTCCCCAGTAAGTGCTCATAGAGCCCGGGGCCATGCCCTGGCCTTGATGGGGGACTGATGTCGAACCCCTCCAAAACTTTCTTTTAGCAAAAAAAAAAAATAAATAAAATGAGATAGAATGGGAGAAATGATAGCAATTTATTATTTTATGGGAAAAGTATTTCTCCAATTACTGGAGATAAGTTATCTCCAATGACCCTCAAAACTACGTCGTTTTTAATTAATGAAGAGTGTGTTTGTAATTTTAGGTGAATTAATGAAGGGTGCAAAACGGAAATACCCTTCATTAATTCAAAACGACGTAGTTTTGGGGGTCACTGGAGATAACTTATCTCCAATGACTGGAGAAATCCTTTACCCTTATTTTATACTATATATTTGGTTTTTTTTTTATGGGTAAAGAATTTCTCCAATCACTGGAGATAAATTATCTACAATGACCCCTAAAACTACGTCATTTTGGATTAATGAAGGGTGTCTCCGTAACGGAAACACCCTTCATTAATCCAAAACGATGTAGTTTTAGGGTCACTGGAGATAACTTATCTCTCGTGACTGGATAAATATTTTTCCCTATTTTTTTATTTATGTTATATTTTGTTTTAAGTTAATTTCATAATCATATTGTAACATCCCGTTTTTCAAAAGCAGTATAACATTTTTTCATCAGAGTAGAGCATCGGAACAAAAGTGTAACTGATATATATATTCAAAATGCCCACTGGCTAATTACAGAGACGGTACGATAACTGAGAGTTTCTTTAAAGTAAATAACGACAGAAGTGTCTCCCTGGCAATACCCATGCCGTGACAACAAAAGATAATCTTCAGTCGGTCCCTAAGTGTGCAGCTTGCCTTTCTCCTCGGTCCTCCTGACCCTGACGCTATGTTAAGAGCTGAGGTCCGCACCGGACCTCAGGTAATGGTTAACATTATGTTTACATACACAACATATGCATTACAGATATTCATATTACAAACAAACATATCCCAACAGCACATAACCCCCTCGCAAATGTGTCACACCTAGCTATCGTGTCACACCTAGCAGTCGTTTCATACCTAGCAATCGTTTCACACCTAGCATTTCACACCTAGCAATCGTATCCCAAGACCCAGCAAGCATAACAACAGTACATGAACATATCACAGAGCTAACAACTACCTCATATAAGCATACCATACACATAGCACATATACGCATACAATAAACATTAGAGTTAGTGTTACAGTACGCGAACGTACCTTCGTTGACAATATACGGTACAACCGTTGGTCAGAACGTAATCATAGGTATCCTATAAGGATAACAACGTATTTGTTACTAAACAATCATTATAACAGTCATTTTAGTCAAAAATGACCATTTTACCCCTGACTTCCCCTAATCGGCGAAATTTCGCCAGAGCTTCGCTACTTTGACTCTAATCTTCCAAAATTTCAACATAACTCTTACTCCAACATAATTTTTGAAATATATATCATATTAACCTTAAAACATGATATCTACAATATATTGGAAGATTAAAGATCAAAACAACATCTACCCTAGAACTTCAAGAACTACCGAACAAAAACTAAGAACCGAAGAACTTACCCGTGCAGAACCTCACTACAACTTTCTCCAGAGCTCCTCTCTCTAACTTCTCTCTCTATTTTCTAAATCCTTAAGAGGATTTGGTGTGAGGAATATGCAAAGAGATGCTGGCTATTTATAGAAAAAATGTGAGGCCAACTTGGTAATTTTCCCTTCAATATCAAGCATGGAATTAAAGTCACTTTTTGAAACTCAATTCTCCTCCATACACCATGCATGCCGACCTCCCTTGCCTCCCATTTCAACAAAATGATATCATGTGGTGTCATCCTATCTTGCTTTATGGGGTTTCATCCGATAAAGTCCCCCGATCGATGTTTGAATCGCGTAATCTTAGAAAATCTTAGAAATTCCTTAGCATAGCCCTGAAGATCTAAACTTCCTTTTTAAAAGTATCTGGGTTAACTAAATTTTTGATCCCATTCAGGGTATTTCCTTGCCTGCTGAAGATTTTTGGTCAAACCGTGTCGGTTACGGAAATGATTTCGGGTAACATCAAATTCTGGATAAAAATTCACTGATTCATAATATATCCAGTTGTTTTCTACTTAATCCAAGGATTTCAGGGTAGGATTTAATTTCTATCGGTTCTCATTTATCCTATTTGTTTTTTCACAAAAATCCCTTTCTACTTTATCACTTTTCCACCAACTTGCTTTATGCTTTCACACTTGCACTTTTCTCTCTCCTTTCCTCTTCATTTCTTTCGAATTGCATGGCCACTTTTTGGTCAAAAGATGTTGTTTCCCCTTCTCTTTATCTTTCCTCATCCACTTGCACTCTTTATCCACTTACACACACAACATTTTCTGCTCTTTTTCTCTTCCCTTTTCTTCCTTATTTTCGAATCACATGGCATCTTTTTGGCAAAAAGATGTTGCCTCCACTTGCCTCAAATATCCTAGAATGAAGTGTTCTCATTGGCTAGTGTTTTTGTTTGACTTTTCAACCCTTAATCAACAAGTTTGCTATTTCAACTTTTCTCTTACACTCCACTCCATCCATATTTTCTTGGTGCATCATTCGAATCCCTCCCCCCTTTATTGATTCTTTATTTCATTTAATTAACTTATAATTACATATATATATATACATACATATATGTGTGTATATATATATATATGTATATATACATACATATATATATATATATATATATATATATATATATATATATATATATATATATATCTATATATATATATATATATATATATATATATATATATATATCTATATATCTATCTTATACTCCCTCCGTCCCTAATTATAGGAGCAATTTAACCGATTTTGGGAGAATTAAGGAGAAGAGTTAAATTAGTTAATTTTACTCATTTTCCTAAAATGTCCTTATATAAATTTAAAATGACACAAGTTGCCCTAATTATAAGTATTTCTAATTTGCCTTATGTTAGATATCTATGACATATTAGTTTATTTATGTATATTAGTTGCTTTTTATATAACCATGTGTATACATATATGTGTACTCATATAGATCTATCTACATACATAGAGACACACACCCATATATCTACACACACATGTTTATATATGTGTGTGTGTTTTCACACATATATATCTACACATATATATATTGACACACATAAACACAAATATACATATATATGTACACACACATATATATAATGCTCCTAATAATAAGTATAAATAGGGGTATTATAGGAAAAAATTGACAAAAGTTCAAACTTGCTCTTATAATTAGGACCAAAACCAACTCCAAAATTTGCTCCTATAATTAGGGACGGAGGGAGTAATTAATTATCCTATAAGTTCCCTTCTTTCTACAAGGATTACTTTGTGGTTAATTAGACTTTAGGGTTCTCATACATAATCCATCTTATTTTTCTTAATCATGCTTAATTAATTAGCAATTACCCTTATGCTAATCTTAATCCCTTTTTGGTCACTAATCTTTAATTAGGGTTTGCATATAATTATCCTTGAATATCACCTTTATTTATGCTCAAACAATTAGTCATTAATTATTTAATTAATCCCTTATTAATTGTTGATAATTTTCTTAATTAGTATTAATCATTATCTCACAACTATTTTACTTACGTTGGTATTTTATACTCCATGAAAAATACTAAAAATCATGGGGTCACTTATGATACCCAAAATAATATTTAATTTTGCCTCATTATTTTCCAGGGAAAATAATCTCAAAAATTCCCTAAATTAGAAACAACATATTCTCTAATTTTTAACAAATATTTTATTACCATTTAGGATTTATCATAATATTTTCAGGGCATTTTATGGTCTATAATCTCACTTAAGGATTTTAGCACTTTATTCCTCTAATTTCAATAGAAATTGCCCTAGAAAATAAGATAATTATATCTTAAGGTTTGAGGCCACATATTCACCTATTTCCAATAGGTATTATTCACCAAATTATTATACTTATTATAAGTGGAATTTTTAGGGTATTACACATATATTTTTAATATAAAATAATATATTTTATTTAAAATTATATTAAAAATTTTTATAATTATAAATATTTTTTATTTATGAAAAATTATTTTAAATTATTTTAAAAATATTTTTTATTCGTAAAATTTAATTTTTTTAACTTTTTATTTCATAATGATATTTTTAATGATAAAAATACATTTTTACTCAAAATAATTTAATAATTTTTTTTGTTTAAAAATATTTTTAATTTAAATTTATGTTATAATTATAATAATTTTTATTCATAAATATATAATTTTTATCTTAAATTATTTTTTAATAATATATTTTTATTTTATGATAAATTATTTTAATAATAATCATATTTTTATTCACTATAATATTTTTCATCAAGGGCATTATTGGAATATTACATAAGTTATAAGCGTAAAGCAGTCCAAAATTTTCGTTGACCTCCAAAACCCCCGAATTTGGAGGGGAGTCAAAATAAAGGTGTTGGAGGGGATAAGATGGAAACTTTGGGGGTCATTTCCATCTAAAATTTCAAACCAAATTAAGGCAGGATTCATTTCTCCACCCCTTTCATCTTCCCCCCTCCAACCAAATAGGCCCTTATTGTTATATGTGACTTTTCCTAAATTGACACCATCACACCAATGAAGAAGAATCTGACTTTTATTTGTGCCCTTTTTTGGTGGGGTGTTGTACGTCCAACACTGTGATGTCTTTTCTCAAGTGTTCCCAGCACTCTAAAGTTATTTATAATACAATTTAACCCCTAAACTATTTAAAATGTTGCAAGCTAATCCAAAGTTAATATATCAGTTAGTTTGACCTTTTAAGTCATTGACTCAGCTTCATTTTGACCAAAAAAAATTGACTTGGCATACCACAAAAGCATACGACGCTAAGCCTCGGTGGCGCCATCCTCACTTCAACAAGTCCACATTAGATGCTTTTTTTTATATGCTTCTTCTGTGCTTCTTCTCCTTAAAACTTATAGTTTCGCTCCGTGGGTTAATGAGAAGCTGACACGTGGGTGCTTGCTTTGCAACTTCTTCTATAGATATTTCACCATACCACCAGCAACGGAGGTACATGTTGAATTATTATATATTGTCACATTAGGGCTCACTTGGCATACTCTAGTATATTTTGGTTATTTTAATAAATCCCAAAATAAGGCTCAGTTAAAAAAATCTGAGCTTGGTAATATTCAAAGCTTAAATATGTGCGTAAAACATTTTAATGAATAGTTTAATTAAGTTAGTAATTAATAATTGTCCTTTAAAATGGAGGATGTTACAATTCCACCACCAATGTCCTTGGTACTACCACTAAACTTCCTTCTACCACACTTATCTCAGATTCTATCTTAGTTGGTGACCCACCTTGTGAGGATCTCATTCCCCACCTGGCCAATCACACCACTCTAACTTTAGTTCTAATACTGACGAGATTGAGATTATTGAGCTAGAACCCATTTTGCCTTTCTCTCCTATGTTCATTCCACACCCTCCTTCTCATTCCTCTTCTCCTGATCCCACATCTATTCCATTTTATCCCATGACAGCTATAATTCTTTACACCCCACCTCCCTCCTCTGATGACCTTGTTCAACCATATGCTCCTCTCCGAACCAACCCTCCTCCACCTTCTAATATCACCTTTTCATCTCCTTTCACCCTTTCTATTGATGACAAAAAGGGAGAGAAGATTGAAAGTTCTGTAGCTCATTAGGATCTTATATGTTTCTCCTTTTTGTATATGCTATCTTAGTATTATTGAATTATGTACTCTGATAATTAGAATCTTAATGAGCATACATAATTATTTGGCATTTTTAATCTGAGTGATGTATGATATCTTTCCTAATCTGACTTAATTTTTCAAAAGATTTCCAATGTAATCCAAGTTGTGTAGTCATCAAAAAGGGGAAAATTTAGCTCTTATATTGTTTTGTTTTGATGATAACAAATCTTGATATATAAGTACATTTTTAAATACAAAAAGCATAACAAAAAGTTGACTTTATGATTCAAGTTACTCGAGTGACTATTTTTCACTTCAGGTGATTAAAGAAAATCACTCGAGTGGTAGTGGATGCACTCGAGTGATATATCTTCACTTCCAATTTTTTTGAAAATCACTTGATAAAAATTAGAAGTTATGCAATATCACTCAAGTGATGAAGTAAGCACTTGAGTGATTAAATATCACTTGCAAGTGACTTGCAAAAGTTTTGAAAGTGGGAGAAGATCACTCAAGTGATAGTTTGGGGCACTCGAGTGATATGGTGATCACTAGAGTGATAACATTGACGTGCGAGTCACAGCAAGGCACTCACAGGTGAAATGAAAGTGATGTAATCCATAAAATTAAGAGAATCACTCGAGTGATTTGTGATCACTTGCAAACTCCTGTAAGTGATCCATAAAATCACTCGAGTCACCAAGTAGTGTCAAACTTTTTTTGAAACAATAGAATATCACTCGAGTGATTATTCAGGCACCCGAGTGATTGTCATTATCGCAACACTTCACTGCCAGTGACTATCACACAAAGATCATTTGGCACTCGAGTGACAAGGTATCACTAGAGTGATCTCAAGTCACACTCGAGTGTATATTTATCATCTTTAAAAATCAATGTCTTGATAAATTTGATACCTATCATGAACTTAAATGCACAGTTTTAGGTGATTAAACTATGGATTAATTTTAAAATTAGCAAAAACAAAAATTTGTCAAAAACATTAAATGCATAGTAGAGAAAGCCAACAGAAACATTCAATTTCATCAACGGCTACATTTACTCTCTAACGGACATATTTGAATGCTCACTACGGTCATTAACGACGATTTACCTAGAAATACAGAAGCAGTCAAGACGGAACATTAATGAAGCCAACGACATAAATTCTGTACATTAAGTGATTTGTTATTCTTTGATATCTTTATTGTTCTTCAGTGTTTATTTATCAACTATGTGAGAGAGATTTCCCAACTATATTCAATACTCTTATGAAGAAAATCTCAAGGTAGTAGGACTTTGAGTGAGGTTGTCAACTGACAAAGTGTAAGGGGAGTGATGAGTGTCCTGTTGAGGAACTCTTTTGTATTGTAGTGCCAAGAACTCATCGAATCTTGGAAGTTTAGTGAAAATCTCAGAGCCGCTTTAAGGACTAGATGTAGGTTAAGAGGTTAAGACCGAATCAATATAAACTCTAGAGTACATTTGGGTGAAATTACTCAAACTCTTATCTTTTGAATAAGTTTTAATTGAAATTGTTTTTAAATTTTTAATATCACTCAATTCACCCCTTTTGGGTGAAACCATTGACACTAACATCAATCTGTCTATGAAAAGTCAAATGGTGATGAGGATGTTTTTTTAGTTGAGGGGTATTTTGGTATTTTCTTATTGTATGTAAAGGCTGTTGAGGCAATATAATGGTGATGATAATTTTTGCTTTTGATTTTGAAAATTCATAAGTACTTTTACACCTTAAAAAAAATTTCTTAAAAGTTCATAAGTATTTTAGAGTGTGCTATTTGAGACAACTTCCCATCTATTCTTAATTTAATTTAATTCGATGTAATTTGTCCTTTTTATTCAAACGTTAACGTTGTAATTTGCCTTTGACTACTATCATAACTCGATAAGGGCGTTATCTTCTAGATTAAACCATAAATTCCTAAAGAAATACTCCATCTGATCCTAATTATAGGAGTTATTTAACCGATTTTGGGGGATTAAGGAGAGGAGTTAAATTAGTTAATTTCACTCATTTTCCTTAAATGCCCTTATATAAATTTAAAATGACATAAGTAAAAGTGAATTACAACCTAGCCACATATCTCTCCAACCAACTTTCCTGTCCACACGTTTTATAATTGAAATAATGGTCTTGCTATATAAACATATATGTGTGTATATATATGTGTATACATATAGATCTATCTACACACACACACATATATATATATCTACACATATATATATTGACACACATAAATACAAATATACATATATATGTACACACACATATATACATACATATACACAGAGGTGGACCGAGGTGTATGACTAGGGGGCACTTGCCCCCCTTAAAACGACGTCGTTCATAATTTTTTTTTTTTTAAAGATTAGGGCTAAAATCAGAGGCATATTTTTGCAAAATTGAATCAGAGATAGACGCACTTGTTCGGAGAGAAAGACATAGAGATAGACACAGAGATAGGTCGAAGCTTTTGTTCTTCTTCGCCTCTCATCCTCTCGTCGACTTTGGTTGGTTGTTCGCCGTTCGTCGTGCGCAGCGCAGGGGCTCTTCGTTGTCCGGTTCGTCATTCTTAGTCGTCCCTGAGCTTTCCTTCTTTGTTTTTCCTGAGCTGGATTCTTATATAATTCAGGTCAGTATTGCAGTACTTGAGTAGAATTCAGTTAGTTCTCTAACTCGATTACTTGGATTTTTGCTTTATCTGTCAGTATCCAAGTCAATTTGACTTGGTCTTTCAGGGTTTTGATATCTCTTTTTGCATCTGTTAAGTATTAGTGGGTGCGAATTTGTTTTAAATGATAATTAGTGTTTATCCTTTCTTCTGCTACAACTGGGCAACTTGTTGTTTTAGTTAGTGTTGAATTGCGTTTCGGTTCGTTAATTTCTTTGAAATGTGTCTCAGGATGTGTTCTTGAGGGGACTAAGTATGGATTTTGTAACCTTCCACGGATCCCAATTGAAGTGAGGTGTCTGAATTGTTTCTTCTTGGCTTGTGTGTTTGAGATCGTGGTTGAAGATGGTTCTGAGTAGTCGAACTTTACGTGCTCATGTTATTATTATTAATTTCTTGTTGCTTCTTAGTTGTAACATGGTTTAATATGCTGCTTGCTAGTGTTTTTGCAAATGTGTTGTCTCTGCCCACAATCACTATTTCCTGTTTATTTGCAAATGGGTGGTCTTGCTGGTGTTTTTTCTATTATGTAACTTTTGTTTTTCAATATGTTTGTTTGGTTGATATATTATTTATTTATTCATTTTTGTCATTTGCCATTTTTTAGGATGGAAAGGTATTTAGGTTCTTTTTTACAAAGTCAAGTGGTAGTGGAACTAAACGTCCTCGATCCGAATCTTCATCTATTGATTTAGTTCAAGATAAACAAAATGAGTGTGCTACTCCCTCAAGTCAGAACAAACCAACAGTAGAAGGTCCACCGGATTTGTATGTTCCTGATCCGAGTAAAAGACTTCCTATTATGAGCCTTGCAAAGAGTGCTAAAGAAAGGGAAATGATTTGAAGAATTTATCTAACGAATGGTCCTTGTCAACCAAAACTTGACAACTTTCCTCAATCCTTAATTGGGGGTAAAATGCGTAGATTCAATCCTCAATAGTACAATGAGTTTGGCACATGGTTGGAGTATAGTGAATCAAAAGATGCTATATTTTTCTTGCATTGTTATTTATTTAATTGTGAGCATGGTGATGGAAGGGGTGGTCGGGATTTATTTGTGGGAGAAGGATTTAGCAATTGGAAGGAGAAACAACGGATTCTTAAACATGTTGGAAAAGTTGGAAGCATTCATAAGTTGTGCTTTAGTGCTGCCAAAGATTTGATGAATCAAAACCAACATATTGACATTGTTATTTCTGACATTTCTGACAAAGCCAAACAGGATTATCGTATTCGTCTGAATGGTTCTATTCGATGTATTCGATATCTCATACGACAAGGTTTGGCTTTCCGAGGACATGATGAGACAGATGCTTCAATGAATCAGGGAAATTTTGTGGAGCTTGTGAAATTCCTTTGTGAAAGCAATCAGGAGGTAAATAATGTATCTTTGAATAATGCCCCAGAGAATCTCAAAATGATAGCTCCTTTAATTAGAAAGATATTACACATGTTGCTGCTAGTTTAGTTACTAGAGCTATTATTTCAGATCTTGGGGATAATTTCTTCTCTATACTAGTTGATGAAGCTCGTGATATATCAATTAAAGAACAGATGGCCATTGTTTTAAGATATGTGAACTGCAACGGTGACATTATTGAGCGTTTTCTTGGTCTTGTTCATGTTTCAGATACTATAGCTAGTTCACTTAAAGAATCGATTGAGTTAATTTTTGCCAAAAATGGCTTGAGCTTGACAAAGATTCGTGGTCAAGGTTATGATGGCGCAAGAAATATGAGTGGTCAATTTAGTGGTTTGAAAAGCTTGATTTTAGTTGAAAATAATTCTGCTTATTATGTTCACTGCTTTGCACATCAACTTCAGTTAGCTCTAGTAGCTTGTGCAAAAAAGGTTTACGCATTGACTGACTTCTTTAATTTTATACCGTTGGTGTGTAATGTAGTTGGTGCTTCTTGTAAAAGAGCAGATATTTTGAGAGAAAAGCAATTGGAAGAATTAGTCAAAAGTATTGCAAGCGATGATGTTCAATCAGGGAGAGGCTTGAATCAAGAAATGAGTTTGTCACGACCAGGGGACACACGTTGGACCTCATATTACCGATCATTAGTAAGTCTGTGTTCATTGTTTGATCTTGTTCTTGATGTGCTAGAAATTGTAAAAGATGATACAACCCTTATGCATGCAAAAAGGTTTGAAGCCTCTGGCCTTATGATGCGTATGGAAACTTTTGATTTTGTATTACTTTTGCACCTGATGATCAAGGTCTTGGCAATAATGAATGAGTTGTCACAAGCACTTCAGAGAAAAGATCAAGATATTGTGAATGCTATGTCTCTTATAAAAGCTTCAAAGTTGTTATTACTGAAAATGAGAGATAATGGGTGGGATACTCTATTTCAGAAGACTTCTGGATTTTGTATAAAACATGATATAGATATCCCTGATATGGAAAGTGTACTGCAAGTACAAGGGAGAACAAAACGTAGAGAACCAGTTACTCATCTACATCACTTTAAGGTTGACATATTTTATGCAGTGATAGATACTCAACTTCAAGAGTTGAATGATCGTTTTAGTGAAGTTTGTTCGAATTTGTTGGAATGCATGGCATGTTTAAATCCGTGAAACTCGTTCTCGGCATTTGACAAGAATAAGTTGTGTGAATTTGCTGGCTATTATCCATCAGATTTTGATTTCAATGATTTTGTCATGCTTGAATATCAGCTCGACACGTATATTGTTGATGTGCAATGTGATCCTGATTTTTTGAATTTGCGAGGAATAGTTGATCTTACCAAGAGGATGGTTGAAAAGAAAAAACATATTGTGTATCATTTGGTTTATTTACTTGTAAAGTTAGCATTAACTTTGCCTGTAGCAACTGCATCTGTGGAAAGAGCATTTTCAGCTATGAAATACATCAAGACTGCACTTCGCAATCAGATGGGGGATGAATGGTTGAATGATTTCTTAGTGTCTTACATTGAAAAAGATGTATTTGATAGCATTGATAATGAGGCAATTATGATGAAATTCCAAAAAATAAGGCCTAGAAGGATGACATTGTAATTGTTTTTATTGTAATATACTTTTGTTATTAAAATATATGATGTCCAGCCTTGCTATTTCTAACAACATTTAGTCTTGCTTTTCTCTTTATATTCTTTTATTTTTTAATGCATTTTAAAGCTTTGCTTAAAAAATTCAGGCACCGCCCGACCCCCGCCAATGGTGCCCCCCCTCCATAAATTTCTGGATCCGCCCCTGCATATACACACACACATATATATAAATGCTCCTAATAATAAGTATAAATAGGGGTATTATAGGAAAAATTTGACAAAAATTAAAACTTGCTCTTATAATTAGGACCAAAACCAACTCCAGAATGTGTTCCTATAATTAAGACCGGAGGGAGTATCTCCTTTTATTTAAAAAAAAAAAACTCTAGATTATTCATGAACACACCTATTGATTGACCTCCATTTTTGTATTTTATGAAAATCATTTTGTTTGTTTATACTAAGAAATAAATATAAAATCTTATGATAATTTTTGTGGCTAAGTACAGGTGTTAATGCGTTATTCGTCCAATAATACGGTCACAGTTTAATCCCATGGACCCTACCGTAGGTGATCGTGATCGCCTCCTTAAATACATTCTTGGCATTGAAAAGCGGATCAAGCTCAGGTCCACTGCGGGTTCCCAATCGCTGCGGTCCTCTTCCACAATACTGCGTCATTTTGACGCAAAATATGCCTGATGCCTTCTTCTTGTTTTTTTTTTTTTTTTTTTGCCTTTTTTGAAATATTCAAGGTATTAAAAAGATACTTCAATATACTGAATGGTAGGTACTGAAAAAATACTGACGGGTACTTCATGATATTAAAAAATTATTTTAGGATGTTGAAAAATTACTTCAGGGTATTAAAAAGATACTTCAGGATACTGGCTGATATTAAAAAAATATCTCATGATCTTGAAAAATTATTTTAGGATCTTGAAAAAATACTTCAAGATCCTAAAATAATTTTTCAAGATCATGAAGTATTTTTTTAGTACCAGCCAGTATCCTGAAGTATCTTTTTAGTATTGGTCAGTACCCTGAAGTATTTTTTCAACATCCTAAAATAATTTTTCAAATTTTCAAGATCTTAAAATAATTTTTCAAGATCATGAAATATTTTTAGTACCAGCCAGTATCCCCCGTCAGTATCCTCATTCAGTATCCTGAAGTATCTTTTCAGTACCTTGAAATATTTTTTCAACATCCTAAAATAATTTTTTAATATCATGAAGTACCCGTCAGTATTTTTTCAGTACCATTCAATATCTTAAAGTATTTTTTTTAGTACCTTGAATATTTCAATAAAGGAAAAAAAAGGCATCAAGCAACATTTGGCGTCAAAACGACGCAGTATTGCGGAAGAGGACCGCAGCGATTGGAAACCCACAGTGGACCTGAGAGCCAGATCCTTGAAATTTATGGACCCTGCTTTCATCCAATTCACATTTCATCCTCTACAGTGAAAAAGTACTGTTTGGTGCAAAATACACGGTTCTTTCTTTATTTTATTTTTTGAAAATAGCATTCACCATCCTGTGATATTTTTAAGGATTATTTAATACCCTGAAATATTTTTAAGATCCCAAAATACTTCATAAAAATTGAAAAAAATATTTTAGGGTGCTTACTTGGTACTAAGAAAATACTACAGGATACTGAATTATATTAAAAAAATATTTCAGGATACTGACTGGTATTTAACAAATACTACAGGATGGTACTGGTACTTAAAAAATACTACAAGATGGTGAATGCTATTTTTTTTAAGATCTTTAAAATAATTTTTAAAGATCATGAAGTATTTTTAAGTACTCGTCGGTACTTTAAAATATTTTTTCAGTATCATGAATTATCTTCTTAGTATAAGTAAGTACCTTAAAATATTTTTTCAAATATCCTGAAATATTTTGGGATCTTGAAAATATTTTAAGATACTGCTTGGTATCTAAAAAATTCTACAGTATGGTTAATGCTATTTTTCAAAAAAAAAGAAAAGAAGAAGTTATTTTATATCAAACGGTGCCGTTTTTACTGCACAGGAGCCAGGAGGGCAACGGATGAAAATTGAAAAGTGAATTGGAGGAAAGCCGGGTCCGAAATTTAGATAAACTTTCAAATTCGCCATTTTTGGGTATTCTCTCTCTTCCCCCTCTCTCTGCATACAGGGAAATTTCACGCGCCTACCATACGAAATTCCAGATACTTCCACAACCTTCTTGAATAGTGTGCGCACACCTTCTCCGCCATATATTATTCCCCAGCTCAATTCTACCGTTCATTCTTCCATTCATTCATTCTCCATTGTTAGATTCCTCAATTCTTAGTCTCTCTCTCTAATTCCTTCTTGCTCTTCTATTTCCCCTTTTCAATTCTCTCGAAGAAAATTGTATTTTGTTTCCGGTCATGGCTTCTGAACCCGATGCGTCAGAGATTTCTGCAGTGTTGGAAAGAATGGTGAGAAATAGAGACCTGACTCTGTTTCTCCCCTTTATCTTTGGCTTATCAAATGCTGCTTCCAGAAGAGAGGGTGAAGACTCTGGTCAGGAAAATGAGAATGAAGAAAGTCCCCAACGCGAGAGAATTATCTTGATCAACCCCTTCACACAGGGTATGGTGGTGATCGATGGTGCTTCGAGCCTCGAGGCTCTGCTTCGTGATTTGGGTAGTGGCAAGGGTGGGCGGCCTCCAGCTTCCAAAGAATCCATAGATGCTTTGCCAAGTGTTAAAATCGAGGAAGGTGATGAGGGAGAGTGTGTGATTTGCTTGGAGGAGTGGGAAGCTGGTGGGGAAGTGAAAGAGATGCCTTGTAAGCATAAATTTCATCCCAATTGTGTAGAGAAGTGGTTGGGCATTCATGGGTCTTGTCCAATTTGCAGGTATGAAATGCCTTTTGATGAAGAAACTGGAAAGAAGAGAGATGAAGAAGACGGGGAAGAGAGGAGGAGAAGGATTGGGAGAGAAGTTTGGGTTAGTTTCTCTTTCAATGGTGAAGGAAGAAGAAATGAAAACTCAAATCAAGCTCCTTCAGATGATTCCAATGATTCTTGATCAAGCCCTAGAGGTGATGCTGAGGCGGTAGATTATTAGGGTAGAGATTTTGTAACGAGTTGTACAGATCACAAGTGCACAAATTTGAAATAAAATAATGAAATTTCCTATTCTCCGGATTCTTTTGATTTCTTTTTTGATATATTATTAATATTAATGTTGTTAGTAGGTTACATAGAGGATCATAAAGGTTCATCTCAAACATTGTTGAGAAATTCACGAAGTCCACCCTATTCGATTGGGATCCTAAGTGCTGAATTATGATGATACTGAATCTGCTTTAACATAACAGAATTGAGAAAGAAACATTTTTATTTTGATTTCAGATCAGAAACTGATTCTCTTTCATTGAGAATCAGATTTCCTTGATATCTACCTAGCATGAGCAGGGTTGCCATTGGGTTTGTGCCTGGTGACTCTGAGAATGTTGAGCCGTCTATGATTCTTAGTCCCTCCACACCATAAACCCTGTAGTGTCTGTCAACCACTGATCCAACCCTGCAACCCCCATGATAGTGATAGAAAGTTCTTACATTTTTCCTGCAGAATTTTCTTAGATCATATTCTGTGGAAGATGTCACTTTCTTCTGGCTTCCTGTGCCAAAGAAAACTGCAATAGACTTGGACCTTGCGATTCTATACAGCAGCTTAGTCATCTTCACACACTCTTCCACATCCTTTTCACTTGCTAGATAGTTGAATTTCACCGCAGGGTTCTGTCTAGGGTCTTTGCTCTTCAGTTCAAGCTTCCCTCTTGAGTAGGGGGAAGCTATTTTGGCAGCAACATTGACTCTTGTTGAATTAGCAGTTAGCGGCTGTATTGTGGTTTCAACTATGACTTTCATGCCATCGGCTATGCCGGCTACAAGTGGTGGATCCGGCAGCCACTTCCCTGGTTTAGTATCTACCAATATTGCTATGCATGGGTTGTCCTGCATTCCCTGTCCTACCCCTGATACGTCAAGGACTGGTGGGATGTTGAACTTTCGTAGTTGCTGAGATGGTCCTATCCCACTCAGAAGCAGAAGTTGAGGACTGCCCAATGCCCCAGCTGCTAATATTACATCACCCCATGAACTTGAGTTCTTGGATTTGTTTATGTAGGCTTCATGGGTTTCTTCTAGGCTGCCATGGCTCTGCATGAACTTTATGCCACGAGCTCGGATTTCATTCTTTTTACCTGCAACATCTCGATGGTTAGCAGCTCAAGTTGAAGGTTCCTGGGGCTGAACTTATTAATTCTACTGTTAATTAAGTCATGACCAAAATGCCCATAAAAATGTGGTAGTAACATGTTATGAAATGATTGTAAATAGTGCTGTTCACAAAATTTGGAAACTTTCTTTTGGGAAAAAAATTTTGAGGTCAACTTTAAATGGGGTGGAGCAGGTTGACTTATATTTGTGATGTACTGATGTCAACAACTTGTTTCCACCAGCTATGTTTTTTCTTTCTTACCATTGTGACTAAATATTATGCTTTGAACTGTTGCATTTAGAAGAACTGTGAGGGTCTTCGGGTTTGCAGCCTGTAGAAGGTCAGCAGAGGTGTGTCTTCTTCCAAATCCATCAAACACACTCCCAGAAATCTTGGTTCCTTTTATGTGTTCCAAACTATACCCATTATATGGTAGAATCCCCGCTTCAAGAAGGCTGAACTCTGCCACTGACTGCCATGGAGAGAGGAACATAGGTGGAAAGACAACCTTAGATTCCACCCACTCATATGCTTCTTTCACTTGTTTCTTGTCCCAACCAGCTTTACCAACATATTCTTCACTAGCTCTGCTGTATATGCCACCATTTATGGCTGATGATCCTCCAAGTACTCTTCCTCGTACATTGCTAACTCCGTCTTCGGATGTGAAGCTTTGTGCTACTGATGTGTATTCGTCTGTGTTCAGTAATGGGAAACCATAGTATCTCTTTTCAACCACTGAGGGATTCTCAAACGGTGAGCTGCCTCTCTCTACCAGAAGCACAGAGAATTTCTCAGACAAAGTTGCAGCTAATGGACAACCAGCAGTGCCTCCCCCAACAACAATGTAATCATAGTACTTTCCTGCAACCTCTCTAACATCTGAAGTCATATGCCATTGTCTGCTTCCTAAAATTTGTAAGCAATTTTTCAAGCTTTATATGCGAATGGATATTTAGTATACTTGCATGCTGATTGCTGAATGAAGTAGTTAGTGGATAATAATGAATTGAGACAAAAACACAAAAAAAGGTTAGAATTTTAAGGGATAACCATGAGTTAATATCATACCTGGTTGAAATTCAAGTGGAAAAGGCAAAGCCAGGTTTGCCAATGAGATTAGAAGAATTGTCAGAAACTTATGTGCCTGATGAACTTGTGAAATCTCCATGTTTGTTTGGTTTGATTCTGCAGAACATAGTGCATTGGTTAGCGAGCATGGAGGGTGACGGGTATGATTTTATTTACCAATGTGGGCTATGCAAAATTATGACCTTTTTCTTGGCTAGTGACAGTAATCGATTAAAGTAAGATAGGACCAAATATTATTAAAATGCGCATGCTTTAAACTAATAATTCCATTCTTCCTTTGTTGGTGACAACCACTGATGTTGTGGATATGATGTTTTCTCCTACCTTTAAATTCTCTTTTGGAAGCATATAGAATATAGGTAGTTATTATTACTACTATAATATAATAAGCATGCCCTGCCCAACCATCTGTTGGTACAAATTAACATATGGGTAAAAAGTTAAAAGGCAATTAGAAGCAAGATTACTTCACAACGGAATCCTATCGTGGATTTGATGTCACGTCACTTACTCATTCTAGTACCCTTAAACTTCAAATGGATCATATATACATATAATGAGAAAGTTGGCAGGTTGGTGTAGGGAGATAAGCGGTAAAAGGTAATTTTCTTTTTACCTGCACTGTTAAATTTATAATTAGATCCAGGTAAAAAAAATTTATAATTAGATAAAACATGATTCTGAACTCAAAGCATTGATCTATTATAGCAAAGTAAACGTTCAAGTGGAGGAAACCAGGAAGAACGAGAGGGGGTGCCACACCACGTGTATTATAACTTTTTCTTGAAGGGTTTATACATTGACATGTTCTTGACCTGATATATAATATAATAATATACATAATCTATACACAATGGATTTACTTCAGATAATAATGGTGCTGCATATATTTGAATATATTACTAGAACCCATCTGGTTTTAATGTTCTAAATAGCTAAAACTGTGAGTTGAACTGCAATTCAAGTCTATTATGGTCTGAGTCTGAGTCAGTGTCACTGTGATACTGACTGTTCAAATCAAGCAATTCAGGTGACTCATGTTTCCTGGACCAGTTGCTGCATCTTTTACTGATTGGTTGCTCTACACAGCAACCATCAGAATCAGTGGTTCCACTTCTTTTTCTCCCACAAGCTTGATTCTTTGATTCACCATTCAATTCTTTATTATCTTCTGGGTGAACAGTCATCAATTTCAGTTCAACTGAAGTTCTGTTAGACTTGAGAGGCTCCTCTTCCTCCTCCTTTGTCCCTGAGCTTTCAGAAGATGTCAAGGAACTCTCCAATGAACACATGGTCCCCCTGCTTTGCTTCCTTTCTCCTCCTTTCAAGCTCAAAACTCCGGTTTCTGTCAGTTCTGAGATGGGCGAACTTGGGCTGCCATTGTTAATTATTGAGACTAATTGAGAGAGCTCAGCTTTTGCATGTTCTATGCCAGCAGCAGAAGGATTGTACCCTGCAAGTGCTTCCTGAGCTTTTAATAGCACTGATTGTAAGTACTTCCCTTGAGCTTCGATCCGAAGCTGCAAATGTCTCTGCACCTGAAATTAAAAATTTCAATAATTGATCGACATGTGCTGGTTGATCAACTGGAAATCATGTGTGGGATAAGTTTATTGTTTGTCTTTACTACCTCAATTTGTTCATAAAGCTTCCTCTGCACTTCCATTTGTAGTTGGAGAGCTTGAGCAATCTGCTGGCTTCTGATAAAAATAGCATTTGATCAAAGAAAACCTCTATGAAACATCATCACCATTAATTAAATTCATACAGCCTACAAAGAGCAAATAACTTTCTAACTATTACTCCGTCATCTGATTCTTGGTCCCCACGATGGTTTCCCTGCTGCAATGACCATCACTGCATTGGTCTTCTCTATAATCTGCACCATAAAGGGTATTATGACACAGCCATCAAGCTTTAATTTTTTGAAGTTTGAATCACAGGTTCAGGAAAGTCACCTTCTTGTTTATCATCATACGAGGCTTCTGGTTGAGGGCTTTTCCCAAGTCTTAATTTCTGTAACCACAAAAACAAACAAGCTCAGAACTCATGATTTCCAGATTTATTGAGAGCAGAGGAAGGCAATCATTACAAAAAATGAGGAAATGCCTGTAAATGGCTCTTCAGGTGGTACAAGGTAAGTCCTGGAATCCCCATCACCCTCATAAGACTCTTTGGGGTTGCCTCTGCTCATGCAATAAAAAATCAGTGTGAAAAAAAAAAAACCAAATTAACAATATCAACACAATAACAGAAATTTCAAAGCTTCTTTATACTCACTTTCAGCCCCTCCAAGCTGGGTAACAGCATCAAGGAATCGTTGATGAAGCTCAGGAGTCCATTTAAGCCTTGGCTTGGCATCAGAGGAAAGAACCAAATGCATGCTTTGGTTTTGCATATTTTTCTGATCCACTTTGCTAGTTTTGGAAGAGATTTACATAAACATGAGTTCTGATCCTTGTAGGTATGTGTGCATCAACATATGCGGAAGCTATAGTTTTCTTATATAAGTTGGAGTTGTTGCGCTGTCCTATGATCTCACTCTCATATCAGGAAACATAAGTGGGGTTTCGGTGGCTTGAGGGAATATATGCCATGAGCTGTGACTACTCTCTCTCTCTCACTCATTTCCCATTTCATATATCCACTTTTCCTTTTTTTTTTTTAAAATTTCCCATATACTCTTTCTTCTTTGACCTGAAAGGCTTCTTGTGTGGAGAATCTCTGATGCAGCATAAACATACAGAGGGGAGAGGGAGAGGGGTAGAGAGAAAGCAAACACAGACCAATTTTGGAGTCTTAAAAGGAGAGAAAAGAGGAAAAGTGTATGGTTTGTTTTTATCTTGATGTTTTCCCACCTGCTCCCTCCCTCCCTCTCTGTGATATCTTGATTCCCTACTGATATTAGGCAGGCCCACCATGATGAATAATGGGTGCAACTTTCTTCATGTTGCGAGAAGTTTTCGAGAAGAGAAAAGAAAAAGGAAAAATAAAAACTTGATGGGAATGCTGTTGTGTTAGTGTGGATATTCCTACTAAAACGAATATTTCTCTCTTTATTTCTTGGCTTGCTTTGGATTTTTCTTTCTTTCTTCCCATCTCTTTGATTTTGGTTTTCTTTTCTGAGAAGGTGGGAGGTGTGGTGAGATTGGCAGATTCTTTTTGTTTCTTGTAGGGATGAGGGAATCAAAGAATCTAGGATTAGATTTTTGGACCCAGAGACCCCATATCTTTCTGTAAAGAAGCATGCCAGAAGAAGGGAAAAAATAAAGAACCTAATCAGTCACGCTTTGGAGATTAAGATGAATCTCCAAGATTGACAATAATAGACTAAGATGAATTTCTAAAAATTCTATTTTGATGGTTAAAACATTTTATATCTCTCTACAAAAATATAAAAAACCGTGCTATTGCAAGAGACTCGCATTGTTGCATGTATCAATATTCTCATAACCGGATTGGTTGGTTATGAGAATATAATTTTAAAATGGCAAAATTTCAGTTAGCCCCTATGGAAGAGATTCTATTTCAGTCAACTAGAAAAATTTCGAAGCTTCCCTCCACTCCCTTGGATCAAAATGAATTAAGTTTTTGGGCGAAAAAGACAATGATGGCCTTACTTAATTTTTTGAATTCTCTTATTTGTAGTGGCGGAATCAAGGGGTTAGGGTAAGCCCACGCCCCTCTAAAATTTTTGAGAATATAAATATATATAAAAGAGAAATGGGGTCACATGATTGGCAATTGCGGAACCTTACTTGTCTTATGAGTTGAAATTTAATGGGCTTCTTGCAGCAAGTGACCCAATAAATACCCCTACCCTGCCCCTCATATATCATATATGGTTGATGGTTTATTCCTCGCGGCTCACGCACAGTCGGCACTTGGCACAAAAGAAACAATTGTTGCAAAGAACACAATAAGATTTAAAGTTCACATATGCCCCTTTTAATTCATTCCTCACAGTCGGCTCATAAGATTTATTTGGGTGTGTAGATAAGTAATATAGTTTATCTTTCTAGTCTCTTATTTTTTAGTCAGATGGAATTTGTTTTATGAAAAATCTAGAGATTTGTTAGATTTTTGAAAATTTGAGGCTTCTAGATGATCATTTTGCTTTTAATGGAGTTAATGAGGCTTGAGTAAAAGTTGCATTGTTTATATTTTTACTTGAGTGGTTGATTTGAGGAAAATAAAGTTAGGGTTTAGTTAGAAAATTTGTGATTTATGATATATAGAGTTTGTGATTATGGAATTTTCGAAATAGAATGTGCAATATGGAATTTTGTGAATTATATCTCTGTGCGAAACAGAATGTGTGATGTGAAATTTTTTGAATTAATTCATTCTCTTTGTAGGTAATTATTATAGGGATGACCAATTTCTTGATGATTCTTTAACTACATACTTTGAAAAAGAAATTGTTTAGAGTGTTAGGACTAGAGCTGGAAATCAGGGCCGGCCCTCCAGGGCCCGAGGTAAGAAAAACATCTGTTTTTCAAAGCCCGGCCCGAGAGCACCAGGGCCAGGGCCGGCCCTCCAGGACCCGAAAATTACTATTCCAAATTTTAATTAATTTTCCTATGTTTTTTTAAAGAAATATAATTAGTAAATTACATCACAAATCATCCAAACAAATAAGCACAATAACTAATTCATAATCAAAAGCAAACTATGTTCACAAATAACTCACATAAAACATAAGAAACATACCACTAAGCGACATTAGTACGATGGCTATTATTGTAACAAATAATTTAATCTGTTAAACATAAGAGTAATTTTATTTGCAACAAATAATAAACCAAATCATAAAATTAGAGTATAGTTATTATGTATTTGTAGTTAAATGGATAAATAACTCTATAACAAAGACAATTTAAGGGCCTGCAGGGCTGGCCCGAGGCCCTCCAGGGCCGGCCCGTTTAAGCCCGAGGCCCTCCAGGGCTGGCCCTACAGGGCCAATTTCAAATATCTCGTCTATTTTTCAAGCCCGGCCCTTGACGGGCCAGGGCCTAAACGGGCTCGGCCCGATTTCCCGGCTCTAGTTAGGACAGATTTAATTATAGACGAGTTTAACAATATAAAAACACGTAGAGTAAAGTGAAGTGAAGTGATCTTATTTTCGGTAATAGATTTCATTCAATTTTTTTGTATATTATGTCTGTATTGTATTTCAAGTACTTTCATTTATGATATAGTAATTTTTATTTTCGCCTGCCATCACTAAAATTCCTGGGTCTACGACTGCTTATTTTTCTTTTGAATGGTCAAAATTTTTTAACTCTCTACGTTCTTCTGAATCTTTTATTTGTCTTGTGCTATTATTAATCTTATGAACTCCCTTATTTGTTTGTAAATGGTTAAAGTTTGTTAACTCTCTATTCTGTATGCGAACAGATGATGTCTAGCCCAATGGACTAGTACGTTGCTCTAGGATCGTTCGACTATCTCTCCTAAGTATCTATGGGATAGATACCTAAGGGGAAGCTTAATCACTGTACAAGATTAGGCTTTCGCTAAAGGGGGTGGAATGTGTGCACAGTGTTGACAGTAATGTAGATAGTCGATAGATTAGAATGTGTGTACCTTCGTGGTGTAACTCCTATTTATAGAGTGTACCTTAGGGTTAGGGCTTCTGAGCCCTATATGATCTGCATCCGAGAATCTAGGCTACTAACCCGGGAATAGATCCTCTGGTTCGGATCCTCCTTGGTTTTAGCCTTCCTTATAGGTTGGTTGGGATCCTGGTGCGGATTGCCCCTTGCTGGGCCAATTTGTTAATGGGCCTAGTTATAGGTCCGTAACAGTTGCCCCCAGCTCGGGAGTTCAAAGCTTTGGGTTGCCGAGGTGCATATATTGCTTTGGCGTTCAAAGGAGTGCAAAATTGCCTCCTAACCCAATGTGTCTTGAAAAAGACTGGAGTTTAATTATGCCGAGTGTCTTGAAAAAGACTGGAGTCTAATTATGCCGTTAATAGCTGTTTTATCGTCCACGTCATTGTTGCCCCTAGCCCAGTTGTCCATGTTTCTGGAAAATCGGGATGAAAAAGGATTGGCGACATTCCTTCTGGACCTGTGACCCGATGGCATTTGTCGCGCACTGGACCCCAGTTTGTATGCCAGAAGTGCTACGAAGAGTGTACTCGGGGTCACATAAGCCGCATCAAGTCCCGCAATGAGGCGGGATTATATTGGTCTGGGTTAAACCACCTGTACTTATGGCGGCGTAACTCCTGCTGCTCTGTATACCGGGCGCTCTCTGAGGGCCTGAGGTGATGTCGTTTCCTCTCCTCCGGCCATCATAATTGTTTGACAATTGGCATTCCTCGACTGTCTAGAAGCCGAAACGATCACGCTTAGCCCTCTATGTTCTTTGTTCGAAGTAAATGCCCGTACAGTGCGCATTAAATGCGCCCATCACTTCACCCACGTTACCTTAACTTTTTGGGTGAATGGTCGTTCTTACCCTTGGCTCTTCGACTTCGTAACGTTTATGTTCGCGTTTTCCCTTCATTGCCTCACTTCTCATATTAGCTATCACACTTTTTGGCTCTCACAGTCTTGTCGCTCTATTAAAAAACTTCCTTATCGTGTGTATACAGTTCATGTCTTTTAGGGTTCCTTCGCTTTCTGATCATCAGGTACTGACCCTTCTGCTATTACTTCTTCCATTTTGTTCTTGTTCGTGATGCTTAAATTTAGTTTTTGTTTGTAATTCTCGCCCTACGTTAGGGTCTGTGTTTTCTGTGTTTCCTGGGTTTCCTTCGATTTTCTGGGTAGCTCTTACCATCTGAGTCTTCCCCTCCCATAGCTGTAAACACTTCTACCCATATGACTCCGTGTCTTTCCTTGATTGTTAAACCATGACTTCCTGAGATACATTCACACTTTTCAATCTCCTTCCCCCTTCTTTGTGCTTGCCATTTTGCGTGTTTTGGGGCATAGCTTCTGTTAACTATGGATATGAAAGAGATGACTCCGGAAGAAGTCGAGGGGTTGCGGCGAACAGTTAACTTAAGACCTCGCTTTTGGTTTTGGGGTGACGATCTTCTTGAAGAAGAGAAACAAGCAGCCTTGCTTCGTGGGTATTGTGGCGGAAGTAGGAAAAAGACGCCTGGAAGTTTGGGGATGAGGGGCATAAGGACTCATGGTGGAAGTCAAGTCACCTCGGCCTTTCTATCCCGAAGTTCCGAATGGCATGGCGTTGTAGCAGTAGTTGGCCTTCTCTGTAATAAAGGCCGTCTTCTCTTGGTCCTCTGGATACATTGCTATTTGGTTATATCTGGAGTATGCGTCCATGAAATTTAGGAGCTGGAATCCAGATGAGTCATCTACTAATTGATCGATGTTGGGCATTGGGTATGAATCTTTGGGACATACTTTATTCAGATTCGTGTAATCCGTGCATACCCTCCATTTTCCATTCGGTTTTTTAACCATTACTACGTTGGACAACCAAGTGGTGTATTGAACCTCGCGGATAAAGCCAGCTTCCAAGAGTTGTCAAACGTGCTCCTCTAGGGCTTTCCTCCTTTCTGGGTCGAGTTTCCTCTTCTTCTGGGATACCGGTTTCGATCCCAAGTAGACTGCCAGCTTATGACAACAGAACTTTGGGTTGATCCCAGGTATCTCGGATGACTTCCAGGCGAAGACATCTTGATTCTTCCTCAAGAATTCCACCAACTCGGTTTTGAGCTCTGGAGCGATATGTTTGCCGATTTTCGTGATCTGTGAAGGGCTCCCAACACTAGATCCTCCAATTCACCCGCCGGCTCAGGTCGTTGCTCTTCCTTTTCATCCCGTAGGTCTAATTCTACCCTATTTACTGGCCGGTCCTGGAGTCCCGACTTTCTCCGATTCGTACCCTTGTCGCCCTCTCCTTCTCTGATTGTTTCTAAATAGCATTGTGGAGATTCCTTCTGATCTCCGTTGATTGTGACCACGGTGCTTTGACTGTTGATCATTTTTAGCTTTTGATGCTTGGTAGAGACCGGCATATCCCAGTTATGAATAGTCGGCCTGCCTAGTATTATATTGTACGACGAAGGGAAGTTGGCTACTATAAATCTCACGCACTCTGAGTTAAACATTTCCTTCATTCCCAAGGTAAACTTGAGATCGATGTATCCCTTGGGGGGCGAATGCTCTCCGTTAAACCCTATGAGGGTTGTTTTACAGGGCCTCAAGTCTTCTTGGTCCAGGTTCATCCTCTTGAAAGCGTCCCAACTAAGGATGTCAGCCCAGCTCCCGGCATCTACGAAGATTCGCTTAACTCGGCAATGGACTAGGATTCCTGTCACAACCAAACCATCCTGATGCTCAGGGATGATGTCCTTGAGATGTTCCCTAGTAAAGCATAATGGCGGGGGTTCTGGTCTGTTAAGACTCTCTTTGAACTTCGGTCAATCTCTAACTGACAGGACTTCCCTTAAAACTTTCTTCTTTGGCTCGCTATGTCTCCGCCTCCACACATTGCTCCACTAATTACATTACAATCGAACTCAGCCTCTGGGAATTCGTCATGGTCATCAGTCGATTTCTTTCGTTTGTCAGCCTGCTTTTTCTGCTTTTGGATTGGGCTTTTACTGCGGCTTCCCCGCTTGCGCTTGTTGTTTCGTCTCTGGGACTCTATGACGTATTGTCAAAGCTTGTCATCTCGGACAAATTTCTCAATAGTGTCTCGAAGCTTGTAGCACTCATCCGTAGTATGCCCCCGTTCGTCATGAAATGCACAGTATTTGGACTGATATACTCCGGTCCTTCGATAAGATTACCGAGGTTGATTGACCTTTTTCATCTCGGCCATAGCCACTTCCTTCCAGACTTGGGATCACGGAACGTTTAAGGGTGTGTACCTTTCATACTTAGTCTTTGTGTCGAACCTACCCCCTCGGGGCCTGTTATCCGAGCTTCTACTGCGGGAGTCTTTTTTCCTACTCTCCGGGTGTTCTTTGCTTCTTAGGGGAGTGCATCTGTCCCGGTCCCTTCTAGGAGCTTTTGCTATCCGCATTTGCTCATTCTCGAGATACTTCTTCGACCGAGTTATGACTGTGCCAGTCTGGATTCCCCATCTAGCCCGGCTGCTAGAAGATGCACATGCACCTCCTCTTTTAGTCTGCGTACTTGCAAGGCCGCATCTTTGAATCGGTCCAAATAACTTTGGAGTGTCTCCCCTAGTCGCTGTTTAGTCTTATCTAAAGTGTATTACGACTTCCGTTGCTTTTTACTAGTTGCAAAATTCAATTCAAATTTCTTTGCCAGGTCTTCAAATCATTGTATGGAACTTACTGGAAGGGTAAGGAACCATTTTAACGCGGCTCCTGTCAACGTCCGCCGCAAAGATCCGAGTCACGACGGGCTCCTGAAGCCTTCTCACGAGCATGACCACCCCGAAGTTTTCAAGGTGGGATGTTGGGTCCTGAGTGCCGTCATATTTCGGTAGGTCTTCTAGATCAAAATTGTCCGGGTAGGGCGCGTTTAGAATGTCCTCCGAGAAGGGACTGTTATTGTGCTGCCCGATGTATTTTCTCCGATGCGATCCGGTCATACTGTTCGGAGGGTTATCACCTCGGTCATGATCTCCCCCAGCCGAACTCCGATTTGCATTACCCGGACTCTTGTTTCTGTTGTTTCGACCGGAATCTTAAGCATCGTCCCGATTGTGTGCCGTATCGTACGTCCTCTAGGGATCTCGAGAATTGCCACACACTTTCTCTTTACTGCGACTTCCAGTATCCCGATCTTCCTTAAAGGCCGGGGGCTCCATTAGCTTCAGGCGTTCTTCAAACACTTGCATCTGGAGGGCACTTTGCTTCTCCATTGTCTCCATCCTTCTAAGCACAGAAGTCAAAGTGTTTCGCAAGAGAAGCACGTCCGGGTTCTGAACTGGGAAGGCCTCTGGAATGGGGTGTTGTGGGACGTGCTGGGCGTCTAGGTGTATAGGGTCTGCGGCCGTCGGGGTTGAAGCCGTGTCTGATGTAGCGTCCTCTAGTTGCCCGTCGCGGACGACTGGAAGGACCGGGTCCTCAGGCAGCTGTTGATGCTGAGGGACTAGGTCCTCGGGCTGCTGCTGATGCTGCGTCAGCTGTTGCTGATTTTCCTGCAATTGGCGAATCTGGTGGTGCTTCTTGTATCAACCATCGTGGGTGTTGGGGATCGAAATTTACGGTCCCCATAGTCGGCGCCAATGTTCTGTATGAGGCCAGATGATGTCTAGCCCAATGGACTAGTAAGTTGCTCTAGGATCGTTCGACTATCTCTCTTAAGTATCTATGGATAGATACCTAAGTGGAAGCTTGATCACTGTACACGATTAGGCTTTCATCAAAGGGGGTGGTGTGTGTGCACGGTGTCGGCAGTAATGTAGATAGTCGATAGATTAGAATGTGTGTACCTTTGTGGTGTAACTCCTATTTATAGAGTGTACCTTAGGGTTAGGGCTTCTGAGCCCTGTTTGATCTGCATCCGAGAATCTAGGCTACCAACCTGAGAATAGATCCTCTGGTTCGGATCCTCCCTGGTTTTAGCCTTCCTTATAGATTGGTTGGGATCCTGGTGCGGATTACTCCTTGGTGGGCCAATTCGTTAATGGGCCTAGTTATATGTCCGTAACATTCTCTGATTTCTTTTGAATCGTTTTATTTGTCTTATAAATTTTTTTAGTTCAAGGAGGTGTAGTAAAATTTTAGATTTTTTGGGGTTAACTGAAATAAAATCTCATGGGGCTAACTGAAATTTTTCTATTTAAAATTGGGTCGAAAAATTTTTAAAAATTTCTTAAAAATCAACAAAATTCAAATTCAACCAATCAAAAATTGGTATTTTTTATTTTTTATGTAATATTTTTATAAACATATATGACATTTGAATTTAAATTAAATCAATTATGACATTCAATTGTACTTTTCTCACTGTCAAATCAGTAAACTTTAAACTAATATATATGCCCACGGGTCTACTTTTAAAAATTTTAGTATTAGTGGCGTCCTCTGTTTTAATAATAAATCGTGGAAAAAGAAGACCTTTAAACTAGTGTTTTAATGCATGGAATGGTCACAAGTTTAAGGCCCTGTTTGTTATGCTGAAGATTCAGGGAGGGGAGGGAAGATTCATCATCTTCCTTGCAAAAACCCATTTGGATGCTCCATCTTCCCGGAACCAATCTTCCGGTGGCCACCATCTTCCTTCATTCATGGGAAGATGACTTCCCTCCATTTTCGGATGAAAACTAATCTTCCCTCGGGAAGATTCCCTAATAACCCTCTTCTTCTTCTTCAATCCGTCTGTCATCCTTGCCGCTGCCGCCGACGTTGACGCTTCCTCCTCCTTCTGCAAATCCCGCTGTCCCTTCTTCTTCTGCTTGTCACCGTTGTGGGTTGCAAGGATAAAGAAGATCTGAATTTTATTTTATTTTGTGTGTGTGTGCGCGCGCGCGCTTTTGTTGGGTGTTGCAGGGATGAAGATCTGAAAATTTTGTGTGTGTGTGGGCTGTTGTCGGATGTTGCAGGGATGAAGAAGATTTGTAAATGCATTATAAGATTCTTTCTGAGGCAAGAAAAAAACAAGGGCAACAAATTTGTTGGATTGAGTGCTTATTAATTATACTAGGCCAAATGCTATAATTGAGCGTTGGGGTGTAACTCTTTGTACTTAATCATATCAACCAAAGGGTCAAGGCGGACGTTAACCCAATCAATTTTAAATGCGTTATAAGATTCCCTTTCTGATTGTCTTTTAGGCTCTTGAGTGGCATGGCAAAAAAATAAATAGAGCAAAACAGTTGTTGGACTAGGTGCTTGTGACGAGGCCAGATGCTGTAAGTGAGGGTCCGATTGTAACTCCTTCTACTTAACTATATCAATTGAAGTGTCAAGGTAGAGGTTAGCTCTGTTAATTGTAAATTCATTATAAGATTCCCTCTTTGGACTGAGTGCTTGTGACTAGGCCAAATGCTGTAACTGATGGTCGGAGTTTAGCTCTATGATTTGATCAAATTTGGATTCTCTTCAATAGACCTTGTCAAAGCAATGATGTTGACCTACCAAACAACAATGATATGGGATAGGCAGGAATATAATAAAGGAATAAACTAATTGTAATTGCCCATTTAGATGATAAAAATGAGTAATAAGTTTGTCTTCGTACCTTGCAACACGTAATTGACAAGGAATGGCAAAAACTTTAATTGATACCTCACACGTAGTGGTTTGGCACTTTTCTTTGTTATGTGAAAGCAGATCTAGATGGCTCTCTCTGAACCAAAGTTCCATAAAGCAACTATGGCAAATGTGATGTTTGGTTTAGTGCTAAGATCAATTTCTAGGAAAAAGAAAAGAAATTTAAGCCACAAGAAAGGGGAAAAAGAGGAAGAAAAGTAAAAGAGAGCTATAATGGCCAACAAGAAAACGTAAAAGTCAATTTGGATTCAAATTTCTTGGCTTTCGGTCAAGAGGGTTGATCACTGGAATCAAAATCCAATGATTGGTGTTCAAAAACACCGTCACCTCAGCACCATGGATTCCCATCTGGGCAATCTGTTATATAACCCTACACAGTTTTACATGATTCAGAATACTTTATTTCTTTCTTATGTAATAGTTACACTTCACTCATCTTAAATAAACTAGGAAAAATTAATCGTTTGATTATTATAATTTTTACTCAATTGTAACTTAATCTTTGAATTATAACGTAACTCAGTGTAACTTAGCCATTATGATCTTAGTTAAAATTCAATCATTGACAATTGATTAGGTACAATATAATTCAGTCTCTATAATTGTGATCATTTAAAATGTTAGACCTACATATTAGACAATAAAAATTTTAAGGATCAAATATATTCTTTTAAAAACTTAGAGAACAATGTTTTGAATGACTAAACTACGGACACTAAGTTTGACTTAGTCAAAATTCAGGGATTGAGTTATATTGATTAAAGTTTAAGGAGTAAATTATGATTGAGGCAAAACTTCAGAAGGAAAATGATTAATTTTTTGGATACACTATCCTGATCAATTGCTTGATCATACTCCAACTGTTAGTGCAATGGAAGACAGCCAAAGAAATAGTTTGGTATGAAAAAGGTGCACTTACCAATAGTTTTACATTATATATTACTACAACTCTATTGATTTGGGTATGAATATGACTTATAGGTTTAGACATGGAGGGTCCAATAAATAAATAAATAAATAAAAACAAGGAGAGTTCTTCCTCAGCAAGCATCTGGGTACTTCTTAGATTGCAATTCCATAATGGCAAGCTTAGGTTAGTCGTTAGTTTACATTTCAAAGAAAGGAATATTTGTTATTGACAAATTTGTATGTAGTTCATATTTCAGTTTTTTCCGTTCTGTTTTAAGTTTTATATTTGGTTTTTGTTTGATAGATGTTTGGTGTTTGGTTCTTGGTTTATTAGAAAATAATTTTTCTTAAAATAAAAAAGAAATCGAAATAAAAGGCAAAACGTTGTCATGGTTATTTTCAACAATATGCCACGATTCCAAACGTTATCTATTGTGGTTTTATATGTTTTTAGCACAAATACTTAATGGTTCTGAATTATAATGTATTGAGAACATACTTTATGATTTTTGTTCAACAACCCAAAATTAAGGTGGTTTTAATTTTTTAATTATATATAGTTATTTTCTATTATATATTTTTTTTATTTAGTTTCAAAGTTAATATTTATTATTACATTTGGTTCTAAATATATGACAAAGTTTATAGTGCAATTTGTAATATAAACCTTGTGCTATATAATTAGGACTGGAAGGAGTATATAGGACACAATACTAATTGATAAAAAAAAAAGATAACAATATTAAATAGAAAATTATATTTGTAGCATTTAAAATTCAATACATTATAGAAAAATATTATACAATTTAAAAGAAATTAATCACTTAAACACTCTCATAATAGAACATTATCTTATAATTTTTTAAAATCTAGAAGAAACTCTATATTAATAAAAATATTCCTCAATATTCCCAAATGCTTTTGTTGTAGATTATCTATAGATCACATATCAATACTCCTAGAGTTTCAGTCACATATTCTTTAACTGCAAAACAATAATATAAATATGAAAATAAGGATATACATAGTAAAATTAAGCAAATATAAAAATTTGAGCAAATTTCAAAACACACACACAAATTAGAATATAGTAAAAATTGACAAATATAAAAACCTAAGAAAATCGTGGAACCTATTCAATGAGCCTAATTTCAAAATACAAATTGAGTTAGTAAAGTTTATGAATATGAGATGCTCAAAATCAAGGAATTAACCAGTTCAAGTAGATTGCGATTTAATTAGTTGCTAAAAATTAGGAGAAAAATTGGTATTGATTTTATTATTAATTTTGTTGATTTATTTAAGTTAAATGTTCGTTTATATAATATATAATAATAATAATTATTTCCACTTCAATAAAAATATAATAAAAGAATTCAGCATTTTTTATATTATACCTCATAATTATTTGGTGTTAGAAAATATACTCACTTCGGTTCTTTCGTTTTATAGTTTTAACTGCAAAATCAATTAAAGATAACTGAAATAATTCGGTGAATTTGATTAGATTATTTTCTTCTTTTAGTTTCTATTTGGTGTTAGAAAATAATACACTCACTTCTGCTCTTTCGTTTTAACTGAAAAATCAAATCGAAAACTGAATGGTCACCCTTCTGTTTAAGGTTCAAATGCAGATGCCATGATGTGGTGGTGAAGGTGGGGTGGTCATGAGTGTAAAGAAAGGAGAGTTATTGTGGTAGCTTTCTCTTTAACAGCTGCTGTACTTGAAGGCTCCTTTCTTGCTTTAAAATATTCCACAAGAGGTAAAGAAGATTATTCCAGGATGATGCCAAAGGGACCCCCAAGTATTATTTATTTTCTTTTGTGGGTTGGATCAGTAGAAGGTCAGGTGAATCAAAAGTCATTTAAGCAAAGTTGGGGGGTTGCAGCCTCATCATCAATTATTATTCTTTTGATCGGGTCCCATTTAGGGAGAGATAGATCTCAACAAACGCAGAGAAGATGAGAAGAATGTGGCCTAAGGAATCACAAAAGGAGCTTGTCCACATCCCCACTGTGGGAATAATTGAAGTTTCTTCGTGAAAAATACTTTGTCAAACATTGTCACTTACCGATAATAGCGTCAGCAATATGTCACTTTGTGGTTGTATGATAGCTGTGAGCGGCGAAAAGTAGACTTCAGAGTACCCCAAAAAAGGGAAAATCCATATAAGGGTCCAATTAAGGTTCAAAATCTCAAAAAAGGCCCCAACAACTTTTAGATCCCAAAAAAGGCCCAGAGCCTTTTCTGGTATAAACATTAAAAACTAAATCAGCCCCATTAACAACTAAATCAATATCCGTTAACAACTAAATCAGTCGCATTTACAACAATATTTTAACAACTAAATCAGTCACATTAACAACAATATCAGCCCCGGTTAACAACTATATCAGCCCCGTTAACAACTAACGTTTTAATGAAAAATTCCAGAAAAGGCCCTAGGGCCCTTTGGGATTTGAAAGTTGTTGGGGCATTTTTTGAGATTCTAGGCCTTAATTGGACCCCTGTATAGATTTTCCCAACAAAAAAGTAAAATCAACCTTGTTAATTTTAGGGTGCATGAAATTAGTTATTTATTAATATTTTAGTTCTTTAATAATTTTCATTAGAACTACATACACCTAGATAGAAATTTGCTTAACCTGTGTAATCTATATTCTGGCTTGGAAAAAATATAAATATGATGAGACAAAGTGGATAGCAGTCTTCTATTTAGGACTCAAGTAGATTATCTAATTAGCTTTATTATTTAAGATAGGACAGAGCTAGTAGCTAGTAAATATTCAATATCCTAAAATAGTTTTCTAAAATAACCTAGTATCTAGTATTTGTGTAATACCCTAAAAATCCATATCATAATTTAGTAAAATATACCTATTGAAAATAGGTAAATATGAGGTCTCAAATATGAGAAGGGATTTATCATAATTTCTAGGGCAATTTCTAGTGAAATTAGAAGAAATAAAGAGCTAAACTGCCCTAAATGAACTAAGAATCATAAAATATTGTGATAAATCCTAAGAGACAACAGAATAATTATTAAAAATCAGAGAGTAGGTTGTCTCTAATTTAGACAATTTATTAAATTATTTCCTTTGGAAATAAAAGAAAGAAAAATCAAGAAGTATCGTGGGGCCATAATTGACCCCATGATTTTTAATATTTTATGTGAGGCATAAAATACCAATGTAAGTCTAATAGTTGTGAGAAAATAATTAATCTTAAATAAGAAAATTATCAATAATTAGTAAGGGATTAATTAAATAATTATTGGCTAATCATTTAAGCAAGAATCAAGAGAATATTCAAGTAAATTATGTGAAACCCTTTAATTAAATATTAATTGATAAAATTAGCATAAAATATATGTGCTAATTATTGGGAAAATATTAAGTAAAATGTGTGAGATTAAATGTATGAAAATCCCTAATCCTAAAAGATTGCTAATCTCATGATTAGGGTACTAATTAGATTTGTTAATCCAATGGGATAAATTAAATAATTACTAAGGGTTAAGATGTAATCTTGAAAAGTAAAATCAAAGGCCTAGAATTTATTTTAGTAATTTTAAAGCCTAAATCCATGTTAAAAGAAATGGACCAATGAGGGAATTTTGGGAAAAATTAATATAAGATAATGAAATATAATATTAAATAATTAAAACAGGAAAAAAATAAAATAATTAAAAATCCAAGAATGCTGGCCGAAATTTGTGAGGCAAGTGGATAAGAATTTGACAAAAAAATATCATGATATTTAAGATTTTAATATTAATATAATTGTGATATTTTGTGAAAAAGAAAATAGGATAAATGACCACCAATAGAAATTAAATCCTATCTAGAAAACCATGAACTAGGTTTCTAAGGTCAGAGCATATTATGAGCAAGTGTAATTTTATCCCGAGTGGACTGTCTCCGAAGTCATTTCCGTAACCGACGGAACAGTTAGGGAATAAGACGAAAAAGAAAAAGGAGCAATTGAGGAAATGAAAACCAATGGAAAATAAATCCTATCTCAAAATCCTTGAGATAAGTAGAAAACATCTGGATATATTAGGAATCAGTGAATTTTTATCCAGAAGTTGGTGTTACCGAAAGTGATTTCCGTAACCGAGGATGTTAATTCGAAAATGTTCGACAGGCAACGAAATGTTCTGAATGGAATAAAAAATTTGGCTAACCCAAATATTTTGAAAGAGGAAGAAGAGACCTTCAGGGCTATGTAGCCGGATTTTTGAGTTTCTCCAAGATTACGCGATTAGGACACCGAACCGGGACTTTATCGGTAGAAAACTTCTAGAGCAAGGGAGTGACATCACCTTGATGATGTCACTTGGTTGAAAGATGATGTAAGGAGGTGGATTGTGTGGCCAAGAATGAAGCTTCTAGAAACCCTAAATTCCATGGTCTAAATTGAAGGAGAATGAGTTGGAAGATTACCGTTTTACCCTAACATTTTCTTCTATAAATAGCCATGCCATCTTCACTTCTTTTCTCAAAATTCAAGAGCAAAGTTTCGAATTAGAGAGAGAGTCTAGAGAGAAGGAGGAGTCCGAAGGAAGAAGCAGCGAAGCTCTGGGTAATTTTTCAGTACCGAGTCTTAAGTTCTAGTTTTCGATTCGGTAGTTATAGTAGAAATGTTGTTTTGATTCTTAATCTTCCAAGTTAGTTTAGATATCATGTTTTAAGGTTGAATATGATATATATTTCGAAAATTATGTTGGAGTAGGAGTTATGTTGAAATTTTGGAAGATTAGAGTCAAAATAACGAAGTGCTGGCGAAATTCCGCCGATTAGGGAGTCACGGGAAAAATGGTAATTTGTACCTAAAATGCCTGTTATGATGTTAGACGTTGATATATGTGATATTATCCTTATAGGATATCTGTGAGCACGTACCTCTGTCGTAACGCTGTCAATTTACCGTATTCCACCAGAAATACCGTATAACGTCAATGAAGGTACGTTCGCGTACTGGTAACCTTAACTCTGATGCTTACTGTATGCGTATATGTGTTATGAGTGTTGTATTGTATATGTGGTATGTTTATTGTATGTATGTACATTCACGTACTGTAACACTAACTCTGATATTTATGGTATACATGTATACTGTTAGGTGTATTGTATGAGTAGAGTTTTTATGCTGTTAGAAGATGATTGAACATATGCATGCATTGGGAGTGGCATATCTGTATTCACTGGGAGTGGTATGTCCTGATTCACTGAGAGTGGTACATCTGCATTTGCGGGGAGCGGTACATTTGCATTGGGTTGTGTGCTATTATGCTGTTATGTTGTGATTGACTGTAGTCCATATACTGTATATGTAAATATGAGGTTAACCGTTACCTGGGGTCCGATTGCAATGGACCTCAGCCCTTAATATAGCTTCAGGGTCGGAAGGACCGAGGACCGATGATAGAGGCAAGCAGTTCGCATAGAAGACCCGGCTGGAGACTTCCTTTTATTGTTCCGGCGGAAGCTTTCCTTTTGTTTTTGTATATATATCTTTTGAAATACTCGGTTACTGTACCGCTGTTGTAACTAGCCAGACTTACGGCGTTTTGTATATATATATATCAGTTACTCAATCGCTCCGTCGCTCTACTCTGATGATTTGAAATGATGTTTTGATGAAAAAAAAAATTATACTGCTTTTGAGAATGAGATGTTACAATTTGATACCCTCTAGTATTTTTCTATTATAGTATCTAGTATCCTAAGGTATTTTTTGTGTTGCACTTAGTCATCTAATTTTAATGTGCTTGTTACTATTGGAGAAAAATACTTAAAGGGTAAAATTGTACTAAAAATCACTCAAAGAGATGTTGAGTGCAATTTAAAAAATATTTTAAGGTGTTAGATTCACAAAACATAAGGTAACACTTAGTATTCTAATTTTAGAATGCTCGTTGTTACTAAGAAAAACATTTTAAGGATAAATTGCTCTAAATATTACTTAAAGAGATATTGGGTGCTAATGAAAAAATATTTTACGGTGCTGGATGCACTAAAATTTGGATGCCAATTAAAAAAATACTTCAAGGCATTGGCTACTATAGATACTAAAAGCTAATAGAAAATATTTTAGGGTGATATGTGCATTACAAATTATTTAGGATATTGGCTGCCAGTGGAAAAATTATTTCATTATACTAAATTATTATTATTATTATTATTTTAAAAAAGTGCCCACATTGATGTGTTACCCAAAGGGACATAGTTTTGGGTGAAAAGGAGGGCACTAGATTATAGTGGAAAAGGAGAGAAGTCAATACCACTTTATGGAAATCTGCTTAACATGTGCAATCCATATTGATAGCTTAGAAAAAATATTATTAAATTTGGTTAGCCATGAATGGTGGATCGCCATCTTATATTTAGGACTTAAGTAAATTAAATAATTAATTCATATATTTATATACACACATATACATACATAGGATGAAAGAGAGCATGTCGGAAATATTGGGAAGACCAATATCTATCCTACCATGGCAAAGCTTATATTCCTTCTAACTTTGACTCTTTCTAGACTAATATGATTAAGTAGAGTGAGTTGTGACTTGACCATCTGTTATAGCCGTTGGTCTTGTGGCATTCAACGGTAAATTTTGAGTGGTTGGAAACAATAATTTTTTATGTTATAATACTCGTTTAAAGAATAACGCACAAATGTTAAAGTCACTTTATGTGAGAAGTATAAGTGATTTTCGCTTCTATAAAATGAACACAAAGTAGGTAGAATTTTTTTTTTTTTACAAAATACTGTACAATGAAATATTTCTCACAACTCAAAAGATGAAAAAAGAAAGAAAGAAAAGTCAGGGAGTATTGTACATGTTATGAGGTCTGACTCTAGTGAAATGGCCCACCAAGCATTACTGAACACAAAAACATCATATCTGTGTATATCCTACCCCTCGTCTTTAGGCTCAATTGGTAAAGGAGTCGGACACTCTCACCAAAGGGAGGGGATTCGATCCTGGAGTTGGTCAAGGCGCTGAGGGAGGCATCCTAAGTGATGTGAACTTATGGAAACGCAGGCTGAGGTGGAGACATGTGTACTTTCAGTCTTGTATACCTTGGGGAGCAAAGCCATAGTGCCCTGCCCTTGGACTGTGAGGGAACCCAACCCCTTTTCTAAAATTTTTTTATAAAAAAAAAAGCATATCTGTGTATATCCTTTGAGTGTGCCAAATAATTGAACCTGCTGCTGTGTGGGACAGACCTGAACATTCACCGTCCAATAATAATGCAAATAGTTACTTAGCTATTATAGGAGATAAAGTTTTTATCACGGATAAGAACTTTTAATGTAGCATTATTCAAAAGTCAGCTAAATTACAAAACATGCTGCAATAATTGCCTGAGAAGCTACAATACAACATCTTTGTTCAGGTATCCAAGGAATTTGGTAATGACCAGAGAGAAAAAATAGAACCATATGAGAATATTCTCCTGTATAATTCAGCTTAGTGTAGTTCATATAGTCCCCTAATTGCTTCGAGATCTATTCTGAAATTAAGTTTTTATTTATAAAATGACCTCATGTTGCCCTTAGTGAAATTTGTTGTCATCAGCTTAATTGTTATTGTTATTTGATAAATTAAAATTATTACTTATTAAACTGTTGTTGTTATTGATATCTAACAATAAATATTTTTATATAATGAGTTGCCATTGCCTGAGTTGTTGTGTTGTCATATAATAAGTTAAAGTTGTTATTTTGTTTCGAATTACTACATTAAGAACATTTAGGTAGTTTTGAAACACAATTTAATTCCAAACTATTCCCAATAGACATTATAATCATTTGGACATTTCAGGTCATAATATTTAGGGATAATTTGCCTCTTTCTCTCCCTTTATATCATCCACCAGTTATATTTTTGAATCAACTTGTTTTTAGATGTCACATTGAACTCCAACAAATTCCAATATACTCAATGATGAAACAAAAAGTAGAATTACCTGGGACGCGGACATCCAATATTACTCTATTAGAAGGCCACCGCAGGAGTAATAAAACTAGAATACCGAGACTAAGAAGTAATTTTCTTTCCATTAAAGAGGAATTGTATTTTGCTTTTACCATTATTTAATGTTCTTTTCCTTTTTCTTTCTCTTTAAATGTTCTTTTAAGGTCTTTAGATTCGCTTCTTACAAATCAATTCGGTCCATCTTCTTTTTCGCATTGTCTTTTCTTTCTTGGGCGGCCCAAATGCAGGCTATCTTATAAACTAACGGATATGAATACAAGGTGATAAATAGAGTACTCTTGTTTATATACACAAGTGCCCTGCTCTTCGACTGTAGGTGAGTCCAACCTCTTTTCTAAAATTTTTATATCAAATTGAGTACTCCTTGTAACAAAACATGTGTGTGTGGGCTCTCATGCAATTGACATATGGATTGCTGATTTTTTCTGCGGTTTCCAAGGGAGTCCACATTATATGCACATAATTATGTACTTCTTATGTGCTCATACCCAATGTTGTCAAAATCGAGTTTCTACGTAGACACGGAAGGGGGTGGTAGAAATGTAAATCGTAGAAACAACACGAAACGTAAAGTATATATATATATATATATATATATATATATATATATATATATATATATATACATGGAAAAAAATCATAAATCACTACTCAAAATTTAATGAACAACTTTATATTTAAAAGATATAAGTCATATAACTATATAAAATATATAAAAAAATTATGTTAAAAAACTTACGTTTATAACTATGGAAATACGTTAAAAGTTATATATAACTATCCAGTCTCCACTCTCCAATAATCCCGAGTCCAAGATACACGATGAAAATAGTGGTTTTCAATTTTTCATCCTTTTTTTTTTGTTAAAGTAAAAATGGTAAAAACGTAAGTTTTTACAGTTTTTAAGTGTTTGAGCGGAGTTTCTACCAGTTTCTGCTCAAGACAGTTTTTACTTGCGTTTTAGCACATATGACCCACGTAAAAACGTAATTTTTTTACGCTTTTACACTAGTTTTTGACAGCACTGCTCATACCTCTATTAGAGGTAATAGAGGTATGAGCATTTTTTTTATATTGTATTTATTTAGATTTAAATTATATGATGTTTTTTGAGATATTTTTTGCACCGAGTATCTCAAATTAATTAATTTCCATGATACTGGTGTTACAAACAAATGCAGAACTGAAAACTAATTAATTTGAGATACTGGGTGCAAATAACATCTCAGAAAGCATCATATAATTTAATCTAAATAAATACAATGTATAAAAAAATTAAAAAAATATGCTCATAGGTATGAGCACATAAGAATCACATAATTATGTGCATATAATGTGGACTTTTTCCAAGGTGAGTAAAATAGAATTCATTTATTAAAGTATAATTCTTTAATGAACCTTTGGATTAAAGTTCATTTTTTAGAACCTATGATTAAAAACAAGAAATTTTAACCCTCAAAAGGTAGAAGAGTTCATAAAACATAAAGGAAACACATTCAAATCACGTTACAGAGTGCTGTTGAAGTCGGCCGAAAGCTTGAAAAATTGGGTTTTCAAAATCAAATGGTTTTGCATTATCTGATGCCATAGATGGTAGAGCTTGTTGAGACAATTCCAATGATACTTTAGAATGTGTCAAATGGAGTTCGGATGAGGGAGGTTCAAAGGAGAGAAGTTGGCGGGTCGCCTTGTCGCCACTACAAAATAACGTGACATTTGCTCTTTAAAAGTGACACCAAGAACCAAAGGCCTTGTAGCCTAGTGGTATGGGTACTCCCCAACTAGTGGGAGGTCATGGGTTCGATCCCGCTCCTTGTAATTCAGGCCATTAGTGCCTGCCGTCTTGTAATTCAAAAAAAAAAAAGTGACACCAAGAACACAAAACGGAACTAAAATGAGGAAGATATGACATTTCAAAGTTTGCGCATTGAGATGACCTGTCAGAGCTCTGGCCGAGTCAAGACGAGGAAAGGAGCGTACGTAACATCCCATACTTATAACCCATATACTTAGATGTTCAATCAATTAGACCATACTTACGGGTTTTTCGACTCTGTCCCAAATATACGAAGTCTAGACAACACTAGCCCAATATTTACAACTGTTGTCTCAAAAGTTTAGTTTAAAAAAAGCTTATTAATCAAAGAATTTATAACGTAAAAAAAAAAAAAAAACCCTAGTGTCATGGTAATTAAATATAAAGTGGTATAACATGTGCTCAATGAGCACATAAGAGCCCATAGGTGCCTTCTTTTGCTCTCTATCAGAACAATTACTTAAAAAATGTTAATATAAAGGGATGAGATTCCACGTCTCAGTAACTACTGATAGTTTTTACCGTAAACAAGAAAATCACATATAATTTAAAAGAAGGAATTGATTACATCTATATTTTCATGTATCATGATCTTCATTCAAAACAAATTGCAAATTTAATCATCATCAAGCCAATCTATATTTTCATCAAAATATGTAACATACAATTATGCAATATGCAAGATGTAACTTCTCTCATATCACTGTCCATCCTTATACCATTGACTGTAGCCATAGGCTAATATATAGTCCAACATAAACCTATCCATTTGACTATCTAGTCCCAAGCTCACCGGTTCTTAATGTAAGATAGAATATCACCAAGAAGGGGGGTGAATTGAGTGATTTTTTTTATTTCTTTGGAATTCACTCATTTTCTGAAAGTGTTGAGATGATCACTCTAGTGAGCATGTTGTAACTCGAGTGATGGTGAGCACTCATGAGTAAACTGCAAGTCATAACTGTCAGTAGTTCTCAGATTTATGTCTTGATGATAACAAACTTGTAAAAGGGAAAAATGATTTAATTAAGTATGATATGAGGATTAGGAATTGTTACTCGAGTAGGTCTCAGTGTTACTCGAGTATTGAAGCTTAATCTTCAAATCGCCTGAGTCTTTAGATTGTTACTTGAGCATACCAATGTTATACTCGAGTATGATACTTACTTGAGTAAGTAAGTGATTACTCAAGTATGGTTGCTTGATCTTGATGCATAATTCTTTTTGAATGATACTCAAGCACAACTTTATTCTGCTTGAGTACAATACTCGACTAAGGAGGTAAGTTACACGAGCACTTGAGTTTCGTCATGATGAACTTGTGGACTGGTTGCAAGTTACTTGAGCACAAATATTTGTTACTTGAGTAAGGAAAACTTGTTACTCGAGCATGTTCATTCGTCCTCAACACTAAGCTCTTTCAGGATATTGCTCAAGCATGCAGAAACTATACTTGAGCATACTACTCGGGTATGAGTATATGCTTACTCGAGTAAGCTCGTTTGAAGAACTTCTTTATAGCTTCCTGTTTTAACTCTCAAGATTACCCGAGTAAGTTTGTTTGTCTACTCGAGCATAACATAAAGGATTATTATTTCATAACATAGTACTCGAGCACAGAGAATTTATACTCGAGTAAAGGTATTCCCGTTCCTTCAATACTTCGTCTTCTTCGCCTTCGTAAATTCAAAATCTTTGATTATTATTTCATAACATCTGATTACTACTCATTATTGCTCTCAATGCTTCTAAACATATTTGTTAGTAATTTTCATATGATTAACTAAAGCATTACGTGCAAACCCACAAAAAGCGAAGATCGTGTCAGAGCATTAAATGTTAGGATCCGTACACGCAGCGGAGTTAATTTTTTTTTACGAATCCCATCGGAGGATCGCTCAACAGCGTTTAAACCAAGCTTAAGAATCCGAATCATACCTATGCGAAAAAATTCGGCGTTTTGTTCAACTAGGCCTGGTGCGCATCTCAAACGTCGTGCGTCTCAGGCGTGGTGCCATCTCGTTCGATCAAACATGAGCTGACTTTGCGAGCCTCCTCCCTCTACCGGTATCCACACGAACAGCCTTCAGAAACACGAACGGAAGCGTGCTATCGCCTATGAACTGTGCGTCTCTCTATTCTATTTCTCTCTAGGTTTCTCGCGGCTTTTCTAATACGCTCGACAAAAAGTCCCGTAAGTTTTTCTAAACCTAGTAGGCGTATTATATTCAAAACAAATTTTGAATCTGGATTAAAAAAATATATTAATTAAATCTATCTGATAGATCTAATCTAATCTATTTATTTAATCCAAATTAAAAGCCTTCTAATTTAATTTATCTCTATAAATTAAATCCGAGGAATGATTTCTATCCATTTAATACTATATCTCAATTTAAATTATATGATATCTTTATTCGAAAATTAAATTGAGATACAATATCACTATTTGTTTTAGATATTTAATTTATCAAATAAATTAAATACAAACAAATGTTATATAATAATATTATAATCTTCATTAAATAATATTATTATATTAATTTCTATATATATATATATATATATATATATATATATATTCATCTAGACTGAATACATTATTCATTAAATCTTAGACATATCTAAAATTCAATGAATGTAGACACTTTGCTCGTGTTGGGCTATTCTTGTGTGCGACCTGCAGCCCACATGAGATTGGCGGCGGGCCGATCTGTACCGCCCACAAGTCGCAAGCGGCCTCTAGCAAGACATTGCGACTACCCAATTCATATGGGGATCGATGATACGATACAACCTATCGTACAACCATGTCACGTCCCTTTTGTCACGCGATAATTTGGTCAAGGATGAGGCATGGAGAATGTCAACTTCGTGTTCTTGACCATTACTTTCTCAATTCTTGAGTAGTCCAACAATTGAAATGGAAACTCCTTTCCATCATAGTATGGCCATACATTTCTCAGATTCACTCATCGAGGGGCCCAGTATTATCTCTCTACAAATGTGAGGGACAAATTCCATCTTGACCATTCACATTCCTCCGCATGAAAACCACTGATCTCGATCATAGCCTTTATCATCACCTGGTCAAAGGTGACTTTTGATAAGTCAAAGATCAACGACTCATCATGTAGGAATCCATGATGATCTCAGGTCGACGGGCGTTGTGACGCGATTATACATGACAAAAACTTATGACTTATTCCATTCAGCTTTCTCATAGTGGGTCGGTCCAGCACCTTGTACTCTTACAAGTGCCTCTGACTTTGACTCGTATCTCCATACTCATCAAAGTCATACTGGTCTTATTTCATCTTCGCTCCCGCGCAGATGACCGACCAGAGACATTTAGGATAATCTATAAGATATATCCAAGGATCAATTATCACTATAAACATGCAAACAAAATGATAACTAAAGGAGAATACTTTAAATAACATAAACGTCTAAAGTACAATGACTTTCCCCTAGGGTATAATTTCCAACATTAAATGCGTACCAGAATATAGAGCACACACACGGAATGGAATTCAGAGAAGGTCAAATGATCATGGTTCCAGACACCCATTCTGACGAAAGTGATAATGACTCTTCCTTAGTCAACTACAGACCAAAGGCATGTCGTATGAAGATCGCCAACAATGATATGAAAGCGACATATCCTCAAATCTTCCAACGACTCTGGTTTGTGTCTAATGCAAAGTTTGAAGTCCCTTAACGGATAGTTTGAAGCTTCACCAACGACCATTAATGTGAAGATGGAATATCACCTAGAGGGGAGGTGAATAGGTGATCTCAAAAAACTTTTTCGCAAGACCCACACAAATATAAGCAAGCAAAGACAGACAAGAAATAGACACGAGGCAATTTATACTGGTTCGGTCTAATACTTTGACCTACGTCCAGTCTCCAAGCACACCTTGTGATTTCCACTAACTTTTCAAATGGATACTATTACACACTTTGTATAGGACGATCCTTTCACACTTGGACTCACTCCCCCTCACAAGTTGTAATTGTACACCCACACTTAAGGTTCCACAACCTTAAGATTTGACAACTAAGATAATCAAATAGTGTTTAGCTCCTCACTGAGTAAATGCATGATAATCACTGAAGTACAGAAATATCCGAAGATATTAAGAGAATTTAATGAAATAGTAGGCAGTAGTTGAGACTAATTGAATGCGCAGAGTTTTGGTAGGTGGCGAAATTGAATGTGATGAGCTTTTATAGAATTTACCATTACTGTCATTGTGAAGCTTCGTAAACTAGCCGTTGAGTCTCTTTATAATTCTATTAGACACAGATGATTTTCATTGAAATTAATTTGAAAGCTGGAATATTACCAAGAGGGGGGGGGGGTGAATTGGTATTATAAAATTTTCTTGTTAGTATGGAAAAACAAAAGAGTCAAGGGAAGAAGAAGGAAATGGACACAAGGCAATTTATACTGGTTCGGTCCTAATCCTTGACCTACGTCCAGTAACACTCGGAGCAATTCCTCTCTTTTGAATTACACTCCCCCTTACAAGTTGTAATCAAATAACCCAATCCCAAAGTCCCACTACTCTGGGATTCTTACAAGGAAATAATAGTTGAAGAATAACTCTCTGTAAGAGCAGGTAACTCTAAGCACTGAAGTATATGATTTTACAAGATATCAATCGAAGGTATTGCAGAGCATTGGTATTTGAAAGTATCTGACAAGAGTATAGCGGAACTAGACTCTTGCAAGTATCTTTCTGTTTCTCTTTGTGCGTTTTCTCTGTAGTGTGTTGTGTTTGGAGCATATGATTCTCCATCTATTTATAATGTATTGACGAAGATCATTGCAGATGCTCCCATATTGAATTTCATTAATGCCCATATTCTGATCCGATGCTCTTTGCGATTTTCATAATGATATTGCCGTTTGGAGCATCTTGATTGTCCGTGATTCTTGTCTGTGTATCATGATTCGGGTTGACTGTCCGTTTGAAGGAGATCTCCCATGATTTCAGTATCTTTATTTCAGAATCATGGAGATTACGAAATCATGAGCATATTGTTTTGTATCTTGTCCTTTTTGAATATCTGTGACTCACTAGTAATCGGGTTTAAAAGCCATAAAGAATAATAGTTAATGATGATAAGAAATATTCAAAATAAGCTTTAATGCGAGTAAACCGATTTCTGTATCTGCGATGTAAACTCGAGTTTTGTAACCAAACTCGGAGTTTGCATATTTCATTAATGTCTAAACTCGAGTTTGTAAATGGAAACTCGAGTTTCCTTTGTCCGAGAAAAAAAGTCGTGTTTCATCTTTGAACCATTATTGAGATATGTTCTAAACTCGAGTCATTAAGTACAAACTCGAGTTTGGCACTGTTGTAATAAAAAATCATTTTTAAGCTCAAACCTTGAAACTGGAGTTTCTAAATCAAAACTGGAGTTTGGAAAGGTTTCAAAAGTGAGCATAGCTCTCTGTCTGGCGTAAACTCGAGTTTGCAATCCCAAACTCGAGTTTCCACACTTTCTAAGAAAATGGAAACTTTGCCATGAGTTCTAAACTGGAGTTTGTAATCCTTAACTGGAGTTTGAAAATGTTTAGAAAAGAACAAAGCTCTCTGCTTTGTCTAAACTCGAGTTTCAGGTCCTAAACTTGAGTTTGCCTTGTATCTGAAAAACTTGGAAGCTCTCTGTATGATGTAAACTCGAGTTTACAAACCTAAACTCGAGTTTGCCTTAAGTTGTGAAAATCTGAGCTTCTTACTGTTAGATCCAAACTCGAGTTTGCAAACCCAAACTCGAGTTTGCCTTTGACAGTAAGATTTTTATTTTTCAACTTACAAAGACAAACTTTATCTTGTGTTTACAATTGTTAGTTATCATCAAAACATCTAGAGAACTAACATAATTGACCGTTGCTTCATTAATTGCTTCGTCGTCGATTGCACTTTATGCAGAGGTTGGCTCAGAATAATAGCTGGAATAGATATACCTCGAAGGGATGTTCTCGTCTGTCACAACTTTAATTCCGATTGTTGCCCTGCCTTTGAATGAGCATTTAATGCGTCTGCCACATTGGATTACTTTTCGTTCAAAAACTCAGATTAACTTTATTAATCAACTAAAACTCATTCAAAAAGATGATTAAATATGACACAAATAAGTTCAGATATGATTAGGAGTGAATAAATAAAGACCCATTGGTTTTAAGAAGTCGATTACCGTCACTGGAAAAATAATTGAAATGTGAAGAATGATTCTCGAGAATTCCTTATCAGGAAATTTATGTTAAATGAGGCTAATCGATAATACTTGAGAGGAATACATATATTCTCGAGAATGTTATGTTTAGAAAATTACTCAGGCAGATTGAAATGACTATTCTTGAGAACTATGTTTCTATTCTCAAGAATGACACGATTAGAAATTCTCCTAAGCATCAGTAGTTAAGCATTCTCGAGAATCTCTACACCCATACTCAAGAATTGTATTTTTACTTAGACATATGATAAAACATGTACCGTCCATTCTCACAAATTTCCTTACTAATCATCAAGAGCCATTCTTGAGAATCGATTATCAATTCTCGAGAATCGCATTAGAGAAGTCTATACTATTGTGATTCCGACTAGGAATTCTCGAGAGTCTCTTATCAGTTCTCGAGAATTGTTCTCGAGAATTATATATGTGCGATGACCAATTTGTCACACCATTCTCGAGAATCCCTAAGCTATTCTCGAGAATTGCTTTTTGAACACTTAAGCCAATCAGATTGGAATAATTGTAGTTCTCGAGAATCAGTTTCATAAACTGTTAAGCCTGATTCAAAAACTTTCAAACCTTTATACTTTTGTTATCATCAAAACATTAGGAGCTAACATAATGGAGTTCAACTATAAATACAAAGAGCATTCAATTAGGAGCTACCAACCAACGACGATATCATTCATTGCTTAGTTATTGTTCATTAATATTTTTTGAGATATCTTTTGATATTCAATTCTTCAATCATCATATATCTTGTTGGGATCTGTACACACAGCGGAATTAAAACTTACGAATTCCATCGGAGGATCCATCAATAGCGTTTAAATCAAGGTTAAAAGAATCCGAATCGTACCTATGCCGAACTATTTGGACTGGTGGGCTACATTCTCGATCAGGAGAAGTCGACTCTTCGAATCGCCTTCCTCTACCAGTATCCACACGAATAACCTTGAACAAAGATGGCAGCGTGCTAGCGCCTTCAGTATTCTCGCGTCTCTCTATTTTCTCTAGGGTTTCTCGTGGCTTTCTAATACGCTTGACAAAAGTCCCGTAGGTTTTTCTAAACCTGGTAGGCGTATTTTATATTCAAAATTAATCCTCATTAACTTTGAAATTCGAATTTTGAATCTGGATTAAAAAATATATTAATTAAATCTATCTGATAGATCTAATATAATCTATTTATTTAATCTGAATTAAAAGATTTCTGATTTAATTTATCCCTATAAATTAAATCTGAGAAACGATATCTATCTATTTAATTAAATCTGAGATACTATACTTCAATTTAAATTAAATAAGATATATGATATCCTTATTCGAAAATTAAATCTGAGATACAATATCTCTATTTGTTTTAGATATTTAATTTATCAAATAAATTATATACAAACAAATATTATATAATAATGTTATAATCTTTATTAAATAATATTATTATATTAATTTCGAATTATACACACACACACACACACCCTAGACTAAATACATTATTCATTAAATCTTAGACATATCTAAGGTTCAATGAATCTGGACACTTTTGCTCGTGTTGGGCTATTCTTGTGTGCGACCCTGCAGGCCCACATGAGATTGGCAGCGGGCCAATACTGTATCAGCCCACAAGTCGCAAATGGCCTCTAGCAAGACATTGCGACTATCCAATTCATATGGGGATCGATGATATGATACAACCTATCGTACAACCATGTCACGTCCCTTTTTGTCACGCGATAATTTGGTCAAGGATGAGGATGGAGAATGTCAACTTCTTGTTCTTGACCATTACTTTCTCGATTCTTGAGTAGTCTAATTGAAATGGAAACTCTTTTCCATCGTAGTATGGCCATACATTTCTCAGACTCACTCATCGAGGGGCCCAATATTATCTCTCTACAAATGTAAGGGACAAATTCCATCTTGACCATTCACATTCCTTCGCATGAAAACCACTGATCCCGATCATAGCCTTTATCATCACCTGGTCAAAGGTGACTTTTGATAAGTCAAAGATCAACGACTCATCATGTAGGAATCCATGATGATCTCAGGTCGACGGGCGTTGTGACGCGGTTATACATGAGAAAAACTTATGACTTATTCCATGCAGCTTTCTCATAGTGGGTCGGTCCAGCACCTTGTACTCTTACAGTGCTCGTGACTTTGACTCGTATCTCCATACTCATCAAAGTCATACTGGTATTATTTCATCTTCGCTCCTGCGGAGATGACCGACCAGGGACATTTAGGATAATCTATAAGATATATCCAAGGATCAGTTATCACTATAAACATGCAAATGAAATGATAACTAAAATAGAATACTTTAAATAACATAAACATCTAAAGTACAATGACTTTCCCTTAGGGCATAATTTCCAACATATGTACTATGTGAGAGAGTTCTTATCATTCAATTGTGTAATCATTAAAGTTATTTTCAAACGACACTCCAATCAAGTTTTTATCCACTTGAGTCACCTTCTCTTTCAACACTTCACTACTAGAGACAAAGTGCATCTACACTCGAGTTAAATCACAAAAGCACTCAAGTGATTGACACATACTAAAGTGATTCTGGAATCACACTCGAGTGGCTTTTCTTATTTCATTTTACAACGTCTCCAAGAATTCAAATATTGTGATTAACATCTGCTTATACGTGATTACTATTTATACTACTTTTCAATGCTACTAATTTTTTTAATGTATAAGTTTCAGATGCTTAAATATCATCAATTAACTTTAAAATCTTGAAAGCAATTTCATGTGTCTGAGCATTAAATGCACAACAGAAACAAAGCTGACAAAAGCAATCGCAGAGCAGATTTCATGTGAAGAATTTAATGCAGCAAAGTCGAAAGCGGCTAAACCTTAAAGCTCTTATTGCATCAAAGATGAAAGGGACTAAACCTTAAGCAATCTCAGAGAAGACCAAAGGGAAGTCATATGAAGATTTATTGCAGCAAAGCAAAAGCAACTGAACTTTTAATTCTTTCAACGACTCCAATCTGTGTCTAATGGATAGTTTGAATGCACACAACGATCATTAATGGTGTTTAACAATAAACAGTGAAGCATTCAATACAGAGCAACCAACGAAGTCTACGATCAATCTTTTTCTCATATTGCTCATATACTTTCTTTGTAATATCTCTTGATATTCATTATTCTTTAGTGATTACATATCCACTCTGTAAGAGAGTCATATACAAACGATTTCAATCTTTGTAAAACCTCAAGGTAGTGGGACCTTGAGTATGGTTATTGGATTACAACTTGTAAGGGGGAGTGAGTACTACTATTACGGATTACTCTGTAATGTGGTGCCAAGAACTCGTGGAATCTTAGAATAATAGTGAAAATCTTAGAGACGCTGTGGGGACTAGACGTAGGTCAGAAAGTTAAGGCCGAACCAGTATAATCCGTTGTGCACACTTCAGTGATATATTTTTTTTCAAACTCTTGCTCTGCGAATTAATTGTTTATTATCTTCGGTTTTAAATTGTTAATATTATCCAATTCACCCCCTTTTGGATGAAACATTGCAACTAACACCTATTGGTTTGTCCTTTCGGTGAAAGCAAGAAGATTTTGTATGCCCTTTTCTATTACAATAAGCAAAGGGGTTAAACATATGCACAAAACGCTAAAAGTAATTTAAATATGCTTTACCACCCTTTTTATTTTTCCCTTTCTTCTTGTCCAAATCTGGATTATATCCTATTCCAAATCTATTGTTTATAACTATCTGTGGTTTTAAGATCACTTTAAGAATTTCACTACCTTTGGTGAATTTCTCAAGTGTCTTACTAAGATCATAGTTTTTATTTTCTAAAATAAGGCAAGTTACACAAATACTCACTAGAGTTTCCTTGAGTTGTTGCTTAAAAAACTTGACCCTCTTTTTCGAACTCACTAATTCCTTAACTATTTTGCAAAAATCTGAATGCAATGCATTATATTCAAAAAGCAGTTCATCATATGAGGGTTCAAAGTCGTTTACCTCTTCGCCATCAGACTCTTTGTGTGATACTAGCTAAACAGATGTTGGCAATTTCCTCATCTTCACTTTCTTCATCTGATGAACTGTCTCCCTAAATAGCAAAGACATATGCTTTCTTTTTGAATATTCTTCTTCTTTTCTTAGTTCTTCAAATAAACAGGACATTCAAATTTGATGTGTCCTGGTTTATCGCACTCATAGTAGATGATTTGAGCTCTGCCCTCCTTCCTGCTACTCGTACAAGTTTTGTAGAATTTTATGAACCCTTGATCCTTCTTATATAATTTTTTGAATCTTATAACTATCATTCCAAGCTCATCTTCTTCGGGTTCTTCTTCCTCCTTTGGCTCTTTTTCTTTAACGATGTTAAGCGTTGTTCCTTTCTTCTTTTTGTCATCAATTCTTCTAACTCTCTTTTGAATTCCATCTTTTCTTCATACTCGAAAAGACTTCCAAATAAGGTAGCTACTGATCTCATTGACTCTCCTCTGGTTTCTTCAATATCTGTGACCTTGGCTTCCTATTCCTTCGTGAGAATGTTGAGAATTTTTCTCACTTGGGAATTTTGTTCATACTTTATTCCTAATGCTACCAGTTGATTAATCAGCTATACTTTCTCCAAATTTCTTTCAAAGCAGATCATACTCTGCGACCAGAGTGTTGACTCTGTTTTCTTTAATGCTTGAGGTTCCTTTATGAGCAATCTCCAGCGTTTCCCATATTTCTTTGGCATAAGAGAGATTGCATATTTTGAAGTATTCTTTTTGACCCACTGTACTTTGGATCATTAGAATAGCTTTGTTGTTGAGAGTCACCAACTTCTTATCGTTGTTGACAAATTCCACAAGGGTCTTTGGAGCCAGTCATTCTTCAACTCTTTTCATAGGGACATAGTCTCCATCTTAGATCACTTGCCATAAACTATATTCCATTGCCATCATGAAGACTCTAAATTTTTCCTTCCAGAATGAGAAGTGTTCTCCAATAAAGCCAGGAGGTCTGGAAATAGAGGCATCATCTGGTAGTATTATTTCTATAAGATCCTACTTGGAAAGCTAGTCCTAAAATAAGAAGACTAGGCTCTGATACCAAATGTTAGTGTCAACCTTTCACCTAAGAGGGAGTTGAATTGGGTGATATTGTTAGACTTGGCTATCACCCAGGAGGGGGGGGGGTGAATTGGGTGTCTGATAAAACTTTGGATAACTTTGAAAATCTTTTTCGCAACTTACTGAAAGTAGTTCGCATGATAGTAATACTTTATAAAGCATAGTCATTCATTCAAACATATATGCTGGAAATATAAGAGATAAGGGAAGAGAATATGCAAACTGAGATTTATACTGGTTCGGCCCAATCCTTGACCTACGTTCAGTCCCCAAGCTCCACTTGAGATTTTCAATCCACTATCCTCTTATTTAATCCGGGCACAAGAGAAGCTTATACAATCCCACAAGTTCACTCAGGCACTTGTGAAGCCAAATCTCTCACCGAGATACTACCCCTTACACAATGCAAGGTTACAATCTGTTTCTCACTCAAGATCACCCAATCTTGAGTAACTCTGAGATAAATAGATTAATTGATTACAATGAATCTTCTCTCACAGAAGCGAATGAATAAACACTGAAGTACAATACAAATCATTTCACTCTCTATGATAAGCTATGTAAGCATTAAGAATAGAGAGCGTAAGAGATAAACGTTGGATTCAAAATGTTGGAAAATCTCAAATTGAACAAGATTAATCCACTGCAAATCACTCATAAAGATGATTAGAAATAATATAAATGAGATTTAAATATAGATACGAATGATAGCTCAAATTAATCTTATTCACAATTTCATGATTACTGTGCGTTCTGAAAGATGATGAACCATGCTCGAGTAGATGGCCTTGGTTGCTCGAGCAGACATGAGAAATATAGCCTTTGCAGACGTGAAAGCACTCATGCTTGAGCAATATCGAGCCCATGCTCGAGTACCATGCTCGGGCACTGAATTTCTATTGCTCAAGTAACATCGAATTCCTTATTGATACAGATTTAACAGAAGTGTTTGTTGTTGGGTTCGGGTAGCATTTATGTTATGGTTGAGTAGGCTGCTTGAGTGAACTGAGAACTTGCTCGATCATTAGTTAGTCAGAGAAGAAAATAATGAAATAAAAAATGTATGCTTGAGTACCAAGTTTACCATGCTCAAGAATCAAGCAAACAGAGAGAAAGAATGTTACTTCAGCGATAGTGCTCGAGAATAGATTTACCTTTGCTCAAGTATCATGCTCGAGCATTACTTACTTGCTGCTCGAGTAGAAGCTTGACAGAGACTATTCTTCATTCTAGCTCGACCATGCTCGAGCACAAAGAATGCCTTGCTCGATCTGTTACACCCCTACCGGCCTCGCCCTTTCGGGTGGTGGGTTAGAGGGATTCCTTTTATTGGTTGCCTTTCCTTTGTTATTAAGTCCATTTAACATGTATCAGAGTGAGCGCAACAGAGTATCTAACCGGTTTGGACGATCTACTGTACTGGTAAAAGTAAATAGAAAGTAAAAGTCCCTGAAGGGTTAGGGTATAGTCATCCAAAAGTAATTACAAATAATATACAGTCATCTCAAAAAGATAAAGTACAAAATAAGATAGTGTTGGAAATTATGCCCTAGGGGAAAGTCATTGTACTTTAGACATTTATGTTATTTAAAGTATTATCTTTTAGTTATCATTTCGTTTGCATGTTTACATTGATAACTGTATCCCTGGATATATCTAATAGATTTTCCTAAATGTCCTTGGTCGGTCATCAACGCGGGAGCGAAGATGAGATAAGACCAGTATGACTTTGATGAGGTATGAAGATACGAATCAAAGTCATGGGCACTTGTAAGAGTACAAGGTGCTAGACCGACCCACTATGAGAAAGCTGCATGGATTTAGTCATAAGCTTATCTCATGTATAACCGCGTCACGACGCCCTATGACCTGAGATCATCATGGATTCCTACATGATGAGTCACGGATCTTTGACCTAGTCAAAAGTCATCTTTGACGGGGTGATGATAAAGGCTTGGATCGGGATCAGTGGTTCTCATGCAGAGGAATGTGAGTGGTCAAGATGGAATTTGTCTCTCACATTTGTAGAGAGATAATATTGGGCCCCTTGATGAGTGAGTCTGAGAAATGTATGTCCATACTACAATGGAAAGGAGTTTCTGTAACATCCCATTTTTAAAAGTAGAATATTTTTTTTCTTCATCAGAGAAGAGCATCAGAGCAAAAGAGTAACTGATACATTTATTCAAAATGCCAACTGTCGTGTGTCTGGCTATTTGTAGTAACGGTACATTAATACGAGTGTCTAACATAAACGTAAATACATAACAAAAGGAAGTCTTCAGCCGGGTCTCTAAGCGTGCTGCTTGCCTTTATCCTGGACCCTCAGTTCTCCTGACCCTGAAGCTATGTGAAGAGCTGAGGTCCAATGCACCCGGACCTCAGGTAACGGTTAACCTCATGCTTATATACACAGTACATGGATTACAGACATGGTAGTGAAAACGTAGATTTTACCTGAAAAAGGAAGGAGAATGAAAAATCGTAAAACGTAAAATCATAACGTAGTAAAAACGTAAAAAAATCATAAAAACACAAAAGCGTTTGGAAAATTAGTAAAATCATTTTAATGAAAAAAAATCATAAAAACGTAAAATCGCAGTGATAAAACGAGTTTTTAACTACCATGATTACAGATATTCACATCATTAACAACATATAGGCACACAACACATGTATCAAACAACCAAGCGTATCCCAATAGCACATAAGCCCCGTGGCAGATGTGTCACACCCAGCAAGCGTTTCACACCCAGCAGTCGTTTCACACCTAGCAAGCATAATCATATCAACAGTACATAAAATACCACAGAGCTATCAGCTACCACAATAAGCATACAATACACATAACACATCTACGCATACCATAAACATCAGAGTTAGTGTTACAATACGCGAACGTACCTTCGTTGACAAAATACAGTACGTCTGTCGGTCGGAACGTGATTACAGATATCCTATAAGGATAATAACATTTTTATTAATCAGACAATATCTTAACAGATATTTTAGTCATAATGACTATTTTCCCCTTGACTTTGCTAACCGACTAAATTTCACCAGAGCTTCGCTACTTTGACTCTAATCTTCCAAAATTTTGCCATATCTCTATCTCCATCATATTTTCGAAATAAATACCATATTTAACCATAAAACATGATATCAACAATATATTGGAATATTAAAGATCAAAACAACATCTAAGCTTAGAACTTCAAGAACTACCGAACTAAAGACTAGAACTTAAAACTAGGGACCGAAGATTTACCCAGAGCTTTGCTACTTCTTCACTAGAGCTCCTCCTTCTCTCTTCTCTCCAATATTTTCGAATTGCTCAAGAGACTTGGTGTAAAAATTTTGAAAGAGAATGAAGGCTATTTATAGGAAATTGTTGTGGCAAAGTGGCAATTATTTCAAACTTTTTCCCTTCAACCATGACCATTAGATCTAGGGTTTTTGTGAAGGCTTAATCTCCACCCTCCAAGCTCTTGGCCGACCTCCCCTTCCCTCTCTCTTCCAAAAATGATGTCATCTTATCCCTTTGAGATTTTCCCTTACCGATAAATTTCCCTGCTCAGTGTTGTAATCGCGTATACTTAATAATCTTCAAATACTTTTAGAGGTACACTTTGAAGCTTATGTAATCACTTGAGAAATACTTTAAATATCAAGGATTATGGTCCGATTAGGGTCTTTACCAGTCTTTTAATCATTTTAGGATAAACCCTGTCGGTTACGGAAATGACATCTGATATAACCCACTTCGGGATAAAAATTCACTTGTTTACAATAGGTCATGATGTTAGATACTTAGTTCACATATTTCAAGATATGATTTATTTTCTATCAGTTCTCACTTATCCTATTTTCTTTTTATCAAAATATCTTCTTTTTATTAATATTATTTTCCATCCACTTGCCTTATACACACACACACACACAAGTCCACAATTTCGGCTCCCCTCCCCCTTTTTTATTTTTATTTTTATTTTGTTATTTAATTAACTTATATTATGCTTTAATTATCTTATATTGATTAACAAAAATTCTCCCATTGGTCCTTAGATAATTACATGGATTTAGACATTTTAAATTGCTAGAATTATTGTAGGCCTTTGATCTTACTTTATGAGATTTAATCCTAGCCATTGCTTAATGTTTAATTTGTCAAAGTTGATTAGCAAGTTTAATTAGAGCCCTAACCCTATGATTAGTAATCTTTTGTTAACCAATTAGGCTTTAGGGATTTTATACAATTCATTTTATACATTTCTACTTAATTAGCAATCATCTTTATGCTAATTTTGGCCATTAGTCTTTAATTAGGTCACACATCCCTAATTAAGCCTTTGAAACATGTTGATTAATCTCTAATAAATGGAGATTTAATTATTTACTAATTGTTGACAATTTTCTTAATTTGGATTAATTATTTTCTCACAACTATTTTATTTACATTGGTCATTTATGCATCATGCATTATTTTAAAAATCATAGGGCAACTTATGTTTCCCAAAATAATATTGGATTTTTCCTCTTTTATTTTCAAGGAAAATAATCCCATAAATTACCAAAACTAAAGACAACATACTTTCCTATTTTAAATAAATATTTAATTGCCTCTTATATCATGATATTTTCAGGGTATTTTATGACCCACAATTGTATTTAGGGATTTTTGGCACTTTATTCCTTCTAATTTCAAGAGAGATTACCCTAGAAAAATAACATAAAATACACTATAAAATTTGACACCACATATTCACCTATTTCCAATAGGTATTATTTACTAAATTATGATAGTTATAATAACTGAGATTTTTAGGGTATTACAGTTTCCATTTCAATTATTAGACTACTCAAGAATCGAGAAAGTAATGGTCAAGAACAGGAAGTTGACATTATCCATGCCTCATACTTGACCAAGTTATCACGTGACAAAAGAGACGTGACATGGTTGTACGATAGGTTATATCGCATCAACGATCCCCATGTGAATTGTGTAGTCGCAATGTCTTGCTAGAGGCCGCTTGTGACTTGTGGGTTGGTACAGTATTGGCCCGCTGTCAATCTCATGTGGGCCTACAGGGTCGCACACAAGAATAGCCCAACACGAGCAAGAGTGTCCAGATTCATTGAATCTTAATTGTGTTTAAGATTTAATGAATACTTATTTAACCTAGGATGTGTATATATATATATATTATTAAATTCAAAAATAATAACGATATTATTTATTGATAATAATATTATTATATATAGTATTTAATTTATTTGATAAATTAAATAACTATAATAAATTGAGATATTGTATCTCAGATTTAATTTTCGAATAAAGATATTGTATATTAGATTTAATTTGAATTGAGATATCGTATCTCATTTTAAATTAAATATAAGGATACCATATCTTGATTTAATTTATAAATATAAATTAAATCTGAAGGCCTATTAATTCAGATTAAATAGTTATATTATATCTGTTGGACAGATTTAATTAATATTATTTAATCCAAATTCGAAATTCAAAATTAATTAGATTAATTTTAGAAACTCTATAAGTGATTCTGATCTAGTCGTATTAAACAGACGAATGAATTAGACGGCTGCGAAAACAAAACCCTAGAGAGAAAAGAGAGAGACGCAAGAACAAGAAAGCGCTAGCACGCTGCCGTCAGTGTTTGAGGCCGTTCGTGTGGATACCGGTAGAGGGAGGGGACACGCGAAGTCAGCTCTTGTCTGATCGAACAAGAAGGCGCTAGCCCACATGATCAAGAAGCATGGATAAAAGATGCCACCTCGTTCGACATGTACGACGTCTCAGGTGCACGAGGTTCGAGGTGCAAACGAGAATGGAACGCAAGCAAGCTCGCATAGGTATGGTTATGAAATCTAACCTTGATCTAAACGTGGTTGAGCGATCCGCCTAAGGGATCCGTTAAAGTTTTTTTTTTTTAATTTCGCTGCGTGTTCGAATCCCAACAGATAGGGCATTCCCTATTCTTCATCTGCACCGATATGTAACATCCTAATTTTATTTTTAGGATTTAATTGTAATTATAAAATAATTATTTATGATTATTGTATTTAAATTGTAATTGTGAGGAAAAAAAATTAAAGTAAAGTTGGGCTCTTCTTGTAATTTTGCCTATTTCAAAAAAAAAGGGGGAAGATGATGCGTTGGAGGCAGAAAAGAGAAAGGAAAAAAAATAAAAAAAAATAGAATGAAGTGGGCAGCACATTGCTACCCACAAATATGACATGTGGGAGGGGGTATTAATTACCCCCAATCCCGTCTCAGAATTTTCGATTGATTGTTGTAAGAATTTAAATTAATTTTTCTACTCAAGAAATTCAAGGTTTATATCCTACCGAATATTTTTATCGATTAAAAGTTGTATGAATTTTGTTTTGAGTTAATAAAGGAATTACAGAGATTTTAATCGGTTAGTTTTGGAATTTGAAGGATTAAACTCTTATTTTTAGTTTTTATTATGATAATATATATTTATTTGAATTTGTATAATTTAAGATATATGAAGTTATAATTGTGATGATGTAGAGTTTATTTGTGACCGGTGATTATTCGCGCTTTACTCCCCGAGATAAGGTTTAGCTTGGAGTTGAGGTAACCAGGGTTAATTTATTTTATATGCTTGTTTTGGATTGTAAGGTGTTTTCTAAACCTTATTTTCATATGTACTACTGACATGTGTTTTGAAAATAATGGGTACATCTGAATATGTAGTTATTTCTGTGAAGCAATATATTTTCTATTCTGTACATATATGTGATTGTATACTGTTATTGAGATTGTTATGATGTTTGTTGTTGGTTGTTGCATATGAAACAATAAATTTTGTTAGATATTGTTGTTATGATGTTTGTTATGAGATGCTATATATGGAATAATATATTGTACGATGTTTTTGGGTAATTGCAATACCATATAATTTATCTGTTGTGGAATATGTTGGGTTGTGTGGAAGAGATTTAGGGTGAAATTGTGTCCATCGGCTCTCTCATTCCTGGACCAGAATTTGAGTTGAGTGTTTTGGGCGGACACCTCCCTGTTACGATATATTGGTGGTAGCATGGGAGGGGACAGTAATCTTGAAGTGACTAGCTAACCTTGGCCAGGTATGCTAGCACTGATAGGTTGTACCACGTCCAGACGGTATAAGGAGGAGCAGGATGGATGAGTGGGGGTGGTTTTACTTATTGTTGACTATTATGGATTAAATAAATATTTGTTGTTGATTTTATAAAAATGTTAGTGAACCTGCTTCTCTGACTTGCATTCCTTTCTTATATATTTGATAAATTAATTTTGGTTACTGGAACTTTAAGTCTCACCCCGTCATATACAATATTTTTAGGCGAGATCTCTAATTCTCCTAGTGCATTCCTTTCTTGTATATTTGATAAATTAATTTTGGTTACTGGGACATTAAGTCTCACCCCGTCATATACAATATTTTCAGGTGAGATCTCTAATTCTCCTAGTAGCAAAGGGAAGCAACCAGAGGCGTAATAGTTGTGAACTTTGTAAGCCTCTTTTGGTACTGGTTTGTATGAGTTTATATATTGCCATTTTAGGGTCTACATGTTTTGAGAATACTATTTTAACTGTTTTGGGATAACTGTTGTTCACTGTTAAACTAAAGGTTTTATTTTATACGCTATAATATTTTAGTGGACCCACAATCAAAACCTGTGCGGAAATGTTTTGGTGTAGACCCTTGTTGTGAAATTGGTGCTGAAAGACTCATGGGTTGTATATTCTTTTGATTAATAACTGTGCCCAGAGTTTTAAGTTTTTGTAGTGAGTTTGTGGGCAGAGTTTGTGCCCTGAACTCCGATGTATTTATTTTTGAAAGGAAAACGGATTTTCCTTAATCACTTGTTAATCCGGTTTTGGGAAGTCATTATGGTTAATTAATGATTTGTGAGGAAGGGTCTTTTCACGATACGCCCTACTTTTTCGAAAAGGTTATTCAAGCTTCAGGCACGTCCTCTTGTGTTTACATAAACGACTGGAGTTCGATAGTGGCCCCCAGAGTAACCATCAATACTCATGCACTAAATGTGTAAGGTGTATGCATGCAACCATGTCAGATATAAAAAGTACTAATAAAATGCCAAACATGCCACATAAGCAAACAGACACACGCAATAACACGTCTTCGTACCATCGAGCCGCCTTACCAAGGCAGGCCCTGGATTGAAAAATGAAAAACTCTCTGCATGGTCTAAACTCGAGTTTGCAACTGAAAACTGGAGTTTTCAAATGTTTAGAAATTTTGAGTTGTTCTCTGTAAGTCCTAAACTTGAGTTTCTTAAACTAAACTCAAGTTTCCTCATAAGAGAGAAAATTTTGAAAAACTTAGTCATATGCAAACTGGAGTTTTCAAACAAAACTGGAGTTTTCATAAGTTCAGAATAGAGCAAAGTTCTCTGTATGCTGTAAACTCGAGTTTCCAACAAAATTTGGAAACTTAGAGAACTCTCTGTTTAACATAAACTCGAGTTTCCAAATGGAAACTGGAGTTTTGCTAAGTTCAAAATATTGATAGCTCTCTGTCTTGTCAAAACTCGAGTTCATTAAAACCAAACTCGAGTTTGCTTTGTCTTTGAAAAACTTAGGAGTTCTCTGTATAGTCAAAACTCAAGTTTCAAAATCCAAACTCGAGTTTGTCTAAGTTTGCAAAAACTTGAGCTACTCTCTATCAAATCCAAACTCGAGTTTTCAAACCAAAACTCGAGTTTGTCTTTGTCAGTAAGTTTTTCAACTTAACAAAGACAAACTTCAGTTTGAGTTTACAATTGTCAGTTATCATCAAAACACATAGAGAACTAACAAATTATAATTTAGAGTACGCGCAACAGAGCATATGACCGGTTCGGACAACTATTGTACTGGTAAAAGTAAAATGAACAGAAAGTAAAAGTCCCCGAAGGGTTAGGGTACAGTTATCCAAAATAATTACCAAGAAATATATACATTCATCCACAAATTATAAGTACAAAATACAAAGTATAATAGGGCATCCCCTATTCTTCAACTGTATTGTAATACCCTACCTTTATAAAAAGGCTCTTCAAGCTTCAGGCATGACTCCCTGTAACTACAGAAGCTTCTGGAGTCTAATAATGGCCCCCAGAGTAACCATCAATACTCATGCACTAAATGTGAGATGTGTATGTATGCAACCATGAAATGTAGAAAAATACAAATAATGATATGCCAAATATACCATATATGCAAACAGATACATATATCACAACACGTCTTTGGACCGTCGAGCCACCTTACCAAGGCAGGCCCCGGAATTACCGGAATCACAAGCCAATCCCATTGGGCCCCCACATAGGCAGACCCTGGCAAGCATCCTCAGCGCTAGGAACTCAATCACAAACATTGTTCTGTATGCATATTTTGCCAACACAAAACAACAACATATATGGCAAACAACACATACAACAAAACACATAAAAGTTTCTGAGTAAAGTGGTTACTACCTGTGGGGTTTGTTCTACCTTAATATTTTATCGTGCTTGGTAGCTTCCCAAGTATGTGTTAACCCTGAATAACATCAAAATACCTTATTTTTAGCACTTTCCAAAAATACCCTTGCATTTAACACAAAATCCGAGCCCTTTACAATTCTTCAAGAAAAATCCTGCGTTTTTGGCCCAAATGTAAACCTTTTTAATAAAGTCCACAAAAATCATTTTAACATGAACCCAATGCCATCTGAACCTTTTACATGTCCAGTTTCCAGGAAAAATAATTCCAGAAATAATGAGTACACTTATTTTGGCGTGGAGCTCAAATTTCACTCTCTGGTTCGATTCGCTCCCCATTTTCCAGACCGTATTTAATTAATTTATTTCGCCCATTATTTCTATCCCAAAATCATCATATTATATAGGGAAAAATATTTCTCTAGTCACTGGAGATAGAGTTATCTCTAGTGTCCCCAAAACTACGTCGTTTTGAATTAATAAAGGGTGTGTTAGTAATTCTAGGTGAATTAATGAATGATGTTTCGGTGAAATTTATATGATTAAAAAATAAACAAAATTACAGAAACGCCCTTCATTAATCCAAAACGACTTAGTTTTGGGGTCATTGGAGATAACTCTATCTCTAGTGACTGGAGAAATCCTTTATCCTATTATATATCCAAATCATACCCCGGATGTCTAGTTTAATCCTGTAAAATTTCACCTAAAAAAAGTCCATTTACTGTTTCAAAAACGCAGTAGAAGCTTCGCTGCCCAGAAGACTCGAATCTGGCAGCAAGCGTATCTTTAGGTTTTCGGTGTTTTTGAGTTTGGAAACTTAAACCGTAACTTAACCCCACACAAAATCACGTTTTAAACACTTTGAGACCATCAAAAACACCAAAATAAGATTGCAACACATTCCCTAACCCCTTGCACGAAAATCACAAGTTTAAGTTGCAAAGGTTCGGGTTTTCGGTCTTTACTTGAATCAGAAGTTTGATCGATGATCCTTGGAGCTTGGATCTTGCTTTGGCTATGGAAACTTGCCTGAAACCTTCTCTTTTTCCTCTACAATTTCATGCTCCTTCATGGTTTAGGATCTGAACTCCCGCCTTAAAGAGAGCAGACTTTGAGAGCACTATGCCGAACTATTTGAACTGGTAGGCTACCTTCTCGATTAGCAGAAGTCAACTCTTCGAATCGCCTTCCTCTACCGGTATCCACACGAATAATCTTGAACACAGACGGAAGAGTGCTAGCACCTTTAGTATTCTCGCGTCTGTCTATATTCTCGCGGCTTTCTCATATACTTGACAAAAGTCCAGTATGTTTTTCTAAACCTAGTAGGCGTATTATATTCAAAATTAATCCTCATTAATTTGGAAATTCGAATTCTGAATCTGGATTAAAAAATATATTAATAAAATCTATCTGATAGATCTAGTCTAATCTATTTATTTAATCGGAATTAAAAGCCTTCTGATTTAATTTATCTCTATAAATTAAATTCGAGAAATGATTTCTATCCATTTAATTAAATCTGAGATACTATATCTCAATTTAAATAAAATAAAATAAAATATAGAGTAAATACCCTTTTGGGTCCCTGGAAAAACACGCTCTACCCATTTTGGTCCCTGAGTAAAAAAATGTCATTTTCGGTCCTTTTTAGGGAATCAAAAGGATTTTTTGGGAATTTGTGAGAGATTAAAATGCCCACAAAAAATGACTAAAATGACTAAAAGAGACCTTTTTTTACTGTTTAAGGACTAAAAATGACATTTTTTTTAATCAGGGACCAAAATGGGTAGCGCGTGTTATTTCAGGGACCAAAAAGGGTATTTACTCTAAAATATATGATATCTTTATTCAAAAATTAAATTTGAGATACAATATCTCTATTTTTTTAGATATTTAATTTATCAAATAAATTAAATACAAACAAATATTATATAATAATATTATTATATTAATTTTGAATTTAATATATATATACATATATATATATATATATATATATATATATATATATATATCCATCCTAGACTAAATACATTATTCATTAAATATTAGACATATCTAAGATTCAATGAATTTGGACACTTTTGCTCGTGTTGGGCTATTCTTGTATGCGACCCTACAGGCCCACATGAGATTGGTTGCGGGCCAATACTGTACAAGCCCACAAGTCGCAAGCGGCCTCTAGCAAGACATTACGACTACCCAATTCATATGGGGATCGATGATACGATACAACCTATCGTACAACCATGTCACGTCCCTTTTGTCATGCGATAATTTGGTCAAGGATGAGGCAATGTCAACTTCTTGTGCTTGACCATTACTTTCTCGATTCTTGAGTAGTCTAACAATTGAAATGGAAACTCCTTTCCATCGTAGTATGACCATACATTTCTCAGACTCACTCATCGAGGGGCCCAGTATTATCTCTCTACAAATGTGAGGGACAAATTCCATCTTAACCATTCACATTCCTCTGCATGAAAACCACTGATCCCGATCCAAGCCTTTATCATCACCTAGTCAAAGGTGACTTTTGACTAGGTCAAAGACCAGCGACTCATCATGTAGGAATCCATGATGATCTCAGGTCAACGGACGTTGTGACGCGGTTATACATGAGAAAAGCTTATGACTTAATCCATGCAGCTTTCTCATAGTGGGTCGGTCCAGCACCTTGTACTCTTACAAGTGCCTATGACTTTGACTCGTATCTCCATACTCATCAAAGTCATACTGGTCTTATTTCATCTTCGCTCCCGTGTAGATGACCGACCAGGGACATTTAGGATAATCTATAAGATATATCCAAGGATACAGTTATCAATATAAAGATGCAAATGAAATGATAACTAAAGGAGAATACTTTAAATAACACAAACGTTTAAAGTACAATGACTTGCCCCTAGGGCATAATTTCCAAGACCTCCTTGACTACCCAATATGGGCCCACACTTATCTCACTCAATACAAAAGAAACCCCTAATCGGTCTCCTTTCCCCCGGTTAACATCTTGTGGGACCCGTATTTTGTGTTTGTGTCCGAGTATGGATAAAATCATCTGATTTTTCTTTCTCTCTCCCCTGGGTGGACGAAATTAAACACTTAAGGGGTAAGGATTTGACTTTGCTACCCTTGTAATCTTTACTTACTTTCTTCTTTTTAATACCGCAGTGACACGTGTCCCAATGTAATCATTACACTGACTTTTTCCCTTAAAAAACGCAGGGGATCTTCATCTGTCCAGGAAATGTCATGTGCATATTTATTTTAGCATATTTATGCTCAGCTAATTGTCCCAGACCTTAGGAGATAGCTCCATGACATTTTACCAACCGTTTAACACCGTATTATTTTTTTATGCCCTTCTGCACTGTCACTTTAACTTCTACAACCTTGAGCTCTTGATCAAAATACTCATAGGATATCAATGTTTTATTTCCAAATTTACTTCCTGAACAGGGTCTAGTCGTATGCCTGTTACAAGTTTATTCTCAAGTCTTTAGGCCCAAAATTCTGCCTAAATCTTTCTTATGTATTCTCACTAAGCATACAATATGTTTTTATATCGTTCTTATTCATCTTGTATCCAAGTGTAATATTCAACCATATAGGACTCACTGGTCCGTTCTTGGGTGCTTGGTTATATAGGCCTTACTATCCAGGGTATCACCCTCAGGCCCTAGGCATCTCATTATTACCTGATACAAATCAAATGTTTTACTAGCTTGAACATGTACACTGGTATAAAATCATCATAATAATCAACATTCCACACGGTGCTAAGCATCACAAGTCTTATAGCCCAGGGACACCGCCCCATGCAAACTTGCACATCAGGTCTTATTGCCTTGAGCCTCTGCTTATTAATTTTGTCCAAGCTTCCTCAATTTAGGTTCCCAAACCATTTTCCTATCACTTAGCACTGTTTCTGGATTTCCAGACCATTCTATCAGTTTCTATTCTTGTATCAATATAATCATCAATTGCATCGCTTTTCATTCCCGTGCAACAACGACGATAGTCATGTCACCGCTTACTATGTTGTCTCATATTCAACATTTCAAATTTTTTTCAAACATTAAAATTTTTGTGGAAGCAGTATATTTTCTTAATTGCACAAAACATTATTTTCAAATTTTCAATAAACTATAATCACTGTCAGCTCAAATTTCAAGAAAACAATTCACTGTCGGTCTATTTTTAGAAAACATTTACTAACGGCACACATTAATGAGCGGGATTATTCATTTCACAATTTCAACATTCAAAAGCTCTCGCCACCATTCAGCATATCCCAATCCTTTCATATCAAACCACTGCACTTGTCGGCCAATGTAGGAGAGTTTCTGTCCCTTCTTGGGACCCAGTGTCCGCACTGGCACATACAATATCAGGCCACCCACCAGAATCCCATACCGAGACATAGGACCATCATCCACGGAGCCCTGCTCCAAACGTCTGCTGGGTGCCGGCCAGACAAGGCAAAACACACGTCCCTACAAGGCGGAACTACTCAGATTGGGTGCATACACTGCTGGTGTGAGTATCAATTTCTCAAAAACTAATCCCCTCTAAAGAACTTCCAATAATGGCCAGCGATTTCAAAAACATTTTCAAACATCTAGCAAGATCCAGAAAACTGAGTAAGTTTATAACAGTTTCTGGCCTCTTCCAGTTCCATACTGCTTCCTCCACAAAACATGGTTCACAATTCAATTTCAAATCTGGGTTCCATCAGGACACCCTATCTATGAGACAACATAGTTTAAAAACAACCATTTCAAATTGGTTTCAAAAACATTTCATTTAGTTCAGAAAATCCAATTTCAAAATTCACAACATAGCAGGTGCATTGGTAAATTCAAAGTTCAATTTTTACACATACTAGGAACCAGACAACTGATATAGAAGGTCATCAACTTTAATTACATCTCGACTCTATCCTTGGCTACTCAAGCCATTCATAGGATACTCAGTCTATTCCATTCATTGGTCAAGCCATTTCAGAATAATGCCTGTAACTCTGAGGTTTACAACCTCTTCGGCACTCTGCCCAGTATTCGTGGTTTAATAATTGTGATCTTCTGTCAGCCTATGAACATACTAGTTACATAGGACTCAAGGCCTCTCATCAACCGTATATCAAATTTAACGACTCAAGCTCATATCAGTTTCATAAGCCTCATTGCCTACTCTATATTTGTATCACAGTTTCCCACATGATGCTGGAGCATCTCATGGAAATACCTTGATATCACATCAAATAATTCTCATTCGGGGTTATTCTACATATGAACTTCCAATAATGATCTAGCTCCAAGCATAGTCACATATGCAACTTTCTCTATCGGCGTTCAACCCACAACTTTCAGGGAAAACCCTAGCCACTATCATATCTATAGCTATTAGTCCCAAATATGAGACTGTAACCTGTGGCTACCGAGGTTCTAGCTATCACTCGGTTCCAATAAGATACTAATTCTCAAACACACTTCCTCAAGGAACCTTCAGTATTCAAGATCTTTCCCTATGCTGATACAACAACTATCAACCTCAAGTATCCTATATCATATAGGTATTATCCTCGAACATACCTCAAATAACATGCTGATGTCACAGCATCAACCAAGGTTTATGCTTTCAATCATTCTTTTTAAGGGAATATTGTGAGATTAAAATCATTCCCTAGCAGCAAGTAACCTCCAAATACCTCATACATACCAGTACTATACTCTAGTGCCTTAGTGCATTCATATCAATCAGGCACCTAGAGAATAACTTATTATCAAATCAGATTATTAGGTTCATCAACCTAATTCTAAATCCTAGAACAAACCCAATAAATATGCTATGATCATCGTAATTCGTAGCTTACAACATTTAGATACTATCCTCTAGTAACCTCAAATCAATAGTTGTTAAATTCTCAATCGACTCGTAAAACCTCCACATTAGTTAGGTTATGGAATCATATTACCTCAACAATACCCAGAACACAAACTAGGATCATGATTCATCTTCTTAGTCTAAACCTCGAAATATTCGAGTAGTATCAACACTATTCAAGAGGTTCTAATTCCATCTCACTCCTCAATATCACAGGGTATAATCTAATATCATTCTATTCCTCAAGGTTAATCATCAATCCTCGATCATACCCAAGCATTTTGACAATCCAATATCGATTAATATTCACAGGGTTCCTATTCTCAGGTACTGGAACCTTAACATAACCTTAATCAAATTTAACCTAGGCATTAAATCATATTCAAGCCTAGTCTCAATCATAACCTTACCCAATCTAATATCCTCATAGTATCTCTAAGGATCACCATAAGTAATATCTTAAAGTACTATGCCTTTCATTCAAGGAAATCTCAGATTCTTATAATACTTCCCACGAGGTCACCCATCCCGAGATTTTCCTCGCCTAAGCACGCTTAACCTTAAAGTGCCCATCAGATCTGGGGTACTAATACCGGTATAAATCCACATATTACTGGGTACTAGCAACTCAGATATTTTCTAATACTAAAATGACATATCTGTCCTCAGAATTGCTAGGTATTATCCCTACAAGGAAACTTAAGCAGTACTGTATTTTTTTCATACAACTCCCCTTGTATTGCTTGTAAAACTAGGTGGGGATTTTGTTCAAACCTTGATTTCCATATCAGAGGTCCTAAAGTCAACAGCAAAACCCACCTTCTGTGCTATCTTATCCATCTGCGGAGTTTTTAGCTTCCCAGAGCTGAACCCTCTTCCTTAGGGTAAACATCATTCTACTCCATTTGCTCACAGATTACTTCAGTACCCTTAACCATTTACCTTTCACAAGTACCGTCCAAACCTGGCTCTGATACCACAATGTTACACCCCTACTGGCCTTGCCCTTTTGGGTGGCGGGTTAAAGAGAACCTTTTAAATTGTTACCTTTCCTTAGATATTGGTCCATTTAATTATACTTCAGAGTACGCGCAACAGAGCATATCACCGGTTGGGACAACTACTGTACTGGTAAAAGTAAAATGAACAGGAAGTAAAAGTCCACGAAGGGTTTAGGGTACAGTTATCCAAAATAGTTAACAAGAAATATATACAGTCATCCACAAATTATAAGTACAAAATACAAAGTATAATAGGGCATCCCCTATTCTTCAACTGCATTGTAATACCCTACCTTTCCAAAAAGGCTCTTCAAGCTTCAGGCACGACTCCCTGTAACTACAGAAGCTTCTGGAGTCTAATAATGGCCCCCAGAGTAACCATCAATACTCATGCACTAAATGTGAGATGTGTATGTATGCAACCATGAAATGTAGAAAAATACAAATAATGATATGCCAAATATACCATATATGCAAATAGATACATATATCACAACACGTCTTCAAACTGTCGAGCCACCTTACCAAGGCAAGCCCTGGAATTACCGGAATCACAAGCCAGTCCCGTTGGCCCCCCACATAGGCAGACCTCGGCAGGCATCCTCAGCGCTAGGAACTCAATCACAAACATTGTTCTGTATGCATATTTGGCCAACACAAAACAACAACATATATGGCAAACAACACATACAACAAAACACATAAAAGTGTTTAAGTAAAGTGGTTACTACTTGTGGGGTTTGTTCTGCCTTAATATTTTATCATGCCTGGTAGCTTCCCAAGTATGTGTTAACCTTGAATAACATCAAAATACCTTATTTTTAGCACTTTCCAAAAATACCCTTGCATTTAACACAAAATCCGAGCCCTTTACAATTCTTCCGAAAAAATCCTGTGTTTCTAGCCCAAATGTAAACATTTTTAATAAAGTCCACAAAATCATTTTAACATGAACCCAGTGCCATCTGAACCTTTTACATGTCCAGTTTCCAGGAAAATAATTCCAGAAATCATGAGTACACTTATTTTGGTGTGGAGCTCAAATTTCACTCTCTGGTCCGATTCGCTCCCTTGTTTCCAGACCCTTTTTAAATAATTTATTTCGCCTAGTATTTCTATCCCAAAATCATCATATTATATATCCAAATCATGCCCCGGATGTCTAGTTTAATCCTGTAAACTTTCAGCTCAAAAAAGATTCGTTTACTGTTTCAAAAACGCAGAAGAAGCTTTGCTGCCCAAAAGACTCGAATCTGGCAGCAAGCGTATCTTAAGGTTTTCAGTGTTTTTGACTTCAGAAACTTAAACCTTAGCTTAAACCCACACAAAATCACGTTTTAAAAACTTTGAGACCATCAAAAACACCAAAATAATATTTCAACGCCATTACTTAACCCCTTGCACGAAAATCACAAGTTTAAGTTGCAAAGGTTCGGGTTTTCAGTGTTTACCTGAATCGGAAGTTTGATCGATGATCCTTGGAGCTTGGACCTTGCTTTGGCTATGGAAACTTGGCTGAAACCTCCTCTCTTTCCTCTGAAATTTCGTGCTCCTTCATGGTTTAGGATCTGAAGTCCCGCCTTAAAGAGAGCAGATTTTTATCTGCTTTTAGGGCAAATTACTTGTTTTGGCCCGAAACTTTCATAAATTACAATTGTGGCCCGAAACTTACTAATTATTCTTGACTTCTCCCATGTACTTTGACCTGCCAAAAAGGACATATGTGGCACCATTTAGGGCCCACACACCTGCTCCAATTGTTTTCTGTACAATTATTCCTATTTTGCCCTTTTGTCTGAAAAGTGGGACCCACAGCTTGACTTTTTGACTTATTCTTCTTTTCTCTCTCTTCTAGCACGTTTTTAATCATTATGGGGGCTAGGTGGCATCACTTTGGGCCCAAAAAATATGTTCCCTTACTTTTCCCTTGTCTTTTCCACTTTATCCGGTCTAATCTCCTTCTACCGGTCCACGTGGGTCCTGCTGGTCAACAGTGTCTCCCTTTTGCACTTTTCTTCAACTTTTAGATATTTTCCCCTGAATGGACATACATATGTGGCACCTCCTTGACTACCCAATATGGCCCCACACTTGTCTCACTCAATCCAAAAGAAACCCCTAATCGGTCTCCTTTTCCCCCGGTTAACATCCTGTGGGACCCGTATTTTGTGTTTGGGCCCGAGTATGGATAAAATCATCTGATTTTTCTTTCTCTCTCCCCTGGATTGAAAAAATTCAATGCTTAATGGGTAATGATTTGAATTTTCTACCACTGTAATCATTACTTACTTTTTGCTCTTTAATCCCGTAGTGACATGTGTCCCAGTGTAATCATTACACTGACTTTTCCCCTTCAGAAACGCAGGGGATCATCATCTGTTCAAGAAATGTCATGTGCATATTTATTTTAGAATACTTATGCTCAGCTAATTGTCCCAGACCTTAGGAGATAGCTCCATGACATTTTACCAACCGATTAACACCGTATAAGTGTTTTTGTGCCCTTCTGCACTGTCACTTTAACTTCTACAGCCTTGAGCTCTTGATCAAAATACTCATAGGATATCAATGTTTTATTTACAAATTTACTTCCTGAGTAGGGTCTAGTCGTATGCCTGATATAGGCTTATTCTCAAGTCTCTGCCCAAAATTCAGGATATTACATTTGCTCTCAACTAAATGTGAATGATGATGTGAGGATGGTGCTACTGCGGTATCCAAATTTGAAAGGTAGATCACTTGATCAACGCGATTAGTTTTGGGGCCACAAAGCATTGCTAGTGTCTTATTTGGTCATTAAATAAATTGGTCCCATTAAAAGATTTTAATTGGTCCAAGTGTATTTATGTCAGTGACTAATTGGGCCTAATGGGTTACACATAAAGGTTATTCGTAATTGCTTAAGTTTAGCAAGCTTGGGTCAATAATTGTTATTTGGCATTCTCAAGAATAGAAGCGCAATTGGGTTGGAGTGGGACTCCAAGCCTAATAGTAAAGTGGCGCCATATTTGAAGCCCTTAGTGGGAAATTAGTTTCTCCACAAAAGGGCCCAAATGTGTTAGAAGACTAAATGAGGTCTTAGGCCAGTTTGAATTAGGAATTGGAATTTTGATTTTGAAATTTATTGAATTTTAAATTCAAGAGATTAGATTATAAAAGATAATTTTGAATTATCTAATATATATATTTGTGTGTGTGTGTGTGTGTGTGTTTGTAAATAAATATATCCAATAAAGATTAGATAAAGATAGGATAAATAATGAATAAAGATTGGATAAAAAGTGATCTTGAATTTCGAATTCAAGACACAAATTAAAGATATGGATATGATCCATTATCTTAATTTTTTTTATTCAAGATATGGATTTAATCCATTTTCTTAATAATTTGGAAACACCAAATTGTAATATCCTGAATTTTGGGTCTAGAGACTTGAGAATAAGCCTGTATCAGGCATACGACTAGATCCTGTTCAGGAAGTGTGATATTTAAATTTGGAAATAAAATATTGATATCCTATGAGTATTTTGATCAAGAGCTCAAGGCTGTAGAAGTTAAAGTGACAGTGCAGAAGGGCACACAAACACTTATACGGTGTTAATCGGTTGGTAAAAATGTCATGTAGCTATGTCCTAAGGTCTGAGACAATTAGCTGAGCATAAATATGCTAAAATAAATATGCACATGACATTTCCTGAACAGATGATGATCCCCTGCGTTTTTGAAGGGGAAAGGTCAGTGTAATGATTACACTGGGACACATGTCACTACGGGATTAAAGAGCAAAAAGTAAGTATTGATTATAGTGGTAGAAAAGTCAAATCCTTACCCATTAAGCATTGAATTTCGTCCACCTAGGAGAGAGAAAGAAAAAGCAAATGATTTTATCCATACTCAGGCCCAAACACAAAATGTGGGTCCCACGGGTGTTTAACCAGTAGAAAGGGGACCGATAGGGACCAGTTAGGGGCTTTTTTGGACTGAATGAGACAAATGTGGAACCATATTGGGAAGTCAAGATGGTGCCACATATGTATGTCCATTTAGGGGAAAATATTTGAAAAGTTGAAGAAAAATACAAAAGAAAGCACCTTGTTAACTAGTGGGGCCCAGCGTGGACCAGTAGAAGGAGATTGGACTGTATAAAGTGAAAAAGTCAGAAAAAATGGGAGGGGGAAGATTTGGTGGGGCCCCTGAGGCACCACATACCCCCCTTAATTATTAAAAATTTACTTGGAGGAAAAGAAAAGCAAAATTAGTCCAAAAGTCAAAGTGTGGGTCCCACTTTCTGGATAAAAAGGGATAAATCAGATAAATTGGGAAAAATAAAATAAATTCATGGGATTTGATTTGTGGGCCCAAAATGGCACCACATGGCCCTAAGAATTGTCTAGAAAACTTGGGGAAAAAGAAAAAATAATAAAGAAGTTCCGGGCCAAAGTAGAATCTTCTGGATTTTCTTGTGGATAAATTCAAAAAGTCAGATGAATTTTACTAATTACTGGATAGGATTTTACTTCAGTTATTCTGGACCGATCAGTTACCTTTTACCATTATTAAAAGACATATGCTCTCTCTCTCTTAACCAAGGAGCACGAAATTTTCAGAAGGAGGGAGAGGTCCAGCCAAGCCTCTATAACCAAGAACAAGGTCCAAGCTATCAAGATCATCAATCAAACTTCTGATTCAGGTAAACACCGAAAACCCGAACCTTTGCAACTTCAACTTGTGGTTTTCGTTCAAGGGGTTAGGGCTTGGTGTTTCAATCTGATTTTTGTGTTTTTGATTATCTCAAAGTTTTCAAAACGTGATTTTGTATGGGGTTAAAATATGGTTTAAGTTTCCGAACTCAAAATTACCGAAAAACCTTAAGAATAAGGCACTCATGAGTAAACTGCATGTCACTTGTGATGGTTATAAGAGTCAACACCAATTGTTAGTTCTCGTTGTTTTGATGATCACAAATCCTAAGTTATTGAATTAATTGTTTTGTGTCCAAGTTATGGTTTGCTTGAGCAGAGGTTAATTTATACCCGAGCATACATGATCTATTAGATTGTATAAGTGTTTCAGAGGTCCATGCTCGAGCAGCATGTTAGTGATGCCCGAGCACCATCGGGACAAAAGCAAGGATGTGGAAGTTGAGCAGTCATGCTCGAGTAGGGAACGTGGCATGCTCGAGCAGCAGCATGACTAGCAACAAATTTTCAATGCTAAAGAGTCATGCTCGAGCAACGAGGAAGGCTTGCTCGAGCACCATGCTCGAGCAAAAGAAAATGTTTACTCGAGCAGCATTTTTGAAATTCCTAATCTTCGTCTCTGGATGACTTGTGCCCAAGCATGAAAATGTCATGCTCGAGCACCATGCTCGAGCAGAGGAAAATTCTTGCTTGAGCAGCTTTTGTTAGCACCACTATCTTAGCCTCTGGTCGACCTGTGCCCGAGCATGGAAATGTCATGCTTGAGCACCATGCTCGAGTAGCAAGAAAAACTTTCTCGAACAACGTCGTCTAGCATCGTTCTCCTCCTGTCTGCCTGACCTTTTCCCAAGCATGCCTTATGGCTCGCTCGAGCATGAGCGATATGTTGCCCAAGCATAAAGACTTTCATGCCCGAGCAACATTGTCTTTGAATTCTTATCTTCGCCTCTGTATAGGTCTTGCCTGAGCATTGAGATGTCATGCTCGAGCACCATGCTTGAGCAGAAGAAATAGCTTGCTCGAGCATGAGCGACTGAAACCAACTTTTTAGTCTATGCAAGAGTAGCTTGCCCGAGCAAGCATGAATTGTTGCTCGAGCAAAGTCCCTGTTTATCAAATCACCGTCTGCGTAAAATTTTATATCTCTGTGGTTAATCCCATTACTTCTTAATGTTACTCATTACTACTTCTAATTGTTTTTAATCAGTTTGTTAATGAGTTTCAGATGATTTTATCATGAATTAAACATCAGATTTACATAAAGCAAATTGTGTCAGAGAAGCATTAAATGCAGTTGCCAAAACCGGTGATAATCTCTGTAACCAACACTTTGATCAATGTAAAGTTTTCTCTTACATTCCATCTGAACATTAAATGTTGTGTCTCAACGGGCAAAACAAAAGAAATGAAGAGAATGTTGAAATTGCAATTCCACCTGGATTATTTGAACGGCGAAAATATTATCTGAGCTTCATCTTTCTAACGGATACATTCAAGAATCTAAACGGATAATTCTCAAGCTTCAACAACGGTCATTTATTACAACATCTATAAATAGTCGAAGCATTGAATTCGCCACCTACTGAAACGCTGCGCGTTCAATTAGAATTTACTGCAACTACTACTGTTTCATTAATATCTTTGGATATCTTTGTGTACTTCAGTGTTTATCTTTTATCTACTCGTGAGGAGTTTCTAAACACTTCTTTTGATTATTGTTTTTGTAAAATCTTAAGGTTGAGGAACCTTAAGTGTGGGTGTACGATTACAACTTGTAAGGGGGAGTGAATCCTAATGAGAGGATCATTCGATTATAGTGTGTAATTGTAATTGTCTTTGAAAGATAGTGGAAATCCCAGGTGTTCTGAGGACTAGACATAGGTCGTAGAGTTAGACCAAACCAGGATAATCCTATGTGTTGTTCTGCTCTTCTCTTTATTTCTGTTTTTAAGAGTTCTTGAGCTATTAGAAAAAAGAATTTTATAATCACCTATTCACCCCCCCTCTAGGTGATATTCCATAATCACCAATCTCACTTGTTATTTTTAAAACAACACTCGAGTCAAGCTTTTCAATCACTTGAGTGAGCTATGCTTTCAACACTTTTTTCTAGAGACAAAATTTCATCAACACTCGAGTTGATTTACCATAGCACTAAGTGATGGATGTTCACTCGAGTGATCCTAGAAATTACCTTCGAGTGAATGTTTTAGTTTCACTGCACAACATCTCAGAGAATTCAAACTTTGTGATCAACATCTATTTATACTTGATTAACTGTTTATACTACTTCTTAATGCTACTAATCTTAGTTGTGTATGAGTTTAAGATGTTTAAGATTTTGAATTAACTCCAAAAGCTCAAAAGCAACTTCCTATGTTAGAGCATTAAATGTGTAGCTGAAATAGAGCACATTGAAGCAATTAAAGAGCAGAAGGATTTTGGTCAAAGCAGTTGTTGCAACAAAGATGAAAGCAACCCAACCTTAAGCAAAACTCAAAGCAGACCAAAGGGATGTCATATGAAGCAAAGCAAAAGCGACTGAACGCTTAATTCTTCCAACGACTCCAATCTGTCTCTAACAAATGGTTTGAATGCTCACAATGGTTATTAATGGCATTCAACTATAAATACCTTAGCAATCAATACGGAGCAACCAACCAAGCACGAGATCAATCTTCTACTCATTTATTTCTCATAAATTCTTTGTGTAATATCTTCTGATATTCATTGTTCATTAGTGTTTACATATCTACTCTGTGAGGGAGTCATTTACAAATGTTTTCAATCATTGTAAAATCTCAAGGTTATGGGATCTTGAGTGTGGTTGTTAGATTACAACTTGTACGGGGGAGTAAGTCTTACAAGGAGGAGTGAGTCTTGTTGAGGATTACTTTTGTACTGTGGTGCCAAGAACCCTTGGAATCTTGGAAGTATAGTAAAAATCTCAGAGAGCTCTAGGGACTGGATGTAGGTCAGAAACTCAAGGCCAAACCAGTATAATCTAATGTTCACACTTCAGTGATATTCTTCTAACTCTTCCTCTTTGATTTAATTGTTTAACATCTTTGAATTAAATTTTTAATATCACCCAATTCACCCTGCTCTTGGGTGAAACGTTGACACTAACACCAATGACTTGCAATTAATGTGCATTCAGTTCTCTAAGTCTAGTGCTTTTTTGCCCCCCAAGATTCTTGTACTTCTGTGATTATCATTTATACTCTTTGGGACATATTGAGAAACTTCTTATACATCAGTGATTATCATTTATACTCTTTGGGAGATATTGAGAAACTTCATTTATTACACTCTTAGTGAGTTACTCAAGATAGTGGAATCTTGAGTGTGCATTTTATTACAAAGAGTAAGGGGGAGCGAGTTGATTTTGAGAGACTTGCATGTAGTGAGGCATCAAAAGCCCAATGAATCTTTAAGTTATAGTGGAACTGTCAAAAGGATTTCTAAGGACCGAACATAGATTAAGTTGTTAGACCAAACCAATATAAATCTATGGTGTTCATCTTTCTTAATCTCCTTTGGTTATATATTTCTAACTCTATCTCTTTCAATTACTTTGATTTCAAATGTTGGGCAAAGGTGCTTAAATAACTTTTAACTTTTCTGAAAAGTGCAAAATAACCATAAACTTTTTTTCTTGGATCAAAAGTAACCATAAACATTATAAAAGAGGGAAAAGTAACCATGACGTTAATAATCCATTAATGTCCATTACTGTAAGCTTTTTAATGAAAAGCTAAGGTGTTAAAATAGCCATTAACTTATACCAAAAGTACAAAAGTAATCATAAATGTTTTTGGATGCAAAAGTATCTAAATGGTTACTTCTTGAACATTAATTCATAACTTTTTCTTTGGCTTTGTAATATGAGTGTTTTATGAACTTTGGGATTAAAATGAGAAAAGTCAAAAGAAAATTTTATGAATTAACGTTCAACGTCATCTTTTTTATTCTGGCAAGAATGAAAAAGGAAAATAAACTTGTCATACCAATTCCAAAAGCTAAAATCCTTAACATAAATCACTGGCCCTAAAAGTACCGTCATCACAAATGTTGAAGCAATCCTATAACCAACCATGAGAAGAAAGGGAGGATATTTGAGAGGAAAACTATGAGGCAATGGAAGATTGTATATGCATATAGTAGGGTTGCGAAAATCCACAACACCCTTGGTCATCTCATAATTAAGATCCACTTAGACTGCAACTGGCACATGCAACAACAAAAACATGAATTAATGTTCAAAACGTCATATTTTGGTTACTTTTGCATCCCAAAAAAATTTATGGTTACCTTTTTACTTTTGGTACAAGTTAATGACTATTTTAGCACCTTAACTTTTCATTAAAAATTTCACTGTAACAGAGTTAACGTCATGATTACCTGTTCCCTCTTTTACAATGTTTATGGTTACTTTTGCTCGAAAAAAATATTTTATGGCTACTGTTGCACTTTTCAAAAAAGTTGAAGGTTATCTAAACATCTTAACCCTAAGTTTTTTAAATTTTTAATATCATCCAATTCACCTTTCTCTTGGTTGAAATGCTTGTCTAACAATGAGTTTCGGTTTTGGTCCATTTATAAAACAATTAAGAGTAAATACCCTTTTTTGTCCTTGACAAAAAAACGCGATCCTCATTTTGGTCCCTGACAAAAAAAGTCTTGTAGTCTCTCAAAAATTCAAAATACTCTCAATTGGTTGACATTTTGATCCCTCACAAATTTCCAAAAGGCCTTTTTTAGTACATAAAAAAAGACGAATAAGGGTCGGTTTTTTAGTAAGGGACCAAAATGGGGATCGCGTTTTTTGTCAAGGACAAAAAAGGGTATCTACTCAATAATTTACTCACACTACTACAAAAGGCACTTTTAATGTCCATTTTTAGGACCCTAAGACGATTGCTTTTAGGGGGTAGTGTATGTGAGTGTCATTGAAAGTTTTAAAAGTTTTTCCAAACAAAATCATTGTAAGTATGACTTACAATAACTATTTTTTGAAACACACTCATTGTAAAGCTCTAGTTTTTTTAAATTCATTTGGAGATGTAGAAATGGAGATGAAGGGAGAAGATTAAAGCCGGTGCTCCACAATTTAGATAACGATGTCTCAGATTTCTCATGTAATGTAAGCCTCTGAGCAATTCGAATGATGGAGCATATATTCAACAGAACTCATGGGGAGAGAATTCAAAGTCTCCCATGCCCATTGTTCTGATTCTTGAAGAGAGTGAGTCACTGAGTCTTTAGAGTTGTCTTCATCCCAAAACACATATTGAGACAAGTTTTGTACTCCCAACGACTGAATCTGATTTTTGGGTCATCTCTCTGGCACACATATAATAAGACGCTATCTCTACAATAAAATATCCCTTGCTTATATATGAAAGCAACCTCCAAGCCTATTGAACCAACAAAAAAATAACAATATATTAGTGTTAAATTCTAGTAATAAGTTTCTCTTTTTCATTGTCCAGATGGAAAAGCACTAGTGCAAAAAAGGGATTTAAGACCGCCTCATTTAGAGCGGATCATCGACGCCCCGCTCTTAAAGGTGTGACCGGTGGCAGTTTTGTAAATAAAAAGAACTTCTTATACGCTAAAGTGCTTTAAGACCGCCTCATTTAGACCGGACTAACGAAGGACCGCTCCTAAAACTATGACCGGTGGCAGATTTGTAAATATAAAGAACTTCTTATACTGAATCATTTTTTCATAGGTCTTATCCAGACCTGTTAAAATAACAACCGGTCTTAAAAATGTGATTAAAAAAAATTGAAATATCAATTACTTTTGGAGAAATCTCATACAGGTAGACTAATATTTTCTAAACTCCAAAATTAATACTGAAAAATTAAAATATAAAGGTATTAAAGTTTTAAGACCGAACATATATAATAGACGGTCTTAAAAGTTAGACCTTTAAGACCGGACATAAATCACGACCGGTACTAAAGTTTAAATAAAAAATAATTAATGTTAAGACCAGAGTTACAGAATGACCAGTCTTAAAAGTTAGACTTTTAAGACCGGACTTAACATCAGACCGGTACTAAAGTTTAAATAAAAAATTAATTAATTTTAAGACCGGAGTTATATAAAGACCGGTCTTAAAGGTTAGCTTTTAAGACCGTATATACTCATTTGTCCGGTCTTAAAAATGAGGCGCCAAATATACGCGCCAAATATGCGCGAAAGCTTTTGTCACACTCACTGAAGAACCCCTGTTCACGTTGCGAAACCCTTCCTGTTGCATTACCTCTCTTCCTCGCCCCACGTACCGTTAGCCTCTGTTACTCCCTCATTTGCTCAGGCATTCCTCTCACATTCTTGAAAATGAACGGTGAAAATGATTCCACTCGTGTTCCTAGAACTCCAGATACTGCTTTGACTGGTGTGGGTCAAACGAACGAACCCTCTTCATCTCACAATGAGCCTCCTCAGCACCGTGCACGCCGTGGTAGAAGCGGCACACGAATGAGGGAGGTTTCCCTTAGCCGGAATTCCGGGACGAAGATCGAGATTCAGTTTGATGAAAATTTGCAACCTTTCGGTCCTAATAAAACCACATATACTAGTTTTGTCGGCGCTCTAGTACGCAGCAAGGTTAGCATCTTGATTGATGAGTGGAAAAATGTGGACCAAAGCACAATAAAGGATCCTATTTGGGACACTATCCGGCTTACATACATCGTCCCTGACTCTGAGAAGTTGAAAGACTCAACATTGTCTTATTGTGCTGAGCGGTTCAGAAGTTTAAGACCTTTCTAGCTAACACGTATATTTTTGCCGAGGTGAAGCCTGACCATAAACCCTGGCACAAGTACAAATTTATTGATGAACAAATTTGGCAACAATTTGTTCAGTTGCGGACCACACCTGAAGCTCTGGTGAGTTTATATTTAGTTTTATTTGTACTTTTGTTTTCTTATTAACCTGTGCGGATATGTGAATGTTATTGTGTACATCTAATCCTGTTAGTTAAATGGTTTGGTGTTTGAATAGAAGTATACATTTCCTGCCTTTGTCCTGCATCAGAGGAGCATGTCCTAATTCCATGCAAGTCGATATGTAAAGTGTGTAATATGGTTAGACGTTGCCGTTTAGTTAGTTAGTATGTTAACTGTGGAATGGTTTCGGTGCAAGTAGTTAGTTAGTTATTCTAATATGTGTGTAGGAACCAATTATGATGAATGAATGAATTGACTGAGTTGGCAACAATTCTGCAACTCCCTTTCCTTTGGTTCTCCCAATTTCTTCTACAATGCTACATCTTCCTTAAGTAAAATGTTGAATCTTCCTAAAAGGGTAAGTGAAGAACGCGTACCGGCCAAAAGCATCAATTGTTCAGAAATATGTTTCTGAAGAGGCCATGGAATTTTGTCAAAATTATTTGGCCAAAGTAAGACATATTGGGCTTCCAAAACGTCAGGAATTGTCACAAGTCCACTTATACATCTTGAATAATGTTGATGAAGTTCAAGCCAGCATATCTGCACATAAAGAAGCTGTAAGGAAAGAGAACCATCGAATGACCGAACAAAGGTTGATTAGGGAACATAACAGAACTTTTGCAAACTGGTTCAAACAAAAGGTCGAGGGATCTGAATGTGTTTCTGATACAATGAAATGGTTAGCACGTGGTCCTGAGGTTGATGCCATAAGTTGGAATTCGTATGTGATCAATGGTTATACATTTTACACGAAGTCCCTAGATGATATGAGCATAGTCCAGAACAGTGGTGTTATGTTAGAGGTTGAATCTATGCACTTCTCCAGTTCAAAAGACAAGAGGCCTAAATTGGCAGTCATGCCATATTATGGGGTTATTGAAGAGATTTGGGAGGTGGACTATGTCAAAGTTAGATTTCCCATCTTCAAATGCAAGTGGGTTAATGTCAATAATGGTGTTTAGATCGATCGACTAGGATTCACTTTAGTCGATGTCAATAGTAGAAGTTTTGGAGATGAACCTTTTATTATGGCAGAGCATGCAAAACAAGTGTTCTATATCACCGATCAAGAAAATAAAATGTGGTATGTAGCTCTCCAAGGAATGAGGGTCATTGATATTGATGAGGAAAGTCATTCAAATTATGGTCTTCCTGAGAGTACTCCTTTTTCAAGGGGTCTACTGGACATGAACGAAGAAGATGAAGTAGATAATGAACCCGGCATAAGAAATGATAATCAAGAAGGGATATGGGAGGATATCACTTTATAAAAGAGTTTATTCATAAGGTAATATTCATATGCAGAATTCTTAGAAAACTTTAAGGTTTTAACTATATTATATTCCTTCTATGTTCTTAATTAAACAATGTCATCATTACTATGAATTTGTTTTTGTTTTGTTTTTGTAAGTGTGATCCGATTCAAAGGGGCATGTTATAAAAGAGGATGCATGTTACGTTGTTGGGTGGGAATCAGATGAAGGCATGGTGAATAATATATTGGACTACATGTATGTTGATTTACGTGCTGCATGTATTGTAACTCATTGTGATTGTAATTAGTTATATCTTAGCTTATTGTATAAATTACTTTAGTTGTTGTAGACTTAAGAGGCCACATAACTCATGGTGGATAATATTTGTATTCTTTTCCCCAATTCAATTTATTCATGTTCATAGCTTGTAGCTTAAAGTATATCGACTTTTATGTGCTGTTTAGGATGGTGGATTTGTGTATATATATGATCAGGAAGAATAGAACAGGGAAAAAATTCGGGAAAATTTAGACCGCAAATTAAAAAGACGATCTTAAATGTTCAAATGTTAAGACTGGATGTACTTCTATGACCGCTCTTAAAGATATTAAGCCGGTCTTAAAAGTTGGTCTTTTAAGACTGGTCCATTTATAACATCCGGTCTTGAAAGTCATTCTTTTAAGACCGGGTAATTAGTCCTCTGGTCTTAGAGTCCGCTATCTTTTGGACCAGATTGATATTTGTCCGGTCTTAATATTTGGATCTTTTAAGAGCGGTCGAGTTTATGTCCGGTCTTAAAGTTTGAGTTTTAGGACCGAACCAAAAATATTTCAGATGTATTTAGTACGACTTTTAAGACCGAACGTTTAAAATGTCCGGTCTAAAAGAAACTCCTTCAGACCGTTTACAAGTCCGGTCTTAAAGGGAGACTTTTAATACCGCCTGGAACAAGACTGGTCGCGGGTCCGGTTCTAATATACCTGTTTTGTCTGGTCTTAAAAGCCTTTTTTCCACCCGTGAAGAGAGTGGAGATTACCATATAAATGGGAAGGATCAAATTATTAAGAGATCATACAAATAACAGCTGCTGAACAACCATCTTTAATATTTCTCCAAAAATATAAGAAAGAGAGAGAGCGTCTATCTATCTCTCAACACGTCTCAGTGTCAAAGTGATCCAAAAATTTGTAATAATCTTTTTAAATTCTATGGTGTCCTTATCTGAAAGGGATGCATGCATATTCAACCCTCTTGTCTCATTAACTTCTACCTAGTCAGCTTTAATGGCTCAAAAAGCCACAGTTAACTCAAATACCAAAGATAGATAGATAGATAGAAATCGCCATATTTTAACAGCTTTTCACCGCACACAAAAATTACTCATATTTCACTTGTGCGTAGAAGAAGCAGAGGGGCACGGATTTTATTCAGTTTTCATCTTATTTTCCAAAGAACCATCAGTGAAGAAACAGAGGAGAGTGGTTGACCAACAAACTGTTTATCATCTTCATCGCACAAAAACATGGGCGTCGAACGTCGGAGTAGTCTTAGCATTTTGTTTCCTTGGTTTGTGTCATTTCAATGAGATGGATAATTTGATTGTGGAGAGAATCGAAGTGTAAGTAGGGCTAGAATTTTTATTAGGTCATGCATATGGATCGTCGATGCTTTTCACATGGGAAGCTTGAAATTATGTGAAGCAAGGAAAATGAGATAGTAATCTGTAAAAACTGGTCATTGTAACTAAAAAAAAGATAGGGGTCAGGGAGGCTCGAACACGCGACCTCAGAAAAACTCTCTAAAAGCTCTAGCCAACTGCGCTATTACCAGAGTTGTTGAAAGATGCAATGACTGTTTTAAACAAAACAATCATTGTAACTGTAAATAAAAAAAATCAAAGGGTTGAAGGAGGCTCGAATACTCGACCACAAGGAAAATAACTAAAGGCACACCACAACACAAAACTTGTTGAGAGATTCAACAATTGTTTTATATAAAACAATCGTTGTAACTCTAAATACAAAAAAAAAAGGGTGAGGGAGGCTCAAACACTCAACCTCAAGGAAAATAAACAAAGGCTTTTAGCCAACTACGCCAAGACACCAGACTTGTTGAGAGATTCAACGACTATTTTATCTAAATCAGTCATTGTAACTCTAAATAAATAAATAAAATTAAACATGTAAGGGAGGCTTGAACACTCGACCTTAAGGAAAATAACCAAAGGCTCTAGCCATCTGCGCCAGGACACTAGACTTGTTGAAAGATTGAACGATTGTTTTATACAAAACAGTAGTTGTAAGTCAAAATCAAAAAAAAAAAAAAAATTTGCTAACCCCATGTCAAGATTCAATCACTGTTATTTGAAAACAGTCGTTGAATCTCACAAATATTAATTTTTTATTTTACTTTTGGGCTTAACTTTCAACGACTATTTTTCATAATAATCGTTGAATGTGGATTTTAACGACTGTTTTGTTGGAAATTATGCCCTAGGGGCAAGTCATTGTACTTTAGATGTTTATGTTATTTAAAGTATTCTCCTTTAGTTATCATTTCATTTGCATGTTTATAGTGATAACTGATCCTTGGATATATCTTATAGATTATCCTAAATGTCCTTGGTCGGTCATCTCCGCGGGAGCGAAGATGAAATAAGACCAGTATGACTTCGATGAGTATGGAGATACAAGTCAAAGTCATAAGCACTTGTAAGAGTACAAGGTGATAGATCGACCTACTATGAGAAAGCTGCATGAAATAAGTCATAAGCTTTTCTCATGTATAACCGCGTCACAACGCCCTTTGACCTGAGATCATCATGGATTCCTACATGAAGAGTCGCTGGTCTTTGACCTAGTCAAAAGTCACCTTTGACCGGGTGATGATAAAGGCTTCGATCGGGATCAATGGTTTTCATGCAGACGAATGTGAATGGTCAAGATGGAATTTGTCCCTCACATTTGTAGAGAGATAATACTGGGCCCCTCGATGAGTGAGTCTGAGAAATGTATGGCCATACTACGAAGGAAAGGAGTTTCCATTTCAATTAGACTACTTAAGAATCGAGAAAGTAATGGTCAAGAATAAGAAGTTGACATTCTCCATGCCTTATCCTTGACCAAATTATCGCGTGACAAAAGGGACGTGACATGTTGTACGATAGGTTGTATCATATCATATATCCCTATATGAATTGAGTAGTCGCAGTGTCTTGCTAGAGGTCGCTTGCGACTTGTGGGCTGGTACAATATTGGCCCGCTGCCAATATCATGTGGGCCTGCAGGGTCGCACACAAGAATAGTCCAACACGAGCAAAAGTGTCCAGATTCATTGAATCCTAGATATGTCTAAGACTTAATGAATAATGTATTTAGTCTAGGAAGAATATATATATATATATATATATATATATATATATATATATATGTATGTATGTATGTATGTATGTATGTATGTATGTATGTATGTATGTATGTATGTATGTATGTATGTATGTATGTATGTATGTATGTATGTATGTATGTATGTATGTATGTATCTAGATCTATATATATCTATGTATATATATTCGAATATATATATATATATATATATATATATATATATATATATATATATATATATATATATATATATATATATATATATATTAAATTCGAAATTAGTATAATAATATTATTTAATAAAGATTATAATAATATTATATAATATTTGTTTGTATTTAATTTATTTGATAAATTAAATATCTAAAACAAATAGAGATATTGTATCTCAGATTTAATTTTCGAATAAAGATATCATATATTTAAATTAATTTAAATTGAGATATAGTATCTCAGATTTAATTAAATAGATAGATATCATTTCACGGATTTAATTTATAGAGATAAATTAAATCAGAAGGCTTTCAATTTGGATTAAATAAATAGATTAGATTAGATCTATGAGATAGATTTAATTAATATATTTTTTTAATCCAGATTAAAAATTCAAAATTCAAAATTAATGAGGATTAATTTTGAATAGAATACGCCTACCGGGTTTAGAAAAACCTACGGGTTTTTTGTCAAGTGTATGAGAAAGCCGCAAGTAACCCAAGAGAGAATATAGAGAGACACAAGAATATTGAAGGCGCTAGCACGCTGCCGTCTGTGTTTGAGGTTATTCGTGTGGATACCGGTAGAGGAAGGCGATTCGAAGAGTCAACTTCTGCTGATCGAGAAGGTAGCCCACCAGTCCAAATAGTTCGGCATAGTGCTCTCAAAGTCAGCTCCTGTTTGATCGAACGAGATGACACCACGTTCGAGACGTACGATGGTCGAGACGCACGACGTTCGAGATGTGCACCAGGCCGAGTTGAACGAAATGCTGAACCCTTCGCATAGGTACGATTTGGATTCTTTTAACCTTGATTTAAACGCCGTTGATGGATCCTCCGATGGGATTCGTAAGTTTTTAATTCCGCTGCGTGTACGGATCCCAACATGTTTTTCTTCAATCAATCGTTAATTGTTAAGACAAAATTTCAAAAATGTCACCGCCTCCTTTTTAACTGATGTTTTAAAAAATGAACGTTAATTGATGTTGTTAAATCTACTTTTTGTATGCATAGGTTTGTTAGGAGGAAAGGAAAGAGTGGAAAGGAGAATATGTCATATGAGGTCATGGAGTTGGAGAATGAGATAGGGGATTCTATGGATGTTATTCCATTAGAGTCTGGAATTTTTTTAGAGTTTGAAGGGGTAGAAGAGCGAAGGGATTAACTAAAGGTGTTGGTGGCTGGCCATTAACAGCCACCAAGGCACCGTGAAGCTCATTTCATGGAATTGTCAAGGCTTGAGAAGAGCCTTGATAGTTAATAATCTACGGGACATGGTGAAAAAGTATTGTCCCTTAATAATCTTCCAAATGGAGACCAAATGTGTTCTGAGAAGCTAAAGATACTTAGGGAAAAATATGGCTTTGATTTGGATTAGTATGTTGAGTCAAGGGGTTTATCTAGTTGTTTGGCAGTTTGGTGGCATGGCAACACTTCTTTGACGGTGCTATACAAATCCAGGAATTTAATTCATGTCCTAGTGGAGTCCGATAACTTGATTGTGCCTAACCTTATTTTGTTTTCTATGGTTCTCTGAAGGAAGGAGAGAGAAAGGTCGTATGGGATATAGTGAGAAGGCAAGCAATGAATATCAAAGATCCTTTGTTGATGGTGGTGGACATCAACAACCTTTTGTGTGAGGATGAAAAAGAAGGAGGTAACCCAAGCTTTATATGAAAAATTATAAATTTCCAGTTTATTTTCTGATTGTAACCTTCTCGATTTAGAGTTCAAAGGTGCTAAATTCACTTGGTGCAACATGAGATCTGAAAATATTGTGCACGACCGTCTAGACCGTGTAATAATTGAATATTTCATACACTTATTCGTATATCTTGGTTAATAATTAGGACTCTTTAGTTAATAAATAATAGACTTTTATGCTTATTTGGGCCTTGGGCCTTTAATTAGATTTTAATCAGTTTAATGATGAAATTCCTGATTTATAATGCTTCATTGGTTTCACCATAACTCTTGAACTAGATATCCGATTAGCCTCATTCTTATCTCGTATTTCAGATGATTCAGAGAGCTACAAATGTTATGAAGATTTGAAAGGAAAATTCGGACAAGAAGGTGGTCGAAATTGGATTTGAAGTAGATACATTTTTCTAGATTTTTAGTTGGGCTCGAATTTTGTAAGTAAAGTCCATTTTGATTTTATTTCTGTTTTGGGCCAAACTATTGGAGCCCAGTCCGTTTTGTAACTAGGTTTTTACCTAGGTCAACAACCAACATCAGACATACTATGTTTTTACATAGTTTTGGATTGAATACATAAACTTTCCATTTTCTCTCAATTGTTCATCGTGTTCATGATAAACTTCTACATTTTTGTTCCATTTTCGTTTTGCATGGCCATAACGAGCTAAGCTTCTATGATTGATCCATGGATTAAGGGTTCCATTATCTAGAGGACACGTTCTTAAATGATAACAAATTTGTTTCTATTTTGTAATTTCTGATTCGATTTACTTTCGGATTGGGTGTTGGATTTAACGCCCAGATAGAGATATCCCAAGGTTTGAGTTTGAACCAGGTTGAAGTGATCACTCTACGATTGCACAGTGACACGCCTTGAGTTTGAACAGATTCTAGACGACCGTCTAGTGGAGGGATTTTCTGGACAAACGCAGAGATTTCGGTTCATCTAGAATCAATTGTGAGTTTGGTTATCAATCTATTTTCATCCGAGGAAGGAAATGGGTGGAATTCAAAATCCTGGGTTGATCTTCTATTTATTTGATTAATATAATTTTAGTTCATTCTATTTTAATTCCCGTATTGATTTTAACAGCATACTGAAAAACTCCCCAATTTGTTATTGTTCTGTTTCATTGCTATTACTGTTAGAATTAGACCCGACTGCAAATTCATTGGGAAAACGATCTAGGTTTTCATTATACTGCAAATTTATATTGATCCTGGTTATTTTGTGAGATTACGGCAAATCTCTGTCACCATGCCCTGGGGAATGTGAAGTTTAGGGACACTTTTGACCGTGCACTAGTTTTTCATTTGGATCTTATTGGATCTGACCATCATGCATTATTGGTTGATTGCTGCTATTGTGAGGAGTAGGGGCCAAGATCCTTTCAATTTGAGTCAAACTAGGTTTTACATGATGATTTTCTGCGGACTATGGATGATGGATAGAATGAGGTTGAAGGGGCTGTGGAGGATCGAACGTCGGATTTGGTTAGAAGGCTACATGCTTGCAGGAAAAACTTATACTCTGAAGCAAAAATGAGTTCCTTAACCATTTGAAACACTTGTTAAATAATTGCCATAAAGGACTCATAACGGCAGAGAAAATGGTAGAAGCTGAGCAACTAGTTAGACAGCTTGAGGATGCTTGGAATAAAGAAGAAATTTATTGGTGGCAGAGACCCAAAATTGTGTGGCTAAATTGTGGCGATAAAAACTCCAAATTTTTTCAGAACAATGTGGTTCAACAAAGGCAACAAAATAAGATTTTGAGGCTCAATAATGACAATGAGATATGGTTGGAGGAGAAGGTAGATATTAACAAAGCCTTTAGTGATTTCTTTTTGAATATGTTCAATACTGGGGGAACTAGGCAGCTAGATCAAGCCTTGTCCTACGTGAAAACTGTGGTTACGAATAATGACAATGCTCGGCTTATAGAACTAGCTTTGAACCAGGAAATTGAATGGGTTGTTTTCCAGCTTGGTGCTAATAAAGCACCAGGCCCTGATGGCTTTTCTACGTTGTTCTATCAAACGGCTTGGCGAGAGGTAAATACAGAGGTGTGTGGGGTGATGCAAGGGTTTTTTCCAGGCAACTCTGGTTTGTCTCAAATTAATGGCACCAATATAGTGTTGATACCAAAGGTAGGTAAGCCAGAAGGTATGCATCATTTTCATCCTATTGGGCTGTGCAATGTATCTTACAACATCATTTCTAAGATCATGACAAATAGGATGAGGGACTTGATGTGCCATATCATTACACCAAATCAGAGAGCTTTCATTGCTGGCCGATTGATTTAGGACAATATCTTGTTGACACATGAAGCTTTTCACTATTTGAAGCATAAGAAGATTGGGAAGAAATGGAAATTAGCATTAAATATTTACATGAATAAACCCTACGATCATGTCGAATGGGACTTTTTGGAAGCAGTGATGTTGAAAATGGTTTTTTGCTTAGAGTGGGTGATGCGGGTGATGAATTGTATCTCAACAACAAGGTTTAATCTTCAAGTGGATGGGCAGAATATTGATGCTTTCAGCCCTAAATAGGGAGTAAGGCAAGGTGACCCAATCTCTCCTTATGTCTATCATTGCTTTGGAGGTTCTTTACCTCATGATTCAAGCACACATTAAGAGGAAGGATTTGAAGGGAGTGAAGTTGGCTCGCAAAGCCCGAACATTATCCCATTGCTTCTTTATGGATGATGCGATGCTATTTCTCAGTGCTTATGAACTAATTGCAAGGTACTAAAGCAGATTCTAGATGTATATTGTCATGCTTCTGTTCAGTTAGTGAATTTGGAAAAATCAAGCCTATTTTTTTTCTTCAAACACACGGCCAGAGTCAAAGAGAGGATTTCAGCATGCTTGGGAATAAAGCAGTCGAATCAGCCTGGGAAGTACTTGGGTTTGCAAACTTTAATTGGGATGAAATTGCAAGGGTGGAAACATAAATTACTTACCTTTTCGGGGAGGGAAATCTTTGTTCAGGAAGTAGCAAACTCTGTTGGCTTTGATTAGTTTTGATGATGTCTTATATAGATGCCATTCTTAAGAGCAAAAAGGTTGCATACTACATTTATCTTTTACTTTGACTAATTCTTATATTTAATGTAGATGCAAAGTTTAAAACTGAAGTTGGAATAAAGCTTCATCATATTTGAGCTACAATGGAGTATACTTAAATGATGAAGAATGTTGATTGAAGAAAGAAGCTCTTGCACAATATAATGGGAATATCATAAAATCAAGGAAGAAAGAAGTTATCAAATGATTTTGGGGAATAATCTACAAAGAGAGAATAAATTGAAGAAGGAAGAACTTGCAATGCAATGGAATATCTTTATTCAAGTTCTTATATTGATGCTAGAACTCTCCAAGATCATATGGAAGCTGGAATGGATCAATTCAGAGTTAAAACCAGCAAAAATCAGTCCCAGGAGAAGCAAACTCGAGTTCAGATCTCTAAACTCGAGTTTGTAATGTCTTCAGCAACTCTGACATCTCTGGACAAGCCAAACTTGAGTCATTAAGTACAAAACTCGAGTTTGCAGCGGTCTTCAACATTTCAGCAACTCTGTTTCACGTTTCACTCAGGCGACATTTGGTAATTTGATGATATCTCATAAACCAAAGATCGGATTGAGGTGAAACCAGTGGCATTGGAAAGAAGACTCAAAGGGATTTCCATCGAGAGTTGAACAAACCAAAACGGATTTCAGACCACGGAGATATGGCCCTCGAAAGTCGACTGTCTGTTCAAGATGTTGCACAGTTTGCAATCAAAGAAGCAAACTCGAGTTTTAGAATCCAAACTCGAGTTTGGCGGGGACAGAGGCTAAAATATGATTTTGGGAAAGACCTAAACTCGAGTCATTAAGTTGGAAACTCGAGTTTGCATCACACAGAGAGCAAAGATCATCAGAGCATCTTCCAAACTCGAGTTTGTGATACCTAAACTCGAGTTTACATCGACGAGAGCAACCAAGGGCAGAGGGACTCCCAAACTCGAGTTAGTCACTTAATGACTCGAGTTTGGCTTCAAATTCAAGATGCTCTTCGAATCTCAATCGCGACATATTCCTGAGAAAGACCTAAACTCGAGTTTGAGTTTCCAAACTCGAGTTTGCACTTAAGTGAACAGTTCCAAACTCCATTTTGCATTTGGAAACTCCAGTTTAGAACACTCGACGTCGAAAATCGCTTTTCTGGAAAATTGCGAAATCTTCATAGATGATCTAGATACTTCATATCATCACTCATTACCATTCCTAACAATGTTTAAACAATTTGTTGGTGAGTTTCAGATGATTAAAGCTTGAGATAACATCAAGCTTGTCAGAAATCAAGATCTAGCAAATGGGTTAAGATGAACTTGCTGCAGAATTTCTGAAATGAGAAAGATGACAGATTTCAACGAGGAACTTGAACAAATGCTCGTCTGTGATGTTCTCTAACGGATTCATTCAAACTATGGAATGCTCCAACGGACAAAAACTTCAAACAGATTCAAATATTCAAATTTGTTGACAGGTTGCTATTTCCAAAGCTCAGAAATATTATTTTAAGATACCCACTAAACAAAAGTTAGTGGATGACAACCTGAAAGTTACCCAACCATTCTTCAAGGCAGACAACAAGACCATACTAGCTAAAGCTTCCAGATATCATTCTTTTAAGATATCTGCCATCATCATCACCAAGGGAGAATTTCTTGAAGAAATAAACTTCAACAGCTATATTCTCAACAGCTATATTTCAACAGCTATATTCTCCACGAATTCAAATCTCTTCAACTGTCATCAAGCCTCAATCAACATAAATACCCAAGGACTTTGAAGAACACAGACAAGAGATGAGAGAATACACAGAAAACGCAGAAACACAAGTCTGCATATTCAGAATGCTCATACTCTGATAGTCTTACCATTTACTCTCATTTTTTTAATGTCTACATATCTTAGAGAGTGAAATGAGTTGTATTGTACTTCAGTGTTTATCCATACACTTCTGAGAGAGAAGATTCACTGTAAACATTCTATCTTTATATCTGTGAGTTACTCAAGATTGGGTGATCTTGAGTGGGAAACACTTTGTGTTGATTACAGTTTGTAAGGGGAGTGAATCCTAGGGAGAGGATTACTTGAGTGCAGGTGTGTAATCAAACAGTGTATTGATTACGGTTTGTAAGGGGAGTAAGTCCTAGTGAGAGGATTACTTGAGTACGTAACGTGTAATCAAGTTGAAAGAAGATAGTGGATTGAAATTCTCAAGTGGAGCTTGGGACCGGACGTAGGTCAAGGATTGGGCCAAACCAAGATAAATCACGTTTGCATATTCTCTTCCCTTATCTCTTACATTCCAGCATATATGTTTGAATGATTGCTTAACACTTTATAACTTATCATTATCATTCAAACTACTTTCAATAAGTTGCAGAAAGTTTTTAAAGTTCTAAGTTTTTAAGCAAACACCCAATTCACCCCCCCTCTTGGGTGATAGCCAAGTCTTTCATTTGGTATCAGAGCTAGGCTCTTGTTTAAAGGACTTAACAGTCTCAAGAGTTATCAAATGGCTAATTTTGGGTGCTGCACGTTTTTGAAAGGTTTTGACTTTACCATTCCACCACTTTTCAAAGATATTGATTTTTGGTTTTGGAAAGTTAGAATGACTAGTTTTATCAAAGCAACTGATTTTGATATGTGGAAAGTTTTTACAAACGTTTTTGACTTCACTCCAAGAAAGGATTGGACAGAACAGATATGAAAATGTTTTCATTGAACATTAGAGCAATGAACATATTATACGAGTCTTTAATGAAAAAGATTTTGAGAAAATCAAATGTTGCTCTAGTGCTAAAGAAATTTGGGATACTCTTGATTCTATTTATACTTCTAACAATTGGGTTGAAGTTGAAAGTGTTGACAGTTCATCTAAGACTATATGATGTACATCTATGACTGATGAACAACTGGAGAATGTAGAAGGAGAAATCATTGAATTCAACAAACACTTCCATCCAGACAACGCGAAAGAACAAGAGAATGAGGTTTCCCAAGAAGAGCTCATTGTGTACGATTGTGATCAATCTTTATCTGGAGCCCAAGATGCACATGTGGTAAACAATTCCAATTCTTCTTGTGTAGTTAAAAATGATTTTGAATATCTGCATAAACCTGTTCTGCAACCTCTTACTGATTCTATTTTGAAAAACAAACATGTTTTCGAAAATCATGTGGGAAGAAAGAATATACAAATATGGGCCATTTGACATTGCATCCACTTGACCAGAACAATTCTTGCAAAACTGTGTATAATAAGCATCATTCTATTGTTTGCAATTATTGTGGTAAATCTGGACATATTTCTCATACATGCTATATTAGGAGAAATTCTAATATGAGAAATAAATTTGTTTGGGTTCCTAAAGGACAAGTAAGGTCCACTACTAACAGTCAAGGACCCAAGTATAAGTGGGTACCAAAGTGTCCATCTAGTGCTCTATGTGTGCAGGATAATTTAAAATTCAGTGGACATAAAGGTATCAAGAGGATGAAGAAGAATCCAAGAGTGTCTCATGAGCCTAAAAGGAGACTCACATCAAGCAAGAGAACTCTTAGAGCATCCATTGCTGAAATTACAGAATCAAATCGTAAGAAGCAATGGACACCTATAAGAAGAATGCATTCTGCCTCAAGAAGAAACTACAATGAAGTACCATTCAACTATCTTGAGGAGAACAAGAAGAGGAGAACTTCTCAAGCATCAAATAGAAGACTCTTGAAGTCTACATTTTCTGAGAGAGCCTTGCCCACACCCATAAGAAAATATATGAAGAGCCAATGGGTAAGCAAAGGCAACACTCCAAGTACCTAAGGTAAAGATATACAATGGTGAAACCTCCTTTTCTATCATTTGAAATATTCATTGAGGTTTTTATATTCTGTAACCTTAGGAATTAACATTGAAAACTATTTTTCGAATTGGGCTTTAACATCCTGAGTTATTCTTCAAAGGGATTACAATGTTAATAACTTAATTCTGTATGCATACATGATGATTTGAAAAGGAAGTATCTTTATAGAGTAAATACCCTTTTTGGTCCCTGAAATAACACGCGCTACCCATTTTGGTCCCTGAGTAAAAAAATGTCATTTTTAGTCCTTAAACAGTAAAAAAAAGGTCACTTTTAGTCCTTTTAGTCAATTTTTGTGGGCATTTTAATCCCTCACAAATTCCCAAAAAATCCTTTTTAGTCCCTAAAAATGACCGAAATGACATTTTTTTTACTCAGGGACCAAAATGGGTAGAGCGTGTTTTTCCAGGGACCCAAAAGGGTATTTACTCATCTTTATATGCATAAATACATGTTTAATTCATTATGTTCAATTATGCTGAATTGGTTATATTCATAAGAGCATGTGAATTTTTTGATTTCTACAAGCTAACAATGATTGGATCCAAGTAAGGTTGGATACCAAGAAAGAAAAGGATTTATACAGCTTTGTAGGATCAAGGAAAGCTTCTCAAAGATGAAACATAGAGAAATGATCCAAGTCTTGAGAAAGCTAAACAAGCTATGTTGGATGTTGATGATAAACATTGGAAAAGGAGTTATCTACATCAACCCATCTCAATCAAGCAAGCTTCTATGAGGACAAGAGGAATTACGGTGATATCTAATTCTTGCCTCATACTATGATTATATGGATTTCATTTTTTGGTTTGTCTTTGCTTAAGTTATAAGGATTTGAAACTTATTCAATTTCAATCATTTTTCTGTCAAAGCCAAACTCCAGTTTAGAATGCAAACTCCAGTTTGAAATTCTAAACTCCAGTTTGCCTTTCCAAACTCCAGTTTGAGTCAACCACGTTTTTGAAATAATGTTGCTCGAATTTGTGAAATCTTACTGTTTGATCTATATATTCCATATAATCAATCACTAATATCCCTAACTTGATTTAATAATTTGTTAAGTGATTTTTGATGATCAAACAAGTGAAATTTGTGCATAACTTTATTAGTTCATATTTTTTGAAATGTACATGTCACATTGTTTTGTTTGGATTTCAATTCACTCATTCTATGAAAATGCATACACATGTTTTGTGAAAGTGCAAACCAATGTTTTTGAAAACATATCCATACTTTGATTGCATTCAAATGATGTTTCAAAATTGGAAGTTAATATTGTATTATGAATGTTGGATATGCTTCAAACTTGTCTAGTTGAGTTTTCCTATCATTCACATATTGATCTTTGATATCCAATGTGTTGCTTGAACTTCTTTGTTTAATTCTCTAACTAATTCGACTTCATGTCTAATGAGTTATCCATATATGAGTTTCAAGCCTATCTTCTTGAAAATATTCCAATCTGTGAAACAATTATGCCTACTGCATAAATTCTCTTATTGGCCAAGATATTCCAAGCTTTATAAATGTTCATTAGTGCATTGAATGATAATGCATTAACCATTAAAGGAATAACTTACTAGGATAATATTCTTAAACTCTAGTCATTTGAACTAATGAGTTTGTGCTTCATCATTCATGAATCCTAGTATTCACTTAGTTGCTCAAATACATCAGCATTTGTCTTTCATTTGCTTATTTTGAGTAACTGTATTCATAGTCTTGCCTTAAGCATTCATACTTTTCTAATTCTAAGATGCAAGATTATCTCTTGTCATAGCAAAGTCATTGTACTTATATATCTTTATTATGTCAAGCATATTTAGTTAATGCTTTAACTTCATGACATTTGCTGTTGAGGAAAATGTTCAACATGTTCTCTTAATCTTGAAGCATTCTGATTTATTCATTAAACATGTTGACTTCCACCATGTTTAAAATGAACATCGATTTCAAGCATGTTTCAAAAAATGACTCTTTCATTCATCAAAATTTTTGATTTCATAACTCATTATCATGATTTGAAAGAACATTTGAGATTTGAAACAATTTACTTTTGAAACTCTACTGCAATTCTGTAATACTTTGAATACTCTAAGTTATGCAGTATAGTTTATGCTTCATAGTTAAGTTATGCAGTGCGCTTAGTGACTCATCCTATTTCTGCTGCAAACTCTGATTCTGATGCAATTTCTGTGTCTGATTCAAATTCTGATTATGTACTCTTTGTTCAAGATTCATATGATTTAATTGCATAAGAGCATAAGAGTTGTTACCCTTAGTCATGCATTCATTAAGGGGGAGCTTCACATTCACATGTGTTTTATATCTTAAAAGTTCATCTCTTTTATTTGAAGAAAACCCTTTTAAGCATTCTCATCTGCATTTACTATGTTGTATTAGTTTTGATGATGAATTAATATAATATTTTCCTTTCATTATTTTAATTTGAAAATATCATAAAGAAAGGGATTTTTTGATATCATGCTGCACTAACAAATCTCTTGGCAAAGAAAGTGTTCAATTTATAGCAGGAGATTCTGTTATATGCTAGGATATTCCTTAACATACTACAAGGAGAAACCATTACATTGAGGAAAGATGTCTTGATGCTCAATCACACTTAAGCTGTGATTTGCTTTACAAAGAAGAAGAAAACTTCTTGAAGCCAGCTGAGACATGTTCTGCAAAAGAGCTATATGAAGGAAATGAGAAGGATGGAAATGATCTCATAGAAGAAGAAAGCAAGCAAATGGACTTCATTGATCATTCATCAATTTGCAGAATCAATATGAGCATCTCTAATCTCTATCTTTTATATTCAGTAAATTCTGCACATGTTTGGTATCTATATGCTTTAATGGTGAAAGATGTTTTTGAAAGCCTCTCCAAACTCTTTCAAACTTGTTTTCATAAAAACATTCCAAATTGTATCATATTAAAAATGAAAACAATTTCAAATTGGGGAGAGAAAATCAATTTCTAGACTCTTTCTAATTTGCTTTCCTATTTGTCTTCCTACAAGTATCTCTTCTTTAGTTAAACTTTTTGCTAATGACAAATAAGGGGGAGAGAATGACAAGAAGAATATGCTGGGTTTATTAGTCTTTCATATTCATACATATTTTTCTTAAAGTATTTGCCATCATCAAAAACGGGGAGAATGTTGGCTTTGATTAGTTTTGATGATGTCTTATATAGATGTCATTCTTAAGAGCAAAAAGGTTGCATACTACATTTATCTTTTACTTTGACTAATTCTTATATTTAATGTAGATGCAAAGTTTAAAACTGAAGTTGGAATAAAGCTTCATCATATTTGAGCTACAATGGAGTATACTTAAATGATGAAGAATGTTGATTGAAGAAAGAAGCTCTTGCACAATATAATGGGAATATCATAAAATCAAGGAAGAAAGAAGTTATCAAATGATTTTGGGGAATAATCTACAAAGAGAGAATAAATTGAAGAAGGAAGAACTTGCAATGCAATGGAATATCTTTATTCAAGTTCTTATATTGATGCTAGAACTCTCCAAGATCATATGGAAGCTGGAATGGATCAATTCAGAGTTAAAACCAGCAAAAATCAGTCCCAGGAGAAGCAAACTCGAGTTCAGATCTCCAAAATCGAGTTTGTAATGTCTTCAGCAACTCTGTCATCTTTGGACAAGCCAAACTCGAGTCATTAAGTACAAAACTCGAGTTTGCAGCGGTCTTCAGCATTTCAGCAACTCTGTTTCACGTTTCACTCAGGCGACATTTGATAATTTGATGATATCTCATAAACCAGGGATTGGGTTGAGGTGAAACCAGTGGCATTGGAAAGAAGACTCAAAGGGATTTCCATCGAGAGTTGAACAAACCAAAACGGAGTTCAGACCAGGGAGATGTGGCACTCGAAAGTCGACTGTCTGTTCAAGATGTTGCACAGTTTGCAATCAAAGAAGCAAACTCGAGTTTTAGAATCCAAACTCGAGTTTGGCGGGGACAGAGGCTAAAATATGATTTTGGGAAAGACCTAAACTCGAGTCATTAAGTTGGAAACTCGAGTTTGCATCACACAGAGAGCAAAGATCATCAGAGCATCTTCCAAACTCGAGTTTGTGATACCTAAACTCGAGTTTACATCAGACAGAGAGCAACCAAGGGCAGAGGGACTCCCAAACTCGAGTTAGTCACTTAATGACTCGAGTTTGGCTTCAAATTCAAGATGCTCTTCGAATCTCAATCGCGACATATTCCTGAGAAAGACCTAAACTCGAGTTTGAGTTTCCAAACTCGAGTTTGCACTTAAGTGAACAGTTCCAAACTCCATTTTGCATTTGGAAACTCCAGTTTGGGACACTCAGTCAGAAAATCAGTTTTTCTGGAAAATTGCGAAATCTTCATAGATAATCTAGATACTTCATATCATCACTCATTACCATTCCTAACAATGTTTAAACAATTTGTTGGTGAGTTTCAGATGATTAAAGCTTGAGATAACATCAAGCTTGTCAGAAATCAAGATCTAGCAAATGGGTTAAGATGAACTTGCTGCAGAATTTCTGAAATGAGAAAGATGACAGATTTCAACGAGGAACTTTAACAAATGCTCGTCTGTGATGTTCTCCAACGGATTCATTCAAACTATGGAATGCTCCAACGGACAAAAACTTCAAACAGATTCAAATATTCAAATTTGTTGACAGGTTGCTATTTCCAAAGCTCAGAAATATTATTTTAAGATACCCACTAAACAAAAGTTAGTGGATGACAACCTGGAAAGTTACCCAACCATTCTTCAAGGCAGACAACAAGACCATACTAGCTAAAGCTTCCAAATATCATTCTTTTAAGATATCTGCCATCATCATCACCAAGGGAGAATTTCTTGAAGAAATAAACTTCAACAGCTATATTCTCCACGAATTCAAATCTCTTCAACTGTCATCAAGCCTCAATCAACATAAATACCCAAGGACTTTGAAGAACACAGACAAGAGATGAGAGAATACACAGAAAACGCAGAAACACAAGTCTGCATATTCAAAATGCTCATACTCTGATAGTCTTACCATTTACTCTCTGTTTTTTAATGTCTACATATCTTAGAGAGTGAAATGAGTTGTATTGTACTTCAGTGTTTATCCATACACTTCTGAGAGAGAAGATTCACTGTAAACATTCTATCTTTATATCTGTGAGTTACTCAAGATTGGGTGATCTTGAGTGGGAAACACTTTGTGTTGATTACAGCTTGTAAGGGGAGTGAATCCTAGGGAGAGGATTACTTCGAGTGCAGCGTGTGTAATCAAACAGGTGTATTGATTACAGTTTGTAAGGGGGAGTAAGTCCTAGTGAGAGGATTACTTCGAGTACAGAACGTGTAATCAAGTTGAAAGAAGATAGTGGATTGAAATTCTCAAGTGGAGCTTGGGGACTGGACGTAGGTCAAGGATTGGGCCGAACCAGTATAAATCACGTTTGCATATTCTCTTCCCTTATCTCTTACATTCCAGCATATATGTTTGAATAATTTCTTAACACTTTATAACTTATCATTATCATTCAAACTACTTTCAATAAGTTGCAGAAAGTTTTTAATGTTCTAAGTTTTTAATCAAACACCCAATTCACCCCCCCTCTTGGGTGATAGCCAAGTCTTTCAAACTCTATCCCTACGTACCCTATGACGTGTTTCTTATTTCCCAAGAAGGCTTGTATGGAGATTGATAGATTGGTATCCAACTTCTGGTGAGGCTAACAAGGCGAGGAGGGGGCTATTCACTGGAGGAGATGGAAGCATATGACTATGAATAAAAAGGAGGGTGGAATGAGGTTTAGGGATATGCTTTGTTTTAATAAAGCATTGCTTGCCAAGATGGTGTGGAGGATTCTTAAGCAACCTCAAGATTTATGGTGTAAAATCCTCAAAGGAATCTATTTTCCTAAGGGGGATATCTTGAATGCAAGGAAGGCAAGACTCGCCTCAAGGGGGTGGACAAGTCTGTTGGAAGGTAGGGACTTATTACTAAAATAGTTGTGTTGGAAGGTGGGAAATGGAAGAAGTATCAAGAGCTGGAAAGATCAATGGGTAAAAGGGGGTGCACGGGTTTAGGCTCTAGAGTGAGGCAGTGATGAAAGAGGATGACGATGCTTTGTTGGCAGAATTGATAAACAATGGTCATTGGGATGTTGGAGCCATTAGTGAAAGGATTAGCATTAAGGAAAGAAACATGCATAATTTTGAAAATTCCAATTCCTTCTAACTTGTGTGCTTATCGTGCAGTGTGGGTGGCCAACAAAGATGGATGCTATTTGGTGAAATCTGGTTATTCAGTAACTAAACGAGGTATGGAGAATGTTCAGGTCAAAGACCCAAGTACGTCTTTTTCAGTCCCTAAGTCTTGTGGAAATGTATTTGGAGGGTCTCTGTACCACCAAAAATACAACACTTTTTGTGGAGATTAGGTGCTAGGGCTCTCTCTACTAAGGATGCCTTTTTTAAACGTAAATGTGCTATTAATCCTCTTTATCATATCTATATAACTGAGAAAGAGACTGTTGAAAATTTGTTATTTCTGTGCCCCTAGACAAAGCACTGCTAGTTTGATAGTTCTCTTGGACTTACTTTTAGTAAACGGTCTATAAAGAGGTGTGAGGAGTGGCTATGTGATTCGTTGCATGGTTAGGATATTTTGGATGAATATGGTAAATTAGTGTTTGCTATAATGTGCTAGTGGATCTGGAAGAAGCATTGTAGCTGGGTGTTTAAAGAAGAAAAACCTGATGAATGGTTGTTAAGCTGGTTAGTGTGCAAGTGGATGAGTTTTGGCGGTATAAGAGTCGGAAGGGTGATAAATTTTAAAAATTGTTTGAGGATGTGATTGTAAGAAATGGACAGTGGTTGATGCCTGTGCATGGGAGTATTAAAATCAATGTGGATGGGTCTTTTAAGGAATCTTCATGGGAGGATGGTATCGAGCTAGTCTGCAAAAATCATAAGGGTGATTTTGTTGGGGGATTCGGAGGTGCGGGGTCAGTTGATCCTCCATTCATGGCTAAATGTGTAGATGTGAAAGAAGTACTTTTACAGAGAAATGAGTTTCTGGAATTCCAGATTATTGTTGAAACTGATTGTGAGTTTCTATACAGATTAATCAAAGAGAAAATTGTTGCTGGATGTGAATGGTGTAGTTGGGATTTAATAGAGGAAATTCTTGAGCTGATGGAGTCAGTGGAGGGTGTGTCGTTCTCTCTGGTTTTCAGATAGGGCAATAAAACTGTGATGGAATTGCAGCTGATGCAGCAAAGAGGATGTACCAACCTATATGGTTGGATTGTATGCCATCTTCTTTAAGCAATATCTTGGTCTAGGAGTCTAATCACCATAGGGATTGCCGTGACAATTTTGCTGATGTAAAGGATAGGACAGGTGTGGGATAATAGACTAATAAGATATTGATATAGTAGTTTGTTTCTTTGTTTGTTATAGGTTTTATTTTGGTAAGCAGTTTGATAGGTTGTATCTGTTGGTTTTTTGAGTGTTTCATTGGCTTCGGCTATTGATGTTTAATAAAATTGATTTTTTCGGGCAAAAACAAAAAAGTCTACTTTTTCTAGTAGTGTCAACCCAAATTTGAACTAAGCAAAACTCCAGTTTTCATTTGGAAACTCGAGTTTCGCCAACATAGAGAGTTCTCTGAGTTTTCAAAGTTATTTGGAAACTCAAGTTTGCTTTTGTAAACTCGAGTTTACAAGTCACAGAGAGCTATACTTATTTCTGAGTTTATGAAAACTCCAGTTTCTATTTCAAAAATCTAGTTTTCACTTAGCCTGAATTTTCGAGTGTTTTCAAACTTAAGAGAAAACTCGAGTTTAGTATTGCAAACTCGAGTTTGGGCCAAGCAGAAAGCTTTGTCGTATTTCAGTGTTTTGAAAACTCCAGTTTACTATTTGAAACTCCAGTTTTGAGGTTTTTGACTTAAACATGTTTTTCACTATAATAGTCCAAAAATCGAGTTTGTCATTAATCAACTCGAGTTTTGCCTCAACGCTCAAAGTATGATTTTAAACTAAAAAACGACTTTCTTCTCTGTAAGAAGAAAACTCGAGTTTACTAATGGAAACTCGAGTTTCCACTTTGAGCACAGTGACAAACTCCAGTTTGGATAAACAAACTAGAGTTTGTGTTGTTGGTTTTGAATTTCAAGTTGAACGAATGTGTGAAACCTTTGTATTTGATTCTAATACTTCATATCATCACTCATTACTATTCCTAACTATGTTTAATCAGTTTGTTAGTGAGTTTCAGATGATTTAGAGAGAATTAAATGAAGTATTAGCATAAAGCATAAAGTGATGTCAGCTCATTAAATGCAAAGTCCAGAAAACTTGCATCATTTTGGACAATCATTCTACACACGTTGCAAAGGGATTAATGTTTCCTTTCCACATCCAGTAGCTGCTCTTCCAATGGATTAAAAGTCAAGAAGTCAAGTATAAACTTCTGTGTAGCTGGATTAACCAAAGAGTAGAGAGAGAAGAAGACCAAAACCTCAACTAATCAATTCTTAATGTTGGCAACGGTCACATTGAAGATTACAACAGTCATTTAATGTTCTCTTGGTATAAATAGAGATGCATTCAAGTTTTCTCAACAACCAATTTGCAGAAAACGAAAATCATTCAAGTTTCCAACTACTCTGAGTTTTCTTGTGTAGAGTATATTTTGATACATTGTACTTCAGTGTTTATCTTTATCCACTCTTAGAGAGAGTTCATTTATTGTAAGAATCTCAAGTCTGAAGGGTGGAATATCACCTAGAGGGGGGGTGAATAGGTGATTATAAAAAATTCTTTCGCTGATTGCTCAAGAACCTTTCACTGAATGCTCAAGAACCAAGTCACCCACACAACAGATGTAAGTTAAGGCAAAGTAGAGATGTAAGTTACCCACTGCTTCTTATGTCTTTCTCTGGGTTTCTGCAAAGTTCTCTCAAAGGGTATAGACTTCAAAAATCTTCTGCTTGGCACTTGAGAGGATCTCCTTTTTGGTTCATAAGAAGCTCTTTGATTCTTCATCTTCTCTGCACCTTTGTGACTATTCTTATTGAGGTCCTGCTGCGCACACAAGGGAAAAGATGGACATTTTGGTACCCTTTTATACTTGGGTCCTTCATTGTTGGTTTGAACCTTAGGGAAAACATAAGTTCCCTTTGGTACCCATTGATAATTACCAACAGGTTTATCCCTTCTATCTTTTCTATGAAAGCAAGATGAAGTGTTGTGTCCCTTTCGGTTCTGATAATTACAATGAGCAAAAGGATTTGAGCTATGAACTGATTTCTGAAAATAATTCAAATAATATTTTCCACCAGTTTTCTTTTTACCTTTCTTCTTGTCAATGATAGGATTGTATCCTATGCCTGATCGGTCATTTGTAAATCTTTGAGCTTTCAAAATGACATTGAGCATTTCACTACCTTTAGTGAACTTATCAAGTGTTTTCGTGAGATAAGAATTTCTCTTTTCAAGATCAAGGCATTTTTCACAAACTGAAACTGGAGGTAAATCTTTAACTTGTTGTTCCAGCAATTTGATTTTCTTTCTGGAAGCAACAAGTTCTTTCGCAATCTTTTTAAATTCAGAAAACAATTCATCATACGAAGATTCAGAATCACATACCTCTTCTTCGTTTTCTGATTGCTTTTCTTCTGCAATCAAACAGATATTTGTTGTTTCTTCTTCTTCTTCACTTTCATCATCCGAAGAGCTATCTCCCCGTATGGCAGATACATATGCTTCCTTTCTGTGATGATTGAATCTCTTCTTCTTGTAGAACTTCTTGAATTTTCGTACGAACATAGCCATTTCATCTTCATTCTCATCTTCCTCTTTCTTCACCGCATTAAGAGCGATACTATTGCTCTTACTATTAATTTCCTCCAAGCCCTTCTTGAATTTCAGTTTACCCTCATATTCAGATAGACTTCCAAATAGAGCAGCAACTGAAGTCATTGATTCTCCACGGGCTTCTTCTATAGCTGTGACTTTCGTTTCCCAATCTTTTGTCAAGACATTGAAAATTTTTCTAACTTGAGGACCTTGCTCATATGTTTTGCCCATTGCTAATAATTGATTAACAAGATGAGTATAACGAAGTTGAAATTCAGCAATGGTCTCACCGGTCTGCATTCTAAGGAGATCATATTCGGTTGTCAACGTGTTGATGCGATTCTCCTTTATACCGGAAGTTCCTTCGTATGCTATTTCCAAGGCTTTCCATATCTCCTTGGTAGTAGATAAGTTACAGATACGGAAATACTCCTTTTGACTGAGAGCACCATGAAGCATCAGGATGGCTTTGCCGTTAAGAGTCACTTTCCTTCTGTCATCCTCGTTGAACTCACTTTCAGCCTTTGGAACGTTACTTCCTCCTACAACTTTTGTAGGAACATAATATCCATTCTCTATAACTTGCCATAGACCATACTCCGAGGCTAACACAAATACTCTGAATTTTGCTTTCCAAAACGAATAGTGTTCGCCGTTGAAGCCAGTGTGTCTGTTGATTGAGGCACCTTCAGGTAATATTCCTTCCATGATCTTTGTCTCGGGATGTTAAGCCCAATCTGAGAAACCTGGGCTCTGATACCAAATGAAGGGTGGAATATCACCTAGAGGGGGGTGAATAGGTGATTATAAAAAATTCTTTCGCTGATTGCTCAAGAACCTTTGACTGAATGCTCAAGAACCAAGTCACCCACACAACAGATGTAAGTTAAGGCAAAGTATAGATAGAGAGGAGAAGATTCACACAGAGATGTATACTGGTTCGGTCCAAATCTTGACCTACGTCCAGTCCCCTGGAAACACTCCGAGATTTCACTAAGTCACCTAGAAACTCTAGGATTTTACAGTTGCCTAGAAACACTCTAGGACTTTTCACTGCCTAGACACACTCTAGGACTTTTCACTCTTGACTACACACTCTGTAACTCTTGAGTAATCCTCTCACTAGGACTTACTCCTCTTTACAAGCTGTAATCAAAGATGCAAACAATTACACACTCGTACTAGAGATGATCCTTTCCCAGGACTCACTCCCCCTTACAAGTTGAAATTGTATACCCTTACTTAAGGTTCCACAACCTTAAGATTTACAGATAATCAAATAGTGTTTAGACTCCTCACTGAGTAGATATATGATAAACACTGAAGCTCTAAGTATCAAAGATACTGTACAGACAGAAAACTAAAGAATAATGAACTACTGAAGTGTATTTCATTTCTGTGTGTTGTCTCTCTTGTTGAAGACTTGATTGCAGCTCTATATATAGCTAGAGGTCATTAAATGACCGTTGTAAATCCCAATTATAACCGTTGGAGGTGTTGGGAGCTGATTACATTAAGCTTTGGCCTTCTTTTCTCTCTAATCTTCACTTAATCCAGCTGTATAGATGTTCAGAGTTGACACTCTGCGAATTAATCCTTTGGAGTAGTTAATGCTGGAAGTGGAAATCATCCTTTCTGCTTTTCCAAACGTGTGCAGGCGGATCAACCAGAAATATGCAACTTTTGTGGGTTTTGCATTTAATGTTCTGACTTGCTTTTTGCTTTTGCTCAAATCTTTATTTAATCCTGTCTAAATCATCTGAAACTTACTAACAAACTGATTAAACATTGTCAGGAGTAGTAATGAATGAAGATATAAAGTATTGAGATCAAACAGAAACATTTCATGAATTCGTTCAAATCAAAATTCAAATTCTGCGATGGAAACTCGAGTTGATTCTTCGAAACTCGAGTTTTCATGTTTCAGATAATTTTTAACGAAAGACCGAAACTCGAGTTTTCAATCCAAACTCGAGTTTTCTCTTTACAGAGACAAACATCGTGATTTGGCATTTTGGACAAGGCTTGTAAATAGTGCAAAACTCGAGTCGTTAAGTGACTGACTCGAGTTTTGGGCTCTTAGATGTAAAATCATGTTTTAGTCCAAAAGCTTAAAACTGGAGTTTTCAAAACATAACTCGAGTTTTCAAAGGTTCAAAATAGGCAGAGCTCTCTGCCTGGCCAAAACTCGAGTTTCCATGAACTTCGAAAAACTTAGAGAATACTTAGGAAAGCCTAAACTCGAGTTTCCCATGGAAACTGGAGTTTTGATTTTATCGAAAAACTTGATTGCTCTCTGCCAATGGCAAACTCGAGTTTGCAACTGCAAACTCGAGTTTTACAAGATTTGTAAACTCTTGTAGATTTTCAACAAATAGCAAACTCTACTCAAAAATAAATACTGTAGAGTTTAAAGAAATGGTTTTCAAATGAAAAACTTTCCCGCCAGAGGAAAACTCGAGTTTGTAAATACAAACTCAAGTTTACACATTTGTAAACTCTTTGAACACATTCTCTGGAGGTTTTAGGCTGGAGTTTAAATATACAGGCTCGAGTTTAAAATGCAAAATAGCCTGTCTTGCTCTCTGTTAGTAGAAAACTAGAGTTCACACATCTAGGCTCGAGTTTGGCGTTGGCAGAATGTTTTTGGCTTGAAATCAATTCATTTAGCTTATCAAAAACATTCATACTTGTTTACAATTGTCAGTTATCATCAAAACACATTGAGAACTAATAAAGTCAGGGGACTAGGAGATTGAGATATTGATTGCAACTTGTAAGGGGGAGTAAGTTCTAGTGAGAGAATTACTCTTGAGTTACAGAGTGTGTAATCAATTGTGATAGTGAAAAATCCCAGAGAGTCTGGGGACTAGACGTAGGTCAAGAGATTGGACCGAACCAGTATAAATCTCTTGTGTTTTGCTTCTCTTCCTTATCCTCTGTTTATCCCTGTTTTTAGTATTAAAAAACAGAGCATATCGAAAAAGGTTTTAGAATCCTCAATTCACCCCCGCTCTTGATGATTCAGCTCCACTTTCATATATGAAAATTACTTAAATAACATGATATGAATGTGTAAATCTTGGAAAAAATTTCCTGTTGAGTTATTTATTATGATAATTATGGAAAGGGTTGAATTGGGAAGAAATGGAGTAGTTTATTCCACCACGTGGTGAGGCCTCCATTGGTGCATGATGGTTGGCTTTCTATTGTCCCACCTGTTCAATGAGAGACTGGCCCACTAGTTCAATGAGAGCTTACGACACCCACTAGTTCAATGAGGGGAAAAGACACATGGTCTGGGACATGTGCTCTGATGATTTTGGCCGGTCCTCATCACATGACTAGTGATGGGAGGAAATAAGGCGGTTCGGTTGGATTGATGGGAGGCATCTTGGGAATTGTGTTAATGAAAATTGTGATACAGAATTTTGATACAGAATTCTTGACATGAAAATTTGTGACGTGTATATTGGTGAATTATATTTTTAATACTTTGTTATATAAATTGTTCCACTTGGCACCTCACTAGCACATATTAGTATTCATAATAAGTTGGATTGATGGTTACCACATTTTTCAGGTGATAGTTCCCGTGCAGGTCCATCGGGGAAGACCTCGGAAGCTTAGGCTACTCTGCTAAAAGTAATGCTTCTGTCTTTTTGGTTTATGTTGGATGATTGTATATTGCCACGTTAGGGCTCATTTTGCATACTCTGGTTTATTTTGGATATTTTAATTAATGATGAAGTATTATTAAGTTATTAATCTAACTAATATATAGTTATTATGTTAAGTAAAATGGTGAATGTTACAAAGTGACTCCTAGTGACAGGATTACTTCTAGTACAGAGTGTGTAATCATTTGAAGAAATAGTGAAATATCTAGAGAGTCTGGGGACTGGATGTAGGTCAAGAGTTAAGACCGAACCAGTATAAATCTCTCGTGTCAATCTCTCTCTCTCTCTCTATTAAGCTATATTCTTAGTGCTAAATTCAGGGGTTCTCGAAAAAGTTTTTAAATCACCCAATTCAGCCCCTTCTTTGGTGATATTCTGTCTTTCAATACTATTTTAACAAGTACAAAATTGAGCTTATCAAATGACAACAACAATTAGAATAGTGAAAAATAATTTAATTGAAGGCAACTAGGTCATTTCTATAAAAAAAATAAAAAATTAGAATATTTTTTTAGCACTTTATAGGAATTTAGTCGTTCTTTTGAAGGACATTTTGATATTGACATATTTATCTTTCTCACATTTTTTACAATTAAATAAAATAATAGTTTAATATAAAGTGATTATCAAATGTCCTATGTGACTATTTTTTTTATGAAATATATGATTAATTTTAATGATGTTAAATTTTAGAGAAAAAATTTGTGTTTATTTAATGCTTTGGCTAACTATTGTATTTAATGTGAAATTTTGTGATTACAGAGAATGTCAAAATCCAATATTTTGATTTGTTTTGCATGATATAAAAATAAGGGTTAAAGTGTAAAAATACACATGTGGTTTTTTTAAAAGGGCACCTAACATCAAGTAGTTTTTTGGGTGCAAAAGTGACTATGTGGTTATAAAAGTGGAGTAAAAATACTCATTAACCATTAGTTTGACATTTTTTTTAAGGCTGACATGGACTATGACTCAACCAAATTTCATCTCAGCTGACAGTGGAGAACTGGAGAAAATTACATAAAAGGGCCCAGATAGTTTTGAAAAATAAAAAGAGGCGGCAACGGCGGCGAGGAGGAGAAGATGGGCAACCTAATGGGTAAGATTGAGAGAGAGAGAGAATGGCTGAATTGTAATTTCCAAAATATTTATGCCATTTTCAGTAATTTTCTCCATTTCTTTATTGTCAGCTGAGATGAAATTTAACTGAGTCATTGTCCATGTTAGCTTTTAAAATACAAAAAAGTCAAACGAACGGTCAACTAACATTCAATAGGTTTTTTTGCTCCACTTTTACATAATCACTTTTGTAGCGAAAAAAAACATTTAGTGTTGGGTGCACTTTTGAAAAAACCACATGTATATTTTTACATCTTAACACTAAAAATAATCCATAATTAATTTGGAAATACAAAACTACTTTTTTTTTAAAATATCTCATTCATATCCAACTCAAGTCATGTCTTTATGAAATCAACTTTCAATGACCGTAAGTTGATAGCTTTTTGTTGCTATTCGGGTTTAGTGTCTTAAATTATGCGCATTGTTCATAGCTTGTTTGAAAGTCAATCTCCACTAACTTTTTATATAACCTAGGTCTTAGCTCAGTGGCGGAGCCACATTGGTGAATATGCCTGCAGATGCAGATACAAAATTTTGAAAATATATATATTGTGAAGGGAACCTAGTACAATTTGTCTAAGCGGTGTAGTGATAATCAGGCTTGTGTAACAGTTTAACACGAGGTCCCCTGTTCGAACCCAGCGTTGGACAACTTTCTTAATCATTTTTTGGCATGGACTTGCAGCCGGGACACAGGGCTTGAGGAACGTGGGAAAGGCTTCTAAAATGTTTAATTACATTTATATTTATAAAAGAAAAGTTTGTTAAAAAATTTCTTTGCATCATAAAATTTATTGCTAAAAAATATCTAATAACCCAAGTTACCCAAGTTTTTAGCAGGTGTAACTCATATTCAGATATATATAATATATTTTCTTAACAAAGTGTAAATATTTTCCATTTTATATATAGTAAAAAATGTAGAAAAAGACAATTAAAATTAGTAAAAGATAAATAAATATGTTGAATTTCAATAATTCTAAAAGGATTGATTGGAAATTTTGAAATGTTGCAAAATTTGAAAAATTACCTAACCACCCTTACTTTTTTTAAATAAAAATTCAAAAGGCCGTAGTTTATAACTTTAGTTTCGCTATTAGGAACTTAATTGTATGTAATGACAACATTTGCATGAGAAATTCAAAAAAAAAAATAATAATAATAAGTTGTTGAAGCTTTTTTATCTGTTGTGAAATTATTTTTCAACATTTTTTGTCCTAAACTTTACAAAGGAGTGGGTTGCCTTTTATCCTTTAAAAAAAAATTTCGGGGGTCCCGAATTCCACCACCAATTTTGCACCTACAAATATTAAATCCTGGTCCCGCCACTGTCTTAGCTTACATGCTTTTATTTTGTTTTTAACTTTGAGTAACTTTTTATATAACTCAAATCATGCATGGCTTTCAAGGTCTTATTCCTTGTTCTTATTTTTCATCTCTATCTTCCCAATTTTTCATAGCTTTTTAAAATGTTTTTCAGATCATTCAGTGTTTACATTTAAAATGCAAAAAATTGGTATCATCCAATTTACCTCTATTAAATGACCAACCTTTCTAACGACTAATTAAACATTGAAATTTGGTTTGATACTTTTGACTAGCAAAGAAAAGAAAGAAAAATCAAATATTAAAGAGAGAAAAAGAGAAAGAAAGAAATTTCTATTTTAAAAAAATGTGAGTGAGGTGGAACAACAAAAGTGGGCCCATAGGAGGGGAGGGAGCACTATCTTTTGAAGCAATGCTAAGGATTCCAGCATGGAACCCAACGTTGTCATTCCCCATATTTCAACATGTGGCTCTCAATCTTTCCCTCCTCTGCTGACGTGTCACCCCCACTTGACCCTCCTCTTTCTTCTTTTTCAACAAGTACAACATCCCCGCGCGTTGCGCGATGCAACAACTTAGAAAACTTACCGGGCATCTTGACCATAAATTCTTTGAAATATTCAAGTAATTCAATTAAAAAAAGTTTTGTAAAAGAAAATAATTGCATTACAAATCGATGGAAAAAAATAAGAGAAGTCGTCTTTAAGGGAGTTGTACTCTTTTAAATTTAGCAATATATGTTGCAACTCAAACACATCAACAAAAGACATCAAAATACATCAACTTTTGAACATATTACATAGATGAGCTTTAGCCAAAAGAATTGCATAGAACCTCCAGACGCCATCAGGAAAGAACGACAATGAAAGTTTTGCTCTAGCTTTAAAAACATCATAATCAATGTCCATCAAGTTACCTCGTTTTTCTGGGCGATGATGACAAACTTAAACAACTAATAACAGAGTCTTCCTGCCTCCAAATGGCCTAAAATTCCAACACGGATCGGTGGCCTTCGGAGCGAAATTCAAAACCCCAACTTCAGGTGCAATCGTAATTCTCAAGACACCCCAACAATTGGAGTGAATCCACAATCAAAAAATTCAAAACCCTACGCTAATTCTGGTTATAGCGGCGAGAGCATTATGAGGGATCCATATATAAAGAACCGTAGATGGGAAAACTCAATCGCAATAGAAGGGGAACGGGGAGATAAAGGAAAAAAAAAATCAAACTTGGGATAGAAAATATGAATGGGATGTTAAATAATTGGAATGAAAAAGTTTGGGGCTGTGATTTTGATACAACGAATCATGGCAAATCTGGTTAATTATAGCAAAACGTTCTCAAGCCGCACCCACCTTAGGAGAAATCTTGGGTGTATGTAGAATATTTAGCTATAATTTCTAGGACTATGAACCTGAACCTGAATAAGGCGAAGCGTTCGACGTTCGAATGGCTCTTGAGAGATACTAGTCATTTTGAAATTCAAAATTTCATTCGAAGGAGGACACCAGGCAAAGGAAAAGGAGGAGGAGAATGAAATAAATGGCACGGCTATGTAAACAACGGCTTGCGTATAAGTGGACACGGCTTGCAACTAAAGCTATTGAATTGAACAGTAAATTGTGAGAGGATGAAAGTGCATGACTTATTTTACTATTCCTATTAAGTTTATATTGATACAATGTCCCCCCCCCCCTTAACCTCCTGTTTGTCTGCTCTCACCCTCTTCACTTCACTTCCTCTTTTAAGTTCTTCATTCCACTTTCTTGGAAAATTTATTTGCCTTATGTTAGTTTGAAGGTAGGTGAGGGGAGGGGAGCAACAAAATTTCCTAAATTACCCATGAAATTTTTCAAAAATTACGTACGTCTTTGTATCGTTTTCCACACATTAACTTTATAAACATGTCGGTCATATCTGAATTTTCCCACCCAGATGGTCACCTTCCCTTTCCTTCCATCAAGAATGTCGTCGCCGCCATAGATGGAGGTTAAGGACCCTTCCATCAAGCTGTTTGGGACGATGATTTCGATGCCACTTCAATGCTCTGTTTCCACTACTCACTCATTTGAACCTGTTCGTCCTTTTTCTCTGTCTTCCTCTCCAGATACCTCTGCTAGGGATCAGGTCGGTTCTTCTACCTGTCTTTGCTTTCACTCATTTTGCTTCCGAGTGTTTCTCTTTCTCTGTGAATCCCAATTTCCGTAACTCCTTATTTCTATTTGGTTAATTCGGATTAACTGAGATTCTGATGAGTTCGTTTAAGCTTCATAAATTTCTAATAGACGAAACCGTATTTTGTTTGCGAATTTGGACTCATTTTTGAGTTTTTAAGGGATCCGCTTAAGTGGCCTTGTGCTTAGAAAGTTTTGATCCCAAGCTGATTGGTTTGCTCCTTCAATTAAAAACTATTTTCTCTGGCATATTTCTCATTGGCTTCCTACTTAGTTGGTTCCGAGATTTCTTATTGGACGTCTTGCTTCCCCAAACTCTAATCAATTTGTGTTGTACGCCATGGAATTCAACTAGAGTTATTTTTTCTTTTGATAAAACAATTTGTCACGATTCGATTCTTAATACTCTTTATGGAATAATATGACTTGTTTAAGTTATTATTAACCTTGTGACATCACATAAATTTCATTTATTTATTCGCCATCCAACGTTATTTGATCTTGATTTATGAGCTGTATTCCGGAACCTTCTATGGTTTATCTGATTGAATTTCTAGCATATTTGAAATTTTCAAAGTCTCTAATTTGGATTCTTCTCAAAACACTATGCTTTAAGTTATTTCCTCCATGAAAGCTTGGTCTACCTCTAGACTTGCTCATATTAATATGTTCACTTTTTACACAAACAAATGTCAGATTTTACTATGGAAGATCTGGAGTCCAATTCACCTTTTGCTTGAATTGAACTTGTTCATAAAGATATCGTCACTGTTCTATATTTTTAACTTATAAACAGATCAGTTAAAATTGAAAAATGCCCATCTGCCTCTTAACTTTTTCAGTATTCATCAAAGATAGAACTCATAACCCCAAAGCAAGAAGATGGTGCTTCACCTCAAATCCAAGAAGATTTGAAATCTCTAACATCTTTAGGAGTTTGTGAGAACCCCAAGACTAAGGCCCTTTCACCTTCAGTTGAAAGAGAGAATTTTGTACTTAAATCATCTAAATTTGGAGAACAAAGTGAGACAAGTACACAACAAGAAAAAACTCCCAAGAAGCCGGACAAAATACTTTCGTGTCGTCGATGCAATAGCATGGAAACCAAATTCTGTTATTTTAACAACTACAATGTTAATCAATCTCGCCACTTCTATAAGAACTACCAGAGATACTGGATTGCTAGAGGAACCACAAGAAATGTGCCTGTTGGGGATGGTCGTCGCAAGAACAAGAGCTCTTGCGCTTCTCATTACCGACACATAGTGATTCCTGAGTCTTTTGTAATGCAAATGGATTACGTAACACTATCTTGAAAAATGGAGCAACAGTCTTGACCTTTGGCTCATCAAATTATGCCATATGTGATTCCATGGCTTCTGTTTTGAACCTTGCAAAGAATATCCAAAATGGTGTTCTGAATGGAGTTCATGTATCCAAGCAGAATATTACTATTTCTTGTAGTAGAGAATATAATGGTGATGACCATTTGCTATGGTCTTGAATGAACGATAATGAGAAGTTAAAACTGTTGGAAATTATTCCCTAAGGGCAGATCATTGTACTTTGACGTTATTATTAATTAAAGTATTTATCCGTTTAGTTATCATATCATTTGCGTGTTTATAGTGATAACTGTGTCCTTGGATCTATCTTATAGATTATCCTAAATATCCCTGGTGGGTCATCTTCGCGGGAGCGAAGATGAAATAAGACTAGTATGACTTTGATGAGTATGGAGATACGAGTCAAAGTCATAGGCACTTGTAAGAGTACAAGGTGCTGGATCGACACACTATGATAAAGCTGCATGGATTTAGTCATAAGCTTTTCTCATGTATAACCGCATCACAACGCCTTTTGACCTGAGATCATCATGGATTCCTACATGAGAGTCGCTGATCTTTGACCTAGTCAAAAGTCACCTTTGACCGAGTGATGATAAAGGCTTGGATTGGGATCAGTGGTTTTCATGCAGAGGAATGTGAATGGTCAAGATGGAATTTGTCCCTCACATTTGTAGAGAGATAATATTAGGCCCCTCGATGAGTGAGTCTAAGAAATGTATGGCAATACTACGATGGAAAGGAGTTTTCATCTCAATTGTTAGACTACTAAAGAATCGAGAAAGTAATGGTCAAGAACAGGAAGTTGACATCATCCATGCCTCATCGTTGACCAAGTTATCGTGTGACAAAAGGGACGTTACATGGTTGTATGATAGGTTGTATCATATCATCGATCCCCATATGAATTGGGTAGTCGCAATGTATTGCTAGAGGCCGCTTGCGACTTGTGGGCTGGTACAATATTGGCCCATTGCCAATCTCATGTGGGCCTGCAGGGTCACACACAAGAATAGCCCAACACGAGTAATAGTGTCCAGATTCATTGAATCTTAGATATGTCTAAGATCTAATGAATACAACATTTAATCTAGGATATATATATATATATATATATATATATATATATATATATATATATATATATATATAATTTCTAAATTAAATAATATTATTATATATAATATTTGTTTTGTATTTAATTTAGTTGATAAATTAAATATTTAAAACAAATAGAGAAATTGTATCTCAGATTTAATTTTTGAATAAAGATGTAGTATCTCATATTTAATTGAGTTGAGATATAGTATCTCATATTTAATTAAATAGATAGATATCATATCTCAGATTTGATTTATAGGAATAAATTAAATCAGCAGGCTTCTAATGTGGATTAAGCAAATAGATTAGATTAGATCTGTTGGACAGATTTAATTACTATAATTAATCCAAATTCGAAATTCAAGGACTAATTGATATTAGTCTTGAATATTTTCCTATGGCCCAATTAGGGTTTTAGAAACTCTATAAATAGATATTGATCTAAGTCGTATAAAAAAAGAACGAATGAACAAGCCTTGAAAGAAATCCTAGAGAGAAAAACGAGAGACACAAAGTAAGAAGGCGCTAGCACGCTACTGTACGTGTTGGAGAGTTGTTCGGTGTGGATACCGGTAGAGGGAGTGGATTCGTAGAGTCGGCTCCTAGAGATTAATCGAACAAGAAGGTGTTAGCCCACGTGTTTGCAAAGATCAAACAAGAAGGTCTTAGCCCACGTGTTTGCAAAGGTCGCTCACGAGTTCGCATAGGTACGGTTTTTCTCAAACGAACCTTGATCTAAACGCCGTTGATAGATCCTCTCTACGGGATTCGTAAAGATTTTAATGGATGAGAATCCTTCTGCTGCGTGTACGGATCCCTACAGTGGCATCAGAGCCAGGTCAACCGTGCGTTTAGATTGGGTTTTCTATGTGCGAATATATGTGATATATATGCAATAACCAAATCCTATATGCGTTGAGATGGATATATGTCTAAAACCAAATTTGTTGATGCGTTTAAATTGATATATGTTTATCGAATCATGTATGATTTAAAACGTATTCTCCCTACGGGTTGCTAGTCAGATTTAGGCGTCGTTTCTGAATTGTTCAGATCGGATTGTATGGCTAGTACACGTGGTTCTGAATCGTTCAGGATCACACTGAGGTCGGATGTTCTGGTAACTCGGACGACACTATTAATTGAACACGTTAGAACGTTGATCTATGGGGTTTGAAATTTTAGAAATTATTTTCGAAAATCACATGTTTTCCTAGAAAACAAATTTCGAAAACAAGCTCGTATAGGTACGTTTTTTCTCTATTGAACCTTGATTTAAATGCCGTTGATAGATCCTCTTTATGGGATTCGTAAAATTTTAATGGATGAGAATCCTTCCGCAGCGTGTACGGATCCCAACAGTGGTATCAGAGCCAGGTCAATCGTGCGTTTAGATTGGGTTTTCTATATGCGAATACATGTGATGTATGTAATGTTTAACCGAATTTGTTATGCATTCAAATTGATAGTTCGCGTTAGGGTTTTCTACATGCGATTATATGAGGTATATGTATGTTTAAAACCAAATCTTATATGCTTTAAATCGATATATGATAAACCAATTTTTGATGCGTTTAAATCGAAAGTTAGGATGTTCGGGTCACACGGTGGTTTAGTGTAGTTCTGAATTGTTCAGATCCGACGACGATCATGTTGAATCTTCGGTCACGTTCACACCTAGGTCACGTTTCTGAAACGTTCACACCTAGCGGGACCGCCGTGACTAACTGTTCGTAGCGCGATAATTTAAATTATGATATTATATTATAGATTATGAATTTAATTCATTATGATTTGGATTTTCCAATTCAAGTTTGGATTGGGTTTTTCTTGTGAGCACTTAAATTAGGGTTTGACTCTTATAAAGTGCTGATTTTTTATGTGCCATGTTTATGGACGTTTTTTGAAGAAAGGAAAGGAAATAAATGTGATACATCATCTTAATTTCTATCCAACAATCAAGATATGAATATGATTCATCATATTAAATTCAACCAATCAATCATGATGTGAATTTAATGTGACTTGGTTGATAAGAAATGAATATGATTCATCATATTAAATTCAATCAATCAATCAATATAATATAATATAAACTCGATAATTTAATCATGATATTTTCTTTCACATTGTATGAATTAATATTTGTTGTGATTAATTATTCAAAGTTGTTTGGGTATGGTGAACAACATGGCTGTAGAATTTACAAGTATTGTATTATTTAAATATGGCCTGCGAGCCATGCCTCTCTCTAAATATTCTTGATGTACATTCTCTTCTCATCTCACTCCCCTCGTATGTTAAACGAGGTTTTTCTTGATGTATTTCTCTTTTCTTATTTAGAGAAGTCCTCCCATTGGCTTGAGAGGATTTTAGGTTAAGTGTGAGCCATGTTGTGTCACAGTTTTTAATTATGTCTTGATTTGATCACTACATAATTAATTTAGTGTTTTAATTATGATTTGATTAGATCACTCATAATTAATTGAGAGTTTTAATTATGATTTGATTAAGATCACTCATCATTAATTTAGAGTTTTAATTATGATTTGATTAAGATCACTCATCATTAATTTAAAGTTTTAATTATGATTTGATTAGATCACTCATCATTAATTTAGATTTTATATGAGATACAATAGTTATTGCATTCATATAAGTAGAATTAATAGGATTAATTAGATTATATCAAATATACCCTCTAAATAAAATCTTAAGTCGTAATGCCGCCAATTAATGAATACTTGTCAAAACCTTGATCACCCATTTGTATGTTTCACCAAAGTGGATGCACTTGAGTTATCTTGGTGAGACAAGAGTGGGTAATGGTGATACTCAACATTCATTATTGTTTTGACTTAATGGAGATTATCAAAATGATTTTGGATCTCAAGGCATTAGATGGGATTAAACGTGTCGTGTCATGCGATGATCGAATCCCATAAAAATCTAAGAGTTACATGTGATGTAATTGGCAAAGAGGTTGCCTACCTAAATAACTTGATTTTAAGCATCCTGCCAAAGCGGACTTAAATTTAAGCACAATATGGATCTTAGCCCACTAATTATAATGAGGGTTGTTAATTCAGTGGGAGGTTATTAATTAAACTTTGCATATCTTTTAGTTGTAGAATCATGTAGACTAGCAATACTGCCACAACATCAATGCGATCAGTCCTTAAGAAGGACAAACTCGACGAGACAAACTTCCTTGACATGTTTGGGAATTTAAGTGTTGATCCTAAACACCAAAGAAAGGAGTATCTCATCGATCAACCCATTCCTGGCAAGCCTGCAACTAATGATCCAAGAGCTCAGACTGATGCTTATACGAAGCATAAGGATGACTCTATGGATGTAGGATGCCTGATGCCTGCCACTATGGTTCCAGACCTCGATAGAGATCTAGAACATGCGGAGGCCTTTGAGATGATTGTCCATCCTATGGAAATGTTCCAACAACAGGCAAGACAAGAGAGGTATGAGACCACAAAGGCCTTATTTTCCTATAAGATGGCTGAAGGTGCATCAGTTAGTCCTTATGTGTTCAACTTGAAAGGCTACATTGATCATCTTGAGAGGTTTGGATTCCCCATGTCCCAGGAGTTAGCTACAGATGTGATCTTGAACTCACTCTCAGGAAGTTATGATAACTTTGTCATGGATTACAACATGAACAACATGGAGGAATCAATTTCTGAATTGCATAGGATGCTCAAAACAGCTGAACAGAGCCTTAAGAAGAGGCCCAACACTGTTTTGATGGTTCAGAAAGGAAGGGGTTTGAAAAGGAAAGCCAAGAAGGCAAAGCCTCCGAAGGATGGGGTCTGCTTCTTCTGCAATGAACTTGGTCATTGGAAGAGGAATTGCAGACTCTACATCGAAGATCTGAAGAGAACAAGAAGGATAGCGGGGCTATCGCTTCAGGTATCTATGTCATAGATATTCACTTCTCTACTTCCTCAACATGGGTATTAGATATTGCGTGTGGTTCTCACATTTGTATAAATGTGCAGGATCTCAAGGATAGTAGAAAATTGAATGGACATATCTATGACATAAACTACCGAAAGGATCAAGTCAAATGATTTGAATCCGACCTACCTATGGCACTGTCGTTTAGGCCATATAAATGAGAAACGCATTTCCAAACTCCATCAAGATGGATTTTCTTAACTCATTTGATTTTGAATCATTTGATAAATGTGAGTCTTGTTTGTTGGGAAAGATGACAAAGGCACCTTTTACTGGGCATAGTGAGAGGGCCACTGATTTATTGGGCCTCATACATACTGTGTGTGGACCAATGAATACATCTGTTGCTGATCTTTGACCTAGTCAAAAGTCACCTTTGACCGGGTGATGATAAAGGCTTGGATTGCGATCAGTGGTTTTCATGCAGAGGAATGTGAATAGTCAAGATGGAATTTGTCCCTGACATTTGTAGAGAGATAATATTGGGCCCCTCGATGAGTGAGTGTGAGAACTGTATGGTCATACTACGATGGAAAAGAGTTTCCATTTCAATTGTTAGACTACTCAAGAATCGAGAAAGTAATGGTCACGAATAGGAAGTTGACATTATCCATGCCTCATCCTTGACCAAGTTATCGCGTGACAAAAGGGACGTGACATGGTTGTATGATAGGTTGTATTGTATCATCGATCCCCATATGAATTGGGTAGTCGCAATGTCTTGCTAGAGGCTGCTTGTGACTTGTGGGCTGGTACAATATTGGCCCACTGCCAATCTCATGTAGGCCTGCAAGGTCACACACAAGAATAGCTCAACACGAGCAATAGTGTCCAGATTCATTGAATCTTAGATATGTCTAAGATATAATGAATACAACATTTAATCTAGGACACACACACACACACACACACACACACACACACACACACACACACACATATATATATATATAATTTTGAAATTAAATAATAATATTATATATAATATTTGTTTTGTATTTAATTTATTTGATAAATTAAATATTTAAAACAAATAGAGATATTGTATCTCAGATTTAATTTTCGAATAAAGATGTAGTATCTCATATTTAATTGAGTTGAGATATAGTATCTCAGATTTAATTAAATAGATAGATATCATATCTCAGATTTGATTTATAGGAAAAAATTAAATCAGCAGGCTTTTAATGTGGATTAATCAAATAGATTAGATTAGATCTGTTGGACATATTTAATTACTATAATTAATCCAAATTCAAAATTAAAGGACTAATTGGTATTAGTCTTAAATATTTTCCTACGGCCCAATTAGGGTTTTAGAAACCTTCTCCCTAGTTGCAATGACCAAATCAATCAGAATCCTTCTTGCCATTGCAGCATATTATTACTATGAAATATGGTAGATGAACATCAAAACAGCCTTCCTTAACGGAAAGCTGCTGAGGATGTGTACATGACATAGCCTGAAGGCTTTATGCGTCCAGAGGATTCTGGTAAAGTATGCAAGCTTGAAAGGTCCATTTATGGATTGAAGCAAGCATCTCGAAGTTGAAATCATCGTTTTGATGAAGTAGTCAAAGAGTTTGAATTCATTCAAAACATTGATGAACCTTGTGTTTACAAGAAGGTTAGTGGGAGCACAGTTGTATTTCTAGTGCTTTATGTAGATGACATCCTACTTATAGGGAATGACATTCCTACCTTGCAGAGTGTCAAGTCTTGGTTAGGAAAGTCTTTCTCAATGAAAGATTTAGGCGAAGCCACTTACATCCTAGGGATCAGGATCTATAGAGATAGATCCAAGAGGCTGATAGGCCTAAGTCAGAGTACATACATAGACAAGATACTGCATAGGTTCAGTATGCAGGATTCAAAAAGGGGTTACATGCTCATGTCTCATGGCATCATCTCAGTAAGGATCATTGTCCTCGTACACCTGATCAAAGAGACCGCATGAGTAAGATTCCATATGCCTCCGCTATTGGATCTATCATGTATGTCATATTATGTACTCGACCGGATGTCTCATTTGCCTTAAGTATGACCAGCAGATATCAACAAGATCCTGGTGAGGATCACTGGACTGCTATTAAGAATATCCTAAAGTACTTAAGAAGGACTAAGGACTTATTCTTGGTATATGGTGGATTGGAAGATGAGCTCTGTGTGACAAGTTACACAGATGCGAGTTTCTAAATTGACCAAGATGATAAGAGATCGCAATATGGATATGTGTTCATTTTGAATGGTGGTGCGGTAAGCTGGAAGAGCTCTAAGCAGAGCACTATAGCTGATTCTGTAACAGAAGCTGAATACATAGCAGCATCAGATGCAGCTAAGAAGCCGTTTGGATCAGAAATTTCATTATTGAACTAGGGGTGGTTCCTACCATCTCAAATCTAATAGACTTGCTCTGTGACAATAGCAGCACTATTGCGCAGACCAAGGAACCTAGGTCACATCAAAGGACCAAGCACATACTCAGGCGATTTCATCTTATTAGAGAATTTAATGGATGAGAATCATTCTGCTGCATGTACGGATCCCTACAGTGGTATCAGAGCCAGGTCAACCGTGCGTTTAGATTGGGTTTTATATGTGTGAATATATGTGATATATATGCAATAACCGAATCCTATATGCGTTGAGATCGATATATGTTTAAAACCGATTATACATGCGATGTATATATGTCTAAAACCGAATTTGTTGATGTGTTTAAATTGATACATGTTTACCGAATCATGTATTGTTTAAAACATATTCTCCTTACGGGTTGCTAGTCAGATTTAGGCGCCGTTTCTGAATTGTTCAGATTGGATTGTATGGCTTGTACGCTTGGTTCTGAATCGTTCAGGATCACACTGAAGTCGGATGTTCTGGCAACTCGGACAACGCTGTTAATTGAACACATTAGAACGTTGATCTATGGGGTTTGAAATTTTAGAAATTATTTTCAAAAATCACGTTTTTTCCTAGAAAACAAATTTCAAAAACAATATGTTCTTTTGAAAAAATATTCTAATGGGGGCGCTGACCCCGCACCCTCGCTGTAGGGACCCCGACTGATTGTTCGTAGATGTGAATTTAATATAACTTGGTTGAGAAGTAGTCAACTCCAATCAATCAAGATATGAATATGATTCATCATATTAAAATTCAATCAATCAATCAGGATATGAATATGATTCATCATATTAAATGCGATCAATCAATTAAGATGTGAATTTAATATCACTTGGTTGAGAAGTAGTCAACTCCAATCAATCAAGATATGAATATGATTCTGTTGGAAATTATGCCCTAGGGGCAAGTCATTGTACTTTAGATGTTTATGTTAAAGTATTCTCCTTTAGTTATCATTTCATTTGCTTGTTTATAGTGATAACTGATCCTTGGATATATCTTATAGATTATCCTAAATGTCCCTGGTTAGTTATCTCTGCGAGAGCGAAGATGAAATAAGACCAGTATGACTTTGATGAGTATGGAGATACGAGTCAAACTCATAGGCACTTGTAAGAGAACAAGGTGCTGGACCGACCAACTATGAGAAAGATGCATGGAATAAGTCATAAGCTTTTCTCATGTATAACCGCATCACAACGCCCGTCGACCTGAGATCATCATGGATTCCTACATGATGAGTCGCTGATCTTTGACTTAGTCAAAAGTCACCTTTGACCGGGTGATGATAAAGGTTAAGATCGGGATCAGTGATTTTCATGCAGAGGAATGTGAATGGTCAAGATGGAATTTGTCCCTCACATTTGTAGAGAGATAATACTGGGCCCCTCGATGAGTCAGTCTGAGAAACGTATGGCCATACTACGATGGAAAGGGGTTTCCAATTCAATTAGACTACTCAAGAATCGAGAAAGTAATGGTCAAGAACAGGAAGTTGACATTCTCCATACCTTATCATTGACCAAGTTATCGTGTGACAAAAAGGACGTGACATGGTTGTACGATAGGTTGTATCGTATCATCGATCCCCATATGAATTGGGTAGTCGCAATGTCTTGCTAGAGGCCGCGTGCGACTTGTGGGCTGGTACAGTATTGGCCCGCTGCCAATCTCATGTGGGCCTGCAGGGTCGCACACAAGAATAGCCAACACGAGCAAAAGTGTCCAGATTCATTAAATCTTATATTTGTCTAAGATTTAATGAATACTGTATTTAATCTAGGATGAATATATATATATATATATATATATATATATATATATATATTAAATTTGAAATTAATATAATAATATTATTTAATAAAGATTATAGTATTATTATATATAATATTTGTTTGTATTTAATTTATTTGATAAATTAAATATCTAAAACAAATAGAGATATTGTATCTTAGATTTAATTTTCGAATAAAGATATCATATATTTTATTTTATTTAAATTGAGATATAGTATCTCAGATTTAATTAAATAGATAGATATCATTTCTCGGATTTAATTTATAGAGATAAATTAAATCAGAAGGCTTTTAATTTGGATTAAATAAATTGATTAGATTAGATCTATCAGATAGATTTAATTAATATTTTTTTTTAATCCAAGTTCAAAATTTGAATTTCAAATTAATGAGGTTTAATTTTGAATATAATACGCCTGCTAGGTTTAGAAAAACCTACGGGACATTTTGTCAAGCGTATTAGAAAAGCCGCGAAAAACCCTAGATAGAAAATAGAGAGACGCACAGTTCAGAGTCGCTAGCACGCTTCTGTTAGTGTTTCTGAAGGCTGTTCATGTGGATACCGGTAGAGGAAGGCGATTCTAAGAGTCGACTTCTACTGATCGAGAAAGTAGCCCACCTGTTCAAATTGTTCTGCAAAGGTACGATTCGGAAATCCTAAACCTTGATTTAAACGTCGTTGAGCGATCCTTGAATGGGATTCGTAAAAGTTTTAACTCCGCTGTGTGTACGGATCCCAACAGTGGTATCAGAGCCAACTCAACAGAGCGTTTAAATTGGGTTTTTCTAAATGTTTATATATGTGATATATATGCAATAACTGAATCTTGTATGCATTTAAAACGTTCATACGCGATAGGGTTTATATGAGATTATATGTATGTGATTTATATATGGTTTAAACCGAATCCAGTAATGTGTTTAAATTCAAAAACTCACGTTAGGGTTTCTATGGGTTCCAAGTCGGACTGTGTGGCTGATTCGCGTGGATCTGAAACGTTCAATTCGTGCGATCACGTTAGGGTTTGAAATTTTCGAAAATCATTTTTTTTTGGGAAATTATTTTCGAAAACAATATTTTATTTTGAAATTTCTAACGGGACTGCCGTAGGGATCCCGACTGATTGTCAGTAGCGCGAGAATTTAAATCATGATAATATATTATATATAGTATATAATATAATGTAAATTAGAGAATTTAAATCATGATATTATATTATATATAGTATATAATATAATGTAAATTAGAGAATTTAAATCATGATATTATATTATATATAGTATATAATATAATGTAAATTACAGATATTTAAATCATGATATTATATTATATATAATATATAACATAATGTAAATTACAAAATTTAAATCATGATATTATATTATATATAGTATATAATATAATATAAATTATAGAATTTAAATCATGATAAGTTTAATATAATATTTTAATTCATAATTGTATGAATTAATGTATGTTGTGATTTACCTTTCAAATGTTGTTTGGGTATGGTGAACAACATGGCTCTCGAGTTTTACAATTGTTGTAAATTTTAAATATGGCCTGCGAGCCATGCCTCTCTCTCTAAATACTCTTGATGTACATTCTTTTCTCATCCCACTCCCCTCGTATGTTGAATCGAGGTTTCTCCTGATGTATTTCCTTTTGTTTTAGAGAGGTCCTCTCATTGGCTTGAGAGGATTTTAGGTTAAGGTTGAGCCATGTTGTGTCACAATTTTGATTATGTCTTGATTTAATCATTGCATGATTAATTTAGAGTTTTAATTATGATTTGATTAGATCACTCATAATCAATTTAGCGTTTTAATTATGTTTTGATTAAATCACTCATAATTAATTTGGATATTATATGAGATACAATAGTGATTCCATTCATATAAGTAGAATTAATAGGATTAATTAAATTATACCCTCTAAATAAAATCTTAAGTCATAATGCCATCAATAAATGAATACTTGTCAAAACCTAGATCGCCCATTTGTATGTTCCACCAAAGTGGATGCATCTGAGTTATCTTGGTGAGACAATAGTGAGTAATGGTGATACTCAATATTCATTATTGTCCTGACTTAATTGAGATTATCAAAACGGTTTTGGATCTCAAGGCATTAGATGGGATTAAACATGCCACGTCATATGATGATCGAATCCCATAAAGATTTAAGAGTTACATGTGATGTAATTGGCAAAGACGTTGCCTACCTAAATAACTTAATTTAAGCGTCCTGCCAAAGCGGACTTAAATTTAAGCCAAATATGGATCTTAGCCCACTAATTAATAATGAGGGTTCTTAATTCAGTGGGAGATTATTAATTAAACTTTGCATATCTTTAGTTGTAGAATCATGTAGTCTAGTAATACTTCAACACCATCAATGCGATTAGACCTTAAGAAGGACGAACTCGATGAGACAAACTTTCTTGACATGTTTAGGAACCTAAGCGTTGATCCTAAACACCAAAGAAAGGAGTATCTCATCGATCAACCCATTGCTGACGAGCCTGCAACTAATGATCCAAGAGCTCAGACTGATGCTTATACGAAGCATAAGGATGACTCTATGGATGTAGGATGCCTGATGCCTGCCACTATGGTTCCAGACCTCGATAGAGATCTAGAACATGTGGAGGCCTATGAGATGATTGTTCATCCTACGGAAATGTTCCAGTAACAGGAAAGGCAAGAGAGGTATGAGACCACAAAGGCCTTTCATTCCTGCAAGATGGCTGAGGGTGCATCAGTTAGTCCTCATGTTTTGAAGATGAAGAGCTACATTGATCACCTTGAGAGGCTTGGATTCCCCATGTCCCAGGAGTTAGCTACCGATGTGATCTTGAACTCACTCCCAGGAAATTATGATAACTTTTTCATGGATTACAACATGAACAACATGGAGGAATCAATTTCTGAACTACATGGGATGCTCAAAATTGTTGAGCTGAGCCTTAAGAAGAGGCCCAGTACTGTTTTGTCCGTTCAGAAAGGAAGGGGTATGAAACGGAAAGCCAAGAAGGCAAAACCTCCGAAGGATAGAGTCTGCTTCTTTTACAATGAACTTGGTCATTTGAAAAGAAATTGCAAACTCTACCTCAAAGATCTGGAGAAGAACAAGAAGGATAACGGGGCTATCGCTTCAAGTATCTATGTCATAGATATTTGCTTTTCCACTTCCTCAACATGGGTATTAGATACTACATGTGGATCTCACATTTGAATAAATGTAGGGTCTCAAGGACAGTAGAAAATTCAATGGGCATATCTATGACATAACTACTAAAAGGTTCAAGTCAAATGATTTGAATCTGACCTACCTATGGCATTGTCGTCTAGGCCATATAAATGAGAAACGAATTTCGAAACTCCATCAAGATGGATTTCTTAACTCATTTGATTTTGAATCATTTGATACATGTGAGTCTTGTTTATTGGGAAAGATGACAAAGGCGTCTTTTACTGGGCACAGTGAGAGAGCCACTGATTTATTGGGCCTCATACATACTGATGTGTGTAGACCAATGAATACATCTGCCAGAGGGGGTCATTTGTACTTCATTACATTCATAGACAATTTTAGTAGATATGGGTATATCTATATAATGAAACAAAGGTCTTAATCTTTTGAAATGTTCAAAATATTCCAAAATGAAGTGCAAAACCAACTTGGCAAAATAATTAAAGCCCTTCGATCTGATCGGGGTGGTGAATATTTGAGCCAAGAGTTCATTGACCATCTTAGGAGTTGTGGGATCATCTCACAACTTACTCCTCCAGCAACACCTCAATTGAATGGTGTTTCTGAGTGGAGGAATCAAACTCTATTAGATATGGTTCGATCTATGATGAGTCAAACAGATATTCCTCCTTCCTTTTGGGGCCATGCCCTAGAAACAGCTGCGTTCACACTGAATCGTGTTCCGTCAAAGGCAGTTGAAAAGACACCATATGAGATATGGACTGGGAAGAAACCCAGTTTGTCCTTTCTTGAAATTTGGGGATGTGAGGTTTACGTTAAACACTAAGCCTCTGATAAATTATCATCAACGGAGAAGACTCACAACAAGTTGTTGAGCCTACTCAAGTAACACAAGGCCCACGTAGGTCCGATGGAACACGGCTACAGCCTCAGAGATATGGATTTCTGATTACTGAAAGCCGTGATGTTATGCTCGTTCAGCAGAATGAGCCAACTACCTATCGAGAAGCCGTGGTGGGACCAAACTCCGAAAGATAGCTTAATGCCATGAAGTTTGAAATGCAATCCATGTACGATAATGAGGTATGGATCTTAGTCGAGCCACCTGAAGGTGTAAAAACCGTGGGGTGCAAGTGGGTTTTCAAAGAGAAAACTAACATGGAAGGCAAAGTAAATATCTTCAAGGCACGACTGGTTGCAAAAGGATTCACTCAAACTCATGGTGTGGACTATGATGAAACCTTTTCCCCAGTTGCAATGGCCAAATCAATCAGAATCCTTCTTGCCATTGCATCATATTATGACTATGAAATATGACAAATGGACGTCGAAACAACATTCCTTAATGGAAAGCTCCTTGAGGATGTGTACATGACACAACCTAAGGGTTTTGTGCGTCCAGAGGAGTCTGGTAAGGTTTGCAAGCTTCAAAGATTCATTTATGGATTGAAGCAAGCATCTCAATGGGATCCATTCAAAACATCGATGAACCTTGTGTTTACAAGAAGGTCAGTGGGAGCACAATTGTATTTCTAGTGCTTTATGTCGATGACATCCTACTCATTGGGGATGACATTCCTACCTTGCAGAGTGTCAAGTCTTGGTTAGGAAAGTATTTCTCAATGAATTATTTAGGCGAAGCCACTTATATCCTTGGGATAAGGATCTATAGAGATAGATCCAAGAGGCTGATAGGCCTAAGTCAGAGTACATACATAGACAAGATACTGCATAGATTCAGTATGCAGGATTCCAAAAGTGGTTACATGCCCATGTCTCATGGCATTCATCTCAGTAATGATTTGTGTCCTAGTACACAAGATCAAAGAGACCACATGAGTAAGATTCCATATGTCTCCACCATTGGATCTATCATGTATGCCATGTTATGTACTCGACCGGATGTCTCATATGCCTTGAGTATGACCAGCAGATATCAACAAGATCCCGGTGAGGGTCATTGGACTGCTGTCAAGAATATCCTAAAGTACTTAAGAAGGACTAAGGACTTATTCTTGGTATATGGTGGATTGGAAGATGAGCTCTGTGACAGGTTACACAGATGCGAGTTTCCAAACTGACCAAGATGATCTGAGATCACAATCTGCATAAGTATTCATTTTGAATGGTGGTGCGGTAAGCTGGAAGAGCTCTAAGCAGAGCACTGTAGCTGATTCTGCAACAGAAGCTGAGTATATAGCAGCATCAGATGCAGCTAAGGACACCTTTTGGATTAGTAAGTTCATTCATAAACTAGGGGTGGTTCCTACCATCTCAAATCCAATAGAGTTGTTTTGTGACAATAGCAGCCCTATTGCGCAAACCAAGGAGCCTAGGTCACATCAAAGGACTAAGCATATACTCATGCGATTTCATCTTATCAGAGAAATCAATGATAGAGGTGATACAAAAATTATGCAAAGTATCAGGAGAAAACAATGTCGCTGATCCTCTGACTAAGCCGCTTGCACAAGTCAAACATGAGCGTCATGATAGGGCAATGGGAATTAGGGTAATTGATGATTGCACCTAGTGCAAGTGGAAGTCTGTTGGAAATTATGCCCTAGGGGCAAGTCATTGTACTTTAGATGTTTATGTTAAAGTATTCTCCTTTAGTTATCATTTCATTTTCATGTTTACAGTGATAACTGATCCTTGGATATATCTTATAGATTATCCTAAATGTCCCTAGTTGGTTATCTCCACGAGAGCGAAGATGAAATAAGACTAGTATGACTTTGATGAGTATGGAGATACGAGTCAAAGTCATAGGCACTTGTAAGAGTACAAGGTGTTGGACCGACTCACTATGAGAAAGCTTCATGGAATAAGTCATAAGCTTTTCTCATTTATAACCGCGTCACAAAGCCGGTCGACCTGAGATCATCATGGATTCCTACATGATGAGTCGCTGATCTTTGACTTAGTCAAAAGTCACCTTTGACCGGGTGATGATAAAGATTATGATCGAGATCAGTGATTTTCATGCAGAGGAATGTGAATGGTCAAGATGGAATTTGTCCCTCACATTTGTAGAGAGATAATCTTGGGCCCTCGATGAGTCGAGTCGAAAACGTATGGCCATACTACAATGGAAAGGGGTTTCCATTTCAATTAGACTACTTAAGAATCGAGAAAGTAATGGTCAAGAACAGGAAGTTGACATTCTCCATGCCTCATCCTTGACCAAGTTATCGTGTGACAAAAAGGACGTGACATGGTTGTACGATAGGTTGTATCATATCATCGATCCCCATATGAATTGGGTAGTCGCAATGTCTTGCTAGAGGCCGCTTGCGACTTGTGGGCTGGTACAGTATTGGCCCGCTGCCAATCTCATGTGGGCCTGCAGGGTCGCACACAAGAATAGCCCAACACGAGCAAAAGTGTCCAGATTCATTGAATCTTATATTAATCTAAGATTTAATGAATACTGTATTTAATTTAGGGGATCAATATATATATATATATATATATATATATATATATATATATATATATATATATATTATTAAATTCGAAATTAATATAATAATATTATTTAATAAAGATTATAGTATTATTATATATAATATTTGTTTGTATTTAATTTTTTGATAAATTAAATATCTAAAACAAATAGAAATATTGTATCTCAGATTTAATTTTCGAATAAAGATATCATATATTTTATTTAATTTAAATTGAGATATAGTATATCAGATTTAATTAAATAGATAGATATCATTTCTCGGATTTACTTTATAGAGATAAATTAAATCAGAAGGATTTTAATTTGGATTGAATAAATTGATCAGATTAGATCTATCAGATAGATTTAATTAATATTTTTTTTTATTCCAAATTCAAAATTTGAATTTCAAATTAATGAGGTGTTAGTTCTCTATTGGTTTTGATGATAACGGACAATTGTAAACACAGATAAAGTTTGTCTTTGTAAGTTGAAAAACTTACTGTCTAAGGCAAACTCGAGTTTCAGTTTGGAAACTCGAGTTTTGGCTTGACAGAGAAGAGCTCAAGTTTTTGCAAAGAAAGGGAAACTCGAGATAAGATTTTAAAACTCGAGTTTTGACCATACAGAGAGCTTTTGAGTTTTTTTTAGCTCCAAAGGTTTGTTTTGATGATGACTAATCTATTGAAAGACTTATGATTAATAACAAAACGTTTTGCTAAGTTTTTCATTGAAACATTTCATCTGAAAAAAATCTTTCAGATTGGCTCCAGCCAACTTATTCTGACCCTAGCCAATCTCCAATTTTGACTCTAGCCAACTTGGTTTGACTTGAGTTTGAGCCTAAACTCTAGCCAGAAATATCTGACTCTAGCCAATCTCCTATTTTGACTCTAGCCAACTTGGTTTGACTTGAGTTTGAGCCTAAACTCTAGCCAGAAATAATTGACTCCAGCCAATATCACTACCATCAAATGAAGTTGACTCCAGCTAAGCTTAAATACCTCGAGTCTCATCCTAAACTCTAGCCAAAATATATGACTCGAGCCAAGCCCCCTCAACTATGAAAAGTTTGTTGGTTCTGATTAGTTTTGATGATGTCTTATATAGATGCCATTAAGAGCAAAAAGATTGTATATTATACTTATCTTCTACATTGACTAACTACAATATATTTGATGTAGATTAGTCCAAGATTAATTATAGAGATTAATCAAGAAAGAAGAAGAAAGAAAGAAGAACTTGCTCCATGTGAAGAGATTAATGATGTGAAGTTTAATGATGGAGATTAATCAAGATGAGATTTGGAAGAATGAAGAACTTTCTGAATATAATGAGAATATCATTATTCATGTTCCTAGATTAATACTAGAAGTCTCCACGGTGATATGGAAGTTGGAACGACTCAATTTGGAGTTAAAATAAGCAAGTTCAAGCTTCCGGATGAATACGGGTTTGTTGGAGGGCATTTATGTAAGAGTAAATACCCTTTTTGGTCCCTGGAAAAAACACGGATGCCCTTTTTGGTCCCTGAAAAAAAATAAGTCACTTTTAGTCCCTAAAATGGAAAAATAAGGTCCCTTTTAGTCCTTTTGATCAATTTTTTTTGCATATTTTAATCCCTCAGAAATTCCCAAAAAGATCCTTTTTAGTCCCTAAAAAGGACCAAAATGACATTTTTTTTTTACTCAGGGACGAAAAAGGGTCAAATGTGTTTTTCCAGGGACCAAAAATGGTATTTACTCTTTATGTAATTTCAGCTGTTGAAGAAAGAAGAACTTGTTAAATATCATGATAATATCAATATTCAAGTTTCTGTGATCAAATAGAAGTTGGAATGGCTCAATTCGGAGTTAAAACAAGCAAGTTCAAGCTTCCGGATGGATACTAGGTTGTTTTGGGGCATTTATGTAATTTTAACGCATGAACAGTGCCATGCTCGAGCAAACACTAACATATGGGAAGCATGCTCGAGCAAGGCATGCTTTCTGGCCAAAATTCGCTCTTGCTCGAGCATAGAAGAAGGCTTGCTCGAGCATGCTGCTCGAGCAGAAGAAAAGCTTGCTCGAGCAAAGTCGTTCATTTCAGCTACTCTGTTCAGCTCTGTTTCAGGTGACCTCTGGTAATTCGACGATATCTCCCAAACCAGAGATCGGATTGAGGTGAAACCAATTTTTTTGGAAACTAGACTTCCAACCGGTCCTAGTAGCATAAGATTAAATTCCAAAGGATGTCAGATTTGAGAGCTATGAATTTTTGAAGATCACAGTGACATCACCGTCACAGTGCTGACCAAGCCTCGAGTTTTTGAGCATATCTCACAAACTACAAATCCAATTGAGATGAAATTGGTGCCATTTGAAAGAATACTCAAAGGGATTTCCAGAAAGAGTTGAACCAACCAAAACGGATTTCATACCAGGAAGATATGGCCCTCGGAAGTGGACGGTCAATTCAGAATGTTGCAAAAAACGCTGGTCAAGAACACCTCCAATCATCTGATGATAATGAACGAAATACAATGAGTTTGGAGCTGATTCTTCTTGCATTGGAAAGAAGACTTGACGATCTTTGTATGGTAAATTATTATACTTAATCGCATATGATCAGAAGCCTCAAAGACAGAAGCTTACTCGAGCAGAACATTTGGCATGCCCGAGCATCATCGAGCCAAAAGCAAGAATTTGCGAATTGAAGAGTCATGCTCGAGCAGAGTAAAAGGCATGCTCGAGCACCATGCTCGAGCAGAGGTAAAATCATGCTTGAGCAGCATCGCCAAAATGTCAAATTCTCGTCTTTGCCTGAGGCTTGCTCGAGCAAGCATGAGGGCATGCTCGAGCATCAGCAAGGAATTCTATTTCTTTTAAAGGCTTGCCCGAGCAACCAAATATACCTTGCCCGAGCATCAAACGTTACGAACAAAATCTCATACGCTATCTCTGATTTGATCTCCTTCTGATAAATACTGAAACACCATTATTACTGATTATATTCAAACTCATTAATTTCTATTTCCAGCTATCTTTCTACTTAAGTGAGTTTCAGGAATCAACCACAGATTGACAAACGGAAAATCTGAGCATTTACTTTCACACGTCAACAGAGGAAAATTCAAGAAGATGAAGCTCTTTATTTGGAAACAATTCATATAGCAATTACTCTGAATTATTCCCTGATCAAATAGAGGAAAGACAATAAATGATGCAACGGTCATAATCATCAAAGCAGAGCAATCATCGAAATCCAAAAGACAATATGTCTAACGGCTATATTCATGAGTCACAACGATTATTCTTCATGCTTCATCAACGGACACATTCAAATATTCAAACGGACAGATTCAAACCCTTCAAACGGTCGTCAATCTTCAAGAAGTATAAATTCCCGAAGGTTTGAATTCTTCAGAGAGAGACATAGACGCGAATACAGACAAAGCATTCAAAGCGATCAATCTATATTCTGTATATATCTTCGGATATCATTGAGCTTCAGTGTTCATTATCTATCTACTCTGTGAGAGAGTTTTATCATTTGTATTACAATTCGTTTAAATCTCAAGATAGTGGTATCTTGAGTGTGGGTGTATCAATTACAACTTGTAAGGGGAGTGGAGTCTGAGAGTGAGAAGACCATCCTTCGTTTACGAGTGTGTAATCAAGATTGGAGATAGTGAAATCCCAGAGTGTTTCTGGGACTGGACGTAGGTCAAGAGTTGGACCGAACCAGTATGATCTCTTGTGTTCATTGTTCTTCTCTCTGTCTCTATGTTAATTGTTCTTGAGCAATTAGCGAAAGAATTTCATAATCACCTATTCACCCCCCTCTAGGTGATATTCCACCTTCAAAGTTGACTCCAGCCAGCGAAGATTGCCTCCAGCTTCGTTCTAGACTCTAGCCAAAATATGATGACTCGAGCCAAGCCCTCTTCCCCTATGTAAAAATGACTCTAGCCAAAATTCTGACTCCAGCCAAAAAGATCAGTTCGGAAATTCAGTTTCTCAGACTTCGATCTATCTTTGATTTTGGCTTATAGATTGATTATCTTCTCTCATTATTTATTCAAATAGCATTTAACAAGTGTGTTAATGAGTTTTACACAAGAGTATTACAGATTAAGGATTAAACTTCAATAAAGCAAATGTTGTCAGAGCAATTAATGCAAAGCAGAGTTTTTACACCGTTCTGGCAAAAATGACGTTCTGGAGAGAATTGATGGTACGGTTATTTTCTTGATACATTCAAACGACAATTTGAATGAAGAATGTGAACATCCAATCCTCAGAGAATAGAAAGAGAATATGCAGATATACTTCAACGGATTTATTACACTCTCTCAATGGCTAATACGAGGTCTCAACGGATAGATTTTGAAGCATCTACAACGGTCATAAATGCTCACCTATAAATAGCAAAAGCATTCAAATCTTCAACACCCGAAGAACAACTGCGCATTCAATTCAAGCTTATTGTATTTATTGTCGCATTAATATCTTCGAGTATCTAGCACTTCAGTGTTTATCATATATCTACTCAGTGAGGAGTTTAGTTATCATTTGATTATCTGTAAATCTTAAGGTTGTGGAACCTTAACTAAGGGAGTATAATTACAACTTGTAAGGGGGAGTGAGTCCTAGGGAAAGGATCATCTCAAGTACAGAGTGTGTAATTGTGATTGTAAAGTCCCGGAGTGTTTCTGGGCAAGTGTAAATTCCCGGAGTGTTTCTGGGTGAGTGAAATCCCAGAGTGTTTCTGGGTAAGTTAGTGAAATCCCGGAGTGTTTCTGGGGACTGGACGTAGGTCAAGAGTTGGACCGAATCAGTATAAATTCTCTGTGTCAAGCTCCTCTTCTCTATCTCTACTTTGCCTTGATTTATATCTGTTGTGTGGGTGACTGAGCAATTAGCGAAAGAATTTTGTAATCACCTATTCACCCCCTCTAGGTGATATTCCACCATCATTTTTCACGAGACAAAGCAAACTCGAGTTTGATTTAGAAAACTCGAGTTTTGACAAGACAGAGAGCAACCAAGTTTTTTCAAAGATACCAAAACTCCAGTTTCCATTTGCAAACTCGAGTTTAGGTTATACAGAGAGTTCTCTAAGTTTCCAACGTTTTATCGAAACTCGAGTTAATTTTGAAAACTCGAGTTTGCACCATAAGAGAACAATGCTCGTCTCTAACCTTGTGAAAACTCCCTTCTTCGATTCGACAAAATCTTTCAATGTTTTCTCATAAAAGAGAAAACTCAAGTTTTGTTTTGAAAACTCGAGTTTCGGTCTTAAAGAGAAGATTACATAGTTTTTCAAAGAATGAGAAAACTCGAGTAAAGTTTTAAAAAATCGAGTTTTAGTCAGGCAGAGAGCTCTGCCAAATTTGAACTTTTGAAAACTCCAGTTTTGATTTGAAAACTCCAGTATAAATTCTCTGTGTCAAGCTCCTCTTCTCTATCTCTACTTTGGCTTGATTTATATGTTGTGTGGGTGACTGAGCAATTAGCAAAACAATTTTGTAATCACCTATTCACCCCCCCTCTAGGTGATATTCCACCTTCATTTGGTATCAGAGCATTGGTTTCTCAGTTGGGCTTAACATCCCAAGACAAAGATCATGGAAGGAATATTACCTGAAGGTGCCTCAATCAACAGACCACCTGGGTTCGACGGCGAACATTATTCGTTTTTGAAAGAAAAATTCAGAGTATTTGTGTTAGCCACGGAGTATGGTCTCTGGCAAGTAATAGAGAATGGAGATTATATTCCTACAAAAATTGTAGGAGTAAATAAAGTTCCAAAGACTGAAGATGAATTTGACAAGGATGACAGAAGAAAAGTGACTCTTAACAGCAAAGCCATCCTAATGCTTCATGGTGCTCTCAGTCAAAAGGAGTATTTCCGCATATGCAATCTATCTACTGCCAAGGAGATGTGGAAAGCCTTGGAAATAGCATATGAAGGAATGATGATTGAATATTATTACACTTATTTGTATCTCTTGGTGAATAAATTTAGGAATGTTTGATTGATAAATCATGGATTTTGTTACTTAATTGGGCTTTGAGCTTTTAATTGGATTGAACTCATTTATTATGATTAAATTCCATATTTACAATGATTTAGTATTTTCGCCATAACTTTTGATCTAGATATCCGATTAGCCTGATTCTTCTTTCCTTTTTTAGATGATTCATAGATCTACAATTGTTATGAAGACTTGGAAGACTGATTCGGACAAGAAGATGGACGAAATTGGAGCTAAAGACAGATGAATTTTTCTGGATTTTTATTTTGCCCGAATTTTGTAATAAAAGACCAATCTTTAGAGATTTCCTATTTATTAGAGGTTTCCTATTATTAGGGCATGTTTAGTCATCTCTCCTATATAAGGAGGATTAGATGGTGGCTACAAACACATTCTCAATATTATATATTCTACATTACATCTTTTATGATTTTTAGAATAAATTAGAAGCTTTTTATTTTCTTTGAGTTGTTCATCATGTTCTTCATCATCTTTTCTTCTGTGTTTTTCCTAGCCATGTTTGTCTAAGCTTTTGTGGTTGACCCATGGATTGAGGATTCTGTGAATACAGAGGGCCTGCACTTCAATCGATAACGTAATTTGTTTCTGTTTATTTTAATCGGATCCGATTATGATTGCAGAATGAGTATTAGATTTAATACCCAGATTGATATCCTAAGGACATAGGTCGGACCAGGTTCTAAGAGAGCGTTGTGCGATTGCACAGCGAGCTCGCCACATGTTTGATCAAATGCTAGGCGATCATCTAGTCGAGGGAATATTTGGACAAATGCAGAGATTTCGGTTTGTCTAGAATCAATCACGAGTTTGGTTATTATCTTTTTGTCCGATGAAGGTTATGGAATTCCAATTTTGGGTTAATCGTTTGTTTATCTAATGAATCGTTTTCTTATTTTCTATTTTATATTTGCTTCATTTAAATTACATTTCTATTTTAGTTTATTAATTTAAAAATCAAAAACCCAATCCCCCTTGTTTTCATTTCATTTTCATGACACTTAGATTACTTAGGATTCAATAAAAGGCTCCTCAAAAAGAGAGAACGGTCCTAGGTTTGCCTATACGCAATCCTTGGTTAATTGTTGATTGTGGACCCCAAGGTTAACGATAAAAGGTCTTCATCAAGGAACTTCCGGCATAAAGGCGAATCGCATCAACACGCTGACAACCGTGTATGATCTCCTTCGAATGAAGACTGGAGAGTCCATTGCTGATTTTCAACTTCGTTATACTCATCTTGTCAACCAATTATCAGCACTGGGCAAAGCATATGAGCAAGGTCCTCAAATCAGAAAAATACTCAATGTTTTGTCAAAAGATTGGGAAGCTAAAGTCACAGCTATAGAAGAAACCCGTGGAGAATCAATGACTTCAGTTGGTGCTCTATTTGGAAGCTTATCTGAATATGAGGGTAAACTAAAATTCGAGAAGGGCCTAGACGAAGTTAATAATAGTAAGAGCAAAAGTATCGCTCTTAATGCTGTGAAGGAAGAGGAGGAAGAAGATGAAATGGCTATGTTCGTGCGAAGATTCAAGAAGTTCTACAAGAAGAACCAGAGCTTCAAAGATAGATTCCAAAAGGGAACTTCAAGTAACAGAGATGAATTCGAAGACATAGATCAAGTTATCTGTTACGAGTGCGAAAAGCCAGGACATTACAAATCTGAATGTCCTTAGCTGAAAGGCCATGAAAAAGAAAGGAGGAAGAAATTCAATCACCTCAGAAAGAAGGCATACGTATCTGCCATATGGGGAGATAGTTTCTCTGATGAAGAAAGTGAAGAGGAATCTGCAAATATCTGTTTAGTTGCAGAAGAAGAGCAATCAGAAAACGAAGAAGAGGTATCTGATTCTGAACCTTCTTATGATGAATTGTTTTCTGAATATAATGAACTACATTCTGAATTTAAAAAGATTATGAAAGAACTTATTGCTCCAGAAAGAAAATCAAATTGCCGGAACAAGTTAAAGTTTTACCTCCAGTAACAATTTGTGAAAATTCAGTTTGCGAAAAATGCCTTGACCTTGAAAAGAAAAACTCCTACCTTACGAAAACACTTGAGAAGTTCATTAAAGGTAGTGAAACGCTCAATGTCATTTTGAAAGCTCAAAGGTTTACTAATGATCGATCAGGCATAGGATATAATCCTACTTTTGACAAGAAAGGTAAAAAGAAAACTGGTGGAAAATGCTATTTAAATTATTTTTAGAAATCAGTTCATACCTCGAATCCATTTGCTCACTGTAATTACTGTAACCGAAAGGGACACAGTACTTCATCTTGCTTTCATAGGAAAGATAGAAGAGATAAACCAGTTGGAAATTATCAATGGGTACCAAAGGGAATTTATGTTTTCCCTAAGGTTCGAACTAACAGTGAAGGACCCAAGTATAAATGGGTACCAAAATGTCCATCTTTTGCCTTGTGTGTGCAGACTGATTTCAAAAAGGATAGACATAAAGGTATAGAGAAGATGAAGAATCAAAGAGCTTCTTATAGGAGTTCCTCTCAAGTGCCAAGCATAAAACCTTTGAAGTTTATACCCTTTGAGAGAACTTTGCAGAAACCCGGAGAAAGACATAAGAGACAGTGGGTAAGCAAAGTCGATCCTCCAAGAATCTAAGGATCAATGAAAGCTTCTCAGGAGAGCAATTACATAGACAAATAAATTCGACTCTTGAGGAAGCTGAAGAAGCAATGCTTGATGTTAATGGTGAATATCGTAAAAAGAGTCATCTACATCAATCCATCTCAATCAAGCAAGCTTTTACAAGGACAAAAAAGGAATTACGGTGATATCTAACTCTTACCCTATACTGTGCTTATATGAGATTCATATTTGGGTAATGAATAATTGTCCATTATTGCATTTCATGAGCAATCAATTAGTTATGTCCTTTCAAAACATTTTTTTCCTGATTTCTAAATGGACCAAAAGTGATTTTGTGCATTAACTTCTGATTTTATTTAAATGCACAATTCTAAAACTGGTTTGATTTACTTTGTCTTGTGAAAATGTATACAAACGCTTTGAAAAATATTCATACTTTAATTACATTCAAATAAATGTTTCAAATTTGGAAGCTAATATTTTTGAATGACAGATATGCTTCAAATTTGTTTAAATTGAATATTTTCTATCCCTCACATATTCATCTTTAGAATTCAATGTGTTGTTTGAACTCTAGTTTCATTCTCAAACTAGTTGGACTTCTTGTCTAGATGAGTTATCCTGCATAAGCTTCAAGCCTATCCTCAAAGAAAAGAATTCAATTTGTGAGTATGTCTACTACGTATATTCTCATTGGCCAAGATATTCCAAGCTTTATAAATGTTCATTAGTACATTGAATGATAATGTATTAACCATTGATGGAATAACTTACTAGGATGATTTTCTGGAACTCTAGTCTTTTGGACTAATGAGTTTGTGCTTCATCATTCAAGAATCCTAGTACCCTCTTAGTTGCTCAAATTCATCAGCATTTGTATTCCATTCTTATTTTGAGTAACTGTATTAATAGTCTTGTCTTGAGCATTCATTCATTTCTAATCCTAAGATGCAAGATTATTTTCTGGTCACTAGCAAAGTCATTGTACTCTTACATTTCTGTTGTGCTAAGAATATTTCTTGGTACTCTATCTTCATGACTTTTTGCTTCTAAATAATCTCTTCAACTTGTTAAGGGGAATGTTCAAATCCGAAGCATACTGATATATTCAATCTATTGACTTTCATTTTTGGTATGCACTGCTTTTCAAATATACTTCAAAATGAATCTTTCACTCATGAAAATGTTGATGCATTATTTTGATTTGAAAGAACAATTTAATCACATCAAAAGATAATTGGGAATGGTGAATCCCAATGATTTAACCTCCGCTTAATGTTAGTTATGTGTTTGATGATTACTAATTGCAGACTTAAGCATCAGAGTTTCTAGGTTGTTGTTTTTGCAGGACTCTGTTTAGGTAAGATGAAACAGAGGTAATCAGAGTATGATTTGACTCAAGTTGGCTCTGTGAAACTCGAGCCAACCTAAACCTGCTGAGGACAAAGCATGTCGAACAGACTCGACCCTGTCAAAGTTGCCTCGAGTCTGTGGCGAGACTCAAGCCAGATGTGTCAACCTCGAGCCAAACGACTCAGCAATGAACAAACAAATGATGAGCAGACTCGAGCCTAATGAATTTACCTCGGGTTTGAATGAAGACTCGAGTCACATATGGTGTAACTCGAGCCAAACTGAATTTGCAGTATATAAAACAAGGCAACCATGCTCGAGCCTGCCAGACGTGCCTCGAGTTTGAGGTGAAACTCGAGCCTAGTCCCAGTGGCTCGAGCCAATCGCGTCAGAGAAGTTTAATTCTGGAAGTCACAAATGCTACCTCGGGTTATTTTCCTAGAAATCATTCTGGAAGTTTCCTTGCCTAGAAACTTGTTGAAGTAGTATCTCGAGTAAAGAGCAAACTGAGAGCAAATCATTGTGTGAAGAAGTCTACTATTTGCACAAAGAAAAGTCATGATCCACCTGTTACAACAAGTTGTGTGCCTTGAGTCATGGACAAGAAATGGGATCATGTTGGTAAATCGGCTTGCCTGGAGTCATATTAATACGTGCATCGAGTTAAATTCGACAGAAATCTTGGGCATTGTTAGCTTGCCTCGAGTCAATAAGTGATTTTCCTTGAGGTATACTTAGGCAGAGAGATCATGACCATATGCCTCGAGGTGAAAAGACGTGGTACCACAGTTATATTGCACTGCAATCAATGATTTCAGCAACCTCTGTTTCATGTTTCTCTCGGGTGAGGTCCGGTAATTAGATGATATCTCCCAAACCAGAGATTGGATTAAGGTGAAACAAATTTTTTTGGAAACTATGCTTCCAACACGTCATAGTCGCACAAGATTCAAGTCAAAAAGAGGTCAGATGATAGATCTATGAATTGTTGAAAATAACAGTGAAATCACCGTCACACTGCTGACCAAGCCTCAATGTTTTGATTATATATCCAAAACTACAACTCCAATTGAGCTTAAATCGGTGGCATATGAAAGTAGACATCAAGAGAGTTCCAGGAATATATAATTTGCTAACGTCGGAGTTCGGACCAGGGAGATATGGCCCTCGAAAGTGGACAGTCAGTTCAGGAAGTTGAAAGAAAAACAAAACGCTGGAATTATATTGCCTCAAATTGAATCCATGTATAACTCCTCGAGTTAGTCTAAGTCATAGAGAAGGCTGAATACGAGAACTAATTGTCTTGAACTATCCAATGCCGAGATTACACGTCCATTTTGCACCTCGGCAAGCTGAACTATCACAAGATAAACATTTGAAGCTCATCCTCCGTGACATTGATGTCAGTAATCCGACCTTCAATCCTGGCAACTCAGCAGTCTAGGTGAAGAATCAGAGAAAATTTTTGTGGCCAATAAACTCATGGAGTTATCCCAAGTCAAGTATTCTCGAAACATACTTGATGTAGTTAAGTATTATTCTCTCACGTCAAACCTGGCATCTCAAATGAATTGCATCAAATTCTTCAAATGAAATAGCTTCATTTTCTTATTTATCTTCATTTGGTATTGCGTTGCCTTTCCTGCAAGATTTCCTAATACCTTATCTTCATTTAATGCAAATTTTGAAAAAGCTTTATCATTAAATTCAAAAACCGAGCTGCACTATTTAAATCAATTACATACTGCTTCCTTTTGAATATTCTCTATGCATCATTTATTTAAAGGTGAAACGCAATTCCTGTGTTTTACCTTCAATTCATTTATTCAAGATAACCGTCAAGCATTCTATCCCAATTGATAAATATGTGTGCATACTGTGTACATCATTTATTCACCTGTGCTTTATTAAACATTGGCATCACATTATTATTTGATATTATTAGAAAGAATGCATTCATTAAGGGGGAGTTTCACATTAACATGTTTTTTATATCTTAAAGGTCCATCTTCTTTATTTGAAGAAATTTTGCTCATCTGCATTTATTTCTTTATTAGTTTAGATGATGAGTTAATATTATATTTTTCTTTCATTATCTTAATTTGGATATATCATATAGAAAGGAATATTTAGATATCATATTGCACTAACAAATCTCTTTTGCAAAGAAAGTTATCAATTTGTAGCAGGAGATTTTGTTTGTTCGGTGCAAGGAAATTTCTCAACATACTACAGGGAGAGACTATCAAATTGAGGAATAATGCTTTCACGGCTCTTCATTGAAGTTGAGATATGCTCTATAGAAGAGCTCTGCGAAGAAAAAGGCAAAGGATAGAAATCATCTCATACAAGAAGAAAGCAAGCAAATGGACTTCATCGATCATTCATCAATCTGCAAAACCAACATGAGCATTTCTGAACTTTATCTTTTTATATTCAATAAATCTTGCACATATTTGGTACTTATATGCTTTAATTGTGAAAGATGTTTTTGAAAACTTCTCAAATTGGTTCACCCTGTTTTCATAAACACATTCCAACTTGCAAGATGAAAATTACTTTTACATAAGGGGGAGAAAATTGTTTTCTTAACATTATATTTGACAATCTTTGACAAAATTTTTTGAGTTTGTCATTATTAATTTGTTTTCACCTTCCTCTCCTTCTGTTAAATCCTCCCTGTTTGCTGATGACAAAGGGGGAGAGAGCTTGTGAAGAAGTCTTGAAATATGCCTTTAACATACTTTGACAGCTGTATGTTCTTGGAACTTAATTATATGCATATATCTTGGCTTCTCCTGCAAATATTATTGTTGTCATTTGGTTGAAGTTATCTATGCTTATTTATCCAAAAACTTCAAATCACATTATAAATGTTGTCATCATCAAAAAGGGGGAGATTGTTAGCTCCAAAGGTTTGTTTTGATGATGACTAATCTATTGAAAGACTTATGATTAAGAACAAAACATTTTGCTAAGTTTTTCATTGAAAAATTTCATCTGAAAAAAATCTGTCAGATTGGCTCCAGCCAACTTATTGTGACTCTAGCCAATCGCCTATTTTGACTTTAGCCAACTTGGTTTGACTTGAGTTTGAGCCTAAACTAGCCAGAAATAATTGACTCCAGCCAATATCACTCCCATCAAATGAAGTTGACTCTAGCCAAGCTTAAATACCTCGAGTCTCATCCTAAACTCTAGCCAAAATATATGACTCGAGCCAAGCCCCCTCAACTATGAAAAGTTGACTCCAGCCAGCGAAGATTGCCTCCAGTTTCGTTCTAGACTCTAGCCAAAATATGATGACTCGAGCCAAGCCCTCTTCACCTATGTAAAAATGACTCTAGCCAAAATTCTGACTCCAGCCAAAAAGATTGCCTCCAGTTTCGTTCTAGACTCTAGCCAAAATATGATGACTCGAGCCAAGCCCTCTTCACCTATGTAAAAATGACTCTAGCCCAAATTCTGACTCCAGCCAAAAAGATCAGTTCGGAAATTCAGTTTCTCAGACTTCGATCTATCTTTGATTTTGGCTTATAGAATGATTATCTTCTTTCATTACTTATTCAAATTGCATTTAACAAGTGTGTTAATGAGTTTTACACAAGAGTATTACAGATTAAGGATTAAACTTCAATAAAGCAAATGTTGTCAGAGCAATTAATGCAAAGCAGAGTTTTTACACCGTTCTGGCAAAAATGACGTTCTGGAGAGAATTGATGGTACGGTTATTTTCTTGATACATTCAAACGACAATTTGAATGAAGAATGTGAACATCCAATCCTCAGAGAATAGAAAGAGAATATGCATACTCAGTGAGGAGTTTAGTTATCATTTGATTATCTGTAAATCTTAAGGTTGTGGAACCTTAAGTAAGGGAGTACAATTACAACTTGTAAGGGGGAGTGAGTCCTAGGGAAAGGATCATCTCAAGTACAGAGTGTGTAATTGTGATTGTAAAGTCCCGGAGTGTTCCTGGGCAAGTGTAAAGTCCCGGAGTGTTTCTGGGCAAGTGTAAATTCCCGGAGTGTTTCTGGGTGAGTGAAATCCCAGAGTGTTTCTGGGTAAGTTAGTGAAATCCTGAGTGTTTGGGGACTGGACGTAGGTCAAGAGTTGGACCGAATCAGTATAAATTCTCTGTGTCAAGCTCCTCTTCTCTATCTCTACTTTGCCTTGATTTATATCTGTTGTGTGGGTGACTGAGCAATTAGCGAAAGAATTTTGTAATCACCTATTCACCCCCCCTCTAGGTGATATTCCACCATCATTTTTCACAGACAAAGCAAACTCGAGTTTGATTTAGAAAACTCGAGTTTTGACAAGACAGAGAGCAACCAAGTTTTTTCAAAGATACCAAAACTCCAGTTTCCATTTGCAAACTCGAGTTTAGGTTATACAGAGAGTTCTCTAAGTTTCCAACGTTTTATCGAAACTCGAGTTAATTTTGAAAACTCGAGTTTGCACCATAAGAGAACAATGCTCGTCTCTAACCTTGTGAAAACTCCCTTCTTCGATTCGACAAAATCTTTCAATGTTTTCTCATAAACGAGAAAACTCAAGTTTTGTTTTGAAAACTCGAGTTTCGGTCTTAAAGAGAAGATTACATAGTTTTTCAAAGAATGAGAAAACTCGAGTAAAGTTTTAAAAAATCGAGTTTTAGTCAGGCAGAGAGCTCTGCCAAATTTGAACTTTTGAAAACTCCAGTTTTGAGCTTTTGGACTAAAACATGATTTCTCATCAAAAGTCCAAAACTCGAGTTAGTCACTTAATGATGAAAACGAAAGGAAATCACCAAAAGGGGGGTGAATTGGGGATTTTAAAACTTTTATAATACCTTTGCACCCAAGCTGAAGCTAAACGTAAAGAGATAGGGAAGAAGAGCTTGACACAGAAAGTTTATCCTGGTTCGGTCTAAATTCTTGACCTACGTCCAGTCCCCAGACTCTCCGGGTTTTTTACTATCACTTAACTCAGATACACACTCTGTACTCAAGGATTATCCTCTCTCTAGGATACACTCCCCTTTACAAGTTGTAATCTGAAATCCCAATCTCCAAGTCCCCTTGACTTGAGATTTTTACAATGAATGAATAATTTGTATAAGAGCTCTCTCACGAGAAGATAATGATAAACACCGAGGCTCTTTGTATATCAAAATACAATACAAAAGAAAACTGAATGTATAAGAACTCTTGAGCTTGCTTTTCGTTTCTGCTTAATCTTTCGTATCTTTCGAAGTTTGTAATCAGCTCCTTATATAGTGGTGAGTTGCTATGTGACCGTTACTTCTCAACTTAGCATGTTCTTCATTTGAAATTCAGTTTGATGAGGATTATAGCCGTTGGGTCCTGAATTTCGGCTGATTAAATTTCTGGACGCGTGAAATCATTATGCCTTCTGATTCTTCGCGCTAATTCAATGATTCATTTGATCCAATTTAATACCTGAAACATTCTCAATATAGAGTGGTTAAATATATTTGAATATACTAAATGAATGCAATCATTTCGTATAAACATGGTAAGTTTTGTAGTTTAAAAGAATCAGATGAAACCAAGAACGATCATATTTGCTTTCGTCTTAAACTCGAGTTCTCCAAGTCGAGGCTCGAGTTCGTAAGGCTTTTAGAGTATCGGTTTATCTTCGTGAGAGCAAACTCGGAGTTTGATGTAAACTCGGAGTTTGTATTTTGTTTCACCATGTGAACTCGAGTTCACGAAGGTAGGCTCGAGTTCGAATGCTCTCTACGCTTTTTGTCGTATGAGCACCTGAAGTAATATCTCACAAGCTAAGCAGGCTCGAGTCCATTAGTGATTAGGCTCGAGTTTAACACTATTCATGCCTAAGAGTTTTGGTTACTAGAAAGAGTGGACTGGAGCACGAGTACAAACTCTGGAGTTTGGACACTTGCTTTTCTTTCTTCAGATGAAGGGCTCGAGTTCATATTCTTAGGCTCGAGTTCAGCTTAGTTTATTCCATGGCTTATTGAAGTGAACTGGAGGTTTGAACTTAAACTCCCAAGGGAAAACTCGAGCTTGTAATAACAGGCTCGAGTTTACCTATTTTGTAAACTCTTCTTCGTTTGTCAAACCATAGAGTAAACTCTACACAAAAGTATTAGGCTCGAGTCCATATACTTGGGCTCGAGTGTTCATTAAATTATAGCCACAGAAACAAGTGAACTCTACTCAAAAAGAATAAACTCTGGAGTTTAAAGAGATACATTTTAATTAGAAAATCTTCCCGCCATGGGAAAACTCGAGCTTGTCTATACAGTTTACAATTGTTATTAATCATCAAAACACATAGAGAACTAACATTCTCCCCCTTTTTGATGATGACAACACTTGTAAACAATTAACTCCTTTAAAAAACACTGTTTTGATCATTTGAAATCATTGAAGCATAAGTGTTCAGCGTAAATGCATCAGAATTAGATTTTAACATTTTAACATTGATTCTATCAGAGTTAGCAGTTTCTTCACTTCAACTCTTCTCCCCCTTTGTCGTCATCGAAAAGTGGAGGATTAGATGAGATAGAGGTTGACTGAAGAATAGGATCATGGGTAGATGGTTCAGGGGCTATGGAGGTTGGGATTGGTTCAGAAGAAGGTGGAGGTGCCGAAGAGCTAGGGCCAGCAGAATTGATGGACTGAGTTTCTAAAATTTTGTCCATTTTGTCATGGAGGCTTGGACATAGACACCAAAAGAGTGGAGATGCTTACTGAGTGATCTCCAATTTGATCCCTGAGACCTTGCACTTTCTCTTTGATAATCTCATGTTCAAGAATGAGATCTTCTTGTGCATCAGAGAACTCCTCATATCCTTTCTTGACTGTGGTGAATCCTGATTCTATCTTGGAAGAAAGATCGAAACAACTTGGGCAATGTAAGTCTTTATTCTTTCATCCAAATCAGAGGGAAAGGATTGTGGTGGAGGTGGTGCACTTTGAGCTTCTTGAACTCTAGATTGAGTAGCTCTGGTTCTAGTAGGTCTTGAGGGTGCTCTGGAATGATCACTTCCTTGATCAAAGCTTATCCTCATTAAATTTAGGATATGCTGGCCAAATTTTGCTGGTTTTTCAGGTTTCTCATTGGCTGGTAAATACCATACCCTTTCATGAAACATAATCACTGAGATGAGACTGGCAAAGGGTATCTGGGATGTTTTTCTTCCATGGAAACGAAATTTGAACATCTCTTTAAAGATCCAATCTCCTATGTTATGAGGGACTTGATCTATGATAGAGGCAAAAATAGGGAACTCCTTTTTGGCAAAGTGAGTGAAATTGCCTCCCTTTTGTACTAAGTTTCTAGTGTATATATACCAAGCAGCTCTTTGCTTAGGAGGCATTGATACTGGAGTGAAATCCAGAATTAAGGTATACAGCGGTGATGGTTATCTGTTTTCCTCTAATAGATGTGGTAATCCTTTCCTCAACCAAATTTCTATCCTCATCCAATAAATTATCACTTTGCATACAATAGTAAAGGTTTTAACAAAGGATGGACTATATGAGGCTCTAATGGATATGAGAGGTTCAAATTGTCTAAGCCAGTGGGTAAGATCAAGGTTACATTCCTCTTTTAAAGCATCTAGATTGACATACACGAAGGGCAAAAACTCTTAGCCTCATAATTTTCTTGGAATCGTATGGCATCCTCACCATATAGAGTGACATCCTCACTAGAGAATCCTTTAGGGATGGAGGAATGATTGTAAATTTCAAATAAGGCTGGGTTTTCTCTAGATACCTGAGGAACAGAGTGTTGTTGGTGATGGGAGGATGATTGAGCTTGAGATCTAGTTTGACTAGTTGTGGTCTTTCGAGACTTGTGTATCTGTTCTTTGCCCTTTCGAGGTGGTGTGTCAGCAGTTGAAGCTTTCTTTGAGGTATTCATCTTGACTGTGGTTATTGGAGTGGCTTGGGTAACAGGAATACCAGGAATTTTCTTGTCAATTCCATGCTTGAATCGTTTGGGAAACGATTTTACCCTGGGAGGACGTTGAGAGATTTTTGTTTGATCAGTTTGGGGTTCTTGAGGATCAGAGGATTTGGAATCTTGAGTTGCAGATCGTTTGGACGCCATGTTCTCTGGAATTCAAGAGTGTATGTGTGAACCCTTGAAATTTCTTGCTAGGCTCGAGTCGATCACATTGTAGGCTCGAGTCTGTCTGGTTCTCTGAGGTGGATTGCTCTCTGTCTCCCTCAAACTCGAGTCTGTTCACTAATAGGCTCGAGTCTGTCAAGATCTCTGAGATGAGTTGCTCTCTGTCTCCCGCGAACTCGAGTCCGTTCACTAATAGGCTCGAGTCTGTCAAAATCTCTGAGATGAGTTGCTCTCTGTCTCTCGCGAACTCGAGTCCGTTCACTAATAGGCTCGAGTTTGGCGACTTGATAGTTGCATTTCTTACTGGTTCTTTCGAGCTCGAGTCTATCTTTGGTAGGCTCGAGTTTGTGATGACTTTACTTGCGATCGATTGTTTGGGATTTTGATTTCAATATACATCCCGCACAAAACATATCTACATACTCCGATGCTTAAGTTAGTGGATAATAATCATTAAAAAACATAACTAACATTTGAATTACTTACAACTCATTGGGATTTACCATTCCCAATTCTCTTCTTATGAACACAAATTGTTCTTTTGCTAGTGGCTTGGTGAAGATATCAGCGAGTTGCAAGTGAGTTGGGATGAACATGACTTTGACATCCTTCTTTTGAACATGATCTCTTATGAAGTGATGTCTGACATCAATATGTTTGGTTCTAGTCTGTTGAACAGGATTCTTTGCCAAACTTATTGTGCTTGTGTTGTCACAAAGAATTGGGATTTCTTTGAGATGAACTCCCAAATCACACAATTGTTGTTTGAGCCAAAGAACTTGAGCACAGCAACTTGAGGCAGCAACATACTCAGCTTCAGTGGATGACACAGCCACTGTGGTCGCTTTTTGCTGAACCAAGACACTAATGATCCTCCAAAGAACTCACATTGACCACTTGTGCTTTTACGTCGGTCTTGTATCTGCATGATCTGAATCGGTATAGGCTACTAAGTGTTCATGTTGATCTTTGGGAAACCATAATCCAAGAGTCTTTGTATCAGCAAGATATCTAAAAATTCTTTTAACATGTTCACATAGGACTCCATGAGGGCGATTGGAATCTAGCACACATTCCAACACCGAATTGAATATCTGGACGACTTGCTTTGTAAGATAGAGTAATGATCCAATCATTCCTCTATACTTAGTGATGTTGAAGTTAGTCCCCTTTTCATCAGCATCCGAGTTGCGGTTGAACTCATTGGAGTATCTGCTCCATTACAATCAGCTAGACCATATTTTTAATAGATCTTTCGAGATACTTGAGTGCAGGAAATGAAGATTCCATCATGGCGTTGCTTGATTTGAAGTCCAAGGAAGTAATTAAGTTCTCCCATCATGGACATTTCAAATTCTCCCTGCATTGTCTTGGCAAATTCTTCACACATAGTATCATTAGTAGCACCAAAAATAATGTCATCAACATAAATTTGAACTATTAAGACATCACCAAGTTTATTCTTCTTTATAAAGAGAGTTGTATCTCGCTTTTCCTCTAACACATCCTTGATCAAGAAGGAAAGTGCTTAACCTCTCATACCAAGCTCTAGGAGCTTGTTTAAGACCATATAAGGCCTTCTTGAGGTGATAAACATGATCGGATGATGTTCATTTTGAAAACACGGAGGTTGTTCAACATAAACTTCCTCTGTATAAAACCATTTAAAAAGGCGGATTTTACATCCATTTGAAAAAGTTTAAATCCTTTAACACAAGCAAAGGCTAGAAGAACTCTTATAGCTTCCAATCTTGCTCTTTGGAGCATAAGTTTCTTCATAATCAATTCCTTCTTCTTGATTATAGCCTTTTGCAACTAGCCTTGCCTTATTACGAATGATTATGGCGGATTCATCACATTTATTTTTGAATACCCATTTAGTACCAATGACCGGATGGTCTTTAGGTCTGGGTACCAAGTCCCAAACTTGGTTTCTTTCAAATTGATGTAACTCCTCTTGCATTGCTATAACCCAATCATTGTGCGAAAGGGCTTCATCAATTTTAGAGGGTTCAATTTTCGAAATAAAAGCTGAAAAAGTAACTTCATTCAAAGTGCTTTTTCTGGTTCTTACTCCTTGATTTGCATCACCTATCACTTGATCCAGAGGATGACTCCTAATCCAAGGACTTGTTAGATTTGGTTTCACAGAAAACAACATGCATAGATTCTTCAACAGTGTGATTACGAGTATTATAAACTCTATATGCTTTACTTCTACTTGAATAACCCAAGAATATACCTTCATCAGCTTTGGAATCAAATTTTCCCAAGTTGTCCTTACCATTATTGTGGATGAAGCACTTACATCCAAAGATATGCAAGTGAGCTAAGTTGGGTTTTCTTCCTTTGTAGAGTTCATAGGGAGTTTTGTCCAATTTCTTCGGAGATATGCCTGTTTGATATGTAACAAGCGGTGCTCATAGCATCGACCCAAAACACTTGAGATGTTTGGTTCTCATTTAGCATTGATCTTGCCATTTCGATAAGCACTCTATTCTTTCTTTCAACAACTCCATTTCTTTGTGGGGTTCTAGGAGCTGAGAAGTTATGATTAATTCCCATACTATCACAGAATTCTCCAAAGGCATGATTCTCAAATTCTCCACCATGATCTGTACGAATACCTGCAATAGAGAATCCTTTCTCGTTTTGGACCTTCTTGGCAAACACAATAAATTGATCAAATGTTTTATCTTTTGATGATAAAAGAATGACCCATGTAAATCTTGAGAAATCATCTACTATAACCAATGTATAAAGATTGCCGCCAAGGCTTTTACTCTAATTGGTCCAACTAAATCCATATGGAGTAATTGGAGAGGTCTATTAGTTGATATTTCGTTTTCGACTTGAAAGAAGATTTGGTTTGTTTACCTTTTTGACATGCATCACAAATCAAATCATTTTTAAAAGAAAGTTTTGGTAAACCAATAACCAATTCCTTTTACGTAGTTTATCAAGTTGAATCATATTGACATGTCCTAAACGTTTATGCCATAACCAACTTTCATCTAAGTTACCAACAAAACATTTTGAGAATCATAATTGTTTTTAGGCAGTTAAGAGTATAACAATTACCTTCTCTTGGAGCTCGAATAATGCTTTGGATTTAATACTATCTAAAGAGAGAGCATCCTTACTTACAATCAAACATTCTTGAATCAAAGATGACTAGGTTTCCTTTGTCCGTGCTTTGACTCACACCTTGAGGAGGTTGTGACATAATCCATCCACAAGATAAACATCTTTGATTTGAGGTCCATTGCTATTTCCAATTTTGCCAATGCCGGCAATTCTTCGGACTCATTTCCACCAAATGTTACCTTGCCACCTTCCTTATGTTTGATTGAAGCAAATTTGGATTGGTCTCCGAGTCATATGTCTTGAGCATCCCTTGTCAATGTACCACTTATTGGGATTTGATGCTCTAAGACAAATCTGCATAAGAAGAGATATCATCTTTTAGGTACCCAATATTCTTTGGGTCCTTTTGGGTTAGTTTGTGTCTTAGGAATCATATAGGATCCCTTAGGCACCCATTGATAGTTTCCTATAGGTTTAATTGATCTATCTTTCTTATGAAAACATGAAGAAGTAGTATGACCTTTTCTATTACAATAGTTGCAATGTGCAAAAGGATTTGAGGTATGAACAGATTTTTGAAAATAATTCATGTAGGATCTTTGTCCATGTTTCTTTTTGCCTTTCTTTTTGTCATAATCAGGCTTGTAACCAATTCCTGATTTGTCATTTGTAAATCTTTGTTGTTTCAAAATTACCTCAAGCATTTCACTTCCTCTAGTGAATTTTTCAAGAGTCTTTGTAAGGTATTCATTTTTGTAAATCGGAATTACTTACCTCTTCGTTGTCGATTCCTCTTGAGCCACAAGGCAGAGATTGGCACTTTGTTCCTCTTACGCCTCATCTTCATCAGATGAGCTTTGTTGCCCCATATAGCGATACATAAGCTCTTTTCTTGAACTTATTGAATTTCTTCTCTTTGTTTTTCAGTGAGGACATTCGATTTGATGTGGCACGGTTTCTCACATTCATAGCATATAATTGGTTTCTTAGTTTCTGTGCTAGAATTTCCTTTGTGAAACCTTCTGTGAGATTGGTCCTTTTTGTAGAATTTCTTGAATCTTCGGACCATCATTCCTAGCTCACCATCTTCATCTTCATCTTCTTCATCGTCATCTGATTTTACCTCTTTGATGGTTTTAAGAGCTATTCCCTTGTTCTTGACATTGATATCATTTAGTCCTTTCTTGAATTTGATTTTCCCCTCATATTCGAAAAGGCTGCCAAATAGTCTTTGCTACGGAGGCCATTGATTCGCCTCGAGATTCTTCAATTGCGGTGACCTTGGCTTCCCATTCCTTGGTGAGAATATTTAGTATTTTCCTCACTTGGGCGGGTTGTTCATATTCTTTTCCCAAGGCAATGAGTTGATTGATCGAGGTGAGTGAATCGAGTTGAAATTCACCAATAGATTCTCGGGCTTCATCTGCAATAGATCATATTTAGTCATGAGAGTATTGATACGATTTTCTTTGATCGCAATTGTTCCTTCATGAGCTATTTCAAGAGCATCCCACATTTGCTTAGCGAGATGGCAAAGTGCAGATTACGAAATACTCTTTTTGGCCAAGAGCACTTTGCAGCATGTGAATTGCCTTCATGTTGAGAGTGACTTGTTTCTTATCATTGTCATCGTACTCTTCTTCTTTCTTGGGAGTTGTGATGTCGGCTACAGGCGAGGAAGGAACATAGTTTCCTTTCTCAAAGACCCTCCACAAACCAAACTCGAGAGGCCATTACATAGACCACGAACTTAGCCTTCCGAATGAGTAGTGTTCTCCATTGAAACACGGGGGTCGGTTGATTGAGGCTCCATCGGTAGAATTCCTTCCATTGGATCTTTGTGTCTAGGATGTTAATCCTTCTAATTGACAACCTTGCTCTGATACCAAATGAAAACGAAAAAATCACCAAGAGGGGGTGAATTGGGGATTTTAAAACTTTTATAATAACTTTGCACCCAAGTGAAGCTAAACGTAAAGAGATAGGGAAGAAGAGCTTGACACGAAAGTTTATCTGGTTCGGTCTAAATTCTTGACCTACGTCCGGTCCCAGACTCTGCAGGTTTTTCTACTATCACTTAACTCGGATACACACTCTGTACTCAAGGATTATCCTCTCTCTAGGATACACTCCCCTTACAAGTTGTAATCTGAAATCCCAATCTCAAGTCCCCTTGACTTGAGATTTTTACAATGAATGAATAATTTGTATAAAAGCTCTCTCACGAGAGAAGATAATGATAAACAACGAGGCTCTTTGTATATCAAAATACAATACGAAAGAAAACTGAATGTATAAGAACTCTTGAGCTTGCTTTTCGTTTTACGCTTAATCTTTCGTGTCTTTCGAAGTTTGTAATCAGCTCCTTATATAGTGGTGAGTTGCTATGTGACCGTTACTTCTCAACTTAGCATGTTCTTCATTTGAAATTCAGTTTGATGAGGATTATAGCCGTTGGGTCTTGAATTTCGGTGATTAAATTCTGGACGCGTGAAATCATTCTGCCTTCTGATTCTTCGTGCTAATTCAATGATTCATTTGATCCAATTTAATACCTGAAACATTCTCAATATAGAGTGGTTAAATATATTTGAATATACTAAATGAATGCAATCAATTCGTATAAACATGGTAAGTTTTGTAGTTTAAAAGAATCAGGATGAAACCGATAACGATCATATTTGCTTTCGTCTTAAACTCGAGTTCTCCAAGTCAGGCTCGAGTTCGTAAGGCTTTTTAGAGTATCGGTTTATCTTACGTGAGAGCAAACTGCGGAGTTTGATGTAAACTCGGGTTTGTATTTTGTTTCACCATGTGAACTCGAGTTCACGAAGGTAGGCTCGAGTTCGAATGCTCTCTACACTTTTTGTCGTATGAGCACACTGAGTAATATCTCACAAGCTAAGCGAGGCTCGAGTCCATTAGTGATTAGGCTCGAGTTTAACACTATTCATGCCTAAGAGTTTTGGTTACTAGAAAGAGTAGACTGGAGCACGAGTACAAACTCTGGAGTTTGGACACTTGCTTTTCTTTCTTCAGATGAAGGGCTCGAGTTCATATTCTTAGGCTCGAGTTCAGCTTAGTTTATTCCATGGCTTATTGAAGTGAACTGGAGGTTTGAACTTAAACTCTGGAGTTTGTAAAGAAGGAAAACTTGGGAGCTCTGCGCAAGGGAAAACTCGAGCTTGTAATAACGAGCTCGAGTTTACCTATTTTGTAAACTCTTCTTCGTTTGTCAAACCATAGAGTAAACTCTACACAAAAGTATTAGGCTCGAGTCCATATACTTGGGCTCGAGTGTTCATTAAATTATAGCCACATAAACAAGTGAACTCTACTCAAAAAGAATAAACTCTGGAGTTTAAAGAGATACATTTTAATTAGAAAATCTTCCCGCCATGGGAAAACTCGAGCTTGTCTATACAGGCTCGAGTTTACTCGTTTGTAAACTCTTTATTATTATATCATGAGGGTTTAGGCTTGAGTCTATTTACTCAGGCTCGAGTTCGTTATGTTCGGTCTTTTACTGAAATTTCACTGAAGCATGAAAACTCGAGTTTGGAAGAACTGACTTGAGTTTGCATCGCAGAATTTGAATTTCGAACAGAACGAATTTGCAAAAATTTTGTGTTTAATCTCTATACTCTATATCATCACTCATTACTATTCCTAACTATGTTTAATCAGTTTGTTAGCGAGTTTCAGATGATTTAGACAGGATTAAATGGAGATTGACCAAAAAACATAAAGCATGTCAGCACATGAAATGAAGAGTGCAGAAACCTTGAATGCTTTTGGAAAAACATTCTCCACATGTTTTGTAGAAGTTAATGTTTGCTTTCCACATCCAGAAACTATCTGTCCAATGGATTAAAAGTTAGGAAGTCAACTCTGATCTTCTGCAGAGCTGGATTAACCAAAGAGTAGAGAGAGAAGAAGACCAAAACCTTCACTAATCATCCTCTAATGTCTCCAACAGTTCTATGAGGATTTACAACGGTCATTTAATGATCTCTAACTATAAATAGAGATGCATTCAATACTTCTCAACAACCAATCTGTGAGAAAATGAAAATCATTAAAGCTTCAACTACTCTTTGAGTTTTCTGTTGTAAAGTATCTTTTGATACATTCATTCTTCAGTGTTTATCATATCTACTCTTAGAGAGAGTTTCTTGATTGTAAATCATTTATTGTAAAGTATCTCAAGTCAAGGGGATTTGGAGATTGGGTTATTGATTACAACTTGTAAGGGGGAGTAAGTTCTAGAGAGAGAATTACTCTTGAGTGCAGAGTGTGTAATCAATCTTGTTAGTGAGAAATCCCAGAGAGTCTGGGGACTGGACGTAGGTTAGATTGTTGGACCGAACCAGTATAAATCCTTGTGTCTTGCTTCTCTTTTCTATACTATGTTTTTACTCCTGTTTCGTATCCAAAAACAGAGCATCCGAAAAGAATTTGAAAATCCTCAATTCACCCCCCTCTTGGTGATTCAAGCTCCACTTTCATTTAGTATCAGAGCAAGGTCTTCTCCTAAGAGCTTAACATCTCGAGAAGGATCCAATGGAAGGTATTCTACCTGATGAAGCTTCGATCAACCGGCCTCTCGGCTTCAGTGGCGAACACTACTCTTTCTGGAAAGCAAAATTTAAAGTATTTGTCATGGCCAGTGATTACGAACTATGGAGAGTATTCGAAGTAGGCAACTACAATCCAACCATCATGGAGAATGATCTTCCTTCCAGTGAGATTTACTCATCTCATCAACCCGACTTCTTTGCATTGGGAAAAACATAAGAGCAAATTTGCTCAAGTGAGGAAAATTCTAAATATCCTCGGCAAGGAATGGGAAGCCAAAGTTACTACCATTGAGGAATCCGTGGTGAATCAATGAGCTCGTAGCTTGCTTTATTCGGCAACTTATGCAGTATGAAGGGAAGATCAAGTTCAGAAAATGACTTGATGAGATAAATGTCAAGAATAAAGGCATTGCTCTCAAGGCAGACAAAGAAGCTAAGGAATCCGATGATGAAGAAGAAGATGATGAATAAGATCTAGGCATGATGGTCCGAAGATTAAGAAAGTTCTTTCGAAATGACCATGGGTATAAAAGATTCAACAAGGGTAGCACCAGCATTGAGGCAAAGAAGCCGATTATCTCCTATGAATGTGAAAAGCCTGGCCACATCAAGTCTGAGTGTCCCCAGCTGAAGAATAAGGACAAAGAAAAGAAGAAGTTCAATAGATTCAACAAGAAAGCCTATGTCTCAGGAATTTGGGGAGATAGTTCATCTGATGAAGATGAAGCTGATGAGGAAGGAACAGAAAACATATGCCTAGTTGCTCAAGAAGAGCAATGTGAGAATGATAAAGAGGTATATGATTCTCAACCCTCTTATGATGATTTATTGGATGAGTACAATACTGTTCAAAATGAATTTGAAAAACTTGATGAGAAATATATTGCTTTAAAAAGGAAAAATACCACTCTTGAACAGCAAGTAGAAAACCTTTCTTTTCCTGAAAAATTCATTTGTGATGATTGTATTGATTTCAAGAAAAAGAATTCACATCTTACAAAAACTCTTGAAAAGTTTACTAAAGGCAGTGAAATGTTAAATGTGATTCTAAAAGCACAAAGATTTACGAACGATCGTTCAGGGATTGGATATAATCCCATTTTTGATAGAAAGAAAGGAAAGAAGAAGAGTGGTGGAAAATCTTATTTAAACTATTTTCGAAAAACTATTCATTCTTCAAATCCATTTGCTCACTGCAACTATTACAACTGAAAGGGTCATACAACTTCATCTTGTTTTCATAAGAAAGATAAGAGAGATAAACCCGTAGGTAATTATCAATAGGTGCCTAAAGGAACTTATGTTCCTCAGGCTCGAACTAACCTCAAAGGACCCAAGAAAAGATGGGTACCCAAAACCTGATTGTTTGTGTTTTATAGGTATGTCTAAGACCATCAAAGTCCAACAAATGGTACATTGATGAAGGAGGAACTTGAATCACCAAGAGGGGGTGAATTGGGGATTCTCAAAAATCTTTTCAATAGGCTCTGTTTTCGGATAGAAAATGAAAGTAAAAACAGAGTATAAGGAGAAGAAGCAAGACACAAGAATTTATCTTGGTTCGGTCCAACAACTTGACCTACGTCCAGTACCAGATTCTCTGGGATTTCTCACTATCAAGATTGATTACACACTCTGCACTCTAGAGTAATTCTCTCTCTAGAACTTACTCCCCCTTACAAGTTGTAATCAATGAACCCAATCTCCAAGTCCCCCTTGACTTGAGATAACTTACAAGAATGATTTACAATCAAGAAAAACTCTCTCTAAGAGTAGATATGATAATCACTGAAGAATAAATGTATCAACAGATACTTTCACAAGAAAACTCAAAGAATAAATGAAACTTTAATGATTTTTGTTCTTGCACAGATTGGTTGTTGAGAAGACTTGAATGCATCTCTATTTATAGGTAGAGATCATTAATTGACCGTTGTAATCCCTCAGATAACCGTTGGAGTGATTAGAAAAGGATTAGTGAAGGTTTTGGTCTTCTTCTCTCTCTACTCTTTGAATAATTCAGCTTTGCAGAAATTTAGAGTTGACTCTCTGATTATTAATCCGATGGAAGAGCAGTTAGTTGAATGTAGAAGGCGAGCATTAACTTCTCCAAAACATGTGGAGAATGTTTTCCCAAAAGCATGCAAGTTTCTGCACTTTTGCATTTGATGTGCTGACATGCTTTATGCTTTTTGCCTAATCTCCATTTAAACCTGTCTTTAACCATCTGAAACTCACTAACAAACTGATTAAACATAGTTAAGAATAGTTATGAGTAATGGTAAAGAGTATTGAGATTAAACAGAAACATTTCATGAAATCGTTCAAATCGAAATTCAAATTTTGCGATGGAAACTCGAGTTGGTTCTTCGAAACTCGAGTTTTCATGTTTTAGAGAATTTTTAACGAAAGACCGAAACTCGAGTTTTCTCTTTACAGAGACAAACATCGCGATTTGGAATTTTGGACATGTTGGTGAATAGTGCATAACTCGAGTCAATTAATGACTAACTCGAGTTTTGGACTCTTGAATGAAAAATCATGTTTTAGGCCAAAAGTTTAAAACTGGAGTTTCCAAAACATAACTCGAGTTTTCACATTTGTTGAAAACTTTGGAAACTTTTCTTTAGTGATGAAACTCAAGTTTCAAAACAGAAACTCGAGTTTTCTCTTTTTTGAGAAAACGTTGAAAACTTTGGTCGATTCAATCATGGAAGTTTTCACAAGGTCGAGAGGCGAGCATTGTTCTCGAGATAAGGAAAACTCGAGTTTTCAAACGGAACTCGAGTTTCCGGAAACGTTGGAAATTTAGAGAACTCTCTGTATAACCCAAACTCGAGTTTCCAAATGGAAACTGGAGTTTTGGTTTCTTTGAAAAACTTGGTTGCTCTCTGTCTTGTCAAAACTCGAGTTTTCCAAATCAAACTCGAGTTTGCTTTGTCTGTGAAAAAACACAAATGCTCTCTGTATGATGGAAACTCGAGTTTTCAAATCTAAACTCGAGTTTGCCTTTCTTTATAAAAATTTGAGCATTTCTGTCAGGCCAAAACTCGAGTTTCCAAACTGAAACTCGAGGTTGCCTTAGACAGTAAGTTTTTCAACTTACAAAGACAAACTTCAATCATGTTTACAATTGTCCGTTATCATCAAAACCAATTGAGAACTAACAATTGATAGTGGATACTCAAGAAACATGACGGGAGATCAGTCCAAATTTGCTACAATCAAGTACAAGGATGGTGGCAAAGTAATCTTTGGTGGAAATCAATCTGGAAAGATTGCTGGAATTGGTGAAGTTGGAAACAACGATGGACCACAAATCAAAGACGTCTATCTTGTGGAAGGACTTTGTCACAATCTCCTAAGTGTAAGCCAAAGTACTGATAAAGGTAACTTAGTTATCTTCGATTCTGAGGAATGCTTGATAGTAAGAAAGGATATTGTCTCATTAGATAATATAAAATCAAAAGCTATTTTTAGAGCTCCTAGAGAAGGCAATTGTTACACTCTTGACATTTCTAGAGATGGCTCTACATTTGACAAATGTTTTGTTAGTAACCTGGATGATAGTTGGTTATGGCACAAGCGTCTATCTCATGTCAATATGATCCAACTTGACAGATTACTCAAAAAGGATTTAGTAATTGGTGTTCCAAAATTACGTTTTAAAAATGATATGATTTGTGATGCATGCCAAAAAGGAAAACAAACTAAATCCTCTTTTAAATTAAAAAATGAGATTTCAACTTCTAGACCTCTTCAACTTCTGCACATGGATCTAGTTAGACCAGCTAGAGTTAGGAGTCTTGGTGGAAATCTTTATACTTTAGTTATAGTTGATGACTTTTCTAGATTTGCTTGGACTATGTTTTAGTCATCTAAATATGAAATATTTGATCAATTTGTTACTTTTGCCAAGAAGGTCCAAAACGAGAAAGGTTATTCAATTTCAGGAATTCGGACCGATCATGGTGGAGAATTCGAAAATCAAGCCTTTAGTGAGTTTTGTGACAATTTGGGCATTGATCACAACTTCTCAGCCCCAAGGACTCCTCAACAAAATGGAGTTATGGAGAGAAAGAATAGAGTCTTAACCAAGATGGCAAGAACAATGTTGAATGAAAACTCAACCTCTCAAGTGTTTTGGGCTGATGCCATGAGTACGGCTTGCTACATCTCAAATCGGGCTTATCTCCGGAAGAAGCTGAACAAAACTCCCTATGAAATGTACAAAGGGAGGAAGCCTAATATAGCACATTTACATGTGTTTGGTTGCAAATGTTTCATTCACAATAATGGTAAGGATAACTTGGGAAAATTTGATTCCAAGGCGGACAAAGGTATATTTCTGGGTTATTCTAATAGGAATAAGGCATATAGAGTCTTTAATACTCGTACTCGTATTGTTGAAGAATTTGTGCATGTTGTGTTTTGTGAATCCAAATCTAATATGCCTTTGGATGATGATGATGAAAATATTTCAAAAAATCAATTCTTTTCAAAAACCACTCCTGCTTCTATTGAAAATCCTGAAAATGTTTTTGAAGTTGATCCTTAAAATAATATAGAAAATCCTGATCAACCTCAACGTAGAGCTTGGAGATTTGTAAGGAATCATCCTTTAGACCAAGTTATAGGTGATGTTAATCAAGGTGTGAGGACAAGAAGTACTTTAAATGAAGTTACATTTTCGGCTTTTATTTGAAAATCGAACCCTCTAAAATTGATGAAGCCCTTTCAGACAATGATTGGGTGATAGCAATGCAAGAGGAGTTACATCAATTTGATAGAAATCAAGTTTGGGACTTGGTACCTAGGCCTAAGGACCATCCGGTCATCAGCACTAAATGGGTATTCAAGAACAAACGTGATGAATTTGCAATTATAGTCATAAATAAGGCTAGACTTGTTGCCAAAGGCTATAATCAGGAAGAAGGAATTGATTACGAGGAAACGTATGCTCCAATGGCTAGATTGGAGGCAATACGTGTACTCTTAGCCTTTGCTTGCATCAAAGAATTCAAACTCTATCAAATGGATGTTAAAAGTGCATTATTAAATGGTTTTATACAAGTTCATTTGATTGCTAATGAACTGCAATAATGGGAAAATATTCATTACCCAAATATGAAACTCATATAAGCACAGTATAGGGTAAAAGTTAGATATCACCGTAATTCCTTTTGTCCTTGTAGAAGCTTGCTTGATTGAGATAGATTGATGTAGATGACTCCTATTACAATATTCACCATCAAGCATTGCTTCTTCAGCTTCCTCAAGAGTTGAATTTAGTTGTCTATGTAGTTTCTCTCTTGAGAAGCTCTCATTGATCATTAGGCTCTTGGAGGTTCGACTTTGCTTACCCACTGCCTCTTATCTCTTTTCCTAGGTTTCTGCAAAGTTCTCTCAAAGGATATAGGCTTCAAAAATCTTCTGCTTGGCACTTGAGACGATCTCCTTTTTGGTTCAAAAGAGGCTCTTTGATTGTTCACCTTCATTGCACCTTTGTGTCTATTCTTTTTGAAATCATTCTGCACACACAAAGCAATAGATGGACTTTTTGGTACCCACTTACTCTTGGGTCCTTCACTGTTAGTTAGAGCCTTAGGGAAAACATAAGTTCCCTTTGGTACCCATTGATAATTGCCAACAGGTTTATCTCTTCTATCTTTCCTATGAAAGCAAGATGAAGTATTGTGTCCCTTTCGGTTACAGTAATTACAGTGAGCAAAAGGATTTGAGCTATGAACTGATTTCTAAAAATAATTCAAATAATGTTTTCCACGAGCTTTCTTTTTACCTTTCTTCTTGTCAAAAGTAGGATTGTATCCTATGCCTGATTGGTCATTTGTAAATATTTGAGCTTTCAAAATGACATTGAGCATTTCACTACCTTTAGTGAACTTCTCAAGTGTTTTCGTGAGATAAGAGTTTCTCTTTTCAAGATCAAGGCATTTTTCACAAACTGAATTTTCACAAGCTGAAACTGGAGGTAAAACTTTAACTTGTTGTTCCAGTAACTTGATTTTATTTCTGGAAGCAATAAGTTCTTTTGCAATCTTTCTAAATTTAGAATGCAGTTCATTATATTCAGAAAACAATTCATCATAAGAAGATTCAGAATCAAATACCTCTTCTTCGTTTTCTGATTGCTCTTCTTCTGCAATCAAACAGATATTTGCATATTCTTCTTCTTTTTCACTTTCATGACCATTCAGCTGAGGACAATCAGATTTGTAGTGACCTGACTTTTCGCACTCGTAACAGATAACTTGATATTTTTCTTCAAAATCGCTTCTGTTACTTGAAGTCCCTTTTTGAAATTTATTTCTGAAGCTATGGTTCTTCTTGTAGAACTTCTTGAATTTTGGCACGAACATAGCCATTTCATCTTCATCCTCATCTTCCTCTTCCTTCACAGCATTAAAAGCGATACTTTTGCTCTTACTATTAATCACTTTGTCCAAGCCCTTATTGAATTTCAGTTTCTCTTCATATTCAGATAGACTTCCAAATAGAGAAGCAACTGAAGTCATTGATTCTCCACGGGCTTCTTCTATAGCTGTGACTTTGGCTTCCCAATCTTTTGTCAAGGTATTGAGAATTTTTCTGACTTGAGGACCTTGCTCATATGTTTTGCCCAGTGCTGATAATGGTTAATCAGATGAGTATAAAGAAGTTGAAATTCAGCAATGGACTCACCGGTCTTCATTCTAAGGAGATCATATTCAGTTGTCAGCGTGTTGATGCGATTCTCCTTTATGCCGGAAGTTCCTTCGTATGTTATTTCCAAGGCTTTCCACATCTCCTTGGCAGTAGATAGATTGCATATGCGAAAATACTCCTGTTGACTGAGAGCACCATGAAGCATCAGGATGACTTTGCTGTTGAGAGTCACTTTCCTTCGATCATCCTCGTTGAATTCATCTTCAGTCTTTAGAACGTTATTTCCTCCTACAATTTTTGTAGGAACGTAATCTCCATTCTCTATTACTTGCCATAGACCATACTCTGAGGCTGACACAAATACTCTAAATTTTGCTTTCCAAAACGAATAGTGTTCGCCGTTGAAGCCAGGTAGTCTGTTGATTGAGGCACCTTCAGGTAATATTCCTTCCATGATCTTTATCTCGGGATGTTAAGCCAAATCTGAGAAACCAGGCTCTGATACCAAATGAAGGTGGAATATCACCTAGAGGGGGGTGAATAGGTGATTATAAAATTCTTTCGCTGATTGCTCAAGAACCTTTTGCTGAATGCTCAAGAACACAGTCACTCACACAACATATGTAAGTTAAGGCAAGGTAGAGATAGAGAAGAGAAGATTGACACAGAGAATATATACTGGTTCGGTCCAACTCTTGACCTACGTCCAGTCCCCAGAAACACTCCAGGATTTCACTAACTTACCCACAAACACTCTGGGATTTTACTATCTTGACTACACACTCTGTAACTCTTGAGTAATCCTCTCACTAGGACTTACTCCTCTTTACAAGCTGTAATCAAAGAATACAAACACAATTACACACTCTATACTCGAGATGATCCTTTCCCTAGGACTCACTCCCCTTACAAGTTGTAATTGTACACCCTTATTAGGTTCCACAACCTTAAGATTTGAGATAATCAAATTATAACTAAACTCATTACAAAGTAGATATATGATAAACACTTTGAGCTCATGTGTCAAAGGTGCTGTACAGAAAGAAAGCTGAAAGAATAAGTAACTTGAAAGATTTTTGTTTCTGTCTATTGTCTCTCTTGTTGAAGACTTGATTGCAGCTCTATATATAGCTAGAGATCATTAAATGACCGTTGTAATTAATAATGTGACCGTTGGAAACATTGCAGGTTGATTAGTTGAGGTTTTGGTCTTCTTCTCTCTCTACTCTTGGTTAATCCAGCTTTGCAGAAGTTCAGGGTTGACTTCCTGACAATTAATCCGTTGGAAGAGCAGCTTGCTAGATGTGGAAGGAAACATTAACTCCTTCAAAACGTGTGGAGAATGATTATCCAGAAGTATGCAAGTTTTCTGCACTTTGCATTTAATGTTCTGACTTTGCTTTTTGCTTTATGCTAAAACTCCATTTAATCCTGTCTAAATAATCTGAAACTCACTAACAAACTGATTAAACATAGTTAGGAATAGTAATGAGTGATGATATAGAGTATTGAGATCAAACACAAACATTTCGCAAATTCGTTCAATTCGAAATTCAAATTCTGCGATGCAAACTCGAGTCAGTTCTTCCAAACTCGAGTTTTCTTGCTTTAGTGAACTTTCAGTAAAAGACCGAAACTCGAGTTTTCTCATTCCAGAGAGAAACATCACGATTTTGCATTTGGACATGTTTTGTGAACAATGCAAAACTCGAGTCATTAAGTGACTAACTCGAGTTTTGGACTTTTGATGAAAAATCATGTTTTAGTCCAAAAGCTCAAAACTGGAGTTTCCAAATCAAAACTGGAGTTTTCAAATGTTCAAAAGATAGCAGAGCTGTTGGGATCCGTACACGCAGCGGAGTAAAACTTTTACGAATCCCTTAGGCGGATCGCTCAACGGCGTTTAAATCAAGGTTTAGGGTTTCCGAATCGTACCTTTGCCAAACGCTTTAAACTGGTGGGCTACCTTCTCGATCAGCGGCCGAGGCTCTTTAGAATCGCCTTCCTCTCCGGTATCCACACGAACGGCCTTCGAAACACGAACGGAAGCGTGCTAGCGCCTTTGAAGCTGTGTCTCTCTATTTTCTATCTAGGGTTTCTCGCGGCTTTCTAATACGCTCGACAAAATGTCCCGTAGGTTTTCTAAACCTTGCGGGCGTATTATATTCAAAACAAATTTTGAATCGGATTAAAAAAATATTAATTAAATCTATCGATAGATCTAATCAAATCTATTTATTTAATCCGAATTAAAGCCCTCGATTTAATTTATATTTATAAATTAAATCAAGATATGATATCGTTATATTTAATTTAAAATGAGATCGATATCTCAATTCAAATTAAATCGATATGCAATATCTTTATTCGAAAATTAAATACGAGACACAATATCTCAATTTATTATAGTTATTTAATTTATCAAATAAATTAAATACTATATATAATAATATTATTGTCAATAAATAATATCATTATTATTTTGAATTTAATATACATTAAATCAAGATATTATATCATTATATTTAATTTAAAATGAGATCCGATATCTCAGTTCAAATTAAATCGATATGCAATATCTTTATTCGAAAATTAAATCTGAGATACAATATCTCAATTTATTATAGTTATTTAATTTATCAAATAAATTAAATACTATATATAATAATATTATTGTCAATAAATAATATCATTATTATTTTCGAATTTAATATACATATATATATATATACACACACATCCTAGATTAAATAAGTATTCATTAAATCTTAAACACATTTAAGATTCAATGAATCTGGACACTCTTGCTCGTGTTGGGCCATTCTTGTGTGCGACCCTGTAGGCCCACATGAGATTGGCGTGAGCCAATCTGTACCCGGCCCACAAGTCGCAAGCGGCCTCTAGCAAGACATTGCGACTACCCAATTCATATGGGGATCGTTGATAAGTACAATGACTTGCCCCTGGGCATAATTTCCAACAGACTCCCACTTGCACTAGGTGCAATCATTAATTACCTTAATTCTCATTGCCCTAACATGACGCTCATGTTTTACTTGTGCAAGCGGTTTAGTAAGAGGATCAACGTCATTGTTTATGCGATATAACCTATCGTACAACCATGTCACGTCCCTTTTGTCACGCGATAATTTGGTCAAGGATGAGGCATGGAAAATGTCAACTTCCTGTTCTTGACCATTACTTTCTCGATTCTTGAGTAGTCTAACAATTGAGATGGAAACTCATTTCCATCGTAGTATGGCCATACATTTCTCAGACTCACTCATCGAGGGGCCCAGTATTATCTCTCTACAAATGTGAGGGACAAATCCCATCTTGACCACTCACATTCCTCCGCATGAGAACCACTGATCCCGATCCTAGCCTTTATCATCACCCGGTCAAAGGTGACTTTTGACTAGGTCAAAGACCAGCGACTCATCATGTAGGAATCCATGATGATCTCAGGTCAAAGGGCGTTGTGACGCGGTTATACATGAGAAAAGCTTATGACTTATTCCATGCAGCTTTCTCATAGTGGGTCGATCCAGCACCTTGTACTCTTACAAGTGCCTATGACTTTGACTTGTATCCCCATACTCATCAAAGTCACACTGGTCTTATTTCATCTTTGCTCCCGCGGAGATGACCGACCAGGGACATTTAGGATAGTTTCTCCTGGTACTTTGCATAATATTTCATTTTTTTTTTGTATCACCTCTATCATTGATTTCTCGATAAGATGAAATCGCTTGAGTATATGGTTGGTCCTTTGATGTGACCTAGGCTCCTTGGTCTCGCGGAATAGCACCGCTATTGTCACAGAACAAGTCTATTGGATTTGAGATGGTAGGAACCACCCCTAGTTCATTAATGAACTTACTAATCCAAAAGGCCTCCTCAATTGCATCCGATCTTTGCTATATACTCGCCTTCTATTGCGTAATCAACTACGATTGCTCTGCTAAGAGCTCTTCCACCACCGCACCACCATTCAACAGAATACATATCCTGATTGTGATCTTGAATCATGTTGGTCAGTTTGGAAACTCGCATATGTGTAACCAGTCACACGAGCTCATCTTCCAAACTACCATATACTTAGAATAAGTCCTTAGTCCTTCTTAAGTACTTAAGGATATTCTTGACAGCAGTCCAATGACCCTCACCGGGATCTTGTTGATATCTGCTGGTCATACTCAAGGCAAATGACACATCGGGTCGAGTACATAACATGGCATACATGATAGATCCAATGGCGGAGGCATATGGAATCTTACTCATGCGGTCTCTTTGATCTTGTGTACTAGGACACAGATTCTTACGGAGATGGATGCCATGAGACATGGGCATATTACCCCTTTTTGAATCCTGCATACTGAATCTATGCAGTATCTTGTCTATGTATGTGCTATGAATTAGGCCTATCAGCCTCTTAGATCTATCTCTATAGATCCTAATCCCAAGGATGTAAGTGGCTTCGCCTAAATCTTTCATTGAGAAAGACTTTCCTAACCAAGACTTGACACTCTGCAAGGTAGGAATGTCATTCCCAATGAGTAGGATGTCATCAACATAAAGCAATAGAAATACAAATGTGCTCTCACTAACCTTCTTGTAAACACAAGGTTCATCTATGTTTTGAATGAATCCAAACTCTTTGACTACTTCATCAAAACGATGATCCAAACTCTGAGATGCTTGCTTCAATCCATAAATGGATCTTTGAAGCTTGCAAACTTTACCAAAGTCCTTTGGACGCATAAAACCCTCAGGTTGTGTCATGTACACATCCTCAAGGAGCTTTCGTTAAGGAAGGCTGTTTTGACGTCCATCTCGCCATATTTCATAGTCATAATATGATGCAATGGCAAGAAGGATTCGATTGATTTGGCCATTGCAAGCGGGAAAAGGTTTCATCATAGTCCACACCATGAGTTTGAGTGAATCCTTTTTCAACCGTCGTGCCTTGAAGATATTTACTTTGCCATCCATGTCGGTTTTCTCTTTGAAAACCCACTTGCACCCAACGGTTTTTACACCTTCAGTGGATCGACTAAGGCCCATACCTCATTGTCGTACATGGATTGCATTTCAGACTTCATGGCACCAAGCCATCTTTCGGAGTTGGGTCCCACCATGGCCCCGCGATAGGTAGTTGGCTCATTGTGCTCAATGAGCAAAACATCACGGCTTCTAGTAATCAGAAATCCATATCTCTGAGGCTGTAGCCGTATTCTATCGGACCTTCGTGGGTCTTGTGTTACATGAGTAGGCTCAACAACTTGTTGTGAGTCTTCTCCGGTTTCCATCTGTGGTTCTACATTGTCTTGTGACTCTCGAACTTCTTCGAGGTTCACCTTACTCCCACTGGTTCTTTTAGAGATAAACTCTTTTTCCAAAAGGACACCATTCCGAATAACAAACACTTTGTGATCGGTGGGATTGTAGACATAGTATCCTTTAGTTTCCTTAGGATACCCCACAAAAAGGCATTTTGAGGATCTGGATGATAATTTATCAGAGGCTTGATGCTTGACATAAACCTCACATCCCCAAATTTTAAGAAATGACAAACTGGGTTTCTTCCCAGTCCATATCTCATATGGTGTCTTTTCAATTGCCTTTGAAGGAACACGATTTAGTGTGAACGCAGCTCTTTCTAGGGCATGGCCCCAAAAGGAAGGTGGAAGATCTGTTTGACTCATCATAGACCGAACCATATCTAATAGAGTTCGATTCCTCCGCTCAGAAACACCATTCCATTGAGGTGTTCCTGGAGGAGTAAGTTGCGAGACGATCGTCCCACAACTCCTAAGATGGTCAATGAACTCTTGGCTCAAATATTCACCACCCCGATCAGATCGAAGTGTCTTAATTGTTTTGCCAAGTTGATTTTGCACTTCATTTTGGAATATTTTGAACATTTCAAAAGATTCCGACTTATGTTTCATTAAATAGATATATCCATATCTACCGAAATCGTCTATAAATGTAATGAAGTACAAATGACCTCCTCTCAGCAGATGTATTCATTGGTCCACACACATCGGTATGTATGAGGCCCAATAAATCGGTGGCTCTCTCACTATGTCCAAGAAAGGTGCCTTTGTCATCTTTCCCAATAAACAAGACTCGCATGTATCAAATGATTCAAAATCAAATGAGTTAAGAAATCCATCTTTATGGAGTTTCGAAATGCGTTTCTCATTTATATGGCCTAGACGACAATGCCATAGATAGGTCGGATTCAAATCATTTGACTTGAACCTTTTAGTAGTTATGTCATAGATATATCCATTCAATTTTCTACTGTCCTTGAGATCCAACATTTAGTCAAATGTGAGATCCACATGTAGTATCCAATACCCATGTTGAGGAAGTAGAAAAGCGAATATCTATGACATAGATACTTGAAGCGACAGCCCCGCTATCCTTCTTGTTCTTCTCCAGATCTTCGAGGTAGAGTTTGCAATTCCTTTCAAATGACCAAGTTCATTGTAAAAGAAGCCGACTCTATCCTTCGGAGGTTTTGCCTTCTTGGCTTTCGGTTTCATACCCCTTCCTTTTTGAACGGACAAAACAGAACTGGGCCTCTCCAAGGCTCAGCTTAGCAGTTTTGAGCATCTCATGCAGTTCAGAAATTGATTCCTCCATGTTGTTATCCATGACAAAGTTATCATAACTTCCCGGGAGTGAGTTCAAGATCACATCTCGTAGCTAACTCCTAGGACATGGGGAATCCAAGCCTCTCAAGCCTTGCCTGTTATTGGAACATTTCCGTAGGATGAACAATCATCTCAAAAGCCTCCACATGTTCTAGATCTCAATTGAGGTCTAGAAGCATAGTAGCAAGCATCAGGCATCTTGCATCCACAGAGTCATCCTAATGCTTCGTATAAGCATTAGTCTGAGCTCTTCAATCAGCAGCTGCAGGCTCGTCAGGAATGGGTTGATTGAAGAGATACCCTTTTCTTTCGTGTTTAGGATCAACGCTTAAGTTCCCAAACATGTCAAGAGAGTTTGTCTCATCGAATTCGTCCTTTCAAGGACTGATCGCATTGATGGTGTTGAAGTGTTACTAGACTACATGATTCTACAACTAAAGATATGCAAAGTTTAAGTTGTAACCTCCCACCGAATTAACAACCCTCATTATAATTAGTGGGCTAAGACCCATATTTGGCTTAAAATTAAGTCCGCTTTGGCATGACGCTTAAATTTAAGTTATTTAGGTAGGCAAACATTTGCCAATTACATCACATGTAATTCTTAGATCTTTATGGGATTCGATCATCATATGACCGGCACGTTTAATCCCATCTAATGCCTTGAGATCCAAAACCGTTTTGATGATCTCAATTAAGTCAAGACAATAATGAATATAGAGTATCACCATTACTCTCTCTTGTCTCCCCAAGATTACTCAGATGCATCCACTTTGGTGGAACATGCAAATGGGTGATCTAGGTTTTGACAAGTATTCATTTATTGACTGGCATTATGACTTAAGATTTTATTTAGAGGGTATTATTTGATATTTATTTAATTAATCCTATTAATTTTATTTATATGAATGCAATCAATATTGTATTTCATATAATGTCTAATTTAATCATGCAATGATCACATCAAACATAATTAAAAACTCGTGACACAACATGGCTCATCTAACCCAGAGTCCTCTCAAGCCAATGAGGGACTTCTCTAAATAATAAAAGAAAATACATAATGAGAAACCTCGTTTAACATTCGAGGGGAGTGAGATGAGAAGAGAATGTACATCAAGATTATTTAGAGAGAGAGAGGCATGGCTCGCAGGCCATATTTAAAAATACAACATTTGTAAAATATCTAGAGCCATGTTGTTCACCATACCCAAACAACACTTTGAAAGGTAAATCACAACATATATTAAGTCATACAATTATGAAATAAAATATTATGATTAATCTTATCATGATTTAAATTTTCTAATTTATATTATATTATAAATATAATATAATATCATGATTTAAATTCTCTAATTTAAATTATATTATATACTATATATAATATAATATCATGATTTAATTCTCTAATTTATATTATATTATAAATACAATATAATATCATGATTTAGATTCTCTAATTTATATTATATTATATACTATATATAATATAATATCATGATTTAAATTCTCTAATTTAAATTATATTATATACAATATATAATATAATATCATGATTTAAATTCTCGCGTTACTGACAATCAGGGGATCCCTACGGCGGTCTCGTTAGAAATTTCAAAATAAAATATTATTTTCGAAAATAATTTCTAAAAAAAACGTGATATTTTTTTTCTTGAAAATTTCAAACCCTAACGAACTGATCGACATCGGATCTGAATGTTTCAGATCCACGTGAATCAGCCACACAGTCCGACTTGGAACCGGTAGAAACCCTAACGCGAGTTTTTGAATTTAAACACATTACTGTATTCGGTTTTAACTATACATGTATCTCATACATAAACACACGTATAAAACCTAATTTAAACGCTCTATTGAGTTGGCTCTGATGCCACTGTTGGGATCCGTACACGCAGCGGAGTAAAACTTTTACGAATCCCTTAGGCGGATCGCTCAACGGCGTTTAAATCAAGGTTTAGGGTTTCCGAATCGTACCTTTGCCAAACGCTTTAAACTGGTGGGCTACCTTCTCGATCAGCAGAAGCCGACTCTTTAGAATCGCCTTCCTCTACCGGTATCCACACGAACAGCCTTCAGAAACACGAACGGAAGCGTGCTAGCGCCTCTGAACTGTGTGTCTCTCTATTTTCTATCTAGGGTTTCTCGCGGCTTTCTAATACGCTCGACAAAATGTCCCGTAGGTTTTTCTAAACCTTGCAGGCGTATTATATTCAAAACAAATTTTGAATCGGATTAAAAAAATATTAATTAAATCTATCTCGATAGATCTAATCAAATCTATTTATTTAATCCGAATTAAAAGCCCTCTGATTTAATTTATATTTATAAATTAAATCAAGATATGATATCGTTATATTTAATTTAAAATGAGATCCGATATCTCAATTCAAATTAAATCTGATATGCAATATCTTTATTCGAAAATTAAATCTGAGATACAATATCTCAATTTATTATAGTTATTTAATTTATCAAATAAATTAAATACTATATATAATAATATTATTGTCAATAAATAATATCATTATTATTTTCGAATTTAATATACATTAAATCAAGATATTATATCATTGTATTTAATTTAAAATGAGATCCGATATCTCAGTTCAAATTAAATCTGATATGCAATATCTTTATTCGAAAATTAAATCTGAGATACAATATCTCAATTTATTATAGTTATTTAATTTATCAAATAAATTAAATACTATATATAATAATATTATTGTCAATAAATAATATCATTATTATTTTCAAATTTAATATACATATATATATATATACACACACATCCTAGATTAAATAAGTATTCATTAAATCTTAAACACATTTAAGATTCAATGAATCTGGACACTCTTGCTCGTGTTGGGCCATTCTTGTGTGCGACCACGTAGGCCCACATGAGATTGGCAGCGGGCCAATACTGTACCAGCCCACAAGTCGCAAGCGGCCTCTAGCAAGACATTGCGACTACCCAATTCATATGGGGATCGTTGATAAGTACAATGACTTGCCCCTAGGGCATAATCTCCAACACAGAGCTCTCTGCCTAATTAAAACTCGAGTTTCCATATTTTAACTCGAGTTTTCACATTCTTTCAAAACTATAGAAACTTCTCTGTAAAGCCAAAACTCGAGTTTCTAAAAGTAAACTCGAGTTTTCTCAATTTTGAGAAAACATTGAAAAGCTTTGTCAAAATGAAAAATGGAGTTTTCACAAATTCAAAATCGAGCATTGTTCTCTCTAGGATGAAAACTCGAGATTCCAACAAAGTGTGGAAACTTAGAGAACTCTCTGTGTAGCCTAAACTCAAGTTTCCAAATGTAAACTGGAGTTTAGCTAACTTTCAAAAACTTGGTAGTTCTCTGCCAATGGCAAACTCGAGTTTCCAACTGCAAACTCGAGTTTACATTATTTGTAAACTCTTGTAGATTTTCAACAAATAGCAAACTCTACTAAAAAATAAATACTATAGAGTTTAAGGAATGGTTTCATTTTGTAAAAGCTTCCTGCCAGAGGCAAACTCGAGTTTGCAACCACAAACTCGAGTTTACACATTTGTAAACTCTTTGAAGATTTTCTCTGGAATTTTCAAATTGGAGTTTAAAGATCTCAGGCTCGAGTTTAAAATCCAAAATAGCCTATCTTGCTCTCTGTCAGTAGCAAACTCGAGTTCACCTATCTAGGCTCGAGTTTGGTGCTGACAGAATGTTTTTGAGTTGAAATCAATTCTTTTAACTTATAAAAAACATTCATACTTATTTACAATTGTCAGTTATCATTAAAACACATAGAGAACTAACAACATTCATTCTTCCGTGTTTATCATATCTACTCTTAGAGAGAGTTTCTTGATTGTAAATCATTTATTGTAAAGTATCTCAAGTCAAGGGGACTTGGAGATTGGGTTATTATTACAACTTGTAAGGGGGAGTAAGTTCTAGAGAGAGAATTACTCTTGAGTGCAGAGTGTGTAATCAAGTGATATAGTGAAAAATCCCAGGGAGTCTGGGGACTGGATGTAGGTCAAGCTGTTGGACCGAACCAGGATAAATTCTTGTGTCTTGCTTCTCTTCTCTAAACTCTATTTTTACCTTCATTTCCTATCCGATAAACAGAGCATACCGAAAAGTTTTTAAGAATCCCCAATTCACCCCCCCCTCTTGGTGATTCAAGCTCCATTTACATTTGGTATCAGAGCCTAGTCTTCTCATAAGAGCTTAACATCTCGAGAAGGATCACCATGAACGGAATTTTGCCGGATGGAGCTTCGATCAATAGACCTCCAGGCTTCAGTGGAGAACATTACTCCTTCTGGAAGGTCAAATTCAAAGTCTTTGTAATGGCCAGCGAATATGGTCTTTGGAGAGTATTCGAAAGAGGCAACTATGAGCCATCCTCAGTCCAAGATGGCGTCCGGGTTCCCAAGCTTGAAGAAGAGTACGATGAGAATGACCGATGAAATGTCACTCTCAATAGTAAAGCTGTTCTCATGCCGCAAAGTGCTCTTAGTCGGCAAGAGTATTTCCGCATCTCGTAATCTACCGTCTCGCAAAAGCTATGTGGGATGCTCGGAGATAGCCCATGAAGGAACAAGCTGAGTCAAGGAGAATAGAGTTAACACTCTAATGACGGAGTATGATCTCCTTCGAATGAAGACCGGGTGAATCCATCATTGACTTCCAGTGAGATTCACCCATCTTATCAATCAACTTGCTGCATTGGGCAAAACATACGAGCAACCTGCTCAAGTAAGAAAAATCTTGAATATTCTGAGCAAAGAATGGGAAGCTAAAGTGACAGCCATTGAAGAAGCTCGTGGCGAATCGATGAGCTCGGTGGCAGCATTATTTGGCAGTATTTCTGAGTATGAAGGCAAACTCAAGTTCAAAAAGGGACTTGAGGAGACAAGTAGCAAAAACAAAGGCGTTGCACTCAAGGCTACAAATGAAGCTAAGCAAACCGATGACGAAGAAGAAGAAGGAGATGACGAAGATGGAGAGCTGGGCATGATGGTCCGAAGATTCAAGAGATTTTACAAGAAGGACCAAGGATATAAGAGATTCAACAAGGGCAGCTCCAGCATGGAGGCAAAGAAGCCAATCATCTGCTATGAATGCGAGAAGCCCGGCCACATCAAGTCGAAATGCCCCAGTGAAGAACAAGGACAAAGGCAAGAAGAAATTCAACAAATTCAAAAGAAAGCCTATGTCTCAAAGAATATGGGGAGATAGCTCACTGATGAAGATAAAGCTGATGAAGAGGAAGAAAAAGCAAATATCTGCTTGGTTGCTGAAGTAGAAGAGCAACACGAAAAGAACAATGAGGTATATGATTCTAAACCATCATATGATGAATTATTTACTAAATATACCATTGTTCAATCAGAATTTGAAAAAACTTGCCGAGAAATATATTGCTTTGAAAAGGAAAAATATTACTCTTGAACAGCAAGTAGAAAAGCTTTCCTCTCCTGAAAATCTCATCTGTGATGATTGTGCCATTTTTAAAGAAAAGAATTCATATCTCACTAAAACTCTTGAAAAGTTTACAAAAGGCAGTGAGATGCTTAACGTGATTTTAAAAGCACAAAGATTTACAAATGATCGTTCTGGGATAGGCTACAATCCCATATTTGATAGAAAGAAAGGAAAGAAGAAGAGTGGTGAAAGATCTTATTTAAACTCTTTTCGAAAAACTGTACACTCTTCCAATCCATTTGCTCACTGTAATTATTGCAACAGAAAGGGTCATAACACTTTATCAGTGGGTGCCTAAAGGAACCTATGCTCCTAAGGCTCGAACTAACCTCAAAGGACCCAAGAAAAGATGGGTACCTAAGGCTTGATCCTTTCTGATTTGTAGGTATGTCTAAGAGCATCAAAATCTAACAAATGGTACATCGATAGTGGATGCTCGAGACACATGACCGGTGATCAGTCCAAATTCGCGTCAATCAAGCAAGAGGAAGGTGGCAAAGTAATCTTTGGTGGAAATCAATCTGGAAAGATTGCTGGAATCGGTGAAGTTGGAAACAACGATGGACCTCAAATCAAAGATGTTTACTTTGTTGAAGGACTTTGCCACAATCTCCTCAGTGTAAGTCAAAGCACCGATAAAGGTAACATAGTTATCTTTGATTCTGAGGAATGCTTGATTGTGAGAAAAGATATTCTTTCATTAGACAATATAAAAAAAGCTATTTTTAGAGCTCCTAGAGAAGGTAACTGCTACACTCTTAATCTTTCTAGAGATGGCTCTACATTTGAAAAATGTTTTGTAAGTAATTTGGATGATAGTTGGTTATGGCATAAGCGCTTAGCACATGTCAATATGATCCAACTTGACAGATTACTCAAAAAGGATTTAGTCATTGGTGTTCCTAAACTTCGTTTTAAAAATGACATTATTTGTGATGCATGCCAAAAAGGAAAACAAACTAAATCCTCTTTTAAATCCAAAAATGAAATTTCGACTAATAGACCTCTTCAATTGCTTCACATGGATTTAGTTGGACCAGCTAGAGTAAGAAGCCTAGGTGGCAATCTTTACACATTGGTTATAGTTGATGATTTCTCTAGATTTACATGGACTATATTTCACATCAAAAGATGAAACCTTTGATCGGTTTGTCGTTTTTGCCAAGAAGGTCCAAAACGAGAAAGGTTTTATGATTTCAGGTATTCGCACTGATCATGGTGGAGAATTCGAGAACCATGCATTTGCTGAGCTCTGTGACAACATGGGGATTGATCACAACTTCTCAGCTCTAAGGACTCCACAACAAAACGGTGTTGTAGAAAGGAAAAATCGAGTCCTCACCGAGATGGCCAGAGCAATGCTGAATGAGAATAACACTTCCCAAGTGTTCTGGGCTAATGCAATGAGTACAACATGCTACATCTCGAATCGGGCATATCTCCGAAAGAAGCTAAACAAAACTCCATACGAACTATACAAAGGAAGAAAGCCGAGCCTGAGTCATCTGCATGTGTTTGGTTGTAAGTGCTTCATCCACAACAATGGTAAGGACAATTTGGGCAAATTTGATGCCAAAGCAGATAAAGGTATATTCTTAGGATATTCCGATAGGAGTAAAGCATATAGAGTTTTTAATATACGCACTCTGTATGGTGCTAATGTTGAGTTGTACTGCGACCACAAGAGCCTAAAGTATCTGTTTGACCAAAAAGAGCTGAATATGAGACAGCGCAGATGGATGGAGTTGCTTAAGGATTATGACTTAGAGATCAAATATCACTCGGGTAAAGCTAATGTCGTTGCGGATGCATTAAGTAGAAAAGTGGTGCAAGTAGCGTCCATGATGATAGTAGAGCAGAAGCTAATCGAGGATTTCAGGGATTTGAGTCTGTCCAGACGGATCGTGACGAATAGAGATAAATTCCCTGGAGCCTATATTACTAATCTCCTTGTTAGTCAGGAGGAGAATAGCTTAAGAACAGAGATAGCAGAAGCCCAGGAGCAAGATGAGTTAGCACAATCCATTCGGGTAAAGGTAACTCTTGGCAAACTAACGGAGTATAATATTTCACCAAATGGACTAGTTCAGTATAAGGAGAGAATCTATGTGCCACCAATAGAAGAGTTAAGAAAAAAGATACTGGATGAAGCACATAAGAGCAGGTACACCATTCATCCAGGGGCAGTAAAGATGTACCAGAATCTAAAGACAGAGTTCTGGTGGCCTGGAATAAAGAATGATGTAACCAAATATGTTGTCGAATGTCTTACTTGCCAGAAAGTCAAGATTGAACACCAACGACCGGGAGGTTTGTTGCAAGGAATCGGGATTCCTGAATGGAAATGGGAAGAAGTTACCATGGATTTCGTAGCAGGCCTTCCTAAGATAAGGCACTACGATGCTATTTGGGTGATTATGGATCGATTTACGAAATCGGCACACTTTATCCCTATAAGTGTAAATTATTCTCCGGAAAAGTTGGCGGAGATCTATATCAAAGAAATTATACGACTCCATGGTACACCGAGAGTATCATCTCTGATAGAGATTCCCGATTCACTTCCCGATTCTGGCAAGCATTACATGAGGCAATGGGGACGAAGCTGAAGTTCAGTACAGCCTATCACCCCCAGACTCACGGCCAATCAGAGAGGATGATCCAGACGTTAGAGGATATGTTGCGAGCTTGCGTTTTGGATTTCAAGGATAGTTGCCATCGGTATCTACCCTTAGCAGAATTCGCTTACAACAATAGCTACCATTCCAGTATACAGATGGCTCCTTACGAGGCATTGTATGGAAGGAAATGCAGATCACCCTTGGGATGGACAGAGCTACCAGAAAGGAAGTTGTTCGGACCTAAGATGGTTGATGAGATGTCTGAGCAGATTAGCTTGATTCGGAAGAGGCTCCTGGCAGCACAAAGCAGACAGAAGAGTTACGCGGATAAAAGAAGGAGACCTCTAAAGTTTAAAGTGGGGGATCATGTATTTCTGAAGGTATCTCCTGTCACTGGAATCGGTAGAGCGATAAAGCGGAGAAAACAAAGCCCTCGTTATATTGGTCCTTTTGAGATACTAGCGCAACGAGGACCCGTGGCATACCAATTGGCGCTACCACCGAACCTTAGCAGGCTACACAATGTCTTTCACGTATCCCAACTAAAGAAGTATCAACCGGCCCCAGAGCATGTTTTGGAATATGAAGATGTGGATGTCCAAGATAATCATACCTTCATGGTAGAACCTGAACAGATTATTGGTCATCAAGAGAAGCAGCTTCGACGGAAGAGCATTCCCTCTGTCAATGTAGTTTGGAAAGGATTATCTCCGAGGGAAGCAACTTGGGAGACAGTTGAAGAAATGAAGAAGCGTTATCCGGATTTTATGGCTAAGAATATGATTAATGTATAGCTAAATTTCGAGGACTAAATTTATTTTTAGGGGGGAAGAAATGTAACACCCCAACTTCTGTTATATGGGAACAAGTATGAATTAATGTATTAACGAGGAATTCTGATTCGTAATTGAAGCATTTATCCCCTGTAGGTCCTAGTATAAACTACTTAAGAATGCTAAGGTGAAAAACCATTGGTTTTTATTGAATGGAATTGACCAAGTCAAAATAAGAAGAAACTATGACCAATTATGTAGTAACTTGTGCATGAAGTAAGCTTGAGGGAATTAAAGTACAAGAAACCAAAAGTCATTATTAGGACGTGAACATTGACCCCTGTGGAACAGGGTATGCATGTTCAACTAAGGAAGAGAGAGAGAATATGTGTCTGGACCAAGTAGAGAGAGAAAAGTCAGTAATAGTAGTGTTATGGCGGACACGTGGCATTTCGGGGTCAGAAGTTGGATTTTCGGTAGCACAAAGTACGAGGTAATTATGATACCTTAAAATATACATTTCTTGCTCCCCATGAATAAGAAAAACGTGCAGCCACCTTAGGGGAAAAGGAACAGATGATCCAGGTCCACACAAGTTCAGTCGAAGGGCACGAATTACGAGGAAAGGTGAAACCGGAAAACAGGAACAAAGCGGGAACCGTTAGGACTTCCCGGAGCCGGGCCCAGGCCCAGGACACTGGAAGGGACGAAATTTTAGTGGGCCCATAGGAGAAAGAAAAGGTCATGTCGTATAATTATGAAGAGAGAGAAAGTCACATCAAGTAATTATGAAGAGAGAGAAAGAATAAAATAACCCGGTTTAATCTGGACCACATCTTTTGAAATTGACATGACAATGAAATGACATGTAATTATGACCCATAAAGAGCATTTATGGCATATCCAAGGGAAGATTTTGTGGGTCCCACGGCCTTGGAGTGTGAACAACGCGAAATGACTATTTTACCCCTAAGCCTAAAACCTACAACTAAGGCCATCACTAGAGGCAATTTTGGAATCCCATTTTTGGGCCTTGGGATGCGTCACCACCAGCCAAAAAGATCCCTCTAGAAGACTTGAGAAACAACCAAGGAGATAATAATTTAAACCCAAGAAATTTTCCCAACCGTTGGATCATGATCGAAGTTGGATACGGGCCCCACCTTTGGAGTCTATATAAAGGGGCACTTTGATAATTGAATATTTTATACACTTATTTTTGTCTCTTGAATAATAATTTAGGACCCTTTAGCTAATAAATAATGGCTCTTATGTTTATTTGGGCCTTGGGCCTTTTATTGCATTTTAGCCATTTTTAATAATAAAATTCCAGTTTTGTGTTGCTTCACTATTTCTACCATAACTCTTGAACCAGACATCGGATTTGCCTCATTTTTGTCTCATATTTCAGATGATTCAGAGAGCTACAATTGTTATGAAGACATCAAGAGCAAATTCGGTCAAGAAGGCGGTCAATTTTGGAGCCAAAGTCGGATGTACAATTCTGGATTTATTTTGGACCCGAATTTTGTAATTTAAGTCCAGTTTTATTTTATTTGTTTTGGGCTAAAACTATGAGAGCCCATTTCGTTTTAGGTTATTTTTAAGTATGGCAGCTGCCACAAACATATTCATTCACGTTTTTAACATTAGAGTGGATCAAAATACAAGTTTTCATTTTCTCTCATCATTCTTCATGTTCTTCGCGCGTTCTTCGTGTTCTTCGTTCGTTCTTCGATTTTCCCAGCCATGATCGGCTAAACTCTTGTGATTAACCCAACGATGAGGATTCCATGATTCATCCATAGAACTCGTGCCTAATCGGTAACTACTCGATTCTCGTTTTCATCTTATCGGATTCGATTTCGGAAATAGTTCGAATATTAGATTTAATATTTGGTTTGGTTCATCCCAAGGACTTAGTTCGGACTAGGTTACAAGTGTTGCCGTGCGATTGCACGTGAGATGCCACTGTCCGGACAGATTCTAGGCGATCGTCTAGGCGAGGAATCTCCTGATGAATGCGAGATTTCGATTCATCCGGAACCAAACGTGGGTTAGTTGTATTTTCGTTCAATGATGGAGGTTTCGGAATCAATTCGTTGGGTTGATCATCTTTAATCTGTCTCTTTATTTGATTCTCGTTTGACTCGTTTATTGCATTTTGGTTATGTTATTTCGTTTTGTTCTATTCTCGTTAAACCAAACCCCCATTTTATCATTCTGTTTCACTATTGTTATTAAACAAGCCCGCCGCAAATTCGTTGGGAAACGACCCAGTTCCCTAATTCGCAAATTAATTACGAACTTGGTTGTTTTGGGAGATACGGCAATCAATCTTTCCAAAAATGGCGCCGCTGCCGGGGATTTGCATCGGTTTGATTAGTAACAAGATTGTAAATAGCTTAGTTTAGGTAGTTTAGGTGGTTCGGGTGGCCGGACAGAAATTTTTCGACTCCAATCACTCAAACCAGGTCTTATTCACAAGGAATTGGGTGTTTTAAGCAAAAGTCACTTCCTATGAGGAAGTGAGGTCTCACTCATTTTCCCCAAATTCCAATGTTTAGACCACTTTTCACCGTTTTAGGTTCTCGCTTTTTGATTTCCAACAGGACCATTTTTTTCGGGGTATCTCTGATTGAGCTGAAATTTGGTACAATGATAGAAAATGGCGAATCGTTAGACCCCCTTCGAAAATGTTCCATTTTCCAAGGGCTATCCTCCGTTTCGCCAAATTCCATCGTTTAGGCCACTTTTTCAATTTTTGAAGTTTTTTTATTCCATTTTTGAGTCCCCCAATAGTCTAGGAGTTGCCCCGTCCAAGTCCCAAAAATTTTAAAAATCATTTGATACTGTTTGGACTTGTTTTGGTCAATTTCTAGCATAGGTTTTTGCTTTTGTGTGTTTTGTCTCGTGTCTTTTGGTGTTTTTCCACTTTTCACCACCTCTTGTGGCATTTTCGTAATTCTGATTTTCTCGGTGGCATCTTTGTCATTCGAGTATTTGCCACCGCTTTGTGTATATGTTGCATGAGTACCGGGAATACTACTAATCCGAAGATTTGTTGCCATTTGATCCCGAAATAGAAAGAACAATTCTTCTTGCTAGAAGAGTTGTTAGGCTAAGTCATAAGATTAATACCGAACTGGATACTCAATTAGAGTCTGATTCTGGCCATTCGATTGTGTCCATTCTCGTTGATATTTCCGATTGTGCTTCGAATAGTATTTCGATAGTCTTGTTGTGTTCATCGATTCTAGTAGCAACTTTGCTCGCTCGGACATTATGGCGGGAGAGCGGGATAATCATCATACTTTGAAGGAATTGGGTGCACTCGATGTTAATTATCAACCCTTGTGCATCCAATATCCTAACCTTCTTTGCTAACTTTGAGCTGAAATCTGGTCTAATACACTTGTTGCCTAAGTTTCATGGTCTTGCGGTGAGTGCCCCATTAAGCATTTGAAGGAATTCCATGTAGTATGCGGACTATGAAACCTCATGCCATTGATGAAGATCATATCAAGCCGAGAGCTTTTCCTTTCTCATTGGAGGGTGGAGCCAAGGATTGGTTGTTGTACCTTCACCCTCATCTATTGGGAGCTGGACTGATATTCGAGGTTATTTCGGAGAAATATTTCCTTCCTCAAGAGCAACCGCAATCAAGAAGGAAATTGGCAACATTAAACAAGTCGTGGGGAGACTATGTATGAGTATTGGGAGAGGTTCAAAAGGTTATGTGCAAGCTGTCCACACCATCGGATATCCGAAAAGATTTGATCAACTCTTTCTATGATGGTCTATCACCGGTAGACAAAGGGTTGGTGGATGCTTCTAGCGGTGGGGCTATGAGTAACAAGACACTGAAGAAGCCCGAGACTTGATATCCATTATGGCGAGATAACTCTCGGCGGCTTGGCACCGAGCCAATAGTACTCCTGTTTACCATATTCAAGCTCCACCCCGCATGATTCTCGAGAGATTAGAGACTAGACTTGATGATCGACCTCCCTTGTGAGGCGGCTGCGTGACACGACAGTGCATCTTCCCTTCTCAAAGATGGGTACTCTTGTGGGTTTTGTTCGACCCTTATCATTCTACCGACTCTTGCCCTACCTTGCATGATCCTACTTACCAAGATCGGTCGGTAGTCTGCAGTGGGTGTTTTTCCAGAAGGCCACAATACCAACGAGAATAATGCCTTTTCCAACACTTATAATCCCGGTTGGAGAAATCACCCCAACTTTCGCCGGAACCAAAATCGAACCAGGCAACCAATACCAAAATCGAATCGAGTAACCAAGATCGTTGAACTGCAGGAACTACCACAGAGGCCGTACGGACCACTAGACTTTCCAACAACAGTTTGCACCCCTTTACCCTTGCAAGCACCACCTCCTCGACCGGCCATATGTCCACCTCCACGGGCGGCACAACGAGCTAGTAGTAGTGGTGGTGGTTCCTCACTTGAAGAAATGATGAAGCAATTTGTCACGGCCAATATGCGGTTCCAACAAAGAACCGATACTTCCATTCGTAGTTTGCAAACACAGATTGGGCAATTGGCAACATCATTGAACCAGCTTCAACCTCGGGATCCAATTCCCTTCCCTCACAAACAATTCCCAATCCTAAGGGAAATGTGAGTGCTATATCACTACTGATGCGGCAAGCAATTGGAGGAACCTAAGCAAGCTGCAGATGTGACTTCCACATCGAAAATGAGTCGAAATGTGAAGATTGACTCGAAAAGAAAAAGCGGTGCAAAGAAGGTGAAGAGGAAGACATTCCTATCCCTCTTCCCTTCCCTCGAGAGAGCGATTCGGTCCAAGAAGTTGTGAGATAAAGCACAAGAGAAGGATATACTTGAGACATTCGAAGAGTAGAGATCAACATTCCTCTCTTAGATGCAACAAACAAATTCCTAAATATGCCAAGTTTCGAAGGAGTTGTGCACCAACAAGAGGCGGCGAAGGGAAATGAGCGAGTGAGCTTGAACCGAATGTCTCGGCACTCATCCAAATTCTACCATGCCTCGTAAATGCAAAGATCCAGGGGACATTTTCTATCCCTTGCCTTATTGGTAACTATAGATTTGATGATTGCATGCTAGATTTAGGTGCTTCTATTAATGTCATGCTGCATCTGTTTATAGATCTCTTGGTCTTGGTCCCTTGCGTCCAAGCGGTGTCATTGTTCGGTTAGCTAATAGGAGTAATGCCCATCCTTCTGGTTTAGTTGAAGATGTATTAGTCAAAGTTAATGAATTGATATTCCCTGCTGATTTTTACATCTTGGATATGGAGGGTGAGTCTCCTAGTAGTAGGTCACCAATCATTCTAGGGAGACCTTTCATGAAAACAACTAGGACTAAGATAGATGTGCATTCGGTACTCTTTCCATGGAGTTTGGTGATATATCTGTGAATTTCAATATCTTTGATGCCATGAAATATCCTAGGGAAGAGCATTTTGTTTTCTGTATTGATGTGATTGATGATGCTGTGGATGATGTTCTTAATGGTTGGTGCGCTGATTATCCTTATTTTTCATCTGAGAGTGATACCCCCATTTGTGCATGCGATGATAATGAATGGTGCTCTGTTTGCACCAATTTGGTTAAGACTGCATTGTTTGGTGATTCTGATTTGCTTGATGATTCTACATTACTTGTAGACTCTGATATTGATTACGAGTTTGAGCTTCATCCCGATCCTAACGTGCATCCCGATTCGATTTTGATGAGCTTAATTCGATTTTGATGAACCGAATTCGATGTTAACCTTGAGTTGTATAGACACGACCCTTACGCTTGTGCTTCTTTGAAAATGGTTTCGAGTATTCCCGGTGTGATGACATCGAGTTGTTGCAACAACCACCCAAGCTTCTCCCCTCCACCGAGCAACCGCCCAAACTAGAGTTGAAATCCCTTCCGGACCATCCAAGTATGCATTTACGGAGGCAGAATAGTTGGAGAGTTTGCATTGACTATAGGAGACTCAACCAAGCCACTCGCAAGGATCATTACCCTCTACCTTTCATTGATCGGATGTTAGAGCGATTGGCCGGTAAGTCTCATTACTGCTTCTCGGATGGCTACTCGGATACTTCCAGATCCATATTGCTCCCGAGGATCGGGAGAAGACGACCTTTACATGCCCCTTTGGGACATATGCTTACCGAAGGATGCCTTTTGGCCTCTGCAATGCACCTGTCACCTTTCAGCGTTGTATGGTGAGTATTTTCTCGAGTTCCTAGAGGACTGCATGGAGGTTTTCATGGATGATTTCACCGTATATGGGTCTGATTTTGATGCATGCTTAGCTAATTTGTCTAGAGTCTTGCATAGGTGTATTGAATCTAATCTTGTCTTTGAATTATGAAAAGTGTCACTTTATGGTTGAGTCGGGCATAGTCTTGGGACACATAGTGTCTAGGAAAGGGATTGAGGTAGACCCCGCTAAGATCGATGTTATTCTTGCTTTGCCTTACCCCGCTTCGTGCGGGAGGTTCGCTCTTTTCTTGGTCATGCGAGGTTTCTATCGACGTTTCATTCGAGATTTCAAAGAAGACTGCTCGACCCTTGTCCAACCTTCGCATAAGGACACCGACTTTGTCTTTGATGATGCGTGCAAGGCGGCCTTCGATCACTTGAAGCGTTGCCTTACCACGGCCCAGTGATTCAGCCCCGATTGGCTCCTCCCTTTTGAGTTAATGTGCGATGCTTCCAACTATGCGGTTGGTGCTATCTTAGCACAACGGGTTGATAGAGCCTCCCATGTCATTGCATATGCTTCAAAGACTTTGGATTCTCGCTCGAGTCTAATTACACCACTACCGAGAAGGAGTTGTTGGCTATTGTATTTGCCTTCGATAAGTTTAGGTCATATCTCGCTAGCTAGTAGAGTCATTGTTTTCTCGACCATGCAGCTTTAAAGTTTCTTTTGAAAAGGCGGATGCTAAGCCACGACTCATCCGGTGGATGTTGTTGCTCCAAGAGTTTGATGTGGAGATTCGAGATAGAAGTGGAGCACAAAACCGGGTAGCCGACCACTTGAGTCGTATCACTCATTCTCCCTCTCACCCTCTTCTATTCGGGATGATTTCCCTGATGAGCAGCTTCTACAACTGCAAGTTAAGATCCCATGGTATCTTTGATCTAGTTAACTACTTGGTAGCCGGTGTTTTTCTGTAGACTCCACTAGGGCCCAAACCTTAAAATTGAAAAGTGAGTCTAAATACTATGTTTCGGATGACCCTTATCTCGTGGAAATTTTGTAGTGACCAAGTAGTTAGGAGATGTGTGCTCGATCATGAGTTTCACTCTATATTGCATTTTGCTCATGCTTCGCTCGTGGTGGTCACTTTGGACCCCAAAGAACTGCTAGGAAAGTGTTAGAATGTGGATTATTTTGGCCTTCCCTGTTTCATGATGCCCATTTGTTTTGCAAATCATGTGATAACTGTCAGAGGGCAGGGAGTATTTCCCGTCGACATGAGATGCCCCAAAACCCTATATTGTTTTGTGAGATCTTTGATGTTTGGGGTATTGATTTCATGGGTCCATTTCTGCTTCATATGGTTACACTTACATTTTGTCGTTGTTGATTATGTATCGAAATGGGTTGAGGCGAAAGCCACCCGGACTAATGATTCTTCCGTGGTGGTGGACTTTGTTAGGTCTAACATTTTCTCGCAGTTTGGCATTCCTAGAGCTATTATCGGTGATCAGGGTTCCCATTTTTGCAATCGAAGCATGGGTGCCTTGCTACGCAAGTATGGAGTGCTTCACAAGGTTTCCACACCTACCATCCTCGGACCAATGGTCAAGCCGAAGTCTCCAATAGAGAGATTAAGCAAATCCTTCGAAGACTGTCAACTCTACCGGAAAGATTGGAGTAAGCGACTAGATGATGCTTTGTGGGCATATCGCACCGCCTACAAGACGCCGATTGGGATGTCTCCCTATCGGATTGTCTTTGGTAAGGCATGTCATCTTCCTAGGTTGAGTTGGAGCATCAAGCCTATTGGGCTATTAAGCAATGCAACATGGATTTGGCTAAGTCCGGATGGAGAGGAAGGCTGCAATGCAAGAGTTAGATGAGCTTAGATTGGATGCCTATGAAAGCTCACGGTTGTATAAGGAAAAGACTAAGGCATTCCATGATAAGCATATTCTCGAGGAAAGAATTTTACGTGGGCCGAAAGTTCTTCTATTTAATTCCCGTCTGAAGTTTATGCCTGTAAGCTTCGATCTAGATGGGATGGCCCTTTTGTGATCACTAACATATTTCCATTTGGTGCTTTGTTGAGCTATGTGATCCACCCACAGACGGACTTTTAAGGTCAATGGGCATCGCCTCAAGCCATTTCATGAGGGATCCCCACGGCAGCCGAGGAAGCAGAGATTCTCCTCATTGATGCCACTTATCCTCCATAAACCCTTGGGAGTATTCTTCTTTCTTCTCCCTCCCTCTCTTTTATTTGTTTTCCTTTTCTACTTTGCTTTTTGAAAATAAATACATTCTTTCTTTCTAATGATTGCTACATATTATGAACTAGGACATTTTGGTTTTAATGGATCATTACTCTTGACTCTTCGATTACAAGTCTTGGTAGTTGATTTGATGTTGTTGATTACCTAAGTTGGTATTGACCTTGTGAGGTTTTGGGCCTGCATGAATGGAATTCATCTTTTGCCATTCTTTCTTTCATGTGTGCATCTCTCATGATTTGTGTTCTCTAGAACTTGCTCCTTTTCTTTTGAAACTACATTTTTCACTTACGTGCATAAGTATGATGGAAGCTTGTTTTCTTTCTTTTATTCTCCTCACTTTGGCCAAATAGCTTTCCCTTGCATTATGATTCCCTTGCTAGCCCCTTTGTGCCTTTTGACCCATTCTTTTCTAAGCCACATTACAAGCCTAAGCGTAAAACCATTTTATTCCGCACCTTGAAGATTTATTGAGCATTGGTTTCAACTTGTTTTGTGTTTAAGTGTGGGGGTTGCTCAGGAGTGCAACAGTTTAAGTGTAGGGGGGATATTTGATTTTGACATTGTAATTACGTATACGATGAAAGGAAAGAAAGAAAAGTAAAAGAAAAAAAGAAAAAAGAAAAAAAGAAGAAAAAAAAAGAAAAAAAAAAAGAAAAAAAAAACAACAAAAGAAGAGAAAAGAAAAGAAAATACATAGAAAGGAATGTATATATGAGTAGAATAAAATTTTCATACATAGAGAATGATTGTGTTAATCAAGCTCTTCCTTTTGATTTCTTTGGTGCTTAGCCTCTTATTCCATACTATTACCTACCTTCACCCTAGCCCCGTTACAACCTTTAATTACAAGCTCTCTTGATTTGTGCATGTATGTGTGATGAGTAGTGGAGACGTAGAAGTTGAGCAAGCTTATGGTAGAACAAATTTCTTGAGTAGAATTTGAGCGATACACTTATTTACCTTAAACACTCGAGAGACTGATTGATTGAGCGCATCATTTGAGAGATCATCTTTTGTGATTAGCATCATTGATTGACACTACCATGAATTGTAATTTGAGATGAAGGGGTTTTGGTTTTGAATGATTGGTCTTTTGAAGCTTTGTGTCCCTTGATTCAATTTTTGCATTGTTAGCAATTATTAGTAAAGAAGAGTTTTCCTTTAGGTCTTTCTCTTTGAATTTTGCTCAGGAGTGCAAAAAGATAAGTGTGGGGGAATTTGATAATTGAATATTTTATACACTTATTTTTGTCTCTTGAATAATAATTTAGGACCCTTTAGCTAATAAATAATGGCTCTTATGTTTATTTGGGCATTGGGCCTTTTATTGCATTTTAGCCATTTTTAATAATAAAATTCCAGTTTTGTGTTGCTTCACTATTTCTACCATAACTCTTGAACCAGACATCGGATTTGCCTCATTTTTGTCTCATATTTCAGATGATTCAGAGAGCTACAATTGTTATGAAGACATCAAGAGCAAATTCGGTCAAGAAGGCGGTCAATTTTGGAGCCAAAGTCGGATGTACAATTCTGGATTTATTTTGGACCCGAATTTTGTAATTTAAGTCCAGCTTTTATTTTATTTCTGTTTGGGCTAAAACTATGAGAGCCCATTTCGTTTTAGGTTATTTTTAAGTATGGCAGCTGCCACAAACATATTCATTCACGTTTTTAACATTAGAGTGGATCAAAATACAAGTTTTCATTTTCTCTCATCATTTCTTCATGTTCTTCGCGCGTTCTTCGTGTTCTTCGTTCGTTCTTCGATTTTCCCAGCCATGATCGGCTAAACTCTTGTGATTAACCCAACGATGAGGATTCCATGATTCATCAAGAGAACTCGTGCCTAATCGGTAACTACTCGATTCTGTTTTCATCTTATCGGATTCGATTTACGAAATAGTTCGAATATTAGATTTAATATTCGGTTTGGTTCATCCCAAGGACTTAGTTCGGACTAGGTTACAGTGTTGCTTGTGCGATTGCACAGTGAGACGCCACTGTCCGGACAGATTCTAGGCGATCGTCTAGGCGAGGAATCTCCGGATGAATGCAGAGATTTCGATTCATCCGGAACCAAACGTGGGTTAGTTGTATTTTCGTTCAATGATGGAGGTTTCGGAATCAATTCGTTGGGTTGATCATCTTTAATGCTGTCTCTGTTTATTTGATTCTGTTTGACTCTGTTTATTGCATTTTGGTTATGTTATTTCGTTTTGTTCTATTACATTAAACCAAACCCCCATTTTATCATTCTGTTTCACTATTGTTATTAAACAAGCCCGCTGCAAATTCGTTGGGAAACGACCCAGGTTCCCTAATTCTGCAAATTAATTACGAACTTGGTTGTTTTGGGAGATACGGCAATCAATCTTTCCACACTTCCCCTTCATTTTCCCACACCAAACACGAGCTCAAGGGGAGAAGGAAAGTTCTCAGCTGAAGAGTTCAGTTCGGGAAGGGAAGAAGGCTATACGCAACCGATATTCCTAGGTAAGTTCCCTAAACCGGCAACCAAGCTACTTTCACTTCTGCCCTATGGTGTTTCATTGGTATGCAGTAGGATTTTCATATTTTTATGGTCTTATATGAGTCCAGAGGGTGTTTTTGTGTGGGGACAAGTGGGATCACCTTTTTTCTACTCAAAAAGCTCAAGTCTTTATTATACGAAAAATCTGTCGGTTCTTACGGTTTCTGGGCAGCAAGGGAAAAACGATGGTGTTGAAGCAGTAAATGGATTTTCTTTTTCTCTGAAATTTTACATGATGAAAGTAGACACCCAGGGGATGATTTTTGTATAACATTTTGTGTTCTTTGGAGTTTCCAACCAAGAGTTATTTAAGATTTAAAATGACCTAAAAGCATGGACTCTGTTTCAGACCAGTGGCTAAGTTTTGTGTATATGAGAAGGAATCTAACCTAGAAGACTTTGTTAAATATTTTTCATATAAAATAGAAATCCTAAGGGTTATAAGGCCACTGATTCCATGTCAATAAGATTTTTATAGAATTTATTAAAAATCAGAAAAGTAAGGTCAGAAATTCTGGAGATTCTGGTGTTATGTGAATTCTAGGAAACTTGAAGTAAAGTTTGAATGGGTGATTGAAAACATGATGTTTGACTGTATTTAGGGTGATAGTACGTGTGGCATACATATTCAGTACCAAGAGGAGAGTTTTCGGATTACGAGAAGTGCCAGGTAGTAACTGTAAACTTGCATACTCTATGTGGCTCTTGTATGTTATGTTTTATCATGATTGTGGATGTAGGCTAGGTGGTATCTATAGGACTTTGTGTTCTATAGTTACTGCTGAGGCCGAGGTATGCAGGCTAGGTAGTACTTGTAGAGGTGCTACTGAGGCCTGTGGCATGGTGGCTAGGTAGTACCTATAGGGGTGCTACTGAGGCCCTTGGCATGTAGGCTAGGTTGAGCCTATGTGACTGTGTGTTCATAGGTGTCTGCTGAGGCCCAAGGTATGAGGGGTAGGTGGAGCCTATATAACTGCGTGTTTATAGGTGTACACTGAGGCCCTAGGCTAGGTGGTTGGGGTTGGCCACCCTAACTACTGAGGCCCTGTTGCGCGCTAAGCCTGGGGGCTTGTCTTGACCAGGCAGTCTTGTGGGGTGCATGCCATGTATGTGTTCCTAGTTGTGATTTGCATTACATGCATTGCATACATATTGTATATAAGTTTAACAGTTACTCTGGGGTTCAACCTTGAACTCCAGACCATTTTGAGACACAGGGGTGAGAAAGTAGCAGTTGAAGGCACAAAGAAGGTAGGGCGTGAAGCGGTGAATTGAAGAAAATAGGGGATGCCCTATCTCATTTTGTACTCTATATTTTGGCTAGCTGATGTTTTTAATCAGTACTTGTTTTGGATGACTGTATTAACCCTTCGGGGAACTTATTTGCCACTTGACCTATAAATGTTTATCAATATGTTAAGCTTGTCCAACTGGATCTTGTGCTCTGTTATGCTAGCTCTGAGATAAATTAATTGGACTAAGATATAAGGTAAGGTGACTTAATTAAAGTAATCCCTCTAACCCGCCACCCGAAAGGGCGAGGCCGGTAGGGGTGTAACAGGTGTGTCTGCACCATTACAGTGTTCCATTCCAAATTTTTTGAGTAGGTCACGAAGATATTTTGCTTGTGAGATGAATATGCCATCATTTCGTTGTTTGATTTGAAAACTGAGGAAGTAATTGAGTTCTCCCATCATAGACATTTCAAATTCACTTTTCATTACCTTAGAAAATTCCTCACACAAGAGATCGTTAGAGGCACCGAATATAATGTCATCAACATATATTTGTACAATCAAAATTTCATTAATTTTGTTGTTTTTAATAAATAATGTTGTGTCTGCTTTTCCTCTAACAAATCATTGATCTAACAGAAATTTGCTTAACCTTTCATACCAAGCTCTAGGAGCTTGTTTAAGACCATATAGGGCCTTTTTGAGGTGAAAAATGTGATCTGGATGATGGTCATTTTCAAAATCAGGAGGTTGTTCAATGTAGACCTCCTCCTAAATGAAACCATTTAGAAAAGCACTTTTAACATCCATTTGATAGAGTTTGAATCCTTTGATACACGTAAAGGCTAAAAGTACTCGTATGGCTTCCAATCTAGCAACTGGAGCATATGTTTTCTCATAATCAATACCTTCTTCCTGATTATAGCTTTGGCAACCAATCTAGCCTTGTTTCGGACTATGATTGCGGATTCATCACGTTTGTTCTTAAATACCCATTTGGTGCCAATGACCGGGTGATCTTTAGGCCTAGGTACCAAGTCCCAAACTTGATTTCTATCAAATTGGTGTAATTCTTCTTGCATTGCTATCACCCAATCATTGTCTGAGAGGGCTTCATCAATCTTAGAAGGTTCAATCTCAGATATGAATGCAGAAAAAGTAACTTCATTCAATGTGCTTTTTCTTGTTCTTACACCTTGATTTACATCCCCTATCACTTGATCCAATGGATGATTTCTTATGAATTTCCAAGGTTTGGGTTGAGATTGATCAGGGGTTTCACAAGAGTTTTCTGAGTTGTTTTCAAAAACGTCAGCTGGATTTTCAAGAGATCCAGGGGTAGTTTTTGAAAAGAATTGATTTTTGTAAGAGATTTCCTCATCATCATCTAGAGGTTTGTCAATTTTAGATTCACAGAATACAACATGGATTGACTCTTCTACTAAGCGAGTGCGTTTATTGAAAATTCTGTATGCTCTACTCCTACTTGAATAGCCAAGAAAAATACCTTCATCTGATTTTAGATCAAACTTACCCAGGTTGCTTTTACCGTTATTGTGAACGAAGCATTTGCATCCAAAAATGCGAAGGTGGCCCAAGTTTGGTTTTCTTCCTTTGTACAGCTCATATGGAGTCTTGTCAAGTTTCTTTCTTAGATAAGCTCTGTTTGAGATGAGCTGGCTATGCTCATGGCATCTGCCCAGAAGACTTGTGAGGTTTGATTTTCATTTAACATTGCACGAGCCATTTCGGTAAGCACTCGATTATTTCTTTCAACCACCCCGTTTTGTTGAGGGGTTCTTGGAGCTGAGAAGTTGTGATCTATTCCATGAGTGTCACAAAATTCTTCGAAGGCTTGATTTTCAAATTCACCTCCATGATCAGTTCGTATTCCTGAAATGCAAATACCTCTCTCGTTTTGCACTTTTTGGCAAATACAACAAATAGATCAAATGTTTCATCTTTTGAGGATAGGAAAATAGTCCATGTAAATCTTGAAAAATCATCGACAATAACAAGAGTATATAGATTCCCTCCAAGACTCTTGACTCTTGATGGTCCAACTAAATCCATATGAAGTAGTTGAAGTGGTCGATTTGTTGATATTTCAGACTTGCTTTTAAAAGAGGATTTTGTCTGTTTATCCTTTTGACAGGAGTCACAAAGCATGTCATTTTTAAACTGAAGTTTAGGTAAACCAAGGACTAAGTCTTTTCTTAGCAACTTGTCTAATTGAGTCATATTGACATGAGCTAGTCGCTTATGCCATAGCCAGCTTTCATTCAAGTTGCTAACAAAACACTTTTCAAAATATATCTTAGGTAGATCTAATGTATAACAATTTCCCTCACGAGGAGCTTTGAATAATACCTTAATTTTACCTTTGTCAATTGGCAGATCATTTTTGTTAACAATGAGGCATTCTTCTGAGTCAAAGATGATCCAATTGTTTTTGTCTGCACTTTGGCTCACGCTTAGGAGGTTGTGACAAAGTCCTTCCACAAGGTAGACGTCTTTGATATGAGGGCCTTCTTTTGCACCAACTTCACCAATGCTAGTGATTTTTCCTGATTGGTTTCCTCCAAAGGTGACTTTGCCACCATCTTTTGATCTCATTGCAACAAATTTCTCTGCATCTCCCGTCATGTGCCTAGAGCATCCACTGTCGATATACCACTTGTTAAGTCTTGATGCTCTCAGACATACTTGCAAGTTAGAAAGGATTAAGTTTTAGGTACCCATTTTTTTATGGGTCCTTTCGGGTTAGTTCGGGTTTTAGGAAACACATAGGATCCCTTTGGTACCCACTTGTAATTACCAATGGGTGTGGTTTTTCTTTCCTTCTTATGGAAACAGGATGAAGTGGTGTGTCCTTTGCGATTACAATAATTGCAATGAGCAAAAGGATTTGAAAAATGAACTGTTTTTTGAAAATAGTTCAAATAGTTCTTTTCTCCAGTTTTTTTCTTTCCTTTCTTTTTGTCACATTCAGGCTTGTAACCAATTCCCGACTTATCATTTATAAACCGTTGTTGCTTTAAAATCACATTTAGCATGTCACTACCTTTTATAAATTTTTCAAGATTTTTTGTAAGATATACATTCTTTTTCTCTAAATCAACATAGTCTTCACATACAATATTTTTGGAAGTGAGATTTTCAACTTGTTGTTCAAGAGTTATGTTTTTTCATTTTAGAGTTAAGTACTTTTCAGCAAGTTTTTCAAAATCAGATTGCAATTCAGAGTATTCATCAAATAATTCATCATAAGAAGGGTGTGAGTCACATACCTCGTTGTTATTGCCAGGTTGCTCTTCTTCCTCTACGACTAGACAAATGTTTGCAGTGTCTTTTTCTTCCTCGCTTTCTTCATCAGATGAACCATCTCCCCATATGGCAGAGACGTAGGCTTTCTTTCTGAATTGATTGAATTTCTTCTTTTTCTCTTTTTCATTTTCATTCAGTTGAGGGCATTCTGATTTATAATGATCGGGTTTCTCGCATTCGTAAAAAACGACTTGATCTTTGTCTTTGAACTCTCGCCAATTACCCGGGGTTCCTTTCTGAAACCTGTTTCTGGATCCTTGATCCTTTTCTATAGAATTTTCTGAATCTTCTGACCAGCATGCCTATCTCTTCATCGTCCTCGTCATCTTCATTTTGATCTTCTTTTATGGTATTAAGAGCAATGCTTTTGTTCTTACTGGTGTTGACTTCATCTAGGCCTTTTCTGAATTTCAGTTTGCTTTCGTATTCAGATAGACTTCCAAATAAGGCGGCTACTGAAGTCATTGATTCTCCATGGGCCTCTTCTATTGCTATGACCTTGGCTTCCCACTCTTTTGTTAGAACATTGAGGATCTTTCTAACTTGAGGACGTTGTTCATATGTTTTGCCAAGGGATGCCAATTGATTGGTCAAATGTGTGTAACGGAGTTGGAACTCAGCAATGGTTTCTCCGGACTTCATTCGAAGTAAGTCATACTCGGTGGTTAGAGTATTGATGTGATTTTCTTTAATGCCGGAGGTTCCTTCGTACGCGATTTCCAATGCCTTCCACATTTCTTTTGCAGTAGAGAGATTGCATATCCGGAAGTACTCCTTTTGACTAAGATCACTTTGAAGCATTAAGACGGCTTTGTTGTAAAGAGTAATTATCTTTCTGTCAGTCTCATCAAATTCTTCTTCTATTTTAGGAACCGCAATTCCTCCTTCATTTCTTGTGGGAACATAATCCCCATTTTCTATTACTTGCCAGAGACCATATTCGGTTGCTAGCACGAACACCTTGAATTTTGCTTTCCAAAATGAGTAGTGATCGCCATTGAATCCAGGTGGTCGGTTGATTGAGGCACCATCAGGTAATATTCCTTCCATGATCTATCTCGGGATGTTAAGCCCAATAGAGAAACCGTGCTCTGATACCAAATGAGGGTGGAATATCACCTAGAGGGGGGTGAATAGGTGATCTTGATCAACTTTTCTTGGATTCACTTTAGAAAATAAAATACAGGAGTAACGGAAGAGAGATGAACACAAGAAGATTTATACTGGTTCGGTCTAAATCTTTGACCAACGTCCAGTCCTCAAGTACACCTTGAGTTTTCCACTAGCTCTTTAAAGCACACGTACAATTACCACTCTGTAACTTAGGTTGATCCTTTCACTCTCGGACTCACTCCCCCTTACAAGTTGTAATTGTACACCCTTACTTAAGGTTCCACAACCTCAAGTTCAAACAACAGAAATAATGAAGGTGTTTGACTACTCCTCACGAGTGTATAAAGTATGAACACTGAAGTACAATATGTAATGAGATTCTCAAGATAATTGTAGTAATAAGAAAAGATGTATGTCTCGTATTCTCTTGAGGTATTTCTTCAATTGAATCAGATGTCTCTTTATAATGTTCATGATTCTTGACGTTCGGTGTTTGAGAAGATATCCTTTGGGTCGTACTGTTTCTTGGTTTTCCGATGATTGCTCTGTATTGAAGATTATGACCGTTGCATCATTTATTGTCTTCCCTTTATTTGTTCAGAGAATCATCTTGAGTAATGGCTACATCAATTGTTTCCATACGAAGGAATTCATCTTCTTGGTTTCTCCTCTGTTGACGCGTGAAGTAAAATGTTCTTATTTTCCGTTTCGTCATTCAGTGGTTGATTCCTGAAACTCACTTAAGTAGAATGATTAGAAAATGGAAATTAATGAGTTTGAATATGATTAGTAATAATGGTGATTCAATAATAGTTTAGAAAGAAATCAATCAGAGATAGTGCATCGTGATTCTGTTTGTAACGACCTTGCTCTGTTTTTCATTGATCGGGCAAGCCTTAAGAAAAGCATACTTCCTCGCTGATGCTCGGGCAGACTATTCACCTTGCTCGGGCATGGTGCTCGAGCAAGGTTTACTCGGGTGCTCGAGCAAGCCTCAGAGGAATTGGTTTTTCTCGCTGTTGCTCAGGCAGACTGTTCTGATGTGCTTGAGCAAGCCTCAGACAGAGGCGAAAATCAGGGATGTTTCGTTGCTGCTCGAGCAAACAATATATGTTGTTCGGGCATGGTGCTCGAGCAGGGATAAAGAACCTGCTCGGGCAGACGACATATAGTGGTGACTTGAGAGGGCTTGAGTAATGTTGCTCGAGCAAGGATTTGTCTTTGCTCGGGCATGGTGCTCGAGCATGACGGAATGCATGCTCGGGCAGACAACATTTTATGGAAAATTTGGGAGGTTGCTAGGGCAACCTTTTTCCTGTTGCTCGAGCATGGTGCTCGGGAAAGCTTCTTCTTCTGCTCGAGCAAGCTTTTTGTTTTGCAATAGCTTTGCTTCTGCCTTGTCTTTGCTCGAGCAAGGGATTTATCCTGCTCGAGCATGATTGCCCATTTTGCGTTTTAAATGAGTACTGATACGATGTTGCTCGGGAAAATGCATAGGTGCTGCTCGAGCAAGGTTCTCATAACTTAACTTCTCATCCTTGAATCCCGATTATGCTCGGGCAACATCTTTGTCCTGCTCGAGCATGCTTTGAGCCACATGATTTCACTCAATTTAATAACTCATAAATTGTAATCATCAAAACACGAGAGCTAACAATTACTGCTTTGCCTTACCCCGCTTCTGTGCGGGAAGTTCGCTCTTTTCTTGGTCATGCAGGTTTCTATCGACGTTTCATTCGAGATTTCAGCAAGACTGCTCGACCCTTGTCCAACCTTCTGCATAAGGACACCGACTTTGTCTTTGATGATGCGTGCAAGGCGGCCTTCGATCACTTGAAGCGTTGCGACCACGGCCCAGTGATCCAAACGATTGGTACCTCCCTTTTGAGTTGATGTGCGATGCTTCCAACTATGCGGTTGGTGCTATCTTGGCACAACGGGTTGATAGAGCTTCCCATGTCATTGCATATGCTTCCAGGACTTTAGATTCTGCTCAGTCTAATTACACTACCACTGAAAATGAGTTGTTGGCTATTGTATTTGCTTTAGATAAGTTTAGGTCATATCCGCTAGCTAGTAGAGTTATTGTTTTCTCTGACCATGCTGCTTTAAAGTTCCTGTTGAAAAAGGCAGATGCTAAGCCACGACTCATTCGGTGGATGTTATTGCTCCAAGAATTTGATGTAGAGATTCGAGACAGTGGATCATAAAGCGGGTAGTGACCACTTGAGTCGCATTATCCATTCTCCCTCTCACCCCTCTTCTATTTGGGATGATTTCCCTGATGAGCAGCTTCTACAGCTGCAAGGTAAGATCCCATGGTATGCTAATCTGGTTAACTACTTGGTAGCTGGTGTTTTTCCTGTAGACTCCACTAGGGCCCAAACCTTAAAATTGAAAAGTGAGTCTAAATATTATGTTTGGGATGACCCTTATTTGTGGAAGTTTTGTAGTGGCCAGGTGGTTAGGAGATGTGTGCACGATCATGAATTTCACTCCATATTGCATTTTTCTCATGCTTCGCTGTGGTGGTCACTTTGGACCCCAAAGAACGCTAGAAAAGTGTTAGAATGTGGTTTATTTTGGCCTTCCTGTTTCATGATGCCCATTTGTTTTGCAAGTCATGTGATAACTGTCAGGGGGCAGGGAGTATTTCCCGTAGGCATGAGATTCCCCAAAACGCTATATTGTTTTGTGAGATCTTTGATGTTTGGGGTATTGATTTTATGAGTCCATTTCCTGCTTCATATGGTTACACTTACATACTGTGTTTGTTGATTATGTCTCGAAATGGGTTGGCGAAAGCCACCCGGACTAATGATTCTTCTGTGGTGGTGGACTTTGTTAGGTCTAACATTTTCTGCAGGTTTGGCATTCCTAGAGCTATTATTAGTGACCATGGTTCCCATTTTTGCAATCAAAGCATGGGTGCCTTGTTACGCAAGTATGGAGTGCTTCACAAGGTTTCCACAGCATACCATCCTCAGACCAACGGTCAGGATGAAGTCTCAAATAGAGAGATTAAGCAAATCCTTCAAAAGACTGTCAACTCTACCCGGAAAGATTGGAGTAAGCGACTAGATGATGCTTTGTGGGCATATCGCACCGCCTACAAGACTCCGATTGGGATGTCTCCCTATCAGATTGTCTTTGGTAAGGCATGTCATCTTCCGGTTGAGTTGGAGCATCAAGCCTATTGGGCCATTGAGCAATGTAACATGGATTTGGCTAAGTCTGGGATGGAACGAAAGCTGCAGTTGCAAGAGTTGGATGAGCTTAGATTGATGCCTATGAGAGTTCACGGTTGTATAAGGAAAAGACTAAGGCATTCCATGATAAGCATATTCTGAGGAAAGAATTTTCTGTGGGCCAGAAAGTTCTTCTGTTTAACTCCCGTCTGAAGTTTATGCCTGGTAAGCTTCGATCTAAATGGGATGGCCCTTTTGTGATCATTAACATATTTTCCTTTGGTGTTGTTGAGCTATGTGATCCACCCACAGGACGAACTTTTAAGGTAAATGGGCATCGCCTCAAGCAATTTCATGAGGGATCCCAGCAACAGCCTGAGGAAGCAGAGATTCTCCTCATTGATGCCTTTTACCCTCCATAAACCCTTGGGGAGTATTCTTCTTTCTTCCCCCTCTTTCGCTTTTATTTGTTTTAATTTTTACACTTTGCTTTTCAAAAATAAATACAGTCTCTCTTTCTATGATTGCTACATATTATGAACTAGGACATTTTGGTTTTAATGGATCATTCTGTTTAGTCTGCAATTCTTGACTCTTCGATTACATGTCTTGGTAGTCGATCTGATGTTGTTGATTGCCTAAGTTGGTATTGACTTGTGAGGTTTTGGGCCTGCATGAATGGAATTCATCTTTTTCCATTCGTTCTTTCATGTGTGCATCTGCTCCTGATTTGTGTTCTCTAGAACTTGCTCCTTTTCTTTTTGAAACTACATTTTTCACTTACGTGCTTAAGTATGATGGAAGCTTGTTTTCTTTCATTTGTTTCCCCACTTTGGTCAAATAACTTTCCCTTGCATTATGTTCCTTTGTTCACCCCTTTGTGCCTTTTTGACTCATTCTTTTCTAAACCACATTACAAGCCTAAGCGTAAAATCATTTTATTCTGCACCTTGGAAATTTATTGAGCATTGGTTTCACCTAGGTTTTGTGTTTAAGTGTGGGGGTTGCTCAGGAGTGCAACAGTTTAATGTGGGGGAGATATTTGATTTTGTCATTGTGATTATAAAGAAAGAAAAGAAAAAAAAAGAAGACAAAAAAAGAAAAGAAAACAATCAAAAAAGAAAGAAAGAAAAGGAAAAGAAAATACATAGAAAGAAAGGAGATATATAAGAAAAAAAATCATACATAGAGAGAATGATTGTGTAAATCAGTGCTCTTTTTAATTTCTCTGGTGTTTAGCCTCTCATTCCATATTATTACTTACCTTCACCCTAGCCCCATTACAACCTTTAATAACAAGCTCTCTTGAATTGTGCATGCATGTGTTATGAGTAGTGGAGACATAGAAATTGAGCAAGCTTATGGTAGAACAATTTTCTTGAGTTGAATTTGAGCGATACACTTAATTACCCAAAACACTTGAGAGATTGATTGATTGAGGGCATCCTTTGAGAGACCATCTTTTGTGGTTAGCATCATTGATTGAGATTACCGTGATTTGTAATTTGAGATGAAATGATTTTGGTCTTGAATGATTGGTCTTTTGAAGCTGTGTCCCTTGTTCGGTTTTTGCATTGTTAGCAATTGTTAGAAAAAAAGAGTATCTCCTTTTAGTCTTTTTCTTTGAATTTTGCTCAGGAGTGAAAAAAGATAAGTGTGGGGGAATTTGATAATTGAATATTTCATACACTTCTTTTTATCTCTTGATTAATAATTTAGGACTCTTTAGTTAATAAATAATGGCTTTTATATTTATTTGGGCTTTGTGCCTTTGATTAGTTTTTAGCCATATTTAATAATAAAATTCCAGTTTTACATTGCTTCACTATTTTTACCATAACTCTTGAACCAGACATCGGATTTGCCTCATTTTTGTCTCATATTTCAGATGATTCAGAGAGCTACAATTGTTATGAAGACATAAAGAGAACATTCGAACAAGAGGGCGGTAAATTTTGGAGCCAAAGTCAGATGTACAATTCTGGATTTTATTTGGGCTCGAATTTTGTAATTTAAAATCCACTTTTATTTTATTTCTGTTTTGGGTTGAACCATTGGGGCCCATTTCCATTTTAGGTTAGCTTTAAGTTAGATGGCAGCCACAAACACATTGTCATTCAACTTTTTACTCAGTTTTGGATTAAACACAAAAGTTTTATTTTCTCTCAACTGTTCTTCGTGTTCTTCGTGTTCATGATGAACTTCTTCATTTCTATTCCATTTTCGTTCTGCATAGCCATGATGGGCTGAGCTTCGGTGATTAGCTCATAGATTGAGGATTCCACTATCCAGAGGACTCGTTCTTAACGGTAACAAATTCGTTTCTGTTTTGTAATTTCGGATTCGATTTACTTTCGGATTGGGTGTTAGATTTAACGCCCAAATTGAGATATCCCAAGGATCAAATTCAAACTAGGTTTAAGTGCTTGCTGTGCGATCGCACAGTGACAAGCCACTATTCGGATAAACGCTAGGCGATCGTCTAGTTGAGGGATTTTCTGGACGAACGCAGAGATTTCGGTTCATCCAGAATCAATCACGAGTTCGTTTCAAATCTGTTTTCGTCCAAGGAAGGAAAGTGGTGGAATTCGAAATCCTGGGTTAATCTTCTGTTTATCTAATTAATCTGTGTTTATTTCATTCTGTTTCTATTATTTCGTTTTTAATCTATTGAACCAAAATCCCCCCATTTTACTGTTCTGCTTCGTTGTTACTGCCTATATCAAACCTGCTGCAAGTTCGTTGGGAAAACGATACAGGTTCCCTATTACTGCAAATCTTTTACTGAATTTGGTTATTTTGAGGGACACGACAAATCTCTTTTAGGGCCTGCAGGGTCACACACAATAATAGCCTAACACGAGCAATAGTGTACAGATTCATTGAATCTTAGATATGTCTAAGATCTAATGAATACAACATTTAATCTAGGATATATATATATATATATATATATATATATATATATATATATAATTTTGAAATTAAATAATATTATTATATATAATATTTGTTTTGTATTTAATTTAATTTATAAATTAAATATTTAAAACAAATAGAGATATTGTATCTCAGATTTAATTTTCGAATAAAGATGTAGTATCTCATATTTAATTGAGTTGAGATATAGGATCTCAGATTTAATTAAATAGATAGATATCATATCTCATATTTGATTTATAGGAATAAATTAAATCAGTAGGCTTTTAATGTGGATTAATCAAATAGATTAGATTAGATCTGTTGGACAGATTTAATTACTATAATTAATCCAAATTCAAAATTCAAGGACTAATTGATATTAGTCTTGAATATTTTCCTACGGCCCAATTAGGGTTTTAGAAACTCTATAAATAGATATTGATCTAAGTCGTATAAAAAAAGCACGAACGATGCCGTACGTGTAGAGAGCTGTTCGGTGTGGATACTGGTAGAGGGAGTAGATTCGTAGAGTCGGCTCCTAGAGATTCATCGAAAGAGAAGGTGTTAGCCCACGTGTTTGGAAAGATCGAACAAGAAGGTGTTAGCCCACGTGTTTGCAAAGGTCGAACGAGAGACAGTTTGCCCACGTGTTTGCAAAGGTCGCTCACGAGTTCGCATAGGTACGGTTTTTCTCTAACGAACCTTGATCTAAACGCCATTGATAGATCCTCTCTATGGGATTCGTAAAGAGTTTAATGGATGAGAATCCTTCCGCTGCGTGTACGGATTCCAACAAAAACTTCTATTTGATTTACAAGGAAGTATTCAAACGATTACAGGGAAATACTGCATATACACACGAAAAGTAATGCAGAATTTAGAGAATAGAAATATCAGAGGGATTGAGGGAAGAACTGAAAGTGGAGCTTAATCACCAAGAGGGGGTGAATTGGGGATTATAAAATTCTTTGCGAATTGCTCTGTTTTCAAACACTAAAAACAGAACTAGACAGAGGGTAGAGAAGAGAAGCAAGACACAAGGAATTTATACTGGTTCGGTCTAACTTCTTGACCTACGTCCAGTCCCCAGACTCTCTGGGATTTTTCACTATCTCAATTGATTACACACTCTATAACTCAAGAGTAATTCTCTCACTAGAACTTACTCCCCTTTACAAGTTGCAATCAATATCCCAATCTCCAAGTCCCTTGACTTGAGATTCTTACAATAAATGAATTTCAATAAATGAACTCTCTCTAAGAGTGGATAAAGATAATCACTGAAGTACAATGTTTCAAAAGATACTTTCCACAAGAAAACTCAAAAAGTAGTTGGAAACTTGAATGATTTTCATTTTCTACAGATTGGTTGTTTAGAAGAATTTAATACAACTCTATTTATACAAAGAGTGCATTAAATGACCGTTGTAATCTTCAATGTGACTGTTGCCAACATTAAGAATGGTTTAGTTGAAGCTTTGGTCTTCTTCTCTCTCTACTCTTTGGTTAATCCAGCTGCACAGAAGTTTATGGTTGACTTCTTGACTTTTAATCCGTTGGAAGAGCAGCTACTGGATGTGGAAAGGAAACATTAATCCCTTTGCAACGTGTGTAGAATGATTGTCCAAAAGAATGCAAGTTTTCTGGACTTTGCATTTAATGAACTGACATCACCTTTTGCTTTTGTCTAAATCTTGATTTAATATCCTCTAAACCATCTGAAACTCATTAACAAACTGATTAAATATAGCTAGGAATAATAATGAGTGATGATAAGAAGTATTAAGGTCAAACGGGAAGATTTCACAAATTCGAGCAACTTGATTTTCAAAATCAGCGACATAAACTCGAATTTGTTTATCCAAACTGGAGTTTGTCACTATGCTCAAGAGAGAAACTCGAGTTTCCAAATACAAACTCGAGTTTTCTTCTTCCAGAGAAGAAAGTTGTATTTTGAGTTTAAAAGCATACTTTGAGTAATGGAGCAAAACTCTAGTTGATTAATGACAAACTCGAGTTTTGGACTTTTATAGTGAAAACTTGTTTAAGTCCAAAACCTCAAAACAAGAGTTTCTAAAAGTAAACTAGAGTTTTCAAATCACTGAATTTTAGCAAAGCTCTCTGCTTGGCGCAAACTCGAGTTTACTAAACAAAACTCGAGTTTTCTTTTAAGTATGAAAACCTTTGAAAATTCAAGCCAAGTGAAAACTGAAGTTTTCAAAAACAAACTGGAGTTTTCTTAAAGTGAGTAAAACGTGAAAGCTCTCTGTCTAGTGAAAACTCGAGTTTCCAAACCCAAACTCGAGTTTCCTCATAAGAGAAAACTTTGATAAATATTATGTCAAATGAAAACTGGAGTTTTAAAACAGAATCTGGAGTTTCCATAAACTCAGAAAGGACCATAGCTCTTTGTGTGTTACAAACTCGAGTTTATGAATACAAACTCGGGTTTCCAACTAAGTTTGAAAACTCAGAGAACTCTCTGTCTTGGCAAAACTTGAGTTTCCAAATGGAAACTAGAGTTTAGCTTAGTTCAAAAATATTGATGGTTCTCCGTAAGACCAAAACTCAAGTTTACTAATTGCAAACTGAAGTTTTGTTCCCTTTAGAAAATATTGAAGAGTCTCTGTAAGGTACAAACTCGAGTTTGTAAAACTAAAATCGAGTTTGTCTTGATGTGAACAACTTGGAGTGCTCTCTGTATGTTACAAACTCAAGTTTGCCTACACAAACTGGAATTTTCTGAACTTCTTAAAATTGAGCTACTCTCTGTCAAGCCAAAACTTGAGTTTGCAAATCAAAACTCGAGTTTTGCCTTTGACAGTAAGTTTTTCAACTTACCAAAGATAAACTTCAACTTGTGTTTACAAATGTCAGTTATCATCAAAACCCATAGAGAACTAACAAGAACAACAGAAAGAAGAAGGGAAGAAGGAATCTAGTCACAGAGGAAGTGACGGCCAGAAGAAGATAGACGTGGGAGAGAGGAAAGACTTCACTAAATTCATTCACACCCCTTTCTAACAACTTTTCCCCTTTTATATTGCTGCATAATCTTCCAATAATTATCTCTCTTAAGCTCCTTGCTCTGCCAAAACGTGAATGCTCAACTTTGGGCTTCTCTTTGATAGCCCATCTAGGTCCATTTCCTTTATACTTATTACATTACTCCCCCCATTAAAAGCGACCTTGCCCTCAAGGTTGTGGAATGGTTTATCTTGGGTGTAGAGCAATAGTAGGTTGCAGTCAAATCCACCACTTGATAATGCCCCATACCAAGACTGAAAAATAACATTAATAGTTGTTGAAGAAACCACTACGTGGATGACAAGTGAGAGGTCTGATAATTCCACCAGAATAAGGACATCAAAATGCAATTTCCATTTCCTCCTAGACATAAAAAGAGAACCACTAAGGACAAGTGTTTGAACTTGGCATCTTGTTCTATACATAATCTATGATAGATTCCCAATAAGACAAGCTGCACAATTCAAGAACCCATGAGTGTTTAAAAACCATAATGAAAACCAGATAAGGACACCAACATCATAGAATTTATCGTCCAGAAAAACAGTAGGGAACCAACATAATTGGACTAGGAGCAGCTCAACAAAGCTAAGAAATTTTTTCCTGCTATCAATGTAAGGCATCCAAGTAAACCATATAATATATATAGAACTTGCAATCAATGGTGAGGAAGCAACATATAAGAACCCATCGTTAATAACACTTTCAAGCAAAACACCTGTATAATGTTGGGATCCGTACACGCTGCGGAATTAAAAACTTTTACAAATCTCATCCGAGGATCCATCAACGGCGTTTAAATCAAGGTTAAAAGAATCCGAATCGTACCTATGCGAAGTGTAAAACGTTTCGTTCAACTCGACCTGGTGCGCATCTCGAACGTCGTGCGTCTCGACTGTCGTATGTCTCGAACATGGTGCCATCTCGTTCGATCAAACAGGAGCTAACTTTGAGAGCACTATGTCGAACTATTTAGACTGGTGGGCTACTGTAACATCCCATTTTTCAAAAGCAGTATACAATTTTTTCATCAGAGTAGAGCATTGGTGCAAGAGTGTAACTGATATATATATTCAAAGTGCCCACTGGCCAATTACAGAAACGGTTCAATAACCGAGAGTTTTCAAAAGTAAAGGACAACAACGGAAAGTCTTCAGCCGGATCTCTAAGCTTGTTGCTTCCCTCTCTCCTCGGTCCTCGGTCCTCCCGACCCTGACGCTATATTAAGAGCTGAGATCCGCACCGGATCTCAGGTAACGGTTAACCACATGTTTACATACACATATATGGGTTACAGAACAACATTAACACAACATATGAATCACACCCAACCAATGCAAATGTATCGCTCCCAGCATGTAGATATATCGCTCCCAGGAGATGTATCGCTCCCGGCATTACATGATATATCGCTCCCAGCATGCATACAGTTATCTTCTAACATCATTATGCATTCCAACAACACACCACATATATACATACCATACACACATCACACACATGCATAATATAACCATCAGAGTTAGTGTTACGGTATGCGAACGTACCTTCGTTGATGGTAAACGGTACTTCTGTCGGAATACGGTACGACAGTTGATCAGAATGTAATCAGGGATATCCTATAAGGATAATATCGTATCTATTAGAAATCAGTCATTACGACGGATATTTTAGTCATAAATGACCATTTTACCCCTGACCCCCTAATCGGCGGAATTTCGCCAGCACTTCGTTACTTTAACTCTAATCTTCCAAAATTTTGCCATAACCCCTTCTCCAACATAATTTTCGAAATATATATCATATTTATCCCTAAAACATGATATCTAACATATATTGGAAGATTAAAGATCAAAACAACATCTACCCTAGAACTTCAAGAACTACCGAACTAAAACTAGAACTTGAAACTAGGGACCGAATAACTTACCCAGAACTTCGCTACAACTTTCTCCAGACTCCTCCTTCTCTCTAAACTCAAAATGCTCTCCTGAATTTGGTGTGGAATGAAGAGAAACAAAGGGCCTATTTATAGAAGAAAAATGGGGCCAACTTGGTAATTTTCTCCAAACTTCTCTTTCAACCACAACCATGGAAATTAGGTTTTTTTGTGAGCTCAAACCTCCACCATATAGCCCATATGCCGACCTCCCCCCTCCCCATTAGTAAACAAAAGCAATCATCAACTCTTGCTTTATGGAGCTTTATCCGATAAAGTTCCCCGTTCGGTGTCTTAATCGCGTAATCTTGGAAAATCTCAAAAATATGGCTACATAGCCCTGAAGGTCTATTTTTCCTCTTCGGAAATATCTTGGTTAACTAAATTTTTGATCCCATTTAGGGCATCCCGTTGCCTGCCGAACATTTTCGTCTTATTCCCTAACCGTTCCACCGGTTACGGAAATGACCTCGGAGACAGCCCACTCCGAGATAAAAATTCACTTGTCTATATTATGTTCTGACCTTAGAAACCTAGTTCATGGTTTTCTAGATAGGATTTAATTTCTATTGGTTCTAATTTATCCTATTGGCTTTTTAACAAAATATTTTCTTACTTTATCACTTTTCTACAACTTGCATTCACACTTAAAACCTTCCATTCACACATAACATTTTTTCCCTCTCTCCTTTCTCCTAATTTTCGGATTGCATGGCCAGGAATTATTCATTTGCCAATACTTCAATTATTTAATGAAAGAAGAAACAAAATCCCTTCCATTTATTGCATATTTCATTAACTAAATAACTTGATCATTTCTTTGCTTTCTATGTGCCGACATCTTTTCTTTATTTTAGTTAATCAATATGCTTTTACATAGCCAATTGCATGGTTCATTTAATCAAAACTTCCTCCTATTTCTCTCTCCCATTTTCGAAATGCATAGGCACTTCTTGGCCAAGGGATTTACTTTCCTCCATTGTTGACTTTTCAACTTGCTTTATGTATTAATTTACCTTATTGTTAATTCATTAAACAATTCCATACTTCTTCTACAAGTTTTACAAAACCGAATATGTTCCCCTCTTGCTCTTCAATTTAGCTTTTCAATTATCTTATATTATATTCTAATTATCTTATATTAATTTGATAGAATTTCTCCCATTGGTTCCTTAATTTCACAAAGATTGTCTCTATGATTAATTAGGCTTTAAGTATTTTATATAATTCATCTTATACATTTTCTTAATCATCTATAATTGATTACCACTTATTCTCATGCTAATATTAGCCATTAGTCTTTAATTAGGGTTACAGAGTTGTAATTGTGCCTTTGTAACATGTTGATTAATCTCTAACAAATAGGGATTTAATCATTTACTAATTGTTGATAATTTTCTTAATTAGGATTAATCATTACCTCACAACTATTTTACTGACGTTGGTCATTTAGGCTCCATATATTATTTTAAAAATCACGGGGCAACCTATGCTCCTCAAAATTATATTTAATTTTGCCCCATTATTTTCCAAGGAAATTACTCCCAAAAATTCCCTAAATTAGAGACAACATACTCTCTAATTTTTAACAAATATTTTATTACCATTTAGGATTTATTATAATATTTTCAGGGTATTTTATGGCCCATAATTGCATTTTTAGGGATTTTTGACACCACATATTCACCTATTTCCAATAGGTTTTATTTATTAAAATATAATATTCCAGATAAATAATTATCCGGGTGTTACGCTACCTTCTCATCAACAAAAGTCGACTCTTTGAATCGCCTTCCTCTACCGGTATCCACACGAATAACCTCGAACACAGACGGCAGCGTGCTAGCGCCTTTCAGTATTCTCGCGTCTCTCTACTCTGTCTAGGGTTTCTCGTGGCTTTCTGATACGCTTGACAAAAGTCCCGTAGGTTTTTCTAAACCCGGTAGGCGTATTATATTTAAAATTAATCCTCATTAATTTTGAAATTCGAATTTTGAATCTGGATTAAAAAATATATTAATTAAAGAGTAAATACCCTTTTGGGTCCCTGGAAAAACACGCTCTACCCATTTTTGTCCCTGAGTAAAAAAATGTCATTTTCGGTCCTTTTTAGGGACTAAAAAGGATTTTTTGGGAATTTGTGAGGGATTAAAATGCCCACAAAAATGACTAAAATGACTAAAAGGGACCTTTTTCTTGTTTAAGGACTAAAAATGACATTTTTTTTACTTAGGGACCAAAATGGGTAGCGCGTGTTATTTCAGGGACCAAAAAGGGTATTTACTCTTAATTAAATCTATTTGATAGATCTAATCTAATATATTTATTTAATCCGAATTAAAAGCCTTCTGATTTAATTTATCTCTATAAATTAAATCCGAGAAATGATATCTATCTATTTAATTAAATCTGAGATACTATATCTCAATTTAAATTAAATAAAATATATGATATCTTTATTCGAAAATTAAATCTGAGATACAATATCTCAATTTATTATAGTTATTTAATTTATCAAATAAATTAAATACTATATATAATAATATTATTATTATTTTGAATTTAATAATATATATATATATATATATATATATATATATATATATATATATATATATATATATATATATATATATATATATCCATCCTAGATTAAATACAGTATTCATTAAATCTTAGACATATATAAGATTCAATGAATCTTGACACTTTTGCTCGTGTTGAGCTATTCTTGTATGCGACCCTGCAAGCCCATATGAGATTGGCAGCGGGCCAATACTGTACCAGCCCACAAGTCGCAAGCGGCCTCTAGCAAGTCATTGCGACTTCCCAATTCATATGGGAATCGATGATACGATACAACCTATCGTACAGCAATGTCACGTCCCTTTTGTCACGCGATAATTTGGTCAATGATGAGGCATGGAGAATGTCAACTTCCTGTTCTTGACCATTACTTTCTCGATTCTTGAGTAGTCTAATTGAAATGCAAACTCATTTCTATCGTAGTATGGCCATACATTTCTCAGACTCACTCATCGTGGGGCCCAGTATTATCTCTCTACAAATGTGAGGGACAAATTCCATCTTGACCATTCACATTCCTCTGCATGAAAACCACTGATGCCAATCATAGCCTTTATCATCACCCAGTCAAAGGTGACTTTTGACTAGGTCAAAGATCAACGACTATCATGTAGGAATCCATGATGATCTCAGGTCAACAGGCGTTGTGACGCGGTTATACATGAGAAAAGTTTATGACTTAATCCATGCAGCTTTCTCATAGTGGGTCGGTCCAACCCTTGTACTCTTACAAGTGCCTATGACTTTGACTCGTATCTCCATACTCATCAAAGTCAACTGGTCTTATTTCATCTTCGCTCCCGCATAGATGACCGACCAGGGACATTTAGGATAATCTATAAGATATATCCAAGGATCAGTTATCACTATAAACATGCAAATGAAATGATAACAAAATGAGAATACTTTAAATAATATAATCGTCTAAAGTACAATGACTTGCCCCTAGGGCATAATTTCCAACATATAATTCTCAAAAGTCTGGTGTGCAACACAGTGCCATTCATAAGAAGCACTAACAATTTCAAAAGTTATAGTAACTATTATCAGACCAAGAATGATGATGCCCTGTTGAACCATCTTTTAACTGCAATCATCTCAAATAGAAAAGCAAATATCCATTCTACAAGAAGTGAAACTTTTTGCCAAACCAATATACACTAGCTCAAGAGAAACGACTTCTTGAAAGAGACAAAATTGAAACATGTATTTGGGGGAAAAAATAGAAAGGACACTACCTGGATCATAAATGAAGCTTAAGTTTAACCCTTGGTTTTCAAAATTCCAAAGCTTACCCCAAAACAAAATCCATGAACCAACATAACTAACTTGTTGAATGACTTTTGGGTTTGTGTTCAACTCCGTTTCCACCATTTCATAACCGTCCCAAAGCAAATTAGTAGTCAAATAATTATTGTAAATCCAAATTCTGATTGAACTATTATCAAATAAGTCTAGCAACCTTCTCTCCAAATCCATTTGACTCTGATGGTTGGTAAGTAGAGTAACAAAATCAGAGAGAGAGAGAGCTAAAATATGAAAATATCAAGAAAACCCTGTACAATAGCGTAACTCTTGTAACTTTTCTGCCTGGTTTGCTCTAGATCTTGAGCAAAATTTGGAGTTTGTAAAAACAAAGTTGACCAGGGTGTGTCATTGAACGTCAGACTCCAATTTTCTTATGCCTTCCCCTGTCAAATCCCTTTATTGAACTTAAGCATAGGAATATCAAGATAGAAGTTGCAAATTTTAGTGGATAGCTTTCACAAAAAATGAGGGAGCAAGTTATCAAGCAGCTAATATGCACCTCAAGAGCAGAAAAATGGATTGGGCAGTAATGACAATGAGGTTCCTCCAAGATGGAACCAAAAGTGCCATGTTTACTCAAAGGGATGTCAGTAATGAAATCATGGTAAATCCAAACCATATCCATAACAACACTGCAATTCAGATAATAAAACTTAATTGAATTGAAGGTACTAGGATCAAAAACCCATCTCAGTAGCATCCTCATCACAACCCAAAGTAACAAATTCAATGTATCCTCACTACAACAATGCAAGGACAGAGTATCACGATGTGGCAGCAAATTTGAGAATTCACAAGAAATATTCTCACACATAAGTAACAGGGGCACATCTTCATTGATGAAATTGAGGAGACCCACATGTAGAACATAGCTTATTCCCATTGTCCTTGTTGTTGAAAAGTATGAGCCAAAACAGAAAAGAAAAGGTATCCACAGAGTAATAACCATGCGCTTAACCTCCAACAATAATCCCCAATGGAGACCGTCGAGCAAAACTGCAGTGGAAAAACATTGACATTCGCAATAAGCGTCAATAACCCTTCATAAGAATGACTAATTGACCTTATCTGTAGAAGGTTGGAGCATTGGGTTCCAGTGGTAGCATTTGTGAATGACCCAAATTGGGCATCATTATACTGGGTGAAATTGACACAAATATGACAAGACGCCATAACTTCATTCTTTTGTTTGGTAGTGAAGCCATGTGTGAAGGAATGGAAAATCCGCAGAGGAGGACCAATATTTGTGTAATCTTTGATAGGACAAAGAAGTGAAGGCGGCAGCGGGGCTAAACCCTTGGGCTTGATTTCTGACGGTATGAGATAGAGACCATCGAGCACTACAGCTGGTACATTGATGGGCGACAACAACATAACATTAGTAGTCAGCGATGAATCATGCACATCCGAAGTAAGCAATTCAACAGCTTCCATCGCGTCAACTTCAAATTCAGGGTCCGGATATGAAGCGCTCAGGTTGGAGCCGCTAAGTTCTTTGATCTTATTTCTTCAACTGTGAATAGTATACACTCTTGAGTTCCTGGGTCAATTTCCTTCTCGGCGGAGCTCGTCGATCTGGGAAATGTAGACAAGCCATCTTTAACTCGTACCATATTTTTGATCCGTTGTATGATGGTGAAAAGAGAAGCTTCCAAATGGTCAAAACCATGAGTAAAACCTTCTCGCATCGAAGCCTGGGATCGTCTAAACGCCTCTTCAAGCTCGGTGAATTCAACATCATCTAAATCATCAGCCATTAGGGGGAAAACTCTCAATGAAAGAACCAATGTTATGGTATTAAATGAATGATAATGAGAAGGTAAAACTTCTATTTGATTCAGAAGGAAGTACTCAAACGATTATAGGGAAATACTGCAGATACACATGAAAAGTAATGCAGAATTTAGAGAATAGAAATATCAGAGGGATTGAGGGAAGAACAACAGATGAAGTGACGGCCAGAAGAAGATAGATGTGGGAGAGAGGAGAGACTTCACTAAATTCATTCACACCCCTTTCTAACAACTTTTCCCCTTTTATATTGCTGCATAATCTTCCAATAATTATCACTCTTCAGCTCCATGCTCTGCCAAACGTGAATGCTCAACTTTGGGCTTCTCTTTGATAGCCAATCTAGGCCCATTTCCTTTATACTCATTGCACCATTCAGTTGGAGCTTCTGTTACAACTTCAACTGCATCAGAGAAGAAAGCCAATGTTGGTTCCCAAGAATCTGTAAATAAAACATTTGAAGGTTTCCCTCCTCAATTACAATGCATTCCAAGTTCTCCATGGAATTCTCTCGTGCCTCCTCCTCCTGCATTATTATCGGGTTATCTAGTGTCCTTATATCTCACGCCTGCTTATTGGGGTTGTGCATTACTAGCATGGGTTATCCAGTGTCCTTCTATCCCATGCCTGCTTATTGGGGTTGTGCATTACCAGCATCCTTAAACATAGCACGTGTTTCTTCACAATCTTCTGTGAAAAACCTTTCCCCTAGGTCCTCCTCCAATTCGCTCACCTCGAGGAAGAATTTGAGGGATGGAATCATCATCACTCAAGCCAACTCTCAGAAAGAAAAGCCTTACTCAGAAAATGGTGTTTTGATTCCCAAGACACTAAGAATTGATGATCCAACTGAGGCTGCGAAGAGTTCTATATGGTCAACACTAGGGATCAAGAATGAAAAGGCTAGTTCTCTCTATGGTTGTGTAGGCCTCTTCAAGGCAATTCCATCTAAGGGAAATAATCAGAATCATCATCACATGGTTGAGGTATTACCCGTGCTACAAGTGAACCCGGCAACCTTATCACGATCGGTTGCTTTCCATGAGCAGCAGGCCTAAATGAGAATCACCTTAAGCTACATCACATTCCAATTATGGTCAATATGCAATGGAAAACTATACAATAGAAAAACTTGTTTTTGGTAAAGTAGTTATAGAGTGGCTTTCACAAAATCTGCCATTTGAATCTTTTGAGCTTTGCAGGCAGATTTTGGATGATATGTTTGAGTAAATATTTTGATGTAAATATACATGTGAGACAAGGAAAGGAGAAAAAGAGGTATGAGAAAGTTGGAAAAGAAAATAGACATCTTAGGACTATAAGATCCCCATGGTGCAAAGTAAACTTATAAATCTTTCATCTTCAAAAGCTTGTTTTTTCCTTCTTGGAGATTCTGTGTTCATATAATAGTTTATATGCTTGAGGATGTTGTTATTTGGGTTAGCTTTCATTGTAATAATATGGTATCTGGTTTCCATTTTCAAAAGCAACCTTTAATAGGGAAAGAAGTTTTTTTTTTAAAAAAAACACGTAAATAATTATTATGGCTTTTGATATAACCTTACCCAATACCACAACGTTCCCTATTCATTCCAATGCAAATATATATATATATATATATATATATATATATATATATATATATATATATATATATATATATCTGTATATATGTATATATATATCTTTATATATATATATATATATATATCTGTATATATGTATATATGTATCTTTATATATATATATATATATATATATCTGTATATATGTATATATGTATATATATATAGATATATGTATGTATGTGTATGTGTTTATATATATATGTATGTCTATATATATATATATATATATATATATATATATATATATATATATATGTATGTATGTGTATGTGTATGTATGTATATATATATATATGTATGTATGTGTATGTGTATGTATGTATATATATAGGCTTTGGTTTATCGTTGAAACAAGAAGGAGAAGAAGATTAAAAGTTACCTCTGTTTCCTAGTTTCAAAGTAGAGCAACCACTGCTTGAACTCTCTATCTCTCTCCTCCCCCCCTTCAATTTTGGGTTGAAGCAACGCAATGATAAAAACAAAGAGTATGGTTATATAATGTATGAAGGGCCTGGTCCAAGGAAGAATGGTACTCTCTCTGTTTAAGATGTACTCGAGTACTGTTCCACTACTACTCAAGTATGGTACTCGAGTATGAGAAGAATGGTACTCGAGCATCAGTTGCTAATAATTGTCTAAGTGTATTGTTTCAGCAAAGAACAGGTGTTACTCGAGTATAATGACTTCTATACTCGGGTAGGCTACTCAAGTAATAGCATTGCAGAAGCCCAGAATATGAACTTCTGAGATGATACTCGAGTATAATACTTTGTCTACTTGAGTATACTGTTCGATAGGCTTCTGTGAAAGACATTTTTCTCGTGAGTACTCGAGTAATATAGTAGTAAACTCGAGTATGACCAGTCATCCTCTGAATACCTTGCTGTAACAGTAATCGTAAACTTAAATATTTATCTCCTACATTGACTAACTATTATGTATCTAATGTAGATTAGTTCAAGAAGAATTATAGAGATTATTCAAGAAGGAGATAAAAGATTACAAAAAGAAGAAATTACAAAAAGTGTCAAGGAAGCAAGAAGTTATCAAAGTATTTTGGGAATAATCAAGAAGAAGAGGAAATATTGACGAAGGAAGAACTCACAAAGAATGATTAGTTCAAATTAAATTATGAAGAATGATGAAGAGAAGAGAAGAAGAAGAGAAGAGAAGAAAGAAAGAGTTAAATTATGGAGAATGATTAAGAGAAGAAGAAAGAAAGAAGAACTTGTTAAATGGAATGAGAAAATCATTATACAAGTTTTTAGATTGATTCTAGAAGTCTCCACGATCAAATGGAAGTTGGAATGGCTCAAATCGGAGCTAAAATAAGCTACAATTGCATTCCTGAAGTCTTGCTTCAGCACACTAATGTCATGCTCGAGCACAGTTCACTTCCAGCTCCTATTCTCACAAAAATCCGCTCATGCTCAAGAATAAAAATGCCATGCTCGAGCATGGTGCTCGAGCAGAGGAGATTCCATGCTTGAGCAACAACGATTTTCAGCTACTCTGTTCAGCTTTATTTCAAGCGACCTCTAGTAATTCGATGATATATCTCAAACCAGAAGTTCGATTGAGGTGAAACCACTTTTGTCGGAAACTAAACTTCCAATGCATCATTTTGATATAAAATTCAATCCCAAAGGAGTTCGGATTAGAGAGCTATGATTTTTGAAAGTTGCAAAAAAAATCAACATCACAATCCAGAACCAGCTTCGGTATTTTGAGCATATCTCACAAACGAAAAATCTGATTGAGCTGAAATTGGTGGCATATGAAATGAGACTCACATACCTTTCCAAAAACATCAAAATAGTGAAGAAAAATATCAATTTAAGGAGATATGATGGTTTGAAGTTGACAATCAGTTCAGAACGTTGCAAAAAAAAAAAATTGCTGGTCAAGAACAACCTCCCTTCATCTGATGATAATGGACGAAATACAATGAGTTTGGAGCTTATTCTTCTTGCATTGGAAAGAATACTTGAAGAGCTTTATGAGCATGGGTGGTTTTCCAAAATTGAAGCTATATCGAAGACATTACGCTCACAGGAAATTGACTATTGTACTGTCAATGCTATTACGTTTTGAAAGTCAATAAAGTTTGATATTTGAACAAGATCATGGTAGGCAGTAGCCTGACACTTGAAGGAAGCCTACTCAAACAAGGTATTTGTAATGCCCGAGCATCATCGAACTCAGAGCGAAGAAGTGCAAATTGGACAGTCATGCTCGAGCAGAGCATTTGGCATGCCTAAGCATCATCGAGCCAAAAGAAAAGATTTGTGAATTGAAGAGTCATGCCCGAGCAGAGTGAAAGGCTTGCTCGAGCACCATGCTCGAGCAGAGGTAAAAGAATGCTCGAGCAGCATCGTTGAATTCTCAAGTTCTTGCCTCTGTCTGTGTCTTGCTCGAGCATCAGTGAGTCTGAACATTTTTTTTAACTACTTGTGAAGAAGCTTGCTCGAGCATCAGCAATAATAATCATCTTTTAACTTGTCCAGGAGGAGCTTGCCCGAGCAAGCTTAGTTGGTTGCTTGAGCATAGGGCGATTTTCTATTCTTTTAAAGCATCTCCTCTACAGGTTGCCCGAGCATACTGGTAATCATGCTCGAGCAAGATCATCACTGTTTTCAAAATCACCGTCTCCGAGAATTTAGAAATCTCTCTTATCAATTGATTTCTACTTGCTATACTTCTCAATACTATTAATCATGTTTGTTAGCATGTTTCAGATGATCAAACGAAGGATTAACATTAGATTATCAAAAAGTGAATGATTACGTCAGAGCTCCAACGGTAACTTAAAGCAAGTCACAACGGTAATATTCTAAAAAGCTCAACTGAAGAATTGCTCTAACGGTCGAATGCTATTGGTTAGCTATAAAAGAACAAGCATTCAAACTTCACGAAGACACACGAGCATGCACTTCCAAAATGCTGACATTATGAATATACGCTTAGCTCATACACTTTGTTCTCAATGCTTACATAGCTTTGTTGGAAATTATGCCCTAGGGGCAAGTCATTGTACTTATCAACGATCCCCATATGAATTGGGTAGTCGCAATGTCTTGCTAGAGGCCGCTTGCGACTTGTGGGCTGGTACAGTATTGGCCCGCTGCCAATCTCATGTGGGCTTGCAGGGTCGCACACAAGAATGGCCCAACACGAGCAAGAGTGTCCAGATTCATTGAATCTTAAATGTGTTTAAGATTTAATGAATACTTATTTAATCTAGGTTGTGTGTGTGTGTGTGTGTGTGTGTATATATATATATATTAATAAATTCGAAAATAATAATGATATTATTTATTGATAATAATATTATTATATATGGTATTTAATTTATTTGATAAATTAAATAACTATAATAAATTGAGATATTGTATCTCAGATTTAATTTTCGAATAAAGATATTGCATATCGATTTAATTTGAATTGAGATATCGGATCTCATTTTAAATTAAATATAAGCATATCATATCTTGATTTAATTTATAAATATAAATTAAATCGATGGCCTATTAATTCGGATCAAGTAGTTAGATTAGATCCATTGGATGATTTAATTAATATTATTTAATCCAAATTCGAAATTAATTGATTTAATTTTGAATATTTTAATACGACATATTAGGGTTTTTGGAAACCCTATAACAGATGCTGATCTAGTCGTATTAAACTACGGATGAATTAGACGGCCGAAAAACACTATTAATTCGGATCAAGTAGTTAGATTAGATCTGTTGGACAGATTTAATTAATATTATTTGATCCGAATTAATAGTGTTTTTCGGCTGCCTAATTCATCCGTAGTTTAATACGACTAGATCAAAGATTCATTATAGGGTTTCCAAATTCGAAATTAATTGATTTAATTTTGAATATTTTAATACGACATATTAGGGTTTTGGAAACCCTATAACGAGATGCTGATCTAGTCGTATCAAACTACGGATGAATTAGACGGCCGAAAAACACAAAAAAAAACCCTAGAGCGAAAAAGAGAGAGACTCGAGAACAAGAAGGCGCTAGCACGCTACCGTCAGTGTTCGAGGCCATTCATGTGGATACCGGTAGAGGGAGAGGACACGCGTAGTCTGCTCCTGTCTGATCGAACAAGAAAGGCGTTAGCCCACGTGATCAAAAAGCACAAAAGGATGCCTCCTCATTCAACGCGTACGACGTCTGCGATGCTCGAGGTTCTAGGGTCGAACGCCAACGGAACGTTGAACCCTCCGCATAGGTATGATTCGGAAACCCTAAATCAGATTTAAACGCTATTGAGCGATCCGCCTAAGGGATTCGTAAAAAGTTTTATTCCGCTGCGTGTACGGATCCCAACAAAGGGCATCAGAGCCAACTCAACGTGCGTTTAAATCAGGTTTTGCGTATGCTTTATATATATGATATATATGCTTTAAACCGAATCAAGCATGCTTAAAATCAAAATATAGGATAAACCAATTTTGAAGCATTAATCGTTTATCCAAAAGATCATCCTTTTTCGAAAACATCGCGTTATGAATACGGCTGATTGTCAGTAGCGCGATAATTTAAATCATGAATATAAATTAGAGAATTTATATCATGATAAAAATTAACCATAATATTTTATTGCATAAATGTATGAGTTAAATATATGGTGTGATTTAACTTGTTTGGGTATGGTGAACAATATGGCTCTAGAATTTACAAGTGTTGTATTTTTTTAAATATGGCTGCGAGCCATGCCTATCTCTAAACATTCTCTATGTAAAATTCTCATCTCATCCAACTCCTCGTATATTGAAACGAGGTTTCGAAGTATTTTTCTTTAATTTTATCTAGAGAAGTCCTCTCATTGGCTTGAGAGGATTCTAGGTTAGGTGAGCCATGTTGTGTCACGCTTTGGTTTTGATCCTTGCCTGATTTAATTTAGAAATTATATGATACAATAGGGATTGCACTCATATCATTGATAGATTAATTAGATTAAATAATACCCTCTAAATAAAATCTTAAGTCATAATGCCGTCAATTTAATGAATACTTGTCAAAACCTAGATCACCCATTTGTATGTTCCACCAAAGTGGATGCATCAGAGTTATCTTGGTGAGACGAGAGTGAGTAATGGTGATACTCAATATTCATTAATTGTCTTGACTTAATTGAGATCATCAAAACGGTTTTGGATCTCAAGGCATTAGATGGGATTAAACGTGCGGTCATATGATGATCGAATCCCATAAAGATCTAAGAATTACATTTGATGTAATTGGCAACCGATTTGCCTACCTAAATAACTTAAATTTAAGCGTCACCGCCAAAGCGGACTTAATTTTAAGCCAAATATGGGTCTTAGCCCACTAATTATAATGAGGGTTATTAATTTAGTGGGAGATTATTAACTAACTTTGCATATCCTTTTAATTGTAGAATCATTACGCATAGTAACACCGCAACGCTATCACTACGATCTATCCTTGAGAAGGATAAACCGAATGGGACAAACTTTCTTGATCGGTTTAGAAACTTGAGAATTGTTCTCAAGCGGGAAAGAAAGATTTATGTCCTTGATCAACCCATTCTGACGAGCTCATGGTGATGTTCCAAGAGCTCGGCAAGATGCTTACACGAAGCATATTGATGACTCGTGGATGTAGGATGCCCGATGCTTGCCACTATGGTTCCGAGCTCCAAAGAGATCTGGAACACATGGAGGCTTATGGGATGCTTGTTCATCTCAAGGAAATGTTCCAAAGCAACGAGCAAGGCAAGAGAGGTATGAGACCACGAAGGCCTTACATTCTGCAAGATGGCCGAGGGTGCATCGGTTAGTCCTCATGTTATGAAGATGAAGGGCTACATTGATCACCTTGAAAGGCTTGGATTTCCCATGAGCCAGGAGTTAGCTACGATTTGATCTTGAACTCACTCCCGGATAGTTATGACCGGTTTGTCATGAACTATAATATGAACAACATGGAGAAATCAATCTACGAACGCATGGGATGCTCAAAACAGTGAGCAGAGCATTAAGAAGAAGCCCAGCACTGTTTTGATGGTTCAGAAAGGAAAGGGTATGAAAAAGAAAGGCAAGGGCAAACGAGTGGGTAAGGGCTCAGCTGGTAAGACCACTGAGTCAAACAAACCCGAATCTAAGCCTGCAGCCTGGAAGGCAAAGCCTCCAAAGGATGGAGTCTGCCACTTCTGCAATGAACCTGGTCATTGGAAGAGGAATTTCAAACTCTATCAAGAAGATCTGAAAAAAGAACAAGAAGGATGGCAAGGCTATCGCTTCAGGTATCTTTGTCATAGATATTCATTTTTCTACTTCCACTACATGGGTATTAGATACTGCATGTGGTTCTCACATTTGTATAAATGTGCAGGGTCTAAAGGACAGTAGAAGATTGAAGAAGGGCGAAGTGGACCTACGAGTTGGAAACCGAGCAAGAGTTGCTGTTGAATCCGACCTATCTATGGCATTGTCGTCTAGGCCATATAAATGAAAAACGCATTTCGAAACTCCATAAAGATGGATTTCTTAACTCATTTGATTTTGAATCAATTGATACATGCGAGTCTTGTTTATTAGGAAAGATGACAAAGGCCCCTTTTACTGGACACAGTGAGAGAGCCACTGATTTATTGGGCCTCATACATACTGTGGAGGAATTCGAACACTATTAGATATGGTTCGATCTATGATGAGTCAAACAGATCTTCCACCTTCCTTTTGGGGCCATGCCCTAGAAACATCTGCGTTCACACTAAATCGTGTTCCGTCAAAGGCGGTTGAAAAGACACCATATGAGATATGGACTAGGAAGAAACCCGGTTGTCATTTCTTAAAATTTGGGGATGTGAGGTTTATGTCAAGCATCAAGCCTCGATAAATTATCATCCAGATCCTCAAAATGCCTTTTTGTGGGGTATCCTAAGGAAACTAAAGGATACTATATCTACAATCCCACCGATCACAAAGTGTTTGTTATTCGGAATGGTGTCTTTTGGAAAAGGGTTTATCTCTAAAAGAACCAGTGGGAGTAAGGTGAACCTCGAAGAAGTTCGAGAGTCACAGGACAATGTAGAACCACGAGATGGAAACCGGAGAAGACTCACAACAAGTTGTTGAGCCTACTCATGTAACACAAGACCCACGAAGGTCAGATAGAACACGGCTACGGCCTCGAGAGATATGGATTTCGATTCTTGAAGCCGTGATGTTTTGCTCATTGAGCACAATGAGCCAACTTCCTATCGCGAGGCCATGGTGGGACCCAACTCCGAAAGATGGCTTAGTGCCATGAAGTCTCGAAATGCAATCCATGTACGACAATGAGGTATGGGCCTTAGTCGATCCACCTCAAGGTGTAAAAACCGTTGGGTGCAAGTGGGTTTTCAAAGAGAAAACCGACATGGATGGCAAAGTAAATATCTTCAAGGCACGACGGTTGCAAAAGGATTCACTCAAACTCATGGTGTGGACTATGATGAAACCTTTTCCCCGCTTGCAATGGCCAAATCAATCGAATCCTTCTTGCCATTGCATCATATTATGACTATGAAATATGGCGATGGACGTCAAAACAGCCTTCCTTAACTGAAAGCTCCTTGAGGATGTGTACATGACACGGCTGAGGGTTTTGAGCGTCCGTAGGACTCTCGTAAAGTTTGCAAGCTTCAAAGATCCATTTATGGATTGAAGCAAGCATCTCGGAGTTGGAATCATCGTTTTGATGAAGTAGTCAAAGAGTTTGGATTCATTCAAAACATAGATGAACCTTGTGTTTACAAGAAGGTTAGTGGGAGCACGGTTGTATTTCTAGTGCTTTATGTTGATGACATCCTACTCATTGGGAACGACATTCCTACCTTGCGAGTCTCAAGTCTTGGTTAGGAAAGTCTTTCTCAATGAAAGATTTAGGCGAAGCCACTTACATCCTTGGGATTAGGATCTATAGAGATAGATCTAAGAGGTGATAGGCCTAAGTCGAGCACATACATAGACAAGATACTGCATAGATTCGGTATGCGGGATTCAAAAAGGGTAATATGCCCATGTCTCATGGCATCCATCTCGGTAAGAATCGTGTCCTAGTACACAAGATCAAAGAGACCGCATGAGTAAGATTCCATATGCCTCCGCCATTGGATCTATCATGTATGCCATGTTATGTACTCGACCCGATGTGTCATTTGCCTTGAGTATGACCAGCAGATATCAACAAGATCCCGGTGAGGGTCATGGATCGTTGTCAAGAATATCCTTAAGTACTTAAGAAGGACTCAGGACTTATTCTTGGTATATGGTGGTTTGGAAGATGAGCTCTGTGTAACTGGTTACACAGATGCGAGTTTCCAAACTGACCAAGATGATTCAAGATCGCAATCAGGATATGTATTCCTGTTGAATGGTGGTGCGGTGAGCTGGAAGAGCTCTAAGCGGAGCACTGTGGCGATTCACGCAAGGCGAGTATATAGCGGCATCGGATGCGGCTAAGGAAGCCGTTTGGATCGAAAGTTCATCACCGAATGGGGGTGGTTCCTACCATCTCGGATCCAATTGACTTGCTCTGTGACAATAGCGGTGTTATTGCGCGCACCAAGGAGCCCAGTCACATCAAAGGACCAAGCACATACTCGGGCGATTTCATCTTATCGAGAAATCAATGAAAGAGGTGATATAAACCTATGCAAAGTACCGGAGAAGACAATGTAGCTGATCCTCTTACAAAGCCGCTTGCACAAGTAAAACATGAGCGTCATGTTAGGGCAATGGGAATTAGAGTAATTAATGATTGCACCTAGTGCAAGTGGGAATTTGTTGGAAATTGTGCCCTAGGGGCAAGACATTGTACTTCTAGACAATTTCATTATTTAATAAAGTATTCTCCTTTTAGTTATCTTTTTGTTTGCATGTTTAAATTGATAACTGTATCCCTGGATATGTCTAAAAGATTATCCTAAATGTCCCTCATCATGGATTCCTACATGATGAGTCGCCGGTCTTTGACCTAGTCTAAAGTCACCTTTGACCGGGTGATGATAAAGGCTATGATCGGGATCAGTGATTTTCATGCGGAGGAATGTGAATGGTCAAGATGGGATTTGTCCCTCACATTTGTAGAGAGATAATACTGGGCCCCTCGATGAGTGAGTCTGAGAAATGTATGGACATACTACGATGGAAAGGAGTTTCCATCTCAATTGTTAGACTACTCAAGAATCGAGAAAGTAATGGTCAAGAACAGGAAGTTGACATTTTCCATGCCTCATCCTTGACCAAATTATCGCGTGACAAAAGGGACGTGACATGGTTGTACGATAGGTTATATCGCATAAACAATGACGTTGATCCTCTTACTAAGCCGCTTGCACAAGTAAAACATGAGCGTCATGTTAGGGCAATGAGAATTAAGGTAATTAATGATTGCACCTAGTGCAAGTGGGAGTCTGTTGGAAATTATGCCCTAGGGGCAAGTCATTGTACTTATCAACGATCCCCATATGAATTGGGTAGTCGCAATGTCTTGCTAGAGGCCGCTTGCGACTTGTGGGCTGGTACAGTATTGGCCCGCTGCCAATCTCATGTGGGCCTGCAGGCATAGACGGACCTTGGACAATACAAGGGGGGGCCATGGCCCCCCCAAAAAAAAATGTTCAGAATTTTTTTATAAGTAAAAACTCAATGAATGCTTTTTTATACTTATGTACAAACTTTACATAGTTGCATCCATGTATTTGATAATGACATCGTCTCCTTTCAATTGTCATTTTTTGTCAAAACTATCAATTGTCATTGAACATACATCTTGAACTTCGTATTTTAATACCAAAGAGGTTGAAAAATGAGTTTTTTTTTTCTATATTTATATTTAGCAAGATAATAGTTAATTATATTGTTTAAATTGTTTATAGATTATTTGGAAAGCGATAAAATCTCTGAATAGCTCAATACTTTTATTATAAATCTGAATATTTTAAAAATATTATATAATCATAAAATTTTTAATTAGTTATATATATACATTTGGCCCCCCCAAATATTTATCTCAAGGTCCGTCCCTGCCTGCAGGGTCGCACACAAGAATGGCCCAACACGAGCAAGAGTGTCCAGATTCATTGAATCTTAAATGTGTTTAAGATTTAATGAATACTTATTTAATCTAGGTTGTGTGTGTGTGTGTCTATATATATATATATATTAATAAATTCGAAAATAATAATGATATTATTTATTGATAATAATATTATTATATATGGTATTTAATTTATTTGATAAATTAAATAACTATAATAAATTGAGATATTGTATCTCAGATTTAATTTTCGAATAAAGATATTGCATATCAGATTTAATTTGAATTGAGATATCGGATCTCATTTTAAATTAAATATAAGCATATCATATCTTGATTTAATTTATAAATATAAATTAAATCTTTGGATGATTTAATTAATATTATTTAATCCAAATTCGAAATTAATTGATTTAATTTTGAATATTTTAATACGACATATTAGGGTTTTGGAAACCCTATAATGATCTTTGATCTAGTCGTATTAAACTACGGATGAATTAGACGGCCGAAAAACACTATTAATTCGGATCAAGTAGTTAGATTAGATCTGTTGGACAGATTTAATTAATATTATTTGATCCGAATTAATAGTGTTTTTCGGCCGTCTAATTCATCCGTAGTTTAATACGACTAGATCAGCATCTGTTATAGGGTTTCCAAATTCGAAATTAATTGATTTAATTTTGAATATTTTAATACGACATATTAGGGTTTTGGAAACCCTATAGATGTTGCTGATCTAGTCGTATTAAACTACGGATGAATTAGACACTAAAAACACAAAAAACCCTAGAGCGAAAAGGGAGAGACGCGAGAACAAGAAGGCGCTAGCACACCGCCGTCGTGTTCGAGGCCATTCGTGTGGATACCGGTAGAGGGAGAGGACACGCGTAGTCCGCTCTGTCTCGATCGAACAAGAAAGGCGTTAGCCCACGTGATCAAAAAGCACAAAAGGATGCCTCCTCGTTCAACGCGTACGACGTGCTGCGACGCTCGAGGTTCAGGCGCGAACGCCAACGGAACGTTGAACCCTCCGCATAGGTATGATTCGGAAACCCTAAATCAGATTTAAACGCTATTGAGCGATCCGCCTAAGGGATTCGTAAAAAGTTTTATTCCGCTGCGTGTACGGATCCCAACAAGCTTATCATAGAGAGTGAAATGATTTGTATTGTACTTCAGTGATTATTATTCATCTGCTCTGTGAGAGAGTCTAAACACTTATTTGATTATCTGTTTAGAGATCAAATCTCAAGGTTGTGGAACCTTTGAGTGTGGGTGTACAATTACAACTTGTAAGGGGGAGTGAGTCCTAGTGTGAAAGGATCATCCTGAGTATAGAGTCGGTAATTGTATTCTTACAGTGCGTAAGAGGATATCTCGGAAAGAGATTGTAAAGGCTACACAAGTGCCCGACTAAACTTATGAGGTTGTAAAGGCTTTTCTCTTGTGCCTGGTTAAACAAGGAGATAGTGGATTGAAAATCTCAAGTGGAGCTTGGGGACTGGACGTAGGTCAAGGATTGGGCCGAACCAGTATAAATCTCTATTTTCATATTCTCTTCCCTAAACTCTTACATTTCAGCATATTTGTTTTGAATGACTGTCTATCGGTTTATAAATTATTACTGTCATTCAAACCTCCTTTAGTAAGTTGCGAAAAGATTTTCTAAGTTTTCAAAAGTTTTATCCGACACCCAATTCACCCCCCTCTTAGGTGATAGTCAAGTCTAACACATTTAATATCTTTGGATATTCTTGTATTTAGTGATTATTATTCATCTATTCAGTGAGGAGTTTAAACACTTGTTATCATATTATTTTTTAATCTCAAGGTAGAGGTACCTTGAGTGTGGGTGTACGATTACAGCTTGTAAGGGGGAGTGAATCCTAGTGTGAAAGGATTAATTCGAGTATAGAGTGTGTAACTGTATCTGTGATTGTGAGTTAGTGAAAAATCCTAGAGTATCTAGGAACTGGACGTGAGTCAAAGAGTTGGACCGAACCAGTATAACCTCTCTGTGTTATTATCTCTTTCGTTGTCTCTATTTTATCATTCTCCAGTTTTACTCGTGAAAATTTTTGAAATCCCCTATTCATCCCCCCTCCAGGTGATATTCCACTTTCAAAATAAACTTGGATTCAAGCTCAGCGAATAAAAAACAACTTTGTTTTAGAAGTATCACCTGCTACTTCCAATAGACATTCAACGATCATATTTAAGATGCTCAACGGGCCGGGGAGAATATGCTCAATGGTAAAATGCTCTTCATTAATTATAAATAGAAGATCATTCAAAACATAAGGAAGAGAGCCTATGCATACAATGGTGATATACATATATTATGAATCTTCTTGGGTCGAAGCTCTACAAGCATACTCACACCTTGTACTTCAGTGTCAAAAATTATATACTCCATAGAGAGAAGTATGCTTTCATTGTAATCACTTTATCCTTGTAAAATTTCTACAAGTTTGGGGTTGTGAATCAAAAACTTATTGTAACCTTACAAGCTGTGAGGGAGAGTGATTCTCAAGGACAAGATTAAGCTTGAGGTTGTGAAAGTTCTAAGTACTCGTGAAACTTAAGGGATTATAAAAGGTTTTTTTGTGCCCAGAATAATTAAAAAAAAAAGTGTATTAGAGGGAATACGTGGAGGCAAAATAATATTATTTTTATTTAAAATTATGCTAATATGTTTTATAATTATAAAAAAATTTATGAAAATATTTTTTATTTTAAATTAGTTTCAAGAAAATATGTTTTCCTAATTAATATTTTTAGTTAGCTATAAAAATAATTTTTATTATTATTTTATATTAATATATTTTTTAGTTATAAAAAAAATATTTTTTACATTAACTTAATTTTTTGATAATATATTTTTAACTATAATAAATTTTGCATAGTAATATATTCTTACTCTAAATTGATTTTATAGTAAAATATTTTATTAGTAATAATATTTTTTATCATATACATTATTAGAATATCATATAAATTATAAGAGTAAAATGGTCTGAAATTTTATGTCCCCACCAAAACCTCTCAATTTGGAGGGGAGGGGATGAAAATTTTGGATCACCTCCCCTCTAAATTTTAAACAAAATGAAGGGAGAGGAGCATTTACCCTCCCCGGGATTCCTGAACCTAAAATCAAACCCGCCTTAGGCCCTATTTGGATCGAAGAAAATATAGGAATGAAAATGAAAAGAGTGGAACGGAACGGAAAATATTTTGCCTCAATGAAGTTGGTTCGCATTAAGAAAAAAAAAAGGTTGATAGGAAAATTTTAGTTTGGTTGGAAGAAAACAATGTAGAAAAATGAGGCAAAATATCATTTTTGTTGTAAAATATAAAATATTATTTTAAACCACCAACTCACAGTGCATACTCAAGTTGAGTGTGCACTCCTCCGTCGCTCCTCCTCCGTTTTCCACCATTGTCTGCCATTTTTTAGACAACTAGCAACCTAAGAAAAAGACCAGAGAGAGTTTAGAGTCGTGAGACAAGGGAGACCAGATCAAAAGGGAAGTGGACACAAGAGTTGGAGAGAACCATCGACGACATTAAGAGTTGGAGATTAGCTAGAGTTGCATCGCGGATTGAAGACACACCAGAAGCTCGCAATGCAAGGGAGAGCCTATACCAGTGAATTTTGTTCTCTTCTTCGTGGATTGAAGACACACAAGAAGCTCGCAAAGGGTAAGTTCGTCTTCTTCAATTTTCTTGATTGGCTGGAAAATGTTTCCCACCAAAATTGGAGGGAACCCATTTTCCCATATATAAGGGAAAATTCTCCTGCCGTAGGAAAATGTTTTGCTGGGAAAATGTGAACCAAACAATGGAAGCCGATAAAAAATTCCTATTTTCCATTTCTTTTCTCTTATTTACACTGAAACCAAACGGGTCCTAAAGTCGTCCATTAAATGTAGAGGAAACAGTTTTTTCTGATTTTGTGCCTGGGAAAAGTTATGAGAATCAGAATTTATGTTTGTTAACTCATTTTATTTTTATTCTAAGAATCAGAATTACGTTTGTTAATACATTTTACTTTTATTTATGTAATTTTTGTATTCAAAAAATTATTTATGTGGTGGCGGTGGCAGCGGCGGTGGCGGTGGGGGGTAGTAGTGGTGGTGGTGGCGGTGGCAGCGGCGACAGCGGTCATGGTGGTGGCGGTGGCGGTGGTGGCGGTGGTGGCGACGGTGGTGGTGAGGTGGGGGTGGTGGCAGTGGTGGCGGTGGGGAAGGTAGTTGATCTGTCGCTTAGGGTGATTGGAATTTCTTCGCTTCGTCAATGTCACAATCGAGGAAAGGGGAAGAGAGAAGGGGAAAAATAGATTCTGGCTTTGTGGCCTAGAATAGAGAAGCAGAAATTGTCTGCTTCTTTTTTTATTCCCCAGCACAAAAAAGAAACCGGTTCATCCCAGGAACAAAAAAGAAAAATCGGATTTACCAAACACAATTCCTATCCAATTTTGTTCCTAAGAACAGAAACTAAGAAAAAACTCATTCTGGAAGCGTTACCATGCACACCCTAATAGGACATTTGTTATCCCTAGCAGTGTTGTCAAAAACTAGTGTAAAAACTTACGTCTTTACTAGGGTCATATGTGCTAAAATGCAAGTAAAAATTGTCATGAGTAGAAACTGTTAAACCCCTACCGGCCTCGCCCTTTCGGGTGGCGGGTTAGAGGGATCTTTTCAACCTTATTACCTTTCTCCTGTTAATTAGTCCTTTTAATATACATCAGAGTATGCACAACAGAGCATATGATCGGTTTGGACAACTTACATTATACTGGTAAAGGTACATACAAAATCACAAAGTACTCCCCGTAGGGTTAAGGGTACAATCGTCCAAAATAAATATTGAGCAGTAAGTACAAATTATACTGTCATTCCAGAAACAACTATACAAGAAGTGATAGGGCATCCCCTATTTTCTCCAGTCTCTGCATACCGTGCCCTTACCTTCTCAACCGTCCAATCGGCCTCCTCCTCTTACCTGTATCTTCCAGGTGAACTGGAGTTCAAAGTTGAACCCCAGAGTAACTGTTAAACTCAAATACAATATGTATGCAATGCATGTAATGCAAATCACAATCAAGAACATAAACATGGCATGTACTCCGTAGGACCGCCTGGTCAAGACAAGCCCCCGGGCTTAGCGCGCAAAAGGCCTCAGTAGTCAGGTGGCCAACCCCAACCACCTAGCCTAGGGCCTCAGTGGACACCTATAACACAGTTATATAGGCTCCACCTAGCCTACATACCTCGGGCCTCAGCAGACACCTATGAACACACAGTCACATAGGCTCAACCTAGCCTACATGCCAAGGGCCTCAGTAGCACCCCTATAGGTACTACCTAGCCACCATGCCACAGGCCTCAGTAGCACCTCTACAGGTACTACCTAGTCTGCATACCTTGGCTTCAGCAGTAACTATAGAACACAAAGTCCTATAGATACCACCTAGCCTACATCCACAATCATGATAAAACATAACATACAAGAGCCACATAGAGTATGCAAGTTTACAGTTACTACCTGGCACGCCTTGCAAATAGCAAACTGCTCTCTTGACGTTAAAGATATGTCCCACACATGCTTTCTTCCTAAATACAGAAAAAAATCATGCTTTCAATCATATATACAACTTTACTCCAAATTCCATGAATTTCGCCCAACACCAGATTTCCCAGAATTTATGACCCAACTTCACTGATTTTTAATAAATTCTAGAAAACTCTTATTAACATGAAATAAGCGGAAATTGAACCCTTATAATGTATAGTTTACCATAAAAATAATTCCCAATCTCTTATGGGTTCATATTCTTTTATTATCTGCGAAACAGAGACGCTGGTCCAGAGAAAAGTCTAGGTTTTTAGGTCATTGTCAACTTAAGATAATTCTCGGTAGAAAACTCCCAATGACACAAAATATTATACCAAAATGAAGCCCCATATGTCTACTTGCACCATGAAAAATATCAGAGCAAACGGAATCCATTTACTATTTTAAATCCGTTGATGAACAAACGCTGCCAAGAAATCGTAAGAATCGGCAGATTTTCGTATATTAAAGACTTAATCTTTTTGAGTTTAGAAAAAGGTGATCTCCCTTTTCCCCACACAAAAAAACATTATGGATCCATTTATAACCTTAAAAACATGATAATCCTACTGCAAACTCACGAAAATACCATAGGGCAAAAACTAGAGTCTCCGAGTCGTCGGTTAGAGAACTTACCTCGGTATTTCGGTTGCGTATAGCCTTCTTCACCTCCTAACCTTGATCTTCAGCTGGACCCTCCTCTTCCTCTTCTTGTATTCATGCTAGGCAAGTGGAGAATGAAGAGAGGAGTGCCCTTTATATAGACCTCAAGGGTGAAGGCTATTATCCAACTTTGGTTATTGTCCATTGGTTAAAAGGGTGCTTCAGGTTTAAATATAATCTATTTACTTGGTTCTCAAGGGTTCTAGAGAACTCTTTTGGGCAGATGGGTGGCGCATTCCAAGGCCAAAAATAAGATCCCAAAATTGCCCCTGATAGTTGTCTCTCGAATTGCTAGTTGTAGGTTTTTGGCTAAGGGGTAAAATGGTTATTTGCACTTCACTTCTTCCAACCCGCGGGACCCACGTGATCTTCCCTAGGATGTGTCATAATTACCCTTTTAGAGTCTTAATTACATGTCATTCCATTGTCACGTCGGATTTAAATTATGTGGTCCAGATTATTTCTGAATATTTTATTCTTTCTCTATCTTCATAATTACATGATGTGACCATTTTTCTTTTTCTCCAAGACACTTTCTCTCTCTCCTGGCCCACCAGAATTTCGTCTTCTCCCTGTATCTGGGGGTCTGGGCCCGACTCCGGGAAGTCCTAACCGGTCCCGCTCGGCTACCTTTTGCCTGTCACACTTTTCCTAGTAACTCGTGCTACTTAGTTGGACTTGTGTGGGTCGGATCATCAACACCTTCTCTTTCCTCCTCGTTTTCTTCAAAAACGCAGGGGACCCTTACCCATCCAAGAAATATCATCTGCATATTTCTTTTAGCACCTTTGTGCTCAGCTAATTGTCCCAAACCTTAGGGCATAGCTAAATGGTATTCTTACCAACCAATTAACATCGTATAAGTGTTTTTGTGCCCTTCTGCACTGTCACTTTAATTCCTATGGTCTTTGAGCTCTTGATCCGAATACTCATGCAAACAGGAGTGCAAAATGTCATAAAATATGTCAAGAGGGTACTTAAAAATCCCCCAAACCAAATGACCAAAGTACCCTTGCAAAAAATCCTCTTAACTTGACTTATTTTGCAAGTTTTGTTGATTTTTCTCTCTCCTCCTTGTCTTGCACGAATTTTAAGCCATTTCTCTCCCTTCATGATGACTTGATTTGACCTCTTGCACCTGTAATCATGAAGGGACACGTGTCATGCTCTTATTGGTCCAACACAAAAGTAGTTTTTTCCCTTGTCATGATGACGGGACACGTGTCATGATTTTATTGGACCAACACAAAAGTATGTCATCATTAGTCATCATGACCTTACTTTATTATAGTTACTTTATCGGTGTCTACTCGGGATCCTGCTCGGGTTTTACTCGAGATTGGGACACGAATGCCGAGACACGACAAACAACGCCACATAGTGGTATTTCCTCAAAAACGCAGGGCATACCCAACTACCCTGAAAATGCTATATACTAACTTGTACCGACATATTTTCACTTAACTAATTGTCATATACCTTAGGACATAGTTAGGTGGCATCTTTTCCAATCAAACTTACTTCGTATAAGTCTTCTGTGCCCCTTTTCCATTAGCACTTTAATTCCACGGCTTGAACATACTAGGTCTACTGACCCGTATAGCCGAGTTACTTAGTCCCAGAGAGGCTTCCTAACTCTCAACATACTTGGGACTCTTCCTGAACTGGGCTTAGTCGTCTGCCTACTTCAGGCTTATTCCTAGTTCTCGGGGTTCAGAATTCGAGGTGTTACAGAAACTGGTAAAAAATCTACTCAAACACTTAAAAACTGTAAAAACTTACGTTTTTACCGTTTTTATTTTAACAAAAAAAAGGATGAATTTTTTTTTCCTCGAAAAATGATGAAAAGTTGAAAACTCTATTTCCATCGTATATCTTGGACTCGGGATTACTGGAGAGTGGAGTCTGGATAGTTATATATAGTTGTTAACGTATTCCCATAGTTATAAATGTAAGTTTTTTTTTAATGTTTTATATAGTTATATGACTTATATCTTTTAAATATGAAGTTGTTCATTAAATTTTGAGTAGTGATTTATAATTTTTTTCCATATACATATATATATATATATATATATATATATATATATATATATATATATATATATATATATATATATATATATATATATATATATATATATATAATTTTGAACTCGTAGAAAGTAGAAACTTTACGTCTCTTGTCGTTTCTACGATTTACGTTTCTACTACCCCTTTCCGTGTCTACGTAGAAACTCGATTTTTACAATATTGATCCGCAGTCATCAGGGGTGTAAAAAAAAATTAAAAAAGACACCCAATAATGCTTTTAGTTTAGATTTAACATTTAAGACGCTTCATTGCCAATTTCCACAGCAATACGGGCCGAAATCTTTTCAGACTATTCTCAGATTTTCCTCCAAGTGTACGGCCTGTTTTGCAGGGAGAACTAACTCAGAAATTTCTTTTAAAGCAGCCGGAATTCCTATACACTTTTTTCGATGCTAATATTCCATATGTCTTAATTATAATTTGTAATTCATTTCTACTTAATTTTCCATCACACACATGTACCCCACTAGCAACAAATGCTTTCTATTTTAATTTGGTTAAAGAAACATTGGGAAACACGGAAAAATGAAAAGGTTGTTCCCATATAATTTTGCATCTTTTAACAAGTCTTTCTTCTTCTGTGTGTGTGATTATTAATATTCCGTAATTAAATTAAAAGAAAACCAAGTGCATTTTTACCATCTATTTTCTAATTTTATTATATATACACATCTCACTTTTACACATGCTCCTTTTGATCTTATCTAAATATATTGTTTATAGTCAACAACAAGTTACCTAGGTGGCAATGTCACATGTTATACTTGGATGAGGTACCCAGTTCAAATTAGACCCGAGGTTGAAATATTTGTGCGCAAATGTTTAAATTATATGGTAAAAAATAAAAATAAAAATGTATATTTAAGAGTTTCATCAGTTGTGTATAATAAAAAAAAAAGTTTTAGTTTAATTCTAAATATAAGGTTTTATTACTTTTTATACATATTAAATTTTTATTTCTCATATTTATCTATATTAAATTTGTATTTCTCATAATACCTATACTTATTTAGGCTTTTTATCTATTAATATTAAAATTTAATAATTTGATGATTGGGGTATTTTTAGGAGAGAGTCACAAGTTCTATACATTTTAATCACAAATAACTAACTTACCTACTTTTCTTAATCTCTTTGAATCACTATTTCGATCCCATATGACACCTTTTGAAAGGTACTTTTGATCATTTTTACAAGACATGATATTTATAAGAAGTAATAAATATTTATTTTTCATGTATGCCTATATTTAATAAGGGTAATGAGATAAATTAATATTTGATGTTACTTTAATTGTTCTTATTTGTATGAATTAGCTGGCTAGAAGCAACTTGTATTTGGGGGTAGAGAAGTGTTAAGAAGACTTGATATTTAAAAACGGAAAAATGTATAAAAGATTCAGAGAGACATTGCTATGAAATTACACAAGAAGTAGGCCTGGTCCCATAAAGTGATGGGTGTCTCTGTTAATATAGCAGCCTAGATTTGTTAACAAATTTCTACACACACACACATATATTAAATTAATAAAAGTGCTACAAAGCACACATGTATGTACATATGAATAAGTCACAATTTTGTTAACAAATATTCTATTCACAATTCGTCTCTATCTGTTCATATTTTTCTAACAGTAGAGTTCCAGTCTTCCCTTAAAGATCTCACCAAAGTCTCCCATTGAGTTTCGGAGAAAGTTCCCCACCCTTAAGTTATAAGACATTGAATCTTTCACTTAACATATCCCCACTTTCTTATATCCATTCAAAACAACTTATCATTACTTATATATGCTTCTCCTTCAGTTTCTTTCCAGGAAATCAATCTGCAATCTCCCATTTACCCTTCCATTAAGTCGTTGAGGCTTCAATTTGAAGCCAAAACCCATACATCTATATAAATAAACACAGAGTTTCTCCGTCAGTCACAGTGAGCTCTAGCTCTGCATGACTCTTCAAACAAAAATGGAGAAAATTCTCAAAGAAGCCAATTTTCTTAAGTTTTTCTCTCTCATGGACTCTTCCTCTGGGATATCAAAACAAGGGGTTTCCTCCCTTTTCTCTTTCATCACTTCCAATCTCTCTGTAACTCATCATCATCATCGTCTTTGTTGTCGTGGTCGTCCTGTGGTGCTGATGTGAAGAACCCTAATTGCAGAACCCAGAATGAACAGAGTCCAAATCACAAGGTGAGATTAAGCAGAGAGGAAGTGATAATGGTGATGGGTGAATTGGGACTGATCAGTGCAGAATCAGATGGAGAAGGGTTAGAGGAGGAGATTGGGGAAGAAGAGATTGAAGCATTGTTTGAGAAAGAACAAAGTTTTGAGGAGTTGAAGGATGTGTTCGAGGTGTTTGATGAAAATGGAGATGGCTTCATAGAAGCAAGAGAGTTGCAGAGAGTGCTAAAGTGTCTGGGAATGATTAGAGATGTTAAAGAGTGTAAGAGAATGATTTGTTCTTTTGATCTGAATGGAGATGGACTCATTGATCGGCCTGAGTTTGTCAAGTTTATGGAACAGAGTTTTATGACTTAGATGATAAGCCAAACCAATAAATTTCATCATGTGAGTTTTCTTTTTCTTTTTTTAATGTATTTGATTTTTTTTCCTCAGAATGTATTCGAATATTGATTGATGCATCTTACTCTGAATTTCATGTTAATATTTTTTAGAGACAAATAGTGAAGCTTGAAAACACAGTTAATGAGTTAGACAGTATGGTTAACCTATCAAGTACTATGAAAATTTATAGAGTCAAACTTGTTTTAAAACATGGATAACGCGTTAAGTATATAACTTAATAAGTTAAAATAGAAGATTAAAAGTGAAAAACTAGTTTTTGACAATACAATTAACATGTTAGATTGGGAGATTAGCTAACCTGTTAAGTGGAAACTAAATCTGAAATATAAAATAGTTTGGATTGCCTTCTAACTTTTGTAGAACTAAATTGTGATAACTCTATTTTTTTTACTAACCATTGAAAACCAATTTTTCATGTAAGAATTAAGTTCTCTCTTATATATACAAGAAATATTAGGATTCAAAAAGACTAAATTTGGTCATTTTGTCATGTAATTTACAATAAGCCCTCCAAAACAATCTTTCTGTTGATTTTGTTATCGTCAAATTAAGATAATTCAACAGTATTTTCTTTTCTCTTTTTAATTTCTATTTTTTCAGTAAATTGATAATTTCTTTTAAAAATACCTCTTGGAACGTTTTTGAATCATAAATGCTCCCATAATTAGTATTTATGAAAAAAGTTTTTACGCATTCCAACACCTACGAAGCGTGACATATGAAGCATTTCCGAAACGTCTCCATTAACAAATCCACATCCTTGGACCTGGCTGTAATTTTTCCATTAACAAATCCACATCCTCATCTGATTAGGAGGAGCATTTAGTTCGAGAGATCATATGAGAATTGAGAACTTTTTTATTGTTATGAATATTAATTATGTAAATGTCTATTGATCTAAATATAATCCTCACTACTAGGAAAAAAAAGAAGAAGAAGAAGACTTTTTAGACCTATTAAGATTAACTTTTTAGATAGGGTTTAGGTCTGGGACAGGTTTAAAAAGTCTTTCCTTATTATTACCAAACTTACAATCAGTCTTAAAAATTACTCTTTAATACCAGTTGGTTAAACGATTGGTCTTAAAAAGTTTTAATTTATAATAAAAAAAAATGCCAACTTTTTAGAGTAGGTAATTTCATACCCGGTATAAAAAGTAGGCAAATTTTTTTTTTAGAAACATGTATGTTTTATTTTGTTTGACAGAAGCTTTGTTAAATATTAATATATCTAAAAGTTAATATATGCAATATAAATGCTACAAATAGCTCTAAAAATGTAAAATTCAATCGATATAAAAAATAATTATAACTAATAACCATGAATTTAAGCTCCATATTGTAACACCCCCTTCGTTTACACATCATACATCACGTCATATAACGGAATAAAAGCGTGTAATACCGTTTGAGTGTAGAATACTGATATAATAATCTTATCTGGCTATGTATAAATCAAAAACAATCTTCCTCGGGATCATTAGAATTTATAATCCAAAATTAAGATTTCATTACTGTCTAAAATCTCTCATCCAACAAAATAATATAATACAATTTAATTATAAATAACCATTCCAGATTCACCACCCAGCAGCATTCAGTTATGCCCTGCGTCCATCGTCTTGCCCATAGAGCTCTATTCACCACTGTGACCCTTTCCTGAACTTTTAGGCAAGTCTGTGATTTAAGTTGAATCCCAGAGTAATAAGTTAATCTCTTATGCATAGCGTAATCAGTATATGATAGCTAACCACAAATCGAAAAAATTACATAGCATTTAGCAAACAACACACACAGCAACATCAAACAGCATATTAACACATGCAACATTAACTGCGAAACACATGACCCTATAAGTCCTGAATCCACAGCGCTAGGAAAAACAAGCGGATCATAAGAATAATCCACAGCAATTGAATGCAAACAAACGTGTGTCCCAGACATGAATCCATAGCCATGGTATAGTCAAGCATACGCGACATAACATAGGAGATCATTAAAGTTACTACCTATTTGCTCAATAACAAAAATACGTTCAGGCACTTGGACAGCTCCTGGATATTTGCAAATCCCTATAATTACACAATGGTAGACAATGTTCATTACTTTATATCCAAGCATAGTAAATAAGTTCCTATTATCATTTAGAACTCCTTACATTCTTCAAACAACAAGTGGTCTAATATTGACCATAAGTCCTTTCATTTTCAAACCTTGACCAGAAATTTCAGAATTGTCACCAAACTTTTAAAATTCATAATTAATTGTACAAAAATCCAATTAAGGTGATTAATTACAAAGGATATGTGATGCTTGACATGTCTAATTTTAAAGAAAAATATACCACCAGTAGTCAGAAAAAATCAGTATCATTCTAATATAATTAAAATTACTCTAGTGCTCAGATTGTACTTCTAGAACTATGAGTCAACTTCAAAAATTCACATCTCATTGCACAAAACTCTAAAATTAATGAATTATTATTTTTTGTCTACTTTAAATCTGAAAAATTTCATAGCCTTTGGACACCATTTAGGATGTGCATGGTAACGCTCCCAAAATGTGTTTTTTGTTAATTTCTGTTCCCCGGAACACAAATGGATGAGAAATCTGTTTGGTAAATCCGGTTTTTTTTTTGTTCCCGGGATGAACCGGTTCAATTTTTGTGCTGGAGAATAAAAAAAAAAGCAGAAAATTCATGCTTTTTTCTATTTCTGGGCACAAAATCAGAATTTATTCCTCAACCTACAACCTCTCTTCTTTCTCTCGAAAACCTTTCGCAGTGTCAACTACCCTCCCCACCCCCACCGCCACCGCCGCCACCACCCCCACCGCCACCGCCGCCACCGCCACCACCACCCCCACCGCACCACCACCGCCGCTGCTGCCGCCACCGCCGCCACCGCCACCACCGCCGCCGCCCCACCTCACCGCCACTACCACTACCACCACCACCACAACCGCCGCCGACACCACCACCCCCACCTCATCGCCACCACCACCACCGCCACCGCCGCCACCACCACCACCCCCACCGCCACCACCACCACCACCCCGACCGCCGCTGCCACCGCCACCACGACCACCACCGTTGCCGCCGCCACCACCACCGCTGCCTCCACCACCGCCACCACCATGGCCGCCCCCACCGCCACTGCCACCACCACCACATAAATAATTTTTTGAATATAAAAATTACGGAAATAAAAATAAAATGTGTTAACAAACGTAATTTTGATTATCGGAATGAAAAAAAATTGTGTTAATAAACGTAATTCTGATTCTCAGAGTAAAAATAAAATGAGTTAACAAACGTAATTCAGATTCTCAGAACTCTTCCCAGGCACAGAATCAGAAAAAAATGTTCCATCTCAGAAACTGTGCTGGGAAACAGAATGGTTGCCATGCACAGCCTTACTTATCGAAAAACAGTTCATAAGCCATCACAGAATCTCAATTCTAATAGTTTTGTAATTTATGCCTAATGTTTCCAAAAATCATTTCCATCCTTCACCCCATAATTTTTCATTTTGAATATTTTGGAAACATCAAAATCAAAAAAATACTTTTGTTTCCTCTGTGCAGTTCAGGCCGAAACATGATATACTAATGAACACAAACAACTTCCAAGTTTTCTTCACAAATACCATGATTTTAGTCTTAGGTTGTCCTCTAGCTTGTTATTTAGGCTCTTAACACATTTTTAACCATTTGGACAACATTTCCCTTTAGGAATACATACTTCCAAAATTCCAAGAAATCAAAGAAGAATAGATTCCATAGCCAATAGCAACAAAAGTAGACACAATAAGCTAGAATAATCACTTACTTGAACTCGGGCTTCTTGTATTTCTTGCACTTCCTTCTTCCTTTGCATCCTTAGGGTTTTAGCCTTGTCTTCACAACCACCATGCAAGAAGACTAATTAGGGCTAGAGATTTACACAAGAAGAGAAGAAGAAGAGGTAGTGATTATGACAGGGTTTGGAAGTGTCTTGTGTCTTATATGGCTTGGAGAACAAGCTCTTCGGTCCCCCTTGAGAATTAACCAAAATACCCTTACATTTACTCACATATAAGGTCAATTATGTCAAACTTCTTGAAGCTTCCTTCTCTCTCTCTCTTTCTCTCTGTTGAAATTAAAGGCTTGTTGGGGAAGTTTGTGACTCATCAACTTGCCATTAATGCTTATACTTAGGTGTCCCTTTTACTAGTCAACATTTTTCCCTAAGATGACACATGTCATTTTTTATATAAGGATGAATTAATTGCATGATTTTAGCATGTAATACAGACGTAGCTTCATGATCCTTCTTCCTCCTTCTCTTGGCCAAAATTCTTGGCTTGTTGACCAAGAATTTGAGTCATCATTTTGCATTAAATGGCCATGCATATGTGTCCATAACCAAGTCAACATGTTTCCCCTTGAAGACAAGTGGCAATTTCAAGTACATAATGCATTAAATGCTTGTCAAATCCATTTAACTTCTTAAACAAGCTTGATATGCTTGGAGAGCAAGTTGGACATGTGCCACCTTTCTATTTAGCTAATACAAACGTAGCTTTTTTACTTGTCATGATGAGGGACACGTGCCAAAATTTCATTGCGCCAACACAAAAGTATGTCATGATGAGAAGACACATGTCACATTCTTATTAAACAAACACAAAAGAAGTATCATCATGGGTCATTATGACTTACTTTATCAAGGTTACTTTAATAAAGTTACTTTAATCAATACTTGCTCAGGATCCTACTAGGGTTTTACTCCAGATTACAACACGCATACCAATACCGCCAAATGACAATTGTCTAGAGTGTATGAGTGGGCCTCCACATGGCACCAAATACTAGTGTCATTTCCTTAAAAACACAGGGTACACCTATGTGCCCTAGAAATGCCATGTGCGTCATTATATTGGCACACTTCACTCGACCAACTAACCCATTCTTTATAACATAGCTGGGTGGCATCTTTCTACCAACCCAATGGCACCATAAAAACATTTTTCTCCCTTCAGCATCGACACTTTAATCCTACGACCTATGCATACTAAGTCCTTTTCCCAGTATGGCCAAATTACATAGTCCCCAAGAGCTATTCTATCTCTCGACACCACTCTTGGGACTCTTCTCGAATTGAGCTTAGTCGTTTGCCTGATATAGGCTTATCCTCAAGTTTCAAGCCCAAAATTCAGGATATTACACATATTATCATATAATTATTGAATATTAATTCCAGAATTTGTTTTTTCAAAGTTTAGTTTTTTTCCTTGCATTTTCTTCACCTCTAAAAGAGTTATATGATTTTTTTTTAGTGTTGGCCTATCCATACCACCACATATAACAACACATACCAGACACTTCTCAAGAAATGAATATTGGTTTGTTTGACATTCGTCTAGCCTCTATACTATTATGTATGCATGTCTTGTGCAAATTTCCATTGTAGATGAACCTTGTGAAATATATGGTGGTGTTACAAGGCTTGGACTGATCACAACCAAGTGACTAATGTAAATGGAAGAAATCACCAAGAGGGGGGCGAATTGGGGATTTCAAAAATTCTTTTTCAAACACCCAAAACTGGAGATATCAAAACAGGGTAAAACAGAGATAGAGAAGAAGAACTAACACAGGAAGATTTATACTGGTTCGGTCTTAACTCTTGACCTACGTCCAGTCTCCAGACACTCTGGGATTTTCACTATCACTATGATCAAGTACACACTTTGTACTCGAAAGTTATCCTCTCACTAGTGTAACATCCCGTTTTCCAAAAGCAATATAATTTTTTTTTTTCATCAGAGTAGAGCACCGGAGCAAGAGTTTAACTGATATATATATTCAAAATGCCCACTGGCTAATTACAACAGCGATACAGTAACCGAGTATTTCAAAAGTGATGTACAACAACAAAAGGAAGGCTTCTGCTGGAACATCAAAAGGGAAGTCTTCAGCTGGATCTTCTATGCGGTCTGCTTGCCTCTAACCTCGGTCCTCGGTCCTCCCGACCCTGAAGCTATGTTAAGGGCTGAGGTCCAATGCATACGGACCCCAGGTAACGGTTAACCTCATGTTTATATATACATAAACAGAAAACAGGCATTCACAATATCACAGCACATACAATCGCTCTATCACAACTAATGCAGACATATTGCCCCCAGTATGCAGACATATTGCCCCCAGCATACGGACATATTGCCCCCAGCATTCAGACATATCTTCTAACCTCTATATGCACTCAACAGTATAACATCTCTACACATACAACATACATACCACATATATGCATACCATAAACATCAGCATTAGTGTTACAGTACGCGAACGTACCTTCGTTGACGATATACGGTATTTCTGACGGAATACGGTACGACAGTTGGTCAGAACGTATTCAGGGATATCCTATCAAGATAGCAACGTACTTGTTAAGGATCTATCATTACGACGGACATTTTAGTCATAAATGACCATTTTACCCCTGAGCCCCTAATCGGCGGAATTTCGCCAGCACTTCGTTACTTTGACTCTAATCTTCCAAAATTTTGCCATAACTCTTCCTCCAACATTATTTTCAAAATTAATACCTTAATTACCCCTAAAACATGATATCTAATCATACTTGGAAGATTAAAGATCAAACTAGCATTTCTACTCTAACTACCGAAAGAACTACTGAAGCTTAAGACTAAGAACCGAAAAACTTACTCAGAGCTTCGCTACAAATTTCTCCTGACTCCTCCTCCTCCTTTCTGCTCCAAGATTTCGAGAGCAAGAGCTCTTTGGTGTGAGAATTGTGCTTGGAGGTTGCATCTATTTATAGGTAAAAATCTAGGTACTATTCATGCTTTATCAGACGGATTCTGGACCGTCGGATCACACTTCATTGAGATGGCACAATCTTGGCCTTCCAACCCACCTCCTTACATCATCATTCAAGGCCATGATGTCATGCCAATGATGTCACCCATGTACTTTGATGATGTCACTTACTTCCTCAAGAAGTTTTATACCGATAAAGTCCCCTGTTCGGTGTTCTAATCGCGTAATCTTGTAAAATCTCAAAATTCGGGAACATAGCCCCGAAGATCTCTTTTTCCTCTTTCAAAATACTTGGGTCAACTAAATTTTTGATCCCATTCAGGGTGTCATCGGTTCCGCTGAAGATTATCGGATATCGCCTTCGGTTACGAAAATCGCTTCTGGTAACGTCAACTTCTGGACAAAAATCCACTGATTCATAATATGCCCAGATGTTTACCAACTCATTATTGGATTTCAAGTTATGGCTTGGTTTCTATAGGTTTTCATTTATCTGATTTGCTTTTTGAATATAAGATAGTTTCTTAGTTGGTCTAGTCTAACCCTTTTCGGTTACGGAAATCACTTCGGAGACAGCCTACTCCGAGGTAAAAATTCACTTGTTTAGAATATACTCTGACTTTAGAAACCTTATTCATGGTTTTCTAAATGGAATTTAATTTCTATCGGTGGTCATTTATCCTATTTGCTTTTTCACAAATTATATTATTATTTTAATACAACTTGCACACAAAAATATCATGATATTTTTCTCTTCATTCTTATCCTATTTTCCCCTCAAAATTCGGCTGCTCTTTTTTTTTTTTCATTTTTAATTAATTATTTAATTTATAATATATATATTTTAATTATTTAATAATTATTTTTCATAATTTTTCCACAAAGTTTCCTATTGGTCCATACTTTGATTTAGGCTTAAAATTACTTAATCTCACCAATTTTTCTTCATATTTTCCCATTAATTAGCAAATATATTTTATGCTAATTTTATCCATAAACCACTAATTATAGGGTTTTACATAATTATCTTTGGATTTTCCTTTGTTTAAGCTCAAATAATTAGCCAGTAATTATTTAACTAATTACCCACTAACTGTTGATAATTTTCTTAATTAAAATAACTCATTCCCTCACAACCATTGTACTGACATTAGTATTTTATGTCTCATGCATTATATTAAAATTCATGGGGTCGTTTTGGTCCTTACAATACTTTTTGATTTTTCCCTTATTATTTTCCAGGGAAAATAATCCCAAAAATTCCCTAAATTAGAGACAACATACTCTCTAATTTTTAACAAATATTTTATTACCAATTAGGATTTATCATGATATTTTTAGGTCATTAGATGCCCCTAAAATGAATTTTTAAGCTGTTTTGGCACTTCATTTCCTTTAATTCCCTTAGTATTTTCCTTAGAAAATAAGATAATTATAACTTATATTTGAAACCTCATATTCACCTATTTTCAATAGGTATATTTTGATACAGATTTTTAGGGTATTACAACTAGGATACACTCCCCCTTGCAAGTTGTAAACTGATAAACCCAACCTCAAAGTCCCACAACTTTGAGATTCTTACAATGATTGATAATCATGTTGGAAATTATGCCGTAGGGGCAAATCATTGTACTTTAAACGTTATTAATATTTAAAGTATTTCTTCTTTTTGTTATGATATTATTTGCATGTTTGTTATGATAACTGTATCCTTGGACATATCATATAGATTGTCCTTAATGTCACTGGTCGATCATCTATGCGAGAGCAAAGATGAAATAAGACCGGTATGACTTTGATGATTATGGAGATACGAATCAAAGTCATAGGCACTTGTAAGAGTACAAGGTGCTAGATCGACCCACTATGAGAAAGCTACATGGATTTAGTCATAAGCTTATCTCATGTATAACCGTGTCACAACGCCCTTTGACCTGAGATCATCATGGATTCCTACATGAGAGTCACTGATCTTTGACCTAGTCAAAAGTCATCTTTGACAGGGTGATGATAAAGGATTTGATCGGGACCAATGGTTTTTATGCAGAGGAATGTGAATGATTAAGACGGAACTTGTCCCTCACATCTGTAGAGAGATAATACCAGGCCTCTCGATGAGTGAGTCTGAGAAATGTATGGCCATACTACGATGGAAAGGAGTTTCCATTTCAGTTATTAGACTACTCAAGAATCGAGAAAGTAATGATCAAGAACAGGAGGTTGTCATTATACATGCCTCATCCTTGACCAAATTATCATGTGACAAAAGGGGACATGACATGGTTGAATGATAGGTTGTGTCGTATCAACGATCCTCATATGAATTGGGTAGTCACAATGTTTTGCTAGAGGCCGCTTGTGACTTGTGGGATGGTATAGTATTGGCCTGCTGCCAATCTCATATGGGCCTGCAGGGTCGCACACAAGAATAGCCCAACACGAGCAATAGTGTTCATATTCATTGAATCTTAGATATGTCTAAGATTTAATAAATACATCATTTAATCTAGGTTGTGTGTGTGTGTGTGTGTGTGTGTGTATATATATATTAAATTCGAAATTAATAATAATATTATTTATATAGATAATATTATTATTATATAGTATTTAATTTATTTGATAAATTAAATAACTAAAATAAATAGAGATATCATACATCGGATTTAATTTAAATTGAGAGATAGTATCTCAAATTTAATTAAATAGACAAATATCATATCTCATATTTAATTTTCGAATAGAGATATCATATATCTGATTTAATTTAAATTGAGATATAATATCTCAGATTTAATTAAATAGACAGATATCATATCTTAGATTTTAGGCAGGCTTTTGATTTGGATTAATTGAATAGATTATATTAGATCTTTTGGACAGATTTAATTAATATCCAAATTCGAATTTCAAGATTAATTTAGATTAATCTCGAATATTTTAATACGGCCCAACTAGGGTTTTAGAAACTCTATAAAAGATATTGATCTAGTCGTATTAAGAGAATGAACCAACAAGCCGCGAAAGAAATCCTAAAGAGAAAAATGTGAGACACAAAGTAAGAAGGCGCTAGCACGCTGTCGTACGTGTTGGAGAGCTGTTCGGTGTGGATACCGGTAGAGGGAGTGGATTTGTAGAGTTAGCTCCTAGAGATTGATTTGAGCAAATAGGTGTTAGCCCACGAGTTCTCAAGGCACGCATACCAGTTCGAATAGGTATGGTTTTTCTTAACTAACCCGATTTAAACGCCGTTGATAGATCCTCTCTTTGGTATTCATAAAATTTTATTGGATGAAATCCTTCCGCTGTGTGTACGGATCCCAACAAATCAATGATAAACTCTCTAAAAGAGTAGATATAATAAACATTGAAGTTCAATGTATCAAAAGATACTTTACAGATGACTAAAAAACAGTAAATGCAGATGACACTTGATAGATTTTTTGTTTTCTGTATTCTGGTAGTTGTTGAGAATTGAATGCTTCAGCTTATATATGAAGGAAGCATTAAATGACCGTTGGAATCATCAATGTAACCATTGGAGACATTAATGAAACTTTTAGGTTGCAACTAGGTCCATTCTCTTTCTTGCTTTGAGTTAATTCAGATGCTCAGACATTCTTGTTGACTTTCCTTGAAATAAGTCCGTTGGATGATGTGTCTTTCATAAGAGGAAAGAAAACATTTAAACCTTTGCAACATCCAAAGAATGATTTGCCAAAAGGGGCTAAGTTCTATGGACCAGCAATTTTAATACTCACTTGATCATTTGAAACGTACTAACAAATTGATTAAACATAGTTAGGAATATTAATGAGTGATGATAAGAATTATATAGGTCATATGAGAAGATTTCGTAAATTCGAGAAAAATGATTTAAAAAATAGAGTGCTTTAAATTGGAGTTTGTTCAAGAAAACAAGATTTTGTTATATTTCACTCAAGTGCGAACTCGGGTTTAATTCCTCAAACTCGAGTTTAGTTCTTTTTGAAAATGAACATCGCGATTGAGCTTTGAAAGACATTCTAAACAAGATGCAAACTCAAGTCATTAAGTGACAAACTCGAGTTTGACACTATTCATATTTTAAATGAGTTTAAGTTCATAGAAGCTCAAACTGGAGTTTTCAAAATTAACTCGAGTTTTCTTAAGTTCAAAATATAGTGAAAAGCTCTCGACCTGGCACAAACTGGAATTTAACAAGTCTAACTCAAGTTTGCTTAAAAGAGTGAATTCTTTGAAAATTCTTGGTCTAGCGCAAACTGGAGTTTGACATATTGAACTCAAGTTTGTTTAAGATGAAAAATGCTTTAAAACTCTCGGCCAAGCACTAACTTGAGTTTGACATATTGAACTTAAGTTTGTTTAAGATGAAAAACTGTGAGAACTCTCGGTCTGAAAAAAACTCGAGTTTCCCAATACTAACTTGAGTTTACTTAACTTATAAAAACTTTGAAAGATATCGGCCAAGGATAAACTCAAGTTTACATGAGAGGACTCGAGTTTGGTTAAGTTGAAAACAACTTGATTTACTCTCTGTCAAGATCAAACTCGAGTTTGACAATATAAACTCGAGTTTGTCTTTGACAGTAAGTTTTTAACTTAATAAAGACAAACTTCCTTTAAGTTTACAATTGTCAGTTATCATCAAAATACATAGAGAACTAACAACTAAGGAATATTTCCAAATCAACCCCACCACATACTTCATAAGTTTCAATCTACAATGCAAAACTGCAAATATTTTTTGACAACAACCAAAGAGATTTCGTTCAAGTAGAAAGTCTTTATTTATGTGGATGTAAGACAAAAAACTAAACTTTCAATCAGTGTTTTGACAGAGAAGGAAATGTATTAAGAATCAGTGTTTCAACAAAGGGCACTCATTTAGGCCCTGTGTTATTTATGGAAGCCTTGTGTCCATTTCCATTGTAGGTCAAACCTTGTGATATATGTGATGGTTATGGGATGTAAGACATGCATACATAGCACAAAGGCTATACGAGTGAAAAGGCTTGAGCATTAGTGTTTTGACAAAGAAATAAAAGGAGTGAGCAAGCAAAGACAATGAAATATAACAATAACAGAAGAGGGCTTGTTGTTGGAAATTATGCCCAAGGGGCAAGTCATTTGTACTTTAAACGTGAATGTCATTTAAAGTATTCTTCATTTAGTTATCATTTTCATTTGCATGTTTATAGTGATAACTCTATCCTTGGATATATCTTATTGATTATCTTAAATGTCCCTGGTCGATCATCTACATGGGAGCGAAGATGAAATAAGAGTACAAGGTGCTGGACCGACCCACTATGAGAAAGCTGCATTGATTAAGTCATAATCTTTTCTCATGTATAACTGCGTCACAATGCCCTTTGACCTGAGATCATAATGGATTCCTACATGATGAGTCGCTGATCTTTGACCTAGTCAAAAGTCACCTTTGACCGGGTGATGATAAAGGCTTGGATCGGGATCAGTGGTTTTCATGCAGAGGAATGTGAATGGTCAAGATGGAATTTGTCTATCACATTTGTAAAGAGATAATACTAGGCCCCTCGATGAGTGAATCTGAGAAATGTATGGCCATACTACGATGGAAAGGAGTTTCCATTGCATTTATTAGACTACTCAAGAATCGAGAAAGTAATGGTCAAGAACAGGAAGTTGACATTATCTATGCCTCATCTTTGACCAAGTTATTGTGTGACAAAAGGGACGTGACATGGTTGTACGATAGGTTGTATCATATCATCGATCCCCATATGAATTAGGTAGTCGCAATGTCTTGTTAGAGGCCGCTTGCGACTTGTGGGCTGATATAGTATTGGCCCGCTGCCAATCTCATGTGGGCCTACAGGGTCGCACACAAGAATAGCCCAACACGAGCAAAAGTGTCCAGATTCATTGAATCTTATATATGTCTAAGATTTAATGAATACTGTATTTAATCTAGGATATATATATATATATATATATATATATATATATATATATATATATATATATATATATATATTAAAATTCAAAAATAATAATGATATTATTTATAGATAATAATATTATTATATAGTATCTAATTTATTTGATAAATTAAATAACTATAATAAATTGAGTTATTGTATCCCATATTTAATTTTCGAATAAAGATATAGTATCTGATATTTAATTAAATTGAGATATAATATCTCAGATTTAATTAAATACAAAGATATCATATCTCAGATTTAATTTATAGAAATAAATCAAATCAGCAAGCTTTTAATTCAGATTAAATAAATAGATTAGATTAGATCTGTTAGACAGATTTAATTAAATTAAATTATGAAGAATGATGAAGAGAAAAGAAGAGAAGAGTGAAAGTGGAGCTGAATCACCAAGAGAGGGGGTGAAATGGGGATTCTAAATTTTTTTTTGAAATGCTCTGTTTTTTAATACTAAAACAGGGATAAACAGAGGATAAGGAAAAGAAGCAAGACACAGGATTTATACTTGTTCGGTCCAATCTCTTGACCTGCGTCCAGTCCCCAAACTCTCTGGGATTTTTCACTATCACAATTGATTACACACTCTGTAACTCAAGAGTAATTCTCTCACTAGAACTTACTCCCCCTTACAAGTTGCAATCAATATCCCAATCTCTAAGTCCCCTGACTTGAGATTCTTACAATGAATGATTTACAATAAATGAACTCTCTCTAAGAGTGGATAAGGATAAACACTGAAGTACAATGTATTAAAAGATACTTCTCACAAGAAAACTCAAAGAGTAGTTGGAAACTTGAATGATTTTTGTTTTCTACAGATTGCTTTTTTTGTTGAGAAGAATTGAATGCATCTCTGTTTATACCAAGAGAACATTAAATGACCGTTGTAATCTTCAATGTGACCGTTGCCAACATTAAGAATGGATTAGTTGAAGTTTTGGTCTTCTTCTCTCTCTACTCTTTGGTTAATCCAGCTGCACAGAAGTTTATGGTTGACTTCTTGACTTTTAATCCGTTGGAAGAGCAACTACTGGATGTGGAAATGAAACATTAATTCCTTTGCAACGTGTGTCGAATGATTTTCCAAAAGGATGCAAGTTTTCTGGACTTTGCATTTAATGAGCCGACATCACTTTATGCTTTATGCTAATGCTTCATTTAATTCTCTTTAAATCATCTGAAACTCACTAACAAACTGATTAAACATAGTTAAGAATATTAATGAGTGATGATATGAAGTATTAAAATCAAACACAAAGATTTCACAAATTCGTCCAGTTTGAAATTCAAAACCAGCGACACAAACTCGAGTTTGTTCATCAAAACTGGAGTTTTCATTTTTCATTAAAAGCCTAAACTCGAGTTTCCAAAACCTGACTCGAGTTTTCTCCATCCAGAGAAGAATGTCGCGATTTGGTCTTTGAAGCAGGTTTTGATAAGGGTTCAAAACTTGAGTCATTAAGTGACAAACTCGAGTTTTGGACCTTTGATGAGAAAACATGTTTAAATCCAAAATCTCAAAATTGGAGTTTCCATTCCAAAACTGAAGTTTTCAAAAGGTTCAAATTTAGCAGAGCTCTCTGCTTGGCCTAAACTCGATCCAAGATTTCTACCTTGAGTCTAAGTAAAGGCAGAGAGTTAGATATTTTGAGAGTGGTTTTTACCTCGAGCCACAAATCTCCAACTCGAGCCAAGTCAAGCCAAAGCAACTGATGAAGAACAAATCTGACGTGCAAACTCGAGTCAAGGTTTCTGTTGCCTTGAGTCTAAGCCTAAACTCGAGTCAAGGTATTTGTTGCCTCGAGTCAGTTAGTATTTTCAAAACTACTCTGTACCTTGAACGATGAGTTGACTCGAGCCAGTGATAGACTTGACTCAAGCCAATATTTCTCTGCTTCAGAAAATCACCGTCAGAAATCTTGCTTCTCATCAAGAACATCTAGATGGATTCCAAAAGAACTTATACTACTTCTTAACATGTTGAAAGACTTGGCTATAACCCAAGAGGGGGGGGTGAATTGGGTGTTTGATTAAAAACTTAGAACTTTAAGAACTTTCTGCAAATTGATGAAGGTAGTTTGAATGACAATAATAATTTAGAAGGTGATAAGCAATCATTCAAACATATATGATGGTCCTCTCACTTTCGACTCCACTCCCCTTACAAGTTGTAATTGATACACCCTCTTGATTACACACTCTGTAACTCTTGGAGCAATTCCTCTCTTTTGAATAACACTCCCCCTTACAAGTTGCAATCAAAAGACCCAATCTCAAAGTCTCAATACTCTGAGATTCTTACAAGAAATAGTAATAGATGAATAAATCTCTTTAAGAGCAGATGATCATAAGCACTGAAGAACAAGTGGTGACACAATCTTAGAAAGTATTTGAAAGTATTGCAGAAAGTATTTCAGCAAGTATCTCAGAAAGTATCACTCAAGAGATTGGCGAAACCAAGCTCAGGAGAGTATCTTTCTTTGATCGTTTGTTCTGCTGCATGTGTGTGTTTCTTTGAGCACCCATGGCTTCATATTTATACTAGTTGGATGAAGGTGTCCGTTGAAGAACTCCACCGTTTGAATTCAAAAAATCCTTCCATTCTTGCAACCAAATCAGAATTCAATTGTTTGAGGAATTCTGGGAATGTTGATGATGGTCATAATGTTGGAATGATTTCGTTTTGCAGCGTACACTTTCTACGCGTCGTTGCTTCATCATCTCTGTTGCATTTTGAATATAAATTCCAAAAACGCGTTGATCAAATCACCCAAGCAGATTTCTCATGATCCTGCACTTTTAATATCAATATTTGAAAACTATGAGCAGAATGGGTCAGAATCGGAGCATTAAAGATCATAATTAATAGCAATTAATATCAGAATCGAAATCTGCAATCTCGACATCGCAAAAGCATTTTTACCAATCATACTCGAGTATCAAATACTCATACTCAGTATCTATGCTGTTTGAACTCTGTTGGTTCCAGTATTTCGAGTGTCAACTTTCAAAGATCATAACTTCCTGGTATGAACTCCGATTTGACTGGTTAAAGTCTTGTTGGAAAGCCCTTTGAGTCTACTTTCAAATGGAACCGGTGTCAGCTTAATTGGACGTCTAGTTTTTGAGATATACCCAAAACATTGAGCCTTGGTCAGGAATGTGACGGTAATGTCACTCTCATTTTCAACAATTCATATCTCTCTCATATGACCTCCTTTGGAGTTGAATCTTGTGCGACTAGAACCGCTTGGAAGTCTAGTTTCCAAAAAAATTGGTTTCACCTTAATCCGATCTCTGGTTTGGGAGATATTGTCGATTTACCAAAGGTCGCCCGAAGCTGAACGTAGAACAGAGCTGATCAGAGTGATGTACTCGAGTATTGACCTTGCATACTCGGGTATTGTCGGGATTTAAGCACGAAACACTGTTTATGTACCATACTCAGTATATAAGTGACATACTCGGGTATTGAAGTCTCATACTCAACAATTGAAGCCTGATACTTGCGAATGGATGTTGGATACTAGGGTATTGACGAAGTTCAAGGCAATTCATCCTGAAGCTCATTTTTAATCATTTTAAGTCCGAATTGAGTCGTTCCAACTTCCATATCACCGTGGAGACTTCTAGTATTAATCTAGGAACATGAATAATGATATTCTCATTATATTCAGCAAGTTCTTCATTCTTCTAGATCTCATCTTGATTAATCTCCATCATTAAACTTCACATCATTAATCTCTTCACATGGAGCAAGTTCTTCTTTCTTGATTAATCTCTATAATTAATCTTGGACTAATCTACATCAAATATATTGTAGTTAGTCAATGTAGAAGATAAGTATAATATACAATCTTTTTGCTCTTAATGGCATCTATACAAGACATCATCAAAACTAATCAGAACCAACACATGTCTTATATCATTTTTATAATTTTCAAATGATTATATGAAGGACTCGAACATAGTTTATCAGTTAGACAGCAAAGCTCAGTAGCAGCAATGTTTGAGATTTCAGAAATAATTATTATCAATTGATTTCTACTTGCTATACTTCTCAATGTTATTAATCATGTTTGTTAGCAAGTTTCAGACAATCAAACAAAGGATTAACATCAGAATATCAAAAAGGAGATGATGACGTCAGAAGCTCCAACGGCTATTTCTCTAACGGATTGAAATTTACAACGATAATATTCTACAACAGACCAATGCTTCAACGGATTAAATTCAGTTGTCTATAAGTAGAGACACATTCGAAATGGAGATAATAACGATAAGATCTTACACTGTCGAAATGCTGATATTCTGAATCCAAACATTTAGCTCACACGCTCTCTGTTTCTCAATGTTTATATAGTTTACACTAGAGAGTGAAATGATTTGTAATGTAATTCAGTGTTTATCTTATTCACTTCAAAGAGAGAAGATTCATTGTAATCATTTTATCTGAGAGTTACTCAAGATTGAGTGATCTTGAGTGGGAAATCAATTATATCCTTACGGTGTGTAAGGGGGAGTATCTCGGTTGATATTTGGCTTCACAAGTGCCTGTGTGAACTTATGGTTTGTAAAGGTTTCTCTTGTGCCTAGTTTAAACAAGGAGATAGTGGATTGAAAATCTCAAGTGGAGCATGGGGACTAGACGTAGGTCAAGGATTGGCCAAACCAATATAAATCTCAGTTTGCATATTCTCTTCCCTAAACTCTTACATTTCTAGCATATATATGTTTGAATGACTGACTATTGTTTTATAAATTACTTTTGTCATACAAACTACTTTCAGTAAGTTGCGAAAAGATTTTCAAAGTTATTTAAAGTTTTATCAGACACCTAATTCACCCCCTCTTGGGTGATAGCCAGGATTAACAGAAGTTTTTATTTATTAAATTGTTGTTTATTTTAGTATCAGTCAGTATCCTTTTAGTACCGGTCAATACCTAAAATATTTTTTGAAGATTCTAAAATAACTTTCCAAGGTTATGAAGTATTTTTTCTGTACCAGTCAGTATCCTGAAAGTACTTTTTAGTACCAGTCAGTACCTTGAAATATTTTTTTCAATATCATTCAGTATCCTTTTAGTACCGGTCAATACCTGAAATATTTTTTGAAGATCCTAAAATAACTTTTCAAGATTATGAAGTATTTTTTCTGTTCCAGTCAGTATCCTGAAAGTACTTTTTAGTACCAGTCGTACCCTGAAATATTTTTTTTCTGTATCAGTCAATATTCTTTTAGTACCGGTCAATACCTGAAATATTTTTTTCGCATCGGTCGATATCCTTTTAGTGCCGGTCAATACGTGCAATATCTTGATTGATACAAAAAAATATTTCAGTATTGACCGTATTAAAAGGATACCGACCGATACCGAAAAAAAATAATTTAAGTACTTGACTGGTACTAAAAGTACTTTCAAGATCTTGACTAGTACAGAAAAAATACTTCATAATCTTGAAAAGTTATTTTAGGATCTTCAAAAAATATTTCAGGTTTTGACCGGTACTAAAAGGATACTGACTGATACTGAAAAAAATATTTCAGGGTACTGACTAGTAAAAAGTACTTTCAGGATACTAAAAATAAAATTATTAAATTAAAAAAAATTGGTGTTGGGCGCTCTTCTTGACAAACCACATGTGTTTTTTGCACCTTTGAAATGCCACGTCATCGTCCAGTCAGCAAAAAAAGTCAAACTTAACGGTCAAAGTCAAACTTAACGGTTAAACAGTTTTTTTGCACCTAATTTGTAACCACGTGTGTCCTTTTGCATCTAAAAAAAGTACTTGCTGCTGGGTGCTCCTCAGAGAAAAGCACATGTGTATTTTTGTACCTTAATCTTAGTTTTTAAAATAGAAGGTGAGAGAAAGTGGGGAGGGAATGTAGAAGGTTTTTTTAAGGGCATTTTAGTATTTTTTTTTTTTAATTTCATATTTTTATATTTGATAATTCTAAATAATTACAATTTTTAGTGTCATTCTAATTTTTAGAATATGTTTATAATTTCCTCCATGCCCCTCATTCTAATTTTTCCTATATGTTTATAATTTATTTCAAATTTTCCATCAGTCAAATAGTCACACTAGCATTGGATGCTTTCGTGTGCGTGCATGTGAATCATTGGATGCTTTCACTTTGGTTAAGAAATTGACATGCCGTGTTGTTTTTGATTCTCACAAGTTTAAAAGGGTTACCTTATTGTTAAGTTTGGTTCTGTTAGGTTTTTTAGGTTTATAATGTTGTAAGAGAAACAAAAAAGAAGTGAATATGCTGAAGACACAAAATACTTACGATTACATCATTAAGTACGTACGGCCGTTTTGGTCCGGCTGCTACGTTTCACATGCATCTTATGAAATCCCAAATATATATATATATATATATATATATATATATATATATATATATATATATACACACACACACATATTTTGAATTCGCTTTAAAGTAAGTAGATAGAATCAATATCCTCATAAATTTGAATTTGCTTTAAAAATGAACATGAGCAAAGCTTATGACAAAGTTGAGTGGGACTTCCAATGCAATGTGTTGCTTAAATGTGTTGCTCAATCAGCAAACTTGGAGAAATATAGTATTGTCTTCTCAAATAATACCCCGCAAGAGCTAAGGTGAAATATCTGTGACACTCTTGGCATTGGTGAAAGCCCAGATCAAGGAAAATACCTTCACTAGTGGAAAAAAGGCTTTTAAGACCGGACAAAAAAGGTACATTAGGACCGGACCCGCGAGCAGTCTTGTTCCAGGCGGTATTAAAAGTCGACCTTTAAGACCGGACTTTTACACGGTCTTAAATATTTTCTTTAAGACCGGACATTTTAAACCTTCGGTCTTAAAAGTCGTACTAAATAAATCTGAAATATTTTTGGTTCGGTCCTAAAACTCAAACTTTAAGACCGGACTGAGCACGTAATTCAACATACAAATGTAGTCCAATATATTATTCATCATGCCTTCATTTGATTCCCACCCAACAACGTAACATGCATCCTCTTTTATAACATGCCCCTTTGAAACGGATCCTGTTACAAAAACAAAACAAGAACAAATTCATATTCAATGATGACATTGTTTAATTAAGAACATAGACAACATATAATAATTGTTAAAACCTTAAAGTTTTCTAAGAATACTGCATATGAATATTAATTACCTTATGAATTGACACTTTTATAAAGTGATATCCTCCCATATCCCTTCTTGATGATCATTTCTTATGCCGGGTTCATTATCCGCTTCATCTTCTTCGTTCATGTCCGGTAGACCCCTTGTAAAAGGAGTACTCTCAGGAAGACCATAATTTGAATGACTTTCCTCATCAATATCAATGACCCTCTTTCCTTGGAGAGCTACAGACCACATTTTATTTTCTTGATCGGTGATATAGAACACTTGTTTTGCATGATCTACCATAATAAAAGGTTCATCTCCAAAACTTCTACTATTGACATCGACTAAAGTGAATCCTAGTCGATTGATCCGAACACCATTATTGACATTAACCCACTTGCATTTGAAGATGGGAAATCTAACTTTGACATAGTCCACCTCCCAAATCTCTTCAATAACCCCATAATATGGCATGACTGCCAATTTAGGCCTCTTGTCCAATTGGTATTTTTTACACCCACGGTATAGCGGTGTCTCTGCATCACTGCACATATTACCATATGCATGTGATCGCTCAAAAGCCTCTTCTCCTACATCACGGATAATGTCCTCTATGCGATCATCCATATCCGTGTCATTATCATCAAAGGCCACTTCCCATGTTGTTTCCCACTTGATGGCACTTGTTCACCATGCCATACCCATACCGTATAAGTCTTACAAAATCCGTGACAAATTAAATGTGTGCGTATAACTTCGGGACATAGTCGACACTCATTCAAACATTTCACACAAGGGCAATAATACTTCCCCCCGATGAAGGTCTTGTGGACTAACTTGTAGCATATGCGTTTGCCGAGTCGTCTTACTTCTCCGCTCACGAACGTTGATGTTGCGCAGACAAGACAGCAAGAGTAACCTAAAAACACTTGTTGGTCGGTTGGGTAGGTCTAAAGTGCAAATATAATCTTCAAAAACAATATTCGTTAACAACGAGAATACCCATAACAACATTACACCGATTTCGTTAAACCCATGAAAAACCAATAACGATAAGCTGGAAAGTAATAAAGTTTTAACCGAAACATCTCTTACAGCTTCGTCTATAGACGTTTAGCTAAGGAACCAGAGAGTGATTGTCGAGAAAGGTACGCGAAGCAGCGACGAAGCTGAGAGGGAAATTTCGAGTCGGAACCTGAGTATTCACTTTCGGCGCGACAAGAGTTCAGAGAGGGAAATTTAATTTTTCCGCGCGACAAAGATACCTTATTTAGCTTTTTGGATTTTATTAATACCGGTTATTAATTAAATGTCCGGTCCTAAAGATACAACTAACATTTTAAGACCGGAGTATTAAAATTATCCGGTCCTAAAATTTTATTAGATTTTTAATTTTAAGACCGGATGTTTTTAAAACATCCGGTCCTAAAATTCAAATTATCTTTAGATCCGTTACTTATAAAATAAAATGTCCGGTCTTAATGGCCTTCGTGATTGGTATATTAAATCAATAAAATAAATGATATTTTTTGGACAAAAATAAAGCAAAATTGGAGAATAAGTTTCTTTAATGAATTACTGGAGAAGAGCCAAAAAATTCATACAGTGTTCTTAATGTTTCTTACATTACTTCGAATATATACACAACAACAAAAACACAAATGAAAAACAAGCTGAATATTATCATCCACAAGAATCTGATCGAACAACCTCGGCGATTTCGGCGTGAAGAGCATTAATTTCCCGGGAGATCGGCAAGTTGTTGTCTTATTCTCTCCACCCGCAATATGAATGGATCATTACAGGAGAGCGGAGAGGGGTCAGAGGTAGGCGCGCTGGGGCCAACAGGTTGGAGAGGGGATTACGAACATCTGCATGGCCGCCTTCAAGATGACGGTTGAACTCAAGCAAGAAAAGGATCGGCAGAAGGATCGAGGGGGGGTGCGGCATGAGCAATCTCTTCATCATCCGAAGAAATAACAATGGGTCCAACGACCCGAGAGTCTTCGGAAACAATACGACGCACTGTCGCTGGAGGAGGCGCACCATATAATGATCTAGCCATGGCACGAGAGTGAGGCGTGTATGCACCCCTACGAGCAGTTTGCTTGTATCTAACCATGGTTTGAGGATTTTGAGAAGTTGGGGCAGGAGGAAGTGAGGAGTTAACAAGGACAAAGAGGAGGTAGTGTGTGGAGTATATAAAGACAGATGGCAGGAGAGATAAACGTCGATGATGAATTCGTCAAATTACTTTTATACAAACTTTTAAGACCGGACTTTTATCTTATATCCGGTCCTAATTTTAATTCAATTACTTTTAAGACCGTCCTTTTATCAAATATCCGGTCCTAAAACTCATTTAAGACCGATATATTACTTGGTATCCGGTCCTAAAACTAATTTTTAATTCAATTACTTTTAAGACCGTCCTTTTATCAAATATCCGGTCCTAAAACTCATTGTTGAAATGAAAGTTCATTCTTTTCAAGAGTCCCTTCCCCATTGTTGAAATGAATTCAGGGTCTCTTCGGCTTCCACATAAACTTCCCAACTAGGCGTCTCCTCGTATTCGAGCAAATATGCGTCTCCTCGTTAATGTTTCCTAAGGCGTTTCACATTCTTCGTGATGGGTTCTCTATTTAAACCCGTTGTTACTTTCTTAACATTCATCTCCATCTCCTCCTAGAACCTCCACCGTAATGGCTTCTCCACCACGACGAGGTCCTCCTTCGGGCGAAATCCCGAGGCACCTCCATATCCTCCTCCGTTGCCTCCGAAACCGAACTTCGCGAATGCCGGAGCACTGATAGCCCGCGTCGATCATATAGACCGAAGCTTGGGCAAACTGTTTCAGTCTATCACGCCGTCAACAACAAGCCGAAAGCGGTACTCGACGCCAATGACGTTGAGTACCATACCTCGATGACGACGTCTCCGACCATTCCCTCCTCCGACAACGATGGGGAGGATTAGAATTTTTAAGTTTTTTTGTACTGTACCGTCGCTTTATGAGGCGCGAAAAAAAAAATTATTAAATAAAATTTTTATTTCCCAATCGCCTTCCTTGTTTGTCTTTAACTTTATGTTCTTTTTCTCCGACAACAAGAACAAACAAAACATTGTCCTATTCGTGGTGATCAATCTTAAAAATTTCGAATAAAGTTAACAGCTTGCGACCATACAAAACAAAACAAAAACATTATTTACCTTTTTCGAATAAAAACAAACAGAGTGACGACTATTCTCAAGTTTGGACCATCGTTGTCTTCCCCTCTACTTTTCCGATGTGATGAAAATTTTCGGTGTCGTTTTATCTTCTTTCTTTTTCCGACAAAAAGAAAAGGGACACCGATGACGTTCTTCACATCAGAAAAGTAGAAACGAGAACAACGAAGCACAAAACTTGAGAAGAACGCCAGAAACATGGTTGCCTTGAACCCTAACGATATGTCTGAAAATCGAGTCACCAACTCTATTTAAATGAAGAATATTAGGACCGGACGTATAAAATTCCTCAGTCCTAAAAATTAAGCTTTATTTTAAAATTTAAAGTTAGGAGCGGACAACTAACAAATATACGGTCCTAAAGGTTTCGGCAATCTTTTAAATAAAATGAAGACTTTTAAGACCTGACTACTAACAAATAAACGGTCCTAATAATTTAGCCGTATATTTTCTATACTTTTAGGACCGTACTTTTAACAAATATAAGGTCCTAAAAGTCTCTACCCAAATTTTTTAGAATTAGACGAAGACTTTTAGGACCGGATATTTGTTAAATATACGGTCTTAAAATGGACGAAGACCTTTAGGACCGCACTTTTAAAAAATATACGGTCCTAAAAGTCGCGAATACTTTTCATCAGCCATAACATCTTACCCTTAAAGTGACTTTAGTGTTTCCCTTCGTCACAATATCATATAAGTGTTTCATGACGTACGGGCCACATAAGTTCGATCGTTCCGCTTGCCGACGGTCTAAAAATAACAATAAATATATATAAGAGCATATATAGCTTATCGACCAACTTCGAAGGCAATTATGTCATGTCCAATTATGTACTAACCTTAATTTTGTGCCATTTAGGATCTCGTGAGCCGAGCACCACGCTTTTTTACATCAACACGGAAGGTCTTCATGGCACTATCATCAAAATCGAAATTTATCGCAATGTTCACCGAAAATTCACAACAGAGATTTCGACAAGACGATCAAAATGACATTCTTACTTGTTGATCATCACCGCAACGTAGTCGATGGATCGCCGTGAGTGGAGCATAAGAAGATAACATAATGCAACTCCATGTTCATGATGACCAACTCCAGTGGTTGCTGAAAATTCACAAAGAGAAAGTACTCAATGATATATATATATGTAGCATAATTATATTAAGTGAATTGCGAGACAAGTATATATGTATACCCGAGCCAGTGTGGAAACAAGTACACCTTTCTTTGCACTTTACACAACCTATTTGATATGTACTCTGTCTCAATTCCAGAGGTAGTGTTGTGCTTGCATACACCGGGCACAAGAATCCAAAATCCGAAATTCGCCCTCTTGAACCGGCTCGTGCATGCACCTACAAGAATGACATCGATGAGGGAATTAGTATATATGTATATATGTGTGTCTAAACGGTGCATTTCAATTATGTAATCAAGGAAGAAGATACTTACTTCATAAATAGTTGAACACATGCACTAGTAACCTCAGCTCCAGAAGCAGCATGGACTCTACATCTTCATTATCAACTAAAAGCGGTTGAGGATGAGGGAGGCCTACTACTTCATTGACATGCCACGATTTATCTTTAAACCAATTTTTGGCTACCAAATCTTTTATTTTTTCCTTGGCCGTCAAGTTAGCAGTAGGGGATGGAACTTGAGGAGGGGGTGGAGCTTGAGGAGGGGTGGAGCTTGAGGAGGGGGTGGAGCTTGAGGAGGAGTAGAGACATCTACAAGCTTCACCGGCCAAGAGATGAAGGTTCCCTTGACATCACTCACAACCTTCACTCATCGGTTGGGAGAGGGACAGTGCATCAAAGATCACCTCTTCAACCGACACTCGACTTCATCATCGCCCATTTGTTCGTGGTGTACGCTTGATCCCAAATTGTGGACAGTCCCTTTAGCAACCAATTGTCTATGACCATCACGATCCTCCACATACAGATGACAAGGTTGCTCGACTCGATCGTCCAACAATGCAGCTCCTCTAGTGCTCGCCGCCGCATAGGTTCACCAAAGGTGTCAAGGGATCCACACTGGTCTCGGCCGAGAGCTCAGGAGGAACTTCATTTTCTCCATCTCCTCCTTCATCTTGCTCATCTCGATTGAAACATCCTCAATGTAGCATCTTTCGCCGCCGATTCCTCACTTAATTTGGCCGCGTCGATCCATCTCCTCCCGGTAACCATACTTTGTCCGTGGCGTTTGGATTTACCAAAGTATTGCTTTAGGCCTACCCGTCCTCCAATCCCCTTACACGCCCGCGTGATCTGGTTTTCCGGCCGCAGCGGTCGAACATCATTCCTCCCGTCCGACGCAAAGATCCCTCTCGCCTCCTTCTTTTTAAGATCTTCCCGTAAGATACGATAACGAGAAGCTTAGTGATGAAACATGTTTAGTAAGTAAAAATAACAATATCAATACTTACAATTGTTCAAAGAACTACACGAGTTTTTTCACTCGTGTAGGTGCCGCTTGGCTTTTGCCGAATATACAACCGGAGCTCCTCACGACGTATTGGAGATGGCGGCTGGTCAACTACCGTAGAAGGATTGGATTCAACTTCATCTTCCAATCTCTTCCGTTTGGCTGCCATCAAATCTTTTTCGGCCTTTTCATATCCGCCGCGAGAAGCCCTGTGTAGGCAATCATTCTTTCTCCCAATCTCCTGATATTTTTCCCTTATTTTCTGTGAATCAGGATTGAAAACAACTATATATCAATTATGAATTCCAGCCATGTCACTAACAGATGCTAACCTTGCCGCGTACTAGAACGCCGACAAAACTAGTATATGTGCTTTTATTAGGACCGAAAGGTTGCAAATTTTCATCAAAATGAATCTCGATCTTCGTCCCAAGATTCCGACTAAGGGATACTTCCATCATTCGTGTGCCGCTTCTACCACGGCGTGCACGGCGCCGAGGAGGCTCAATGTGAGATGAAGAGGGTTCATTTGTCCGACCCTCCCGGCCAAACCAAGATCTGGAGTTTCAAGAACACGAGTGGAATCGTTTTCACCGTTCATTTTCAAGACAAGAAGAGAGGAATGCCCGAGAAAATGAGGGAGTAACAGAGGCTAACGGTACGCGGGCGAGGAAGAGAGGTAATGGAACAGAAGGGTTTCGCAACGTGAACAGGGGTTCTTCAAATGAGAGTATGAGAGTGACAATGTGAGATAGACAAAAGCTTCCGCGTGAAGTTAACGTTTGGCGCTTCATTTTTAAGACCTGACAAATACACATATACGGTCTTAAAAGATAACCTTTAAGACCGATCTCTATATATGTCTGGTCTTAAAATTAATTAATTTTTTATTCAAACTTTAGTACCGGCCAAATTTTTGGTCCGTTCTTAAAAGTCTAACTTTTAAGACCTGGCCATTCTGTAACTATGGTCTTAACATTTATTACTTTTTTATTTAAACTTTAGTACCGACAAATTTTAAGTTCGGTCTTAAAATCAAAGTTTTAAGACCGGCTTTTATATAAGTTCGGTCTTAAAACTTTAATACCTTTATATTTATATTTTTCCGTATTATTTTGGAGTGTAGAAAATATAAGTCTCGCTTTGATGAGATTTCTACATAAAAGTATTTGATATTTCAATTTTTTTATTAACATTTTTAAGGCCGGTTGTTATTTTAACAGTCCGGATAAGATCTATGAAAAATTGATCGAATAAGAAGTTCTTTATATTTACAAATATGCCACCTGGTCACATATTTAGGACCTGGCCGATAATTAGTCCTAGTCTTAATGAGGCGTCCTTCATTGTGTAAGAAGTTCTTTTTATTTACAAACCTGCCACCGGCCACACCATTAAGACCGGTGCTTCGTTTATCCGCTCTAAATGAGGCGGTCTTATAGCCCTTCATTGTTTAAGAAGTTCTTTTTATTTACAAAACTGCCACCGGTCACACCTTTAAGACCGGTGCGTCGATTATCCGCTCCAAATGAGGCAGTCTTAAAGCCCTTTTTTGCACTAGTGCTTGGTATTCCTAGTGTTTGAGGCAAAACTAAACATCAGGCACTTGCATACATCCGGGGAATGTACTAGGCTGGAGCAGCAAGCACCTATCCTTTGCAGGGCGAGAAGTCATGATAAAGGCTATCGTAAATGTCATTCCTATTTTTCCTATGACATGTTTCAAGTTCCCAGCCAAAACCTGTAAAGAACTCAACAGATTGGTGGCTAGCTTTTGGTGGGGAGGCCACAGCAAGACACATTGGGTAGCATGGCAGAAATTAACTAAGTTAAAAGCTGAAGGGGGTATGGGCTTCAAGGACTTCACTAAGTTCAATGAGGCTCTACTTGCAAAGATGGCCTGGCGATTTTTCCAAAATCCCCATGATTTGTGGGCACAGGTTCTAAAAGGCCTCTACTTCCCTAATTGCTCCTTCCTTGATGTAGTAAAAGGCCATCAAGCCTCTTAGAGTTGGTCTAGCATCCTAGGGGGTAGAGACTACATCAAAAAAGATCTATGTTGGCAGATTGGCAACGGTCGCTCGACACGAGTATAGCAAGACAACTGGATCCCCTTACTAGCAACACTAATCACACCTGAAAGCAGAACCTGGGATATTAATCCAATCAAACATCTCATTGATGGCAGCATTGCTATAGCTATTACTACCATCCCACTCCCAAGGATGCCTTCTGATGACTGATTAATGTGGACTTTGGAAAAAAATGGGGAGTACTCAGTTAAACTTGGGTATCATCTCACAAATCCAAGCCCCCCTTTGCTTGCCCAGAAAGCAGGCCCTTCGGTTGTTCCACTAGTGGAAACAAGGCTTTTAAGACCACCTCATTTAGACCAGATCATCAACGCCCCGGTCTTAAAGGTGTGACCGGTGGCAGTTTTGTAAATATAAAGAACTTCTTATACAAAAAAGGGCTTTAAGACCGCCTCATTTAGACCGGACCACTGACGCCCCGGTCTTAAAGGTATGACTGGTGGCAGTTTTGTAAATATAAAGAACTTCTTATAACGGATCATTTTTTCCAGACCTGTTAAAAAAACAACTAGTCTTAAAAAATTAAAAAAATTGAAATATCAATTACTTTATGGAGAAATCTCATAGCCAGACTTATATTTTCTACACTCCAAAATAATACGAAAAAATCTAAATATAAATGTATTAAAGTTTTAAGACCGAACATATATAATAGCCGGTCTTAAAAGTTAGACTTTAAGACCGGATATAAAATACAGCCGGTACTAAAGTTTAAATAAAAAATTAATTAATTTTAAGACCAGAGTTATAGAAAGACCGGTCTTAAAAGTTAGACTTTTAAGACCGAACATAAAATGAGGCCGGTACTAAAGTTTAAATAAAAATTATTTAATTTTAAGACTGGAGTTATAGAAAGACCGGTCTTAAAGATTAACTTTTAAGACTGTGTACTAATTTGTCCGGTCTTAAAAATGAAACGCCAAATATATGTTTCTTCCCTGAAGCTTTTGTCACTTTCACTGAAGAACCCCTGTTTACGTTGCGAAACCCTTCCTGTTGCATTACCTCTCTTCCTCGCCCACGTACCATTAGCCTCTGTTACTCCCTCATTTGCTCAAGAATTCCTCTCTTACTGTCCCGAAAATGAACGGTGAAAACGATTCCAGTCGTGTTCCTGGAACGCCAGGTACTGGTGTGACTGATGTGGGTCAGAACGAACCCTCTTCATCTCACAATGAGCCTCCTAACAACCGTGCACGTCGTGGTAGAAGCGGCACACAAATGATGGATATATCCCTAAGTCGGAATTCTGGGACGAAGCTCGAGATTCAGTTTGATGAAAATTTGCAACCTGTCGGTCCTAACAAAAGCACATATACTAGTTTTGTCGGCTGTCTAGTACGCAGCATGGTTAGCATCTTGACATCTGAGTGGAAAAATGTGGACCAAAGCACAGTAAAGGATCCTATTTGGGACACTATCCAGCTTACATACACCGTCCCTGACTCTGAGAAGTTGAAAGACTCAACATTGTCTTATTGTGCTGATCGGTGGAGGAAGTTTAAGACATTTCTAGCTAACAATTATATTTTTTCTGAGATTTGGCCTGACCATAATCCCTGGGACAAGTACAAATTTATTGATGAACAAACTTGGCAACAATTTGTTTAGCTGCGGACCACTCCTGAAGCTCTGGTGAGTTTATATTTAGTTTTGTTTGCCCTTTTGCTTTCTTATTAACCTGTGCGGATTTGTGAATGTTATTGTGTTCATCTAATCCTGTTAGTTAAATGGTTTGGTGTGTGAATAGAAGTATACATTTCCTGCCTTTGTCCTGCATCAGAGGAGCATGTCTTAGTTCCATTCAAGCCTGATATGTAAACTGTGTAATGGTTAGACATTGTTGTTAGTTAGTTAGTATGTTAACAGTGTAATGGTTTCGGTGCAAGTAGTTAGTTAGTTAGTCTAATATGTGTAGGAACCAGTTATGATGAATGAATGAATTGACTGAGTTGGCAGCAATTCTGCAACTCCCTTTCCTTTGTTTCTCCCAATTTCTTCTACAATACTACATCTTCCTTAAATAAAATGTTGAAACGTGATGAAGTGAATTTGACTAATGTTTGACGTTCATATCAAGTATAAGTTCTCTAATTTCTGTTAGTAACATGGCTGGAATTCATAGTTGATAGTTGTTTTCAATCCTGATTCACAGAAAAGAAGGGAACAAGCACAGGAGTTCGGGAGAAAGAATGATTGCCCACACAGGGCTTCTCGCGGCGGATATGAAAAGGCCGAAAAAGATTTGATGGCAGCCAAGCGGAAGAGATTGGAAGATGAAGCTGAATCCAATCCTTCTGCGATAGTTGACCAGCCATCTCCAATACGTCACGAGTTGTGGTTGTATATTCGGCAAAAGCCAAGCGACGCCTACATGAGTGAACAAACTCGTCTAGTTGCTGAAAGAATTGTAAGTATCGATATTGTTATTTTTTAGTTACTAAACATGTTTCATTACTAAGCTTCTCGTTATCTGTATCTTACAGGAAGATCTTAAAAAGAAAGAAGCAGAGGGATCTTTTGCGTCGGACGGGAGGAATGATGTTCTAATCGTTGCGACCGGAAAACCAGATCACTCGGGGTGTGTAAGGGGGATTGGAGAATGGGTAGGCCTAAAGCAATACTTTGGTAAATCCAAACGCCACAGACAAAGTATGGTTACCCGGGAGGAGATGGATCAAACGCTTGAGGCTAGAGAAGCTACATTGAGGGCAATGTTTCAAGCTGAGATGAGCAAGATGAAGGAGGAGATGGATCAGAAAATGAAGTGTCTCCTGAGCTCTCGGCCAGAGACCAGTGTTCCCTTCACACCTTCAGCTGCACCTATGCATCAGAGCACTAGAGGAGCTGCATTGTTGGACAGTTAGAGCAACCTTGTCATCTGTATGTGGAGGATCGTGATAGTCATAGACAATTAGTTGCTAAAGGAACTGTCCACAACTGTACACCACCAACAAATGGCTGATGATGAAGTCAGAGTGTCAGTTGAAGAGGTGATCATTGATGCACCTGTCCCTCTCCCAACTGATCAGCTGAAGCTTGTGAGTGATGTCAAGGGAACCTTCATCTCTTGGCCAGTGAAGCTTGTAGATGTCTCTACTCCTCCTCAAGCTCCATCCCCTCCTCAAGCTCGATCCTCTCCTCAAGTTCCATCCCCTACTGCTAACTTGACTGAAATAGTAGGCCTCCCTTATCCTGAACCGGTTTACATTGATAATGTCGATGTAACGTCCCTGCTGCTTCCTGGAGAGGAGGTTACTAGTCCAATTGTTCAAATGTTTATAAAGTAAGTATCTTCTTCCTTGATTACATAATTTAAATGCATCGTTTAGATATACATACATATATACTAATTCCCTAATCGATATCATTCTTGTAGGTGCATGCAGATGAACTGGTTCAACAGGGCAGAATCGATGGTTTTGGATTCTTGTGCCCAGTCTATGCAAGTTCAACATCTTTGGAATTGAGACAGCAGTACATATCAAAGAGGTTGTGTGAAGTGAGAAAAAAGGTGTACTTGTTTCCATACTACCAGGGTACATATCACAATTTTTGTTTGCAATTCACTTAATTCTGCTACATATATATATCACTGAGTACTTTACTGCTGTGAATTTTCAGCCACCACTGGCAGTTGGTCGTCATGTGCATGGAGGTGCATACAATTATCTTCTTATGCTCCATTCACGACGATCCAGGGCCTACGTTGAAGCAGACCATCAACGAGTAAGCATGACATTTTGATTGTCTTGTCTGAAATCTCTGCTCGTGAATTTTCAGTGAACATTATTGATAAATTTGTGATTTTGATGATAGTGGCATGAGGACCTTCCAAATTGAGGTAAAAAAAAGCATGGGTATGAGCTCAAAGATCCTAAATGGTTCACACCAAAGGTTAGTACATATTTGGACACTGACATAACTGCCTTGTAAACTTGGTCAGTAAGCTATATATGCTCTTATATATATTTATTGTTATTTTTAGACCCGTCGGCAACCAAAACATCGAACTTATGTGGCTCGTATGTCATGAAACACATATATGATATTATGACGGAAGGAAGGACTAAATTCCTTGCAAAGGTAAATGTTATGGCCGAATTCAGTCTTTGGCTTAATGTTACATATAAAATATGCACGTAAGTTACTTCTGCTTCTGTCTTTGATGTTACAGAGGTTTGCCTGTTCTCAGCCATTTTCTGATGAAGTGGAGCACATACGCAATGTGTTTTGTGAATATCTATGTAACTTGATCTTAAAGTCAGGACAACAATTAATGTCCAAAATTAATTCATTTGTAAATATAGGGTTAAAGACCTAATTTGCCATGGAAGTTTTGACCCGGAAGTATTTTGGGTATCATTTTTGCCCTGGAAGTTTACAAACATAGCAATTTTTCCCATTAGTTGATCTTGACCATTGGATTAGTATCATTTTTGCCCCGGAAGTTTACAAAAATTTGCTCCTAAACAAAACTTCCGGGGTAAATTTACTCTGAAAAAAACTTCCAGGGCATATTTGCTCTATTTTGTAAACTTCCAGGGAAAAATGATACCCAAAATACTTCTAGGTGCTAGGCGCTCCCTTAGCAATACTTCCGTGGCAAATTAGGTATTTAACCCGTAAATATATGCTGTACCAACAATAGCCTTCTGTAAATTTGTTTATTTTTTCGACCAATTCATTCATTTGTAAATATAACGCAATGTAATTCAATAATAAATTTGTTTATTTTCTCGAACAATTTTTGTGTGTCCATTTTGGGTTTCTGGATGAATGAGATGGTGGATAAAGCTATTTAGTGCTTGAAAAATTTTTTTTTTTTTTGATAACAAGAATCAAATCAAATAAAAACAAATAATCAAAGCAAAACACAATAGGGACTAAGGTCCCAGCCCCCTCCTAATATGAGCTATACTCATCACATCAGCAAGAAGAAACTGGTAAAGGCCAGTAGGAGGGTCAGAGAAGTGAGCTTCATCAGGGATCTCCACATGAGATAGGACCGTGCTCGCCATCCAATCCGCACATTGATTTCCTTCCCTAAGGACATGACAAGCACTCGATGTCCCATTGCCGCCGAGTAATTGCTCGTATCTTAGCCACCAAGTGGGACTCACGAGCTGCACTACCTGATTTAGAAAGTAATGCGATGACTGTTTGACAGTCACTTTCAACCACTACATGCCTCCAACCTGCCTCCCATGACATCTCTAGCCCCTTCAAGACTCCCCACAACTCAGCTGCTAACGCTGAACACCTTCCAAGTCGTGCAGAAAAACCTCCAAGCCAATTTCCATTACAGTCCCGCAACAAACCCCCACATGCCGCCACCTGTGTCGTGCCTTTAAAAGCCCCATCACAGTTAAGTTTCACAAACGGAGCTTCAGGAAAGGTCCAACGAACAGTGATAGGATAGTGCCCTACACTCCTAACCCCTTCTTTAATATTTGCCATTCTAATATCTTCCAAGAACTGAAAGACCGTCCTGGGGCGATACCTGCCACTCTCGTCCTGCTCATTGTGGATATAACCATTCCTCCATTTCCAAATGAACCAGCAGGAAACAATAAATACAGCATGCCAACTATATCCGCCAACTCCATCGTCCTTACCTGCCCAGTTCTCCCTAACCCAGTCAGTCCAGTCATACTGACAGAACGAATGGAAATGATCAGTGGGCACCACCTCATACCAGAAAGCACAAACCATAGGGCAGTCCCGAAACGCATGTAAGCTAGTCTCTTCTGTTTGCTGACACAATGGACAAAGGCCATCATTACCAGTCCACGAGCGGGTCCAGGAATGTAGTGGGAGTCTTTGGTGAAATAATTTCCAACCAAAAATTTGTACTCTATGAGGTCCCTCCCACTTCCATAACTTGCTCCATATGTCACACCCTACATCAGAGGAGTAGAAGCCAGATTCGGCTAAGAACATGTAACAGCTTTTGACACTAACACCAATTGAATCCCCAACCAACCAGAAAGACCGATCCGGCCCATCATCCGCAGAGGGAGGGAGCATCCCTCTAATTAGGCCAACCACATCTAAAGGGAGAAGACTTTGTAGTAGTGACAGGTCCCAACGACCATCATGCCCAACAAATCTAGCCACCATGCATTCCCGCATATCATCCGGGATGGGGCCCAAAGCATAATCTCGCAGGCACATAGTAGAAGATACCCATTTATCTTTCCAGAATGATATAGAAGCCCCATCCCCTATCTCCCAAATTACCCCATCCTTCATGTTTTGAAATATATGACACAGAGCGCTCCAGAAGGGTGAACCCCCGGCCTTAAACAGAGGCAATTGCCCAGTGTGAACCTTATATTTCCCCCGTAGGAACCGAACCCAAAGGGCATCTGTCTCATTCTGAAATCTCCAGCAATACTTCATGAGAAAAGCATCATTCATAAGAGCTGCTGATTTCAACCCAAGTCCACCCATATGTTTGGGAGTAGTCAGAACATTCCAGCTAAGAGCATGGTGGGCTTTCTTTAGCTGGGAGTCCCCCCAGATAAAATTTCTTTGAATTCTATCAATCTCATGGCATATATTCAATGGGAGGCTCGCATACTGCATATGAAAGTATGGGATAGTAGATAATACAGACTTTACAAGAGTTATTCTACCTGCTTGAGACAAACAATGTTGTTGCCACCCACCCAGCTTCTTTCGTAGCTTGTCCACAATATGCTGGTATGATTGCTTGGTTGCTCGTCCATGCACCATCCAAGCCCCTAAATATCTCCCAAGGCTTTTAACTCTTTTGAATCCACTCTTAGCTGCCAAAGAAACAGCCAATTCTTCCGGAGTGTGTTTAGGAAGATAAATCACCGTTTTCTCAAAGCTCAATTTTAGACCAGAGATCTGTTCAAACAGAGATAAACATTTCATAACAATATCCAGTTGCTCAGTCTTTGCCTCTGCAAATAGCAAAAGATCATCAGCAAACATCAAATGAGAAATTGGGGGGCCTCCCTTTCCCACTTTAATAGGGGTCCATAGACCACCATTGACAGCTGTGGAAATGATATGAGAGAGTTTTTCCATAACAAGAGTAAATAAATATGGTGAAATAGGGTCACCCTGTGGAACACCCCTAGAAGGTTGGAAAGATGTAGTTTTCCCACCATTCCACAGGATGTTAAGCGAGGATGTAGAAACAGCCTGCATTATTAATTCAACAGTAACACACGGTAATCCAACCTCCCCAAGGACATTCTGGAGAAACTTCCAATTAACCCGATCATACGCTTTCTCTAAATCGACTTTAATTGCCATGAACTGCCTTCCTCTCATTTTATGCATTGAGTGGATTAATTCTTGAGCAATGACAATGTTATCATGGATCTGCCTGCGGGGGACAAAACTAGCCTGGAAAGGCGAGATGACTATCTCCATGATTGGCTGCAAGCGGCCCACAATCAACTTGGTGATCAACTTATACAATACTGAGCAAAGGGATATTGGCCGAAACTGAGCCATAGACGTTGGGACCTGCACTTTAGGAATTAACGCAATCAAAGTAGCATTTAACCCTCGAATATGAGAGGGGTTCTTCCATACATCTATAATAAGCCTCATAATCTGGTGCCTAATCAAATTCCACTGTTTCTGGAAAAACACTGCAGGAAACCCATCTGGCCCAGGGGCCTTATAACTTCCCATACTAAACAAGCATTTACGGACCTCCTCACAAGAAGGAATCCGATGCAAACCTTCCAACAGGTTGGGAGGGATACTCGGCCAAGAGGAAGAAAGCCACCTACGAGTGGGGTCCGCATCAAAAAACAAGTTTTGGAAATAAGAAACCGCCATACCTTTGAGTTGCTCATCTTGTTCTACCCAAATTTGGTGCTCATTTTTCAACCTGGATATTTTATTAAAACTCCTCCTGGTGACCGTCTTAAGATGGTAGAATTTAGTATTCCTATCCCCTTCAGTAAGCCACTGGTGACGAGACTTTTGGAACCAAAACATCTCTTCCCTCTTTAGGATCTCATTCAATCTATTCCTGCACTCCAACTCATTCGCAGCCAAGAGTGGAGAATCACTATTCATCCGCTCCTGCTGCAACACTTCCAGGTCCGAACTAAGGCTATTCTTTATCTGAAAGATATTGCCATAAACCTCCCTATTCCACCGACTCAATGGCGAAACAAGCCGGGCTAGCATAACTGGAAGGTCAAAACTCTTCTTCCATTGAGACAGCATAAACTCCGGGAATTCAGAGTGGTTCATCCAGTCGGCTAAAAACCGAAAAGGCCTATCTTGCTTACCTTCCGTGGGACCAGACATTCTCAATAACATAGGGGAATGGTCTGAGCTGTATCTGGGTAAATTAATCACGTCCGCCTTATCAAACGCCATTCGCCAAGAAGAATTAGCACAAACCCGATCGAGCTTCTTATAGACATGCTCCAAATGAGCCCACTTAGGGCCCATCCAGGTAAAGAAGCTACCTGACACACCCGATGTCATCAAGCTGCCATCCAATCAATCGACTCCGGAAAACCCGACACGGTCCAATAGCAGCGACATTGCCCCCTTTTTTCTCCTTTACATCCGCAATTTCATTAAAATCACCTGCGACCAACCACTTGTCAAGCCCAGACCCTACAATACCATCCAGACGCTCCCAAAGCACTTTTCGTTCCTCCTCCCTAGGGCTTCCATAAACAGCCGTAAACTGAAAGACATGTCCCATAGCATCCACACTCATGTGGACGTGTTGGAACGAGGTATTTACCACCTCCACCTGAACATCCTGGGATTTCCAAAGGACCCAAATACCTCCAGAAAACCCCTGAGCTTCCTCCACATAGGAGCTATCAAAACCAATTTTCCTACGTAACTTTAAACACTTCTCCCCACTAGTCTTTGTTTCAACCAAAACCAACAGATTAATATGGTACTTTGAGATCAAAAACCTCAACTGGCGGCCAAGATCAGCATTGGCCGCCCCCCTACAGTTCCATATGAGGAACGAGGACATCATAAATACAGGCGGATGTTGTAAATGAACCATAAGAGACTCTGAAAAGTATTCGCGACTTTTAGGACCGTATATTTGTTAAAAGTTGGTCCTAAAAGTCTTCGTCTATTCTAAAAAATATGGCTAGACTTTTAGGACCGCATATTTGTTAAATATCCGGTCCTAAAGTCTTCGTCTATTCTAAAAAATACGGCTATAATTTTAGGACCGTATATTTTTTAAATATCCGGTCCTAAAAGTCTTCGTCTAATTCTAAAGAATATGGCTAGACTTTTAGGACCATATATTGGTTAAATATCCGGTCCTAAAAGCCTTCGTCTATTCTAAAAAATACTGCTAGAATTTTAGGACCGTATATTTATTAAATATCCGATCTTAAAAGTCTTCGTCTAATTCTAAAGAATATGGCTAGACTGTTGGGATCCGTACACGCAGCGAAATAAAAAAAAAAACTTTTACGGATCCCTAGGCTATTCGCTCAACCTCGTTTAGATCAAAGTTAGATTTCAGAAATGTACCTATGCGTGCTTGCTTGCGTTCCGTTCTCATTTGCGCCTCGATCCTCGTGCGCCGCAGACGTCGTACATGTCGAACGAGGTGGCATCTTTTATCCGTGATTCTTGATCACATGGGCTAGTGCCTTCTTGTTCGATCAGATATGAGCTGACTTCCCGTGTCCTCTCCCTCTACCGGTATCCACACGAACGGCCTCCAACACAGACGGCAGCGTGCTAGCGCCTCAGTATTCTTGCGTCTCTCTCTTTTTCTCTCTAGGGTTTTCTTTGTGTTTCGGCCGTCTAATTCATTCGCGTACTTAATATGACTAGATCCGCATCTGTTATAGGGTTTCTAAAACCCTAATAATGTGTCGTATTAAATTATTCAAAATTAATCCAATTAATTTCGAATTTTGAATAATATTAATTAAATTTGTCCAATAGATCTAATCTAACTACTTGATCCGAATTAATAGGCCTTCAGATTTAATTTATATTTATAAATTAAATCAAGATATGATATGCTTATATTTAATTTAAAACGAGATCCGATATCTGAGTTCAAATTAAATCTGATATGCATTATCTTTATTCGAAAATTAAATCTGAGATACAATATCTCAATTTATTATAGTTATTTAATTTAGCAAATAAATTAAATACTATATATAATAATATTATTATCAATAAATAATATCATTATTATTTTTGAATTTAATATAATATATATATATATACACACACAAACACCCTAGATTAAATAAGTCTTCATTAAATCTTAAACACATTTAAGATTCAATGAATATGGACACTCTTGCTCGTGTTGGGCTATTCTTGTGTGCGACCCCAAAATCAGCCATTGACAACTCTTGAGACTATTAAGTCCTTTAAACAAGGGCCTAGCTCTGATACCAAATGTTAGACTTGACTATCACCCAAGAGGGGGGTGAATTGGGTGTCGGATAAAACTTTTGAAAACTTAGAAAATCTTTTCGCAACTTCCTAAAGGAGGTTTGAATGACAGTAATAATTTGTAAACCGATAGACAATCATTCATAACACATATGCTAAAATGTAAGAATTTAGGGAAGAGAATATGCAAAAAGAGATTTATACTGGTTCGGCCCAATCCTTGACCTACGTCCAATCCCCAAGCTCCACTTGAGATTTTCAATCCACTATCTCCTTGTTTAACCGGGCACAAGAGAAAAGCCATTACAACCTCACAAGTTTAGTCAGACACTTGTGCAGCCTTCACAATCTCTTTCCGAGATATCCTCTTACGCACCGTAAGAATACAATTACTGACTTTGTACTCAGGATGATCCTTTCACACTAGGACTCACTCCCCCTTACAAGTTGTAATTGTACACCCACACTCAAAGGTTCCACAACCTTGAGATTTGATCTCTAAACTGATAATCAAAAAGGCGTTTAGGCTCTCTCACAGAGTAGATGAATAATAATCACTGAAGTACATAATCGATCATCACACTCTCTACTGAATACTATATAAACATTGAGAAATAAAGTGTATGAACTATCGACGGTGAAGTAGTAAAATCTTTTCATTGGCTTTGTCGATTCATTCATCAATCGTCACTTCTTCCGGTTTGAAGACTTCGCAATTTATAGGTTATTGTGTTTCAACCGTTGGAGAAGCTTGAAGTTACCGTTGTAAGCTCTTTGTTGCTTTTTGCCCGTTGTGCTCTAATCCAACTTTAATCATAAAATGTTTAACATTGACTGTTTTAATGCTCCGTCTTGAGTGTTGTATTAATAGCCATTGTAAAAGATTCAAGCTCCGTTAGAATGTTTAAACTATCCGTTAGACTCAGAAGCTTTCCTCTGATTTCTGATGTAGCATTTAATGCTTCTCTAACACACAATTTGCTTTAGGCAAATTTGTTGTTAATCCATGATCTAATCATCTGAAACTCATTAGCAAATAGATTAAAAGCAATTAGAAATAGTAACGAGTAATGATATGTAGAAATGAAATCACACACGATGATTTAGGATTTACGAAGACGGTAATTTTGAAAGCAGAGATGATCATGCTCGAGCATCCTTGTTTGTATGCTCGGGCAACCAAGATGTAAATACGTTGTAAGAGGTGATCATCGTCTTATGCTCGGGCAACAAGTAGCTACTGCTCGAGCACCCTGCTCGAGCACTTCAGTGAGCTTGCTCGGGCATGCTTAGAATAAGGCATTTAGAAACATTTTCCATCGCTGATGCTCGGGCAAGGAAAGCATGATGCTCGGGAAACATTCGATAATGCTCGAGAAACACAGAGAGTATGCTTGAGCAGGAGACAAACAGAGGCGGAGACTTGTGGATTTAATGATGCTGCTCGATCATGCTCGGGCACCAAAATTGTCTTGCTCGAGCATAAGGCATACAGAGATGAAGAGTAAGAGAATCAACGATATTGCTCGGGCACACTTTTTCCTCTGCTCGAGCATGGCTTTTACCTTGCTCGGGCATGACTCTTCAACTCTGCAAGTTCCATGTTTAGCTCGATGATGCTCGGGCACTCTAGAACGTCTGCTCGAGCATGACTCATCGATTTCCACTTCTTTGCTTTGAGGCTTCGTGAGCATGCGTAACGTCTTCGATATAACTTCAATTTTGGAAAACCACCCATGCTCATAAATATCTTCAAGTATTATTTCTAATGCAAGAAGAATCAGCTCAAAACTCATTCTATTTCGTTCATTATCATCAGATGAATGGAGGTTGTTTTTTACCAATGTTTTTGCAACATTCTGAACTGACCGTCCACTTTCGATGGCCATATATCCCTGGTATGAACTCCGTTTTGGTTGGTTCAACACTTTGTGGAAATCCCTTTGATTCTACTTTCATATGCCACCAATTTCAGCTCAATTGGATTTGTAATGTGTGAGATACACTCAAATTACCGAAGCTTGGTCTGCTGTGTGACTTTGATTTCACTGTCATCTTCCAAAATTCATAGCTCTCTCATCTGACCTCCTTTGGGCTTGAATCTTATGTCAAAATGACGCATTGGAATTCTAGTTTCCAAAAAAATTGATTTAAACTCAATCAAACTTTTGGTTTGAGAGATATCATCGAATTACCAGAGGTCGCCAGTTGAAACGCGAAACAGAGGTGAACAGAGTGCTGAAAATCGACCTTGCTCGAGCTTGGAATTTCCTTTGCTTGAGCATGCTGCTCGGGCTGACATTTTTATGCATGAGAAAGAGCGGATTTTATGCCTGAAAAGTGTTGGAAATGTACCATGCTCGAGTATGACTTTGGTGTGCTCGAGCATGACTTCAGGAATGCAATTGTAGCTTATTTTAACTCCGATTTGAGCCATTCTAACTTCCATATCATCATGGAGACTTCTATAATCAATCTAAAAATTTGTATAATAATTTTCTCATTCCATTTAACAAGTTCTCTTTCCTTTCTTCTTCTCATGATCATTCTCCATAATTTAACTCTTTCTTTCTTCTCTTCTCTTCTCTTCTCTTCATCATTCTTCATAATTTAATTTGAACTAATCATTCGTTGTGAGTTCTTCCTTCTTCAATATTTCCTCTTCTTCTTGATTATTCCCAAAATGCTTTGATAACTTCTTGCTTCCTTGACACTTTCTGTAATTTCTTCTTTCTGTAATCTTTTATCTCCTTCTTGATTAATCTCTATAATTCTTCTTGAACTAATCTACATTAAATACATAGTAGTTAGTCAATGTAGGAGATAAATATATTATACAATATTTTTGCTCTTAATAATGGCATCTATATAAGACATCATCAAAACTAATCATATCTAACATTCTCCCCCTTTTTGATGATGACATATACTCTAAGAAAAATATGTATGAATATGAAAATATATTTGGCCCAACATACTTTTTTCCCTTTCTCTCCCCCTTATTTGTCATTAGCAAAAAGATTGAAGTAAAGAAGAAATACATGTGGAGAGGCAAATATGAAAACAAGTTAGAAATGACTTGTCTCTCCTTAACCATATGTCAAGAAAACAATTTTCTCTCCTCATTTTTGAAAGCCTTTTGATAATGAATGTGAAGCAATTTGGAATGTTTTTATGAAAACAAATTTGAGAGAATTTGGAGAGATTTTTTTTTTTTTTTTACAAAAAAATCGTTCATAATCAAATCATATAGATACCAAAAATGTGCAAAATATTCATTGAATATAAAAGGATAGAGATTAGAAATGCTCATGTAGGTTTTGCAAATTGATGAATGATCTGTAAAATCCATTTGCTTGTTGTATGAAATTCGGTTGAGTCGCTGTGGCCTGAGATGAAGCAGTGGTAGACTCTCTTCCTTTATGGAGCATAGCTCAACTTCAATGTGATTGAACATCAGAGTATCTTTCCTCAAGTTAAATGTTTATCCTTGTAGTGCATTAAGGAAAGTCCTAGCACATAACAAAGTCTCCTACTACAAATTGAAAAACTTTCTTTGCAAGAGAAATTCGTTAGTGCAAACCAAATGTTAATCCGTAGTGATACCTCCGCCATGGCATAACACGATACCTTAGCCGTTTGTTTTATGCATTGCCTTACAGCCTATGCAACTGGCTATCAAAATATTCCTTTCTATATGATATTTTCAAATAAAGATAATGAAAGGAAAATATAAGATATTTTCAAATATGAAATTAACTCATCATCAAAACTAATAAAACATAGTGAATGCAGATGAACAAATTTAAAAGGGTTTTCTTTAAATAAATGAGATGAGCTTTTAAGATATAAAAAACACATATCAATGTGAAGCTCCCCCTTAATGAATGCATGACTAAAAATATGAAGCTCCCTTTAATAATACCAAATAATAATGTGACACCAAAATGGTATGAGGTTTGGAATTCCTCTAACTCTAATGGGCATAACCTAGTATCTCAGAATTAAGAACTTTCAAGTTCACATGGGTGGACTTGAAATTTGGTATGAAGAAATCACTTATGCTTTTTATGATGTAAAAAAAATTTAAAGCATAAGAATCATTTTAACAATGGGTTTGCTCGATTAAGATTCATGAAATAAAATGGAATAAATGAAATCAAGTTAGCCTAGCATGATTATGATATACTCATATTACAATACCTTACTCAAGTAATATTGTAATTACTTGAGTCATAATCATTTGTAATCCATAGATGCATCACTGGCTAGCCATTATCTGATGATTTGATCAATACTGAGGATCTTCCAGATTTGATGCATAAGGATGAGTTTCTATGAAGTTTTGGTTGATTAATTCATATAGTTGTCTAATCTTGTCATTCACTGAAGGGATGAACTTCAATATGTTTGTGGCAAGCTTAGTGTTGAAGTTCCTTTCCCACATAGCTCGAGTGGTTACTCATGTGATGTCCATGACTATGTAGCCATCACTTGTAGTTTCACACGAGAGGACCCTAAAAGCTTTTCTTCCTCTGTTTGTTCCTGTTTCCCAATGCAAGAACAGAGGATCCTACAAAACAAATTTATGCTTTTTGGTACCCGATGTTTCTTGGGTCCACAGAAGATTAGACATGACAACTCTTATGCTTTTATAATCTAACCATATGATATTTTAGCAAAGAGTAGAACAATCAAAGATCAAAAAACATAATTTTACCCAATCAAATAAATTCAAGCCAATGAATAACAAAGGGTAACAATTAAATGATACCAAGAATGTTGTTTCTCAATGACAATTTGGAAATACACTTTAAGTAGAAAATATGTCATTGATAAAATGCATGTAAGTTTGATCAAAGAGCATAGAAAATCTTATCCATAAAGATAAGCATTTATCAACTAATAGTTTATGAATGAGATTAGATTTTACAAGAATGATAATGAAATATGCAAATAGTTTCAATTCTCGAATGTTCTTTCAAAAACGTGATAATGTATTATGAAATCAAAATTTCATGAATGAAATATTCATTTTTGAAACATGTTTAAAATCAATGCTCACTCTAAATATGGTGGAAGTCAATATATATATCAGTATGTACCAGAATGCTTCAGTTTCGAAGAACATGTTGATCATTGAAGTTATCATGCAGAAGAATTTTCTCAAAAAAAAAAACAAAGATCATATGGATGAGGCATTAGCAAGACATGCTTAGCACAATAGAGATACATATGCATAATGACTTTGCTATGATGAAGTGATAATCTTGCCTCTTAGAATAGAATCTTGAAATATATGAACATTCAAGGCAAGAATTTGAATATAGTTACTCAAAAATGGATGAAGACAAAGTTAATATATTTGAGTAACAAAATGACTACTAGGATTCATAGATGATGAAGCACATACTCATTAGTCCAAATGACTAGAGTTCCAGAATATCATCCTAGTAAGTTATTCCACAAATGGTTAATGCATTAAGACCGGATGTATATATCATCCGGTCTTGAAAGTCAGTCTTTTAAGACCGGGTAATTAGTCGTCTGGTCTTAGAATCCGCTATTTTTTGGACCGGATTTATATTTGTCAGGTCTTAATATTCAGATATTTTAAGAGCGGTCGAGTTTTTGTCCGGTCTTAAAGGTTGAGTTTTAGGACCGAACAAAAGATATTTCAGATATATTTAGTACGACTTTTAAGACCAAAGTTTTAAAATGTCTGGTCAAAAAGAAACTCTTTAAGACCGGTTCGAGTCCGATCTTAATAGGGAGACTTTTAATACCGCCTGGAACAAGACCTGATGTTGGTCCGGTCTTAAAAGCCTTTTTTCCACCTGTGTTCTAACAAACATTTTATGGAAGCACATTTGGAAAATTAAGGTGACCCCAAGAGTTAATAACTTCATCTAGAGAGTTTTGACAAATGCCATAGTTGAAAGTGAAGCTGAATCACCAAGAGGGGGTGAATTGGGGATTCTAAAAACTTTTTCGAAGTGCTCTGTTTTTGGATAATGAAAATAGGGATAAACAGAGGATAAGAAAGAGAAGCAAGACACAAAGGATTTATACTGGTTCGGTCCAATCTCTTGACCTACGTCTAGTCCCCAGACTCTCTGGGATTTTTCACATCACAATTGATTACACACTTTGTAACTCAAGAGTAATTCTCTCACTAGAACTTACTCCCCCTTACAAGTTGCAATCAATATCTCAATCTCCAAGTCCCTTGACTTGAGATCCTTACAATGAATGATTTACAATAAATGAACTCTCTCTAAGAGTGGATAAGAATAAACACTGAAGTACAATGTATCAAAAAATACTTCTCACAAGAAAACTCAAATAGTAGTTGGAAACTTGAATGATTTTCGTTTTCTACAGATTGGTTGTTGAGAAGAATTGAATGCAACTCTATTTATACAAGGAGTGCATTAAATGACCTTTGTAATCTTCAATATGACCGTTGCCAACATTAAGAATGAATTAGCTGAAGGTTTGGTCTTCTTCTCTCTCTACTCTTTGGTAAATCCAACTGCACAGAAGTTTAAGCTTGACTTCTTGACTTGTAATCCGTTGGAAGAGCAGCTACTGGATGTGGAAAGGAAACATTAATCCCTTTGCAACATGTGAAGAATGATTTTCCAAAAGAATGCAAGTTTTCTGGACTTTGCATTTAATGTGCTGACATCACTTTTTGCTTTTGTCTAAATCTTCATTTAATATCCTCTAATTCATCTGAAACTCATTAACAAACTCATTAAACATAGCTAGGAATAGTAATGAGTGATGATAAGAAGTATTAAGATCAAACGAGAAGATTTCACAAATTCGAGTAACTTGATTTTAAAAGTCAGCGACACAAACTCGAGTTTGTTTATCCAAACTCGAGTTTGTCACTGTGCTCAAAGGGGAAACTCGAGTTTCCATTTACAAACTCGAGTTTTCTTCTTCTAGAGAAGAAATTCGTTATTTGAGTTTAAAAACATACTTTGAGCATTGGGGCAAAACTCGAGTTGATTAATGACAAACTCGAGTTTTGGACTTTTATAGTGAAAACATGTTTAAGTCCAAAAGCTCAAAACTAGAGTTTCAAAAAGTAAACTGTAGTTTTCAAATCACTGAAATTAAGCAAAGTTCTCTGCTTGGCGCAAACTCGAGTTTGCTATACAAAACTCGAGTTTTCTCTTACGTATTAAAACATTTGAAAATTCAAGCCAAGTGAAAAATGGAGTTTTCAAAAACCAACAGGAGTTTTCTCAAAGTGAATAAAACATGAAAACTCTCTGTCTAGTGGAAACTCGAGCTTCCAAATCCAAACTCGAGTTTCCTCATAAGAGAAAACTTTGATAAATATTCTGTCAAATGAAAACTGGAGTTTTAAAATAGAAACTGGAGTTTTCATAAACTCAGAAATGAACATAGCTCTCTATGACTTACAAACTCGAGTTTCTAAAAGCAAACTCGAGTTTCCAATTAATTTTGAAAATTCAGAGAACTCTCTCTGTTGGCGAAACTCGAGTTTCCAAATGGAAACTAAAGTTTAGCTTAGTTCAAAAGCACTGATGGTTCTCTGTATGACCAAAACTCGAGTTTGCCAATTGCAAACTGGAGTTTTGTTCTCTTTAGAAAATATTGAAGAGTCTCTGTAAGGCACAAACTCGAGTTTCCAAAACCAAACTCGAGTTTGCCTTGAAGTGAAAACTTGGAGTGCTCTCTGTATGTTACAAACTTGAGTTTGCCTATGCAAACTGGAGTTTTCTTAAGTTGCGAAAAATTGAGCTACTCTCTGTCAAGCCAAAACTCGAGTTTGCAAAATCAAAACTTGAGTTTTGCCTTAGACAGTAAGTTTTCAACTTACCAAAGACAAAACTTCATTTTGAGTTTACAATTGTTAGTTATCATCAAAACCCATAGAGAACTAACAATAGCAACTAATGAAGCTCTTATTAAATGGAAAAGGGCCCTTACGCCTATATGCCCTATCTGTAGAAGTGAGAGCAAGTCTACGGACCACCTATTTTTTCATTGCCTTTGTGTCCGATGCATCTGGTTTGGCTTCCGTCTATCACTCAAAATTGATCTGGGTCAAGTCCATAATTTTAAAAAGTGGTGGATCGATATCCTAGCGTCTAACAACCCCTTCTTGGACTCTGATGTTGAATATATATGTTGGCTGCTTTGGTTCATTTGGAAAGAGTGAAATGAAGCATTATTCAATACAGCTACCTTTGAGCCACTAGCAATCATTATGCGAACATACAAGTCAGTGGTTGATTTCTGAAAAGCGAACTCCCCTCCAATGGAGGACGCTTCAATTGATAAGGCATTAAAAAAGGCAGGTATATGGGAACCTCCGCCTGAGGATATGCTCAAAATTAATGCAAATGGATCTTATCATGACTCCTCAAAGCTAGCTGCTATCAGAATTATCTGCCGAGACCAATGGGGGGACATGAAATGGGTCTTTGTTGACAAAGTAAAATCCATCTCAGCTTTCATGATGAAAGCCTTGGTGATGAAAAGAGCACTAATGATAGCCCAAGACACGGGAATAAGAACCTTATCTTCGAGTCCATTGCCAATTACTTGTGCATTGTATGGAAAAAGATAAACTAGACCTCAGTGAATGGCAACCTCGAGGAATTCTTGAAGATATCCTATTGTTATTCAAATCAGAACCCAGTTTCATGGTCTGTTTCACTCCTCGAGAGGGGAACAAAGCAGATGACTCCCTCACGGCATCTAGTGTTAAGGGGGTGTGCCCTATTGGGTGGGTAGATATACCCTTACCCCCTTTGCTCTCAATGCTGGATGATGACTCGAAGACCATTAGGAATGCTTTAAATCAAGTACCCTCAAGACCTCGACCTGAGGATCCTGGTTGATCGAAGTGTTTGTCTTTTTATGAACGGGAAAGCAACATAAACATAGATTAAACTCTAATATGAATTATTATCATCATATTAGAGTTTAGTCTCTTCGTGCTTTGTTTATTGTCTTTGTCAGAGTTGTTGTTTAATGCGTTTGTATTGTCTTTTGGTTTTTCCCTTGTGGCCGCCTTTCCGTTGTACTCATCTCTTATCAGTAATGGACATCTTAGAATTGTTCAAAAACAAAATATCCTCTAAAATAATACAAATTAAATAAGGATATAAATATAGAGAAAAAGTGCAGCCAACGCCCTAAATTTTTTTTTGAGGTCTATCAAGTGCCTAAAATATTTAAAGGTGGAATTCCATGCCTCAAATATTAACAATTGAGTAATTACACCCTTAACAAATTGTTTAACTCTGTGATTTCTCATGACAGCTGTGCGTTTATCATCATCATCATCATCATCATCAAATGACATGTAATGTTTGAAACTGCAGAGGAGGCGATTGATGGTGGATATTATTTATCTTCTCCTTCGTCTTCTGAACCAGAGGCATCGAGTAAAGCTCCCATCTTTGTCCACACAAGCAATGAAGGATACATCGAATGATTTATAGAAAATAAAATGCAGCATAAATTTTATGCAACCAATTTCACAGTTATAGTCTTTGGAGGATCCATGGAGGAAGTACATACCTCGTCTCTTTACAAATTAATTCTCTTCTCCCCCCATTTTTCTACTTAATTTGATATTTTCTATTTGACTCCCTAATAATGGTGATTGTAATGCTGGTGGCTTGGCTCAGGATAAAGTATCCCCACACAAATCCTGCAATATTTGGATTTGGTTTCACCATTCCCCTTCTACGATATCGTCACTCAAGACTTGAGTATTGTTCTAGTATAGAACACAGATGCCCAGCTAGGTAGGCTGGTACTTTGATATTGGATCAATGGGCTCTTCTTGAATACCTATGAGGTAAGCACACAGGAGAGCGTAGGATCATTGTACACAACGAGGCTCTCGCCAAAGGGGGTGGGGTGTGTGTACAGTGTGATGGAATGTAACTAGTTCAGGGATTAGAACGTGTGTACCTTAGGTTTTGACCTCTGTATTTATAGAGTTTACCTTAGGTTGGATATTCTAGGTCTCACATGTTCTTTGACCCGAGCATCCTAAAGGCTATATCATATCTGAATGTACTCCTTGATTATGGGTGAGTTAGGATCCTCCTTTATACTAGATAAATTCAGCATTATCTCTGCTATTGGGCCTTCCTTCTATTGGGCCTTATACAAGTCTGTAACAGTTGCCCCCAGCCTGGTAGCTCAAGCTTTTGAGCTGTTGAGATGTGTTTTTCTCCCGAACAGGTGATCCGAGATAAGTTGATGTGCCATTGGCTCTCTTGCGACTGTATTGTAACACGCCGGATTAGGTTTTTACGACCTAGGCTTCGGCAGCCACTTAATCCGGGGTTTGAGGTGATGTCGAGAGGCTCAAGGTTCTGAGGTAGTATCAAGAGGTTTAAGGATATGGGGTACTCGACATGGGCCTCGCGTGACTTCAAGGTAATAACCCTTCTGCATTCACCATCATTGCCTTCTGACACCTGACTTCCCTGGATTGGCGACGAGTTATAACCGCTACGCCTAGCCGCCTCCGATTTTTGTGCGCATTTAATGCACCCCTCGCATGTCGTACGTCACCCTTGTCTTTGGGGTGAATGGTCTCCTTTGCCCCTGTCGTTTGAGTATCATTTTGTATTTCCCTCCATTCTTCTCACTCCATTCATTCTTGGCATTCTTTACTCCACTTTTGAAAATCTTTGGCTTTCTCGCACCAGAAATCTCTCCTCAACTCTCAGATTCTAGCACTTCAAACTTCCCCGACTTTTCATTATTCAGGTATGTCCTACACTTCCCTACGTTCATCTACTTTTGCTTTGAGGTTCGTTATTTTTGTGATTTTTACTTCTCGCTTCTTCCTTCCCCTGCCATGAGTGGGCTTGTCTTTGGGTTTTCTGGGTGAGTTTTGGTTAGCGTTTCTGGGCAACTTCTGAGTTAATGTTCTGGTTATCTTCTAATAACCGTATGCCCTCGTTCGTGGGGGTGTCCGTCGTCTAATTTTTGCTCATTTTGGTTTCCCCCACCCTCCTTATCAGACATTTTATATCTCTCTAGGTTTCAACTTTCGGTATCGATGGGTAAGGTTAACCATCTGCCCTCTTCGAGTCAGCATTTAACTCCAGAAGAGGAAGAAGCACTGTGTGCGCGTTATCCTCAAACTAGTTTTTGACTGTTTGGCTCTCCTCTTTCTGAGGAGTATAAACTAGCCACCTTGCTCCACGGTAGGTTTGGTGGAAGGAATGTTGAAGGGTCCCAATCTGCCATTCCTAGGTCTCCTCAGCCTGGTTCTGCCGACATTAGGCCTCGTCCCGGGAGTCAGGGTGAGATCGAGGTCATCTCGGCACAACCTATCAACTTTTATGAGGCTCCCCCTCTTGCAAGGCTGGAATCCCTTCTTGATGGATACCTCAGCCCCTACTGGGACTGTATTGCCTTAAGTCCCTGTTACATTGCGAGTGGAAACGATTCCCTAGCCAACAACACCCTAGGTTCCTGCCATCATAGGTAGTCCTCTGACCCTAGCCCGGCTACTGGGAGTTGGCGTTCTCTGGGTCCACCCACTCTTCCTTCTTCACGCAGTAGCATGCATCTGTCAGGTATACCCCTCAATGCTGATTCTAGTTTTTTGATTTTTGTTATAGGTAAATAGAGTCGTCGTCCTTACCCCATAACTCCCACTCCGATGCCAGGGAGTCGGACTCCTCCAGTCCTCCCAAGGCTTTACTTAAGAGATATGCCTAGGTGACCACATGAAGTCCTAAACATACTCCTTAATGACTGCTGCCGATATAGACCATTTGGGGTCTGACGGATTTAGACGGATGCTTCCCAAGTCCTCCCAATGATGACGAACTTATTTCCTCTACTTGGAAAGTTGGACGCACCAACTTCTTCTTTTTTTATAGGGACTACATGTCCCGGCTCGGTATTCGCTTCCCATTTACCGAGTTCCAAATTTCTGCTTTGAACCACCTCCATCTAGCCCCCTCTCAACTTCACCTTAATGGATGGGCTTACTTAGTTGCCTTTGAGCGCTTGTGTGGCTCCTTCAACGTACCCATACCCTGTACTGCTGCCCAACTCTTTTATTTCTTTTTGTCCCTTTACTCCTCGCTCCGGTAAGGAATAAGCCAAGTTGAAAGGGTTGACTTCCCTCCGGGGTGATCCCAAGAGAAACTTTTTGACCGCCTACTCCTAATCTTTCAAACACTTTAAGAATAGCTTTTTCAAGGTGGTCGCCACAGCTAGGGAGCAGCCCTGGTTTCTAAAAGGGGTCGAGTGTAAGGACATGGAATGAAGGTTCCCTTTGTATTGGACTAATGACCAGCATAAACTAACCTCCACTTCTTATCAAGTTGCACTCGATGATCTCCCAGCCAAGGAGGTTCCCTCAGTTGAGCGGCTGATTTCTTTCGTCAATGTACACGGCGTTAGGAGTGTGGCCTTTTACATTAACTAGGCTGGTGCCGGGTTGGGGTCGGCAGCTAGTATGATTTCTTGTTTCATTTGCTGTAGACTTCCATTTATGCTTTCGCGTATACTATATCCTGCATGAGTTCTGACTTCTGTGTTTGTCTTGGTGCAAGCGGTGCTTCACTTGAAAGGTAATTATGTTGGGGCTGTGGCTGACATACGGCGTATGAAGCTGGAGAGGGATGAGGTCATGGAGGGGAAGAAGAGGGCTGAGGAGGAGCTCACCACCTCCAAAGCCACTGCTGGGAAGGCGATGAGGAGCTTCTGTTGACAAAGGATGCGCTGGAGAAAGCGACTTCAGACCTAGCCGGTGTTCGGGAGGCTCATACCAAGAGCCTGGATGCGTGAAGGCCCTGCATGTGCAATCTGGTGGGATTATTGTCGAGATGGAGACGACCATGGCCGCCCTTGCTGACGAGAAGAAGACCCATGCGACTGCGTAGAGACTCTAAAGGCGGCCGGCGTGGATTGCTTTAAAATGGCCCTGACACAGATCCGCCATCTAAACCCCGAGGTGAGTTTAAACACCGCCGGGTATGACCACCGAGCTTACGTTAAAGATGGCATTCTGGTTTCACCGTCCTCGTCTCCTGGGGATGATTTGATATCCTTTACGAATGAAGGCCAAGGTGGCCAGGTCGGCGAAAAAGCTTCCTCCATGTGCCGCCTGAAGGGGATGGAGCTCCGCTGGAAGATGCAGCCCCTCCAAGCTAAGTGTCGGGTTTTTCTCGGTCCATTTTTGTGCTGGTGTCATATACTGATTTTCTTTGTAATTGTTGTTCATTGGACAAATCAATACTTGTATTAACTCTATTAATTAATTCGAGTTTGCTTTTATGTCTTTCATTCCTCGCGTGATGGATTTTGCAAATCCTATCTGTGTTGGTAATTTTATGACCGGGCCAGGGTCTTAGTTATGCAAAGTCTGCTTGTATTCTTCCTGTACCAAAAACCGGGTATGTGGGTAGGGTTTTCGACTTAACCGCTCTACGGGGTTCTGGTTCCATTGTCCGGTATCTTAACTAGGATAAGGGAAAACTGTCACATGTTCAGCCGTGGTGTAGGAACGCACACTTAAACATTTTGACCCAATCAAGGTCTGGATGACAATTCACCTTCTTATCTAGGAGTGAGTTTTGATGCATTAAAATATTTACAAGGGCTGATGAGCAACCTGAGTCTTTGTCCATTCCCTTGTAGGTACTTGGCACGATGTTAAATAGTCTCAAAATTGAAGTTTCATTGAGGAACTCTTCATTAATTCAAGAAATTACTTGCTCCCAAGAGCTAACAACTTCAAATACGAAAATTACATATGCAAGAAAAGAAAATTGAACTGGAAATACTGAAATCAAAATAAACTAACCCGAACATGGTTTTTCCGGCATACTAGGCGTGCTGTAACAAGGTCTAGCTGTAGTAGACCCTTAGCTTATCGGCATTCCATGTTCTTTTGACTGGCTTTCTTCCCAGGGTCTCCGGATCTAAGCTCCTTTTTCGAGCTTCTCCTTAACTCGGTAAGGGCCTTCCCAATTTACAGCTAGCTTGCCATCCCTGGCATTTTTGTTTCCGACGTCGGCTCTCCTGAGTACTAGGTCGCCCCTGTCAAAAGACCGGGGCCTCACCTTTCGATTGTACTTGGCCACGACGAGTTGTTTGGCGGCCATATCTCGGCAATGTGTTGTGATCCTGAACTCGTCCACCAAATCTAACTCTGTCAAAAGTGCCTAGTTATTCATCTTCTCTCCTTCCTTGAGGATCCTTAGCTTCCTCCATGACGGTTGTCCTATCTCGACGGGGATCATTGCCACGCATCTGTAGGTCATCCGAAAAGGGATCTATTAGGTTGACAATTGAATGCTGGTCCGGTAGCCCCACAGAATGCTATAAAGTTGTTCGACCCAACTGGATTCCGCATCCTCCATCCACTTCCTCAAACCCTCGATAATCACCTTGTTTGCAGCCTCGGCTTGGCCATTTGATTAAGGATGTTCTACGAAGGTGAAGTGGTGTTTGATGCCAAGATCCACTATCATGTCTTGGAACCTCCTGTCAGTGAATTGGGTACCGTTGTCTATCACGACCTCGGCTGGGATCCGGAACCTAGAGAAAATGTTTTGTTGTACGAACTGCTGCACTCGAGTCAAGGTTATCGTGGTTAGGGGTTCGGCCTCGATCCATTTTGTAAAATAGTTGACCGCCACCACTAGCCATCGCAACTGTCCGGGGGTCATCTTGAATGGCCCTAGGAGATCCATCCCCCACTTGTAAAACGGCCAAGGGGCCGAGATGCACTCCAAGTCCGACGGAGGGGACCAGATGATTTTTGCATGCTTCTGGCAGTTTTCGCACTTTTTGACGAACTCCTTCGAATCCACCTCCATGGTAGGCCAATAATAGCCAGCCCGCAGTGCTTTTCCTGCCAAGGCTTTCACTCCCATATGCTGCCCATTAATTCCTCTGTGTATCTCTGCTAGAACGTACTTGCTTTCACTCGAGCTCAAACACCTTAACATTGGGGAATGTAGGCCTTTTTGGTATAGGTGATCTTCTACCATCGTGTAAACAGTTGCCTCCCGAATCAACTTCTTCACCTCGGTGCTCTTGAGGGGGAGGATTCCTCGCTCCAGATAATCTTCGATTGGCTTTCTCCAGTCGGTGGATGCGGATATGGTCATGATACAACTTGGTTCTTCAAACTTTTGCTGGACCGCAGTTCTATGGTTCGCCGAGCCCTTTGTACTCGCAAGCTTTGATAGGATGTCAGCTCGAACGTTTTCTCCTCTGGGAATGTGCATGGCCATTACTTCTTCATAGCTCGAAAGCATGTCCTTTGCTCTATTTAGGTATTTTGCCATCAAGGGGCCCTTAGCTTGGTAAGTTCCATCGACCTGGGCCGCCATGAGCTACGAGTTGATAAAAACCGTAACTCTCTCGGCTCCAAGCTCCTTTGCCTATTGGACCCCGGCCAAAAGTGCTTCGTATTCGGCTTGATTATTTGACGTAGCGAAGTTTAGTTGAAGAGAGTGTTCAATTGTGACCCCCTCCGAGCTTTCGATGATGATTCCAGCCCTACTTCCCTTGGAATTCGACGAGCCATCCACTTACACTTTCCAGAAAACAAGGTCATTCTTTCCATCTCTCTTTGCCGAGGTTAGTTCTTGGATAAAGTCTGCCAACGCCTGCGATTTGATGGCGTGCCGTGTAACATCCTTAAATTTTAAGGTTTAGAGTTAATTGTAGTTTAAGTTTTACTTAGTCAAAGGATTAGAATAAATTAATAATTTAAAATGAAGAATCAAGTTAAAAATTTTTTTTTGAAAATACGTCCTTAAAATAATTCTTCTAAATATATGGTTATGTGAGTGAATATACCTTATTATGGGAATTAAAATTATAAAGAAAAAAAACATTGTTGTCAGATATTATCATTATTAAAAAAATATTATGAAAACCCTAACCCTAGAACCCTCCTATTTAAACACCTGGTATCTTTGAACCCTACCCGCCGCTTCTCACTCCTTTGTCCACACCTCTCCCTGGACTGTTCATATTCGGGCTTCTACTTCTCTGGTACTATTAATGATGTCTTTTCACCTTTCCTTCATTTTATGGGTTTCTTCTTCCAATGTTTTTTTTTCTTTATGGATTTGTTGTCTTGTCATATCAAATCTCTGCTCCTCTTTACAGTGTGTGGGTGAGCAAGCTTCCAATCTTTTTATACAACTCCTTCTTCAAGCTACTGCTCATGTGTCCTTATATGTATATATGTTCTTTAAGTATTTGCTTTCTTTCCTCCTTTCGTTTTTTTTTTCGTTGGTAATGTTGGAAGGATGTGATAGGATTTCTTATTTATTTATTTATTATTTCTTCAACCCCCACCTATTAACCAACAGATGCGAGGAAAGGCAAGAGAATGAATATACTGCTTTTGTGTGACTATTTCACAATTTTATATCATTTTCTTCTTCAACATAAAAGCCCCAACAACTCTCATGTGTGTGTGTGTGTGTGTGTGTGTATTTCTAAATAGCTTTTATAACCTATTGCTACTACTGTTAAGCCCTTGTCCTTTCTACCTTATTTTTATTTATTTTTTATTTTTTGGGTCTCCAAGACCATTGAAATTTATGATTTTCAGACCCAAAATAAAGGGGAGGTTTCTAATGAATTTGACATGTTCTTTTTGGGTCCTTTTTGTGTGTGTGCGTGTAGCTATATATTTATTGAAGACCAACTTTTTGACCATTATTTCACTGTAACCCTTATCCAACTGTTTGTGTATTGATTTTTTTTTTGGTATACTACCTCTCTCATTTAAAGCCTTGTTACAAAAGGAAGATTTGTCTCTTTCAAATGTATATATTTTTGGGATCTTCATACATCAATCCTTCCAAAACTTTCTTTTAATTTATACGGACCAACCCTTTCATGTTATGACAAATATGTGTTAGTTCAATATATTAAAACATCTATATACCTGTAAGCTAGGGATTAAAAGGTAACTCTGAATATTCTTCCTTACACTTGTAAATTGTGTGTGATTGTGAGTAACTATCTTTTATTTAAAATTAAAGGACTGAATCATATGTATATGTGTATGTATTGTAAATTGATATTTTATATGAATTGAAGCATGATTTATTATTACTGCACATATCTGTCATGGCGGCTGTATTTGTGATGGGTGGAGTAAGGAGGGATTTGTATGTTGAGATCTTTTACCACGTGGTATGTCATCACTCTGTGCACAGTGGATGACACTTGTCAGGGCCCCTTTTTCCATGTTTTCCTTTGGTCGGGATTGCATTGGAGCTATGGGACATGTGACACCTCCTTAGTTGTATTTTTTTTAAGGAGGGGAGCCATAGTCCATGCTTAAGCTCTATACCTTTGACCGGGTGTATCTTAAGTTTTGGTGAGCTTGGGACAATCCAGTCAAATAGATGAGTTCCTATTGGACTATATGTTAGCCTATGGCTCCAGTCAGTGGTTGAGGATGGACGGTGATATAAGGGAGGCTGCATACTGCATATTGTATAATAGTATGTTTCACATTGAAATCATGATAATTTATGTTGTATGAAATTATGGTATATACAAATATATATGTACTCAGCTCCTACTTTTTGTCATATGTGACTTACTTGTGTACGGTAGAAACTTTCAGTAGTTACTGAGACGTCAATCTCACCCTATATTAAAAATTTTCAGGTGATTGTTCTAGTAGGGAGCAAGGGAAAGAACCTATGGAGTGAGCCTTGAAGGCTTGGTTGTGCTCCTAAAACTTATGTTATGTTATTCTATTTGCTGTGACTATAAGACTTCTGCTTTGTGTTTTTATTATTAAGTATTTTGAGAATTTATGTTGACTCGAAAATACATTTTGAATTGAATTAGTTATGTATTTTAATGATTTGGATGTTGAACATCCTTGTTAGAGATATTTCAAGTGTTTAGGCCAAGATTTTGGGTGTTGAATTTTGGGGTGTTACATTTTGGTATCAGAGCTAAACATTCCGTGGCTATTTTGTTGGTTTTCTAAATGTTTTCTTTGAACTTTTTAGAGATCATGGCAAATTAAATACCATAACATGAGCGCTTCCCTTTATGTAGATTTAGAATTTGGTAGGTTACTTGTTTCTTACATAAGTGTCATTTTGGTGTTCTTCAACAGGAGGGGAGGATGGGGAGGACTCGAAGGACTAATTCAACCCCCGGTCCTCACCAAAATAGTCATCTTTCCAGGATACCAATGCCATCCTATTGGAGTTACAGGATGCAGTCCTGGATGTGAGAGAAAAAGTGAATAGGCATGAAGAAGAACTAGCAGCAGGAAGAGGCCAAGGTGGTGGTTGTGATAAGGAGAAGAGCCACATTAATAAAAATACATCCAATGATGTATGCACCGAATCAGGAGGCAGTAGTAGTTCCCATTCTCAGTACCACACTCCATCCACCACTGAAGTTTGGGACAAATTCTGGAAGTTTTCTCCCCCAACGTTCGAAGGGAAGCTAGATCCAGTTGAAGCACTAGAGTGGCTAAAGCGGTTGGAAAATATTTTTAAAGTTATTGAGATCAGTTCACAACAGAAGGTGCTAGTTGCCGAGCATCTAATGCAGAAAGCAGCTCAAGAATGGTGGGAGAGCACTAAAAGTAATGATGACGCTGAAATAACTTGGGAGGAGTTTAAGGAAAAGGTTGAGAAGTATTATTTCCCTTCTTCCTGAAAGACTTGGCTATCACCCAAGAGGGGGGTGAATTGGGTGTCTAATTAAAAACTTAGAACTTTAAGTTCTTTTCGCAACTTACTGAAAGTAGTTTGAATGGCAATAATAATAATTTATAAAGTGATAAACAATCATTCAAACATATATGCTGGGAATGTAAGAGATAAGGGAAGAGAATATGCAAACTGTGATTTATACTGGTTCGGCCCAATCCTTGACCTACATCCAGTCCTCAAGCTCCACTTGATATTTTCAATCCACTATCTTCTCTCAACTTGATTACACGTTCTGTACTTGAAGTAATCCTCTCACTAGGATTCACTCCCCCTTACAAACTGTAATCAATACACCCACTTGATTACACACTCTACTCAAGTAATTCTCTCACTAGAACTTACTCCTCTTACAAGCCGTAATCAATACAATGGGTTTCCACTCAAGATCACCCAATCTTGAGTAACTCACGAATAGAAAGATAGAATGGTTACAAATAAATCTTCTCTCTCTCAGAAGTGGATGGATAAACACTGAAGTACAATACAACTCATTTCACTCTCTATGATAAGCTACACATTGAAAACAGAGAGTAAAAGATAAGAATATCAGAGTATTAGCATGTTGAAGATGAAGCCTTGTGTCTCTGCGTTTTTCTTCTTTGCGTTTTCTCTGGGTATTTATGCTGATTGAAGCTTGATGACAGTTGAAGACATTTGAATTCGTGGAGAATATAGCTGTTGGGAATATTTGAATGTTGCTTTTAAGATTGTCTCCCATGTGGTCATGATAGAGAATATCTTAAAATAATGATATCCAGATGCTTTTGGTGATATGGACTTGTTGAGAAGATTCAATGACTGTTGGATAAAGAAATATAGCCGTTAGAACTTTGTTTTCTGAACCAGCTATGACATCATCATTTACTTTACTCTTGATCTTCAGTTTAACACCCTTTGATCATCTGAAGCATGTACAAAAATGATATAAATAATGTTAAGAAGTATTATAAATCATTTGGGTATTCATCTGGATGTTCTTGATGAGAAATGAGATTTTCGAAACGCTGATTTTCTGAAGCAGAGGTGCAAACTCGAGTTTGCATTTGTAAACTCGAATTTAGAGGTTGTTGCTTTACTCAAGATTGCTCTCTGCCTGATGGAATAATGAGTTTCCAACTTAATGACTCGAGTTTCGGTCTTGCCCAAAATCAGATTTTAGTCTCTGTCCCCGACAAACTCGAGTTTTGTTTCCCAAACTCGAGTTTGCTTCATTTGATAGCAAACTATGCAACATTGCGAACAAACAGTCAACTTTCGAGGGCCATATCTACCTGGTCTGAACTCCATTTTGGTCCATTAAAATCATGATATAAATCCCTTTGAGTCTACTTTCATATGCCATCGATTTCAGCTCAATCGGATTTGTACTTTGTGAGATATACTCAAAACATTGAAGGTTGGTCTGCTGAGTGGCGTGAATTTTACTATCAACTTCATAAATTCATATCTCCTTTATATGAACTCCTTTTGGCTTGACTTTTATATTAAAATGACGCATTGGGAGTCTAGTTTCATATGCCACTGATTTCACCTTAATACGATGTCTGGTTTGGGACATATCATCAAATTACCAGACATTGCCCAAGTTGAACGTGAAACAGAGTTGCTGAAGTGCTGAAGACCGCTGTACTGTAAACTCGAGTTTTGAAATGGAAACTCGAGTTTTCCTTGTCCAGAGACGCCAGAGATGTTGAAGACATTGCAAACTCAAGTCAGTTAGTAATTAACTCGAGTTTTGAGTTCCAAACTCGAGTTTTGAGTTCAAACTCGAGTTTTCTCATACCAGAGGAGCAAATCATTGTAGCGAAGTAGGAAACTCGAGTTTGTAGATCTGAACTCGAGTTTTCTCATCCTGGAACTGATTTTTTGCTGGTTTTCACTCCAAATTGACCCATTCCAACTTCCATATGACATTGGAGACTTCTAGCATCAATATATGAACTTGAATAATGATATTTCACTACATTGTGCAAGTTCTTCCTTCTTCTCATCTTCTCTTGATCATGTTCCACAATTCAATTCTTTCTTTCTTCTCTTGATCATTCTTTATCATTTGACTTGGACTCATATTCGTCTTGAAGTTCTACCTTCTTCAATATCTCATCTTCTTCTTGAACTTGACATTCTCTTCAATTTCTTCTTTCTAAAATCTCTTATCTTGATCATTTTCCATTATTAAACTTTGCATCTACATTAAGTATAAGAATTAGTCAAAGTAGAAGATAAATGTAGTATGCAACCTTTTTACTCTTAAGAATGACAACTATATAAGACATCATCAAAACTAATCAAAACCAACATTTTCCCCCTTTTTGATGATGGCAAATACTTTAAAAAAAATATGTATGAATATGAAAAACTAATAAACCCAGCATATTTTTCTTGCCATTCTCTCCCCCTTATTTGTCATTAGCAAAAATTTGAAGTAAAGAAGAGATGCTTGTAGAGACAAATATGAAACCAAATTAGACAAAATCAAGGAACTGATTTTCTCTCCCCGATTTGAAATTGTTTTCATTCTTAATATAATGCAATTTGGAATGTTTTTATGAAAACAAATTTGAGAGAATTTGGAGAGGTTTTCAAAACATCTTTCACAATTAAAGCATATAAATACCAAACATATGTAAAATTTACTGAATATAAAAAGATAAAGTTCAGAAATGCTCATGTAGATTCTACAAATTGATTAATGATCAATGAAGTCCATTTGCTTGCTTTCTTCTTGTATGAGATCATTTCCATCCTTCTCCTTTCCTTCATACAGACTCTTCTCGAACATGTCTCACTGGCTTCAAGAAGTTTTCTTCTACTTTGTAGAGCATATCACAACTTCAGTGTGATTGAGACATCTTTCCTCAATGTAATAGTTTCTCCTTGTCGTATGTTGAGGAATGTCCTATCGATAACAGAATCTCCTGCTACAAATTGAACACTTTCTTTGCCAAAGAGATTTTTAGTGCAACCGAGATATCAAAGTATTCCTTTCTAAATGATATTTTCAAATGAAGATAATGAAAGGAAAATATAAGATAATTTCAAATACAAAATTAACTCATCATCAAAACTAATAGAAGATAGTGAATATAAATGAGTATGCTTAGAAGGGTTTTCTTCAAATAAAGGAGATGAGCTTTTGAAATTAAAGCTCCCCCTTAATGAAGATATGGGCACTATGAATTTCTTGTTATGCCATTTGGGCTAACTAATGCTCCAGCCGTATTTATGGATTACATGAACAGAATCTTCAGGCCTTATTTGGATAAGTTTGTAGTGGTCTTCATTGATGACATCGTTATCTATTCTAAGGATGAAGAAGAGCATAAAGAGCATCTCAGAGTTGTGTTGCAGGTGTTGAGAGAACATAAGCTCTATGCGAAGCTGTCTAAGTGTGAATTTTGGTTAAAGGAAGTAAAATTCCTAGGCCATGTCGTATCAGCTGAAGGGGTGTCAGTTGACCCCAATAAGATTGATGCAGTGCTAAATTGGGAAAGGCCGCAGAGTGCCACCGAGATCAGAAGTTTTCTGGGATTAGCTGGCTATTACAGAAGATTTATTAAAGGCTTTTCACAGATTGCCATGCCCCTAACTAAGTTAACCAGAAAAGACCAACCGTACGTATGGAACGAGAAGTGTGAAGCAGCTTTTTAAGATTTGAAGACTAAGTTGACTACGACACCGGTACTTGTAATTCCAGATCCTACTCAGAATTTCACTTTGTACACAGATGCTTCCAAGAAGCGTCTTGGGTGTGTGCTAATGCAAAATGGTAGGGAAGTTGCTTATGCTTCCAGACAGTTGAGGCCACATGAAGGGAACTATCCTACTCATGACTTGGAGTTGGCAGCAGTAGTATTTGCCTTGAAGATTTGGAGGCACCGTCTCTATGGTTCACAATTTGAGGTTTTTAGTGACCATAAGAGTCTGAAGTATCTGTTTGACCAAAAAGAGCTTAACATGCGGCAGAGGAGGTGGATGGAGTTTCTCAAGGATTACAACTACGAGTTGAAGTATCATCCAGGAAAGGCAAATGTTGTAGCAGATGCCCTAAGCAGAAAGTCAATCCATGCAGCCCAGTTGATAGTCAGGGAACATAGATTGCTTGAAGATGTGCAGAGTACATCTATTGATGTAATGTTGGGACAAGTTGCTACCATGGAAGCATTAACCATTGAAAGTACAACTTGGAAAGAAATTAAATTCACTCAGCTTAAGGATGAGTATTTATTGAGTGTCAGAGAAGATATTGAAGAAGTAAATGAGTCAGAATTCAAGATTGGGGAAGACGGGATATTAAGGTATAAAGGAATAGTGTGTTTATCTGATGATGGAGAGATAAGAAAGCTCATGCTGGAGGAAGCTCATAGGAGTAAATACACTTTTCACCCTAGAGCAACCAAGATGTATCATGATCTTAAGCGGAATTGGTGGTGGCGAGGAATGAAGAAAGATGTGACTGAGTTTGTTGCACGTTGTTTGACTTTCCAGAAAGTAAAAATTGAACATCGGAAGCCTCCAGGATTGTTACAGAATTTGGAGATCCCAGAATGGAAATGGGACGGCATCTCTATGGACTTCATCATGGGACTTCCTCTAACTATGTCTGGACATAATGCCATTTGGGTAATTATTGATAGATTGACTAAGTCAGCTCATTTTCTGGCTATCGCAGCAGAGTACACTCTTGAGAGACTAGCGAAAATCTATATGAAGGAGATCGTCAAATTGCATGGGGTGCCGAAGAGCATTGTATTAGATCGTGATGCACGATTTACATCACAATTTTGTAGAGCATTGCAGGATGCTATGGGGACTCGTTTGCGGTTTAGTACTGCTTATCATCCCCAAACTAATGGGCAGACTGAGAGGACTATACAAACTCTGGAAGACATGTTGCGGGCATGCGCAATTGAGCTAGCAGGAAGTTGGGACAATCACCTTCCTTTGGCAGAGTTTGCATATAACAACAGTTATCACTCAAGCATCGAGATGGCACCTTATGAGGCATTGTATGGAAGGAAGTGTAGATCTCCTGTTTGCTGGATAGAGTTGAATGAACAGAGTTTACTAGGTTCGGATTTGGTGGATGAAACTACTCAGAAGATTAAGATAATTCAACAGAAACTTCTCACCGCCCAAAGCAGACAGAAGAGTTATGCTGATAGAAGAAGGCGACCGTTGGTGTTCAAGGCAGGCGAACATGTATTTGTCAAAGTCACACAGATGACGGGCATTGGTAGAGCGATTCGAGCAAAGAAGCTTTCACCTCGTTTCATGGGTCCCTATGAGATTTTAGAGGAGGTGGGACCAGTTGCTTACAGAATCACATTACCCCTACAGCTTGCGAACCTTCATGATGTCTTCCATGTATCGCAATTGAAAAAGTACCAACCAGACCCTTCCCATGTTATTGAAGTGGAGGAGATAGAACTTAAAGATAATATGACATACAAAGCCGAACCGGAGCGGATTGTTGATGCTATGGATAAGAAGTTAAAGAATAAGACCATCAGACTCGTAAAGGTTGTTTGGAGAGGAATGGCACCTGGTGATGCCACGTGGGAGACGGAGGAAAAGATGAAGCAGGAGTACCCTTACTTGTTTAACTAGGTATGTCCTTTAGCTTATAAGTTGAATTTTGGGGACAAAATTCTTTTTAGGAGGGGAGAATTGTAACATCCTTAAATTTTAAGGTTTAAAGTTAATTGTAGTTTAAGTTTTACTTAGTCAAAAGATTAGAAAAAATTAATAATTTAAAATGAAGAGTCAAGTTCAAAAAAAAAAAAAAAATTGAAAATACGTCCTTAAAATAATTCTTCTAAATATATGGTTGTGTGAGTGAATATACCTTATTATGGGAATTAAAATTATAAAGAAAAAAAATTGTTGTCAGATATTATCATTATTAAAAAAATATTATTAAAACCCTAACCCTAGAACCCTCCTATTTAAACACAGGTATCTTTGAACCCTACCTGCCGCTTCTCACTCCTGTGTCCACACCTCTCCCTGCACTGTTCATATTCGGGCTTCTACTTCTCTGGTACTATTAATGATGTCTTTTCACCTTTCCTTCATTTTATGGGTTTCTTCTTCCAATGTTTTTTTTTCTTTATGGATTTGTTGTCTTGTCATATCAAATCTCTGCTCCTCTTTTACAGTGTGTGGGTGAGCAAGCTTCCAATCTTTTTATACAACTCCTTCTTCAAGCTACTGCTCATGTGTCCTTATATGTATATATGTTCTTTAAGTATTTGCTTTCTTTCCTCCTTTCATTTTTTTTCGTTGGTAATGTTGGAAGGATGTGATAGGATTTCTTATTTATTTATTATTTCTTCAACACCCACCTATTAACCAACAGATGCGAGGAAAGGCAAGAGAATGAATACACTGCTTTTGTGTGACTATTTCACAATTTTATATCATTTTCTTCTTCAACATAAAAGCCCCAACAACTCTCATGTGTGTGTGTGTCTATATATATATATATAGCTTTTATAACCTATTGCTACTACTGTTAAGCCCTTGTCCTTTCTATCTTATTTTTATTTATTATTTATTTTTTGGGTCTCCAAGACCATTGAAATTTATGATTTTCATACCCAAAATAAAGGGGAGGTTTCTAATGAATTTGACATGTTCTTTTTGGGTCCTTTTTGTGTGTGTGCGTGTAGCTATATATTTATTGAAGACCAACTTTTTGACCATTATTCCACTGTAACCCTTATCCAACTATGTGTGTATTGTTTGTTTTTTTTTTTGGTATACTACCTCTCTCATTTAAAGCCTTGTTACAAAAGGAAGATTTGTCTCTTTCAAATGTATATATTTTTGGGATCTTCATACATCAATCCTTCCAAAACTTTCTTTTTATTTATACGGACCAACCCTTTCATGTTATGACAAATATGTGTTAGTTCAATATATTAAAACTTCTATACTACACAAAAATTTTATTCCTAAATTTTAGCTAATATAAAATCTCTTCATATAAAAGTTTATATGTGGGGACAAATAAATATGTATCTATATAACATTAATTTTTAGAGGGTAGCTTAAGGTTTTAGAATAGTTTGCGTAATATATTAATATATATTTATGTTGTTACTTTGTAAAACTTCAAAGGTTTCCTTTTTGTTGTCTTATCTCCAGAACCACCACCTTTCTTCACTTTGTATCTTGAAGTTTTACACTTCGCACAATTACTAAGGCCTTCATACTCATTTATGTACAATATGCAGTCATTAGGGTAGCTGTGTATCTTTTCATACTCCATGCCCATGGTAGACAAGATTTTCTTCGCCTCATACATACGATTTGGAAGTACATTATCATCTGGCAACATATCACACAACAATTCAAGCAGCGACGTGAAACTACTATAGGTCCACCCACAAGTTGCCTTTAAGTTGACCAAATGTAAGGTCCCAGTCAACCGTGTATACTTAGTACACCCAGGGAATAAAAGTGTCTCTGCATCACTCCGGACGCTATCATATTCATGTGATTGTGCAAAAGATTCTACCTCAACATCATGAATCATCCTCTCCATTCCATCATCATCTACCTCTAGTTCATTTTCGTGGGACGCACTGGTACTTACTTCCTCACCATGCCATATCCACGTTGTGTATCGAAGGTTTATTCCATCACAAATTAGGTGATCCCTTATATCAGGAATATCCTTTTGAATCTCATTTAAACAATTAACACATGGACAATAATACATCCCATTTTTTGTAGCCACATTCCTTCTAGCAAATTCAATAAACTCTTCCACCCCATTCTCATATTCTTCACTAGTTCTCAAAGCATTCATCCAACTATGACCCATTTTATTATCACCTAAGACATTTCCAACAACAGTCAAGTTCATAAAAACTTCAAGAATGACATGTTTTTTTTCTCAATCTTGTAAAAAATTTTGGCAGCATTTCCCCTTAACAGTAAGACATCCTAAAATTTCAACAACAAACCATTTCAACAAATTCAACAAACCGTTGCCTCACTTCTATTGCTCAACATATTGAATTCATACACTTACAACATCACCAAAATTTTAGTCAGAACATTACCAACATTACCAAACTTCTATAACTTTCAAGAGACATGTAAAACACTCTAAAACAATATAAAAGAGTCACCAAACCAAAGCAATGCATGGAAATATTACATCAAGTATCCTTTATTCAGAAAATGCTCCAAAACTTCCCTCCACCATGTTACATCTATATATATATGTTACAAGGGTTCAAAATGCACAAGAAACTCACAAGGCCAAGTATTAAAGAAAATACAATCTTAATATACCAAATGCACTCTAATGTAAATGTAAATAGGAAAATCAATTCAATTGTAGCATTATCTAAATGGAAATCCTAATCCTAAACAAAGTAAGTAAAATCCAGCAATTAAGGTGAAAAGGAAATCAAAGAACAAGAAGAACAAGCATTACCTAACAATGGAAGTGATTAGGAGACGAACCAGTGATAGGGCTTGGTGGGTTTGGGTTTCAGAAGGAGGCGGAGTGAGACGCTCACTCAATGGAAAATGACGTCAACAACCGGTGTACGTGGTACCTACGGCGAAGCCACCTGAGAATGCCAAAATAGGTGATTGAGGAATCAGAAGCTATGAGCAGACACCAACAAACTTTTTAGGTCGAGAAGACTTACAAACTTACAGTAGTTGCGAGGAGAGAGCTACGAGTGTGAGAGACGGAGGAGAGGCACGGCAGAGACGGAGGAGCGGCGAGGCAATGACGGACGCCGGCGAAAATGGCCACGACGAGAGGATTTGGGGAAGGAAGCGACGCAGGTGAGAAGATTTGGGGAGAGGGAGTAAATGAAAGTCTATCGTCGGACTGATCGAGGAGAGTGATTATTCGAGTATTTAACTATTAGAAAAAGGAAAATTGGCGTCCTAAAAGTATATTCAGGACGCCAATTTTCCAATTTTGGCATTCTGATATTTGATTCAAGACGCCAAAAAAAAAAAATTTAAGGCGTCCTGAACAAATATCAGGTCGCCTTAATTATTAATTAAGGCGACCTGATAGTTATTCAGGTCGCCTTAAAATTTATTAGGGCGTCCTGATACTAAATCAGGATGCCACTATTGTTATTAAGGCATCTTGAAAATGTATCAGGATGCCCAAAAATAAATTAAGGTGTCCTGAACTTTTATCAGGACGCCAATAAAAAAAAAATTCAACTAATGAATTCGCGATGGCGCTAAAACATTAAATTTTGGCGCAAAATGATTTAAATAAGGCGACCTTAAATCTTTTTTAGGACGCCTTAATTTATTTTAGACGTTCTAAATATAGTTTTAGGACGCCACATTTAAACATATCCGTATTTATTTTACAAAAATGCCACTACGTTCACTTTTTACTTCCTTTTTAAAAATAAGGATGTCTCTTAGGGAAGTAGTAACCCTTATTTGTAGTAGTGTACCTTAGGTTGGATATTCTGGGCCTCACATGATCTTTGGCCTGAGCATCCTAACTGCTATATCATATCTGAATGTACTCCTCGATTATGGGTGAGTTAGGATCCTCCTTTATACTAGATAGATTCGGCATTATCTCTACTGTTGGGCCTTCCTGCTAATGGGTCTTATACAGGCCGTAACAAGTATATATGTAACATCCCAATTTCAGAGCCAAATTTTTTTTTTCAATCAGAGTAGAGCATCGGAATAAAAACATTGAGTAACTGATTATAACAATATCAGTGGTGTAATCGTTTGTTCATAAAGATTAATACATTATCTGTTCAAATACTAGACGTCCTTGATCGGGTCTCCTCATGGTCTTCATCTTCATGTGTGCTGTCCGCCCTGCTTACTCTTATCCTCCGTCCTTGGTCTCTCTGGGCCTTGATGTGATGCTATAGTAAGAGCTGAGATCCAATACCCATCGGATCTCAGGTAACGGTTAACCTCATGCTTATATAACAATATATGATCAACAGATATTTCTGTAATTACAGCAATGATCTATACAGTTCATCGTATAATCATTTAATAACAACTACCCTACAAGCAAAGTTATCTGCCTGCACTATTCACCATGCCACGATACCACTCGTGTCCTCAGCGCTAGGAAAACATAACGGTATTATTATGGCTATAACCCGTAAAGCTGTAATAGTGATTATCTAAGTTTAGTACCTCAGTCACTGTGCATGACCCGGAACAGAGTCCCGTCCATGGCTTATGAAACTATCCGTATCCAATATAAGCAGACTATAAGCATCAGAGTCAGTATTACAGTACACCGCGAACGTACCTTCGTTTGATGGTACTTCAGTACTTTGACGGAAATGGCACATTTACGGAAAACGGCGAAACGTCCAACAATGCACGTCGGACAACGTAATAACGGCAGCAAATCAGAGTTTTTGATGTCCTATAAGAGTAATATCACTTTTATTAGTGATTTGACATTATAACTGGCATTTTAGGTAAAAATTACCATTTTGCCCCTATACCCCTAATTGGTGGAATTTTGCCAGCACTTCGTTACTTTGGCTCCGGTTTTCCAAAATTTTGCCAGAACTTCGACCCAATGATAATTTTCGAAATTCTAACTTAATATAGCCCTATCATAAGATATCTAATCTTACTTGAAAGATTAAAGGCTACTCTAGCATTACTACTCTAACTATTGAAAGAACTACGAAAGCTTAAAGCTCGGTACCGAAAAACTTACCCAGAGCTTCGCTGCAGAATTTCCCAGAGCACCTCTCTCTTCTTTCTCTCTCTAGAACCAAAATGCTTCTTGAAATGGTGTGAAAAAATCAAGGAAGGAGGGGGTATTTATAGGAAAAGATGTGGGATTTCGGCCGTCGGATCAACTTTGTGAGAATCGATCTGGAATTTCCTTTGCTTATGCTTAAGTAATTATTCATGAATTTCCTTTGCTTATGCTTAAGTAATTAGCCAATAATCACCTAATTACTTCATTATCACTAGTTGATAATTTTCTTAATTAGAATGCCTCATTACCTCATAACTTTTATACTGACATTTCTGTTTCCATGTCTTCTGCATTATTTTAGAATTTACAAGGGTATTTTAGTCATTTCAATACTTTTGAGTATTCCTTTTTAAATTTTTCCAAGGTTATAATTTATTTAAGGTACGTAGTAGATCGCACCCCAGTTACACCGGCCCATAAACTCACAGTTGTACAAAAAAGAATTCAAAATGAGCCGAATGCAATTCTAATTCCAAAATGATCCCTTTAATTCTTATAAATATATAGAAAGAGAAGTTGAGCCGCAATTGTGCCAAAATCTAGAACTAGATTAGAAAATCAAAATCCAATAAAAAAAAAGTCACATGTCAAAAAAGGCCTTAGGGCCTTTTCTAGTATTATTTTATAAAACGTTAACAATTAAATCAGTCTCATTAATAACTAAATCAATGCCCGTTAACAACTATATCAGTCTCATTAACTACAATATCCTAACAACTTAATCAGTCTGATTAACAACTAAATCAATACCCGTTAACAACTATATCAGTCTCATTAACAACTAACATTTTATGAAATAATATATCTCAACGATTCCATGCTCAAGCATGGTGCTCGAGCAGAGGAGATTCCATGCTCGAGCAACAATGATTTTCAGCTACTCTGTTCAGCTCTGTTTCAAGCGACCTCTGTTAATTTGATGATATATCTTAAACCAGAAGTTTGATTGAGGTGAAACCACTTTTGTTGGAAACTAAACTTCCAATGCATCATTTTGATATAAAATTCAAGCCCAAAGGAGTTCAGATGAGAGAGCTATGATTTTTGAAAGTTGTAACAAAAATCAACGTCACAATCCAGAACCAGCTTCGGTATTTTGAGCATATCTCACAAACGACAAATATGATTGAGCTGAAATTGGTGGCATATGAAACGAGACTCACATACCTTTCCAAAAACATCAAAATAATGAAAAAAAATATCAATTTAAGGAGATATGATGTTTTGAAGTTGACGGTCAGTTCATAACGTTGCAAAAAAAAATGATGGTCAAGAACAACCTCCATTATTCATCTGATGATAATGGACGAAATACAATGAGTTTGGAGCTGATTCTTCTTGCATTGGAAAGAAGACTTGAATAGATTTATGAGCATGGGTGGTTTTCCAAAATTGAAGCTATATCGAAGACGTTACGCTCACGGGAAATTGACTATTGTACTGCCAATGCTATTACGTTTTGAAAGTCAATAAAGTTTGATATTTGAATAAGATCATGGTAGGCAGTAGCCTGACACTCGAAGGAAGCCTACTCGAACAAGGTATTTGTAATGCCCGAGCATCATAGAACTCAGAGCGAAGAAGTGCAAATTGGACAGTCATGCTCGAGCAGAGCATTTGGCATGCCTGAGCAGAGCATTTGGCATGCCCGAGCATCATCGAGCCAAAATAAAAGATTTGCGAATTGAAGAGTCATGCCCGAGCAGAGTGAAAGGCTTGCTCGAGCACCATGCTCGAGCAAAGGTAAAAGAGTGCTCGAGCACCATCGCTGAATTCTCAAGTTCTCACCTCTGTCTGTGTCTTGCTCGAGCAAGAATGTTGGCTTGCTTCAGCATCAGCGAGTCAGAACATTTTTTTTAACTACTTGTGAAGAAGCTTGCTCGAGCATCAGCGAGTCTGAACATTTTTTTTAACTACTTGTGAAGAAGCTTGCTCGAGCATCAGCGACAATAATCATCTTTTAACTTGTCCAGGAGGAGCTTGCCCAAGCAAGCTTAGTTGGTTGCTCGAGCATAGGGCGATTTTCTGTTCTTTCAAAGCATCTCCTCTACAGGTTGCCCGAACATACTGGTAATCATGCTCGAGCAAGATCATCACTGTTTTCAAAATCACCGTCTCCGAGAATTTAGAAATCTCTCTTATCAATTGATTTCTACTTGTTATACTTCTCAATACTATTTATCATGTTTGTTAGCAAGTTTTAGATGATCAAACGAAGGATTAACATTATATTATCAAAAAGTGAATGATTACGTCAGAGCTCCAACGGTAACTTAGAGCAAGTCACAACGGTAATATTCTAAAAAGACCAACTGAAGAATTGCTCTGACGGTCGAATGCTATTGGTTAGCTATAAAAGAACAAGCATTCAAACTTCAAGAAGACACACGAGCGTGCACTGCCAAAATGCCGACATTATGAATATACGCTTAGCTCATACACTCTGTTCTCAATGCTTACATAGCTTATCATAGAGAGTGAAATGATTTGTATTGTACTTCAGTGATTATTATTCATCTGCTCTGTGAGAGAGTCTAAACACTTATTTGATTATCTGTTTAGAGATCAAATCTCAAGGTTGTGGAACCTTTGAGTGTGGGTGTAAAATTAGCAGAGGTCGCTTGAAACAGAGCTGAACATGCATCAAAATCAGCAGGGAATATCAGTTCATTAACTTTGACTAATACATCTTCAACTAAACCAGAAGGATGGGCATTACTCCTATTAGCTAACTGAACAATAACACCAGTTGGATGCAAGGGACCAAGACCAAGAGATCTATAAACAGATGCAGGCATGACATTAATAGAAGCACCTAAATCTAGCATGCAATCATCAAATCTATAGTTACCAATAAGGCAAGGGATAGAAAATGTCCCCGGATCTTTGCATTTACGAGGCATGGTAGGCTGGATGAGTCTTGAGACATTCTGTTCAAGCTCACTCGTTCATTCCCCTTGATCGCCTCTTGTTGGTGCACAACTCCTTCGAAACTTGGCATATTTAGGAATTTGTTTGATTGCATCTAAAAGAGGAATGTTGATCTCTACTCTTCCGAATGTCTCAAGTATATCCTTCTCTTGTGCTCTATCTGCCAACTTCTTGACCGAATCGCTCTCGAGGGAAGGGAAGAGGGATAGGAATGTCTTCCTCTTCACCTTGCTGCACTGTCTTTTTCTTTTCAGAGTCAATCTTTACATTTCCTGACTCGTTTTCTGATGTGGAAGTCACATCTGCAGCCTTGCTTAGGTTCCTCCAATTGCTTGCCGACCGTAGTGATATAGCACTCACATTTCCCTTAGGATTGGGAATTGTTTGTGAGGAAGGGAATTGGATCCCCGAGGTTGAAGCTGGTTCAATGATGTTGCCAATTGCCCAATCTGTGTTTGCAAACTCGAATGGAAGTATCGCTTGTCGTTGGAACCGCATATTGGTGTGACAAATTGCTTCATCATTTCTTCAAGTGAGGAACCACCACTACTACTAGCTCTGTTGTTGTGCCGCTGTGGAGGTGGACATATGGCTGGTCGAGGAGGTGGTGCTTGCAAGGGTAAAGGGGTGCAGATCCGTTGTTGGAAAGTCTCGTGGTCCGTACGGCCTCTGCCGGTAGTTCCCAGTCGCACGACTTGGTTACTCGATTTTGGTATTGGTTGCTCTGTTTCGATTTTGGTTCCAGCGAAAGTTGGGGTGATTTCTCCAACCAGGATTATAAGTGTTGGAGAAGGCATTATTCTGTTGGTATTGTGGCCTTCTGGAAAAACACCCACTGCAGCTCTTGACCGATCTTGGTAAGTAGGATCATGCAAGGTAGGGCAAGAGTCGGTAGAATGATAAGGGTCGAACAAAACCCACAAGAGTACCCGGTCCGAGGAGGAGAAGACTGTCTTGCCTGCGTGTCACGCTAACCGCCTCACAAGGGAGGTCAGATCATCAAGTCTATTCTCTAATCTCTCGAGAATCATACCGAACCGGAGGTGTTTGAATATGGTAGACAGAGTGCTATTGGCCCCGGTGCCAAACTGCCGAGAGTTATCTCGCCATAATGGATATCAATTCTCGGGCTTCTTCGGTGTCTTGTTACTCATAGCTCCACCACTAGAGGCATCAACCAACCCTTTGTCTACCTGATAGACCATCATAGAAAGAGTTGATCAAGTCTTTTCGGATATCGATGGTGTGGACAGCTTGCACATAACCTTTTGAACCTCTCCCAATACTCATGCATAGTCTCCCAATGATCTGTTTAATGTTGCCAATCTCCTTCTTGATCGCAGCTTGCTCTTGAGGAAGGGAAATATTTCTCTAGGAATATCCTCTCGAATATCAGTCCAGCTCCCAATAGATGAGGGTGAAGGTACAACAACCAATCCTTGGCTCCACCTTCCAATGAGAAAGGAAAAGCTCTCAACTTGATATGATTTTCATCAATGGCATGTGGCTTCATTGTCTTGCACACTACATGGAATTCCTTCAAATGCTTAATGGGCACTCACCGCAAGACCATGAAACTTAGGCAACAAGTGTATTAGACCAGATTTCACTCAAAGTTAGCAAAGAAGGTTAGGATATTGGATGCACAAGGGTTGATAATTAACATCAGTGCACCCAATTCCTTCAAAGTATGATGATTTTCCCGCTCTCCCGCCATAATGTCCGAGCGAGCAAAGTTGCTACTAGAATCGATGAACACAACAAGACTATCGAAATACTATCGAAGCACAATCGTAAAGATCAACGAGAATGGACACAATCGAATGGCCGAATCGACTCTAATTGAGTATCCAGTTTGGTATTAATCTTATGACTTAGCCTAACAACTCTTCTAGCGGTAAGAATTGTTCTTTCTATTTCAGGATCAAATGGCAACAAATCTTCGGATTAGTAGTATTCCCGGTACTCATGCAACATGTACACAAAGCAGAATTGGCAAATACTCTGAATGACAAAGATGCCACCAGAAAATCAGAATTACGAAAATGCCACAAGAGGTGGTGAAAAGTAGAAAACACTAAGAGACACAAAGACAAAACACACAAAAGCAAAAACCTATGCTAGAAATTGACCAAAACAAGTCCGAAACAGTATCAAATGATTTTTAAAATTTTTGGGACTTGGACAGGGCAACTCCTAGACTATTGGGGACTCAAAAATGGAATAAAAACTTCAAAAATTGAAAAAGTGGCCTAAACGATGGAATTTGGCGAAACGGAGGATACCACATGGAAAATGGAACATTTTCATGTGGGTCTAACGATTCACCATTTTCTATCCCCGTACCAAATTTCAACTCAATCAGAGATACTCAAAAAAATGGTCCTGTTGGAAATCAAAAAGCGTAACCTAAAACAGTGAAAAAAGTGGTCTAAACGTTGGAATTTGGGGAAAATGAGTGAGACCTCACTTCCTCCTAGGAAGTGACTTTTGCTTAAAACACCCAATTCCTTGTGAATAAGACCTGGTTTGAGTGATCGGAGTCAGAAAAATTTCTGTCCGGGGTTTAATGAATAGAACAAAACGAAATAACATAATCAAAGTGCAATAAACAGAGTCAAACAGAATCAAATAAACAGAGACAGATTAAACATGATCAACCCAACGAATTGATTCCAGAAACCTCCATCATTGAACGAAAATACAACTAACCCACGTTTGGTTCCGGATGAATCGAAATCTCTGCATTCATCCGGAGATTCCTTAGAACATGAAGAACAGATGAGAGAAAATGAAAACTTGTATTTTGATCCACTCTAATGTTAAAAACGTGAATGAATATGTTTGTGGCAGCTTCCATACTTAAAAATAACCTAAAACGAAATGGGCTCTCATAGTTTTAGCCCAAAACAGAAATAAAATATAACTGGACTTAAATTACAAAATTCGGGTCCAAAATAAATCCAGAATTGTGCATCCGACTTTGGCTCCAAAATTGACCTCCTTCTTGACCGAATTTGCTCTTGATGTCTTCATAACAATTGTAGCTCTCTGAATCATCTGAAATATGAGACAAAAATGAGGCAAATCCGATGTCTGGTTCAAGAGTTATGGTAGAAATAGTGAAGCAACACAAAACTGGAATTTTATTATTAAAAATAGCTAAAATGCAATAAAAGGCCCAAGGCCCAAATAAACATAAGAGCCATTATTTATTAGCTAAAGGGTCCTAAATTATTATTCAAGAGACAAAAATAAGTGTATAAAATATTCAATTATCAGCATATTCTCTTCCCTAAACTCTTACATTTCAGCATATTTGTTTTGAATGATTGTCTATCGGTTTATAAATTATTACTGTCATTCAAACCTCCTTTAGTAAGTTGCGAAAAGATTTTCTAAGTTTTCAAAAGTTTTATCCGACACCCAATTCACCCCCTCTTGGGTGATAGTCAAGTCTAACACATTTAATATCTTTGGATATTCTTGTATTTCAGTGATTATTATTCATCTATTCAGTGAGGAGTTTAAACACTTGTTATCATATTATTTGTTTAATCTCTAAGGTAGAGGTACCTTGAGTGTGGGTGTACGATTACAGCTTGTAAGGGGGAGTGAATCCTAGTGTGAAAGGATTAATTCGAGTATAGAGTGTGTAACTGTATCTGTGATTGTGAGTTAGTGAAAAATCCTAGAGTGTCTGGGAACTGGACGTGAGTCAAAGAGTTGGACCGAACCAGTATAACCTCTCTGTGTTATTATCTCTTTCGTTGTCTCTATTTTATCATTCTCCAGTTTTACTCGTGAAATTTTTTGAAATCCCCTATTCATCCCCCTCCAGGTGATATTCCACTTTCAAAATAAACTTGGATTCAAGCTCAGGAATAAAAACAATTTTGTTTTAGAAGTATCACATGCTACTTCCAATAGACATTCAACGATCATATTTAAGATGCTCAACGGGGAGAATATGCTCAATGGTAAAATGCTCTTCATTAATTATAAATAGAAGATCATTCAAAACATAAGGAAGAGAGAGCCTATGCATACAATGGTGATATACATATATTATGAATCTTACTGGACTGAAGCTCTACAAGCATACTCACACCTTGTACTTCAGTGTCAAAAATTATATACTCCATAGAGAGAAGTATGCTTTCATTGTGATCACTTTATCCTTGTAAAATTTCTTCAAGTTTGGGGTTGTGAATCAAAAACTTATTGTAACCTTACAAGCTGTGAGGGAGAGTGATTCTCAAGGACAAGATTAAGCTTGAGGTTGTGAAAGTTCTAAGTACTCGTGAAACTTAAGGGATTATAAAAGGTTTTTTTGTGCCCAGAATAATAAAAAAATAGTGGATTAAAAATTTTAAGTGGAGCCAAGGGATTGAACTCAAGTCATCATGGATTGGATCGAACTTAGATAAATCACTATTTTCAACTTCTCTTCCCTAATAAAAAGAAGTTACTAAAATACGCAACTTGACATACTGATTCACGTATTCGTTACTTATTAGATAGAGACACTTTGAATTGTGTTCTAATAGCACTAGGCATAGCTTGAACTTTAACAATTAAGTGTGCCCTACTTGCCCTTTTCCACCTCTTACAAGGCATTCCTCCAAAATAGAATTTCACACATCTATGTAGCACTTTTAGTGCCCATTTGGATTAGCATCGAACAATAGCGATTTTAGATGATTGTGATTTTTGTTAATGCCACTCATTACATGGGTCACTGGTTAATGATAATTTCTATTTGGATATCTTTTTAAGTGACTTAGAGAATTTTGATTATGTTTGAATTTCATTTATTAAAATTACTTATAAATGTATAATTAGAAAGAAGGGTATGAATTTAATAAATAATTTAGAAATTCATGTTAAATGATGTACAAAATAATATTTAAATTACTTTGGTTGAAAAATAATGGGCAAAATATGTAGAGGGAATACGTGGAGGCAAAATAATATTATTTTTATTTAAAATTATGCTAATATGTTTTATAATTATAAAAAAATTTATGAAAATATTTTTTTATTTTAAATTAGTTTCAAGATAATATGTTTTCCTAATTAATATTTTTAGTTAGCTATAAAAATAATTTTTTTAATTATTTTATATTAATATATTTTTAGTTATAAAAAAATATTTTTTACATTAACTTAATTTTTTGATAATATATTTTTAACTATAATAAATTTTGCATAGTAATATATTCTTACTCTAAATTGATTTTATAGTAAAATATTTTATTAGTAATAATATTTTTATTTATCATAATATTTTTTATCATATACATTATTAGAATATCATATAAATTATAAGAGTAAAATGGTCTGAAATTTTATGTCCCCACCAAAACCTCTCAATTTGGAGGGGAGGGGATGAAAATTTTGGATCACCTCCCCTCTAAATTTTAAACAAAATGAAGGGAGAGTACCCTCCCCAGGATTCCTGAACCTCAAATCAAACCCACCTTAGGCCCTATTTGGATCGAAGAAAATATAGGAATGAAAATGAAAAGAGTGGAATGGAACGGAAAATATTTTGCTTCAATGCATTTGGTTCGCATTAGGAAAAAAAAAAGGTTGATAGGAACATTTTAGTTTGGTTGGAAGAAAACAAGGTAGAAAAATGAGGCAAAATATCATTTTTGTTGTAAAATATAAAATATTATTTTAAACCACCAACTCACAGTGCATACTCAAGTTGAGTGTGCACTCCTCCGTCGCTCCTCCTCCGTTTTCCACCATTGTCTACCATTTTTTAGACAACTAGCAACCTAAGAAAAAGACCAGAGAGAGTTTGGAGTCGTGAGACAGAGGAGACCAGATCGAAAGGGAAGTGGACATAAGAGTTGGAGAGCACCATCGACGACATTAAGAGTTGGAGATTAGCTAGAGTTGCATCGCGGATTGAAGACACACCAGAAGCTCGCAATGCAAGGGAGAGCCTATACCAGTGAATTTTGTTCTCTTCTTCGTGGATTGAAGACACACAAGAAGCTCACAAAGGGTAAGTTCGTCTTCTTCAATTTTCTTGATTGGCTGGAAAATGGTTCCCACCAAAATTGGTGGGAACCCATTTTCCCATATATAAGGGAAAATTCTCCTGCCGTAGGAAAATATTTTGCTGGGAAAATGTGAACCAAACAATGGAAGCCGATAAAAAATTCCTATTTTCCATTTCTTTTCTCTTATTTACACTGAAACCAAACGGGTCCTAAAGTCGTCCATTAAATGTAGAGGAAACAATTTTTTCTGATTCTGTGCTTGGGAAAAGTTATGAGAATCAGAATTTACGTTTGTTAACTCATTTTTTTTTTATTCCGAGAATCAGAATTACGTTTGTTAAAACATTTTACTTTTATTTATGTAATTTTTATATTTAAAAAATTATTTATGTGGTGGCGGTGGTGGTGGTGGCAGCGGCGGTAGGGGTGGGGGTAGTAGTGGTGGTGGTGGTGGCAGCGGCGACAGCGGTCATGGTGGTGGCGGTGGCGGTGGTGGCGGTGAGGTGGGGGTGGCGACGACGGGGGTGGTGGTGGCGGCGGTGGCGGTGGCAGTGGTGGTGGTGGCGGCGACGGTGGTGGTGGTGGTGGTGAGGTGGAGGTGGTGGCAGTGGTGGCGGCGGCGGCGGTGGGGAGGGTAGTTGATCCGTCGTTTAGGGTGTTTGGAATTTCTTCGCTTCGTCAATGTCACGATTGAGGAAAGGGGAAGAGAGAAGGGGAAAAATAGATTCTGGCTTTGTGGCCTGGAATAGAGAAGCAGAAATTTTCTGCTTCTTTTTTATTCCCCAGCACAAAAAAGAAACCGGTTCATCCCGGGAACAAAAAAAAACCGGATTTACCAAACACAATTCCTATCCAATTTTGTTCCTAGGAACATAAATTAAGAAAAAAACTCATTCTGGAAGCATTACCATGCACACCCTAATAGGACATTTGTTATCCCTAGCAGTGTTGTCAAAAACTAGTGTAAAAACTTACGTCTTTACTAGGGTCATACGTGCTAAAACGCAAGTAAAAACTGTCATGAGTAGAAACTGGTAGAAACTCTGCTCAAACACTTAAAAACTGTAAAAACTTACGTTTTTACAGTTTTTACCGTTTTTATTTTAACAAAAAAAGAAGAATGAATTTTTTTTCCTCGAAAAATGATGAAAAGTTGAAAACTCTATTTCCATCGTACATCTTGGACTCGGGATTACTGGAGAGTGGAGTCTGGATAGTTATATATAGTTTTTAACATAATTTTTTTTTAATGTTTTATATAGTTATATGACTTATATCTTTTAAATATGAAGTTGTTCATTAAATTTTGAGTAGTGATTTATAATTTTTTTTACATGTATATACATATACATATATAATTTTGAGCTCTGACCTTAAGCAGTAGAAAGTAAAAACTTTACGTCTCGTGTCGTTTTTACAATTTACGTTTCTACTACCCCTTTCCGTGTTTACGTAGAAACTTGATTTTTACAGGATTGAATTAAAAAAGACACCCAATAATGCTTTTAGTTTAGATTTAACATTTAAGACGCTTCATTGCCAATTTCCACAGCAATACGGGCCGAAATCTTTTCAGACTATTCTCAGATTTTCCTCCAAGTGTACGGCCTGTTTTGCAGGGAGAACTAACTCAGAAATTTCTTTTAAAGCAGCCGGAATTCCTATACACTTTTTCGATGCTAATATTCCATATGTCTTAATTATAATTTGTAATTCATTTCTACTTAATTTTCCATCACACACATGTACCCCACTAGCAACAAATGCTTTCTATTTTAATTTGGTTAAAGAAACACTCAGCAGCCACACCGTGTGTTGGGAAACACGGAAAAATGAAAAGGTTGTTCCCATATAATTTTGCATCTTTTAACAAGTCTTTCTTCTTCGAGTAAATACCCTTTTTGGTCCCTGGAAAAACACATTTGACCCTTTTTCGTCCCTGAGTAAAATAAATGTCATTTTGGTGTTTTTTAGGGACTAAAAAGGACCTTTTTGGGAATTTCTGAGGGATTAAAATGTGCAAAAAAAATGATCAAAAGGACTAAAAGGGACATTATTTTTCCATTTTAGGGACTAAAAGTGACTTATTTTTTTTCAGGGACCAAAAAGGGCATCCGTGTTTTTTCCAGGGACCAAAAAGGGTATTTACTCTTCTTCTTCTGTGTGTGTTTATTAATATTCCGTAATTAAATTAAAAGAAAACCAAGTGCATTTTTACCATCTATTTTCTAATTTTATTATATATACACATCTCACTTTTACACATGCTCCTTTTGATCTTATCTAAATATATTGTTTATAGTCAACAACAAGTTACCTAGGTGGCAATGTCACATGTTATACTTGGATGAGGTACCGAGTTAAAATTAGACCCGAGGTTGAAATATTTGTGCGCACATGTTTAAATTATATGGTAAAAAATCAAAATAAAAATGTCTATTTAAGAGTTTCAGTTGTGTATTTAAAAAAAAAAGTTTTAGTTTAATTCTATATATAAGGTTTTATTACTTTTTATACATATTAAATTTTTATTTCTCATATTTATCTATATTAAATTTTTATTTCTCATAATACCTATACTTATTTAGGCTTTTTATCTATTAATATTAAATTTTAATAATTTGATGATTGGGGTATTTTTAGGAGAGAGTCACAAGTTCTATACATTTTAATCACAAATAACTAACTTACCTACTTTTCTTAATCTCTTTGAATCACTATTTCGATCCCATATGACACCTTTTGAAAGGTACTTTTGATCATTTTTACAAGACATGATATTTATAAGAAGTAATAAATATTTATTTTTCATGTGTGCCTATATTTAATAAGGGTAATGAGATAAATTAATATTTGATGTTACTTTAATTGTTCTTATTTGTATGAATTAGCTGGTTAGAAGCAACTTGTATTTGGGGGTAGAGAAGTGTTAAGAAGACTCGATATTTAAAAACGGAAAAAAGTATAAAAGATTCAGCGAGACATTGCTATGAAATTACACAAGAAGTAGGCCTGGTCCCATAAAGTGATGGGTGTCTCTGTTAATATAGCAGCCTAGATTTGTTGACAAATTTCTACACACACACACATATTAAATAAATAAAAGTGCTACAAAGCACACATGTACGTACATATGAATAAGTCACAATTTTGTTAACAAATGTTCTATTCACAATTCGTCTCTATCTGTTCATATTTTTCTAACAGTAGAGTTCCAGTCTTCCCTTAAAGATCTCACCAAAGTCTCCCATTAAGTTTCGGAGAAAGTTCCCCACCCTTAAGTTATAAGACATTTAATCTTTCACTTAACATATCCCCACTTTCTTATATCCATTCAAAACAACTTATCATTACTTGTATATGCTTCTCCTTCAGTTTCTTTCCAGGAAATCAATCTACAATCTCCCATTTACCCTTCCATTAAGTCGTTGAGGCTTCAATTTGAAGCCAAAACCCATACATCTATATAAATAAACACAGAGTTTCTCCGTCAGTCACAGTGAGCTCTAGCTCTGCATGACTCTTCAAACAAAAATGGAGAAAATTCTCAAAGAAGCCAATTTTCTTAAGTTCTTTCTCTCTCATGGACTCTTCCTCTGGGATATCAAAACAAGGGGTTTCCTCCCTTTTCTCTTTCATCACTTCCAATCTCTCTGTAACTCATCATCATCATCGTCTTTGTTGTCGTGGTCGTCCTGTGGTGCTGATGTGAAGAACCCTAATTGCAGAACCCAGAATGAACAGAGTCCAAATCACAAGGTGAGATTAAGCAGAGAGGAAGTGATAATGGTGATGGGTGAATTGGGACTGATCAGTGCAGAATCAGATGGAGAAGGGTTAGAGGAGGAGATTGGGGAAGAAGAGATTGAAGTATTGTTTGAGAAAGAACCAAGTTTTGAGGAGTTGAAGGATGTGTTCGAGGTGTTTGATGAAAATGGAGATGGCTTCATAGAAGCAAGAGAGTTGCAGAGAGTGCTGAAGTGTCTGGGAATGATTAGAGATGTTAAAGAGTGTAAGAGAATGATTTCTTCTTTTGATCTGAATGGAGATGGACTCATTGATCGGCCTGAGTTTGTCAAGTTTATGGAACAGAGTTTTATGACTTAGATGATAAGCCAAACCAATAAATTTCATCATGTGAGTTTTCTTTTTCTTTTTTCTAATGTATTTGAATTTTTTTCCTCAGAATGTATTCGAAAATTGATTGATGGATGCATCTTACTCTGAATTTCATGTTAATATTTTTTAGAGACAAATAGTGAAGCTTGAAAACATAGTTAATGAGTTAGACAGTATGGTTAACCTATTAAGCACTATGAAAATTTATAGAATCAAACTTGTTTAAAAACATGGATAACGCGTTAAGTATATAACTTAATAAGTTAAAATAGAAGATTAAAAGTGAAAAACTAGTTTTTGACAATACAATTAACATGTTAGATTGGGAGATTAGCTAACCTGTTAAGTGGAAACTAAATCTGAAATATAAAATAGTTTGGATTGCCTTCTAACTTTTGTAGAACTAAATTGTGATAACTCTATTTTTTTTACTAACCATTGAAAACCAATTTTTCATGTAAGAATTAAGTTCTCTCTTATATATACAAGAAATATTAGGATTCAAAAAGACTAAATTTGGTCATTTTGTCATGTAATTTACAATAAGCCCTCCAAAACAATCTTTCTGTTGATTTTGTTATCGTCAAATTAAGATAATTCAACAGTATTTTCTTTTCTCTTTTTAATTTCTATTTTTTCAGTAAATTGATAATTTCTTTTAAAAATACCTCTTGGAACGTTTTTAAAAATACCTCTTGGAACGTTTTTGAATCATAAATGCTCCCATAATTTATGAAAAAAGTTTATACGCATTCCAACACCTACGAAGCGTGAAATATGAAGCATTTCCGAAACGTCTCCATTAACAAATCCACATCCTTGGACCTGGCTATAATTTTTCCATTAACAAATCCACATCCTCATCTGATTAGGAGGAGCATTTAGTTCGAGAGATCATATGAGAATTGAGAACTTTTTTATTTTTATGAATATTAATTATGTAAATGTCTATTGATTCAAATATAATCCTCACTATTAGGAAAAAAAAAACAGAAGAAGACTTTTAGACCTATTAAGATTAACTTTTTAGATTGGGTTTAGGTCTGGGACCGGTTTAAAAAGTCTTTCCTTATTATTACCAAACTTAGAATCGGTCTTAAAAGTTACTCTTTAATACCAGTTGGTTAAACGATTGGTCTTAAAAAGTTTTAATTTATAATTTAAAAAAAATGCCAACTTTTTAGAGTAGGTAATTTCATACCCGGTATAAAAAGTAGGCAATTTTTTTTTTTTTTAGAAACATGTATGTTTTATTTTGTTTGACAGAAGCTTTGTTAAATATTAATATATCTAAAAGTTAATATATGCAATATAAATGCTACAAATAGCTCTAAAAATGTAAAATTCAATCGATATAAAAAATAATTATAACTAATAACCATGAATTTGAGCTCCATATTGTAAAAACCCCTTCGTTTACACATCATACATCACGTCATATAACGGAATAAAAGCGTGTAATACCGTTTGAGTGTAGAATACTGATATAATAATCTTATCTGGCTATGTATAAATCAAAAACAATCTTCCTCGGGATCATTAGAATTTATAATCTAAAATTAAGATTTCATTACTGTCTAAAATCTCTCATCCAACAAAATAATATAATACAATTTAATTATAAATAACCATTCCAGATTCACCACCCATCAGCATTCAGTTATGCCCTGCGTCCATCGTCTTGCCCATAGAGCTCTATTCACCACTGTGACCCTTTCCTGAACTTTTAGGCAAGTCTGTGATTTAAGTTGAATCCCAGAGTAACAAGTTAATCTCTTATGCATAGCGTAATCTGTATATGATAGCTAACCACAAATCGGAAAAATTACATAGCATTTAGCAAACAACACACACAACAACATCAAACAGCATATTAACACATGCAACATTAACTGCGAAACACATGACCCTATAAGTCCTGAATCCACAGCGCTAGGAAAAACAAGCGGATTATAAGAATAATCCACAGCAATTGAATGCAAACAAACGTGTGTCCCAGACACGAATCCATAGCCATGGTATAGTCAAGCATACGCGACATAACATAGGAGATCATTAAAGTTACTACCTATTTGCTCAATAACAAAAATACGTTCAGGCACTTGGACAGCTCCTGGATATTTGCAAATCCCTATAATTACACAATGGTAGACAATGTTCATTACTTTATATCCAAGCATAGTAAATAAGTTCCTATTATCATTTAGAACTCCTTACATTCTTCAAACAACAAGTGGTCTAATATTGACCATAAGTCCTTTCATTTTCGAACCTTGACCAGAATTTTCACCAAACTTTTAAAATTCACAATTAATTGTACAAAAATCCAATTAAGGTGATTAATTACAAAGGATATGTGATGCTTGACATGTCTAATTTTAAAGAAAAATATACCACCAGTAGTCAGAAAAATCTGTATCATTCTAATATAATTAAAATTACTCTAGTGCCCAGATTGTACTTCTAGAACTATGAGTCAACTTCAAAAATTCGCATCTCATTGCACAAAACTCTAAAATTAATGAATTATTTTTTTTTTGTCTACTTTAAATCTGAAAAATTTCATAGCCTTTGGACACCATTTACTTATCGAAAAACAGTTCATAAGCCATCACAGAATCTCAATTCTAATAGTTTTGTAATTTATGCCTAATGTTTCCAAAAATCATTTCCATCCTTCACCCCATAATTTTTCATTTTGAATATTTTGGAAACATCCAAATCAAAAAAATACTTTTGTTTCCTCTGGTCTGGTTCATGCCGAAACATGATATACTAATGGACACAAACAACTTCCAAGTTTTCTTCACAAATACCATGATTTTAGTCTTAGGTTGTCCTCTAGCTTGTTATTTAGGCTCTTAACACATTTTTAACCATTTGGACAACATTTCCCTTTAGGAATACATACTTCCAAAATTCCAAGAAATCAAAGAAGAATAGATTCCATATCCAATAGCAACAAAAGTAGACACAAGAAGCTAGAATAATCACTTACTTGAACTTGGGCTTCTTGTATTTCTTGCACTTCCTTCTTCCTTTGCATCCTTAGGGTTTTAGCCTTGTCTTCACAACCACCATGCAAGAAGACTAATTAGGGCTAGAGATTTACACAAGAAGAGAAGAAGAAGAGGTAGTGATTATGACAGGGTTTGGAAGTGTCTTGTGTCTTATATGGCTTGGAGAACAAGCTCTTCGGTCCCCCTTGAGAATTGACCAAAATACCCTTACATTTACTCACATATAAGGTCAATTATGTCAAACTTCTTGAAGCTTCCTTCTCTCTCTCTCTCTCTCTCTGTTTAAATTAAAGGCTTGTTGGGGAAGTTTGTGACTCATCAACTTGCCATTAATGCTTATACTTAGGTGTCCCTTTTACTAGTCAACATTTTTCCCTAAGATGACACATGTCATTTTTTATATAAGGATGAATTAATTGCATGATTTTAGCATGTAATACAGATGTAGCTTCATGATCCTTCTTCCTCCTTCTCTTGGCCAAAAGTCTTGGCTTGTTGACCAAGAATTTGAGTCATCATTTTGCATTAAATGGCCATGCATATGTGTCCATAACCAAGTCAACATGTTTCCCCTTGAAGACAAGTGGCAATTTCAAGAACATAATGCATTAAATGCTTGTCAAATCCATTTGACTTCTTAAACAAGCTTGATATGCTTGGAGAGCAAGTTGGACATGTGCCACCTTTCTATTTAGCTAATACAAACGTAGCTTTTTTACTTGTCATGATGAGAAGACACATGTCACATTCTTATTAAACAAACACAAAAGAAGTATCATCATGGGTCATTATGACTTACTTTATCAAGGTTACTTTAATAAAGTTACTTTAATCAATACTTGCTCAGGATCCTACTAGGGTTTTACTCCAGATTACAACACACATACCAATACCGCCAAATGACACTTGTCTAGAGTGTATGTGTGGGCCTCCATGTGGCACCAAATACCAGTGTCATTTCCTTAAAAACACAGGGTACACCTATGTGCCCTAGAAATGCCATGTGCGTCATTATATTGGCACACTTCACTCGACCAACTAACCCATTCTTTATAACATAGCCGGGTGGCATCTTTCTACCAACCCAATGGCACCATAAAAACATTTTTCTCCCTTCAGCATCGACACTTTAATCCTACGACCTACGCATACTAAGTCCTTTTCCGAGTATGGCCGAATTACATAGTCCCCAAGAGCTATTCTATCTCTCGACACTACTCTTGGGACTCTTCTCGAATTGAGCTTAGTCGTTTGCCTGATATAGGCTTATCCTCAAGTTTCAAGCCCAAAATTCAGGATATTACACATATTATCATATAATTATTGAATATTAATTCCAGAATTTGTTTTTTCAAACTTTAGTTTTTTTTCCTTGCATTTTCTTCACCTATAAAAGAGTTATATGATTTTTTTTAGTGTTGGCCTATCCATACCACCACATATAACAACACATACCAGACACTTCTCAAGACATGAATATTGGTTTGTTTGACATTCGTCTAGCCTCTATACTATGTATGCATGTCTTGTGCAAATTTCCATTGTAGATGAACCTTGTGAAATATGTGGTGGTGTTACAAGGCTTGGACTGATCACAACCAAGTGACTAATGTAAATGGAAGAAATCACCAAGAGGGGGCGAATTGGGGATTTCAAAAATTCTTTTTCAAACACCCAAAACTGGAGATATCAAAACAGGGTAAAACAGAGATAGAGAAGAAGAACTAACACAGGAAGATTTATACTGGTTCGGTCTTAACTCTTGACCTACGTCCAGTCTCCAGACACTCTGGGATTTTCACTATCACTATGATCAAGTACACACTTTGTACTTGAAAGTTATCCTCTCACTAGTGTAACATCCCGTTTTCCAAAAGCAGTATAATTTTTTTTTTCATCAGAGTAGAGCACCGGAGCAAGAGTGTAACTGATATATATATTCAAAATGCCCACTGGCTAATTACAACAGCGGTACAGTGTAGAGTATTTCAAAAGTGATGTACAACAACAAAAGGAAGGCTTCTGCCAGAACATCAAAAGGGAAGTCTTCAGCCGGATCTTCTATGCGGTCTGCTTGCCTCTAACCTCGGTCCTCGGTCCTCCCGACCCTGAAGCTATGTTAAGGGTTGAGGTCCAATGCATACGGACCTCAGGTAACGGTTAACCTCATGTTTATATATACATATACAGACAACAGGCATTCACAATATCACAACAAAAACAATCACTCTATCACAACTAATGCATACATATTTCCCCCAGCATGCAGACATATTGCCCCCAGCATGCAGTCATATTGTCCCCAGCATACGGACATATTGCCCCCAGCATTCAGACATATCTTCTAACCTCTATATGCACTCAATAGTATAACATCTCTACACATACAACATACATACCACATATATGCATACCATAAACATCAGCGTTAGTGTTACAGTACGCGAACGTACCTTCGTTGACGATATACGGTATTTCTGGCGGAATACGGTACGACAGTTGGTCAGAAAGTATTCGGGGATATCCTATCAAGATAACAACGTACTTGTTAAGGATCTATCATTACGAGGGATATTTTAGTCATAAATGACCATTTTACCCCTGAGCCCCTAATCGGCGGAATTTCGCCAGCACTTCGTTACTTTGACTCTAATCTTCCAAAATTTTGCCATAACTCTTCCTCCAAAATTATTTTCGAAATTAATACCTTAATTACCCCTAAAACATGATATCTAATCATACTTGGAAGATTAAAGATCAAACTAGCATTTCTACTCTAACTACCGAAAGAACTACCGAAGCTTAAGACTAAGAACCGAAAAACTTACTTAGAGCTTCGCTACAAATTTCTCCAGACTCCTCCTCCTCCTTTCTGCTCCAAGATTTCGAAATGAGCAAGAGCTCTTTGGTGTGAGAATTGTGCTTGGAGGTTGCATCTATTTATAGGCAAAAATCTAGGTACTATTCATGCTTTATCAGACGGATTCTGGACCGTTGGATCGCACTTCATTGAGATGGCACAATCTTGGCCATCCAACCCACCTCCTTACATAATCATTCAAGGTCATGATGTCATGCCAATGATGTCACCCATGTACTTTGGTGATGTCACTTACTTCCTCAAGAAGTTTTATACCGATAAAGTCCCTGTTCGGTGTCCTAATCGCGTAATCTTGTAAAATCTCAAAATTCCGGGAACATAGCCCTGAAGATCTCTTTTTCCTCTTTCAAAATACTTGGGTCAAGTAAATTTTTGATCCCATTCAGGGTGTCATCGGTTCCGCTGAAGATTTTCAGATATCGCCTTCAGTTACGAAAAATCGCTTCTGGTAACGTCAACTTCTGGACAAAAATCCACTGATTCATAATATGCCCAGATGTTTACCAACTAATTCTTGGATTTCAAGTTATGGCTTGGTTTCTATAGGTTTTCATTTATCTGATTTGCTTTTTGAATATCAGATAGTTTCTTAGTCGGTCTAGTATAACCCTTTTCGGTAACGGAAATCACTTCGGAGACAACCTACTCCGAGGTAAAAATTCACTTGTTTAGAATATACTCTGACTTTAGAAACCTTGTTCATGGTTTTCTAGATATAATGTAATTTCTATCGGTGGTCATTTATCCTATTTGCTTTTTCACAAATTATATTATTATTTTAATACAACTTGCACACAAAAATATCATGATATTTTTCTCTTCATTCTTATCCTATTTTGCCCTCAAAATTTGGCTGCTCTTTTTTATTATTATTATTTATTTTCATTTTTTAATTAATTATTTAATTAATTAACCGTGTCACAACGCCCTTTGACCTGAGATCATCATGGATTCCTACATGAGAGTCACTGATCTTTGACCTAGTCAAAAGTCATCTTTGACAGGGTGATGATAAAGGCTTTGATCGGGACCAATGGTTTTCATACAGAGGAATGTGAATGGTTAAGACGGAACTTGTCCCTCACATCTGTAGAGAGATAATACCAGGCCTCTTGATGAGTGAGTCTGAGAAATGTATGGCCATACTACGATGGAAAGGAGTTTCCATTTCAGTTATTAGACTACTCAAGAATCGAGAAAGTAATGGTCAAGAACAGGAGGTTGTCATTATACATGCCTCATCCTTGACCAAATTATCGCGTGACAAAAGGGGACATGACATGGTTGTATGATAGGTTGTGTCGTATCAACGATCCTCATATGAATTGGGTAGTCACAATGTTTTGCTAGAGGCCGCTTGTGACTTGTGGGATGGTACAGTATTGGCCCGCTGCCAATCTCATATGGGCATGCAGGGTCGCACACAAGAATAGCCCAACATGAGCAATAGTGTTCATATTCATTGAATCTTAGATATGTCTAAGATTTAATAAATACATCATTTAATCTAGGTTGTGTGTGTGTGTGTATATATATATATATTAAATTCGAAATTAATAATAATATTATTTATATAGATAATATTATTATTATATAGTATTTAATTTATTTGATAAATTAAATAACTAAAATAAATAGAGATATCATACATCGGATTTAATTTAAATTGAGAGATAGTATCTCAAATTTAATTAAATAGACAAATATCATATCTCATATTTAATTTTCGAATAGAGATATTATATATCTGATTTAATTTAAATTGAGATATAATATCTCAGATTTAATTAAATAGACAGATATCATATCTTAGATTTTAGGCAGGCTTTTGATTTGGATTAATTGAATAGATTATATTAGATCTTTTGGATGATTTAATTAATATCCAAATTCGAATTTCAAGATTAATTTAGATTAATCTCGAATATTTTAATACGGCCCAACTAGGGTTTTAGAAACTCTATAAAAGATATTGATCTAGTCGTATTAAGAGAATGAACCAACAAGCCGCGAAAGAAATCCTAAAGAGAAAAATGTGAGACACAAAGTAAGAAGGCGCTAGCACGGCTGCCGTACGTGTTGGAGAGCTCTTCGGTGTGGATACCGGTAGAGGAGTGGATTTGTAGAGTTAGCTCCTAGAGATTGATTTGAGCAAGTAGGTGTTAGCCCACGAGTTCTCAAGGCACGCATACCAGTTCGAATAGGTACGGTTTTTCTTAACTAACCCGATTTAAACGCCGTTGATAGATCCTCTCTTTGGTATTCATAAAATTTTATTGGATGAAATCCTTCCGCTGTGTACGGATCCCAAAAAATCAATGATAAACTCTCTAAAAGAGTAGATATAATAAACATTGAAGTTCAATGTATCAAAAGATACTTTACAGATGACTAAAAAACAGTAAATGTAGATGACACTTGATAGATTTTTGTTTTCTGTATTCTGGTAGTTGTTGAGAATTGAATGCTTCAGCTTATATATGAAGGAAGCATTAAATGACCGTTGGAATCATCAATGTAACCATTGGAGACATTAATGAAACTTTTAGGTTGCAACTAGGTCCATTTTCTCTCTTGCTTTGAGTTAATTCAGATGCTCAGACATTCTTGTTGACTTTCCTTGAAATAAGTCCGTTGGATGATATGTCTTTCATAAGAGGAAAGAAAACATTTAAACCTTTGCAACATCCAGAGAATGATTTGCCAAAAGGGGCTAAGTTCTATGGACCAGCAATTTTAATGCTCACTTGATCATTTGAAACGTACTAACAAACTGATTAAACATAGTTAGAAATATTAATGAGTGATGATAAGAAGTATATAGGTCATATGAGAAGATTTTGTAAATTCGAGAAAAATGATTTAAAAAACAGAGTGCTTTAAATTGGAGTTTGTTCAAGAAAACAAGATTTTGTTATATTTCACTCAAGTGCGAACTCGAGTTTAATTCCTCAAACTCGAGTTTAGTTCTTTTTGAAAATGAACATCGCGATTGAGCTTTGAAAGACATTCTAAACAAGATGCAAACTCAAGTCATTAAGTGACAAACTCGAGTTTGACACTATTCATATTTTAAATGAGTTTAAGTTCATAGAAGCTCAAACTGGAGTTTTCAAAATTAACTCGAGTTTTCTTAAGTTCAAAATATAGTGAAAAGCTCTCGACCTGGCACAAACTGGAATTTAACAAGTCTAACTCAAGTTTGCTTAAAAGAGTGAATTCTTTGAAAATTCTTGGTCTAGCGCAAACTGGAGTTTGACATATTGAACTCAAGTTTGTTTAAGATGAAAAATGCTTTAAAACTCTCAGCCAAGCACTAACTTGAGTTTGACATATTGAACTCAAGTTTGTTTAAGATGAAAAATTGTGAGAACTCTCGGTCTGAAAAAAAAAACTCGAGTTTGCCAATACTAACTTGAGTTTACTTAACTTATAAAAACTTTGAAAGATCTCAGCCAAGGATAAACTCAAGTTTACATGAGAGGAATCGAGTTTGGTTAAGTTGAAAACAACTTGATTTACTCTCTGTCAAGATCAAACTCGAGTTTGACAATATAAACTCGAGTTTGTCTTTGACAGTAAGTTTTTAACTTAATAAAGACAAACTTCCTTTAAGTTTACAATTGTCAGTTATCATCAAAATACATAGAGAACTAACAACTAAGGCATATTTCCAAATCAACCCCACCACATACTTCATAAGTTTCAATCTACAATGCAAAACTGCAAATATTTTTTGACAACAACCAAAGTGATTTCGTTCAAGTAGAAAGTCTTTATTTATGTGGATGTAAGCCAAAAAACTGAACTTTCAATCAGTGTTTTGACAGAGAAGGAAATGTATTAAGAATCAGTGTTTCAACAAAGGGCACTCATTTAGGCCCTATGTTATTTATGGAAGCCTTGTGTCCATTTCCATTGTAGGTCAAACCTTGTGATATATGTGATGGTTATGGGATGTAAGACATGCATACATAGCACAAAGGCTATACGAGTGAAAAGGCTTGAGCATTAGTGTTTTGACAAAGAAATAAAAGGAGTGAGCAAGCAAAGACAATGAAATATAACAATAACAGAAGAGGGCTTATTGTTGGAAATTATGCCCAAGCGGCAAGTCATTTGTACTTTAAACGTGAATGTCATTTAAAGTATTCTTCATTTAGTTATCATTTTCATTTGCATGTTTATAGTGATAACTGTATCCTTGGATATATCTTATTGATTATCTTAAATGTCCCTGGTCGATCATCTACATGGGAGCGAAGATGAAATAAGACCAGTATGACTTTGATAAGGTATGGAGATACAAATCAAAGTCATAGGCACTTATAAGAGTACAAGGTGCTGGACCGACCCACTATGAGAAAGTTGCACGGATTAAGTCATAATATTTTCTCATGTATAACCGCGTCACAATGCCCTTTGACCTGAGATCATCATGGATTCCTACATGATGAGTCGCTGATCTTTGACCTTGTCAAAAGTCACCTTTGACCGGGTGATGATAAAGGCTTGGATCGGGATCAGTGGCCGCTTGGCCGCTTGCGACTTGTGGGCTGATACAGTATTGGCCCGCTGCCAATCTCATGTGGGCCTACAGGGTCGCACACAAGAATAGCCCAACACGAACAAAACCGTCCAGATTCATTGAATCTTATATATGTCTAAGATTTAATGAATACTGTATTTAATCTAGGATATATATATATGTATATATATATATATATATTAAAATTCAAAAATAATAATGATATTATTTATAGATAATAATATTATTATATAGTATTTAATTTATTTGATAAATTAAATAACTATAATAAATTGAGTTATTGTATCTCATATTTAATTTTCGAATAAAGATATAGTATCTGATATTTAATTAAATTGAGATATAGTATCTCAGATTTAATTAAATACAAAGATATCATATCTCAGATTTAATTTATAGAAATAAATCAAATCAACAAGCTTTTAATTCAGATTAAATAAATAGATTAGATTAGATCTGTTAGACAGATTTAATTAAATTAAATTATGAAGAATGATGAAGAGAAAAGAAGAGAAGAGTGAAAGTGGAGCTGAATCACCAAGAGAGGGGGTGAATTGGGGATTCTATTTTTTTTTTTTTGAAATGCTCTGTTTTTTAATACTAAATCAGGGATAAACAGAGGATAAGGAAAAGAAGCAAGACACATGATTTATACTTGTTCGGTCCAATCTCTTGACCTACGTCCAGTCCCCAGACTCTCTGGGATTTTTCACTATCACAATTGATTACACACTCTGTAACTCAAGAGTAATTCTCTCACTAGAACTTACTCCCCCTTACAAGTTGCAATCAATATCCCAATCTCCAAGTCCCCTGACTTGAGATTCTTACAATGAATGATTTACAATAAATGAACTCTCTCTAAGAGTGGATAAGGATAAACACTGAAGTACAATGTATCAAAAGATACTTCTCACAAGAAAACTCAAAGAGTAGTTGGAAACTTGAATGATTTTCGTTTTCTACAGATTGCTTTTTTTGTTGAGAAGAATTGAATGCATCTCTATTTGTACCAAGAGAACATTAAATGACCATTGTAATCTTCAATGTGACCGTTGCCAACATTAAGAATGGATTATTTGAAGTTTTGGTCTTCTTCTCTCTCTACTCTTTGGTTAATCCAGCTGCACAGAAGTTTATGGTTGACTTCTTGACTTTTAATCCGTTGGAAGAGCAACTACTGGATGTGGAAATGAAACATTCATTTCTGTGTCGAATGAATGTCCAAAAGGATGCAAGTTTTCTGGACTTTGCATTTAATGAGCCGACATCACTTTATGCTTTATGTTAATGCTTCATTTAATTCTCTTTAAATCATCTGAAACTCACTAACAAACTGATTAAACATAGTTAAGAATATTAATGAGTGATGATATGAAGTATTAGAATCAAACACAAAGATTTCACAAATTCGTCCAGTTTGAAATTAAAAACCAGCGACACAAACTCGAGTTTGTTCATCAAAACTGAAGTTTTCATTTTTCATTAAAAGCCTAAACTCGAGTTTCCAAAACCTGACTCGAGTTTTCTCCATCCAGAGAAGAATGTCGCGATTTGGTCTTTGAAGCAGGTTTTGAGAAGGGTTCAAAACTCGAGTCATTAAGTGACAAACTCGAGTTTTGGACCTTTGATGAGAAAACATGTTTAAATCCAAAATCTCAAAACTGGAGTTTCCATTCCAAAACTGAAGTTTTCAAAAGGTTCAAATTTAGCAGAGCTCTCTGCTTGGCCTAAACTCGAGTTTGCAAACTGAAAACTCGAGTTTCCGTAAATCTTTGAAAAATGGAAACTTCTCTGCTTATTCAAAACTTGAGTTTTTAAATTGAAACTGGAGTTTTCAAAACTTTAGAAACTTTGAGTTCTTCTCTGTAAGACCTAAACTCGAGTTTCCAAAAACCAAACTCGAGTTTCCTCATTTGAGAGAAAACCTTTGAAAAACCTTGTCAAATGAAAACTGGAGTTTTTCACAAGTTCAGAATTGAGCATTGTCTCTGTATGCTGTAAACTCGAGTTTCCAAACCAAAACTCGAGTTTCCAACAAATCTTGGAAATTTAGAGAACTCTCTGTTTAGCACAAACTCGAGTTTCCAAATGAAAACTGGAGTTTTGCTAAGTTTGAAAAATTGATAGCTCTCTGTCTTGTCAAAACTCGAGTTCATTAAAACCAAACTCGAGTTTGCTTTGCCTTTGAAAAACTTAGATGCTCTCTATATAGTCAAAACTCGAGTTTCAATACCCAAACTCGAGTTTGTCTAACTTTGCAAAAACTTGAGCTACTCTCTGTCAAGTCCAAACTCGAGTTTGCCGTTGACAGTAAGTTTTTCAACTTAACAAAGAAAAACTTCAATTTGAGTTTACAATTGTCAGTTATCATCAAAACCAATAGAGAACTAACAAAGAGAAGAGAAGAAATAAAGAGTTAATTATGGAGAATGATCAAGAGAAGAGGAAAGAAAGAAGAACTTGTTAAATGGAATAAGAAAATCATTATACAAGTTTTGAGATTGATTCTAGAAGTCTCCACGATCAAATGGAAGTTGGAATGGCTCAAATCGGAGTTAAAATAAGCAAAATCAAGTTTCGGGATGATTTAACTCGAGCCAGGAAGCTTAACTCAAGTCATAATGGTTTCTACAGTGTTTTGGGCATTTTGTAGGAGTTGACTCGAGCCAAGCAAAGCATTGACTCGAGCTAGGGCCTTAACTCGAGTTAGTCATATTGTTGACTCGAGCCAATAGTGATTTTCAAGCCATTTTCACGCTCTGGTACGAGTTGACTCGTGTCAGCCAAAAATTACCTCGAGTTAATAGTGTTTTCAGCACTCTGGTCACCTCTGTTTCACGTTCAGCTTTGGGCGAGGTCTGGTAATTCGATGATATCTCCTAAACCATAGATCGGATTGAGGTGAAAGCAGTGAAATATGAAACTAGACTCCTAATTCATCATTTTGATATAAAATTCAAGCCTAAAGGAGCTCATATGAGAGAGATATGGATTTCACAAGTTGGACCATCAATTCACGCCACACATCAGACCAATCTTCGGTATTTTGATTGTATCTCACAATCTACAAATCCAATTGAGCTGAAACTGGTGCCATTTTAAATTAGACTAAAAATTAAATCCATCAAGAGTTAAATCAACCAAAATGGATTTCATAACAGGGAGTTATGAGCTTCGAAAGTGGACACTCAAAATTCTAAAACTATTTCAGAATAGGTTCGGTTTCCTGGATATAGCTCATACTATACACAACCAAATGAAGTGAAACCAATTCCATATGAATCTAGACTCAGTGTTTCACAAGATTTTGGAAGCAACCGATTTTTGATGAGCTCTTACCTTGAGTCTACACTTAACACCTCGAGCCACGAAGATAGCTTTCGAAAATGATTCAAAATGTTTTATCTCATCTAACTCGATCCAAGATTGCTACCTTGAGTCTAAGTGAAGCAGAGAGTTAGACATTTTGAGAGTGGTTTTTACCTCGAGCCACAAATCTCCAACTCGAGCCAAGTCAAGCCAGAGCAACTGATGAAGAACAAATCTGACGTGCAAACTCGAGTCAAGGTTTATGTTGCCTTGAGTCTAAGCCCAGACTCGAGTCAAGGTATTTGTTGCCTCGAGTCAGTTAGTATTTTCAAAACTACTCTGTACCTTGAACGATGAGTTGACTCGAGCTAGTGATAGACTTGACTCAAGCCAATATTTCTCTGCTTCAGAAAATCACCGTCAGAAATCTTGCTTCTCATCAAGAACATCTAGATGGATTCCAAAAGAACTTTATACTACTTCTTAACATGTTTTATATCATTTTTATAAGTTTCAAAAGATTATATGAAGGACTCGAACATAGTTTATCAGTTAGACAACAAAGCTCAGTAGCAGCAATGTCTGAGATTTCAGAAATAATTATTATCAATTGATTTCTACTTGCTATACTTCTCAATGTTATTAATCATGTTTGTTAGCAAGTTTCAGACAATCAAACAAAGGACTAAATCAGAATATCAAAAAGCAGATGATGACGTCAGAAGCTCCAACGACTATTTCTCTAACGGACTGAAATTTACAACGATAATATTCTACAACAGACCAATGCTTCAACGGATTAAATTCAGTTGTCTATAAGTAGAGACACATTTGAAATGGAGATAATAACGATAAGAGCTTACACTGTTGAAATTCTGATATTCTGAATCCAAACATTTAGCTCACACGCTCTCTGTTTCTCAATGTTTATATAGTTTATACTAGAGAGTGAAATGATTTGTAATGTACTTCAGTGTTTATCTTATTCACTTCTAAGAGAGAAGATTCATTGTAATCATTTTATCTGAGAGTTACTCAAGATTGAGTGATCTTGAGTGGGAAATCAATTATATCCTTACGGTGTGTAAGGGGGAGTATCTCGGTTGATATTTGGCTTCACAAGTGCCTGTGTGAACTTATGGTTTGTAAAGGTTTCTATTGTGCCTAGTTTAAACAAGGAGATAGTGGATTGAAAATCTCAAGTGGAACTTGGGGACTAGACGTAGGTCAAGGATTGGCCGAACCAGTATAAATCTCAGTTTGCATATTCTCTTCCCTAAACTCTTACATTTCTAGCTTATATATGTTTGAATGACTGACTATTGTTTTATAAATTACTTTTGTCATACAAACTACTTTCAGTAAGTTGCGAAAAGATTTTCAAAGTTATTTAAAGTTTTATCAGACACCTAATTCACCCCCTCTTGGGTGATAGCCAGGATTAACAGAAGTTTTTATTTATTAAATTGTTGTTTATTTTAGTATCAGTCAGTATCCTTTTAGTACCGGACAATACCTGAAATATTTTTTGAAGATTCTAAAATAACTTTTCAAGGTTATGAAGTATTTTTTTTGTACCAGTCAGTATCCTGAAAGTACTTTTTAGTACCAGTCAGTACCTTGAAATATTTTTTTCAATATCAGTCAGTATCCTTTTAGTACCGGTCAATACCTGAAATATTTTTTGAAGATCCTAAAATAACTTTTCAAGATTATGAAGTATTTTTTCTGTACCAGTCAGTATCCTCAAAGTACATTTTAGTACCAGTCTTACCCTGAAATATTTTTTTCTGTATCAGTCAATATCCTTTTAGTACCGGTCAATACCTGAAATATTTTTTTCAGTATCAGTCAGTATCCTTTTAGTACCGGTCAATACGTGAAATATACTGATTGATACTAAAAAAAATATTTCAGGTATTGACCGGTATTAAAAGGATACTGACTGATACTGAAAAAAAATATTTTAGGGTACTGACTGGTACTAAAAAGTACTTTCAGTATACTGACTAGTACAGAAAAAATACTTCATAATCTTGAAAAGTTATTTTAGGATCTTCAAAAAATATTTCAGGTTTTGACCGGACTACTAAAGGATATTGATTGATATCTTGAAAAAATATTTCAGGGTATTGACTAGTAAAAAGTACTTTCAGGATACTAAAAATAAAATTTTAAATTAAAAAAAAAATTGGTGTTGGGCGCTCTTCTTGACAAACCACATGTGTATTTTTGCACCTTTGAAATGCCACGTCATCGTCCAGTCAGCAAAAAAAGTCAAACTTAACGGTTAAACGGTTTTTTTGCACCTAATTTGTAACCACGTGTGTCCTTTTGCATCTAAAAAAAGTATTTGCTGCTGGGTGCTCCTCAGAGAAAAGCACATGTGTATTTTTGCACCTTAATCTTAGTTTTTAAAATAGAAGGTGAGAGAAAGTGGGGAGGGAATGTAGAAGGTTTTTTTAAGGGCATTTTAGTACTTTTTTTTTTAAAATTTCATATTTTTATATTTGATAATTCTAAATAATTACAATTTTTAGTGTCATTCTAATTTTTAGAATATGTTTATAATTTCCTCCATGCCCCTCATTCTAATTTTTCCTATATGTTTATAATTTATTTCAATTTTTCCATCAGTCAAATAGTCACACTAGCATTGGATGCTTTCGTGTGCGTGTGCATGTGAATCATTGGATGCTTTCACTTTGGTTAAGAAATTGACATGCCGTGTTGTTTTTGATTCTCACAAGTCACAAGTTTAAAAGGGTTACCTTATTGTTAAGTTTGGTTCTTTTAGGTTTTTTAGGTTTATAATGTTGTAAGAAAAACAAAAAAGAAGTGAATATGCTGAAGACACAAAATACTTACGATTACATCATTAAGTACGTACGGCCGTTTTGGTCCGGCTGCTACGTTTCACATGCATCTTATGAAATCCCAAATATATATATATATATATATATATTGAATTCGCTTTAAAGTAAGTAGATAGAATCAATATCCTCATTTAATTTGAATTTGCTTTAAAAATGAACATGAGCAAAGCTTATGACAAAGTTGAGTGGGACTTCCAAAGCAATGTGTTGCTTAAATGTGTTGCTCAATCAGCAAACTTGGAGAAATATAGTATTGTCTTCTCAAATAATACCCCGCAAGAGCTAAGGTGAAATATTTGTGACACTCTTGGCATTGGTGAAAGCCCAGATCAAGGAAAATACCTTGGTATTCCTAGTGTTTGGGGCAAAACTAAACATCAGGCACTTGCATACATCCGGGGAAGGTACTAGGCTGGAGCAGCAAGCACCTATCCTTTGTAGGGCGAGAAGTCATGATAAAGGCTATCGTAAATGTCATTCCTATTTTTCCTATGACATGTTTCAAGTTCCCAGCCAAAACCTGTAAAGAACTCAACAGATTGGTGGCTAGCTTCTGGTGGGGAGGCCACAACAACACACATTGGGTAGCATGGCAGAAATTAACTAAGTTAAAAGCTGATGGGGGTATGGGCTTCAAGGACTTCACTAAGTTCAATGAGGCTCTACTTACAAAGATGGCCTGGCGATTTTTCCAAAATCCCCATGATTTGTGGGCACAGGTTCTAAAAGGCCTCTACTTCCCTAATTGCTCCTTCCTTGATGTAGTAAAAGGCCATCAAGCCTCTTAGAGTTGGTCTAGCATCCTAGGGGGTAGAGACTACATCAAAAAAGATCTATGTTGGCAGATTGGCAACGGTCGCTCGACACGAGTATGGCAAGACAACTGGATCCCCTTACTAGCTCCTTGAAGTTTGCAGACTGAGAATGAGGTCCTAAAAAAATCTAATCAGACAGTAGCAACACTAATCTCACCTGAAAGCAGAACCTGGGATATTAATCCAATCAAACATCTCATTGATGGCAACATTGCTACAGCTATTACTACCATCCCACTCCCAAGGGTGCCTTCTGATGACTGATTAATATGGACTTTGGCAAAAAATGGAGAGTACTCAGTTAAACTTGGGTATCATCTCACAAATCCAAGCCCCCCTTTGCTTGCCCAGAATGCAGGCCCTTCGGTTGTTCCACTAGTGGAAACAAGGCTTTTAAGACCACCTCATTTAGACCGGATCATCAATGCCCCGGTCTTAAAGGTGTGACCGGTGGCAGTTTTGTAAATATAAAGAACTTCTTATATAAAAAAGGGCTTTAAGACCGCCTCATTTAGACCAGACCATTGACGCCCCGGTCTTAAAGGTATGACCGGTGGCAGTTTTGTAAATATAAAGAACTTCTTATAACGGATCATTTTTTCATAGGTCTTATCCAGACCTATTAAAAAATCAACCGGTCTTAAAAAATTAAAAAATTTGAAATATCAATTACTTTATGCAGAAATCTCATAGCCAGACTTATATTTTCTACACTCCAAAATAATACAGAAAAATTTAAATATAAAGGTATTAAAGTTTTAAGACCGAACATATATAATAGCCGGTCTTAAAAGTTAGACTTTTAAGACCGGATATAAAATACAACCGGTACTAAAGTTTAAATAAAAAATTAATTAATTTTAAGACCGGAGTCATAGAAAGACCGGTCTTAAAAGTTAGACTTTTAAGACCGAACATAAAATGTGGCCGGTACTAAAGTTTAAATAAAAATTAATTAATTTTAAGACCGGAGTTATAGAAAGACCGGTCTTAAAGATTAACTTTTAAGACTGTGTACTAATTTGTCCGGTCTTAAAAATGAAACGCCAAATATATGTTTCTTCCCTGAAGCTTTTGTCACTTTCATTGAAGAACCCCTGTTCACGTTGCGAAACCCTTCCTGTTGCATTACCTCTCTTCCTCGCCCACGTACCATTAGCTTCTGTTACTCCCTCATTTGCTCAGGATTTCCTCTCTTACTGTCCCGAAAATGAACGGTGAAAACGATTCCAGTCGTGTTCCTGGAATGTCAGGTACTCGTGTGACTGATGTGGGTCAGAACGAACCCTCTTCATCTCACAATGAGCCTCCTAACAACCGTGCACGCCGTGGTAGAAGCGGCACACGAATGATGGATATATCCCTAAGTCGGAATTCTGGGACGAAGCTCGAGATTCAGTTTGATGAAAATTTGCAACCTGTCGGTCCTAATAAAAGCACATATACTAGTTTTGTCGGCTGTCTAGTACGCAGCAAGGTTAGCATCTTGACATCTGAGTGGAAAAATGTGGACCAAAGCACAGTAAAGGATCCTATTTGGGACACTATCCAGCTTACATACACCGTCCCTGACTCTGAGAAGTTGAAAGACTCAACATTGTCTTATTGTGCTGATCGGTGGAGGAAGTTTAAGACCTTTCTAGCTAACAAGTATATTTTTTCTGAGGTTTGGCCTGACCATAATCCCTGGGACAAGTACAAATTTATTGATGAACAAACTTGGCAATAATTTGTTCAGCTGTGGACCACTCCTGAAGCTCTGGTGAGTTTATATTTAGTTTTGTTTGCCCTTTTGTTTTCTTATTAACCTGTGCGGATTTGTGAATGTTATTGTGTTCATCTAATCCTGTTAGTTAAATGGTTTGGTGTGTGAATAGAAGTATACATTTACTGCCTTTGTCCTGCATCAGAGGAGCATGTCTTAGTTCCATTCAAGTCTGATATGTAAACTGTGTAATGGTTAGACATTGCTGTTAGTTAGTTAGTATGTTAACTGTGTAATGGTTTCGGTACAAGTAGTTAGTTAGTTAGTCTAATACGTGTAGGAACCAGTTATGATGAATGAATGAATTGACTGAGTTGGCAGCAATTCTGCAACTCCCTTTCCTTTGTTTCTCCCAATTTCTTCTACAATACTACATCTTCCTTAAATAAAATGTTGAAACGTGATGAAGTGAATTTGACTAATGTTTGACGTTCATATCAAGTATAAGTTCTCTAATTTATGTTAGTGACATGGCTGGAATTCATAATTGATAGTTGTTTTCAATCCTGATTCACAGAAAAGAAGGGAATAAGCACAGGAGATCGAGAGAAAGAATGATTGCCCACACAGGGCTTCTCGCGGCGGATATGAAAAGGCATAAAAATATTTGATGGCAGCCAAGCGGAAGAGATTGGAAGATGAAGCTGAATCCAATCCTTCTGCGATAGTTGACCAGCCATCTCCAATACGTCACGAGGAGTTGTGGTTGTATATTCGGCAAAAGCCAAGCGACGCCTACATGAGTGAACAAACTCGTCTAGTTGCTGAAAGAATTGTAAGTATCGATATTGTTATTTTTTAGTTACTAAACATGTTTCATTACTAAGCTTCTCGTTATCTGTTTCTTACAGGAAGATCTTAAAAAGAAAGAAGCAGAGGGATCTTTTGCGTCGGACGGGAGGAATGATGTTCTGACCGTTGTGACCGGAAAACCAGATCACTCAGGGTGTGTAAGGGAGATGGGAGGATAGGTAGGCCTAAAGCAATACTTTGGTAAATCCAAATGCCACAGACAAAGTATGGTTACCCAGGAGGAGATGGATCAAACGCTTGAGGCCAGAGAAGCTACATTGAGGGCAATGTTTCAAGCTGAGATGAGCAAGATGAAGGTGGAGATGGATCAGAAAATGAAGTGTCTCCTGAGCTCTCGGGCTCCATCCCCTCCTCAAGCTCGATCCTCTCCTCAAGTTCCATCCCCTACTGCTAACTTGACGGCCAAGGAAAAAATATCCGATATGGTAGCCAACAGATATTTTAAAGATAAATCATGGCTTGTCAATGAAGTAGTAGGCCTCCCTTATCCTGAACCGGTTTACATTGATAATGTCGATGTAACGTCCCTGCTGCTTCCTGGAGAGGAGGTTACTAGTCCAACTGTTCAAATGTTTATAAAGTAAGTATCTTCTTCCTTGATTACATAATTTAAATGCATCGTTTAGACACACATACATATATACTAATTCCCTAATCGATATCATTCTTGTAGGTGCATGCAGATGAACTGGTTTAACAGGGCAGAATCGATGGTTTTGGATTCTTGTGCCCAGTCTATGCAAGTTCAACACCTTTGGAATTGAGACAGCAGTACATATCAAAGAGGTTGTGTGAAGTGAGAAGAAAGGTGTACTTGTTTCTATACTACCAAGGGTACATATCACAATTTTTGTTTGCAATTCACTTAATTCTACTACATATATATATCACTGAGTACTTTACTGCTGTGAATTTTCAGCCACCACTGGCAGTTGGTCGTCATGTGCATGGAGGTGCATACAATTATCTTCTTATGCTCCATTCACGACGATCCAGGGGCTACGTTGAAGCAGACCATCAACGAGTAAGCATGTCATTTTGATTGTCTTGTCTGAAATCTCTGCTGTGAATATTCAGTGAACATTATTGATAAATTTGTGATTTTGATGATAGTGGCATGAGGACCTTCCAAATTAAGGTAAAAAAAAGCATGGGTATGAGCTCAAAGATCCTAAATGGTTCACACCAAAGGTTAGTACATATTTGGACACTGACATAACTGCCTTGTGAACTTGGTCAGTAAGCTATATATGCTCTTATATATATTTATTGTTATTTTTAGACCCGTCGGCAACCAAAACATTGAACTTATGTGGCTCGTATGTCATGAAACACATATATGATATTGTGACGGAAGGAAGGACTAAATTCCCTGCAAAGGTAAATGTTATGGCCGAATTCAGTCTTTGGCTTAATGTTACATATAAAATATGCACGTAAGTTACTTCTGTTTCTGTCTTTGATGTTACAGAGGTTTGCCTGTTCTCAGCCATTTTCTGATGATGAAGTGGAGCACATACGCAATGTGTTTTGTGAATATCTATGTAACTTGATCTTAAAGTCAGGACAAAAATTAATGTCCTAAATTAATTCATTTGTAAATATAGGGTTAAAGACCTAATTTGCCATAGAAGTTTTGACCCGGGAGTATTTTGGGTATCATTTTTGCCCCAGAAGTTTACAAACATAGCAATTTTTCCCATCAGTTGATCTTGACCATTGGATTGGTATCATTTTTGCCCCGGAAGTTTACAAAAATTTGCTCCTAAACAAAACTTCTGGGGTAAATTTGCTCTGAAAAAAACTTCCATGGCATATTTGCTCTATTTTGTAAACTTCCGGGGAAAAAATGATACCCAAAATACTTCTAGGTGCTAGGCGCTCCCTTAGCAATACTTCCGTGGCAAATTAGGTATTTAACCCGTAAATATATGTTGTAGCAACAATAGACTTCTGTAAATTTGTTTATTTTTTCGACCAATTCATTCATTTGTAAATATAACGCAATGTAATTCAATAATAAATTTGTTTATTTTTTCGAACAATTTTTGTGTGTCCATTTTGGGTTTCTGAATGAATGGTATGGTGAATAAAGCTATTTAGTGCTTGAAATTTGAGGTACAGACGGATGTTGTAAATGAGCCATAAGAGACTCTGAAAAGTATTCGCAACTTTTAGGACCGTATATTTGTTAAAAGTCTGGTCCTAAAAGTCTTCATCTATTCTAAAAAATATGGCTAGACTTTTAGGACCGCATATTTGTTAAATATCTGGTCCTAAAAGTCTTCGTCTATTCTAAAAAATACGGCTATAATTTTAGGACCGTATATTTATTAAATATCCGGTCCTAAAAGTCTTCGTCTAATTCTAAAGAATATGGCTAGACTTTTAGGACCATATATTGGTTAAATATCCGGTCCTAAAAGCCTTCGTCTATTCTAAAAAATACTGCTAGAATTTTAGGACCGTATATTTATTAAATATCCGATCTTAAAAGTCTTCGTCTAATTCTAAAGAATATGGCTAGACTGTTGGGATCCGTACACGCAGCGGAATAAAAAATTTTTTACGGATCCCTAGGCTATTCGCTCAACCTCGTTTAGATCAAAGTTAGATTTCAGAACTGTACCTATGCGTGCTTGCTTGCGTTCCGTTCTCATTTGCGCCTCGATCCTCGTGCGCCGCAGACGTCGTACTTGTCGAACTAGGTGGCATCTTTTATCCGTGATTCTTGATCACATGGGCTAGTGCCTTCTTGTTCGATTAGACATGAGCTGACTTTGCGTGTCCTCTCCCTCTACCGGTATCCACACGAACGGCCTCCAACACTGACGGCAGAGTGCTAGCGCCTTAGTATTCTTGCGTCTCTCTCTTTTTCTCTCTAGGGTTTTCTTTGTGTTTCGGCCGTCTAATTCATTCGCGTACTTAATATGACTAGATCCGCATCTGTTATAGGGTTTCTAAAACCCTAATAATGTATCGTATTAAATTATTCAAAAATAATCCAATTAATTTCGAATTTTGAATAATATTAATTAAATTTGTCCAACAGATCTAATCTAACTACTTGATCCGAATTAATAGGCCTTCAGATTTAATTTATATTTATAAATTAAATCAAAATATGATATGCTTATATTTAATTTAAAACGAGATCCGATATCTCAGTTCAAATTAAATCTGATATGCATTATCTTTATTCGAAAATTAAATCTGAGATACAATATCTCAATTTATTATAGTTATTTAATTTAGCAAATAAATTAAATACTATATATAATAATATTATTATCAATAAATAATATCATTATTATTTTTGAATTTAATATAATATATATACACACACACACACACAAACACCCTAGATTAAATAAGTCTTCATTAAATCTTAAACACATTTAAGATTCAATGAATCTGGACACTCTTGCTCGTGTTGGGCTATTCTTGTGTGCGACCCCAAAATCAGCCATTGACAACTCTTGAGACTGTTAAGTCCTTTAAACAAGAGTCTAGCTCTGATACCAAATGTTAGACTTGACTATCACCCAAGAGGGGGGTGAATTGGGTGTCGGATAAAACTTTTGAAAACTTAGAAAATCTTTTCGCAACTTCCTAAAGGAGGTTTGAATGACAGTAATAATTTGTAAACCGATAGACAATCATTCATAACACATATGCTAAAATGTAAGAATTTAGGGAAGAGAATATGCAAAAAGAGATTTATACTGGTTCGGCCCAATCCTTGACCTACGTCCAGTCCCCAAGCTCCACTTGAGATTTTCAATCCACTATCTCCTTGTTTAACCGGGCACAAGAGAAAAGCCATTACAACCTCACAAGTTTAGTCAGACACTTGTGCAGCCTTCACAATCTCTTTCCGAGATATCCTCTTACTCATCGTAAGAATACAATTACCGACTCTGTACTCAGGATGATCCTTTCACACTAGGACTCACTCCCCCTTACAAGTTGTAATTGTACACCCACACTCAAAGGTTCCACAACCTTGAGATTTGATCTCTAAATTGATAATCAAAAAGGCGTTTAGGCTCTCTCACAGAGTAGATGAATAATAATCACTGAAGTACATAATCGATCATTACACTCTCTACTAAATACTATATAAACATTGAGAAATAGAGTGTATGAACTATCGACGGTGAAGTAGTAAAATCATTTCATTGGCTTTGTCGATTCATTCATCAATCGTCACTTCTTCCGGTTTGAAGACTTCACAATTTATAGGTTATTGTGTTTCGACCGTTGTGAGCATTCGACCGTTGGAGAAGCTTGAAGTTACCGTTGTAAGCTCTTTGTTGCTTTTTGCCCGTTGTGCTCTAATCCAACTTTAATCATAAAATGTTTAACATTGACTGTTTTAATGCTCCGTCTTGAGTGTTGTATTAATAGCCATTGTAAAAGATTCAAGCTCCGTTAGAATGTTCAAACTATCCGTTAGACTCAGAAGCTTTCCTCTGATTTCTGATGTAGCAATTAATGCTTCTCTGACACACAATTTGCTTTAGGCAAATTTGTTGTTAATCCATGATCTAATCATCTGAAACTCATTAGCAAACAGATTAAAAGCGATTAGAAATAGCAACGAGTAATGATATGTAGAAATGAAATCACACACGATGATTTAGGATTTACGAAGACGGTAATTTTGAAAGCAGAGATGATCATGCTCGAGCATCCTTGTTTGTATGCTCGGGCAACCAAGATGTAAATACGTTGTAAGAGGTGATCATCGTCTTATGCTAGGGCAACAAGTAGCTACTGCTCGAGCACTTCAGTGAGCTTGCTCGGGCATGCTTAGAATAAGGCATTTAGAAACATTTTCCATTGCTGATACTCGGGCAAGGAAAGCATGATGCTCGGGAAACATTCGATAATGCTCGAGAAACACAGAGAGTATGCTTGATCAGGAGACAAACAGAGGTGGAGACTTGTGGATTTAATGATGCTGCTCGATCATGCTCGGGCACCAAAATTGTGTTGCTCGAGCATAAGGCATACAGAGATGAAGAGTAAGAGAATCAACGATATTGCTCGGGCACACTTTTTCCTCTGCTCGAGCATGTTGCTCGAGCATGGCTTTTACCTTGCTCGGGCATGACTCTTCAACTCTGCAAGTTCCATGTCTAGCTCGATGATGCTCGGGCACTCTAGAACGTCTGCTCGAGAATGACTCGTCGATTTCCACTTCTTTGCTTTGAGGCTTCGTGAGCGTGCGTAACGTCTTCGATATAACTTCAATTTTGGAAAAACACCCATGCACATAAATATCTTCAAGTCTTATTTCTAATGCAAGAAGAATCAGCTCAAAACTCATTCTATTTCGTTCATTATCATCAGATGAATGGAGGTTGTTTTTTACCAACGTTTTTGCAACATTCTGAACTGACCGTCCACTTTCGATGGCCATATATCCCTGGTATGAACTCTGTTTTGGTTGGTTCAACTCTTTGTGGAAATCCCTTTGAGTCTACTTTCATATGCCACCAATTTCAGCTCAATTGGATTTGTAATGTGTGAGATACACTCAAATTACCGAAGCTTGGTCTGCTGTGTGACGTTGATTTCACTGTCATCTTCCAAAATTCATAGCTCTCTCATGTGACCTCCTTTGGGCTTGAATCTTATCTCAAAATGACGCATTGGAAGTCTAGTTTCCAAAAAAATTGATTTAAACTCAATAAAAATTTTGGTTTGAGAGATATCATCGAATTACCAGAGGTCGCCAGTTGAAACGCGAAACAGAGGTGAACAGAGTGCTGAAAATCGACCTTGCTCGAGCTTGGAATTTCCTTTGCTCGAGCATGCTGCTCGGGCTGACATTTTTATGCATGAGAAAGAGCGGATTTTATGCCTGAAAAGTGTTGGAAATGTACCATGCTCTAGTATGACTTTGGTGTGCTCGAGCATGACTTCAAGAATGTAATTGTAGCTTATTTTAACTCCGATTTGAGCCATTCTAACTTCCATATCATCATGGAGACTTCTATAATCAATCTAAAAACTTGTATAATGATTTTCTCATTCCATTTAACAAGTTCTCTTTCTTTCTTCTTCTCTTGATCATTCTCCATAATTTAACTCTTTCTTCTCTTCTCTTCTCTTCTCTTCATCATTCTTCATAATTTAATTTGAACTAATCATTCGTTGTGAGTTCTTCCTTCTTCAATATTTCCTCTTCTTCTTGATTATTCCCAAAATGCTTTGATAACTTCTTGCTTCCTTGACACTTTCTGTAATTTCTTCTTTCTGTAATCTTTTATCTCCTTCTTGATTAATCTCTATAATTCTTCTTGAACTAATCTACATTAAATACATAGTAGTTAGTCAATGTAGGAGATAAATATATTATACAATATTTTTGCTCTTAATAATGGCATCTATATAAGACATCATCAAAACTAATCATATCTAACATTCTCCCACTTTTTGATGATGACATATACTCTAAGAAAAATATGTATGAATATGAAAATATATTAGGCCCAACATATTTTTCTCCCTTTCTCTCCCCCCTTATTTGTCATTAGCAAAAAGATTGAAGTAAAGAAGAAATACATGTGGAGAGGCAAATATGAAAACAAGTTAGAAATGACTTGTCTCTCCTTAACCATATGTCAAGAAAACAATTTTCTCTCCTCATTTTTGAAAGCCTTTTGATAATGAATGTGAAGCAATTTGGAATGTTTTTATGAAAACAAATTTGAGAGATTTTGGAGAGATTTTTTTTTTTTTTTACAAAAAAATCGTTCATAATCAAATCATATAGATACCAAACATGTGCAAAATATTCATTGAATATAAAAGGATAGAGATTAGAAATGCTCATGTAGGTTTTGCAAATTGATGAATGATCTGTAAAGTCCATTTGCTTGTTGTATGAAATTCGGTTGAGTCGCCGTGGCCTGAGATGAAGTAGTGGTAGACTCTCTTCCTTTATGGAGCATAGCTCAACTTCAATGTGATTGAACATCAGAGTATCTTTCCTCAAGTTAAATGTTTATCCTTGTAGTGCATTAAGGAAAGTCCTAGCACATAACAAAGTCTCCTACTACAAATTGAAAAACTTTCTTTGCAAGAGAAATTCGTTAGTGCAAACCAAATGTTAATCCGTAGTGATACCTCCGCCATGGCATAACACGATACCTTAGCCGTTTGTTTTATGCATTGCCTTACGGCCTATGCAACTGGCTATCAAAATATTCATTTCTATATGATATTTTCAAATAAAGATAATGAAAGGAAAATATAAGATATTTTCAAATATGAAATTAACTCATCATCAAAACTAATAAAACATAGTGAATGCAGATGAGCAAATTTAAAAGGGTTTTCTTTAAATAAATGAGATGAGCTTTTAAGATATAAAAAACACATATCAATGTGAAGCTCCCCTTAATGAATGCATGACTAAAAATATGAAGCTCCCTTTAATAATACCAAATAATAATGTGACACCAAAATGGTATGAGGTTTGGAATTCCTCTAACTCTAATGGGCATAACCTAGTATCTCAGAATTAAGAACTTTCAAGTTCACATGGGTGGACTTGAAATTTGGTATGAAGAAATCACTTATGCTTTTTATGATGTAAAAAAAATTTAAAGCATAAGAATCATTTTAACAATGGGTTTGCTCGATTAAGATTCATGAAATAAAATGGAATAAATGAAATCAAGTTAGCCTAGCATGATTATGATATACTCATATTACAATACCTTACTCAAGTAATATTGTAATTACTTGAGTCATAATCATCTGTAATCCATAGATGCATCACTGGCTAGACATTATCTGATGATTTGATCAATACTAAGGAACTTCCAGATTTGATGCATAAGGATGAGTTTCTATGAAGTTTTGGTTGATTAATTCATATAGTTGTCTAATCTTGTCATTCACTGAAGGGATGAACTTCAATATGTTTGTGGCAAGCTTAGTGTTGAAGTTCCTTTCCCACATAGCTCGAGTGGTTACTCATGTGATGTCCATGACTCTGTAGCCATCACTTGTAGTTTCACACGAGAGGACCCTAAAAGCTTTTCTTCCTCTGTTTGTTCCTGTTTCCCAATGCAAGAACAGAGGATCCTACAAAACAAATTTATGCTTTTTGGTACCCGATGTTTCTTGGGTCCACAGAAGATTAGATATGACAACTCTTATGCTTTTATAATCTAACCATATGATATTTTAGCAAAGAGTAGAACAATCAAAGATCAAAAAGCATAATTTTACCCAATCAAATAAATTCAAGCCAATGAATCACAAAGGGTAACAATTAAATGATACCAAGAATGTTGTTTCTCAATGACAATTTGGAAATACACTTTAAGTAGAAAATATGTCATTGATAAAATGCATGTAAGTTTGATCAAAGAGCATAGAAAATCTTATCCATAAAGATAAGCATTTATCAACTAATAGTTTATGAATGAGATTAGATTTTACAAGAATCACGGGTGGAAAAAAGGCTTTTAAGACCGGACAAAACAGGTACATTAGGACCGGACCCGCGACCAGTCTTGTTCCAGGCGGTATTAAAAGTTGACCTTTAAGACCGGACTTTTACACGGTCTTAAAGAGTTTCTTTAAGACCGGACATTTTAAACATCCGGTCTTAAAAGTGTTTCAAAATAATAATAAAAAAGAAAAAGCTCAAATGAAATAATAGGTCCCAAATCACAGATCTAGCAACATTTTGAATGTCCCTCCGTCATCAACGACGGAGAACCAAGAGAAGATTGGAAGCAACAACAACAACAAGAAAAACAAAAAAGATGATTACAAAGTCCAGAAATAAACAAAAATAACAAGAAACAGAAATCATTCACCATGAAAATCGAATTTGAAGTCTAGATCTACAAAAAAATCACAAGTTAAAGCAACCAAATCTGAGCAGGATCCTCTTGTCGATGCTAGCAAAGCTTCAAGCAACCAAAATCGAAGTCCAGATCTGAGCAGGAGCGGTCAATGTAGGAAATAAACAAACTTAAGCAAGAAGATATCTGGGTTTGATTTCAAACCGGATCTATGCGAAGGCGGCATGGAAGGACCCATAGATCGAAGAGGAAGGAGCCGCCGTCGTCCAGAATCCTCAAAGTAGTACGCTTTCGCTGTTGCTGAGGACTGGAGTCGACGCCATCGCAAAACCCTTGAAGCATCTCACTGCCAACGTTGCCAAGGATTTGATTGTGCGACTCTTATGATGACTTACGAAGATTGCGAGTAGGTTAGAGGAAGAGGATGACATTCTTGCTGAGGATTTTCCCGTGAGGCTCTTGGGACACTCGTTGAATCTATAACTAAGAAAATATTATATCACCAAGAAGACAAAGCAAACTCACGGACTTAACAGGTTTAGCGAATGTAGTTTTTTTTAACACTTTTAAGACCGGTTTTTTGAAACAACCGGTCTTAAAAGTATATTTTTAGGACCGGTTGTTTTAAACAACCGGTCTTAAAAGTGTAAAAAAAAAAAATTTGACCGGTAGCAATTTCGTAAATATATAGAACACTTTTAAGACCGTCTGTTTGAAACAACCGGTCTTAAAAGTGTTCCATATAATTTTTTTTTTACACTTTTAAGACCGTCTGTTTCAAACAGACGGTCTTAAAAGTGTTCTATATAATTTTTTTTTACACTTTTAAGACCGTCTGTTTCAAACAGACGGTCTTAAAAGTACTTTTAAGACCGTCTATTTGAAACAGCCGGTCTTAAAAGTGTTCTATTTATTTACGAAAGTGCTACCGGTCATATTTTTAAGACCGGATCATTTATAATCCGGTCCAAAAAGTTCTTTATATTTACGAAACTGCCACCTGTCATACTTTTAAGATCTGATTCTCTATAATCCGGTCTAAATGAGACGGTCTTAAAGCCCTTTTTTGCACTAGTGAATGATAATGAAATATGCAAATAGTTTCAATTCTCGAATGTTCTTTCAAAAACGTGATAATGTATTATGAAATCAAAATTTTCATGAATGAAAGATTCATTTTTGAAACATGTTTAAAATCAATGCTCACTCTAAATATGGTGGAAGTCAATATATATATCAGTATGTACCAGAATGCTTCAGTTTCGGAGAACATGTTGATCATTGAAGTTATCATGCAGAAGAATTTTCTCAAAAAAAAAAAAAACAAAGATCATATGGATGAGGCATTAGCAAGACATGCTTAGCACAATAGAGATACATATGCATAATGACTTTGCTATGATGAAGTGATAATCTTGCCTCTTAGAATAGAATCTTGAAATATATGAACATTCAAGGCAAGAATTTGAATATAGTTACTCAAAAATGGATGAAGACAAAGTTAATATATTTGAGTAACAAAATGACTACTAGGATTCATAGATGATGAAGCACATACTCATTAGTCCAAATGACTAGAGTTCCAGAATATCATCCTAGTAAGTTATTCCACTAATGGTTAATGCATTAAGGCCGGATGTCTATATCATCTGGTCTTGAAAGTCAGTCTTTTAAGACCGGGTAATTAGTCGTCTGGTCTTAGAATCCGCTATTTTTTGGACCGGATTTATATTTGTCAGGTCTTAATATTCAGATATTTTAAGAGCGGTCGAGTTTTTGTCCGGTCTTAAAGGTTGAGTTTTAGGACCGAACAAAAGATATTTCAGATATATTTAGTACGACTTTTAAGACCTAAGGTTTAAAATGTCCGGTCTAAAAGAAACTCTTTAAGACCGGTTCGAGTCCGATCTTAATAGGGAGACTTTTAATACTGCCTGGAACAAGACCTGATGTCGGTCCGGTCTTACGATACCTCTTTTGTCCGGTCTTAAAAGCCTTTTTTCCACCTGTGTTCTAACCAACATTGTATGGAAGCACATTTGGAAAATTAAGGTGACCCCAAGAGTTAATAACTTCATCTAGAGAGTTTTGACAAATGCCATAGTTGAAAGTGAAGCTGAATCACCAAGAGGGGGGTGAATTGGGGATTCTAAAAACTTTTTCGAAGTGCTCTGTTTTTGGATAATGAAAATAGGGATAAACAGAGGATAAGAAAGAGAAGCAAGACACAAAGGATTTATACTGGTTCGGTCCAATCTGTTGACCTACGTCCAGTCCCCAGACTCTCTGGGATTTTTCACATCACAATTGATTACACACTCTGTAACTTAAGAGTAATTCTCTCACTAGAACTTACTCCCCCTTACAAGTTGCAATCAATATCCCAATCTCCAAGTCCCTTGACTTGAGATCCTTACAATGAATGATTTACAATAAATGAACTCTCTCTAAGAGTGGATAAGAATAAACACTGAAGTACAATGTATCAAAAAATACTTCTCACAAGAAAACTCAAAGAGTAGTTGGAAACTTGAATGATTTTCATTTTCTACAGATTGGTTGTTGAGAAGAATTGAATGCAACTCTATTTATACAAGGAGTGCATTAAATGACCGTTGTAATCTTCAATATGACCGTTGCCAACATTAAGAATGAATTAGCTGAAGGTTTGGTCTTCTTCTCTCTCTACTCTTTGGTAAATCCAACTGCACAGAAGTTTAAGCTTGACTTCTTGACTTTTAATCCGTTGGAAGAGTAGCTACTGGATGTGGAAAGGAAACATTAATCCCTTTGCAACATGTGGAGAATGATTGTCCAAAAGAATGCAAGTTTTCTGGACTTTGCATTTAATGTGCTGACATCACTTTTTGCTTTGGTCTAAATCTTCATTTAATATCCTCTAATTCATCTGAAACTCATTAACAAACTCATTAAACATAGCTAGGAATAGTAATGAGTGATGATAAGAAGTATTAAGATCAAACGGGAAGATTTTACAAATTCGAGTAACTTGATTTTAAAAATCAGCGACACAAACTCGAGTTTGTTTATCCAAACTGGAGTTTGTCACTGTGCTCAAAGGGGAAACTCGAGTTTCCATTTACAAACTCGAGTTTTCTTCTTCTAGAGAAGAAAGTCGTTATTTGAGTTTAAAAACATACTTTGAGCATTGGGGCAAAACTCGAGTTGATTGATGACAAACTCGAGTTTTGGACTTTTATAGTGAAAACATGTTTAAGTCCAAAAGCTCAAAACTAGAGTTTCAAAAAGTAAACTGTAGTTTTCAAATCACTGAAATAAAGCAAAGTTCTCTGCTTGGCGCAAACTCGAGTTTTCTCTACAAAACTCGAGTTTTCTCTTACGTATTAAAACATTTGAAAATTCAAGCCAAGTGAAAAATGGAGTTTTCAAAAACCAACTGGAGTTTTCTCAAAGTGAATAAAACATGAAAACTCTTTGTCTAGTGGAAAATCGAGCTTCCAAATCCAAACTCGAGTTTCCTCATAAGAGCAAACTTTGATAAATATTCTGTCAAATGAAAACTGGAGTTTTAAAACAGAAACTGGAGTTTTCATAAACTCATAAATGAACATAGCTCTCTGTGACTTACAAACTCGAGTTTCTAAAAGAAAACTCGAGTTTCCAATTAATTTTGAAAATTCAGAGAACTCTCTGTGTTGGCGAAACTCGAGTTTCTAAATGGAAACTAAAGTTTAGCTTAGTTCAAAAGCACTGATGGTTCTCTGTATGACCAAAACTCGAGTTTGCCAATTGCAAACTGGAGTTTTGTTCTCTTTAAAAAATATTGAAGAGTCTCTGTAAGGCACAAACTCGAGTTTCCAAAACCAAACTCGAGTTTTCCTTGAAGTGAAAACTTGGAGTGCTCTCTGTATGTTACAAACTCGAGTTTGCCTATGCAAACTAGAGTTTTCTTAACTTGCGAAAAATTGAGCTACTCTCTGTCAAGCCAAAACTCGAGTTTGCAAAATCAAAACTTGAGTTTTGCCTTAGATAGTAAGTTTTCAACTTACCAAAGACAAAACTTCATCTTGAGTTTACAATTGTTAATTATCATCAAAACCCATAGAGAACTAACAATAGCAACTAATGAAGCTCTTGTTAAATGGAAAAGGGCCCTTACGCCTATATGCCCTATCTGTAGAAGTGAGAGCAAGTCTACGGACCACCTATTTTTTCATTGCCTTTGGGTCTGATGCATCTGGTTTGGCTTCCGTCTATCACTCAAAATTGATCTGGGTCAAGTCCATAATTTTAAAAAGTGGTGGATCGATATCCTAGCGTCTAACAGCCCCTTCTTGGACTCTGATGTTGAATATATATGTTGGCTGCTTTGGTTCATTTGGAAAGAGTGAAATGAAGCATTATTCAATACAGCTACCTTTAAGCCACTAGCAATCATTGTGCGAACATACAAGTCAGTGGTTGATTTCTGAAAAGCGAACTCCCCTCCAATGGAGGACGCTTCAATTGATAAGGCATTAAAAAAGGCAGGTATATGGGAACCTCCGCCTGAGGATATGCTCAAAATTAATGTAAATGGATCTTATCATGACTCCTCAAAGCTGCTGCTATCAGAATTATCTGCCGAGACCAATGGGGGGACATGAAATGGGTCTTTGTTGACAAAGTAAAATCCATCTCAGCTTTCATGATGAAAGCCTTGGTGATGAAAAGAGCACTAATGATAGCCCAAGACCTAAACTAGACCTCAGTGAATGGCAACCTCGAGGAATTCTTGAAGATATCCTATTGTTATTCAAATCAGAACCCAGTTTCATGGTCCGTTTCACTCCTCGAGAAGGGAACAAAGCAGATGACTCCCTCATTGCATCTACTGTTAAGGGGGTGTGCCCTATTGGGTGGGTAGATATACCCTTACCCCCTTTGCTCTCAATGCTGGATGATGACTCGAAGACCATTAGGAATGCTTTACATCAAGTACCCTCAAGACCTCGACCTGAGGATCCTGGTTGATCGAAGTGTTTGTCTTTTTATGAATGGGAAAGCAACATAAACATAGATTAAACTCTAATATGAATTATTATCATCATATTAGAGTTTAGTCTCTTCGTGCTTTGTTTATTGTCTTTGTCGGAGTTGTTGTTTAATGCATTTGTATTGTCTTTTGGTTTTTCCCTTGTGGCCGCCTTTCCGTTGTACTCATCTCTTATCAGTAATGGACATCTTAGAATTGTTCAAAAACAAAATATCCTCTAAAATAATACAAATTAAATAAGGATATAAATATAGACAAAAAGTGCAGCCAACGCCCTAAATTTTTTTTTGAGTAAATACCCTTTTGGGTCCCTGGAAAAACACGCGCTACCCATTTTAGTCCCTGAGTAAAAAAATGTCATTTTTGGTCATTTTAGGGACTAAAAAGGATTTTTTGGGAATTTGTGAGGGATTAAAATGCCCACAAAAAATGACTAAAAGGACTAAAAGGGACCTTTTTTTTTACTGTTTAAGGACTAAAAATGACATTTTTTTACTCAGGGACCAAAATGGGTAGCGCGTGTTTTTTCAGGGACCAAAATGGGTATTTACTCTTTTTTTTTTAGGTCTATAAAGTGCCTAAAATATTTAAAGGTGTAATTCCATGCCTCAAATATTAACAATTGAGCAATTACACCCTTAACAAATTGTTTAACTCTGTAATTTCTCATGACAGCTGTGCGTTTATCATCGAGTAAATACCCTTTTTGGTCCCTGTAAAAACACATTTGACCCTTTTTCGTCCCTAAGTAAAAAAAATGTCATTTTGGTCCTTTTTAGGGACTAAAAAGGACCTTTTTGGGAATTTCTGAAGGATTAAAATATGCAAAAAAATTGATCAAAAGGACTAAAAGGGACCTTATTTTTCCATTTTAGGGACTAAAAGTGACTTATTTTTTTTCAAGGACCAAAAAGGGCATCCGTGTTTTTTCCAGGGACCAAAAAGGGTATTTACTCTTTATCATCATCATCATCATTATCAAATGACATGTAATGTTTGAAACTGCAGAGGAGGTGATTGATGGTGGATATTGTTTATCTTCTCCTTCGTCTTCTGAACCAGAGGCATCGAGTAAAGCTCCCATCTTTGTCCACACAAGCAATGAAGGATACATCGAATGATTTATAGAAAATAAAATGCAGCATAAATTTTATGCAACCAATTTCACAGTTATAGTCTTTGGAGGATCCATGGAGGAAGTACATACCTCGTCTCTTTACAAATTAATTCTATTTTTCCCCCATTTTTCTACTTAATTTGATATTTTCTATTTGACTCCCTAATAATGATGATTGTAATACTGGTGGCTTGGCTCAGGATAAAGTATCCCCACACAAATCCTGCAATATTTGGATTTGGTTTCACCATTCCCCTTCTACGACATTAGGCCTCGTCCCGGGAGTCAGGGTGAGATCAAGGTCATATTGGCACAACCTATCAACTTTTATGAGGCTCCCCCTCTTGCAAGGCCGGAATCCCTTCTTGATGGATACCTCAGCCCCTACTGGGACTGTATTGCCTTAAGTTCCTGTTACATTGCGAGTGGCAATGATTCCCTAGCCAACAACACCCTAGCTTCCTGTCATCATAGGTAGTCCTCTGACCCTAGCCCGGTTACTGGGAGTCGGTGTTCTCCGGGTCCACCCACTCTTCCTTCTTCACGCAGTAGCATGCATCTGTCAGGTATACCCCTCAATGCTGATTCTAGTTTTTTGATTTTTGTTATAGGTAAATAGAGTCGTCGTCCTCACCCCATAACTCCCACTCCGATGCCAGGGAGTCGGAGTCCTCCAGTCCTCCCAAGGCTTTACTTAAGAGATATGCCTAGGTGACCACATGAAGTCCTAAAAATACTCCTTAATGACTGCTGCCGATATAGACCATTTGGGGTCTGACGGATTTAGACGGATGCTTCCCAAGTCCTCCCAATGGTGACGAACTGATTTCCTCTACTTGGGAAGTTGGACGCACCAACTTCTTTTTTTATAGGGACTACATGTCCCGGCTCGGTATTCGCTTCCCATTTACCGAGTTCCAAATTTCTGCTTTGAACCACCTCCATCTGGCCCCCTCTCAACTTCACCTTAATGGATGGGCTTACTTAGTTGCCTTTGAGCGCTTGTGTGGCTCCTTCAACGTACCCATACCCTGTACTGCTTCCCAATTCTTTTATTTCTTTTGTCCCTTTACTCCTCGCTCCGGTAAGGAATAAGCCAAGTTGAAAGGGTTGACTTCCCTCCGGGGTGATCCCAAGAGAGAATTTTTGACCGCCTACTCCTAATCTTCCAAACACTTTAAGAATAGATTTTTCAAGGTGGTCGCCACAGCTAGGGAGCAGCCCTGGTTTCTAAAAGGGGTCGAGTGTAAGGACATGGAATGAAGGTTCCCTTTGTATTGGACTAATGACCACCATAAACTAACCTCCACTTCTTATCAAGTTGCACTGGATGATCTCCCAGCCAAGGAGGTTCCCTCAGTTGAGCGGCTGATTTCTTTCGTCAACGTACACGGCGTTAGGAGTGTGGCCTTTTACATTAAGTAGGCTGGTGCCGGGTTGGGGTCGGCAGCTAGTATGATTTCTTATTTCATTTGCTGTAGACTTGCGTTTATGCTTTCGCGTATACTATATCCTGCATGAGTTCTGACTTCTGTGTTTGTCTTGGTGCAAGCGGTGCTTCACTTGAAAGGTAATTATGTTGGGGCTGTGGCTGACATACGGCGTATGAAGCTGGAGAGGGATGAGGCCGTGGAGGGGAAGAAGAGGGCTGAGGAGGAGCTCACCACCTCCAAAGCCACTGCTGGGAAGGCGATCGAGGAGCTTCTTTTGACAAAAGATGCGCTGGAGAAAGCGACTTCAGACCTAGCCGGTGTTCGGGAGGCTCATACCAAGAGCCTGGATGCCGTGAAGGCCCTGCAAGTGCAATGCGGCGGGATTATTGTCGAGCTGGAGACGACCATGGCCGCCCTTGCTGACGAGAAGAAGACCCATGCCGACTGCGTGGAGACTCTAAAGGCGGCCGCCGTGGATTGCTTTAAAATGGCCCTGACACAGATCCGCCATCTAAACCCCGAGGTGAGTTTAAACACCGCCGGGTATGACCACCGAGCTTACGTTAAAGATGGCGTTCTGGTTTCGCCGTCCTCGTCTCCTGGGGATTATTTGATATCCTTTACGAAGAAGGCCAAGGTGGCCAGATCGGCGAAAAAGCTTCCTCCATGTGCCGCCTGAAGGGGATGGAGCTCTGCTGGAAGATGCAGCCCCTCCAAGCTAAGTGTCGGGTGTTTCTCGGTCCATTTTTGTGCTGGTGTCATATACTGATTTTCTTTGTAATTGTTGTTCATTGGACAAATCAATACTTGTATTAACTCTATTAATTAATTCGAGTTTGCTTTTATGTCTTTCATTCCTCGCGTGATGGATTTTGCAAATCCTATATGTGTTGGTAATTTTATGACCGGGCCAGGGTCTTAGTTATGCAAAATATGCTTGTATTCTTCCTGTACCAAAAACCGGGTATGTGGGTAGGGTTTTCGACTTAACCGCTCTACGGGGTTCTGGTTCCGTTGTCTGGTATCTTAACTAGGATAAGGGAAAACTGTCACATGTTCAGCCGAGGTTAGTTCTTGGATAAAGTCTGCCAACGCCTGCGATTTGATGGAGTGCCGTGTAACATCCTTAAATTTTAAGGTTTAGAGTTAATTGTAGTTTAAGTTTTACTTAGTCAAAGGATTAGAATAAATTAATAATTTAAAATGAAGAATCAAGTTAAAAAAAATTGAAAATACGTCCTTAAAATAATTCTTCTAAATATATGGTTATGTGAGTGAATATACCTTATTATGGGAATTAAAATTATAAAGAAAAAAAAATTGTTGTCAGATATTATCATTATTAAAAAAATATTATTAAAACCCTAACCCTAGAACCCTCCTATTTAAACACCTGGTATCTTTGAACCCTACCCGCCGCTTCTCACTCCTGTGTCCACACCTCTCCCTGGACTGTTCATATTCGGGCTTCTACTTCTCTGGTACTATTAATGATGTCTTTTCACCTTTCCTTCATTTTATGGGTTTCTTCTTCCAATGTTTTTTTCTTTATGGATTTGTTGTCTTGTCATATCAAATCTCAACTCCTCTTTACAGTGTGTGGGTGAGCAAGCTTCCAATCTTTTTATACAACTCCTTCTTCAAGCTACTGCTCATGTGTCCTTATATGTATATATGTTCTTTAAGTATTTTCTTTCTTTCCTCCTTTCGTTTTTTTTCGTTGGTAATGTTGGAAGGATGTGATAGGATTTCTTATTTATTTATTATTTCTTCAACCCCCACCTATTAACCAACAGATGCGAGGAAAGGCAAGAGAATGAATATACTGCTTTTGTGTGACTATTTCACAATTTTATATCATTTTCTTCTTCAACATAAAAGCCCCAACAACTCTCATGTATGTGTGTGTGTGTCTATATATATATATATATATATATATATATATATATATAGCTTTTATAACCTATTGCTACTACTGTTAAGCCCTTGTCCTTTCTATCTTATTTTTATTTATTTTTTATTTTTTGGGTCTCCAAGACCATTGAAATTTATGATTTTCATACCCAAAATAAAGGGGAGGTTTCTAATGAATTTGACATGTTCTTTTTGGGTCCTTTTTGTGTGTGTGCGTGTAGCTATATATTTATTGAAGACCAACTTTTTGACCATTATTCCACTGTAACCCTTATCCAACTGTGTGTGTATTTTTTTTTTTTTTTTTGGTATACTACCTCTCTCATTAAAGCCTTGTTACAAAAGGAAGATTTGTCTCTTTCAAATGTATATATTTTTGGGATCTTCATACATCAATCCTTCCAAAACTTTCTTTTTATTTATACGGACCAACCCTTTCATGTTATGACAAATATGTGTTAGTTCAATATATTAAAACTTCTATAATGCACAAAAATTTTATTTCTAAATTTTAGCTAATATAAAATCTCTTCATATAAAAGTTGATATGTGGGGACAAATAAATATGTATCTATATAACATTAATTTTTAGAGGGTAGCTTAAGGTTTTATAATAGTTTGCGTAATATATTAATATATATTTATGTTGTGACTTTGTAGACTCTCATTGAGAGCTTCGAACTAATTCTTGTGTGGTTACCTGTAAGCTAGGGATTAAAAGGTAACTCTGAATATTCTTCCTTACACTTGTAAATTGTGTGTGATTGTGAGTAACTATCTTTTATTTAAAATTAAAGGACTGAATCATATGTATATGTGTATGTATTGTAAATTGATATTTTATATGAATTGAAGCATGATTTATTATTAATGCACATATCTGTCATGGCGGCTGTATTTGTGATGGGTGGAGTAAGGAGGGATTTGTATGTTGAGATCTTTTACCACGTGGTATGTCATCACTCTGTGCACAGTGGATGACACTTGTCTGGGCCCCTTTTTTCATGTTTTCCTTTGGTCGGGATTGCATTGGAGCTGTGGGACATGTGACACCTCCTTAGTTGTATTTTTTTTTTAAGGAGGGGAGCCATAGTCCATGCTTAAGCTCTATACCTTTGGCCGGGTGTATCTTAAGTTTTGGTGAGCTTGGGACAATCCAGTCAAATGGATGAGTTCCTATTGGACTATATGTTAGCCTATGGCTCCAGTCAGTGGTTGAGGATGGACGGTGATATAAGGGAGGCTGCATACTGCATATTGTATAATAGTATGTCTCACATTGACATCATGATAATTTATGTTGTATGAAATTATGGTATATACAAATATATATGTACTCAGCTCCTACTTTTTGTCATATGTGACTTACTTGTGTACGGTAGAAACTTTCAGTAGTTACTGAGATGTCAATCTCACCCTATATTAAAAAATTTCAGGTGATTGTTCTAGTAGGGAGCAAGGGAAAGAACCTATGGAGTGAGCCTTGAAGGCTCGGTTGTGCTCCTAAAACTTATGTTATGTTATTCTATTTGCCGTGACTATAAGACTTCTGCTTTGTGTTTTTATTATTAAGTATTTTGAGAATTTATGTTGACTCAAAAATACATTTTGAATTGAATTAGTTATGTATTTTAATGATTTGGATGTTGAACATCCTTGTTAGAGATATTTCAAGTGTTTAGGCCAAGATTTTGGGTGTTGAATTTTGGGGTGTTACATTTTGGTATCAGAGCTAAACATTCCGTGGCTATTTTGTTGGTTTTCTAAATGTTTTCTTTGAACTTTTTAGAGATCATGGGAAATTAAATACCATAACATGAGCGCTTCCCTTTATGTAGATTTAGAATTTGGTAGGTTACTTGTTTCTTACGTAAGTGTCCTTTTTGTGTTCTTCAACAGGAGGGGAGGATGGGGAGGACTCGAAGGACTAATTCAACCCCCGATCCTCACCAAAATAGTCATCCTTCCAGGATACCAATGTTGGAAATTATGCCCTAGGGGCAAGTCATTGTACTTATCAACGATCCCCATATGAATTGGGTAGTCGCAATGTCTTGCTAGAGGCCGCTTGCGACTTGTGGGCTGATACAGTATTGGCCCGCTGCCAATCTCATGTGGGCCTGCAGGGGTCGCACACAAGAATGGCCTAACACGAGCAAGAGTGTCCAGATTCATTGAATCTTAAATGTGTTTAAGATTTAATGAATACTTATTTAATCTAGGATGTGTGTGTGTGTATATATATATATATATGCATATATAAATATATTAAATTCGAAAATAATAATGATATTATTTATTGACAATAATATTATTATATATAGTATTTAATTTATTTGATAAATTAAATAACTATAATAAATTGAGATATTGTATCTCAGATTTAATTTTCGAATAAAGATATTGGATATCAGATTTAATTTGAACTGAGATATCGGATCTTAGCCCACTAATTATAATGAGGGTTGTTAATTCAGTGGGAGGTTACTACTTAAACTTTGCATACCTTTAGTTGTAGAATCATGTAGTCTAGTAATACTTCAACACCATCAATGCGATCAGTCCTTGAGAAGGACGAACTCGATGAGACAAACTCTCTTGACATGTTTGGGAACTTAAGCGTTGATCCTAAACACGAAAGAAAAGAGTATCTCATCAATCAACCCATTCTTGACGAGCCTTTACCGCTGATCCAAGAGCTCGACCGATGCTTATACGAAGCATAAAGATGACTCTGTGGATGCAGGATGCCTGATGCTTGCCACTATGCTTCTAGACCTCAATAGAGATCTAGAACATGTGGAGGCTTCTGAGATGATTGTTCATCCTACGGAAATGTTCCAGTAACATGCAAGGCTTGAGAGGCTTGGATTCCCATGTCCTAGGAGTTAGCTACGGATGTGATCTTGAACTCACTCCCGAAAGTTATGATAACTTTGTCATGGATTACAACATGGAGGAATCAATTTCGAACCGCATGGGATGCTCAAAATTGCTAAGCTGAGCCTTAGAGAGGCCTAGTTCTATTTTGTCCATTCAGAAAGGAAGGGGTATATGAAACGGAAAGCCAAGAAGGAAAAACCTCTGAAGGATAGAGTCTGCTTCTTTTACAATGAACTTGGTCATTTGAAAAGAAATTGCAAACTCAACTTCGAAGATCTAGAGAAGAACAAGAAGGATAGCGGGGCTATCGCTTCAAGTATCTATGCCATAGATATTCGCTTTTCTACTTCCTCAACATGGTTATTGGAACTACATGTGGATCTCACATTTGACTAAATGTTGGATCTCAAGGACAGTAGAAAATTGAATGGATATATCTATGACATAACTACTAAAAGGTTCAAGTCAAATGATTTGAATCTGACCTATCTATGGCATTGTCGTCTAGGCCATATAAATGAGAAACACATTTCGAAACTCCATAAAGATGGATTTCTTAACTCATTTGATTTTGAATCAATTGATACATGCGAAGTCTTTTTATTTGGAAAGATGAAAAGGCACCTTTTAATGACACAAGGAGAGAGCCACCAATTTATTGGGCCTCATACATACCGATGTGTGTGGACCAATGAATACATCTGCCGTAGGGGGTCATTTGTACTTCATTACATTCATAGATGATTTTAGTAGATATGGATATATCTATTTAATGAAACATAAGTCGGAATCTTTTGAAATGTTCAAAATATTCCAAAATGAAGTGCAAAATCAACTTGGCAAAACAATTAAGACACTTCGATCTGATCGGGGTGGTGAATATTTGAGCCAAGAGTTCATTGACCATCTTAGGAGTTGTGGGACGATCGTCTCGCAACTTACTCCTCCAGGAACACCTCAATGGAATGGTGTTTCTGAGCGGAGGAATCAAACTCTATTAGATATGGTTCGGTCTATGATGAGTCAAACAGATCTTCCACCTTCCTTTGGGGCCATGCCCTAGAAACAAACATGCTCACACTAAATCGTGTTCCGTCAAAGGCAGTTGAAAAGACACCATATGAGATATGGACTGGAAAGAAACCCAGTTTGTCATTTCTTAAAATTTGGGGATGTGAGGTTTATGTCAAGCATCAAGCCTCTGATAAATTATCATCCGGATCCTCAAAATGCCTTTTTGTGGGGTATCCTAAGGAAACTAAGGGATACTATGTCTACAATCCCACCGATCACAAAGTGTTTGTTATTCGGAATGGTATCTTTTGGAAAAAGAGTTAATCTCTAAAAGAACCAGTGGGAGTAAGGTGAACCTCGAAGAAGTTCGAGAGTCACAAGACAATGTAGAACCACGATGGAAACCGAGAAGACTCACAACAAGTTGTTGAGCCTACTCACGTAACACAAGACCCACAAAGGTCCGATAGAACACGGCTGTACCTCGAGATATGGATTTCGACACGGAAGCCGTGATGTTTTGCTCATTAAGCACAATGAGCCAACTACCTATCGCGAGGCCATGGTGGGACCCAACTCCGAAAGATGACTTAGTGCCATGAAGTCTGAAATGCAATCCATGTACGACAATGAGGTATGGGCCTTAGTCGATCCACCTGAAGGTGTAAAACCATTGGTGCAAGTGGGTTTTCAAAGAGAAAACTGACATGGATAGCAAAGTAAATATCTTCAAGGCACGACTGGTTGCAAAAGGATTCACTCAAACTCATGGTGGGGACTATGATGAAACCTTTTCCCGCTTGCAATGGCCAAATCAATCGAATCCTTCTTGCCATTACATCATATTATGACTATGAAATATGGCAAATGGACGTCAAAACAGCCTTCCTTAACTAAAGCTCCTTGAGGATGTGTACATGACACACCGAGGGTTTTGTGCGTCCGCAGGACTCGTAAAGTTTGCAAGCTTCAAAGATCCATTTATGGTTTGAAGCAAGCATCTCGGAGCCGGAATCATCGCTTTGATGAAGTAGTCAAAGAGTTTGGATTCATTCAAAACATAGATGAACCTTGTGTTTACAAGAAGGTTAGTGGGAGCACAGTTGTATTTCTATTGCTTTATGTTGATGACATCCTACTCATTGGGAATGACATTCCTACCTTGGAGAGTGTCAAGTCTTGGTTAGGAAAGTCTTTCTCAATGAAAGATTTAGGCAAAGCCACTTACATCCTTGGGATTAGGATCTATAGAGATAGATCTAAGAGGCTGATAGGCCTAAGTCAGAGCACATACATAGACAAGATACTGCATAGATTCAGTATGCAGGATTTAAAAAGGGGTAATATGCCTATGTCTCATGGCATCCATCTCGGTAAGAATCTGTGTCCTAGTACACAGGATCAAAGAGACCGCATGAGTAAGATTCCATATGCCTCCGCCATTGGATCTATCATGTATGCCATGTTATGTACTCGACCAGATGTGTCATTTTCCATGAGTATGACCAGCAGATATCAACAAGATCCCGGAGGGTCATCTGGATCGTCATCAAGAATATCCTTAAGTACTTAAGAAGGACTAAGGACTTATTCTTGGTATATGGTGTTTTGGAATATGGGCTCTGTGTAACTGGTTACACAGATGCGAGTTTCCAAATTGACCAAAATGATTCAAGATCGCAATTAGGATATGTATTCCTGTTGAATGGTGGTGCGGTGAGCTGGAAGAGCTCTAAGCAAAGCACTGTAGCTGATTCTGCAATAGAAGCTGAGTATATAGCAGCATCCGATGCAGCTGAGGAGGCCTTTTGGATTAGTAAGTTCATTAATGAACTAGGGGTGGCTCCTACCATCTCAAATCCAATAGACTTGCTCGTGACAATAGCGCACTATTGCGCAGACCAAGGAGCCTAGGTCACATCAAAGGACCAACCATATACTCAAGCGATTTCATCTTATCAGAGAAATCAATGATAGAGGTGATACAAAAAGAAATTATTATGCAAAGTACCAGGAGAAAGCAAGTCATTATACTTTAGACGATTTCATTATTTAATAAAGTATTCTCCTTTTAGTTATCTTTTCGTTTGCATGTTTACATTGATAACTGTATCCCTGGATATATCTAATAGATTATCCTAAATGTCCCTGGTCGGTCATCTACGCGGGAGTGAAGGCTATGATTGGGATCAATGATTTTCATGCGGAGGAATGTGAATGGTCAAGATGGGATTTGTCCCTCACATTTCTAGAGAGATAATACTGGGCCCCTCGATGAGTGAGTCTAAGAAATGTATGGCCATACTACGATGGAAATGAGTTTTCATCTCAATTGTTAGACTACTCGAGAATCGAGAAAGTAATGGTCAAGAACAGGAAGTTGACATTTTCCATGCCTCATCCTTGACCAAATTATCGCGTGACAAAAGGGACGTGAGATGGTTGTATGATAGGTTATATCGCATAAACAATGACGTTGATCCTCTTACTAAGCCGCTTGCACAAGTGGAACATGAGCGTCATGTTAGGGCAATGAGAATTAAGGTAATTAATGATTGCACCTAGTGCAAGTGGGAGTCTGTTGGAAATTATGCCCTAGGGGCAAGTCATTGTACTTATCAACGATCCCCATATGAATTGGGTAGTCGCAATGTCTTGCTAGAGGCCGCTTGCGACTTGTGGGCTGATACAGATTGGCCCGCTGCCAATCTCATGTGGGCCTACAGGGTCGCACACAAGAATGGCCTAACACGAGCAAGAGTGTCCAGATTCATTGAATCTTAAATGTGTTTAAGATTTAATGAATACTTATTTAATCTAGGATGTGTGTGTATATATATATATATATATGCATATATAAATATATTAAATTCGAAAATAATAATGATATTATTTATTGACAATAATATTATTATATATAGTATTTAATTTATTTGATAAATTAAATAACTATAATAAATTGAGATATTGTATCTCATAAATTGAGATATTGTATCTCAGATTTAATTTTCGAATAAAGATATTGGATATCAGATTTAATTTGAACCGAGATATCGGATCTCATTTTAAATTAAATATAACGATATCATATCTTGATTTAATTTATAAATATAAATTAAATCGTGGGCTTTAATTCGGATTAAATAAATAAATTTGATTAGATCTATCGATAGATTTAATTAATATATTTTTTAATCCATATTCAAAATTGGTTTTGAATTTAATACGTCCGCTAGGTTTAGAAAACCTACGGGACTTTTAGTCGAGCGTATTAGAAAGCCGCGAGAAACCCTAGATAGAAAAAGAGAGACGCACAGCTCGTAGGCGCTAGCACGCTTCCGTTCGTGTTTCTGAAGGCTGTTCGTGTGGATACCGGTAGAGGAAGGCGATTCTAAAGAGTCGGCTTCTGCTGATCGAGAAGGTAGCCCACCAGTTCAAATTGTTTTGCAAAGGTACGATTCGGAAACTCTAAATCCAGATTTAAACGCTATTGAGCGATCCGCCTAAGGGATTCGTAAAATTTTTATTCCGCTGCGTGTACGGATCCCAACAACCAATGCCATCCTATTGGAGTTACAGGATGCAGTCCTGGATGTGAGAGAAACAGTGAATAGGAATGAAGAAGAACTAGCAGCAGGAAGAGGCCAAGGTGGTGGTTGTGATAAGGAGAAGAGCCACATTAATAAAAATACATCCAATGATGTATGCACCGAATCAGGAGGAAGTAGTAGTTCCCATTCTCAGTACCACACTCCATCCATCACTGAAGTTTGGGACAAATTCTGGAAGTTTTCTCCCCCAACGTTCGAAGGGAAGCTAGATCCAGTTGAAGCACTAGAGTGGCTAAAGCGGTTGGAAAATATTTTTAAAGTTATTGAGATCAGTTCACAACAGAAGGTGCTAGTTGCCGAGCATCTAATGCAGAAAGCAGCTCAAGAATGGTGGGAGAGCACTAAAAGTAATGATGACGCTGAAATAACTTGGGAGGAGTTTAAGGAAAAGGTTGAGAAGTATTATTCCCTTCTTCCTGAAAGACTTGGCTATCACCCAAGAGGGGGTGAATTGGGTGTCTAATTAAAAACTTAGAACTTTAAGTTCTTTTCGCAACTTACTGAAAGTAGTTTGAATGAAAATAATAATAATTTATAAAGTGATAAACAATCATTCAAACATATATGCTGGGAATGTAAGAGATAAGGGAAGAGAATATGCAAACTGTGATTTATACTGGTTCGGCCCAATCCTTGACCTACATCCAGTCCTCAAGCTCCACTTGAGATTTTCAATCCACTATCCTCTTTCAACTTGATTACACGTTCTGTACTTGAAGTAATCCTCTCACTAGGATTCACTCCCCCTTACAAATTGTAATCAATACAGCCACTTGATTACACACTCTGTACTCGAAGTAATTCTCTTACTAGAACTTACTCCCCTTACAAGCTATAATCAATACAATGGGTTTCCCACTCAAGATCATCCAATCTTGAGTAACTCACAGATAGAAAGATAGAATGGTTACAAATAAATCTTCTCTCTCTCAGAAGTGAATGGATAAACACTGAAGTACAATACAACTCATTTCACTCTCTATGATAAGCTACACATTGAAAACAGAGAGTAAAAGATAAGAATATCAGAGTATTAGCATGTTGAAGATGAAGCCTTGTGTCTCTGTGGTTTTCTTCTCTGGGTTTTCTCTTATTTGTTGTAGACTTCAAACCTCTGGGTATTTATGCTGATTGAAGCTTGATGACAGTTGAAGACATTTGAATTCGTGGAGAATATAGCTGTTGGGAATATAGCTGTTGGGAATATTTGAATGTTGCTTTTAAGATTGTCTCCCATGTGGTCATGATAGAGAATATCTTAAAATAATGATATCCAGATGCTTTTGCTGATATGGACTTGTTGAGAAGATTCAATGACTGTTGGATAAAGAAATATAGCCGTTAGAACTTCATTTTCTGAACCAGCTATGACATCAGCATTTACTTTACTCTTGATCTTCAGTTTAACACCCTTTGATCATCTGAAGCATGTACAAAAATGATATAAATAATGTTAAGAAGTATTATAAATCATTTGGGTATTCTGATAATTGAATATTTTATACACTTATTTTTGTCTCTTGAATAATAATTTAGGACCCTTTAGCTAATAAATAATGGCTCTTATGTTTATTTGGGCCTTGGGCCTTTTATTGCATTTTAGCCATTTTTAATAATAAAATTCCAGTTTTGTGTTGCTTCACTATTTCTACCATAACTCTTGAACCAGACATCGGATTTGCCTCATTTTTGTCTCATATTTCAGATGATTCAGAGAGCTACAATTGTTATGAAGACATCAAGAGCAAATTCGGTCAAGAAAGCGGTCAATTTCGGAGCCAAAGTCGGATGTACAATTCTGGATTTATTTTGGACCCGAATTTTGTAATTTAAGTCCAGTTTTATTTTATTTCTGTTTTGGGCTAAAACTATGAGAGCCCATTTCGTTTTAGGTTATTTTTAAGTATGGCAGCTGCCACAAACATATTCATTCACGTTTTTAACATTAGAGTGGATAAAAATACAAGTTTTCATTTTCTCTCATCTGTTCTTCATGTTCTTCGCGCGTTCTTCGTGTTCTTCGTTCGTTCTTCGATTTTCCCAGCCATGATCGGCTAAACTCTTGTGATTAACCCAACGATGAGGATTCCATGATTCATCCAGAAAACTCGTGCCTAATCGGTAACTACTCGATTCTGTTTTCATCTTATCGGATTCGATTTCTGGAAATAGTTTGAATATTAGATTTAATATTCGGTTTGGTTCATCCCAAGGACTTAGTTCGGACTAGGTTACGTGTTGCTGTGCGATTGCACAGTGAGACGCCACTGTCCGGACAGATTCTAGGCGATCGTCTAGGCGAGGGAATCTCCGGATGAATGCAGAGATTTCGATTCATCCAGAAACCAAACGTGGGTTAGTTGTATTTTCGTTCAATGATGGAGGTTTCGGAATCAATTCGTTGGGTTGATCATCTTTAATCTGTCTCTGTTTATTTGATTCTCGTTTGACTCGTTTATTGCATTTTGGTTATGTTATTTCGTTTTGTTCTATTCTGTTAAACCAAACCCCCATTTTATCATTCTGTTTCACTATTGTTATTAAACAAGCCCGCTGCAAATTCGTTGGGAAACGACCCAGGTTCCCTAATTCTGCAAATAAATTACGAACTTGGTTGTTTTGGGAGATACGGCAATGAATCTTTCCATATTCATCTGGATGTTCTTGATAAGAAATGAGATTTTCGAAACGCTGATTTTCTGAAGCAGAGGTGCAAACTCGAGTTTGCATTTGTAAACTCGAATTTAGAGGCTATTGCTTTACTCAAGATTGCTCTCTGCCTGATGGAAACTCGAGTTTCCAACTTAATGACTCAATTTTCGGTCTTGCCCAAAATCAAATTTTAGTCTCTGTCCCCGACAAACTCGAGTTTTGTTTCCCAAACTCGAGTTTGCTTCATTTGATAGCAAACTGTGCAACATTGTGAACAAACAGTCAACTTTCGAGGGCCATATCTACCTGGTCTGAACTCCATTTTGGTCCGTTAAAATCATGATATAAATCCCTTTGAGTCTACTTTCATATGCCATCGATTTCAACTCAATCGGATTTGTACTTTGTGAGATATACTCAAAACATTGAAGGTTGGTCTGTTGAGTGGCGTGAATTTTACTGTCAACTTCATAAATTCATATCTCCTTTATATGAACTCCTTTTGGCTTGAATTTTATATCAAAATGACGCATTGAGAGTCTAGTTTCATATGCCACTGATTTCACCTCAATACGATGTCTAGTTTGGGACATATCATCAAATTACTAGATATTGCCCAAGTTGAACGTGAAACAGAGTTGCTGAAGTGTTGAAGACCGCTGTAAACTCGAATTTTGAAATGGAAACTCGAGTTTTCCTTGTGCAGAGACGCCAGAGATGTTGAAGACATTGCAAACTCGAGTCAGTTAGTGATTAACTCGAGTTTTGAGTTTCAAACTCGAGTTTTGAGTTCAAACTCGACTTTTCTCATACCAGAGGAGCAAATCATTGTAGCGAAGTAGGAAACTTGAGTTTGTAGATCTGAACTCGAGTTTTCTCATCCTGAAACTGATTTTTTGCTGGTTTTCACTCCAAATTGACCCATTCCAACTTCCATATGACCTTGGAGACTTCTAGCATCAATATATGAACTTGAATAATGATATTTCACTACATTGTGCAAGTTCTTCCTTCTTCTTATCTTCTCTTGATCATGTTCCACAATTCAATTATTTCTTTCTTCTCTTGATCATTCTTTATCATTTGACTTGGACTCATCTTCGTCTTGAAGTTCTACCTTCTTCAATATCTCATCTTCTTCTTGAACTTGACATTCTCTTCAATTTCTTCTTTCTAAAATCTCTTATCTTGATCATTTTCCATTATTAAACTTTGCATCTACATTAAGTATAAGAATTAGTCAAATTAGAAGATAAATGTAGTATGCAACCTTTTTACTCTTAAGAATGAAAACTATATAAGACATCATCAAAACTAATCAAAACCAACATTCTCCCCCTTTTTGATGATGGCAAATACTTTAAGAAAAATATGTATGAATATGAAAAACTAATAAACCCAGAATATTTTTCTTGCCATTCTCTCCCCCTTATTTGTCATTAGCAAAAAGTTGAAGTAAAGAAGAGATACTTGTAGAGACAAATATGAAACCAAATTAGACAGAATCAAGGAACTGATTTTCTCTCCCCGATTTGAAATTGTTTTCATTCTTAATATAATGAAATTTGGAATGTTTTTATGAAAACAAATTTGAGAGAATTTGGAGAGGTTTTCAAAACATCTTTCACAATTAAAGCATATAAATACCAAACATATGTAAAATTTACTGAATATAAAAAGATAAAGTTCAGAAATGCTCATGTAGATTCTACAAATTGATTAATGATCAATGAAGTCCATTTGCTTGCTTTCTTCTTGTATGAGATCATTTCCATCCTTCTCCTTTCCTTCATACAGCTCTTCTGCAGAACATGTCTCAGCTGGCTTCAAGAAGTTTTCTTATACTTTGTAGAGCATATCACAACTTCAGTGTGATTGAGACATCTTTCCTCAATGTAATAGTTTCTCCTTGTAGTATGTTGAGGAATGTCCTATCACATAACAGAATCTCCTGCTACAAATTGAACACTTTCTTTGCCAAAGAGATTTTTTAGTGCAACCAGATATCAAAGTATTCCTTTCTAAATGATATTTTCAAATGAAGATAATGAAAGGAAAATATAAGATAATTTCAAATACAAAATTAACTCATCATCAAAACTAATAGAAGATAGTGAATATAAATGAGTATGCTTAGAAGGGTTTTCTTCAAATAAAGGAGATGAGCTTTTGAAATTAAAGCTCCCCCTTAATGAAGATATGGGCACTATGAATTTCTTGTTATGCCATTTGGGCTAACTAATGCTCCAGCCGTATTTATGGATTACATGAACAGAATCTTCAGGCCTTATTTGGATAAGTTTGTAGTGGTCTTCATTGATGAATCGTTATCTATTCTAAGGATGAAGAAGAGCATAAAGAGCATCTCAGAGTTGTGTTGCAGGTGTTGAGAGAACATAAGCTCTATGCGAAGCTGTCTAAGTGTGAATTTTTGGTTAAAGGAAGTAAAATTCCTAGGCCATGTCGTATCAGTTGAAGGGGTGTCAGTTGACCCCAATAAGATTGATGCAGTGTTAAATTGGGAAAGGCCGCAGAGTGCCACCGAGATCCGGAGTTTTCTGGGATTGGCTGGCTATTACAGAAGATTTATTAAAGGCTTTTCACAGATTGCCATGCCCCTAACTAAGTTAACCAAAAAAGACCAACCGTACGTATGGAACGAGAAGTGCGAAGCAGCTTTTCAAGATTTGAAGACTAAGTTGACTACGACACCGGTACTTGTAATTCCAGATCCTACTCAGAATTTCACTTTGTACACAGATGCTTCCAAGAAGCGTCTTGGGTGTGTGCTAATGCAAAATGGTAGGGCAGTTGCTTATGCTTCCAGATAGTTGAGGCTACAAGAAGGGAACTATCCTACTCATGACTTGGAGTTGGCAGCAGTAGTATTTGCCTTGAAGATTTGGAGGCACCATCTCTATGGTTCACAATTTGAGGTTTTTAGTGACCAGAAGAGTCTGAAGTATCTGTTTGACCAAAAAGAGCTTAACATGCGGCAGAGGAGGTGGATGGAGTTTCTCAAGGATTACGACTACGAGTTGAAGTATCATCCAGGAAAGGCAAAATGTTGTAGCAAATGCCCTAAGCAGAAAGTCAATCCATGCAGCCCAGTTGATGGTCAGGGAACATAGATTGCTTGAAGATGTGCAGAGTACATCTATTGATGTAATGTCGGGACAAGTTGCTACCATGGAAGCTTAACCATTGAAAGTACAACTTGGAAAGAAATTAAATTCACTCAGCTTAAGGATGAGTATTTATTGAGTGTCAGAAAAGATATTGAAGAAGTAAATGAGTCAGAATTCGAGATTGGGGAAGACGGGATATTAAGGTATAAAGGAAGAGTGTGTTTATCTGATGATGGAGAGATAAGAAAGCTCATGCTGGAGGAAGCTCATAGGAGTAAATACACTTTTCACCCTAGAACAACCAAGATGTATCATGATCTTAAGTGGAATTGGTGGTGGCGAGGAATGAAGAAAGATGTGACTGAGTTTGTTGCTCGTTGTTTGACTTTCCAGAAAGTAAAAATTGAACATCGGAAGCCTCCAGGATTGTTACAGAATTTGGAGATCCCAGAATGGAAATGGGACAGCATCTCTATGGACTTCATCATGGGACTTTCTCTAACTATGTCTGGACATAATGCCATTTGGGTAATTGTTGATAGATTGACTAAGTCAGCTCATTTTCTGGCTATCGCAACAGAGTACTCTCTTGAGAGACTAGCGAAAATCTATATGAAGGAGATCGTCAAATTGCATGGGGTGCCGAAGAGCATTGTATCAGATCGTGATGCACGATTTACATCACAATTTTGGAGAGCATTGCAGGATGCTATGGGGACTCGTTTGCGGTTTAGTACTGCTTATCATCCCCAAACTGATGGGCAGACTGAGAGGACTATACAAACTCTGGAAGACATGTTGCGGGCATGCGCAATTGAGCTAGCAGGAAGTTGGGACAATCACCTTCCTTTAGCAGAGTTTGCATATAACAACAGTTATCACTCAAGCATCGAGATGGCACCTTATGAGGCATTGTATGGAAGGAAGTATAGATCTCCTGTTTGCTGGACAGAGTTGAATGAACAGAGTTTAAGAGTTATGCCGATAGAAGAAGGCGACCGTTGGTGTTCAAGGCAGGCGAACATGTATTTCTCAAAGTCACACAGATGACGGGCATTGGTAGAGCGATTCGAGAAAAGAAGCTTTCACCTCGTTTCATGGGTCCCTATGAGATTTTAGAGGAGGTGGGACTAGTTGCTTACAGAATCGCATTACCCCACTGACTTGCGAACCTTCATGATGTCTTCCATGTATCGCAATTGAAAAAGTACCAACCAGACCCTTCCCATGTTATTGAAGTGGAGGAGATAGAACTTAAAGATAATATGACATACAAAGCCGAACCGGAGCGGATTGTTGATGCTATGGATAATAAGTTAAGGAATAAGACCATCAGACTCGTAAAGGTTGTTTGGAGAGGAATGGCACCTGGTGATGCCACGTGGGAGACGGAGGAAAAGATGAAGCAGGAGTACCCTTACTTGTTTAACTAGGTATGTCCTTTAGCTTATAAGTTGAATTTTGGGGACAAAATTCTTTTTAGGAGGGGAAAATTGTAACATCCTTAAATTTTAAGGTTTAGAGTTAATTGTAGTTTAAGTTTTACTTAGTCAAATGATTAGAAAAAATTAATAATTTAAAATGAAGAATCAAGTTCAAAAAAAATGAAAATACGTCCTTAAAATAATTCTTCTAAATATATGGTTGTGTGAGTGAATATACCTTATTATGGGAATTAAAATTCTAAAGAAAAAAAATTGTTGTCAGATATTATCATTATTAAAAAAATATTATTAAAACCCTAACCCTAGAACCCTCCTATTTAAACACCTGGTATCTTTGAACCCTACCCGCCGCTTCTCACTCCTGTGTCCACACCTCTCCCTGGACTGTTCATATTCGGGCTTCTACTTCTCTGGTACTATTAATGATGTCTTTTCACCTTTCCTTCATTTTATGGGTTTCTTCTTCCAATGTTTTTTTTTCTTTATGGATTTGTTGTCTTGTCATATCAAATCTCAGCTCCTCTTTTACAGTGTGTGGGTGAGCAAGCTTCCAATCTTTTTATACAACTCCTTCTTCAAGCTACTGCTCATGTGTCCTTATATGTATATATGTTCTTTAAGTATTTGCTTTCTTTCCTCCTTTCGTTTTTTTTCGTTGGTAATGTTGGTAGGATGTGATAGGATTTCTTATTTATTTATTATTTCTTCAACCCCCACCTATTAACCAACAGATGCGAGGAAAGGCAAGAGAATGAATATACTGCTTTTGTGTGACTATTTCACAATTTTATATCATTTTCTTCTTCAACATAAAAGCCCCAACAACTCTCATGTGTGTGTGTGTGTGTCTATATATATATATAGCTTTTATAACCTATTGCTACTACTGTTAAGCCCTTGTCCTTTCTATCTTATTTTTATTTATTTTTTATTTTTTGGGTCTCCAAGACCATTGAAATTTATGATTTTCATACCCAAAATAAAGGGGAGGTTTCTAATGAATTTGACATGTTCTTTTTGGGTCCTTTTTGTGTGTGTGCGTGTAGCTATATATTTATTGAAGACCAACTTTTTGACCATTATTCCACTGTAACCTTTATCCAACTGTGTGTGTATTGTTTTTTTTTTTTTTGGTATACTACCTCTCTCATTTAAAGCCTTGTTACAAAAGGAAGATTTGTCTCTTTCAAATGTATATATTTTTGGGATCTTCATACATCAATCCTTCCAAAACTTTCTTTTTATTTATACGGACCAACCCTTTCATGTTATGACAAATATGTGTTAGTTCAATATATTAAAACTTCTATACTGCACAAAAATTTTATTTCTAAATTTTAGCTAATATAAAATCTCTTCATATAAAAGTTGATATGTGGGGACAAATAAATATGTATCTATATAACATTAATTTTTAGAGGGTAGCTTAAGGTTTTAGAATAGTTTGCGTAATATATTAATATATATTTATGTTGTGACTTTGTAGACTCTCATTGAGAGCTTCGGAGTAATTCTTGTGTGGTTACCTGTAAGCTAGGGATTAAAAGGTAACTCTGAATATTCTTTTATTTAAAATTAAAGGAATTAATCATATGTATATGTGTATGTATTGTAAATTGATATTTTATATGAATTGAAGCATGATTTATTATTACTTCCCATATCTGTCATGGCGACTGTATTTGTGATGGGTGGAGTAAGGAGGGATTTGTATGTTGAGATCTTTTACCACGTGGTATGTCATTACTCTGTGCACAGTGGATGACACTTGTCAGGGCCCCTTTTTCCATGTTTTCCTTTGGTCGGGATTGCATTGCAGCTGTGGGACATGTGACACCTCCTTAGTTGTATTTTTTTTTAAGGAGGGGAGCCATAGTCCATGCTTAAGCTCTATACCTTTGGCCTGGTGTATCTTAAGTTTTGGTGAGCTTGGGACAATCAAGTCAAATGGATGAGTTCCTATTGGACTATGTGTTAGCCTATGGCTCCAGTCAGTGGTTGAGGATGGACGGTGATATAAGGGAGGTTGCATACTGCATATTGTATAATAGTACGTTTCACATTGACATCATGATAATTTATGTTGTATGAGAGTACTGACAAGGCTATCACAAACGTTTTTCTCCACATGCATCACATCGAGACTGTGTCTCACATCAAGACTACGCCAATATGGAAGATCAAAGAAAACTGATCTCTTCTTCCATATATTCTTCTGACTTGCAATCCTTTGCTGCTTACCCAATATGACATTGATATGTTTCACCGGACTATAAACTTCCTCTTCGGTCAAGGCCTTTGGAGCCGTTCTATGCTCCGGTAAGCCGTTAAAACACTTTCTTAACTTACGATATGGGTGGAACCGAGGAAGAAACCTCCTGTGACCGAGGTAGACCATTTTTTTCCGTGCTTTAGTTGATGGAAGTTTGTGTCTGCTTCACATATTGGACATGCTTTATGCCCCTTCACACTGTACCCTAACAAATTTTCGTATGCAGGAAAGTCGTTTATCGGGGTAAATATTATTGCACACAACTTGAAGGACTCCTTCTTATATGCATCAAACACATCTACGCCTTCCTCCCACAACTTCTTCAAATCCTCAATCAAAGGCGCCAAGTACACATCGATATTGTTCCCGTGCTGTTTTGGTCCAGAAAGCATCACGAACTTGTGTTTCATACATAGCCAGAGAGGTAAGTTGTATATTACAAGGAGAGTCAACCATGCACTATGGGTGCTACTAAGAGTTCGATATGGATTGAAGCCATCTGTACAAAGCCCCAGCCGAAGATTTCTTGGCTCACTGCCAAATTGAGGGAACATTTCGTCTATTTTCTTCCATTGCAGAGAGTCAGGGTGCGAAGATATTTTCCATCGGATACTCTCTCATCAGAATGCCATCTCAACTTCTTCGTCGTTGCCTCACTAGTAAACAGACGCTTAAACCGTGGTATTATTGGAAGATACCACAATGCCTTCAAAGGTTTCCTTTTTGTTGTCTTATCTCCAGAACCACCACCTTTCTTCACTTTGTATCTTGAAGTTTTACACTTCGCACAATTACTAAGGCCTTCATACTCATTTATGTACAATATGCAGTCATTAGGGTAGCTGTGTATCTTTTCATACTCCATGCCCATGGTAGACAAGATTTTCTTCGCCTCATACATACGATTTGGAAGTACATTATCATCTGGCAACATATCACACAACAATTCAAGCAGCCATATCCACGTTGTGTATCGAAGGTTTATTCCATCACAAATTAGGTGATCCCTTATATCAGAAATATCCCTTCGAATCTCATTTAAACAATTAACACATGGACAATAATACATCCCATTTTTGTAGCCACATTCCTTCTAGCAAATTCAATAAACTCTTCCACCCCATTCTCATATTCTTCACTAGTTCTCAAAGCATTCATCCAACTATGACCCATTTTATTATCACCTAAGACATTTCCAACAACAGTCAAGTTCATAAAAACTTCAAGAATGACATGTTTTTTTCTCAATCTTGTAAAAAAAATTCGGCAGCATTTCCCCTCAACAGTAAAACATCCCAAAATTTCAACAAGAAACCATTTCAACAAATTCAACAAACCCACTACTACAAAAAATAGATATTACTTCCCTAAAAGACGTCCTATTTTAAAAATAGGAAGTAAAATGTGAACGCGGTGGCAATTTTGTAATTATTTGGTGAAAATTTGATACATTAGACGTCCTAATATTTTTTAGGACGCAGAAAGTGTACTTAAAACGTCCTAAAACAATATTAGGACGCCAAAAGTGACCCAAAGAACAAGAAAAGCGGCGGCAAACGAAAATGTTGGCGGGAATGTGTGAGGTGTTGTTGTTTTTGGCGTCTAATAAATTTCTTAGACGTCAAAATATTACTTTCTAGCGTCTAAGTAATATTATAGGACGCCAAACGCACCCTAATTTAGCCCCTGAGGTTTATTTCTCATTATTCATTCACCCTAGAGCATTTCTCCAGTAAGCTCCTTCCTTGCGAAATCGCTAACAATTTCTCCCCCTCCCACTGTCGCGACATCGCCCGCCCCAGTCGCGTTGAAATTTCCAGAAGCTAGCAACACTTCACGCCGACGACCCAGGTATGCGTTCTCTCACTGTGATTAAATTTCTCCCTCCTCCCACCGTCGCGACATCGCCGACCCCGTTGCGTTGAAATTTCGAAGCAAGCAACAAGTCACGCCGACGACCCAAGTATGCCTTTCTCTCGCTGTGATTGTTGCTGTGGTGGTTTGTTGTGATCTTGTTTGCTTGGGAATGAGTTTTTGTTTATATCTGATTTCTGCATATAGCCTGTGATTGTTCCTTCGAATCTGTTTTGAAAATATGCAATTTCTTCATATAATCTTTTAATTATCAAAATTTGATCAACTGATAGGAAAACAAAGAGAGATAGATAAATCAATACGTTCCCCACTTCGTCCTAAAGGACGAGTGCGTATAAAACACTGAAAGAAACTCTGCAGTGAAAGCTTCACTTTTACCTACTTCTCTTTATTCCTTTCTCACACCGACCCTCTCAACTTGACTGCTTTTCCCACTTCAAGAAAATGATTCTCAAGTCGAAAGTTCACATTTGTCAATTTTCAAACATTGTTCCCTGCATTTTTAATTATTTTATAAGAATATATTTTTCTTCATCGTTGATCATATGAGTTACCAAACAACTTTGGCAATTTCATCTCTCAACGTGGCCTCTGTTTTCTTATAAAAATATGCAATTTCTTCATAAATGTGGAATTAAAAATCTAGCAACATAGGTGTGTGGTTTTGAGTAAGCACTGATATCATTTGAGAGAAGCAGTCAAGAAATAAAAGAAAAAAATAATAACAAGTGCCAGGAGGACGAAAGAAAATAATGCTTCATTCTGGCCGCCTGCAAATCCAAGAGGAACCAGCTAAGTATATGGTTAACTACTACACAAAGAGACATTTGGTTGGTGGAGATTTCTCTTTAAAAAATAACAAAATGGTTGCCATCAAAATTATTCCTTTTGAACTGCCCCTCTTAATCTCTCTTCCTCCTTTCTATTCATATCATCATTAATATGATCACTTAGTGCAATCAGCTATTTAGTTGGAGCTAGTCACTTGAAATGAATGAGATTGTGGCACTTGTATATATCCAATTTGTATATATCTTTTTGCCGGTTTTAATTAATGAGCATCCGTATATTTAGAGTAGTAAATTAAACTTACCCATAGCTATTGCACTAAGTTACTGGATGTTATGGTTTGAGCCTTTGAGGGTAACAGTTCACATGTCTTTTCCTTTCTAGCTAGGGCTAGAAAGCCAGTTGCTGGCATATGTGAAATTATGTGAAGAAAACTTAATTGATTTCAGCTATATATTAGCCAATCCCATATTCCATCCCCACATGTTCTTTAAACAAAAAGATTGATGCATAAAACTTGAATTACTTGTCATATTTTGGCTTTATCAAAAGTATTGTTGGGTGAGATTTAATTGCTGAATCTGTCACTATAAAACCATTGTTTTTGGAAGGTTTAATTGAGACTTTGTGCTATCCTCGTCAAAAATTTTACAAAAGAGCTTTTGGTTTTGCATATAAACTGTTTGCTTTTGTAGTTACCACATGCATGTGCCTTTCTTCTATTATTCATCGATGGCACTCACAAGAAGGTTTCAAATTTCTAAATATACATCTTGGAGTGCCTTATGCACCTTACACTTATTTATCTGTACTATTACATCTTATATGTTATATTTGATCAAGTTAGCAAGTTAGCTTTGCTTCTGCAATTTTCTTTGATAGAGATGTAAATCATGTAATTTTTTCATTTTGTTACTTTTAACAACAAAGGGTTTTGAGGCTAATATAGAGTAGGAGGGTCATACACGATTCTTAGGATCATCATTTGCTAATATATTTACTTGCTTTTGTTTCATGTTATGATTTTCCGCATTATATGTTATTTTCTTACAACTACTAGTAATTTTTAGGAATATATATGGTTGGCGGTTCCAGTTGATCTTGTTATTGATCACTCGGTTCAAGTTGATGTAACAAAGTCGAGAATGCAGTGCGAGGCCAATATGGAGCTTGAGTTCCGAGAAAAAGTAAAGATTTGCATTTCTTAAATGGGGGTCAAATGCTTTTTGCAACATGTTTGTTGTTCCTCCTGGTTCTGGTATTGTACATCAGGTACATTTAAAAGCAGATAAACCAAAGGACTCAATTGAATTTAAGACACTGCCTCCATTTGCTGCTGATAATGTGAGCTTGTAACATCTTTGGCTTCCAGGTGAATCTTGAGTACCTTGGACGTGTTGTTTTTAACAATGATGGCTTGCTCTATCCTGACAGTGTGGTTGGTACTGATTCCCACACTACTTTCAGGTATCTTCTTCCTCATTCAGTAGGTGTTTGGCCATTTTTAGTCAAAATAAACTTTGTATTATGTGATGATTGGGGATTGATTTTCTAAGTATTAATTAGATCCTTCATCTTGTTAGTAATTGTTGAACTTGGTTATGTTTTTGTTTATATTGAGGTTTAATCAGTGCTGATAGAATTTGCTTGACCAAAATATTAGTGAAGCTGGATTGGTGAAAGATTGACTGCCTTTCTATGTGTAGGTGGCGATTTCATCAATTTTGAACCACTTCTATCCGTCGATCTCGCTGATTTTTTTACTATCCTCTAATTTCAGGTATAAAAGACTAGAAGTTTTGTCTGCATTTACAAATACTGTAAGTATTCAAAGTATTCTTTACAACTTAATTTTTTAACCTCACATTACATTAATTAGGTTGCAGAATGATGCTTCTATAAAACTAATGGTGGTCAATGCAAAGGAATACTATGTGCATTTTAATTGCTAAAAGAGGATTTTTGCTGGTCTCTCCCCCTCCTTTAATTAGTTATTTAAAATATGAAATTTTCATTTTTTTGTTCTATATATACTATTTTGCAAGTACAATCTCAAAATATTTTATAATTGATGTATTCTTTTTCCCTATTGTTTTCAACCTTGCATGTCTCTTGATCTGAAAATTTCAAACCAAAAATAGGCTGCTTTGACTCCCCATTTTTCCTCATTTTATGTGCAGATTTTCTTGAGTACAAGGTGGGCTATCTTGTTGAATTTGCACGTTGAGATATTCCATGTGAACAAGTATCCTATTTGTCCACTACATTTTTTTTTGGTACATGTCATTTCTTGGACAAACCACAATTTCTACCCCGTCTTCACTATTTAGATTTAGTATGTGTATACCTATGGGCAATGAAGGGCATGAATTATTACTATATCATCATTTTTTATAAGTATATTTTCTTGTATTTACTCCAGAATTGCTTAGTGTATGAGTTGAGATGTATTATATGAATTGATGGCAATGTGCGGGTTATGTGATTCTCTGATGTTATTTGAAGTGAAATTCCTGTATTTCAAGGATTCTCTTTACCTCTACATTTGTTATGGGACATGATCGATTTTATGGCATGTCTATCATGCTGTGGTCATGTTTATTTTAACGGTGTTTCTTTTTTGATACAACTATCTAGTATCCAATATTACCAATCAAGGGTGAGGTATTTTCACTTGGATCTTTGAGTTTGATTTGGCCTTGGTTAGCATGTTTGCCATGTGCCAATTCTATTTGTTCAGAACTCTGTTGCATTTTGCATTTCCATTCATACCGTTTGATGTTTATGTTTGCTTATTTGTTTACTCTTATTATCTTGCATACTTATGCAAAGATAAGCCTCGGTGCCTTGTGACATTATGCCGAATCGTGTCATATAATCCTAATTATGCAAGGTTATTTCAATGTTTCTGCTGGATTATTGTAACTGTTTTATTTTGGTGGTATTGTTATAAAAAAAAATCAGTTACACAGGCTTAGTAATATTAATATTCAATTAGCTAATGTTTAAGATATTTTTTTACATTATTTGCGCAAGTGTTCTTCATTTGTCTGAGCGTAAGAGCAAAGTGATGTCGGGATTTTCGTGTTCCATTTTTAATTTGCTAGCTTCATCCTTGTTTCTATGCCCGTTCATATCAGGACTGCTCACTGGATACTTTCATATAAATAGAAAATACTCTTAAACTGATATATGTAGGGTGTTTTACTGATAATCTCCAAATTGTAGTTGCATTAGCTTATCAAGTGGAATTCTGAGTAAGGATATATGAGCTTCAACTGTAGTTATGTTTGTGAGAAGGTCTGGTTTCTGTTGAAGCTTATGATCTATGTAGTTTGAGTAGGATAATGCTATTAACATGCAGCAAAAGTATGTTGTTATAGTCTCTTCCCAGATGGACGTGAACCTTGTAGGGTATTGAATCCTGATCTGTGATGGTGCTCAGATCTGGTTTTTTTTTTTTTTTTTTTTTATTAAAAGTCAGGACTTACGACGTCTAATTTTAATAATTAGACGCCGTAAGTCCTGACTTACGGCGTCTAATTCTTAAACTTAGACGCCGTAAGTCTTGACTTAGGAAGGTGTTTGTGCCATACTTAAGGCGTCTAATTATTAAAATTAGACGTCGTAAGTTAGGACTTACGGCGTCTAATTTAATAATTAGACGCCGTAAGTCTTACCTACTACGCCCCCCATATAGGCGTCCCGCAGAAAAAGGACGTCAAATGTGCAAAAAATAGGACGCCGTAGCCTTGTTTTGTAGTAGTGACCGTTGCCTCACTTCTATTGCTCAACATATTGAATTCATACACTTACAACATCACCAAAATTTTAGTCAGAACATTACCAACATTACCAAACTTCTATAACTTTCAAGAGACATGTAAAACACTCTAAAACAATATAAAAGAGTCACCAAACCAAAGCAATGCATGGAAATATTACATCAAGTATCCTTTATTCAGAAAATGCTCCAAAACTTCCCTCCACCATGTTACATCTATATATATATGTTACAAGGGTTCAAAATGCACAAGAAACTCACAAGGCCAAGTATTAAAGAAAATACAATCTTAATATACCAAATGCACTCTAATGTAAATGTAAATAGGAAAATCAATTCAATTGTAGCATTATCTAAATGGAAATCCTAATCCTAAACAAAGTAAGTAAAATCCAGCAATTAAGGTGTAAAGGAAATCAAAGAACAAGAAGAACAAGCATTACCTAACAATGGAAGTGATTAGGAGACGAACCAGTGATAGGGCTTGGTGGGTTTGGGTTTCAGAAGGAGGCGGAGTGAGACGTTCACTCAATGGAAAATGACGTCAACAACCGGTGTACGTGGTACTTACGGCGAAGCCACCTGAGAATGCCAAAATAGGTGATTGAGGAATCAGAAGCTATGAGCAGACACCAACAAACTTTTTAGGTCGAGAAGACTTACAAACTTACAGTAGTTGCGAGGAGAGAGCCACGAGTGTGAGAGACGGAGGAGAGGCACGGCAGAGACGGAGGAGCGGTGAGGCAATGACTCACAGTTACACCCATAAACTCACAGTTGTACAAAAAAGAATTCAAAATGACCCAAATGCAATTCTAATTCCAAAGTGATCCCTTTAATTCTTATAAATATATAGAAAGAGAAGTTGAGCCGCAATTGTGCCAAAATCTAGAACTAGATTAGAAAATCAAAATCCAAAATTAGATTAGCAAAGCGAATGCATTTTGCGCCTAATGGAAAAAAATAACCTATAAAATTAAAAATTTAATCCTGTAAAAAATATCAATATATTTTTAGACCATTTGTGGCTATATATATATATTGTTATTTCATTTAAAACTTCAAACATAAATTGTAGTATTATTATGGTTACAATTAGACTTATTATGAATTTATTTCTTATATACATCAATACTATATGCTATGCTCACGCTTTTTTGGTGGGTGTCCTTCATGGTTCTTATCTACGTCTAGGGAAAAAATATATCTATTTAAATTTAATTTGAAGAATTAAAATTACATATTTATAAGATAAACTTGATAACTTTGTGGTACAAGGTTAACAATTCAAATTCCTGTGTGATTCATTTTTTAAGCCACTTGTTTTTATTCTTAACGTAGACAATTATTATAATTTCAAACCTAAGAGTGGAAACCAATTGCACTATAGTCTATGTGTCACCTTCTACTTACTTCTAATTTAAAATATTTGCTTAATTTCAATGACATAACCTTGAAAGATAACCAATACAAACATTCTAAGCATCATAACATATTTTCTACTATCATTAAACAATTCATTATCATAACTAGAGTGGACCAGGAAAAAATGCATGGAGGACCAGATTGAGTTACACTTGTTTAAAGCTGTGTAATTTCCTATTTCTTTCATAAATAAATTAAATTAAATTGAATATATAAAATAGATAGGTATTGACAAAATATTAAAAGCATCATATATATTACACGTAAACATAAAGGAAAAAAAATCATCATATTAAAAAAAAAATTATTAATATTTGATAAAAGACTAAAACCATTATTGCAAGCAGCATGAGTAGCAAGAATTTAATGAAGGCTTTACGTATCAATAATTTATTGTCAAATAGTATTAAAGTTGGCGTGTAATACCCTAAAAATCCGTATCAAAATATACCTATTGAAAATAGGTGAATATGAGGTTTCAAATATAAGTTATAATTATCTTATTTTCTAAGGAAAATACTAAGGGAATTAAAGGAAATGAAGTGCCAAAATAGCTTCAAAATGCATTTTAGAGGCATCTAATGACCTAAAAATATCATGATAAATCCTAATTGGTAATAAAATATTTGTTAAAAATTAGAGAGTATGTTGTCTCTAATTTAGGGAATTTTTGGGATTATTTTCCTTGGAAAATAATAAGGGAAAAATCAAAAAGTATTGTAAGGACCAAAACGACCCCGTGAATTTTAATATAATGCATGAGACATAAAATACTAATGTCAGTGCAATAGTTGTGAGGGAATGAGTTATTCTAATTAAGAAAATTATCAACAGTTAGTGGGTAATTAGTTAAATAATTATTGCCTAATTATTTGAGCTTAAACAAAGGAAAATCCAAAGATAATTATGTAAAACCCTATAATTAGTGGTTTATGGCTAAAATTAGCATAAAATATATTTTATAATTAATGGGAAAATATGAAGAAAAATTGGTGAGATTAAATAATTTTAAGCCTAAATCAAAGTATGGACCAATAGGAAACTTTGTGAAAAAATTATGAAAAATAATTATTAAATAATTAAATAATATATATTATTAATTAAATAATTAATTAAAAAAAAAAAGAGCAGCCGAATTTTGAGGGGAAAATAGGATAAGAATGAAGAGAAAAATATCATGATATTTTTGTGTGCAAGTTGTATTAAAATAATAATATAATTTGTGAAAAAGCGAATAGGATAAATGACCACCGATAGAAATTAAATTCTATCTAGAAAACCATGAACAAGGTTTCTAAAGTCAGAGTATATTCTAAACAAGTGAATTTTTACCTCGGAGTAGGTTGTCTCCGAAGTGATTTTCGTAACCGAAAAGGGTTATACTAGACCGACTAAGAAACTATCTGATATTCAAAAAGCAAATCAGATAAATGAAAACCTATAGAAACCAAGCCATAACTTGAAATCCAAGAATGAGTTGGTAAACATCTGGGCATATTATGAATCAGTGGATTTTTGTCCAGAAGTTGACGTTACCAAAAGCGATTTTCGTAACCGAAGGCGATATCCGAAAATCTTCAGTGGAACCGATGACACCCTGAATGGGATCAAAAATTTAGTTGACCCAAGTATTTTGAAAGAGGAAAAAGAGATCTTCAGGGCTATGTTCCCGGAATTTTGAGATTTTACAAGATTACGCGATTAGGACACCGAACAGTGACTTTTTCGGTATAAAACTTCTTGAGGAAGTAAGTGACATCATCAAAGTACATGGGTGACATCATTGGCATGACATCATGACCTTGAATGATGATGTAAGGAGGTGGGTTGGATGGCCAAGATTGTGCCATCTCAATGAAGTGCGATCCGACGGTCCAGAATCCGTCTGATAAAGCATGAATAGTACCTAGATTTTTGCCTATAGATAGATGCAACCTCCAAGCACAATTCTCACACCAAAGAGCTCTTGCTCATTTCGAAATCTTGGAGCAGAAAGGAGGAGGAGGAGTCTGGAGAAATTTGTATCGAAGCTCTGAATAAGTTTTTCGATTCTTAGTCTTAAGCTTCGGTAGTTCTTTCGATAGTTAAAGTAGAAATGCTAGTTTGATCTTTAATATTCCAAGTATGATTAGATATCATGTTTTAGGGGTAATTAAGGTATTAATTTCGAAAATAATGTTGGAGGAAGAGTTATGGCAAAATTTTGGAAGATTAGAGTTAAAGTAACGAAGTGCTGGCGAAATTCTGCCGATTAGGGGCTCAGGGGTAAAATGGTCATTTATGACTAAAATGTCCTTCGTAATGATAGATCCTTAACAAGTACGTTGTTATCTTGATAGGATATCCCTGAATACGTTCTGACCAACTGTCGTACCATATTCCGCCAGAAATACCGTATATCGTCAACGAATGTACGTTCGCGTACTGTAACACTAACGCTGATGTTTATGGTATGCATATATGTGGTATGTATGTTGTATGTGTAGAGATGTTATACTTTTGAGTGCATATAGAGGTTAGAAGATATGTCTGTATGATGGGGGCAATATGTCTGCATGCTGGGGGCAATATGCTTGTGATAGAGCGATTGTATGTGCTGTTGATATTGAATGTCTGTTGTCTGTATATGTATTTATAAACATGAGGTTAATCGTTACCTGGGGTCCGTATGCATTGGACCTCAGCTCTTAACATAGCGTCAGGGTCGGGAGGACCGAGGACCGAGGAGAGAGGGAAGCAGCAAGCTTAGGGATCCGGCTGAAGACTTTCTGTTGTTGTTCTTACTTTTGAAAACTCTCGGTTACTGTACCGTCTCTGTAACTAGCCAGTGGGCATTTTGAATATATATATCAGTTACACTCTTGTTCCGATGCTCTACTCTAATGAAAAAAATTTATACTACTTTATGAAAACGGGATGTTACATGGCGCATATCATGTTATAATACACAGGATGAACCCATTTATATATTACACGTAACAAAATTAATATGTAGCAATTTTATTTCTTAATTAACTTGTGTAGGATCTCTTGTATTATACATAATAATAAAAAACACGAAAAATTTTGCGTACATATCAATTATACTAACCCTAACTGTTTCAAACTATTTTACCTACTTTCATATATAAAATTATCAATTATATATCTTGCTACTTTAATTCAATTTACGTACATATCACGATAAATATTGAAACTTGAAAACGAAGTTCAGTAAGAAAAGCTGAAACGTATGTTCTTGGAAGCTTCAAAGTAATTTACCTTGGAAAATGAAAGTGACGAAAAATCTAGGGAAAATTCATCTCAGGGCCTATATTGGCAAAAAAAAAAAAAAAGTCAAAAAAGGATATAAAAAAAAGTCACATGTCAAAAAAGGCCTTAGGGCCTTTTCTGCTATTATTTTATAAAACGTTAACAATTAAATCAGTCTCATTAATAACTAAATCAATGCCCGTTAACAACTATATCAGTCTCATTAACAACAATATCCTAACAACTTAATCAGTCTCATTAACAACTAAATCAATACCCGTTAACAACCATATCAGTCTCATTAACAACTAATATCAAAAAAAGGTTCTTGAGCCTTTTTTGACATGTGATTTTTTTTTTGGGTCTTTTCTGACATTTTTTTATCAATAAGGGCTCTGACATGACGGTAGAGTTCTGGTTAAAAGTGAGGAGCACCCAAACTCATTAAATCTGGACATTTTTCAACTGATAATTTTCAATTTAAAAATTTATTTTGAACAAATTATAATAATTAAGAGATTATATTTATTTTAAATTCTATACTTATTAAAAATAATTTTTCCTTTTCTCTAGAAAAATATATTTTCTCAAAAAAAAATAAAAATAAAACAAATATGGTCCATTTAAATCAGACCTAAAGAGTCCAAATTCACCACTACGTGAAGAATGCTTCAGGGTGGCTCTCAAATTCAAGCTTTACATGCAAGAAGCTTCTAAAACCCATAGATTTTAGAACTCAAGTCCTCAGCATGAACCACACGCAAAAAATTACTCCCTCCGGTCCTAATTATAGGAGCAAATTTTGGAGTTGGTTTTGGTCCTAATTATAAGAGTAAGTTTTAAATTTTGTCAATTTTTTCCTATAATACCCCTATTTATACTTTTTCAATAATAATTACAGACAACATTTATTTTTAAATTTATCATCTGCATATAACATAAACTAAACATAATTTTTATTAATCCGTTGTCTTTAATTATTATAAAAAGGCCTGAGGACTAATAATTTTTATTAGTCCGCATATAACAACTTTTATAACAATTCAAGTCCGCAGGCCGGATAATTAAAGAAATTGAACAATTCAAGTCCGCAGGCCTTAAAAATTCAATTCAAGTCCGGATAATTATTAGTCCACATATAACAATTTTTATCAGCAAACTCTTGTTACTTAAAACAATTTTGGGTAAGGGTATTTTAGGAAAATGTACATAATTAACTAATTTAACTTCCTTCCTTAATCCTTACAAATTCTGGTAATTTGCTCCTATAATTAGGACCGGAGGGAGTACTTAATTAATGGTATTAACCTATGTGCTAGGCAATCGACAGCTAAATTTGCGGAAAATGTTAGATACATTACTAGGTAGTAGATCTGAGCACAAAAAGTCCTCGACATAAGCTGTGTTTGAAGGTTTAATTTGTAGGGTTTTGATAGAAAACTTCGTTAAGCAATTCATTGTTATTTAATATAACAACTAATATGGGTCCCATATGTTATATGTAAAAATTGTATCATATTATTCATTTTGTTGTTTTACCAACAAAAGCTAGCTATCCATGAGTCACACTCCATTTAGGGCTATCTTAAGTAGTAAGAAATGGATGGTAGGGCATACTGGTTGATAAATATTCAAATCCTCTTAATATGCTTATTCAAAAAAGGAAAAAAAAAAAAACAAGAAGAAGAACTAATTTGGCATCAAGGATGACATCATTAGGGAAAGTACGTTTAATACTTAACTAAGAGATTATGATATGATAACTGTATAACAACACTTGGTCAAAACTCAATAGACCCCAAGCAACTTCATGGCATTTCCATTTTCTTTATCCTGTCTCAGTTTCCAGGAAATTTCAAACTTTTTTTTTTCCTTTTCCCGGCTGGCAATGAGAGAGAGAGAGAGGAAAAGTAAATGCGTTTAGCAGCAACAAAAAAGAAAAGAAAAGAAGAAGATGGTAGCTGGTTTTCCTTTAATTTTTTAAATAAAAAAATGCTTTCATTACATCCTTATGGTTGTGATGAGATTTGCACCATTCAAATCTAATTTAAATAGTTCAAATTAAAAATTTTTAATCTTAATTTTTTATTGAAAAACTCAATTGAATCCAACTAAAATATTCCAATTCAGATTCAAGCCTACTCTGTAATACCCTAAAATTTGACTTAGGGTAAATATCATAAATAGGTGAATATGTAGTCTCAAATATTGGAGGGGATTTATCATAATTTTCTAGGGAAATTTCTGTTGAAATTAGAAGAATTAAAGTGCTAAAATGCCCTAAATGAATTAAGAGTTATAAATACTGTGATAAATCCTTAGAGGCAATAAAATAATTATTAAAAATTAGAGAGTATGTTGTCTCTAATTTAGAGAATTTTTGGGATTAATTTCCTTGGAAAATAATGAGACAAAAATCAAAAAGTATTGTGGGGCCATAATTGACCCCATAATTTTTAATATTTTATGTAAAGCATAAAATACCAATGTAAGTCCAATAGTTGTGAGATAATGGTTAATCCTAAATAAGAAAATTATCAAAAATTAGTGAGGGATTAATTAAATAATTATTGGCTAATTATTTAAGTTCAAACCGGGGAATATTTAAGGTAAAATATGAGAAACCCTTTAATTAAATATTAATTGATAAAATTAGCATAAAATATATTTGCTAATTATTGGGAAAAGATTAAGAAAAATAAATGAGATTAAGTAATTTTAAGCCCAAAAACATGTATGGACCAATAGGAAAATTTTGAAAAAAATTATATAAAAAAATTATTAATTAATTAAAAAATATAATATTAATTAATTAAAAAATAAATAAAAAAATTATATAATATAATAATATTAAAAAGGGCCAGCCGAAAAAGCAAGATCAAAATAGGATAAGATTTTGCAAGAATTAATATCTGGGTAATTTCTTCGGTACCGAGTCTTAAGTTCTAGTTTTCGATTCGGTAGTTATAGTAGAAATGTTGTTTTGATCTTTAATCTTCCAAGTTAGTTTAGATATCATGTTTTAAGGTTGAATATGATATATATTTTCGAAAATCATGTTGGAGTAGGAGTTATGTTGAAATTTTGGAAGATTAGAGTCAAAGTAACGAAGTGCTGGCGAAATTCCGCCGATTAGGGGATCAGGGGTAAAATGGTCATTTATGACTAAAATGTCCGTCATAATGCTTGATCAGTAATAAATGCGCTATTATCCTTATAGGATATCTGTGATCTCGTACCGCTGTCAAAAATACTGTATACCGTCAGCGAAGGTACGTTCACGTACTGTAACACTAACGATGAGAATAATGTAAATAGATACACGAGAAGAAACTGCATAATAAAAAAAACATCAGAAGAGAGTCACAGATAAAGGAGATAATTTACTGGTACATATACATCATAAATAATAAGTATTACAACAATTAAATAATAATTATAGGAAAAAATTAACTAACTAAATATTAACGAACCAAATCACATGCAACCAAATATAAAGTTATAAAGTTATGGCACTATGGAAAAAAGAGAAAACAATTCATATAACATAATATAATACCAAATGGGGAATAGTGAATTACCAAAAATCAAATAGAAACAACTGAAAAGGGAAAAGGGAGACACATTTAAATATAAATAAAACAGCACATTAAACTTAAATAATACAAACCTAGTAAACAAAATTAAATAATGCAAACATATTAAAGCTATGTTTGGTTGGAGGTGAGGGAGGGAGGGGAGGTGCCCCTCCCTAGTGTGAAAAGTCAGATATTCCCATGATGTGACATGCTTTCAGAGTTAATGTGCTGAAAATGATGCAAAAAGCTATGTAATTTTTAAAATTTCTCATGGATAATTTTGTCAAAAAATTTCCTCCCCTCCCCTCAAACCAAACATAGGCTAAGAAACTCTAAGTCGCGAAAGAGATAGAAAAAAATAACTTGAAAACATAACAAATCTAAATATAAAAGAAAACATCAAATCTAAGTCAAATAATTTAAATAGATACAAGAGAAGAAACTGGATAATAATAATAAATATGAGATGAGAGTCACGGATAAATCAGATAATTTACTGGTATATATACATGATACATAATAAGTATTACAACAAATAAATAATAAAGGAAAAAAATTTACTAAGTAAATATTAACGAAACAAATCACATGCAACCAAATATAAAGTTATCAAGTTATGGCGCTATGGAAAAAAGAGAAAACAATTAATATAACATAATATAATACCAAATGAGGAATAGTGAATTACCAAAAAATCAAATAGAAACAACTGAAAAGGGAAAAGGGAAAAGGGAGACACATTTAAATATAAATAAAATAGCACATTAAACTTAAATAATACAAACCTGGTAAACAAAATTAAATAATGCAAACATATGAAGCAACTCCAAGTCACGGAAGACATAGAAGAAAATAACTTAAAAAGATAGCAAATCTAAATATAAAAGAAAACAGCAAATCTAAGTCAAATAATGTAAATAGATACACGAGAAGAAACTGCATAATAAAAAACAACAACATGAGAAAAGAGTCACGGATAAAGGAGATAATTTACTGGTACATACACATGATAAAGTTAACGAAACAAATAATATGCAACTTAATATAAAGTTATAAATTTTTGGCGTTATGGAAAAAGGAGAAAACAATTAATATAATATAATAGCAAATGAGGAATAGTGAATTACCAAAAATCAAATAGCAACAACTGAAGAGAGAGACACATTTAACTATAAATAAAATTGCACATTTAACTTAAATAATGCAAACATATTAAGCAAATTGAAGTCGCGAAAGACATAGATGAAAATAACTTAAAAAAATAGCAAATCTAAATATAAAAGAAAACAACAAATCTAAGTCACATAATTTAAATAGATACACGAGAAGAAACTGGATAATATAACAAACAACATGAGAAGAGAGTCACAGATAAAGGAGATAATTTACTGGTACATATAAATAATAAATAATAAGTATTACAACAAATAAATAATAATTAAAGGAAAACATTATCTAACTAAATATTAACGAAACAAATAACATGCAACCAAATATAAAGTTATAAAGTTATGGCGCTATGGAAAAAAGAGAAAATAATTAATAGAACATAATATAATACCAAATGAGGAATAGTGAATTACCAAAAATCAAATAGCAACAGTTGAATAGGGAGACACATTTAAATATAAATAAAATAGCACATTTAACTTAAATAATACAAACCTGGTAAACAAAATTAAATAAAGCAAGCCTATTAAGCAACTCCAAGTTAGAAGAAAATAACTTAAAAAAAACGAACATCTAAATATAAAAGAAAATAGTAAATCTAAGTCAAATAATTTAAATAGATACACGAGAAGAAACTGGATAATTAAAAAAACAACAACATGAGAAGAGAGTCACGTTTAAAAGAGATAATTTACTGGTACATATACATGATAAATAATAATTAGTAAAACAAATAAATAAAAATTAAAGGAAAAAAATTAACTAAGTAAATATTAACAAAACAAATAAATGCAACCAAATAAAAAGTTATAAAGTTATGGCGCTATGGAAAAAAGAGAAAACAATTAATATAACATAATATAATACGAAATGAGGAATAGTGAATTACCAAAAATCAAATAGAAACAACTGAAAAGGGAAAAGGGAGACACATTTAAATATAAATAAAATAGCACATTTAACTTAAACAATACAAACCTAGTAAACAAAATTAAATAATGCAAACATATTAAGCAACTCCAAGTCGCGGAAGACATAGAAGAAAATAACTTAAAAAGAAAGCAAATCTAAATATAAAAAAAATAGTAAATCTAAGTCAAATAATTTAAATAGATACACGAGAAGAAACTGGATAATAATAAAAACATGAGAAGAGAGTAACGGATAAAAGAGATAATTTACTGGTACCAAGGACAGATCTTTTAAGGGACAAGTGGGGGCCATGGCCCCCCAAAAAAAAATTGTTTAGAATTTTTCTTAATTTTTTTTTAATATAATGTAAAATTAAATTTTTGGCCCCCCCAATTTCCCCCCCTCTTTTTATATCTTTGGGGCTTATAATTCAAGTTGTGTTCTATGTGGAGTCTTATATGATTTATGTTAATCTTGTCATTTTTTTCTATATTTTATTCTAATTACCTAAAATTTTTAGCTTATTAGTGAAATTTACTTTTGTGGTGTATTCTTTATTATGCTTTTACCCATTTTACACTACACCTGTGGCTGAAGTTTATTGATTTTTCATTCTAAACCTCAGCCTCTTACCTTCCAATGTTGTGGTGTTCAATTACATGAAGTCTATGGTTGAACCAAAGATTCACAATCACATAAATTAAAGCCTCTTGCCTTCCAATGTTTGTGGTGTATTTTTTTATATTATTTTCTTTTCTTGTTTATATTCTTTTATTTTTTAATGCATAACCCCCGAATCCCCCCACCACTACTTGGTGTAACATCCCATTTTCCAAAAGCAGTATAAAATTTTTTCATCAGAGTAGAGCATCGGAGTAAGAGTGTAACTGATATATTTATTCAAAATGCCCACCGGCTAATTACAGAAGCGGTTCAACAACCGAGAGTTTTCAAAAGTAAAGGACAATAACGGAAAGTCTTCACCGGATCCTTGAACCTCGCCGCTTTCCTCTCTCCTCGGCCTCGGTCCTTCCGACCCTGATGCTATGTTAAGAGCTGAGATCCGCACCGGATCTCAGGTAACGGTTAACCTCATGTATACATACACACATATGGGTTACAGAACAATATTAACACAACATATGAATCACCCCCAACTAATGCACATGTATCGCCCCCAGCATGCAGATATATCGCCCCCAGCACTACAGATGTATCGCTCCCAGCATTACAGATGTATCGCTCCCAGCCTTACATATGTATCGCTCCCAGCCTTACATACGCTTATCTTCTAACATAATATGCATTCCAACAACACCCCACAAATACACACCATGCACACATCACACACATACCATATACACGCATACTATATCCATCAGATTAGTGTTACAGTACGCGAACGTACCTTCGTCGACGGTCGTCGGTATTTCTAGCAGACTACGGCCCGTTAGTAGGTAAAAACGGAATCAAGGATATCCTATCAACATAACAACGCATTTGTTAAGGATCTACCATTACGACGGACATTTTTAATCAAAATGACCATTTTACCCCTGACCCCCTAATTGGCGGAATTTCGCCAGCACTTCGTTACTTTGACCCTAATCTTCCAAAATTTCAACATAACTCCTACTCCAACATAATTTTCGAAATATAAATCATATCGACTAATGATTCACATCATAATAGGCAATTTAGGTACAAATTACCATTTTGCCCCTATCCTTACTAGTCGGTGGAATTTCGCCAGAGCTTCGATATTTTAACTCTAATCTTCCAAAATTTTGCCATAACTCCGACCCCATCATGATTTTCAAAATTAATGACTAAAATACCCCTATCATATGATATCTAATCATACTTCGAAGATTAAAGACTAAACTAGCATTTCTACTCTAACTACCGAAAGAACTACAGAAACTTAAGACTAAGTACCGAAGAACTTACTCAGAGCTTCGCTGCAGAATTCCTAAGAGCTTCTCTCTCTAAAACCTCTCTCTATTTTCGGCCTTGGCTTGTGAAAATGGTGTGAGAATTGAAGAGAAGTAGGAGGCTATTTATAGAAGAAATCGGAGGGCAAAACGGTAAACATCCAACCTTCAACTTTCAATTTTAGCCATGCAATCCATCTTTTGGCACAAGCTTCATTCTCCTTCACAAAAGGTGCTGGCCGACCTCCCCCTTGCCCCATAGTCAACAAAACAATCAATGGGTTGCCACCTTGCCTTCATCTAGAAGGTTTTGCACCGATAAAGTCCTGATCGGTGTTCGAATCGCGAAATCTCAAAATTCTGGATTCACAACTTTGAAGATCTTCTCTTTCTCATTAGAAGTATCTAAGTTAACTCACTTTTTGATCCTATACAGGGTTTCAACGATCCAGCAACTTCTGGACAAAAATTCACTGATTCCAAATATGTCCAGATAATTGTAAACTCATCTCCAGATGTTGAGTTATAATTTATTTTGTTCAAATCCTAATTTTATGACTATCTGCCTATTTCTCAGATTTTCCCTATTTCGTCTTATTATCAAAATGTTCCACCGATCTCGGAAATAACTCCCGAAACAGTCTACTTCAAGATAAAAATCCACTCTTTCATATTCTTTACTGACTTTAGAAATCTTGTTCCTGGTTCTCTAGATAGGATCCAATTCCTATCGGTGTTTATTTACTTTTTACTTAAATTAATTAAGTGTTTCAATTTAACACTCCAACTAATTTTCCACCATTTTTCTTTATTTTTTTCCCTTAGGATGTCGGCACTCACATACAAATTATATATATATTTTTATTTTATTAAATAATTAATTATTATATAATTTAATAATTATTTTTACATAATATTTTTACAAAATTTTCCTATTGGTCCATACTTGTATTTAGGCTCAAAATTACTTAATCTCTTTTATTTTTCTCAATATTTTCCAATTAATTAGAAAATATATTTATGCTAATTTTCTAGCCATAAACCACTAATTATAGAGTTCTACACAATTTATCACAATTATTCCATTGTTCAACCTTAAATAATTAACCAATAATTATTTAATCAATCACTTATTATTTGTTGATAATTTTCTTATCTAGAACTAATTACTTCCTCTCAAAATCTGAACTAACATTGCTATTTTATCTCCCATGTAAAATATCAATAATTACGGAGTTATTTATGATCTCCAAATACTTTATAATTGTTATTTTACAATTCTTCCAAGCTTATAATTTATTAAATTACCAAAATTAGAGACAATATATTGTCTCAATTTTAATAATTATTTTACTACCTTTCAAGATTTTTCACAATTTTCCTAAGTTATGATATTTACCCTAAGTGTGATTTTTAGGGTATTACATTTGGCCACCCAAATTTTTGTCCCAAGCTCCGCCCCTGACTGGTACATATACATGATACATAATAAGTATGACAACAAATAAATAATAATTAAAGGAAAAAAACTTAACTAAGTAAATATTAATGAAACAAATAACATGCAACCAAATATAAAGTTATAAAGTTATGGCGCTATAACAAAAAAGAGAAAACAATTAAAAAAATCATAATATAATACCAAATGAGGAATAGTGAATTACCAAAAATCAAATAGAAAAAACTGAAAAGGGAAAAGGGAGACACATTTAAATTTAAATATAAATAAAATAGCACATTTAACTTAAATAATACATACCTGGTAAACAAAATTAAATAATGCAAACATATTAAGCAAATTCAAGTCGCGGAAGACATAGATGAAAATAACTTCAAAAAAATAGAAGATCTAAATATAAAAGAAAACAGCCAATCTAAGTCAAATAATTTAAATAGATACATGAGAAGAAACTGGATAATATAAAAAATAATATGAGAAGAGAGTCACGGATAAATGAGATAATTTACTGGTACATATAAATAATAAATAATAAGTAAAGGAAAACATTTTCTAACTAAAGATTAACAAAATAAATAACATGCAACCAAATATAAAGTTATAAAGTTATGGCGCTATGGAAAAAAGAGAAAACAATTTATGTTACATAATATAATACCAAATGAGGAATAGTGAATTACCAAAAATCAAATAGAAACAACTGAAAAAAGGGAAAAGGGAGACACATTTAAATATAAATAAAATAGTACATTTAACTTAAATAATACAAACATGGTAAACAAAATTAAATAATGCAAACATATGAAGCAACTCCAAGTCGCGGAAGACATAGAGGAAAATAACTCAAAAATATAGCACATCTAAATAAAAAAAAATAGTAAATCTAAGTGAAATAATTTAAATAGATACACGAGAAGAAAGTGGATAATAATAAAAAACATGAGAAGAGAGTAACGGATAAATGAGATAATTACTGGTACATATACATGATACATAATAAGTATTACAACAAATAAATAATAATTAAAGGAAAAAAAATTAACTAAGTAAATATTAATGAAACAAATAACATGCAACCAAATATAAAGTTATCAAGTTATGGCACTATGGAAAAAAGAGAAAACAATTAATAAAACATAATATAATACCAAATGAGGAATAGTGAATTACCAAAAATCAAATAGAAACAACTGAAAAGGGAAAAGGGAAAAGGGAGGCACATTTAAATATAAATAAAATAGCACATTAAACTTAAATAATACAAACCTGGTAAACAAAATTAAATAATGCAAACATATGAAGCAACTCCAAGTCGCGCAAGAGATAGAAGAAAATAATTTAAAAAAATAGCAAATTTAAATATAAAAGAAAACAACAAATCTAAGCCAAATAATGTAAATAGATACATGAGAAGAACTGAATAATAATAATAATAATAATATGAGAAGAGAGTCACGGATAAATGAGATAATTTACTGGTATAGATACATCATAAATAATAAGTATTATAATAATTAAATAATAATTAAAGGAAAAAATTAACTAACTTAATATTAACGTAACAAATCACATGCAACCAAATATAAAGTTATTAAGTTATGGCGCTATGGAAAAAAGAGAAAACAATTAATAAAACATAATATAATACCAAATGAGGAATAGTGAATTACCAAAAATCAAATAGAAACAATTGAAAAGGGAAAAGGGAGACACATCTAAATATAAATAAAATAGCACATTAAACTTAAATAATACAAACCTGGTAAACAAAATTAAATAATGCAAACATATTAAGCAACTCCAAGTCGCGGAAGACATAGAAGAAAATAACTTAAAAAGATAGCAAATCTAAATATAAAAGAAAAGATCATATCTAAGTCAAATAATTTAAATAGATAAACTAGATAATAATAAAAACCATGAGAAGAGAGTCAGGAGATAATTTACAGGTACATATACATGATAAATAATAAGTATTACTACTAAATGAGGAATAGTGAATTACCAAAAATCAAATAGAAACAACTGAAAAGGGAAAAGGGAGACACATTTAAATAAAAATAAAATAGCACATTAAACTTAAATAATACAGACCTGGTAAACAAAATTAAATAATGCAAACATATGAAGCAACTGCAAGTCACGGAAGGCATAGAAGAAAATAACTTGAAAAAAATAGCAAATCTAAATATAAAAGAAAATAGAAAATCTAAGTCAAATAATTTAAATAGATAAACTGGATAATAATAAAAACATGACAAGAGAGTCACGGATAAAGGAGATAATTTACTGGTACATATAAATTATAAATAATAAGTATTACAACAATTAAATAATAATTAAAGGAAAAAACTTAACTAAATAAATATTAACGAAACAAATAACATGCAACCAAATATAAAGTTATCAAGTTATGGAGCTATGAAAAAAAGAGAAAACAATTAATATAACATAATATAACACCAAATGAGGAATATTGAATTACAAAAAATCAAATAGAAACAACTGAAAAGGGAAAAGGGAGACACATTTAAATAAAAATAAAATAGCACATTAAACTTAAATAATACAAACCTGGTAAACAAAATTAAATAATGCAAACATATGAAGCAAGTTGCGGAAGTCATAGAAGAAAATAACTTGAAAAGATAGCAAATCTAAATATAAAAGAAAATAGAAAATCTAAGTCAAATAATTTAAATAGATAAACGGGATAATAATAAAAACCATGAGAAGAGAGTCACGGATAAAGGAGATAATTTACTGGTACATATACATGATAAATAATAAGTATTACAACAAATAAATAAAAATAAATGGAAAAAAAATTAACTAAGTAAATATTAACGAAACAAATAAGATGCAACTTAATATAAAGTTATAAAGTCATGGCGCTATGGAAAAAAGAGAAAACAATTAATATAACATAATATAATACCAAATGAATATGAGTGAATTACCAAAAATCAAATAGAAACAACTGAATAGGTAGACACATTTAAATATAAATAAAATTGCACATTTAACTTAAATAATACAAACCTAGTAAACAAAATTAAATAAAGCAAGCATATTAAGCAACTCCAAGTTAGAAGAAAATAACTTAAAAAAATAGCACATCTAAATATAAAAGAAAATAGCAAATCTAAGTCAAATAATATAAATAGATACACGAGAAGAAACTGGATAATAATAAAAAACAACATGAGTAGAGAGTCACGTTTACATGATAAATAATAAGTAGTACAACAAATAAATAATAATTAAAGGGAAAAAAAAATTAACTAAGTAAATGATGAATAGTGAATTACCAAAAATATAAAGGAAAATATAAAATTATAAAGTTATGGTGGAAAAAAGATAAAACAATTAATATAACATAATATAATACCAAATGATGAATAGTGAATTACCAAAAATCGAATAGAAACAATTGAATAGGGAGACATTTAAATATAAATAAAATAGCACATTTAACTTAAATAATACAAACCTGGTAAACAAAATTAAATCAAGCAAGCATATTAAGCAACTCCAAGTTAGAAGAAAATAACTTATAAAAAAGCACATCTAATCTAAATAGAAAAGAAAATAACAAATCTAAGTCAAATAAAGAAAATAGATACACGAGAAGAAACTGAATAATAATAATAATAATAACATGAGAAGAGAGTCACATTTACATGAAAAACGTGATTCTGAATCACTGCAAGTGCTGCATGAATGGACTGTAGAGCACCTAAAACTGATGACACTACTTTTCAATCTGACTGAAACAGAAAATATAGCAGTTATGACAGCAGAGAAGTGGAGAGCTAAATATGATGAAAATAAACTGTGCAGTGGAATTCGAGTTGTAAGCAGCTTTTAAAGAGAAACAATTTCCCTTTCCCGAAGAAATCCAATTCAAACACGAAGAAGGGGACGTGAAAAATGAGCATTACTACACATGTATGACCAAATTCAAACACCATGAAGATTATTGTAGTTAAAAGAAGAACCTAGAGAGGCTATATAGAATACCCGTTTCTAAACTCTAGCAAGATAAAAATACGTGGAGGCAGCTCAAAATAGTACTACACAGCAACAATACAAGAGTAGGCTCACATTCTCAAACAACAATATTCAATAATAACCAGTATAATCAAATATACAGCATAAGCCACAGGTTTTGTCCATCACAAGCTCCTCACATGCAATGCAACATAGTTCAAAATGATAGAAGTTGACATGATAAATATCTACATAAATCCACTTCCGATTAACTATGAAACTTACCAGCATACAAGTGTCCTAGAAGTTATCATCTTAGAGTGATTCAGTGGCAACCTTGTTCTACCTGACAAGAACAATATTATCTCTAATTTAGATTACTCTAAATGCAAATGAACTAATATATAGAGAAGAACCAAGCAGCTACCAACCAGAAAATATGAAGGGAAAGAAGTTATATGATTGAGCATAATAATTTAAACAGGAACATTTAAAACGCAAACTCAACATCGAATAAACGATTATTGGTCAATTATATCACCCTACCAATTTCTCAGCGGTTGAGCTTTGCTATCCACTCGGCAATAACAACCTGCAATGTCCTCCCCATTTGTCTAATACAACTCTCTGTAATCCAACAAATCATGAAGATAGCCATCATATTAAAAGGTCATAAGTTAGGCTTCACCGACCAATGCAGAATCAATTCAAGCTTCAGCGAAAAGCATAGAAGATCACCAACTACATCAATGCCCAGCGGTTGAAATCATGTCAATCACCTCAAGTCAACTAGTACCATGGTAAAAAAAAAAACAAGGATGCAATGCAACCTTGATTCTCTCACTAGGTAAAGTGTTTTTACTCCCATCACTCAAGTGTTTGAAGGTTTGTGTTTGCTCTCCATCCTACCTATTCTCACTACCATAGGCATAGTCCACATATCCACCTAAAAATCACTTATCAAGCATTAATCATGAGCCACTTTTATTGGGATGTAATGTTGGCTTAAGTGGCAAATAAAACAGGGGTAATGGAAAGAATGGATAAGAAACAAAAGGGAAAGAATAAGAAGAGAGACGGAGCCAAGCATACAGTCCAAGTCATCAATCACAAATAGAGAAACCATTTTTAGACAAAACGCTTAGCAAGATTGAATCCAAGCAAATAAATAACATGTCTCATGAAAAAGTAAATTCATCAATTGAGAATCCATTGAAATAAGGAAATAAATTAACAAGATAATAAATAAAACAAATACACATCTTCAGGCAAAAAAATAATGAATGCTAAATTATTGATAAAGAAACTATACAGTATTTGAAAGAAGGCATTGATAAACAGCATGAATAATTAAGGATTATAAATAATATTTATAAACAACTATAAGTTCATGTGAAAAGATAAAAATAAATAACAATAACAAATAATAAGGGGGAGGATGAGAGCAAATCAATACATCAAACTATAAAGAGATGCATCTTCAAGTATGGAAATCTATCTCAAACGATAAAGATAATTTGGTTCTGACATGCAAAATCAAGCAAGAGGTGGTATAAGTTATTGCTCTCTCATATTTAATAGCAGCCTCTTGCCTCCTCAATAATTTGTGGAAGCCAAATTCCATTAGTAATGGAAATGAGTTCCTTTGGATTCAGCTTTCCTTCCCTGGTTGGAATTTCTTTCCAACCCCACTAATATCAGAATTACACTTGCAATACAAACAAAAACCAAATAGCCAGTGTCCAAATCTGGAAATTCGACTAAATTGCTGCTAAAATAACAATTTTAATCAAAATCTCCTAACTATATGCATTTATCTTATTCACGCCTAATTATGAAAAAAAAATACTCAATATTCTTCCTAAAATCCCACAAAAATGCTCAGTTAACCATATAAAAATAATGGTTTTATCAAATTCTTCCACACTTGCACTTATGTAATCCCAAGAAAAAGATTCAATAGAGGAAATCCAATACAAAACCGAATAGATATATAAGTGAGAATGTAGCAAGCTTAAATCAAAATATGCAAGCATAGTAGTACATCATACATCAACTAATATCACAAGCAAAGTGTACAAATGCAAATCCAATAGTCCTTGTACTCAACCTAGCCAATAATGAGTATGCTTTAGAATACAACTTGGTCCTGTTTTGCACTTCTCGCATTCCTCTCTTAAGGTAATTTCACTCCTCTCCACTAGTCCAACCCCTACCATAGGCTTGTAATGTGTCTACCATCTCCACCACTCATTATACACTAGAGTAATGAATCAAGAGGTCTTTGCTTTGGTTGTAATGTTGAAAAGGTCTGAGTGGAAATGGAAAAAAGAATGGCACATAATCTGAAATATACGCAAGTGATGAGCGATAATTAGACAATCAAACAAATGGTTGAAACTTCAGCATTTTCCGTCAGTACAGCAATGTCTAAGCATAAATCTATTGGTTCAAATTACATTCATAAGCTGATTTGGACAATTTGTTCTACCCTTTTCCTTCTCTATTTTTTTTTCTGTTCTTTTGAAGACATTTTTGTTCTTCCTTCTTTGCCTTTTTTTTTCTTTTCTTATTTCTACACATAAGGCTTTTCCTTTCTCTTCCTTGCCTTTTTCTCCATTTTTTTTTTGTTTCATATTTTTTGTCTTCCTGGTTTCTTTTTTTTCTATACACTCATATATATTTTCCTTTTCTCTATCTAGGAACAACTAATCAGCCATATCAAACTCAATCAGTGACATCATCAATGTTAACCAAGTACCAAAAATTACAAAAATGTATCAGTATCCAATTATTTTCATCTCAAAGGAAATTCTATCAAATACGAAATCGGGACTCATGTATAAAATCAGATTCAGTGCATAAGTAAAGAAGAAATGAAAGTGATGGGCTCAATGGGGTCAGCAAGGGATTGATTTAAACGGCTTGTGTTTAGGAAAATGGGTGAAGAAATAGAATGCCTCAATCGTATTCATCACTCTTGTGCAATCATGTGGCCTTGATTAAGACGCAAGACAAGTTCTAGAGGAAATTGAATCAAGTGGAGTATGCACACTGAATTTATGAATGATAATAAGGCTCAAATCCTTCCATTAAGGTTTGTGCATTCTAAACTAACTCACACAAGGCTAAACCATGCACATAACCATTTTCAATGCATGAGAACATCCTACTTGTGATACAAATTTTCCAGATGATAAACCACATAGCTGGCATCAATACGTAAACAATACTTGCTTCATTCATTCAAGGTAAGTTCGGTTCTGCATGTGCATCTCAGAATTAGCAAAGTGCAGTGCAGAAGAATTCATAAATCAAGCATTGTTCAGGAAAGATTCAGTTCCGGACAAGATTCTCAAAGCACTATGAGAAGTTAAAGACAACAATCAATAATTCTAGCAAAGGTATTATCCAAAATTCCAGTACAATCACCTAGAAAATCAATCAGCTCAACTCCCCCCACACTCATACTTAGCATCGACCTCAATGCAAGCTTAGGAGAACCAAAGAGGCCACAAAACCATCACCCTAAAACTACCTTTTCCTAATGATTTAGTCCCTTCCCCCACAATCATTTTAGGCAATCAAGTCCAACAAGTAATTTCACAAGCAATTCAATATAGTAAAGGGAGGAAAGGGACAACCATGTTGACGAAATCTTCTTAAGCTCTTCAAGCAAAAAGATGAGAATCATAAACCTCTTGAGCATAGACCTTTCTCCTTGACAAATCTTTGTTGATAGTGGTTCCAATTCCATGGCTAAAGGCTCCTCAATGTAAGGCGGAGCGTGATCCTTTTGGAGTGCCTCCACACCAAGTTCCTTCAAGAAAGAAAAGGAATCAATGAGAGCATCGGCCATAGAGAAATGGGCATAAGATATAAATATGTCTAGAGGAAATTGGCAAGAAAGAGTCTCATGAGTAGAAACCATGCATGTGCTTAATACTCCAAATCAAATTATGTCCATGTCTAGAGTCATGATGCAATGTAGAGAATTCATACTCCACCAAGCAATGCAAGAGATTCCATTTTAAACGCAGGTTGTAAATCTAGACCTTTAACCTTAAACCAAAATGTCTTCTAAAAATCAAGAAGGTTGTCTTCTTGTCCTATCAGCCAGTTGGAGTATTACAATAGTGGACTCAATGTTTTTGATCCCTAATGAGTTATAAACTAAAATGTGGCATAACATTAATGGCTGCACCTAAGTCTAAGAGAGCATTATTGAAATTTAGCTTTCCTATTTGGCATGGAACAGTAAAGGAACCTGGATCAGCATATTTTATGGAAACTTGGGGTTTGAGAATGCCTAAAACATTTGAACCAAGTTGAACTCACTTGTTTGGTCTGCATAGTGCATATTTCCTTTAAAATATTTTCATAGCTAGGCATTTGTTCAATCAAAACAAGCATAGGCACGTTTGCTTCCAATTAGCCAAAAAGATTCACCATCTCTTTTTCTAACACACCACCATTCATCTTCTTTTTGCCTAACAGATATGATTTAGGAAATGGAAGTTCTTTCAGACTAGGTTCTTTACCTTCAGCTTCGTGAATCTGGTCTGCAACCACTTGCTTTTGCTTTCAGGAATTTTCTTGCTATTTTCTGGCACAACAGTAAGTACAAAATTTTCGACAGCAGCATTACTTGTAGTAGCTCCGTCATTTCTTGCATGAGTCTGGTCCAGGTGAACTTGCTTCAATGGAATGTAACAGCTGGTCTTCACTAAGTTCTGGTTCAGGCTCAAACTGATTATAGAAATTTCTGGTTCAGGTGTTGTGACAGTTTCAGCCAGTACTTCTTCACCCTAGGTATCGAATCTCTTGGACATCTAGCCACTTAGAAAATTCAGTTGATGAAGTGTAAGAAAAATTAGGAGGTGAAACAGAGAAGGAATTGAGGTCACTATATTTCTAATGACTTGCAGCAACTATTTCTATGAATAAGAGAATCAGAAAGTAGAAATGCAGAATTTGCAATTAAAAGTGTTCTTGAATATGTTTTCCCCTAGAAGTTTCACCTAACCATCATCACCTTCTCATAATTTTAGGAGATAAGAGCCTCTTTCTAGATAAATCTAAACATTGTTCAGATTCTGGATATTAAATAACTTTCATCAAATGAGTTTCAAGGACTTGGATGATATAAAATAAAAGGCTATACTCTAAGAAAAGGAAAATTTATGAAATAGCATATGTATTTCAGACTTGTAACCACACTTCTAGGAGCACAAATAATATTTCCATAGGACAAAATCAATTTTTTTAATTCAATTTTCAATTTGATTTCATTATATTTGGCGTACCAAAAGACCCCTTAAAATCATACAAGCGCTAAGAGAACAACAAAGTTAAGTTGAGTAAGGGCTTACCCAATCTCCAACCACAAAGAGGCTAACCAGTACGGCATTGTGGAGGACCTTCTTTCTCATCCAGGCATATGCATCCAACAAGGCAAGCACAAAACTCCATATAGCAAACCCATTGAAGCTATCAAGTAACTGTAATACCAAAAAAAAAATGTACAATAAATTTGTTCCTCAACTAACATCCAAAAATTTAATTGATGTAACAATATCAAAACTTTTACCAATCAATGATGGTGAATCAGTTTCGGAGAAACATGAATCATAAGCATTTCTTGAAAATATGGAACATATACAAGAAAGGAATGAACGAAAACTTATAATATGGGCATACAACTTACTACAATGAGGCTTTATTAACAATCTCCATCCTTAGTCAACTCCCTTTCCATCTCCCCTAAAATCCTAGTTTCCTACTTATATGCATTCATTATAATTGGAAGTTCACTGTGCATTGGACCTCCATGTACGGGAAGAACCAAAACACCAATGCCATTTGAAACTCAGTTTTTAATTTATTAGCATCAAAGCATATGAAGCTTAAGAGGAAAGCCTAGAAATATGACGGCAACATGATTAATCAAATAAATTCACTAGGGTAACCAATGATCTCATTCAAATTCTTTTGGGAACAACTGGGGGTAAACAATGATCTCATTCAAATTCTTTTGGGAACAACTGGGAGGGAGGAGATGACCCAAGAAGAAATGCAGTATACTGGGAATACATAGCATAATGCTGCAATAGATAAATGGTTAATTAGGACAGTTAACATTTGCATGTAGTAGCTACATGGACCAAAGCAAAAGCAAGAGATTGTTGACCATGCAAAAGAAGAAGGAAAAAAAAAAAACAAAGAAAGAAAGAAACCATGTAAAAGCATGTAGTTTATTATCCAAATAGACAAAATGACGAATGCATTCTGGATATTAAATAACTTTCGTCAAATGAGTTTCAGGGACTTGGATAATATAAAATAAAAGGTTATACTAAGAAAAGGATAATTTATGAAATAGCATATGTATTTCAGACTTGTGAATGGAGAGGTATGTGTGCGTGCATCTACATTAACACAATGCCTCAACAATCATGCATGCACTGAAATTTCTTCTTATTGAAAGTAAGAATTGCAGGAACATACAAATGACTCAACAAATTTTCATAACTGCACAAATCCTAAAAATTCCATAACCGCACAACTTGATGAGTTCCTTTCAGTTTGATTATGCACAAATTTCAGAACTGAAGGACCAACAAATCTAATAACAAAAACCTCATTTCAAAAAGAGGGTAAAAGCCATAACATGTCAAGTGTATTTGAAGCCTATTAAATGAAATGTAAGGGCTAACTTGAGGTTGCATTCAGTCAGAAAAATTCATATACTAAAGCTGCATATTAATGAGTAAATGGCTAACTTAAAGTCTTGCATAAAAAATCTCACCAAATCTATATTCTGCAAAAGGGTTGAAAAATTCATATACTTTCTTAAAAGGCAAAGGTGTAGCTTAACGGAGTAAGCCTAAAGCCTATAGGAAAGTAGTTTTTTTATTAATATGCAGCTTTATGTTTCTTCATTTAGTGCAAGGCAGAAGAAAAACACTGCATCTAGGTGCAAAATGATGCATCTAGATAAAACTGTATGCCACATGGACCGGATTCTGTAGTCAGTGCATGAGAAATATAGTAATCAATGCATGAATTTGAAGTATAAGTCCCCATCAATCAAGACCATCGAAACACAAAATAAATGTGCACTGATTAAATGAATTCAAAAATAAGAGCATATAATATAATTCTAAAAATTTTCATTACTTCACAAATTCTAAAAAATTTCCAAAACATTTGGGGAACATGAAAGAATCAAGTTTGATAGTAAGTGAAGCTCTAGTGCCCAATCGGTATGCAATACAACAAACATCCCCCCTCTCTTCAGTCCCAATGGTAATTTGAGAACATGCAGAGAGAGGATATAATAACAGAGGAAGCAAAAAGAGGACATGAACGCAATGACTCAACAATCATGTTTTCTCAAGAATTTCTTAGTAAGATTTGCAGAAACATACAAATTACACAACAAATTTTCATAACTACACAACTTGATGAGTTCCTTTCAGTCTGATTCTGCACAACTCTCATTTTCAGGGTCTCACACGTCAATAAGTCTCTTTTCATTTAATGCAAGGCAGAATAAAAACACTATTTCCAATGAAAATTAGGAAAAAAACATAAATAGTTAGATTGGAAATTTGGTTTGATTAAAAAGCAGAAAAAGAAACACACTTGCTCACAATGAAAATGTGCGTGTGAAAAGAAGAGCAGCATCAAATAATCAAAGTAGCATTTAGACAACTAATAGAATTAATCTTTCTCGGACCAACTTTTGATCTTCCAAGTATTTTTCAAAACCAAGGGATCAATACTTCAGACGGGAAAAAGGACGAGATTATGGGGGGGGGGAATCAACAAATATTGTAAAGGGTTTAAGATTTGAACCAAAAAAAAATCACGGGTTAAGAGACTTTGCCCGTGAATGTTGTCCAGAGGAAACTCACTTTTCATTAACTTGTAGCGGGCGTGAAGCCAAAGGAATTCTACACGGCTTAGCTACAATGATCTGTGAGGAGAGACACTGCTAAGTGATGGAGGAGGTCAGCCACGGGATGAGATTTTATATATATATAGACAGGGGAAGAAACGAGGGTTTTGGCCAAACTTTGATTGCAAGAATAGATGGCGACCACAATTGGAGAGATTAGAGGGACAGAGAGTTGAGTGGTAAGGAGGAGAGAAAGCAGAACGCTAAAGAAACAAAATCGAGAGAGAAGAAGCAAAAGTGTAAAAGAAAAGCATTGAGAATCTGAGAGGAAAATCGGCTAATTCATCTTATTGCTTACCAATCGGAGAGAAGATGACAGCTTTCTCGTGCCTTGGAAGTTCGAACACCTAAGGCTCTTCTCTGAGGCATTCTCCCTTTCGCGAGCAGATTTTTTGGTAGAGCGTGACCTTTCGCGAGCAGATGAAGAAGGAACGACTGAAGAAGGAACACTAGGCTGAATGAATTCTGATCAGGTTGGGCTCAGCTTGGGCTGGGGTGAAGAAAAAACAGAAAAATAAAATAATAAATGCAGTGGCTACTAAATTGGAAATAGAACGGTCGGTAGGGGGAGCCTGGAAGGCAACAGCTACAAAATGGAGTGCAACAGAATTTTTCTTCATAATAAATGCAACAAATTTAAATCAACTCATTATTACAGTTTGAAAATAATTTTAAATGAACACGTGATCATTCAAGAATCAATAGTATTGAAAATTGAAATACAATGAATATTTTTTCATAATAAATATAAGAGTAAAATACTCTGACTACCCTCCTGCTTTGCTTTAATTACGCAGACCTCCTCTCTATTTTAGAAACCTATATAAACCTCCCTTAAAATTAAAATGTATATTACACAAACATCCTTTATATTTTAAAATTCTATTTTCATCCACCCAAACTATTAATTGACCGTTAAGTTTGACTTTTTAACTTTTTTTTTTACCAAAATGTCCCTCTTCAGTATTAGATATATATAGGGCAACTAAAACTTTATACAACCAAAAATTTATTCCAACATATTTTCTAACTTTCTAATTTATTAAAAATTTATTATTTTTGATATTATAAATTAATTTTGACTTAAAATATATATCAAACACATATATTTTCATCAAATATAATAAACTATATAAGTTTGAGATTATATGTGTCATTTAGATTTATAAGCCATGCTTATTTTAACAAGCCTTTATAGAACTCATGTCAACTTGGATTCGTTAGAAGTGTCCATGAGAAGCCTAGTATAAAAAAATTTGAAAAGCCACTTTACCAAAATAAAGCTCAATCCCATTCCAACACAAAACTACCCACTCTTCATCCAATACTTCAGGATTCTCAAGCCCATTGATGTTCATAAACCATATTGAATTTTGCAGCATCAAATTTTAGGAATGGAAAAAAGCCTACAAAGTAGAATTGAGAAGGCATATTAGGGTCCGTACGGTTGGGCGAAATTCTAGAACAGGGAGTGGAAACCAGCCCCTTTATTTCCATCTACTCGCACATTTGGTTTGTAGAAAGGGGGTAAACAATGCAGTAGATAGGGAAGAACACTCCCTATCTTAAGTGTTTTTTTAAAAATAAAAAAATATTTGCTTCGTATATTCACTACCCCACAATCCTTTACAAAAACCTTCTTACATATCAGCAGGTAACAATCACCAAATGTGATAAAAAAAGTAATATCAATGTAGTACACCTACCTGCATGAAAAGCCCTAGGGCATCCATTGCAAAGAATCAAATCGCCTCCATCTCCACATACTGCACACATATCATCACTATCTCCTGTGGTAAGGTTTTGACCATTTGCTAGTGAGAGGGCTATATCATGAAGTGGTAATCCGTTGGAAGTATATGTATGGCGATAACTGGAAAAGGAGAATGAGAATTAAGAACGAAAAGTAAACCAGTCCATCAAGTATTAATTATTTAGATGCGTAAAGGGCTACTCACGGTTGACACCGGGCAGCCATTCCAGCATGAGCTTCAAACTGTGAAGGGCTTATCTGTTAAAAAAAAGGGTGAAATTTAGACCAATAGAGAATAATAAGCTTAAACCGGTATCTACATAGAAATCAATGTTCATTATGCTCTCTTTAAGAGACATTAATATCATACCTCTCTATCACAACAACCGCAAACTATGCCATTTCCCTGTTTGTAACCTCCAAGTAGTTTTTGAAGCACACATTAGACAAGTTAAACATTGAAAACAAGAAAGATTGATAATTCATAAGAGATAGCTATCAAGAATACAATATTGAAACACCTGTCCTTTGACATAGTAAGCCAATTCAGCGCCATCTGGTAGTCCATTTGGCATAAAAAGTAGCCTATGCAAATCATTATCCCTGAAACAAGAACAAATTTGCATTACAATTCACTGGAGAAACTAGAGGAGACAAAAGAATTCTGAGCAAGCTATCTCCTAAAAAAACAAAAAACCCAAAAAGTACCTTCTCTTGTTGCAACCATCTGCAATTTTCTTTTGTTGTAGACCTGTGTTAGAATATGGGTGCTTGCTCTGCAAAACATGTTTGGTACGGTCATCCACATTTTACCATCTAATTGACCAATAAATACTTACAGATTGCTAAAGAACATGCTCAACAACCAACTATCAGGTTTGACTAATTACATACACTAACACATGCAAACAGTGCATGTGCATGCGCACACAAACACATGCAAGTGTGCACATTGAGAGAGATAGTAAGGAAGACAGAACAAACTTTTTCACCACATATTTCCTCTCGTCAGTGGTCTGCTTCACATGACTTTGCTGCTCAACAGGACTCAGCACATCTGAACAGGACATGTAGCTCATACCATCTACAAATTCACTGAAGCATCATATTTTAATAAGGGCAATCAATTGTCGGCCAAATTTAATATAATCCATAGGTACAACATAAAGAAGCCAAAAATGTAGTCTGAAATCTGGATAATACCACAGAAAAACTCCCAAACAACTTGAGTTGGTCAACTATAAAAAATCAACAATCTCATAAATGAAGGAATGTAAATTCTGTTTAAACTAATGCAATATGCCAAGTCACAAAACTGAATGCACTGACCTCACAACTAGATAACTAGTTATTTTATTCTGAAAATGGATGCTAATAGGTCTTCCTTTAAAAACACAAACAACTCTATTCACTCACAAGCCTAATGAACTGAAGGCAAGCAGCATAGCATAGATGAATTCAAGAGATGTTATTCTTGCCAAAGTGGCTTGACAAACATACCATGCGCTTTCTAATTAAAATTTAGCATAAAGCAAAACACTGTGAGAAGAAAATATAAAACCAGACCTGCCTTGTTTACCATATCATTTTTTGAATGAAAATAAGCCAAAACATACAAAACAAAGAACTAAACAAGATGAAAAAGATAAAGAAATGAAATAAGCCTTAAGAAATAAGATCAAGAATATGTTGCATCTTTGAGCATCATGGAAACAAATCACGGCAAAGGAAAACAAGAAACTTTTGTGGAGATGGATAAATCAGCCTGGTGTCTTTTAGATGCCATAGAGGAATAATTGCTTTGATCCACAGAGCAGAGGCTCCTCTTTGGTTCCATCATCTTTCTAATATCTACGCCTTCTTCTCTCTGATGGAATCAACAAACATAACATTTTCTAATAAGAAAGGCAGAAGAAAATGGAGCAGAATAAAAAATGAAAATATTAAAAGGAAGCTCAACAAAACTATTAAGCACATTTTCCTCAAGAGTGGCAAGAATAGTTGACAGTAAGAATGGATTTGCCCCATACTGCGTCAAAGGAAATTTGAAGTCATTCAAAAAGGAGTTTAAACACCAAAATGGTGAGTTATTCCATCTTTTTCTGGCTGCTTCAATAAAATTTAATCATAATAAAGAAAAATACAAATATATGCATACTAGGAGAATGTTTGTCCACAGTAAACGAGAAAATAGCAAGTTGACAATCTAAGGTGCTACAAATACAGAGAACTACAATGTTTTAGAGACTTAAATATTATATCCAGTGTTGTTAAGACGTAGAGTCTACGTAGAAACGGTAAGGGTGAGCAAAAACGTAAAATCGTAAAACGTAAACGTACGAGTTTACTACGTACTACAAAAAAATGAAATCCAACATATATAAAACCAAAACACACCAATACATTAAAGTCATCACAAATTTAAGTCCAAACACTCAAGAAAATAATTAAATTCAAACTCAGCCATCATAATACATATTAAAATCAAAACATCAAGGCAATAAAATTATAAAAGAGATCAACATCTCTAATTTAAGTCATTGGAGTCAAAGAACATATCTAATAAAATTATACGTTTTGACACTACGTTTTTACGAGTTTACCGAGTTGACACGGCGTTTCAACCGTTTCTACTCCAATTCCGTTTCTACCTCCGTTTTGACTCGTTTTTCAGCCAAAAAACGTAGAAACGTCCGTTTCTACGTTTTGAAACTACGTTTTTACAACACTGATTATATCTCCCATCCCTTTCCTAGTCACATTCCCCAAATTGAAACACAGATGCAGCACAACTTTTTCCCGGTTGAATATTAAATTTAAACACTATAAATACCTCAAATAAATCAAAGGGATCTTCTGTTGTTTATCCTATCTGCAAAAAGGATTTATAAGGTTACCCATAGTTGAAACCCTGATTCTAGCAACTAGACTATTGAAAGTAGAATAGATCTGAGTGACTTTGAATAATTCTTGAAAAACTAATGAAACAGTATATTCAATCTGCATAAAGATTTGATCTAAGAAATCATCATTTCAAAAACACTGATATACGAAGAACATGAATTTTTTCATTGAAAAGAAACATAACGTATACCTGTTCTTGGAGGATTTTTATTGCATCCAACCACAGCTTGAGAAATAAACACCCCAGTTCCTTTAGCATTATTCTTCCACATGTTCATCAACCAAACAGGTGGTGGCCCACCACAGTTCTAAGCTTCCCACGTCCAATTATGGCTTCCCCCCACCGGAAAACCATCCCCCTAACCATAACCCGTACAAAGAACCATCGTCACCGCCGCCGAACACAATGGGTTTTTGACATGTTTGGTTTCTCTGAGTAATTGTCCCACGTTGTTGTTGTTTTTGTCTTTTTCATTAGTTAGTTGCAGAATCCAATCCCTAATCTCAGCGTAAAACACATCATCGTTGACCTCTGCTTCAAACAACAACCCAGAGTTATCTGAACTCACCGCCATCTTCGAGATTCTCCAAAGAACAAATTAAACTTGAAATTCGATGGGAGAAACGGGGGTTTCTGAAAGGGATTATATAGAAGAATCATTAAGAAGAAGAAAATAGTACTTTGTTTGTGGGCGAAACCTAGAGCCAGTCTTTGAGACCTTGAAGGAGACGCCCATAATAACAGATCTGCTAACGAAATTTGAGGAATTGAAAGAAAATAACTGGGAGAAACATAACCCTAGGAGGAAGAGGACGGAAGGAGGACCGTGAGAGACGTTGGCTGCCGGACACAGGATTGAAGAAGCTCAATCTTCACGTTTCCTTCGACAAATCGCCCTTCTAAGATTCAAGTAGGTCCAGATTTTGAAGATGGATCAAGTTACGGTGAGAGAGAGGACGGAAGGAGGACCGTGAGAGAGAGGATGGAGATCAGAGGAGCTACGGTGGAGAGGGAGACGGCAGAGCAATGGCGGAGTGAGAGAAGAGACAAGGCGGACAGGGGTTGAGATCGAAGAAATTCGAGAGAATGAGAATCGACGGGTACACGCAGGAGACAACAGTATCCCCGCACCATCAATCGACTCCTCGGCAATTATAAACATTATGTGTCATTTAGATTAAAAAAATAAATGCGCAGCTGAAAGATAACGGAGTTATGCAATCTGTTAGGTTAAGGGTGACATTATTCCATTTTTATCATATAAAGGGCAAAATTGCACCCTTAAATATTTTTACACCTCCAAACAAATTTTAGGGTGTTCGCTGCACTTTTACCCTAGAATTTCTAATTCAATATTGTAAATATATATGATAAGGTTTAACGTGTTTTTAACACCAAATCATAATTATTTTTTAATTAAATTAGGATTTAATTTATCCCCGGAAATCACAAATATATGACAGTATTTAATGTAGTCAAATTCAAATAATATATTATCTTTTTAGTTGAAATATTGGAAGAGATTTTAATAAATCTATCACAATTCATCCATGGATATTATGAAATATTTTAATTTTCTTTTTTAATTAATGCAAATATTTTAATTTTTTTAATATGCAGATATTTTACTTTTCTAAAATATCATAGACCTTATAAATTGAGGGTGCCCTCCAGAACTCCATTAGTTATACCGCATCCTAGCCTTTGATTTTTCTGGTCATCTCTACCTATCTTGTTGATCGCCCAAAGGCCTCGTCCAGGTAAGCATCACATCTCTATCTATCTTGTAGTGCATCTAGTGTGCCTCAGAAGAAACTACCTATGAAATTCGTTCACCTAATGTTTTTCGTTGATAAATTTTAAAAAACTACAAAGCATATCTATATAGAATCATTATATATATATATATATATATATATATATATATATATGGGGTTATAGTTTGTTATGCCACTTGACATAAGATTATGTCAGTGTTCTCAAAACTACGTTTTAGGGTTAGAGGAATTAATAAACTCTCAAAACGACGTAGTTTTGGGTCAGGGGAATTAATGAAGGATCTTTTAGTAAAATTCATATAATAAATACAAAAACAAAAATACAAAAACACCATTCATTAATTTCCTTAACTCCCAAAACGACGTAGTTTTGAGAATGATTAGTGCTTTTGATCTGAATGGAGATGGACTCATTGATCGATCGGAGTTTGTCAAGTTTATGGAAAAGATTACTTTGTGACTTATGTTAAGCTTTTGTGTTTCTTAGGTTATAGCTAATTTGCACATCCTGTGAGTTTTGCCCCCCTATTTTTGGGGTTAAAGTATCTTACTGTAGATTTCACGTTGGTTTCTTTTCTATTTCTCATTTATGTTCATTAATAATAGTATCAATTTAGTTAGTTCTTGTAATTTTCGCTTTATTCAGTAAGCTTGCCATTTATTAGATTGACGAAGCGTATAAAATAAATTTACCATATTTAATAAAATAAAAAATTGAAAGTCATCTTTTACTATTTAATTTTCGCATGAAGGAACAGTTGACAAATTGGAAGGAAGAGGGTACTCATCAGTTTTATCTTGCTTATGAGACCATAAGTCCTAAGTTACTTGTGAGACCATAATTAATCATGAGCCATGAGTTACACAAGCCAGCTAGTACATATATTTAGCCACTCTAGTTTGCCACGCAAATTCTGTGTTTCAACACAATTGTATTTATTGTGTGTCCATGCATAATTGCCTCTATTGCTGTGATGTTTGGTGTATATATATTTAAGGTACGTAGTAGATCGCACCCCAGTTACACCGGCCCATAAACTCACAGTTGTACAAAAAAGAACTCAAAATGAGCCAAATGCAATTCTAATTCCAAAATGATCCCTTTAATTCTTATAAATATATAGAAAGAGAAGTTGAGCCGCAATTGTGCCAAAATCTAGAACTAGATTAGAAAATCAAAATCCAATCAAAAAAAAAAAAAAAAGTCACATGTCAAAAAAGGCCTTAGGGCCTTTTCTAGTATTATTTTATAAAACGTTAACAATTAAATCAGTCTCATTAATAACTAAATCAATGCCCGTTAACAACTATATCAGTCTCATTAACAACAATATCCTAACAACTTAATCAGTCTCATTAACAACTAAATCAATACCCGTTAACAACCATATCAGTCTCATTAACAACTAACATTTTATGAAATAATATAAAAAAAGGTTCTTAAGCCTTTTTTGACATGTGATTTTTTTTGGGGTCTTTTTCTAACATTTTTTTGTCAATAAGGGCTCTGACATGACGGTAGAGTTCTGGTTAAAAGTGAGGAGCACCCAAACTCATTAAATCTGGACATTTTTCAATTGATAATTTTCAATTTAAAAATTTATTTTGAACAAATTATAATAATTAAGAGATTATATTTATTTTAAATTCTATATTTATTAAAAATAATTTTTCCTTTTCTCCAAAAAATATATTTTCTCAAAAAAAAATAAAAATAAAACAAATATGGTCCATTTAAATCAAACCTAAAGAGTCCAAATTCACCACTACGTGAAGAATGTCTCAAATTCAGGCTTTACATGCAAGAAGCTTCTAAAACCCATAGATTTTAGAACTCAAGTCCTCGGCATGAACCACACTCAAAAAATTACTTAATTAATGGTATTAATTAACCTATGTGCTAGGCAATCGACAGCTAAATTTGCAGAAAATGTTAGATACATTACTAGGTAGTAGATCTGAGCACAACAAGTCCTCGACATAAGCTGTGTTTGAAGGTTTAAATTGTAGGGTTTTGATAGAAAACTTCGTTAAGCAATTCATTGTTATTTAATATAACAACTAATATGGGTTATATATAAAAATTGTATCATATTATTCATTTTGTTGTTTTACCAACAAAAGCTAGGTATCCATGAGTCACACTCCATTTAGGGCTATCTTAAGTAGTAAGAAATGGATGGTAGGGCATACTGGTTGATAAATATTCAAATCCTCTTAATATGCTTATTCAAAAAAGAAAAAAAGAAGAAGAAGAACTAATTTGGCATCAAGGATGACATCATTAGGGAAAGTACGTTTAAGACTTAACTAAGAGGGTATGATATGATAACTGTATAACAACACTTGGTCAAAACTCAATAGACCCCAAGCAACTTCATGGCATTTCCCTTTTCTTTATCCATCACTTTCACATACAAAAGTCTTGCCTTTTATCCTGTCTCATTCATTACATCCTTATGGTTGTGATGAGATTTGCACCATTCAAATCTAATTTAAATAGTTCAAATTAAAAAAATTTAATCTTAATTTTTTATTGAAAAACTCAATTGAATCCAACTAAAATATTCAAATTCAGATTCAAGCCTACTCTTTTAACAAATTCCTAATTAGGCTAAGAATGCCAATTAGGGATTTTAAATCTTGCAAATTTACCTTAACGCCATTGATGTTTACCGGGTTTGGCTATAAAACTCAATTGAATCCAACTAAAATATTCAAATCCACCTTCCTTCCCATTCTCTTCTTTATTTCAGCCATTGGATTGAAATCTCAACAGTTCAGATCTAATGATTTATAAAAATATTATTTTTAAATAGTTTTAAATAATTTTTTAATATTTAATATTCTATTAAATATTATGGATACTTTGTAACATCCCAATTTTTATTCCTAATATTTAGGTAATAATAAAAATATTATTTCATGGTGAATGGGATGGTACCTGTAGTGCTCAAAATTTTCAAAAATATGGAACCGCCATCAAAATTTTAAAATAGGATAATTTAGGATTTTTTTTAAAAAAAAAAAAAGAAAACTAGATAGGGCTTGAGAGTTGAATGTGCATGGGGAAGGTGATAAGCACCCAACAACACCCATTCCTAAAAACATTTACCCTAAATCAATTAGTTTAAAAATGAATATGGCCTTTAATTTTATTATAACTAACCAAAAAAGAAATAAACAATATTTATTAAAGAATAATAAAAGGGAAAACTGTTTATTCACAATGGTTGGACTTGATATAGGAAAGGAGTCTAGGGCCTACGTGTTACACACCTACCGGCCTCGCCCTTTCGGGTAGCGGGTAGTGTGATCCTTTACTTTTATACAATTCTAAATTATTTTCCCCAGGATAATTTACGTCGCACATCAGAGTTTAAGCAACAGAGCACGCATCGGTTTGGACAATAATATACTGATAAAAATACGAAAAGATAAATTTCCCCTAGAGGGATCAAAATATACCGTCATCCGGATAATGGTGCCTGACATGCCAAAATAAAATACTAAAGTCATCCGGTAACCATAATATATATCCAAAAGAAAATCATCAATAGCCACCATCCCACTAGCCCTGCTCCGGAGTCTTACCTCTGTCTTCCTCCTCCGCTCTAGATGAGTTGCTAGAGGGCTTAAAAGGGGCTGGGATCCAAAATTGAATCCTAGAGTAACCGTTAATCTCATATAAAATGTATAAACAATGTATGTAAGAAAATCAAGAATTAATACGCAAACCACATAACATTCAGTATCATGCATACAAAGAAGGCACACAAACCAATCCGAACTAGCAAATCCTAATAGCACACAACACAGTTGCGGCGATCCCCAATAGCACACAGCCATGCATCTGCAGGTGATCCTAATAGCACACAAGATGACCACCGGCACAAAGACACAAGCATGTTCGGTTCCATAGCATTCAGAAATAAATGATAATCAAATGTTTGCAATATATATGGTAAAACATACATACACACGTCGCACAGAGTATATGAGGATTAAGGTTACTACCTGGTAGTCGACTACAGATAACAATAACCTTCGCGGTGCAAAATATCACAATTATCCCTTAGAGGTGTTTGTAATTTCTTCTTCCTTGATCACCCAAGTAATTCTTCTATTTGCTTCTTTAACTCAGCCATTTCATTTGGTGCCATGCGATAGGGTGCTTTAGAAATCGATCCAGTACCAAGCGCAATGTCAATGGCAAACTCCACCTCTCTCTCTCTGGCGGTAACCCGCTAATATCATCAGGAAATACATCAGGAAATTCCCTCACCATCGATATTTCATCCAGAGAAGGTTCCGATTCTGCCTGTACTGAGAAGAAAACTACATACCCTTGGCACCCTTGCTTAATACACTTCTCTGCCTCAGTAATGGTAAGAAAACTAAGACTTGCTTTAGCACTGAGGTTTCGTTGTTGATCAGCACCAGAATCAAATAAGGCATGAAATAAACAACCATGTACCGAAATCGTACATTGTAGCAATTCAGGTGATTTACGAGCATCATCCCGAGTCAAAGCAAATACCCGACCCTGACTCTGGGGTCTCCTCTCAGCAGTCTGCTGTGGACAGTCATGACTGATATGCCCTGGCTTACGGTAGACATAACAAATGATTCGTCCCTCACAATTAGATCCAGGGTGCGGTTTCCCACATTTATTACAGATCTGAGGCTCAACAGGCCTCCTGAAATTTGACCGACTAGATCCAGATTGAAAAGGCTTTTTAGAGCTGCCACGATTCTTATTCCATGGCCCTTTTCTTTTCTATGAGGAACTCCCGCGAGTAGATTCACTGCGGGTTGAAACGTTCCTAGAAGCATGCAATTCATTCAGATTTCTTTCAATAGTACGACATTCCTCAACAGCTTGATTAAGTTCACGGAATTGCCGAGCCACTAGTTTTTCTCTGATTTCAAATTTAGATCCATGAATCAATACATCTGCGAGGTTACCCTCAGCATCTGGATTTCGGTGATAAGCGGAATACCGAGATAGATGGGTAAATCTCGCATAATAATCCTCAAAGGATTCATTAATTCCTTGCTGAATAGTCAAGAATTCAAATTCCTTTGCCATTTGAATTGAGCGAGGGAAATATTGTTCATTGAATTTTTCTCGAAAGACCTCCCAAGTAATAGGGATATTACGAGCACGAAGAGTTGTTTCAGTGTTTCTCCACCATCTGTCTGCATCGCCCTCTAATTTATAAATAGCCAACAAATGCCTTCTATCAACAAGGCATTCTAGAACCTGAAAAATTTTATCCAGACGCAATAACCAGTCCTCTACGCCATCAAATTTGCCTCTAAATACCGGAGGTTGATGTTTACAAACCGCTTAACTCGATCGAGGAGTCTCGGCCTCTCTGTTGTTGAATGGCCGATGTTGTTGCTTATCATTACCGTTGTTGTTATCAACAGTTTGTTCTTCTTCATGATCTCGAGCTTTCATTTCATTTATCTCAGCTCGCATTTCTTGGATCATATTCCCTTGTTCTCTTATTAGACCCATCATTTCTCGCATCAGATTATTACCTTGAGGATTTGGTATTTGTATCTCTGGCTCTTTTCTAGGCCTTCCTGGTCCTTTCCCTCTTGCCATTTCGAAAAATCAGCTTAACATAAGCAGAAGAAAATGTTATTTTCACAAAATAATATTAAATTATAACCATAACCATGAAATGATCAGCAACCCTAACACCACTCCTATATTCTCCTAGCCGCGCTCCTTCTACCATAGTACTTCCCAAATCTCACACTTATCTTCTTTCGACTTCAATTAACCACAAGTATGTCAGTCTCAATTTTATTTATCAGTATTGTCCAAACCAGGCTCTGATACCACAATTGTTACACACCTACCGGCCTCGCCCTTTCGGGTAGCGGGTAGTGTGATCCTTTACTTTTATACAATTCTAAATTATTTTCCCCAGGATAATTTACGTCGCACATCAGAGTTTAAGCAACAGAGCACGCATCGGTTTGGACAATAATATACTGATAAAAATACGAAAAGATAAATTTTCCCCTAGAGGGATCAAAATATACAGTCATCCGGATAATGGTGCCTGACATGCCAAAATAAAATACTAAAGTTATCCGGTAACCACAATATATATCCAAAAGAAAATCATCAACATCCACCATCCCACAAGCCTTGCTCCGGAGTCTTACCTCTGTCTCCCTGCTCCGCTCTACTGCAGTGATCCTAATAGCACACAGCACAGACCACCGGGCACAGCACACAGCAAAGCCCGTTATGCACACAGCGTGTTCCGGTTCCATAGCATTCAGAAATAAATGATAATCAAATGTTTGCAATATATATGGTAAAACATACATACACACGTCGCACAGAGTATATGAGGATTAAGGTTACTACCTGGTAGTCGACTACAGATAACAATAACCTTCGCGGTGCAAAATATCACAATTATCCCTTAGAGGTGTTTGTAATTTCTTCTTCCTTGATCACCCAAAATTTTTGACCTCCCCTTCATGAACACCATAAGAAGACAGATTTTTGGGTCAAGAAGAGTTGTAAAAGGGAGCTTAGAAGAGATGGAAGAGATTACAGGAGATTTACCTATTAGATTCTTGAGTTTTTCCTTCTTATTTTCTCCAAGAATTTTCCTCCCTTCTTCCTTTCCCTTTCATGCGTTTTGGTTGGAGCAAAATGGGGAAAGAGGGTGATTTAATGCCAATTGAAAGGGTCCATTCGGCTGAAATAATCAAGGGAAAAAAATGACCTCCAACTAGCCCTATATTTACCACTATGCCATCTAGTTCAAATCCAATCATCTAGTTACATGTGTTGGCCATTTCCTTTTGTTTTTCCCCCTCTTAGTTTGGGCCAAAAATTTAAGCCTCTCTTAGGATGATTTTAGCCCACTTTGTTAACTTGTAACCCGTGCTCATGTACCCATAAATTCTAAATAGTTATGAGACATACGGTACAATTTTGTGGAAATTGAAATTTTAACATTGCTTCAATTTTTCTCTTAATTCCTAATAATACTCATGCAACTTCTTCTCATCCCCTTTTGGCCAAATTTATTACACATAAACAAGTAATTCCACGACCACATCTTAATCTTATTCTGATTATTTCACGCAACAACCTATATTCATTAACACATAACTTCATAAAAATATCCATATATGCAAATGAATCCACATTGAGGCACATGAAAAATGGGGATGTTACACTACAAACCCTTTAGAGGAATTAAAACTCACATAGTTTAGGGTAGAAATGTGTGCCAATAGATAGCCAACCCTAGTCTAAGGGTTTTAAAAATTATTATTATGTCCAAGGTACCCCTATCAAATGAAGCTAAATGCAAAGGAATGATGCAAAGATGCCTCATGAGACTTAAGTGATAACATGTACTTCAAGTTTTGATATGGGTGATGAACATTGAGAAAAAGAACTTCACCTCCTCAAGAGATCCATTACCTCATAGGGAGAATAAAGTGTCGCTATCCTACGAACAGCCCAGGCCATCCAGCGACTAAAGGTTTTTAAAATAATTATTATGTCTAAAGCCCAAATCAAATGACACTTCAAAGAGTAATGACATGTACTTCAAGTTTTGATATGGGTGATGAACATTAAGACAAAAAAAACTTCACCTCCCCAAGAGATTCATTACCTCGTAAGAAAAATGAAGTGCCACTAGTGCAAAAAAAGGCTTTAAGATCGCCTCATTTAGACTGGACTATCAACGCCCCAGTCTTAAAGGTATGACCGATGGCAGTTTTGTAAATATAAAGAACTTCTTATACCGGATCATTTTTTCATAGGTCTTAAATATATTATCCAGACCTGTTAAAAAAACAACCGGTCTTAAAAATGTTATTAAAAAAAATTGAAATATCAATTGCTTTATGGAGAAATCTCATACAACCGGACTTATATTTTCTGCGCTCCAAAATATTACGGAAAAATTTAAATATAAAGGTATTAAAGTTTTAAGACAGAACATATATAATAGCCGGTCTTAAAAGGTAGACTTTTAAGACCGGACATAAAATGCGGCCGGTACAAATATATGAAATAAAAAATTAATTAATTTTAAGACCGGAGTTATAGAAAGACCGGTCTTAAAGGTTAACTTTTAAGACCACATACTAATTTTTCTGGTCTAAAAAATAAGGTGCCAAATATATGTTTCTTTGCGCGAAAGCTTTTGTTACTCTCACTGAAAAACCTCTGTTCACGTTGCGAAACCCTTCCTGTTGCATTACCTCTCTTCCTCGCCCACGTACCATTAGCCTTTGTTACTCTCTCATTTGCTCAGGCATTCCTCTATTCCTATCTCGAAAATGAATGGTGAAAACGATTTCAGTCGTGTTTCTAGAACGCTAGTTACTGGTGTAACTGATGTGTATCAGAACGAACTCTCTTCATCTCACAATGAGCCTCCTAACCGCCATGCACGCCGTGGTGGAAGTGGCACATGAATAATGGATGTATCCCTATGTCGGACTTCTGGGACAAAGCTCAAGATTCAGTTTGATGAAAATTTGCAACCTGTCGGTCCTAATAAAAGAAAATATACTAGTTTTGTCGGCTGTCTAGCATGCAGCAAGGTTAGCATCTTGACAGCTGAGTGGAAAAATGTGGACCTTCGCACAGTAAAGGATCCTATTTGGGACACTATCCGAATTACATACACTGTCCCTGACTGTCAGAAGTTGAAAGACTCAACATTGTTTTAATGTGCTGATCGGTGGAGGAAGTTTAAGACCTTTCTAGCTAACAAGTATATTTTTGCCGAGGTTCGGCCTGACCATAATCCTTGGGACAAGTACACATTTATTGATGAACAAACTTGGCAACAATTTGTTTAGCTGCGGACCACTCCTGAAGCTCTGGTGAGTTTATATTTAGTTTTGTTTGCCCTTTTGTTTGCTTATTAACTTGTGCGGATATGTGAATGTTATTGTGTTCATCTAATCCTGTTTGTTAAATGGTTTGGTGTGTAAATAGAAGTATACATTTTCTGCCTTTGTCCTGCATCAGAGGAGCATGTCCTAGTTCTATGCAAGTCTGATATGTAAACCGTGAAAATGTAAAATACTAAGTAGGTAATTAGGGAAATAATAATGGCATAAGAGTCAATCCATTATTGTAGTCTTGGTTCTGTTATAGTAGGTAGTGGTTAGACATTGTTGTTAGTTAGTTAGTATGTTAACTGTGTAATGGTTTCGGTGCAAGGTGTTATTGGGTCTTAAGAGTCAAGCCCCTAACTATATATAAGAGGTTAGTCTAATATGTGTAGGAACCAGTTATGATGAATGAATGAATTGATGGAGTTGGCAGCAATTCTGCAACTCCCTTTTCTTTGTTTCTCCCAATTTCTTCTACAATTCTACATCTTCCTTAAATAAAATGTTGAGACTTGATGAAGTGAATTTGACTAATGTTTGACGTTCATATCAAGTAGAAGTTCTCCAATTTCTGTTAGTGACATGGCTGGAATTCATAATTGATAGTTGTTTTCAATCCTGATTCACAGAAAAGAAGGGAACAAGCACAGGAGATCGGGAGAAAGTATGATTACCCGAATACGGCTTCTCGCGGCGGATATGAAAAGGCCGAAAAAGATTTGATGGTAGCCAAGCAGAAGAGATTGGAAGATGAAGCTGAATCCAATCCTTCTACGATAGTTGAGCAGCCATCTCCAATACGTCGCGAGGAGTTGTGGTTGTATATTCGGCAAAAGCAAAGCAACACCTAAATGATGAATAGTGAATTACCAAAAATCGAATAGAAACAACTAAATAGGGAGACACATTTAAATATAAATAAAATAGCACATTTCACTTAAATAATACAAACCTGGTAAACAAAATTAAATAAAGCAAGCATATTAAGCAACTCCAAGTTAGAAGAAAAAAACTTAAAAAATAGCAAATCTAAGTCAAATAATTTAAATAGATACACGAGAAGAAACTGGATAATAATAAAAACATGAGAAGAGAGTCACGGATAAATGAGATAATTTACTGGTACATAAACATGATAAATAATAAGTATTACAACAAATAAATAATAATTAAAGGAAAAAAATTAACTAAGTAAATTTTAACAAAACAAATAAATGCAACCAAATATAAAGTTATAAAGTTATGGCGCTATGGAAAAAAGAGAAAACAATTAATCTAACATAATATAATATCAAATGAGGAATAGTGAATTACCAAAAATCAAATAGAAACAACTGAAAAAAGGGAAAAGTGAGACACATTTAAATATAAATAAAATAGCACATTTAACTTAAATAATACAAACCTGGTAAACAAAATTAAATAATGCAAACATATTAAGCAACTCCAAGTCGCGGAAGACATAAAGAAAATAACTTAAAAAGATAGCAAATCTAAATATATAAAAAAAATAGCAAATCTAAATCAAATAATTTAAATAGATACACGAGAAGAAACTGGATAATAAAAAAACATGAAAAGAGAGTAACGGATAAAGGAGATAATTTACTAGTACATATACATGATACATAATAAGTATTACAGCAAATAAATAATAACTAAAGGAAAAAACTTAACTAAGTAAATATTAACGAAACAAATAACATGCAACCAAATATAAAGTTATAAAGTTATGGCGCTATGGAGAAAAGAGAAAACAATTAATAAAACATAATATAATACCAAACGAGGAATAGTGAATTACCAAAAATAAAATAGAAACAACTGAAAAGGGAAAAGGGAGACACATTTAAATATAAATAAAATCGCACATTAAACTTAAATAATACAAACCTGGTAAACAAAATTAAACAATGCAAACATATGAAGTAACTCCAACTCGCGGAAGACATAGAAGAAAATAATTTAAAAAAATAGCAAATCTAAATATAAAAGAAAATAGCAAATCTAAGTCAAATAATCTAAATATATACCCGAGAAGAAACTGGATAATAATAAAAAACATGAGAAGAGAGTCACGGATAAAGGAGATAATTTACTGGTACATAAACAGGATAAATAATAAGTATTACAACAAATAAATAATAATTAAAGGAAAAAATTAAATAAGTAAATATTAACAAAACAAATAAATGCAACCAAATATAAAGTTATAAAGTTATGGCCCTATGGAAAAAAGAGAAAACAATTAAGATAACATAATATAATACCAAATGAGGAATAGGGAATTACCAAAAATCAAATAGAAACAACTGAAAAAGGGGAAAAGTGAGACACATTTAAATATAAATAAAATAGCACATTTAACTTAAATAATACAAACCTGGTAAACAAAATTAAATAATGCAAACATATTAAGCATCTCCAAGTCGCGGAAGACATAAAGAAAATAACTTAAAAAGATAGCAAATCTAAATATAAAAAAAAATAGAAAATCTAAATCAAAGAATTTAAATAGATACACGAGAAGAAACTGGATAATAAAAAAACATGAGAAGAGAGTAACGGATAAAAGAGATAATTTATTGGTACATATACATGATACATAATAAGTATTACAACAAATAAATAATAATTAAAGGAAAAAAATTAACTAAGTAAATATTAACAAAACAATTAACATGCAACCAAATATAAAGTTATGAAGTTATGGCGCTATGGAAAAAATAGAAAACAATTAATATAACATAATATAATACCAAATGAGGAATAATGAACTTCCAAAAATCAAATAGAAACAACTGAAAAGGGAAAAAGGGAGACACATTTAAATATAAAAAAAATAGCACATTAAACTAAAATAATACAAACCTGGTAAACAAAATTTAAATAATGCAAACATATTAAGAACCTCCAAGTCGCGGAAGACATAGAAGAAAATAATTTAAAAAAATAGTAAATCTACATATAAAAGAAAATAGCAAATCTAAGTCAAATAATCTAAATAGATACCCGAGAAGAAACTGGATAATAATAAAAAACATGAGAAGAGAGTCACGGATAAAGGAGATAATTTACTGGTACATATACATGATAAATAATAAGTATTACAACAAATAAATAATAATTAAAGGAAAAAATTAACTAAGTAAATATTAACAAAACAAATAAATGCAACCAAATATAAAGTTATAAAGTTATGGCGCTATGGGAAAAAGAGAAAACAATTCATACAACATAATATAATACCAAATGGGGATAGTGAATTACCAAAAATCAAATAGAAACAACTGAAAAGGGAAAAGGGAGACACATTTAAATATAAATAAAAGAGCACATTAAACTTAAATAATACAAACCTGGTAAAAAAATTAAATAATGTAAACATATTAAGCAACTCAAAGTCGAGGAAGAGATAGAAGAAAATAACTTAAAAAGATAGCAAATCCAAATATAAAAGGAAACAACAAATCTAAGTCAAATAATTTAAATAGATACACGAGAAGAAACTAGATAATAATAAAAACATGAGAAGAGAGTCACGGATAAATGAGATAATTTAATTGTATATATACATGATACATAATAAGTATTACAACAAATAAATAATAAATGAAAAAAATTAACTAAGTAAATATTAACGAAACAAATAACATGCAACCAAATATAAAGTTATCAAGTTATGGCACTATGGAAAAAAGAGAAAACAATTAATATAACATAATATAATACCAAATGAGGAATAGTGAACTACCAAAACTCAAATAGAAACAACTGAAAAGGGAAAAAGGGAGACACATTTAAATATAAAAAAAATAGCACATTAAACTAAAATAATACAAACCTGGTAAACAAAATTTAAATAATGCAAACATATTAAGAACCTCCAAGTCGCGGAAGACATAGAAGAAAATAATTTAAAAAAATAGTAAATCTACATATAAAAGAAAATAGCAAATCTAAGTCATATAATTTAAATAGATACACGAGAAGAAACTGGTTAATAAAAAAAACATAAGAAGAGAGTCACGGATAAAGGAGATAATTTACTGGTACATATACATGATAAATAATAAGTATTACAACAAATAAATAATAATTAAAGGAAAAAATTAACTAAGTAAATATTAACAAAACAAATAAATGCAACCAAATATAAAGTTATAAAGTTATGGCGCTATGGGAAAAAGAGAAAACAATTCATACAACATAATATAATACCAAATGGGGATAGTGAATTACCAAAATCAAATAGAAACAACTGAAAAGGGAAAAGGGAGACACATTTAAATATAAATAAAAGAGCACATTAAACTTAAATAATACAAACCTGGTAAAAAAATTAAATAATGTAAACATATTAAGCAACTCAAAGTCGAGGAAGAGATAGAAGAAAATAACTTAAAAAGATAGCAAATCCAAATATAAAAGGAAACAACAAATCTAAGTCAAATAATTTAAATAGATACACGAGAAGAAACTAGATAATAATAAAAACATGAGAAGAGAGTCACGGATAAATGAGATAATTTAATTGTATATATACATGATACATAATAAGTATTACAACAAATAAATAATAAATGAAAAAAATTAACTAAGTAAATATTAACGAAACAAATAACATGCAACCAAATATAAAGTTATAAAGTTATGGCGCTATGGAAAAAGAGAAAACAATTAATATAACATAATATAATACCAAATGAGGAATAGTGAACTAGCAAAACTCAAATAGAAACAACTGAAAAGGGAAAAAGGTAGACACATTTAAATATAAAAAAAATAGCACATTAAACTAAAATAATACAAACCTGGTAAACAAATTTAAATAATGCAAACATATTAAGCAACTCCAAGTCGCGGAAGACATAGAAGAAAATAATTTAAAAAAATAGCAAATCTAAATATAAAAAAAAAATAGCAAATCTAAATCAAATAATCTAAATAGATACCCAAGAAGAAACTGGATAATAATAAAAAACATGAGAAGAGAGTCACGGATAAAGGAGATAATTTACTGGTACATATACATGATAAATAATAAGTATTACAACAAATAAATAATAATTAAAGGAAAAAAAATAACTAAGTAAATATTAACAAAACAAATAAATGCAACCAAATATAAAGTTATAAAGTTATGGCGCTATGGAAAAAAAAAAAAACAATTCATATAACATAATATAATACCAAATGGGGAATAGTGAATTAACAAAAATCAAATAGAAACAACTGAAAAGGGAAAAGGGAGACACATTTAAATATAAATAAAACAGTACATTAAACTTAAATAATACAAACCTGGTAAAAAAATTAAATAATGTAAACATATTAAGCAACTCCAAGTCGCGGAAGAGATAGAAGAAAATAACTTAAAAAGATAGCAAATCTAAATATAAAAGGAAACAACAAATCTAAGTCAAATAATCTAAATAGATACCCGAGAAGAAACTAGATAATAATAAAAAAACATGAGAAGAGAGTCACGGATAAATGAGATAATTTACGTGTATATATACATGATACATAATATGTATTTCAACAAATAAATAATAAAGGAAAATAATTAACTAAGTAAATATTAACGAAACAAATAACATGCAACCAAATATAAAGTTATCAAGTTATGGCACTATGGAAAAAAGAGAAAACAATTAATATAACATAATATAATACCAAATGAGGAATAGTGAACTACCAAAAATCAAATAGAAACAACTGAAAAGGGAAAAAGGGAGACACATTTAAATTTAAAAAAAATACCACATTAAAAAAAAATAATACAAACCTGGTAAACAAAATTAAATAATGCAAACATATTAAGCAACTTCAAGTCGCAGAAGACAGAAGAAAATAACTTAAAAAAATAGCAAATCTAAATATAAACGAAAATAACAAATCTAAGTCAAATAATCTAAATAGATATACGAGAAGAAACTGCATAATAATAAAAAACATGAGGAAGGAGTCATGGTTAAAGGAGATAATTTACTGGTACATATACATGATAAATAATAAGTATTACAAATAATAAATATTAATTAATGGAAAAAATTAACTAACTAAATATTAACGAAACAAATAACATGCAACCAAATATAAAGTTATAAAGTTATGGCGCTGTAGAAAAAAAAAACAATTAATATAACATAATATAATACCAAATGAGTAATAGTGAATTACCAAAAAACAAATAGAAACAACTGAAAAGCGAAAAGGGAGACACATTTAAATATAAATAAAATAGCACATTTAACTTAAATAATACAAACCTAGTAAACAAAATTAAATAATGCAAACATATTAAGCAAATTCAAGTCGCGGAAGACACAGATGAAAATAACTTAAAAAAATAGCTGATCTAAATATAAAACAAAATAGCAAATCTAAGTCAATTAATTTAAATAGATAAACTGGATAATAAAAATAAACATGAGAAGAGAGTCACAGATAAAGGAGATAATTTACTGGTACATATACATGATAAATAATAAGTATTACAACAAATAAATAATAATTAAAGGAAAAAATTAACTAACTAAATATTAACGAAACAAATAACATGCAACCAAATATAAAGTTATAAAGTTATGGCGCTATGGAAAAAGAGAAAACAATTAATATAACTTAATATAATACCAAATGAGGAATAGTGAATTACCAAAAATCAAATAGAAAAAACTGAAAAGGGAGACACATTTAAGTATAAATAAAATAGCACATTAAACGTAAATAATACAAACCTGGTAAACAAAATAAAATAATGCAAACATATTAAGCAACTCCAAGTCGCGGAAGACATAGAAGAAAATAACTTAAAAAGATAGCAAATCTAAGTCAATTAATTTAAATAGATAAACTGTATAATAATAAAAAACATGAGAAGAGAGTCACGGATAAAGGAGATAATTTGCTGGTATATATACCTGATAAATAATAAGTATTACAACAAATAAATAATAATTTAAGGAAAAAAAATTACCTAAGTAAATATTAACGAAACAAATAACATGCAACCAAATATAAAGTTATAAAGTTATGGTGCTATGGAAAAAAGAGAAAACAATTAATATAACAAAATATAATACCAAATGAGGAATAGTGAAGTACCAAAAATCAAATAGAAACAACTGAAAAGGGAAAAGGGAGACACATTTAAATATAAATAAAATAGCACATTAAATTTATATAATACAAACCTGGTAAACAAAATGAAATAATGCAAACATATTAAGCAACTCCAAGTGGCGGAAGACAGAAGAAAATAACTTTAAAAAATAGCAAATCTAAATATAAAAGAAAATAACAAATCTAAGTCAAATAATTTAAATAGATATACGAGAAGAAACTGGATAATAATAAAAACATGAGAAGAGAGTCACGGATAAATGAGATAATTTACTGATACATATAAATCATAAATAATAAGTATAACAACAAATAAATAATAATTAAAGGCAAAAATTAACTAACTAAATATTAACGAAACAAATAACATGCAACCAAATATAAAGTTATAAAGTTATGGCGCTATGGAAAAAGAGAAAACAATTAATATAACTTAATATAATACCAAATGAGGAAGAGTGAATTACCAAAAATCAAATAGAAAAAACTGAAAAGGGAGACACATTTAAGTATAAATAAAATAGCACATTAAACGTAAATAATACAAACCTGGTAAACAAAATTAAATAATGCAAACATATTAAGCAACTCCAAGTCGCGGAAGACATAGAAGAAAATAACTTAAAAAGATAGCAAATCTAAGTCAATTAATTTAAATAGATAAACCGTATAATAATAAAAAACATGAGAAGAGAGTCACGGATAAAGGAGATAATTTGCTGGTATATATACCTGATAAATAATAAGTATTACAACAAATAAATAATAATTTAAGGAAAAAAAATTACCTAAGTAAATATTAACGAAACAAATAACATGCAACCAAATATAAAGTTATAAAGTTATGGTGCTATGGAAAAAGAGAAAACAATTAATATAACATAATATAATATCAAATGAGGAATAGTGAACTACCAGAAATCAAATAGAAAGAACTGAACAGGGAGACACATTTAAATATAAATAAAATAGCACATTAAATTTATATAATACAAACCTGGTAAACAAAATGAAATAATGCAAACATATTAAGCAACTCCAAGTGGCGGAAGACAGAAGAAAATAACTTTAAAAAATAGCAAATCTAAATATAAAAGAAAATAACAAATCTAAGTCAAATAATTTAAATAGATATACGAGAAGAAACTGGATAATAATAAAAACATGAGAAGAGAGTCACGGATAAAGGAGATAATTTACTGATACATATAAATCATAAATAATAAGTATAACAACAAATAAATAATAATTAAAGGCAAAAATTAACTAACTAAATATTAACGAAACAAATATCATGCAACCAAATATAAAGTTATCAAGTTATGGCGCTATGGAAAAAAGAGAAAACAATTAATATAACATAATATAATACCAAATGAGGAATAGTGAAGTACGAAAAATCAAATAGAAACAACTGAAAAGGGAAAAGGGAGACACATTTAAATATAAATAAAATAGCACATTAAAGTTATATAATACAAACCTGGTAAACAAAATGAAATAATGCAAACATATTAAGCAAATCCAAGTGGCGGAAGACAGAAGAAAATAACTTTAAAAAATAGCAAATCTAAATATAAAAGAAAATAACAAATCTAAGTCAAATAATCTAAATAGATACACGAGAAGAAACTGGGTAATAATAATAAACATGAGAAGAGAGTCACGGATAAAGGACATAACATACTGGTACATATACATGATAAATAATAAGTATTACAACAAATAAATAATAATTAAAGGAAAAAAATTAACTAAGTCAATATTAACGAAAACATATTAAGCAACCCCAAGTCGCAGAAGACAGAAGAAAATAACTTTAAAAAAAAGCAAATCTAAATATAAAAGAAATTAGCAAATCTAACTCAAATAATCTAAATAGATACACGAGAAGAAACTGGATAATAATAAAAAATGAGAAGAGAGTCACGTTTAAAGGAGATAATTTACTCGTACATAAACATGATAAATAATAAGTAGTAAAACAAATAAATAATAATTAGAGGAAAAAAATTAACTAAGTAAATATAAACAAAACAAATAAATGCAACCAAATATAAAGTTATAAAGTTATGGCGCTAAGGAAAAAAGAGAAAACAATTAATATAAGATAATATAATATCAAATGAGGAATAGTGAATTACCAAAAATCAAATAGAAACAAGTGAAGAGGGGAAAGGAGACACATTTAAATATAAATAAAATAGCACATTAAACTTAAATAATACAAACATGGTAAACAAAATTAAATAATGCAAACATATGAAGCAACTCCAAGTCGCGGAAGACATAGAAGAAAATAACTTAAAAAGATAACAAATCTAAATATAAAAGAAAATAGCAAATCTAAGTCAATTAATTTAAATAGATAAACTGGATAACAAAAAAACATGAGTAGAGAGTCACGGATAAGGGAGATAATTTACTGGTATACATGATAAATAATAAGTATTACAACAAATAAATGAGAATTAAAGGAAAAAAAATTAATTAAGTAAATATTAACGAAACAAATAACATGCAACCAAATATAAAGTTATCAAGTTATGGCGCTATGGAAAAAAGAGAAAATATTTAATATGACATAATATAATACCAAATGAGGAATAGTGAATTACCAAAAATCAAATAGTAACAACTGAAAAGGGAAAATGAGACACATTTAAATATAAATAAAATAGCACATTAAACTTAAATAAAAAAAAACCTGGTAAACAAAATTAAATCATGCAAACATATTAAGCAACTCCAAGTTGCGGAAGAGATAGAAGAAAATAACTTAAAAAGATAGCAAATCTAAATATAAAAGAAAATAGAAAATCTAAGTCAAATAATTTAAATAGATATACGAGAAGAGAGTCACGGATAAAGGAGATAATTTACTGGTACATATACATCATAAATAATAAGTATAACAACAAATAAATAATAATTAAAGGCAAAAATTAACTAACTAAATATTAACGAAACAAATAACATGCAACCAAATATAAAGTTATCAAGTTATGGTGCTCTGGAAAAAAGAGAAAACAATTAATATAACATAATATAATACCAAATGAGGAATAGTGAAGTACCAAAAATCAAATAGAAACAACTGAAAAGGGAAAAGGGAGACACATTTAAATATAAATAAAATAGCACATTAAATTTATATAATACAAACCTGGTAAACAAAATTAAATAATGAAAACATATTAAGAAACTCCAAGTCGCGGAAGACAGAAGAAAATAACTTTAAAAAATAGCAAATCTAAATATAAAGGAAAATAACAAATCTAAGTCAAATAATCTAAATAGATACACGAGAAGAAACTGGGTAATAATAATAAACATGAGAAGAGAGTCACGGATAAAGGACATAACATACTGGTACATATACATGATAAATAATAAGTATTACAACAAATAAATAATAATTAAAGGAAAAAATTAACTAAGTCAATATTAACGAAAGAAGTAACATGCCACCAATTATAAAGTTATCAAGTTATGGCGCTCTGGAAAAAAGAGAAAACAATGAATATAACATAATATAATACCAAAGGAGTAATAGTGAATTACCAAAAATCAAATTGAAACAACTGAAAAGGGAAAAGGGAGACACATTTAAAAATAAATAAAATAGCACATTTAATTTAAATAATACATACCTGGTAAACAAAATTAAATAATGCAAACATATTAAGCAACCCCAAGTCGCAGAAGACAGAAGAAAATAACTTTAAAAAAAAGCAAATCTAAATATAAAAGAAAATAGCAAATCTAAGTCAATTAATTTAAATAGATAGACCCTCCGATGGGCCTTTATCAGCTTCTTCTTGCTGATGTGATGAGCATAGCTCATATTAGGAGGGGGCTAGGACCTTAGTCCCTTTTGTGTTTGCTTTGACTATTTGGTTTTTAGTTTATTTGATTCTTATTATAAAAAAAATAAATAAATAGATAAACTGGATAAAAAAACATGAGAAGAGAGTCACGGATAAGGGAGATAATTTACTGGTATACATGATAAATAATAAGTATTACAACAAATAAATGATAATTAAAGGAAAAAAAAATTAAATAAGTAAATATTAACGAAACAAATAACATGCAACCAAATATAAAGTTATCAAGTTATGGCGCTATGGAAAAAAGAGAAAATATTTAATATAACATAATATAATACCAAATGAGGAATAGTGAATTACCAAAAATCAAATAGTAACAACTGAAAAGGGAAAAGGAGACACATTTAAATATAAATAAAATAGCACATTAAACTTAAATAAAAAAACCTGGTAAACAAAATTAAATCACGGAAACATATTAAGAAACTCCAAGTCGCGGAAGAGATAGAAGAAAATAACTTAAAAAGATAGCAAATCTAAATATAAAAGAAAATAGAAAATCTAAGTCAAATAATTTAAATAGATATACCAGAAGAAACTGGATAATAATAAAAACATGAGAAGAGAGTCACGGATAAAGGAGATAATTTACTGGTACATATACGTCATAAATAATAAGTATAATAACAAATAAATAATAATTAAAGGCAAAAATTAACTAACTAAATATTAACGAAACAAATAACATGCAACCAAATATAAAGTTATCAAGTTATGGCGCTATGGAAAAAAGAGAAAATATTTAATATAACATAATATAATACCAAATGAGGAATAGTGAATTACCAAAAATCAAATAGTAACAACTGAAAAGGGAAAAGGACACACATTTAAATATAAATAAAATAGCACATTAAACTTAAATGAAAAAACCTGGTAAACAAAATTAAATCATGCAAACATATTAAGCAACTCCAAGTCGCGGAAGAGATAGAAGAAAATAACTTAAAAAGATAGCAAATCTAAATATAAAAGAAAATAGAAAATCTAAGTCAAATAATTTAAATAGATAGACGAGAAGAAACTGGATAATAATAAAAACATGAGAAGAGAGTCACGGATAAAGGAGATAATTTACTGGTACATATACATCATAAATAATAAGTGTAACAACAAATAAATAATAATTAAAGGCAAAAATTAACTAACTAAATATTAACGAAACAAATAACATGCAACCAAATATAAAGTTATCAAGTTATGGCGATATGGAAAAAAGAGATAACAATTAATATAACATAATATAATACCAAATGAGGAATAGTGAATTACCAAAAATCAAATAGAAACAACTGAAGAGGGAGATACATTTAAATATAAATAAAATAGCACATTTAACTTAAATAATACAAACCTGGTAAACAAAATTAAATAAAGCTAACATATTAAGCAACTCCAAGTTAGAAGAAAATAACTTAAAAAGATAGCAAATCTAAATATAAAAAAATAGCAAATCTAGGTCAAATAATTTAAATAGATACACGAGAAGAAACTGGATAATAAAAAAAATGAGAAAAGAGTCACGTTTAAAGGAGATAATTTACTGGTACATATAAATGATAAATAATAAGTAGTAAAACAAATAAATAATAATTAGAGGAAAAAAATTAACTAAGTAAATATTAACAGAACAAATAAATGCAACCAAATATAAAGTTATAAAGTTATGGCGCTAAGGAAAAAAGAGAAAAGAATTTATATAAGATCATATAATATCAAATGAGGAATAGTGAATTACCAAAAATTAAATAGAAACAATTGAAGAGGGGAAAGGAGACTTATTTAAATATAAATAAAATAGCACATTAAACTTAAATAATACAAACATGGTAAACAAAATTAAATAATGCAAACATATGAAGCAACTCCAAGTCGCGGAAGACATAGAAGAAAATAACTTAAAAAGATAACAAATCTAAATATAAAAGAAAATAGCAAATCTAAGTCAATTAATTTAAATAGATAGACCCTCCTATGGGCCTTTATCAGCTTCTTCTTGCTGATGTGATGAGCATAGCTCATATTAGGAGGGGGCTAGGACCTTAGTCCCTTTTGTGTTTGCTTTGACTATTTGGTTTTTAGTTTATTTGATTCTTGTTATCAAAAAAAAAAAAAGATAAACTGGATAAAAAAACATGAGAAGAGAGTCACGGATAAGGGAGATAATTTACTGGTATACATGATAAATAATAAGTATTACAGCAAATAAATGATAATTAAAGGAAAAAAATTAATTAAGTAAATGTTAACGAAACAAATAACATGCAACCAAATATAAAGTTATCAAGTTATGGCGCTATGGAAAAAAGAGAAAATATTTAATATAACATAATATAATACCAAATGAGGAATAGTGAATTACCAAAAATCAAATAGTAACAACTGAAAAGGGAAAAGGAGACACATTTAAATATAAATAAAATAGCACATTAAACTTAAATAAAAAACCTGGTAAACAAAATTAAATCATGCAAATATATTACGCAACTCCAAGTCGCAGAAGAGATAGAAGAAAATAACTTAAAAAGATAGCAAATCTAAATATAAAAGAAAATAGAAAATCTAAGTCAAATAATTTAAATAGATATACGAGAAGAAACTGGATAATAATAAAAACATGAGAAGAGAGTCACGGATAAAGGAGATAATTTACTGATACATATAAATCATAAATAATAAGTATAACAACAAATAAAAAATAATTAAAGGCAAAAATTAACTAACTAAATATTAACGAAACAAATAACATGCAACCAAATATAAAGTTATCAAGTTATGGCGCTATGGAAAAAAGAGAAAACAATTAATATAAAATAATATAATACCAAATGAGGAATAGTGAATTACCAAAAATCAAATACAAACAACTCATAAAAAGGGAAAAGGGAGACACATTTAAATATAAATAAAATGGCACATTTAACATAAATATTACAAACCTGGTAAACAAAATTAAATAATGCAAACATATGAAGCAACTCCAAGTCGCGGAAGAGATAGAAGAAAATAACTTTAAAAGATAGCAAATCTAAATATAAAAGAAAATAGCAAATCTAAGTCAAATAATTTAAATAGATATACAAGAAGAAACTGGATAATAATAAAAACATGAGAAGAGAGTCACGGATAAAGGAGATAATTTACTGGTACATATACATAATAAATAATAAGTATAACAACAAATAAATAATAATTAAATGAAAAACTTAACTAACTAAATATTAACGAAACAAATAACATGTAACCAAATATAAAGTTATAAAGTTATGGCGCTAGGAAAAAAGAGAAAACAATTAATATAACATAATAGTGAATTACCAAAAATCAAATAGAAACAACTGAAAAGGGAAAAGCGAGACACATTTCAATATAAATAAAATAGCACATTTAACTTAAATAATACAAACCTGGTAAACAAAATTAAATAGTGCAAACATATTAAGAAACTCCAAGTCGCGGAAGACATAGAAGAGAATAACTTAAAAAGATAGCAAATCAAAAATAAAAGAAAATAGCAAATCTAAGTCAAATAATTTAAATAGATAAACTGGATAATAATAAAAAACATGAGAAGAGAGTCACGGATAAAGGAGATAATTTACTGGTAGATATACATGATAAATAATAAGTATTACAACAAATAAATGATAATTAAAGGAAAAAAATTAACTAAGTAAATATTAACGAAACAAATAAGAGGCAACCAAAGATAAAGTTATCAAGTTATATCTCGATGGAAAAAGAGAAAATAATTAATACAACATAATATAATACCAAATGAGGAATAGAGAATTACCAAAAATCAAATAGAAACAACTAAAGAGGGAGACACATTTAAATATAAATAAAATAGCACATTTAACTTAAATAATACAAACCTGATAAACAAAATTAAATCATGCAAACATATTAAGCAACTCCAAGTCACAGAAGACAGAAGAAAATAACTTAAAGAAATAGTAAATCTAAATATAAAAGAAAATAACAAATCTAAGTCAAATAATCTAAATAGATACCTTAGAAGAAACTGGATAATAATAAAAAAACATGAGCTGAGAGTCACGGATAAAGAAGATAATTTACTGGTATACATGATAATGAATAAGTATTACAACAAATAAATGATAATTAAAGGAAAAAAAAAATTAACTAAGTAAATATTAGCCAAACAAATAAGATGCAACCAAATATAAAGTTATCAAGTTATGGCTCTATGGAAAAAAGAGAAATCAATAAATACAACATAATATAATATCAAATGGGGAATAGTGAATTACCAAAAATCAAATAGAAACAACTGTAGAGGGAGACAAAGTTATCTATAAATAAAATAGCACATTTAACTTAAATAATACAAACCTGATAAACAAAGTTAAATAATTCAAACATATTAAGCAACTTCAAGTCGTGGAAGACATAGAAGAAAATAACTCAAAAAGATAGCAAATCTAAACATAAAAGAAAATAACAAATCAAAGTCAAATAATCTAAATAGATACCCGAGAAGAAACTGGATAATAATGAAAAACATGAGAAGAGAGTCACGGATAAAGGAGATAATTTACTTGTACATCTACATGATAAATAATAGGTATTACAACAAATAAATAATAATTAAAAGAAAAAACTTAACTATGTAATTATTAACGAAACAAATAACATGCAACCCAATATAAAGTTATAAAGTTAGGGCGCTATGGACAAAAGAGAAAACAATTAATATAACATAATATAATGAGTAAATACCCTTTTAGGTCCCTGGAAAAACACGCTCTACCCATTTTGGTCCCTGAGTAAAAAAATGTCATTTCGGTCCTTTTTAGGGACTAAAAATGATTTTTTGGGAATTTGTGAGGGATTAAAATGCCCACAAAAAATGACTAAAAGGACTAAAAGGGACCTTTTTTTTACTGTTTAAGGACTAAAAATGACATTTTTTTTACTCAGGGACCAAAATGGGTAGCGCGTGTTATTTCAGGGACCAAAAAGGGTATTTACTCTAATATAATATCAAATGATGAATAGTGAATTACCAAAATTCGAATAGAAAAACCTGAATAGGGAGACATATTTAAATATAAATAAAATAGCACATTTAACTTAAATAATACAAACCTGGTAAACAAAATTAAATAAAGCAAGTATATTAAGCAACTCCAAGTTAGAAGAAAATAACTTAAAATGATAGAAAATCTAAATATAAAATAAAATAGCAAATCTAAGTCAAACAATTTAAATAGATACACGAGAAAAAACTGGATGATAAAAAAACATGAAAAGAGAGTGACGGATAAATGAGATAATTTACTGGTACATATACATGGTAAATAATAAGTATTAAAACAAATAAATAATAATTAAAGGAAAAAAATGAACAAAGTAAATATTAACGAAACAAATAACATGCAACCAAATATAAAGTTATCAACTTACTGCGCTCTAGGAAAAAGAGAAAACAATTAATATAACAAAATATAATACCAAATGAGGAATAGTGAATTACGAAAAATCAAATAGAAACAACTGAAAAGGGAAATGGGAGACACATTTAAATATAAATAAAATAGTATATTAAACTTAATTAATACAAACCTGGTAAATAAAATTAAATAAAAAAAACATAAGAAGAGAGTCATGGATAAAGGAGATAATTTACTGGTACATGTACATGATAAATAATAAGTATTACAACAAATAAATAATAATTAAAGGAAAAAAATTAACTAAATAAATATTAACGAAACAAATAACATGCAACCAAATATAAAGTTATCAAGTTATGGCTTTATGGAAAAAAGAGAAAAAAATTAATATAACATAATAGTGAATTACCAAAAATCAAATAGAAACAACTGAAGAGGGAAAAGCGAGACACATTTAAATATAAATAAAATAGCACATTAAACTTAAATAATACAAACCTGGTAAAAAAATTAAATAATGTAAACATATTAAGCAACTCAAAGTCGAGGAAGAGATAGAAGAAAAAAACTTAAAAAGATAGCAAATCTAAATATAAAAGGAAACAACAAATCTAAGTCAAATAATTTAAATGGATACACGAGAAGAAACTAGATAATAATAAAAACATGAGAAGAGAGTCACGGATAAATGAGATAATTTAATTGTATATATACATGATACATAATAAGTATTACAACAAATAAATAATAAAGGAAAAATTAACTAAGTAAATATTAACGAAACAAATAACATGCAACAAAATATAAAGTTATCAAGTTATGGCACTATGGAAAAAAGAGAAAACAATTAATATAACATAATATAATACCAAATGAGGAATAGTGAACTACCAAAAACCAAATAGAAACAACTAAAAAGGAAAAAGGGAGACACATTTAAATTTAAAAAAAATAGCACATTAAACAAAAATAATACAAACCTGGTAAACAAAATTAAATAATGCAAACATATTAAGCAACTCCAAGTCGCAGAAGACAGAAGAAAATAACTTAAAAAAATAGCAAATCTAAATATAAAGGAAAATAACAAATCTAAGTCAAATAATCTAAATAGATATACGAGAAGAAACTGCAAAATAAAAAAAAAACATGAGGAAGGAGTCATGGTTAAAGGAGATAATTTACTGGTACATATACATGATAAATAATAAGTATTACAACAAATAAATAATAATTAAAGGAAAAAATTAACTAACTAAATATTAACGAAACAAAGAACATGCAACCTAATATAAAGTGTGAAGTTATGGCGCTAAGGAAAAAAGAGAAAACAATTAATATAACATAATATAATACCAAATGAGGAATAGTGAATTACCAAAAAACAAATAGAAACAACTGAAAAGCGAAAAGGGAGACACATTTAAATATAAATAAAATAGCACATTTAACTTAAATAATACAAACCTAGTAAACAAAATTAAATAATGCAAACATATTAAGCAAATTCAAGTCGCGGAAGACACAGAAGAAAATAACTTAAAAAATAGCAAATCTAAATATAAAAGAAAATAGCAAATCTAAGTCAAATAATTTAAATAGATAAACTGGATAATAAAAAAAATATGAGAAGAGAGTCACGGATAAAGGAGATAATTTACTGGTACATATACATGATAAATAATAAGTATTACAACAAATAAATAATAATTAAAGGAAAAAATTAACTAACTAAATATTAACGAAACAAATAACATGCAACCAAATATAAAGTTATAAAGTTATGGCGCTATGGAAAAAGAGAAAACAATTAATATAACTTAATATAATACCAAATGAGGAAGAGTGAATTACAAAAAATCAAATAGAAAAAACTGAAAAGGGAGACACATTTAAGTATAAATAAAATAGCACATTAAACGTAAATAATACAAACCTGGTAAACAAAATAAAATAATGCAAACATATTAAGCAACTCCAAGTCGCGGAAGACATAGAAGAAAATAACTTAAAAAGATAGCAAATCTAAGTCAATTAATTTAAATAGATAAACTGGATAATAATAAAAAACATGAGAAGAGAGTCACGGATAAAGGAGATAATTTGCTGGTATATATACCTGATAAATAATAAGTATTACAACAAATAAATAATAATTTAAGGAAAAAAATTAACTAAGTAAATATTAATGAAACAAATAACATGCAACCAAATATAAAGTTATAAAGTTATGGTGCTCTGGAAAAAAGAGAAAACAATTAATATAAGATAATATAATAACAAATGAGGAATAGTGAAGTACCAAAAATCAAATAGAAACAACTGAAAAGGGAAAAGGGAGACACATTTAAATATAAATAAAATAGCACATTAAACTTAAATAATACAAACCAGTAAACAAAATTAAATAATGCAAACATATTAAGCAACTCCAAGTCGAGGAAGACATAGAAGAAAATAACTTAAAAAAATAGCAAGTCTAAATATAAAAGAAAATAACAAATCTAAGTCAAATAATTTAAATAGATACACGAGAAGAAACTGGATAATAATAAAAATATGAGAAGAGAGTCACGGATAAAGTAGATAATTTACTGGTACATATACATGATAAATAAAAAGTATTACCACAAATAAAAAAAATAAAGGGAATAAATTAACAAACTAAATCTTAACGAAACAAACAACATGCAACGTAATATAAAGTTATGAAGTTATGGCGCTATGGAAAAAAGAGAAAACAATTAATATAACATAATATAATACCAAATGAGGAATAGTGAATTACCAAAAATCAAATAGAAACAACTGAAAAGGGAAAAGGGAAACACATTTAAAAATAAATAAAATAGCACATTTAATTTAAATAATACATACCTGGTAAACAAAATTAAATAATGCAAACATATTAAAAAACCCCAAGTCGCAGAAGACAGAAGAAAATAACTTTTAAAAAAAACAAATCTAAATATAAAAGAAATTAGAAAATCTAACTCAAATAATCTAAATAGATACACGAGAAGAAACTGGATAATAATAAAAATTGAGAAGAGAGTCACGTTTAAAGGAGATAATTTACTAGTACATAAACATGATAAATAATAAGTAGTAAAACAAATAAATAATAATTAGAGGAAAAAAATTAACTAAGTAAATATAAACAAAACAAATAAATGCAACCAAATATAAAGTTATAAAGTTATGGCGCTAAGGAAAAAAGAGAAAACAATTAATATAACATAATATAATACCAAATGAGGAATAGTGAATTACCAAAAATCAAATAGAAACAACTGAAGAGGGAGAAAAAAAAAACATGAGAAGAGAGTCGCGGATAAGGGAGATAATTTACTTGTATACATGATAAATAATAAGTATTACAACAAATAAATGAGAATTAAAGGAAAAAAATTAATTAAGTAAATATTAACGAAACAAATAACATGCAACCAAATATAAAGTTATCAAGTTATGGCGCTATGGAAAAAAGAGAAAATATTTAATATAACATAATATAATACCAAATGAGGAATAGTGAATTACCAAAAATCAAATAGTAACAACTGAAAAGGGAAAAGGAGACACATTTAAATATAAATAAAATAGCACATTAAATTTAAATAAAAAAACCTGGTAAACAAAATTAAATCATGCAAACATATTAAGCAACTCCAAGTCGCGGAAGACATAGAAGAAAATAACTTAAAAAAATAGCAAGTCTAAATATAAAAGAAAATAACAAATCTAAGTCAAATAATTTAAATAGATACACGAGAAGAAACTGGATAATAATAAAAAACATGAGAAGAGAGTCACGGATAAAGGAGATAATTTACTGGTATACATGATAATGAATAAGTATTACAACAAATAAATAATAATTAAAGGAAAAAAATCAACGAACTAAATGTTAACGAAACAAAGAACATGAAACCTAATATAAAGTTATGAAGTTATGGCGCTAAGGAAAAAAGGGAAAACAATTAAGATAACATAATATAATGCCAAATGAGGAATAGTGAATTACCAAAAATCAAATAGAAACAACTGTAGAGGGAGACAAAGTTATATATAAATAAAATAGCACATTTAACTTAAATAATACAAACCTGATAAACAAATTTAAATAATTCAAAAATATTAAGCAACTTCAAGTCGCGGAAGACATAGAAGAAAATAACTTAAAAAAATAGCAAGTCTAAATATAAAAGAAAATAACAAATCTATGTCAAATAATTTAAATAGATACACGAGAAGAAACTGGATAATAATAAAAATATGAGAAGAGAGTCACGGATAAAGGAGATAATTTACTTGTACATGTACATGATAAATAATAGGTATTACAACAAATAAATAATAATTAAAAGAAAAAACTTAACTATGTAAATATTAACGAAAACAAATAACATGCAACCAAATATAAAGTTATAAAGTTATGGCGCTATGGAAAAAAGAGAAAACAATTAATAAAACATAATATAATACCAAATGAGGAATAGTGGATCACCAAAAATCAAATAGTAAAAACTCAAGAGGGAGACACATTTAAATATAAATAAAATAGCACATTTAACTTAAATAATACAAACATGATAAACAAAATTAAAAAATGCAAACATATTAAGCAACTCCATGTCGCGGAAGACATAGAAGAAAATAACTTAAAAAGATAGCAAATCTAAATATAAAAGAAAATAGCAAATCTAGGTCAAATAATTTAAATAGATACACGAGAAAAAACTGGATAATAATAGGTAAACAAAATTAAATAAAGCAAGCATATTAAGCAACTCCTAGTTAGAAGAAAATAACTTAAAAAGATAGCACATCTGAATATAAAAGAAAACAGAAAATCTAAGTCGAATAATATAAATAGAGACACGAGAAGAAACTGGATAATAATAAATAAAAAAAACATGAGAAGAGTGTCACGTTTACATGATAAAGAATAAGTAGTACAACAAATATATAATTATTAAAGGAAAAAAATTAACTAAGTAAATATTAACAAAACAAATAAATGCAACAAAATATAAAGTTATAAAGTTACGGTGGAAAAAATGGAAAACAATTAATATAACATAATATAATATCAAATGAGGATTATTGAATTATCAAAAATCGAATAGAAACAACTGGATAGGGAGACACATTTAAATATAAATAAAATAGCACATTTAACTTAAATAATACAAACTTAAATAACACAAACCTGGTAAACAAGATTAAATAGAGCAAGCATATTAAACAACTCCAAGTTAGAAGAAAATAACTTGAAAAGATAGCAAATCTAAATAAAAAAAAATAGCAAATCTAAGTCAAATAATTTAAATAGATACACGAGAAGAAACTGGATAATAATAAAAAACATGAGAAGAGAGTCACGGATAAAGGAGATAATTTACTGGTACATATACATGATAAATAATAAGTATTACAACAAATAAATAATAATTAAAGGAAAAAAATTAACTAAGTCAATATTAACGAAACAAATAAGATGCAACAAAATATAAACTTATCAAGTTATGGCTCTATGGAAAAAAGAGAGAACAATTAATATAACATAATATAAAACCAAATGAGGAATAGTGAATTACCAAAAATCGAATAGAAACAACTGAATAGGGAGACACATGTAAATATAAATAAAATAGCACATTTAACTTAAATATTACAAACCTAGTAACCAAAATTAAATAAAGCAAGCATATTAAGCAACTCCAAGTTAGAAGAAAATAAGTAAAAAAGATAGCAAATCTAAATATAAAAGAAAATAGCAAATCTAAGTCAAATAATTTAAATAGATACAGGAGAAGAAACTGGATAATAATAAAAACATTAGAAGAGAGTAACGGATAAAGGAGATAATTTACGGGTACATATACATGATACGTAATAAGTATTAGAACAAATAAATAATAAATAAAGGAAAAAAAGTAACTAAGTAAATATTAACGAAACAAACAACATGCAGCCAAATATAAAGTTATAAAGTTATGGCGCTTTGGAAAAAAGAGAAAACAATTAATAAAACATAATATAATACCAAATGAGGAATAGTGAATTACCAAAAATCAAATAGTAAAAACTCAAGAGGGAGACACATTTAAATATAAATAAAATAGCACATTAAACTTAAATAATACAAACCTGGTAAACAAAATTAAGTAATGCAAACATATGAAGCAACTACAAGTCGCGGAAGAAATAGAAGAAAATAATTTAAAAACATAGCAAATCTTAATATAAAAGAAAACAGAAAATCTAAGTTAAATAATGTAAATAGATACACGAGAAGGAACTGGATAATAATAGATAAACAAAATTAAATAAAGCAAGCATATTAAGCAACTCCTAGTTAGATGAAAATAACTTAAAAAAATAGCACATCTGAATATAAAAGAAAACAGCAAATCCAAGTCGAATAATATAAATAGACACAAGAGAAGAAACTGGATAATAATAAATAAAAAAAACATGAGAAGAGTGTCACGTTTACATGATAAATAATAAGTAGTACAACAAATATATAATAATTAAAGGAAAAAAATTAACTAAGTAAATATTAACAAAACAAATAAAATGGAACAAAATATAAAGTTATAAAGTTACGGTGGAAAAAAGAGAAAACAATTAATATAACATAATATAATACCAAATGAGGAATAGTGAATTATCAAAAATCGAATAGAAACAACTGAATAGCGAGACACATTTAAATATAAATAAAATAGCACATTTAACTTAAATAATACAAACTTAAATAATACAAACCTGGTAAACAAAATTAAATAGAGCAAGCATATTAAACAACTCCAAGTTAGATGAAAATAACTTAAAAAGATAGCAAATCTAAATAAAAAAAATAAATAGCAAATGTAAGTCAAATAATTTAAATAGATACACGAGAAGAAACTGGATAATAATAAAAAACATGAGAAGAGAGTCACGGATAAAGGAGATAATTTACTGGTACATATACATGATAAATAATAAGTATTACAACAAATAAATAATAATTAAAGGAAAAAAATTAACTAATTAAATATTAACAAAACAAATAAGATGCAACAAAATATAAACTTATCAAGTTATGGCTCTATGGAAAAAAGAGAGAACAATTAATACAACATAATATAAAACCAAATGAGGAATAGTGAATTACCAAAAATCGAATAGAAACAACTGAATAGGGAGACACATGTAAATATAAATAAAATAGCACATTTAACTTAAATATTACAAACCTAGTAACCAAAATTAAATAAAGCAAGCATATTAAGCATCTCCAAGTTAGAAGAAAATAACTTAAAAAGATAGCAAATCTAAAAATAAAAGAAAATAGCAAATCTAAGTCAAATAATTTAAATAGATACACGAGAAGAAACTGGATAATAATAAAAACATTAGAAGAGAGTAACGGATAAATGAGATAATTTACGGGTACATATACATGATACGTAATAAGTATTAGAACAAATAAATAATAATTAAAGGATAAAAATCAACTAAGTAAATATTAACGAAACAAACAACATGCAGCCAAATATAAAGTTATAAAGTTATGGCGCTCTGGAAAAAAGAGAAAACAATTAATAAAACATAATATAATACCAAATCAGGAATAGTGAATTACGAAAAATCAAATAGTAAAAATTCAAGAGGGAGACACATTTAAATATAAATAAAATAGCACATTTAACTTAAATAATACAAGCCTGATAAAGAAAATTAAATAATGCAAACATATTAAGCAACTCCAAGTCACGGAAGACATAGAAGAAAATAACTTAAAATGATAGCAAATCTAAATATAAAAGAAAATAGCAAATCTAAGTGAAATAATGTAAATAGATACACGAGAAGGAACTGGATAATAATAGATAAACAAAATTAAATAAAGCAAGCATATTAAGCAACTCCTAGTTAGATGAAAATAACTTAAAAAAATAGCACATCTGAATATAAAAGAAAACAGCAAATCTAAGTCGAATAATATAAATAGACACACGAGAAGAAACTGGATAATAATAAATAAAAAAAAAACATGAGAAGAGTGTCACGTTTACATGATAGATAATAAGTAGTACAACAAATATATAATAATTAAAGGAAAAAAAATTAACTAAGTAAATATTAACAAAACAAATAAATGCAACAAAATATAAAGTTATAAAGTTACGGTGGAAAAAAGAGAAAACAATTAATATAACATAATATAATACCAAATGAGGAATAGTGAATTATCAAAAATCGAATAGAAACAACTGAATAGCGAGACACATTTAAATATAAATAAAATAGCACATTTAACTTAAATAATACAAACTTAAATAACACAAACCTGGTAAACAAAATTAAATAGAGCAAGCATATTAAACAACTCCAAGTTAGATGAAAATAACTTAAAAAGATAGCAAATCTAAATATAAAAAAAAAAATAGCAAATCTAAGTCAAATAATTTAAATAGATACACGAGAAGAAACTAGATAATAATAAAAAACATGAGAAGAGAGTCACGGATAAAGGAGATAATTGACTTGTACATATACATGATAAATAATAAGTATTACAACAAATAAATAATAATTAAAGGAAAAAAATTAACTAAGTCAATATTAACGAAACAAATAAGATGCAACAAAATATAAACTTATCAAGTTATGGCTCTATGGAAAAAAGAGAGAACAATTAATACAACATAATATAAAACCAAATGAGGAATAGTGAATTACCAAAAATCGAATAGAAACAACTGAATAGGGAGACACATGTAAATATAAATAAAATAGCACATTTAACTTAAATATTACAAACCTAGTAACCAAAATTAAATAAAGCAAGCATATTAAGCAACTCCAAGTTAGAAGAAAATAACTTAAAAAGATAGCAAATCTAAAAATAAAAGAAAATAGCAAATCTAAGTCAAATAATTTAAATAGATACACGAGAAGAAACTGGATAATAATAAAAACATTAGAAGAGAGTAACGGATAAATGAGATAATTTACGGGTACATATACATGATACGTAATAAGTATTAGAACAAATAAATAATAATTAAAGGATAAAAATTAACTAAGTAAATATTAACGAAACAAATAACATGCAACCAAATATAAAGTTATAAAGTTATGGCGCTCTGGAAAAAAGAGAAAACAATTAATAAAACATAATATAATACCAAATGAGGAATAGTGAATTACGAAAAATTAAATAGTAAAAACTGAAGAGGGAGACACATTTAAATATAAATAAAATAGCACATTTAACTTAAATAATAGAAGCCTGATAAAGAAAATTAAATAATGCAAACATATGAAGCAACTCCAAGTCACGGAAGACATAGAAGAAAATAACTTAAAATGATAGCAAATCTAAATATAAAAGAAAATAGCAAATCTAAGTGAAATAATGTAAATAGATACACGAGAAGGAACTGGATAATAATAGATAAACAAAATTAAATAAAGCAAGCATATTAAGCAACTCCTAATTAGAAGAAAATAACTTAAAAAAATAGCACATCTGAATATAAAAGAAAACAGCAAATCTAAGTCGAATAATATAAATAGACACACGAGAAGAAACTGGATAATAATAAATAAAAAAAAGCATGAGAAGAGTGTCACGTTTATATGATAAATAATAAGTACTACAAAAATATATAATAATTAAAGGAAAAAAATTAACTAAGTAAATATTAACAAAAAAAATAAATGCAACAAAATATAAAGTAATACAGTTACGGTGGAAAAAATAGAAAACAATTAATATAACATAATATAATATCAAATGAGAAATAGTGAATTATCAAAAATCGAATGGAAACAACTGAATAGGGAGACACATTTAAATATAAATAAAATAGCACATTTAACTTAAATAATACAAACTTAAATAACACAAACCTGGTAAACAAGATTAAATAGAGCAAGCATATTAAACAACTCCAAGTTAGAAGAAAATAACTTAAAAAGATAGCAAATCTAAATATAAAAGAAAATAGCAAATCTAAGTCAAATAATTTAAATAGATACACGAGAAGAAACTGGATAATAATAAAAAACATGAGAAGAGAGTCACGGATAAAGGAGATAATTTACTGGTACATATACATGAAAAATAATAAGTATTACAACAAATAAATAATAATTAAAGGAAAAAAAATAAACTAAGTAAATATTAACGAAACAAATAAGATGCAACAAAATATAAACTTATCAAGTTATGGCTCTATGCAAAAAAGAGAAAACAATTAATACAACATAATATAAAACCAAATGAGGAATAGTGAATTACCAAAAATCGAATAGAAACAACTGAATTGGGAGACACATTTAAATATAAATAAAATAGCACATTTAACTTAAATATTACAAACCTAGTAACCAAAATTAAATAAAGCAAGCATATTAAGCATCTCCAAGTTAGAAGAAAATAACTTAAAAAGATAGCAAATCTAAAAATAAAAGAAAAAAGTAAATCTAAGTCAAATAATTTAAATAGATACACGAGAAGAAACTGGATAATAATAAAAAAAAACATTAGAAGAGAGTAACGGATAAAGGAGATAATTTACGGGTACATAAACTGATATACATGATACATAATAAGTATTACAACAAATAAATAAAATAAAGGAAAAAAAGTAACTAAGTAAATATTAACGAAACAAACAACATGCAGCCAAATATAAAGTTATAAAGTTATGGCGCTCTGGAAAAAAAAGAGAAAACAATTAATAAAACATGATATAATACCAAATGAGGAATAGTGAATTACCAAAAATCAAATAGTAAAAACTCAAGAGGAAGACACATTTAAATATAAATAAAATAGCACATTTAACTTAAATAATACAAACCTGATAAAGAAAAGTAAATAATGCAAACATATCAAGCAACTCTAAGTCGCGGAAGACATAGAAGAAAATAACTTAAAATGATAGCAAATCTAAATATAAAAGAAAATAGCAAATCTAAGTCAAATAATTTAAATAGACGCACGAGAAAAAACTGGATAGTAATAGGTAAACCAAATTAAATAAAGCAAGCATATTAAGCAACTCCTAATTAGAAGAAAATAACTTAAAAAAATAGCACATCTGAATATAAAAGAAAACAACAAATCTATGTCGAATAATATAAATAGATACACGAGAAGAAACTGGATAATAATAAATAAAAAAACATGAGAAGAGTGTCACGTTTACATGATAAATAATAAGTACTACAACAAATATATAATAATTAAAGGAAAAATATTAACTAAGTAAATATTAACAAAACAAATAAATGCAACAAAATATAAAGTTATAAAGTTACGGTGGAAAAAATAGAAAACAATTAATATAACATAATATAATACCAAATGAGGAATAGTGAATTATCAAAAATCGAATAGAAACAACTGAATAGGGAGACACATTTAAATATAAATAAAATAGCACATTTAACTTAAATAATACAAACTTAAATAACACAAACCTGGTAAACAAGATTAAATAGAGCAAGCATATTAAACAACTCCAAGTTAGAAGAAAATAACTTAAAAAGATAGCAAATCTAAATAAAAAAAATAGCAAATCTAAGTCAAATAATTTAAATAGATACACGAGAAGAAACTGGATAATAATAAAAAACATGAGAAGAGAGTCACGGATAAAGGAGATAATTTACTGGTACATATACATGATAAATAATAAGTATTACAACAAATAAATAATAATTAAAGGAAAAAAATTAACTAAGTAAATATTAACGAAACAAATAAGATGCAACAAAATATAAACTTATCAAGTTATGGCTCTATGGAAAAAAGAGAGAACAATTAATACAACATAATATAAAACCAAATGAGGAAGAGTGAATTACCAAAAATCGAATAGAAACAACTGAATAGGGAGACACATGTAAATATAAATAAAATAGCACATTTAACTTAAATATTACAAACCTAGTAACCAAAATTAAATAAAGCAAGCATATTAAGCAACTCCAAGTTAGAAGAAAATAACTTAAAAAGATAGCAAATCTAAATATAAAATAAAATAGCAAATCTAAGTCAAATAATTTAAATAGATACACGAGAAGAAACTGGATAATAATAAAAAAACATTAGAAGAGAGTAACGGATAAAGGAGATAATTTACGGGTACATAAACTGATATACATGATACATAATAAGTATTACAACAAATAAATAAATTAAAGGAAACAAAATTAACTAAGTAAATATTAACGAAACAAATAACATGCAACCAAATATAAAGTTATAAAGTTATGGCTCTCTGGAAAAAAGAGAAAACAATTAATAAAACATAATATAATATCAAATGAGGAATAGTGAATTACCAAAAATCAAATAGTAAAAACTCAAGAGGGAGACACATTTAAATATAAATAAAATAGCACATCAAACTTAAATAATACAAACCTGGTAAACAAAATTAAGTAATGCAAACATATGAAGCAACTACAAGTCGCGGAAGACATAGAAGAAAATAATTTAAAAAAATAGCAAATCTAAATATAAAAGAAAACAGCAAATCTAAGTCAAATAATGTAAATAGATACAGGAGAAGGAACTGGATAATAATAAAAAACATGAGAAGAGAGTCACGGATAAAGGAGATAATTTACTGGTACATATACATGATAAATAATAAGTATTACAACAAATAAATAAAAATAAAAGGAAAAAAAAATTAACTAAATAAATATTAAAGAAACAAATAATATGCAACTTAATATAAAGTTATAAAGTTATGGCGCTATGGAAAAAAGAGAAAACAATTAATATAACATAATATAATACCAAATGAGGAATAGTGAATTACCAAAAATCAAATAGAAACAACTGAATAGGGAGATACATTTAAATTTAAATAAAATAGCACATTTAACTTAAATAATACAAACCTGTTAAACAAAATTAAATAAAGCAAGCATATTAAGCAACTCCAAGTTAGAAGAAAATAACTTAAAAAAATAGCACATCTGAATATAAAAGAAAATAGCAAATCTAAGTCAAATAATATAAATAGATACACGAGAAGAAACTAGATAATAATAAAAAATGAGAAGAGAGTCACGTTTACATAATAAATAATAAGTAGTACAACAAATAAATAATAATTAAAGGAAAAAAATTAACTAAGTAAATATTAACGAAACGAATGAATAATAAATATGATAAATAAAAAGATGAATGATGAATGATGAACTAGCATGGCAATAAACAAATGAACTAGCATGACAATAAAAAGATTAAATAGAAACAAATGAATAATAAATATGATAAATTAAAAAATTAACTAATTAAAGGGGAAAAAGTAAATTTAACTAATTAATTCTTAACGTAATAAACAATCTCAAACAGGACAACAAAACAAAATAGCTCATCTAAATGAAAAACCACAAAAATATTAACAAAGTAAATAAGCACAAACAATTTGAACAACTTGAATTATTAAATAATAGAAATATTCTTGAATAATAAATATTATAAATAATACTCCCTCTGGTCCTATAAGTCATATTTAACCGATTTTGGAAGGATTAAGGATAGGAGTTAAATTAGTTAATTTTACTCATTTTCTTAAAATATCCTTATATAAATTTCACACTTCAATTACCTTATTGATTTCACATAATCCCTCATTCATATGAATAAGGGCATTTAGGAAGATATTTCCAAAAATTAGAATGTTGTCTTCTAATAGGACCAAAACAAACTCTTAAATATTGAGGGAGTAGGTAAGTAGTAACAGATAATGGATGGCAAAAAAAAATTTATGAAAACAAAATCATTTAAATATAAACAGCATAGTAAAGAGCTTAAACCACCCAAAAATCCATAAGGCCAATTATACAAACGAGAGAACAACTAAAATCATACAAAATATTTTAAGCATCTCCTTTGGGTTTGTGATTTTTTGACAACACCAATAGTTACTATAATTAAAGAAGTACTCCTATTTGGCATGGAACAGTAAACGAACCTAGATCAGCACATTTTATGGAAATTTGGGGTTTGAGAAGGCCTGAAACATTTGAACCAAGTTGAAGTCTACGTATTCTTTTACGAGGGCATATTTCCTTTAGATACTTCCATAGCTAGGCATTTTGTTCAATTAAAACAAGCATAGGCACATTTGCTAAACAGATTCACCATCTCTTTTTCTATCACACCACCATTTATCTTCTTTTTGCCTAACAGATATGATTTAGGAAATGGAAGTTCTTTCAGATTAGGTTCTTTTACCTTCAGCTTCTTCGTGCGTCTGGTTTACGACCACTTGTTTGCTTTCAGGAATTTTCTTGCAATTTTCTGTCACAGCAGTAAGTACAAAATTTTGGACAACACCATTACTTGCAGTAGCTCCTTCATTCCTGTATGAGTCTGGTCCAAATGAATTTGCTTCAATGGGATGTACCAGCTGGTCTTCACCCTAGGTATCATCTCTTGGTCATCTAGCCACTTAGGAAATTCAGTTAATGAAGTGTAAGAAAAATTAGGAGGTGAAACAGAGAAGGAATTGATGTCACTATATTTCTAATGAATTGCAGCAACTATTTCTATGAATAAGAGAATCAGAAAGTAGAAATGCAGAATTTGCAATTAAAAATGTTCTTGAATATCACCTTCTCAGAATTTTAGGAGATAAGAACCTCTTTCTAGATAAATCTAAACAATGTTCAGATTTGATAATGAATCAAAGGTAGAAATTAATTCTAAATGCCAATCAATCAACATAAAGGCACATGTCTGTCGACAGTATGAGTCATAAATCTATCAACTCCATCAACAATCCTAAGAAAGCCAATCACGCCTACTCACAATATGATTGAAAACCAAATTAAATCAAGAAATAGACACAAGTTCATTCCTAAAATAGACAAATCTGCAGATAAATTCCAAATCAGAACATCCTACACATATAGTAGCCAGTAAACCAAACAGAAGGAAGAAAGATGGAGAGTGATGACTGAAACTCCCTCTTTAAGCTCCAAAGTTCAGCTTCAATTGCATTTATAGGAGAATGAAGGATTTAGCCAGACATGATTGAGATTACAGCATCAAAAACGTGATTCTCGAATCACTGCAAGTGCTGCATGATAGAGAAGTGGAGAGCTAAATATGATGAAAATAAACTGTGCAGTGGAATTCGAGTTGTAAGCAGCTTTTAAAGAGAAACAATTTCCCTTTCCCGAAGAAATCCAATTCAAACACGAAAAAGGGGACGTGAAAAATGAGCATCACTACACACATGTATGACCAAATTCAAACACCATGAAGATTATTGTAGTTAAAAGAAGAACCTAGAGAGGCTATATAGAATACCCATTTCTAAACTCTAGCAACGATAAAAATACATGGAGGTAGCTCAAAATAGTACTACACAGCAACAATACAAGAGTAGGCTCACATTCTCAAACAACAATATTCAATAATAACCAGTATAGTCAAATATACAGCATAAGCCACAGGTTTTGTCCATCACAAGCTCCTCACATGTAATGCAACATACTTCAAAATGATAGAAGTTGACCTGATAAATATCTACATAAATTCACTTCAGATTAACTATGAAACTTACCGGCATACAAGTGTCCTAGAATTTATCATCTTAGAGTGATTCAGTGGCAACCTTGTTCTACCTGACAAGAACAATATTATTTCTAATTTAGATTACTCTACATGCAAATGAACTAATATATAGAGAAGAACCAAGTAGCAACCAACCAGAAAATATGAAGGGAAAGAAGTTATATGATTGAGCATAATAATTGGAACGTTTAAAACGCAAACTCAACATCGAATAAACGATTATTGGTCAATTATATCGCCCTACCAATTTCTCAGTTGTTGAGCTTTGCTATCCACTCGGCAATAACAACCTGCAATGTCCTCCCCATTTGTCTAATACAACTCTCTGTAATCCAACAAATCATGAAGATAGCCATCATATTAAAAGGTCATAAGTTAGGCTTCACCGACCAATGCAGAAACAGTTCAAGCTTCAGCGAAAAGCATAGAGGATCACCAACTACATCAATGCCCAGCGGTTGAAATCATGTCAATCACCTCAAGTCAACAAGTACCATGGTAAAATTCTCTCACTAGGTAAAGTGTTTCTACTCCCATCACTCAAGTGTTTGAAGGTTTGTGTTTGCTCTCCATCCTACCTATTCTCACTACCATAGGCATAGTCCACATATCCACCTAAAAATCACTTATCAAGCATTAATCATGAGCCACTTTTATTGGGATGTAATGTTGGCTTAAGTGGCAAATAAAATAGGGGTAATGGAAAGAATAGATAAGAAACAAAAGGGAAAGAATAAGAAGAGAGACGGAGCCAAGCATACAGTCCAAGTCATCAATCACAAATAGAGAAACCATTTTTAGACAAAACGCTTAGCAATATTGAATCCAAGCAAATAAATAACATGTCTCATGAAAAAGTAAATTAATCAATTAATAATCCATTGAGAATAAGGAAATAAATTAACAAGATAATAAATAAAACAAATACACATCTTCAGGCAAAAAAATAATGAATGCTAAATTATTGATAAAGAAACTATATAGTATTTGAAAGAAAGCATTGATAAACAGCATGAATAATTAATGATTATAAATAATATTTATAAACAACTATAAGTTAATGTGAAAAGATAAAAATAAATAACAATAACAAATAATAAGGGGGAGGATGAGAGCAAATCAATACTTCAAACTATAAAGGGTTAAGATGCATCTTCAAGTATGGAAATATATCTCAAACAATAAAGATAATTTGGTTCTAACATGCAAAATCAAACAAGAGGTGGTATAAGTTATTGCTCTCTCATATTTAATAGCAGCCTCTTGCCTCCTCAATAATTTGTGGAAGCCAAATTCCATTAGTAATGGAAATGTTCCTTTGGATTCAGCTTTCCTTCCCTGGTTGGAATTTCTTTCCAGCCACACTAATATTAGAATTACACTTGCAATACAAACAAAAACCAAATAGCCAGTGTCCAAATCTGGAAATTCGACTAAATTGCTGCTAAAATAACAATTTTAATCAAAATCTCCTAACTATATGCATTTATCTTATTCACGCCTAATTATGAAAAAAAAAACTCAATATTCTTCCTAAAATCCCACAAAAATGCTCAGTTAACCATATAAAAATAATGGTTTTATCAAATTCCTCCACACTTGCACTTATGCAATCCCAAGAAAAAGATTCAATCAAGGAAATCCAATACAAAACCGAATAGATATATAAGTGAGAATGTAGCAAGCTTAAATCAAAATATGCAAGCATAGTAGTACATCATACATAAACTAATATCACAAGCAAAGTGTACAAATGCAGATCCAATAGTCCTTGTACTCAGCCTAGCCAATAGTGAGTATGCTTTAGAATACAACTTGGTCCTGTTTTGCACTTCTCGCATTCCTCTCTTAAGGTAATTTCACTCCTCTCCACTAGTCCAACCCTACCATAGGCTTGTAATGTGTCTACCATCTCCACCACTCATTATACACTAGAGTAATGAATCAAGAGGTCTTTGCTTTGGTTGTAATGTTGAAAAGGTCTAAGTGGAAATGGAAAAAAGAATGGCACATAATCTGAAATATACACAAGTGATGAGCGATAATTAGACAATCAAACAAATGGCTGAAACTTCAGCATTTTCCGTCATGTACAGCAATGTTTAAGCATAAATCTATTGGTTCAAATTACATTCATAAGCTGATTTGGACAATTTGTTCTACCCTTTTCCTTTTTTCTAATTTTTTTCTGTTCTTTTGAAGACATTTTTGTTCTGCCTTCTTTGCCTTTTTTTTTTCTTTTCTTATTTCTACACATAAGGCTTTTCCTTTCTCTTCCTTGCCTTTTTCTCCATTTTTTTTTGTTTCATATTTTTTGTCTTTCTGGCTTTTTCTGTTTTCTTTCTTTTTTTCTATACACTTATATATATTTTCCTTTTCTCTCTCTAGGAACAACTAATCAGCCATATCAAACTCAATAAGTGACATCATCAATGTTAACCAAGTACAAAAAATTACAAAAATGTATCAGTATCCAATTATTTTCATCTCAAAGGAAATTCTATCAAATACGAAATCCCCTATCAACCTCTCTGTGTTATTATCTCTTTCGTTGTCTCTATTTTATCATTCTCCAGTTTTACTCGTGAAAATTTTTGAAATCCCCTATTCATCCCCCCTCCAGGTGATATTCCACTTTCAAAATAAACTTGGATTCAAGCTCAGGGAATAAAAAACAATTTTGTTTTAGAAGTATCACATGCTACTTCCAATAGACATTCAACGATCATATTTAAGATGCTCAACGGGGAGAATATGCTCAATGGTAAAATGCTCTTCATTAATTATAAATAGAAGATCATTCAAAACATAAGGAAGAGAGAGCCTATGCATACAATGGTGATATACATATATTATGAATCTTACTGGACTGAAGCTCTACAAGCATACTCACACCTTGTACTTCAGTGTCAAAAATTATATACTCCATAGAGAAAAGTATGCTTTCATTGTGATCACTTTATCCTTGTAAAATTTCTTCAAGTTTGGGATTGTGAATCAAAAACTTATTGTAACCTTACAAGCTGTGAGGGAGAGTGATTCTCAAGGACAAGATTAAGCTTGAGGTTGTGAAAGTTCTAAGTACTCGTGAAACTTAAGGGATTATAAAAGGTTTTTTTGTGCCCAGAATAAAAAAAAAAAATAGTGGATTAAAAATTTTAAGTGGAGCCAAGGGGTTGAACTCAAGTCATCATGGATTGGATCGAACTTAGATAAATCACTATTTTCAACTTCTCTTCCCTAATAAAAAGAAGTTACTAAAATACGCAACTTGACATACTGATTCACGTATTCGTTACTTATTAGATAGAGACACTTTGAATTGTGTTCTAATAGCACTAGGCATAGCTTGAACTTTAACAATTAAGTGTGCCCTACTTGCCCTTTTCCACCTCTTACAAGGCATTCCTCCAAAATAGAATTTCACACATCTATGTAGCACTTTTAGTGCCCATTTGGATTAGCATCGAACAATAGCGATTTTAGATGATTGTGATTTTTGTTAATGCCACTCATTACATGGGTCACTGGTTAATGATAATTTCTATTTGGATATCTTTTTAAGTGACTTAGAGAATTTTGATTATGTTTGAATTTCATTTATTAAAATTACTTATAAATGTATAATTAGAAAGAAGGGTATGAATTTAATAAATAATTTAGAAATTCATGTTAAATGATGTACAAAATAATATTTAAATTACTTTGGTTGAAAAATAATGGGCAAAATATGTAGAGGGAATACGTGGAGGCAAAATAATATTATTTTTATTTAAAATTATGCTAATATGTTTTATAATTATAAAAAAATTTATGAAAATATTTTTTTATTTTAAATTAGTTTCAAGATAATATGTTTTCCTAATTAATATTTTTAGTTAGCTATAAAAATAATTTTTTTAATTATTTTATATTAATATATTTTTAGTTATAAAAAATATTTTTTACATTAACTTAATTTTTTGATAATATATTTTTAACTATAATAAATTTTGCATAGTAATATATTCTTACTCTAAATTGATTTTATAGTAAAATATTTTATTAGTAATAATATTTTTATTTATCATAATATTTTTTATCATATACATTATTAGAATATCATATAAATTATAAGAGTAAAATGGTCTGAAATTTTATGTCCCCACCAAAACCTCTCAATTTGGAGGGGAGGGGATGAAAATTTTGGATCACCTCCCCTCTAAATTTTAAACAAAATGAAGGGAGAGGAGCATTTACCCTCCCCAGGATTCCTGAACCTCAAATCAAACCCACCTTAGGCCCTATTTGGATCGAAGAAAATATAGGAATGAAAATGAAAAGAGTGGAATGGAACGGAAAATATTTTGCTTCAATGCATTTGGTTCGCATTAGGAAAAAAAAAAGGTTGATAGGAACATTTTAGTTTGGTTGGAAGAAAACAAGGTAGAAAAATGAGGCAAAATATCATTTTTGTTGTAAAATATAAAATATTATTTTAAACCACCAACTCACAGTGCATACTCAAGTTGAGTGTGCACTCCTCCGTCGCTCCTCCTCCGTTTTCCACCATTGTCTGCCATTTTTTAGACAACTAGCAACCTAAGAAAAAGACCAGAGAGAGTTTGGAGTCGTGAGACAAAGGAGACCAGATCGAAAGGGAAGTGGACATAAGAGTTGGAGAGCACCATCGACGACATTAAGAGTTGGAGATTAGCTAGAGTTGCATCGCGGATTGAAGACACACCAGAAGCTCGCAATGCAAGGGAGAGCCTATACCAGTGAATTTTGTTCTCTTCTTCGTGGATTGAAGACACACAAGAAGCTCACAAAGGGTAAGTTCGTCTTCTTCAATTTTCTTGATTGGCTGGAAAATGGTTCCCACCAAAATTGGTGGGAACCCATTTTCCCATATATAAGGGAAAATTCCCCCGCCGTAGGAAAATATTTTGTTTGGGAAAATGTGAACCAAACAATGGAAGCCGATAAAAATTCCTATTTTCCATTTCTTTTCTCTTATTTACACTGAAACCAAACGGGTCCTAAAGTCGTCCATTAAATGTAGAGGAAACAATTTTTTCTGATTCTGTGCTTGGGAAAAGTTATGAGAATCAGAATTTACGTTTGTTAACTCATTTTATTTTTATTCCGAGAATCAGAATTACGTTTGTTAACACATTTTACTTTTATTTATGTAATTTTTATATTTAAAAAATTATTTATGTGGTGGCGGTGGGGGTGGGGGTAGTGGTGGTGGTGGTGGTGGCAGCGGCGACAGCGGTCATGGTGGTGGCGGTGGCGGTGGTGGCGGCGAGGTGGGGGTGGCGGCGGTGGCGGCGGTGGCGGTGGCAGTGGTGGTGGTGAGGTGGAGGTGGTGGCAGTGGTGGCGGCGGCGGCGGTGGGGAGGGTAGTTGATCCGTCGCTTAGGGTGTTTGGAATTTCTTCGCTTCGTCAATGTCACGATTGAGGAAAGGGGAAGAGAGAAGGGGAAAAATAGATTCTGGCTTTGTGGCCTGGAATAGAGAAGCAGAAATTTTCTGCTTCTTTTTCTTATTCCCCAGCACAAAAAAGAAACCGGTTCATCCTGGGAACAAAAAAACGGATTTACCAAACACAATTCCTATCCAATTTTGTCCCTAGGAACATAAATTAAGAAAAAACTTATTCTGGAAGCATTACCATGCACACCCTAATAGGACATTTGTTATCCCTAGCAGTGTTGTCAAAAACTAATGTAAAAACTTACGTCTTTACTAGGGTCATACGTGCTAAAACGCAAGTAAAAACTGTCATGAGTAGAAACTGGTAGAAACTCGCTCAAACACTTAAAAACTGTAAAAACTTACGTTTTTACAGTTTTTACCGTTTTTATTTTAACAAAAAAAGAAGGATGAATTTTTTTTCCTCGAAAAAGGATGAAAAGTTGAAAACTCTATTTCCATCGTACATCTTGGACTCGGGATTACTGGAGAGTGGAGTCTGGATAGTTATATATAGTTTTTAACATAATTTTTTTTTTAATGTTTTATATAGTTATATGACTTATATCTTTTAAATATGAAGTTGTTCATTAAATTTTGAGTAGTGATTTATAATTTTTTTCCATATATATATATATATATAATTTTGAGCTCTGACCTTGAGCAGTAGAAAGTAGAAACTTTATGTCTCGTGTCGTTTTTACAATTTACATTTCTACTACCCTTTCTGTGTTTACGTAGAAACTCGATTTTTACAGGATTGAATTAAAAAAGACACCCAATAATGCTTTTAGTTTAGATTTAACATTTAAGACGCTTCATTGCCAATTTCCACAGCAATACGGGCCGAAATCTTTTCAGACTATTCTCAGATTTTCCTCCAAGTGTACGGCCTATTTTGCGGGGAGAACTAACTCAGAAATTTCTTTTAAAGCTGCCGGAATCCTATACACTTTTTTCGATGCTAATATTCCATATGTCTTAATTATAATTTGTAATTCATTTCTACTTAATTTTCCTTCACACACATGTACCCCACTAGCAACAAATGCTTCCTATTTTAATTTGGTTAAAGAAACACTCAGCAGCCACACCGTGTGTTGGGAAACACGGAAAAATGAAAAGGTTGTTCCCATATAATTTTGCATCTTTTAACAAGTCTTTCTTCTTCTGTGTGTGTGATTATTAATATTCCGTAATTAAATTAAAAGAAAACCAAGTGCATTTTTACCAACTATTTTCTAATTTTATTATATATAAACATCTCACTTTTACACATGCTCCTTTTGATCTTATCTAAATATATTGTTTATAGTCAACAACAAGTTACCTAGGTGGCAATGTCACATGTTATACTTGGATGAGGTACCGAGTAAAATTAGACCCGAGGTTGAAATATTTGTGCGCACATGTTTAAATTATATGGTAAAAAATAAAAATAAAAATGTCTATTTAAGAGTTTCAGTTGTGTATAAAAAAAAAAAGTTTTAGTTTAATTCTAAATATAAGGTTTTATTACTTTTTATACATATTAAATTTTTATTTCTCATATTTATCTATATTAAATTTGTATTTCTCATAATACCTATACTTATTTAGGCTTTTTATCTATTAATATTAAATTTTAATAATTTGATGATTGGGGTATTTTTAGGAGAGAGTCACAAGTTCTATACATTTTAATCACAAATAACTAACTTACCTACTTTTCTTAATCTCTTTGAATCACTATTTCGATCCCATATGACACCTTTTGAAAGGTACTTTTGATCATTTTTACAAGACATGATATTTATAAGAAGTAATAAATATTTATTTTTCATGTGTGCCTATATTTAATAAGGGTAATGAGATAAATTAATATTTGATGTTACTTTAATTGTTCTTATTTGTATGAATTAGCAGGTTAGAAGCAACTTGTATTTGGGGGTAGAGAAGTGTTAAGAAGACTTGATATTTAAAAACGGAAAAAAGTATAAAAGATTCAGCGAGACATTGCTATGAAATTACACAAGAAGTAGGCCTGGTCCCATAAAGTGATGGGTGTCTTTGTTAATATAGCAGCCTAGATTTGTTGACAAATTTCTACACACACATACATATTAAATAAATAAAAGTGCTACAAAGCACACATGTACGTACATATGAATAAGTCACAATTTTGTTAACAAATGTTCTATTCACAATTCGTCTCTATCTGTTCATATTTTTCTAACAGTAGAGTTCCAGTGTTCCCTTAAAGATCTCACCAAAGTCTCCCATTGAGTTTCGGAGAAAGTTCCCCACCCTTAAGTTATAAGACATTTAATCTTTCACTTAACATATCCCCACTTTCTTATATCCATTCAAAACAACTTATATATGCTTCTCCTTCAGTTTCTTTCCAGGAAATCAATCTGCAATCTCCCATTTACCCTTCCATTAAGTCGTTGAGGCTTCAATTTGAAGCCAAAACCCATACATCTATATAAATAAACACAGAGTTTCTCCGTCAGTCACAGTGAGCTCTAGCTCTGCATGACTCTTCAAACAAAAATGGAGAAAATTCTCAAAGAAGCCAATTTTCTTAAGTTCTTTCTCTCTCATGGACTCTTCCTCTGGGATATCAAAACAAGGGGTTTCCTCCCTTTTCTCTTTCATCACTTCCAATCTCTCTGTAACTCATCATCATCATCGTCTTTGTTGTCGTGGTCGTCCTGTGGTGCTGATGTGAAGAACCCTAATTGCAGAACCCAGAATGAACAGAGTCCAAATCACAAGGTGAGATTAAGCAGAGAGGAAGTGATAATGGTGATGGGTGAATTGGGACTGACCAGTGCAGAATCAGATGGAGAAGGGTTAGAGGAGGAGATTGGGGAAGAAGAGATTGAAGCATTGTTTGAGAAAGAACCAAGTTTTGAGGAGTTGAAGGATGTGTTCGAGGTGTTTGATGAAAATGGAGATGGCTTCATAGAAGCAAGAGAGTTGCAGAGAGTACTGAAGTGTCTTGGAATGATTAGAGATGTTAAAGAGTGTAAGAGAATGATTTCTTCTTTTGATCTGAATGGAGATGGACTCATTGATCGGCCTGAGTTTGTCAAGTTTATGGAACAGAGTTTTATGACTTAGATGATAAGCCAAACCAATAAATTTCATCATGTGAGTTTTCTTTTTCTTTTTTTAATGTATTTGAATTTTTTTTTTTCCTCAGAATGTATTCGAAAATTGATTGATGGATGCATCTTACTCTGAATTTCATGTTAATATTTTTTAGAGACAAATAGTGAAGCTTGAAAACATAGTTAATGAGTTAGACAGTATGGTTAACCTATTAAGTACTATGAAAATTTATAGAGTCAAACTTGTTTAAAAACATGGATAACGCGTTAAGTATATAACTTAATAAGTTAAAATAGAAGATTAAAATTGAAAAACTAGTTTTTGACAATACAATTAAGGGAGAATTACACTCAGGTCCCAAGGAAGGAAAAAAATTACAAAAAAGTCCCTTGAAATCATAAAATTACAAAAAAATCCCAAGAGAATTTTTGTTGTAAATACATACATTTCGTGTTGTAAATACATACAAATATTTACAACAGGAAAAGTATATATTTACAACAACACGAAAAGTAATTTTCATTCCGTACAAATAATATCAAAAAAGTCCCAAACCATTTACAACAGGGAAAATATATATTTACAACAACATTTACACACCTGACCATTTACAACAGAAAAATTATGTATTTACAACAGAAAAAATATGTATTTACAACAACATTTAAAAAAATCTGTACAAATAATATCATAAAAGTCCCAAACCATTTACAACAGAAAATGTATGTATTTACAACAGGAAATGTATGTATTTACAACAAAAATTTCTTTGGGACTTCTGGGTAATTTTGTGATTTCAAGGGACTTTTTTGTAATTTTTTTCTTCTCTTGGGACCTGAATGTAATTCTCCCTACAATTAACATGTTAGATTGGGAGATTAGCTAACCTGTTAAGTGGAAACTAAATCTGAAATATAAAATAGTTTGGATTGCCTTCTAACTTTTGTAGAACTAAATTGTGATAACTCTATTTTTTTTCCTAACCATTGAAAACCAATTTTTCATGTAAGAATTAAGTTCTCTCTTATATATACAAGAAATATTAGGATTCAAAAAGACTAAATTTGGTCATTTTGTCATGTAATTTACAATAAGCCCTCCAAAACAATCTTTCTGTTGATTTTGTTATCGTCAAATTAAGATAATTCAACAGTATTTTCTTTTCTCTTTTTAATTTCTATTTTTTCAGTAAATTGATAATTTCTTTTAAAAATACCTCTTGGAACGTTTTTGAATCATAAATGCTCCCATAATTAGTATTTATGAAAAAAAATTTTACGCATTCCAACACCTACGAAGCGTGACATATGAAGCATTTCCGAAACGTCTCCATTAACAAAACCACATCCTTGGGACCTGCCTGTAATTTTTCCATTAACAAATCCACATCCTCATCTGATTAGGAGGAGCATTTGGTTTGAGAGATCATATGAGAATTGAGAACTTTTTTATTGTTATGAATATTAATTATGTAAATGTCTATTGATTCAAATATAATCCTCACTACTAGGAAAAAAGAGAAGAAGAAGAAGAAGACTTTTTAGACCTATTAAGATTAACTTTTTAGATCGGGTTTAGGTCTGGGACAGGTTTAAAAAGTCTTTCCTTATTATTACCAAACTTACCATCGGTCTTAAAAGTTACTCTTTAACCAGTTGGTTAAACGATTGGTCTTAAAAACTTTTAATTTATAATTAAAAAAAATGCCAACTTTTTAGAGTAGGTAATTTCATACCAGGTATAAAAAGTAGGCAATTTTTTTTTTTTTTTAGAAACACATTGTATGTTTTATTTTGTTTGACAGAAGCTTTGTTAAATATTAATATATCTAAAAGTTAATATATGCAATATATTTAAGCTCCATATTGTAACACCCCCTTCGTTTACACGTCATATAACGGAATAAAAGCGTGTAATACTGTTTGAGTGTAGAATACTGATATAATAATCTTTTTTTTGATACTCCAAGTGGGGGTGGGGGGAGCGGGCTTGAGCCCAGGACAAGGGGGAGGCCAGCTCCTAGAGCTGGCACAAGTGCCAAGTGCGCTACTAAGCGCTAGGCACTGATATAATAATCTTGTCTGGCTATGTATAAATCAACAACAATCTTCCTCGGGATCATTAGAATTTATAGTTATCCAAAATTAAGATTTCATTACTGTCTAAAATCTCTCATCCAACAAAATAATATAATACAATTTAATTACAAGTAACCATTCCTGATTCACCACCCATCAGCATTCAGTTATGCCCTACGTCCATCGTCTTGCCCATAGAGCTCTATTCACCACTGTGACCCTTTCCTGAACTTTTAGGCAAGTCTGTGATTTAAGTTGAATCCCAGAGTAACAGGTTAATCTCTTATGCAAAACGTAATCAGTATATGATAGCTAACCACAAATAGGAAAAATTACATAGCATTTAACAAACAACACACACAGCAACATCAAATAGCATATTAACACATGCAACACTAACTGCGAAACACATGACCCTATAAGTCCTGAATCCACAACGCTAGGAAAAACAAGCGGATTATAAGAATAATCCACAGCAATTGAATGCAAACAAACGTGTGTCCCAGACACGAATCCATAGCCATGGTATAGTCACGCATATACGCGACATAACATAGGAGATCATTAAAGTTACTACCTATTTGCTCAATAACAAAAATACGTTAGGCACTTGGACAGCTCCGGGATATTTGCAAATCCCTATAATTACACAATGGTAGACAATGTTCATTACTTTATATCCAAGCATAGTAAATAAGTTCCTATTATCATTTAGAACTCCTTACATTCTTCAAGCAGCAGGTGGTCTAATATTGACCATAAGTCCTTTCATTTTTGAACCTTGACCAGAAATTTCAGAATTTTCACCAAACTTTTAAAATTCACAATTAATTGTACAAAAATCCAATCAAGGTGATTAATTACAAAGGATATGTGATGCTTGACATGTCTAATTTTAAAGAAAAATATACCACCAGTAGTCAGAAAAATCTGTATCATTCTAATATAATTAAAATTACTCTAGTGCCCAGATTGTACTTCTAGAACTATGAGTCAACTTCAAAAATTCGCATCTCATTGCACAAAACTCTAAAATTAATGAATTATTATTTTTTTGTCTACTTTAAATCTGAAAAATTTCATAGCCTTTGGACACCATTTACTTAATGAAAAACAGTTCATAAGCCATCACAGAATCTCAATTCTAGTAGTTTTGTAATTTATGCCTAATGTTTCCAAAAATCATTTCCATCCTTCACCCCATAATTTTTCATTTTGAATATTTTGGAAACATCAAAATCAAAAAAATACTTTTGTTTCCTCCGGTCTGGTTCAGGCCGAAACATGATATACTAATGAACATAAACAACTTCCAAGTTTTCTTCACAAATACCATGATTTTAGTCTTAGGTTATCCTCTAGCTTGTTATTTAGGCTCTTAACACATTTTTAACCATTTGGACAACATTTCCCTTTAGGAATACATACTTCCAAAATTCCAAGAAATCAAAGAATAGATTCCATAGCCAATAGCAACAAAAATAGACACAAGAAGCTAGAATAATCACTTACTTGAACTTGGGCTTCTTGTATTTCTTGCACTTCCTTCTTCCTTTGCATCCTTAGGGTTTCAGCTTTGTCTTCACAACCACCATGCAACAAGACTAATTAGGGCTAGAGATTTACACAAGAAGAGAAGAAGAAGAGGTAGTGATTATGACAGGGTTTTATGTCTTATATGTCTTGGAGAACAAGCTCTCCGGTCCCCCTTGAGAATTGACCAAAATACCCTTACATTTATTCACATATAAGGTCAATTATGTCAAACTTCTTGAAGCTTCTCTCTCTCTCTCTCTCTCTCTCTCTTTCTCTCTCTCTATCTCTGCCTGCTGAAATTAAAGGTTTGTTGGGGAAGTTTGTGACTCATCAACTTGCCATTAATGCTTATACTTAGGTGCCCCTTTTACTAGTCAACATTTTTCCCTAAGATGACACATGTCATTTTTTATATAAGGATGAATTAATTGCATGATTTTAGCATGTAATACAAATGTAGCTTCATGATCCTTCTTCCTCCTTCTCTTGGCCAAAAGTCTTAGCTTGTTGACCAAGGATTTGAGTCATCATTTTGCATTAAATGGCCATGCATATGTGTCCATAACCAAGTCAACATGTTTCCCCTTGAAGACAAGTGGCAATTTCAAGTGCATAATGCATTAAATGCTTTCCAAATCCATTTGACTTCTTAAACAAGCTTGATATGCTTGGAGAGCAAGTTGGACATGTGCCACCTTTCTATTCAGTTAATACAAACGTAGCTTTTTTACTTGTCATGATGAGGTCACGTGTCAAAATTTCATTGCGCCAACACAAAAGTATGTCATGATGAGAAGACACATGTCATATTCTTATTAAACAAACACAAAAGAAGTATCATCTGGGGTCATTATGACTTAATTTATCAAGGTTACTTTAATAAAGTTACTTTAATCAATACTTGCTCAGGATCCTACTAGGGTTTTACTCCGAATTGCAACACGCATACCAATACCGCCAAATGACACTTGTCTAGAGTGTATGTGTGGGCCTCCACGTGGCACCACATACCAGTGTCATTTCCTTAAAAACACAAGGTACACCTATGTGCCCTAGAAATGCCATGTGCGTCACTATACTGGCACACTTCACTCGACCAACTAACCTGTTCTTTATAACATAGCTGGGTGGCATCTTTCTACCAACCCAATGACACCATAAAAACATTTTTCTCTCTTCAGCATCGACACTTTAATCCTACGACCTACGCATACTAAGTCTTTTTCCCAGTATGGCCGAATTACATAGTCCCCAAGAGCTATTTTATCTCTTGACACTACTCTTGGAACTCTTCTCGAACTGAGCTTAGTCGTTTGCCTGATATAGGCTTATCCTCAAGTTTCAAGCCCAAAATTCAGGATATTACACATATTATCAAATAATTATTGAATATTAATTCCAGAATTTGTTTTTTCAAGGTTTAGTTTTTTTTCCTTCCATTTTCTTCACCTCTAAAAGAGTTATATGATTTTTCTTAGTGTTGGCCTACCCATACCACCACATATAACAACACATACCAGACACTTCTCAAGACATGAATATTGGTTTGTTTGGCATTCGTCTAGCCTCTATACTATGTATGCATGTCTTGTGCAAATTTCCATTGTAGATGAACCTTGTGAAATATGTGGTGGTTTACAAGGCTTGGACTAATCACAACCAAGTGACTAATGTAAATGGAAGAAATCACCAAGAGGGGGGCGAATTGGGGATTTCAAAAATTCTTTTTCAAACACCCAAAACTGGAGATATCAAAACAGGTTAAAACAAAGATAGAGAAGAAGAACTAACACAGGAAGATTTATACTGGTTCGGTCTTAACTCTTGACCTACGTCCAGTCTCCAGACACTCTGGGATTTTCACTATCACTATGATCAGTTACACACTTTGTACTCGAAAGTTATCCTCTCACTAAGATACACTCCCCTTGCAAGTTGTAAACTGATAAACCCAACCTCAAAGTCCCACAACTTTGAGATTCTTACAATGATTGATAATCATGTTGGAAATTATGTCGTAGGGGCAAGTCATTGTACTTTAAACGTTATTAATATTTAAAGTATTTCTTCTTTTTGTTATCATATTATTTGCATGTTTGTTATGATAACTGTATCCTTGGACATATCATATATATTGTCCTAAATGTCCCTGGTTGGTCATCTATGCGAGAGCAAAGATGAAATAAGACCGATATGACTTTGATGAGTATGGAGATATGAATCAAAGTCATAGGCACTTCTAAGAGTACAAGGTGCTAGATCGACCCACTATGAGAAAACTACATGGATTTAGTCATAAGCTTATCTCATGTATAACCGCGTCACAACGCCTTTTGACTTGAGATCATCATGGATTTCTACATGAGAGTCACTGATCTTTGACCTAGTCAAAAGTCATCTTTGACAGGGTGATGATAAAGGCTTTGATCGGGACCAATGGTTTTCATGCAGAGGAATGTGAATGGTTAAGACGGAATTTGTCCCTCACATCTGTAGAGAGATAATACCAGGCCTCTCGATGAGTGAGTCTGAGAAATGTATGGCCATACTACGATGGAAAGGAGTTTCCATTTCAGTTATTAGACTACTCAAGAATCGAGAAAGTAATGGTCAAGAACAGGAGGTTGTCATTATACACGCCTCATCCTTGACCAAATTATCACGTGACAAAAGGGGACATGACATGGTTGTATGACAGGTTGTGTCATATCAACGATGCCCATATGAATTGGGTAGTCACAATGTTTTGCTAGAGGCCGCTTGCGACTTGTGGGATGATATAGTATTGGCCCGCTTCCAATCTCATATGGGCCTGCAGGGTTGCACACAAGAATAGCCCAATACGAGCAATAGTGTCTATATTCATTGAATCTTAGATATGTCTAAGATTTAATAAATACATCATTTAATCTAGGTTGTGTGTGTATATATATATTATCTATCTATCTATCTATCTATCTATACATACATACATACATACATACATACATACATACATACATACATACATACATACATACATACAGACACACACACACACACACACACACACACACACACACACACACATATATATATATATATATATATATATAATTCGAAATTAATAATAATATTATTTATATAGATAATATTATTATTATATAGTATTTAATTTATTTGATAAATTAAATAACTAAAATAAATAGAGATATCATACATCTGATTTAATTTAAATTGAGAGATAGTATCTCAAATTTAATAAAATAGACAGATATCATATCTCATATTTAATTTTCGAATAGAGATATCATATATCTGATTTAATTTAAATTGAGATATAATATCTCAGATTTAATTAAATAGACAGATATCATATCTTAGATTTTAGGCAGGCTTTTGATTTGGATTAATTGAATAGACTAGATTAGATCTGTTGGACAAATATAATTAATATTTGTTAGTTCTATAATTGGTTTTGATGATAACGGACAATTGTAAACACATGAAAGTTTGTCTTTGTAAGTTGAAAAACTTACTGTCAAAGGCAAACTCGAGTTTCACTTTGGAAACTCGAGTTTTGACTTGACAGAGAAGAGCTCAAGTTTTTGCAATGAAAGGCAAACTCGAGTTTAGTTGTGAAAACTCGAGTTTTGACCATACAGAGAGCTTCTGAGTTTTTCACAGACAAAGCAAACTCGAGTTTAATTTAACAAACTCGAGTTTTGACAAGACAGAGATCTATCAAGTTTTTCAAACATACCAAAACTCCAGTTTCCATTTGGAAACTCGAGTTTAGGCCACACAAAGAGTTCTCTAAGTTTCCACACTATGTTGGAAACTTGAGTTTACTTTGGAAACTCGAGTTTACATCTTACAGAGAACATTTCTCGATTCTGATCTTGTGAAAACTTTATTCTTCAATTCAACAAAGTCTTTCAACGTTTTCTCATAAACGAGGAAATTCGAGTTTAGTTTTGGAAACTCAAGTTTCGGCCTTACAGAGAAGTTTGCATAGTTTTCAAAGAATGAGAAAACTCGAGTTAAAATTTGGAAACTCGAGTTTTAATCAGGCAGAGAGCTCTGCTAATTTTTGATCATTTGAAAATTCCAGTTTTGAAATGGAAACTCCAGTTTTGAGCTTTTGGACTAAAACATGATTTCTCATCAAAAGTCCAAAACTCGAGTTAGTCACTTAACGACTCGAGTTTTGCACTGTTCACAAAACATGTCCAAATGAAAAATCGCGATATTCTCCTCTGTAATGAGAAAACTCGAGTTAATATTTCGAAACTCGAGTTTAGGCCTTTTTACTGAAACATGAAAACTCGAGTTTGAAAGAACTAACTCGAGTTTACATCGCTAAATTCAAATTTCAGATTACATGAATTTGCGAAATCTTTATGTTTGATCCTGTTACTTTATATCATCATTCATTACTATTCCTAACTATGCTTAATCAGTTTGTTAGTGAGTTTGAGATGGTTTAGACATGATTAAATGGAGAATTAGCATAAGGCATAAAGTAAACGTCAGAACATTAAATGCAAAGTGCAGAAAACTTGCATGCTTCTGGACAATCATTCTCCACACGTTTTGAAGGAATTAATGTTTTCTTTCCTCATCCAGCATCTGCTCTTCCAACGGATTAAAAGTCAGGAAGTTAACCCTGAACCTCTGAAAAGCTGGATTAACCAAAGAGTAGAGAGAGAAGAAGACCAAAACCTTCACTAATCATCCTCCAATGTTGGCAACGGTCACATTAGGATTTATAATGGTCATTTAATGATCTCTAGCTATAAATAGAGATGCATTCAATTTCTCTCAACAACCAATCTGTAAGAAAACGAAAATCATTAAAGTTTCAACTACTCTTTGAGTTTTCTTTTGTAAAGTATTTGTTGATACATTCATACTTCAGTGTTTATCTTATCTACTCTTAGAGATAGTTTCTTGATTGTAAATCACTTATTGTAAAGTATCTCAAGTCAAGGGGACTTGGAGATTGGGTTATTGATTACAACTTGTAAGCGGGAGTAAGTTCTAGTGAGAGAATTACTCTTGAGTGCAGAGTGTGTAATCTATCTTGATAGTGAGAAATCCCAGAGAGTCTGGGGACTGGACGTAGGTCAAGAGGTTAGACCGAACCAGTATAAATCCTTGTGTCTTGCTATTCTCCTTTCCACTCTATTTTCATCCCTGTTTTATATCCGAAAAATAGAGCAACTGAAAAAAGTTTTTATAATCCCCAATTCACCCCCTCTTGGTGATTAAGCTCCACTTTCAATATCCAAATTCGAATTTCAAGATTAATTTAAATTAATCTCGAATATTTTAATACAGCCCAACTAGGGTTTTAGAAACTCTATAAAAGATATTGATATAGTCGTATTAAGAGAATGAACCAACAAGCCGCGAAAGAAATCCTAAAGAGAAAAATGTGAGACACAAAGTAAGAAGGCGCTAGCACGCTGCCGTATGTGTTGGAGAGATGTTCGGTGTGGATATGGGTAGAGGGAGTGGATTTGTAGAGTCGGCTCCTAAAGATTGATTTGAGCAAGAAGGTGTTAGCCCACGAGTTCTCAAGGCACGCATACCAGTTTGAACAGGTACGATTTTTCTTAACTAACCCGATTTAAACGCTGTTGATAGATCCTCTCTTTGGTATTCGTAAAATTTTATTGGATGAAATCCTTCCGCTGCGTGTACAGATCCCAACAAATCAATGATAAACTCTCTAAAAGAGTAGATATAATAAACATTGAAGTTCAATGTATCAAAAGATACTTTACAGATGAGTAAAAAACAGTAAATGCAAATGACACTTGATAGATTTTTGTTGGGAAAATTATATTCAGGTCCCAAGGAAGGAAAAAATTACAAAAAAGTCCATTGAAATCACAAAATTACCCAGAAGTCCCAAGAGAATTTTTGTTGTAAATACATACATTTCCTGTTGTAAATGCATACATTTCCTATTGTAAATAGTCTGAGACTTTTTTTATATTATTTGTAAAGAATTAAAATCCAGGTTTTTAAATGTTGTTGTAAATACATAAATTTTCTGTTGTAAATACATACATTTCCTGTTGTAAATGGTCAGGTGTTTAAATGTTGTTGTAAATATATACATTTCCTGTTGTAAATGGTTTAAGACTTTTTTGATATTATTTGTACGGAATTAAAAAGTGCCAAACCATTTACAACAGGAAATGTATGTATTTACAACAACATTTAAACACCTGACCATTTACAACAGGAAATGTATGTATTTACAACAGAAAATGTATGTATTTACAACATTTAAAAAATTCCGTACAAATAATATAAAAAAAGTCCCAAACCATTTACAACAGGAAATGTATGTATTTACAACAAAAATTCCCTTAGGACTTTTCTATAATTTTGTGATTTCAAGGGACTTTTTTGTAATTTTTTTCCTTCCTTGGGACCTGAGTGTAATTTCCCCATTAAAAAAGTATCAAACCATTTACAACAGGAAATGTATGTATTTACAACAACAATTAAAAAATTCCGTACAAATAACATCAAAAAAGTCACAAACCATTTACAACAGGAAATGTATGTATTTACAACAAAAATTCCCTTGGGACTTTTCTGTAATTTTGTGATTTCAAATGACTATTTTGTAATTTCTTTCCTTCCTTGGGACCTGAGTGTAATTTTCCCATTTTTGTTTTCTGTATTTTGGTAGTTGTTGAGAATTGAATGCTTCAGCTTATATATGAAGGAAGCATTAAATGACCGTTGGAATCATCAATGTAACCATTGGAGACATTAATGAAACTTTTAGGTTGCAACTAGGTCCATTCTCTCTCTTGCTTTGAGTCAATTCAGATGCTCAGACATTCTTGTTGACTTTCCTTGAAATAAATCCGTTGGATGATGTGGCTTTCATAAGAGGAAAGAAAACATTTGAACCTTTGCAACATCCAAAGAATGATTTGCCAAAAGGGGCTAAGTTCTATGGACCAGCAATTTTAATGCTCACTTGATCATTTGAAACGTACTAACAAGATGATTAAACATAGTTAGGAATATTAATGAGTGATGATAAGAAGTATATAGGTCATATGAGAAGATTTCGCAAATTCGAGAAAACTGATTTCAAAAAATAGAGTGCTTTAAATTGGAGTTTGTTCAAGAAAACAAGATTTTGTTATATTTCACACAAGTGCGAACTCGAGTTTAATTCCTCAAACTCGAGTTTAGTTCTTTTTGAAAACGAATATCGCGATTGAGCTTTGAAAGACATTCTAAACAAGATGCAAACTCAAGTCATTAAGTGAAAAACTCGAGTTTGACACTATTCATATTGTAAATGAGTCTAAGTTCATAGAAGCTCAAACTGTAGTTTTCAAAATTAACTCAAGTTTTCTTAAGTTCAAAATATAGTGAAAAGCTCTCGACCTGGCACAAACTGGAATTTAACAAGTCTAACTCAAGTTTGCTTAAAAGAGTGAATTCTTTGAAAATTCTTGGCCTAGCGCAAACTGGAGTTTGACATATTGAACTCAAGTTTGTTTAAGATGAAAAATGCTTTAAAAATTTCGGCCAAGCACTAACTCGAGTTTGACATATTGAACTCAAGTTTGTTTAAGATGAAAAATTGTGAGAACTCTCGGTCTGACAGAAACTCGAGTTTGCCAATACTAACTCGAGTTTACCTAACTTATAAAAACTTTGAAAGCTCTCGGCCAAGGATAAACTCAAGTTTACATGAGAGGACTCGAGTTTGGTTAAGTTGAAAACAACTTGGTTTACTCTCTATCAAGATCAAACTCGAGTTTGACAATATAAACTCGAGTTTGTCTTTGACAGTAAGTTTTTAACTTAATAAAGACAAACTTCCTTTAAGTTTACAATTGTCAGTTATCATCAAAATACATAGAGAACTAACAACTAAGGCATATTTCCCAATCAACCCGACCACATACTTCATAAGGTTCAATCTACAATGCAAAACTACAAATATTTTTTGACAACAACCAAAGAGATTTCGTTCAAGTAGAAAGTCTTTATTTATGTGGATGTAAGACAAAAAAAATGAACTTTCAATCAGTGTTTTGACAGAGAAGGAAATGTATTAAGAATCAGTGTTTCGACAAAGGGCACTCATTTAGGCCCTGTGTTATTTATGGAAGCCTTGTGTCCATTTCCATTGTAGGTCAAACCTTGTAATATATGTTATGGTTATGGGATGTAAGACATGCATACATAGCACAAAGGCTATACGAGTGAAAAGGCTTAAGCATTAGTGTTTCGACAAAGAAATAAAAGGAGTGAGCAAGTAAAGACAACGAAATATAACAATAACAAAAGAGGGCTTAGTGTTGGAAATTATGCCCTAGAGGCAAGTCATTGTACTTTAAACGTGAATGTCATTTAAAGTATTATTCATTTAGTTATCATTTTCATTTGCATGTTTATAGTGATAACTGTATCCTTGGATATATCTTATTGATTATCTTAAATGTCCCTGGTCGGTCATCTACATGGGAGCAAAGATGAAATAAGACCAGTATGACTTTGATGAGGTATGGAGATACGAATCAAAGTCATAGGCACTTGTAAAGATATAATACTGGGCCCCTCGATGAGTGAGTCTGAGGAATGTATGGCCAACTACGATGGAAAGCAGTTTCCATTTCAATTGTTAGACTGCTCAAGAATCGAGAAAGTAATGGTCAAGAACAGGAAGTTCACTTATCCATGCCTCATCATTGATCAAGTTACTGTGTGACAAAAGGGACATGACATGGTTGTACGATAGGTTATATCATATCATCAATCCCCATATGAATTAGGTAGTCGCAATGTCTTGCTAGAGGCCGCTTGCGACTTGTGAGCTGATACAGTATTGGCCCGCTGCCAATCTCATGTGGGCCTACAGGGTTGCACACAAGAATATCCCAACACGAACAAAAGTGTCCAGATTCATTGAATCTTATATTTGTCTAAGATTTAATGAATACTGTATTTAATCTAGGATATATATATATATATATATATATATATATATATATATATATATATATATATATATCCTAGATTTCACAAATTCGTCCAGTTTGAAATTCAAAACCAGTGACACAAACTCGAGTTTGTTCATCAAAACTAGAGTTTTCATTTTTCATTAAAAGCCTAAACTCGAGTTTCCAAAACCTGACTCGAGTTTTCTCCATCTAGAGAAGAATGTCGCGATTTGGTCTTTGAAGCAGGTTTTGAGAAGAGTTCAAAACTCTAGTCATTAAGTGACAAACTCGAGTTTTGGACCTTTGATGAGAAAACATGTTTAAGTCCAAAATCTCAAAACTGGAGTTTCTATTCCAAAACTAAAGTTTTCAAAAGGTTCAAATTTAGCAGAGCTCTCTGCTTGGCCTAAACTCGAGTTTGCAAACTGAAAACTCGAGTTTCCATAAATCTGAAAAATGGAAACTTCTCTGCTCATTCAAAACTTGAGTTTTTAAATTGAAACTGAAGTTTTCAAAACTTTAGAAACTCTGAGTTCTTCTCTGTAAGACCTAAACTCGAGTTTCCAAAAACCAAACTCGAGTTTCCTCATTTGAGAGAAAACCTTTGAAAAACCTTGTCAAATGAAAACTGGAGTTTTCAATCAAAAATGGAGTTTTTCACAAGTTCAGAATTGAGCATTGTTCTCTGTATGCTGTAAACTCAAGTTTCCAAACCAAAACTCGAGTTTCCAACAAAGCTTGGAAACTTAGAGAACTCTCTGTTTAGCACAAACTCGAGTTTCCAAATTGAAACTGGAGTTTTGCTAAGTTTGAAAAAATGATAGCTCTCTGTCTTGTCAAAACTCGAGTTCATTAAAACCAAACTCGAGTTTGCTTTGCCTTTGAAAAACTTAGATGCTCTCTGTTTGGTCAAAACTCAATATTCAATACCCAAACTCGAGTTTGTCTAACTTTGCAAAAACTTGAGCTACTCTCTGTCAAGTCCAAACTTGAGTTTCCAAACCAAAACTCGAGTTTTCCTTTGACAGTAAGTTTTTCAACTTAACAAAGAAAAACTTCAATTTGAGTTTACAATTGTCAGTTATCATCAAAACCAATAGAGAACTAACAAAGAGAAGAGAAGAAAGAAAGAGTAAATTATGGAGAATGATCAAGAGAAGAGGAAAGAAAGAAGAACTTGTTAAATGGAATGAGAAAATCATTATAAAAGTTTTTAGATTGATTCTAGAAGTCTCCACGATCAAATGGAAGTTGGAATGACTCAAATCGGAGTTAAAATAAGCAAAATCAAGTTTTGGGATGATTTAACTTGATCCAGGAAGCTTAACTCGAGTCAGAATGGTTTCTACAGTATTTTGGGCATTTAGTAGGAGTTGACTTGAGCCAAGCAATGCATTAACTCGAGCCAGAGCCTTAACTCGAGTTAGTCATATTGTTGACTCGAGCCAATAGTGATTTTCAAGCCATTTTTGCGTTCAGCTTTGGGCGAGGTCTGATAATTCAATGATATATCCTAAACCAGATATCGTATTGAGGTGAAAGTAGTGGCATACGAAACTAGACTCCTAATGCGTCATTTTGATATAAAATTAAAGCCTAAAGGAGTTCATATGAGAGAGATATGGATTTCACAAGTTGGACCATCAATTCACGCCACACATCAGACCAACCTTCGGTATTTTGAGTGTATCTCACAATCTACAAATCCAATTGAGCTGAAACCAGTGCCATTTTAAATTAGACTCAAAATTAAATCCATAAAGATTTAAATCAACAAAAATGGAGTTGAGAACAGGGAGTTATGAGCTTCAAAAGTGGACACTCGAAATTCTGGAACTATTTCAGAATAGGTTCGGTTTCCTGGATATAGCTCACACTATACACAACCAAATGAAGTGAAACCAATTCCATATGAATCTAGACTCAGTGTTTCACAAGATTTTGGAAGCAACCGAGTTTTGATGAGCTCTTACCTCGAGTCTACACTAAACACCTCGAGCCACGAAGATAGCTTTCGAAAATGATTCAAAATGTTTTATCTCATCTGACTCGATCCAAGATTGCTACCTCGAGTCTAAGTGAAGGAAGAGAGCTAGACATTTTGAGAGTGGTTTTTACCTCAAGCCACAAATCTCCAACTCGAGCCAAGTCAAGCCAGAGCAACTGATGAAGAATAAATCTGACGTACAAACTCGAGTCAAGGTTTCTGTTGCCTCGAGTCTAAGCCCAGACTCAAGTCAAGGTATTTGTTGCCTCGAGTCATTTAGTATTTTCAAAACTACTCTGTACCTTGAACGATGGGTTGACTCAAGCCAGTGATAGACTTGATTCAAGCCAATATTTCTCTGCTTCAGAAAATCACCGTCGGAAATCTTGCTTCTCATCAAGAACATCCAGATGGATTCCAAAAGAAATTATACTACTTCTTAACATGTCTTATATCATTTTTATAAGTTTCAAATGATTATATGAAGGACTCGAACACAGTTTATCAGTTAGACAGCAAAGCTCAGTAGCAGCAATGTCTGAGATTTCAGAAATAATTATTATAAATTGATTTCTACTTGTTATACTTCTCAATGTTATTAATCATGTTTTTTTAGCAAGTTTCAGACAATCAAACAAAGGATTAACATCAGAATGTCAAAAAGCAGATGATGACGTCAGAAGCTCCAACGGCTATTTCTCCAACGGACTGAAATTTACAACGATAATATTCTACAACAGGCCAATGCTTCAATGGATTAAATTCAGTTGTCTATAAGTAGAAACACATTCGAAATGGAGATAATAACAATGAGAGCTTACACTGTCGAAATGCTGATATTCTGAATCCAAACATTTAGCTCACATGCTCTTTGTTTCTCAATGTTTATATAGTTTACACTAGAGAGTGAAATGATTTGTAATGTACTTCAGTGTTTATCTTATTCACTTCTAAGAGAGAAGATTCATTGTAATCATTTTCTTTGAGAGTTACTCAAGATTGAGTGATCTTGAGTGAGAAATCAATTATATCCTTACGATGTGTAAGGGGGAGTATCTCGGTTGAGATTTGGCTTCACAAGTGCCTGTGTGAACTTGTGGTTTGTAAGGGTTTCTCTTGTGCCTAGTTTAAACAAGGATATAGTGGATTGAAAATATCAAGTGGAGCTTGGGGACTAGACGTAGGTCAAGGATTGGCCGAACTAGTATAAATCTCAGTTTGCATATTTTCTTCCCTAAACTCTTACATTTCTAGCATATATATGTTTGAATGACTGACTATTGTTTTATAAATTACTTCTGTCATACAAACTACTTTCAGTAAGTTGCGAAATGATTTTCAAAGTTATTTAAAGTTTTATCAGACACCTAATTCACCCTCCCTCTTGGGTGATAGCCAGGACTAACAGAAGTTTTTATTTATTAAATTGTTGTTCACTTTAGTATCAGTCAGTATCCTTTTAGTACCGGTCAATACCTGAATATTTTTTGAAGATCCTAAAATAACTTTTCAAGATTATGAAGTATTTTTTCTGTACCAGTCAGTATCCTGAAAGTACTTTTTAGTACCAGTCAGTACCATGAAATATTTTTTTCAATATCAGTCAGTATCCTTTTAGTATCGGTCAATACCTAAAATATTTTGTGAAGATCCTAAAATAAATTTTCAAGATTATGAAGTATTTTTCTGTACCAGTCAGTATTCTGAAAGTACTTTTTAATACCAGTCAGTACCATGAATTTTTTTTTTCAGTATCAGTCAGTATCCTTTTAGTACCGGTCAATACGTGATACTGAAAAAAATATTTCAGGGTACTGACTGGTACTAAAAAGTACTTTCAGGATACTGACTGGTACAGAAAAAATACTTCATAATCTTGAAAAGTTATTTTAGGATCTTCAGAAAATATTTCAGGTATTGACCACTACTAAAAGGATACTGATTGATATTGAAAAAAATATTTCAGGGTACTGACTAGTAAAAAGTACTTTTAGGATACTAAAAATAAAATTATTAAATTAAAAAAAAAAATTGGTGTTGGGCGCTCTTCTTGACAAACCACATGTGTATTTTTGCACCTTTGAAATGCCACGTCATCGTCCAGTCAGCAAAAAAAGTCAAACTTAACAGTCAAAGTCAAACTTAATGGTTAAACGGTATTTTTGCACCTAATTTGTAACCACGTGTGTCCTTTTGCACCTAAAAAAAGTATTTGCTACTGGGTGCTCTTCAGAGAAAAGCACATGTGTATTTTTGCACCTTAACCCTAGTTTTTGAAATAGAAGGTGAGAGAAAGTGGGGAGGGAATGTAGATGATTTTGTTAAGGGCATTTTAGTATTTTTTTTTAAATTTCATATTTTTATATTTGATAAATAATTACAATTTTTTAGTGTCATTCTCTATATAAAAAAAAATTCCTCCATGCCCGTCATTCTAATTTTTCCATCAGTCAAATAGTCACACTAGCATTGGATGCTTTCGTGTGCGTGTGCATGTGAATCATTGGATGCTTTCACTTTGGTTAAGAAATTGACATGCCGTGTTGTTTTTTATTCTCACAAGTTTAAAAGGGTTACCTTATTGTTAAGTTTGGTTCTTTTAGGTTTATAATGTTGTAAGAAAAACAAAAAAGAAGTGAATATGCTGAAGACACAAAATACTTACGATTACATCATTATTATGTCAATAAACTTTTAAGTACGTACGGCCGTTTTGGTCCGGCTGCTACGTTTCCCATGCATCTTATGAAATCCCATATATATATTGTTATGGAATAAAATACTAGGCCCATCCAAGGTGTGGCCCATCAAGAGACATCTAATACATTTGGGCTTGGAGGCACCAAAGGCCCAGCAAGTCCAAACCCTAACCCTAAGGTAGCCTCTATATATAGTTGGTTAACCTAAAGAGGTACACATCTTATAAGCTCTCTCTCAATTGCTTATACTGCACACAGAGCACACACACCACCCCATTGGCTAAACGCCTCCCGTGTAATCGAACTACGTGGACTTTGATCCCTCTTCAGGGTACGTAGGCCCTAGGAATTGTTCCTAGGTCAAGTCTTGGTGCTTTGTGATCGCAGATCCTCTTTGGTATTCAATCCATGGATGCTTGGGGGAGAGCTATTTGATCCTATATCCACATCCTAGCCCACCTAGGGTAAGGGTTTATGTTCTATGACAGAACATTGGCGCCACCCGTGGGGAGTCGATAAATTTTTGATTCCCATGACCAAAATATGGTCAGTTTTTCTAATTCCAATTAGCATCGGAAGAAAGAACACGAGAATTCGAATTTTTCTATCCACGGAGAAGTTTGATTTTGGATCTGACTGGAAGAAAGAATTTTGGATAAACGCGAAGGAAGCCAAATCCTGGAGGCTGGGATCGGATTGCACGGAACTCGCCAAGCAAGTGAATCGTCTCTGCTCCAGGCTCCGATTCGTCGTCAAATTCACCTCCACCAGGTCTCCAGGAACCTCCGTTGAACCCTAATCCTGGTTCACAGGTACCAAAAAATCGAAGGTTTCGACCATGGCTTCCTCAGCGTCTTCGACCATGGCTTCCTCAGCACCCGTCCAATCCACGCGTGTCTCCGATGTGGATGCCAAGAGACGATGGTGGCGGGGAAGAGGACCCTGCTTTCGGTTTGCGCTTTGGAATTCGGGATAGCAATTCGAAGTCGTCCTGGTTCAAATCGTGAGACGTTGAGGTGCCGAGAAGCCTCAAATGTTTGAACTGGTTTCGAATTGTTAACCTCATCCGAGTTGTAAGGGAGATGTTTGAGCTGAGATCCTGTGATGCCAGGATGCCTCCAATGTCGGAAAGTGTAATAACCGGGATAGCAGAACCGAGATTCCCCACTGCTCAAATTCTTCTTATCCGAGTTTGAGGATGGAAGGAAAGAAACTGGTTTCCATTGCCGAGGTATGTATCTCGGGGAAGCATGTGGGCCGGGATGCAAATGTGATATTATCCTGAGAAACCGAGATGAGAGCTCAAAGTCGTCAGCGGTTAATGCCGAGATTACAATCCCGACTTGCCGAATTCATGAACGCCGATTCCAGGAACAAGCATCTCTCGTATTTCGCTCATAGCATGAAATCGTAGGAATCAGGCCTGCAAGACACCCAGTCGTATTGCAAGATCATGAGCAACAGCGAACAGGAATTGCTCATGCACGCAAATTGTTTGATGAAATGTAACATAGAGACTCTGTTGCTTGGAATGCCATGACAAGTGGCTATTCTCAATGGGGACTCTACCACGAAGCTTAGTCTCATTTCGGTGGCATGCGAGTCTCCTATGGTAGAAACGATAACTTCTCACTTTCTGCAACGCTGAGTGCTTGTGCCGGTACTTGCCATCTTCAACCTGGAACAAGAGCTCATGCTTTGATGGTTGTTTCAGAGTTGAAGCATGTCTGCATATATTTAAAGAAATGTGTGAGAATTTTTATCCTGGAACACAATGTTTTTGGGGTAGAAGATCTTCTTTTTCAGTGATATATCTCTCTGTTTTTGCTGAACGTTGCTGCAAAACTTCTTGGTTGAAATTGGTGGCAGTAGAACTAGTTCATTTTCATGTTGGCATTTGTATATTTTCACAATGGGGAGGTACTTTGGGATTTGATATGCAAGCCCAATCTTCGGAACCTAATGTCCCTGATAATCATTTGGATACACTATTATTGTTGATTTACAGATTGGCATCTATGTGTTTAATTGTAATTTCTAGATCCAAAATTACAATTTGCTGTAATTTCACAAAGCCAAATCTGTGTGAAGGCAATGATTATGCTGATCCTCTCTTGGCCAACTCATAATCGGAGAAACAAATTTCTGCAAATCATGGTGAAATGGTTGGCTCTGTTCAATGGGCTCCAGGAAGTAACGTCGAACTTTCTTGATTATGCTCATGAATGTGATTATTTATTTATATATGCACATCGGACATAACTATCCTGGAGGAAGAGGTTTGATGGATTCTGGACTGGATGTTATTTGTATGCTCTTTATGTTTTGAACATATGGGTTTCTCTTAAGCCCCTGGTTGAGTATCAAAGTGATTTTCTTGAAGTTCAAATGGCTATGTCCTAATAGCAGCACTTGGATTTTTTAGCCACCTTGGAGCCAGAATTAAAAGATGAGAGTAGTTTCTTGCAGAAGCTGAAGTAATCTGATGATTAAGAACATCGACAACAAGATGGTTTTTTGCATTCTCAATTCTTTGCAGACTCCTGAAGGATAGTCTGATCCGAAGCTTGGTATTTTTCCAAGAAAACCCATCAAGGCAAGCCCATTTATTAATTCATTATATGAATTAATGATTCGAATTCAATACTAGAATTCCTTTATTTCTCGATTATTGCTACAAATGTTTGGAGGACAGTTGGCTGAGAGAACCGGAAGATGGGAATGGATCATCATTGTGACTTCTTCATTGTTCATTGTGTTGGGCGCAAGTCAGCTAACGTTTCTCAGGAGATGTCTCATTTTATGGTTGACTCAAATAAGAGGAAATGGATTGTTGGCAATGCAATTTCGTATCCCTTATCGTTTGCTTACATGGAAAAGCCTGGGTATATATTCTTATTGTTTTATAAAATGATTGGAAGTGGATCTCAGCCAAGCACAGATACCTATGCTATTTACTAGTGTTCTTTTGCAAGCTGGATTTTTCTGACGATGGATTCAAATCATCCATTATATTTTGTACTGTGAACAATTACCCATTGCAATCTTTATAGCTGTTAGGGGTTGTAACAGATGCTGGCATTGAAATTTTATACTACAGTGGCTTTAAAAAGGCACCCAACTGATGGATATGCTCACTATAGAATCAGACTGGGAAACTTTTGTAGTGACAATAGCAGCTGCGAAGATCGAAGAAGAAAACATTGATGTCTTATCTTCTTTGGATTCCGAATGGAGGCACGGATCAGTTGCTCCAAGTGTACTCCTATCAATATTAGAGAGGTTGAATTGGCTAAGAAAGATGTCTTCAAAAGCATTCGAAGAAAAGTGCCAAAAGAAGCCGAGGCAGATACTTCTTTAACATCAAGAAGAAAAGGATGATGCCATTAAGCTTGAAGTCAGAGACGTCAAATCTTCAAATATTATTCTCTCCCATGGCGTTGAACCACAAGTACGTATATAAATAATATTACTTTGATTCAACTCTTTGAAGAGATATTATGTTTGTAATTTTTATAAACTGCAAGTATACTTAGTATAACACAGTTAAATCCGTGTTTCCATTCGGAATTCAGTAAAACTGAGGTTGGAGACGGTTAAATCCGGGTGGATCCACGTTATGTTTGGGACCCGGATAAAATTGAAACGGAAGAACAGATAAAACGTGTTTCCACGATCAGTTGGGAACCCGGTAAAATTGAAAATACAGTTAAATCTGCGCTCCTCAACGCGGGCCTTGAAGACGGACCCGATTAAACTGAATCTAGTTTAAATCAGGGATCCGTATTAATTTTTGTGCCAAAAAGAAAAAAGACGGACTCGATTAAACTGAATCTGGTTCAAATCAGGGATCTGTCTTAAATTTTACGGCAAAGGAGAAAATACGGACCCCGGTTAAACCAAATCTGGTTACAACCTCGGCATCGTGTACATTTCTGAAGGTGGACCCGATTAAACTGAATCTAGTTTAAATCAGGGCTCCGTATAACGACGACTACAACCGTCAAATCTTTAAACATGTAGGAATCCAAGGTACATAAACCCGTTTCCGAAAATTATGTCGAAGGAAAACATGTAGGAATCTGAGGTACATAAACCCGTTTCCGAAAATCATGTCGAAGGAAAACATGTAGGAATCGGAGGTACATAAACCCGTTTCCGAAAATCATGTCGAAGGAAAACATGTAGGAATCTGAGGTACATAAACCTGTTTCCGAAAATCACGTTGAAGGAAAACATGTATGAATCCTGAGTAAACAAACTCGTTTTCGAAAATCATGTCCAATCTAAACATGTAGGAATCTGAGGTACATAAACCCGTTTCCGAAAATCATGTCCAGTTAAACATGTATGAATTCAGGGTAATGAAATCCGTCTTCGAAAAACATGTTCAATTTAAACATGCGTGAATCCGAGGTGCACAAACCCGCTTTCATGAATCATGTCAAGTCTATTTTATACAATTAAATCCGCACTCCTTAATTGGATCCCGGATAAATTGTGGAGTCCGTTCCTACGCCAGATCTAATGGTTAAAACGTGCACCCTTTGGGACACGGTAAAACCGAGATAAGTTTTGTTTAAAGTTTTGCAGGAAACAAAGACAGAAGGCGGACCCGGTTATAACTAATCTGGTTAAAATCAGGGATCCGCATTGAGGCGGCAAATCTATTTTGGATTTCCGTTATTGGAATCATTTTGGCAACAACAATGCCGCTAAGTCTATTTGATTGAATTTGGGTAAACAAACCAGAAATCATAGACCCGAAAATCTCGAAGTTAAAGTATTTAAACCGGAATCTCGGTGTTAGAATAAATAACATCCGGAATCTCGGTGTTAGAGTAAACAACATCCGGAATCTCGAGGTCAAAGTATGTTAACCCGGAATCTCGGAGTTCAAGTATTTAAACCGGAATCTCGGTGTTAGAATAAATAACATCCGGAATCTCGGTGTTAGAATAAACAACATCCAGAATCTCGAGGTCAAAGTATGTTAACCCGGAATCTCGGAGTTAAAGTATTTAAACCGGAATCTCGGTGTTAGAATAAATAACATCCGGAATCTCGGTGTTAGAATAAATAACATCCGGAATCTCGGTGTTAAAGTAAATAATCCGGAATCTCGGAGTTCAAGTATCTAAACCGGAATCTCGGTGTTAGAATAAACAACATCCGGAATCTCGGTGTTAAAGTTTATAAACCCGAAATATCGGCTCAAAGTATATAAACCCGGAATCTCGGGTCGGCACGCACGGAATCCCAACAGTCGCGAACACCTCGTCCAGATTTAGAAAGCAACACATCCTGGCAGCTCAAAGGCCTGAACTACCAGGCTGGGGGGCAACAGAGGGGACAACGATTTGTTAAGTGGAAAAGCGTGTTATCAATAACCGCCATTGATGCAAACCAGAAAGTTTAATACAAGCTTGGACAAGTATTCGAAATGAGCACGTTGAACGGTTTGCACAAACAGTAAGTATTTTCCATTTATTGTGATTTGCTTACATGTTATCAAATGCAGGAATATAAACCGCATAATTAGCTCGGAGAAATTGCTATGAAAGCAAATTTGGATTCGGGGATCTCGGAAAGGTCAAGTTAATCTCGGCAGCTCGTAGACTCGAACTACCAAGCTTGGGGCAACTGTTATGGAATAAAATACTAGGCCCATCCAAGGTGTGGCCCATCAGGAGACATCTAATACATTTGGGCTTGGAGGCACCAAAGGCCCAGCCTAGGGTTAGGGTTTATGTTCTATGACAGAACACACACACACACACACACACACATATATATATATATATATATATATATATATAGGGTTTATCGTTTGTCATGTCACTTGACATAAGATTATGTCAAGTGAGCCCAAAACTACGTCGTTTTGGGAGTTAAGAAAATTAATGAAGGGTGTTTTTGTATTTTTGTTTTTGTATTTATTATATGAGTTTTACTAAAAGATCCTTCATTAATTCCCCTGACCCAAAACTACGTCGTTTTGAGAGTTCATTAATTCCTCTAATCCCAAAACGACGTAAATTTGGAGTGTCTTGACATAAACTTATGTCAAGTAACATGACAAACGATAACCCCATATATATATATATATATATATATATATTGAATTCGCTTTAAAGTAAGTAGATAAAATCAATATCCTCATAAATTTGAATTCGATTTAAAAATGAACATGAGCAAGGTTTATGACAAAGTTGAGTGGGACTTCCTATGCAATGTGTTGCTTAAATGTGCTGCTCAATCAGCAAACTTGGAGAAAGATAGTATTGTCTTCTCAAATAATACCCCGCAAGAGCTAAGGTGAAATATCTGTGACACTCTTGGTATTCCCAGTGTTTGGGGCAAAACTAAACATTAGGCACTTGCATACATCCGGGAGAAAGTAAGCAAGAAGGTACTAGGCTGGACCAGCAAGCACCTATCCTTTATAGGGCGAGAAGTCATGATAAAGGCTATCGTAAATGCCATTCCTATTTTTCCTATGACATGTTTCAATTTCCCAGCCAAAACCTGTAAAGAACTCAACAGATTGGTGGCTAGCTTCTGGTGGGGAGGCCACAACAAGACACATTGGGTAGCATGGCTGAAATTAACTAAGTCAAAAGCTGAAGGGGGTATGGGCTTCAGGGACTTCACTAAGTTCAATGAGGCTCTACTTGCAAAGATGGCCTGGCGATTTTTCCAAAATCGCCATGATTTGTGGGCACAGGTTCTAAAAGGCCTCTACTTCCCTAATTGCTCCTTCCTTGATGTAGTAAAAGGCCATCGAGCCTCTTGGAGTTGGTCTAGCATCCTAGAGGGTAGAGACTACATCAAAAAAGATCTATGTTGGCAGATTGGCAACGGTCGCTCGACACGAGTATGGCAAGACAACTGGATCCCCTTACTAGCTCCTTGAAGTTTGCAGACTGAGAATGAGGTCCTAAAAAAAATCTAATCAGACAGTAGCAACACTAATCTCACCTGAAAGCAGAACTTGGGATATTAATCCAATCAGACATCTCATTGATGGCAATACTACTGTCGCTATTACTACCATCCCACTCCTAAGGGTGCCTTCTAATGATTGATTAATGTGGACTTTGGCAAAAAATGGGGAGTACTCAGTTAAACTTGGGTATCCTCTCACAAATCCAGGCCCCCTTTTGCTTGCCCAGAAAGCAGGCCCTTTGGTTGTTCTAACCAACATTGTATGGAAGCACATTTGGAAAATTAAGGTGACCCCAAGAGTTAATAACTTCATCTGGAGAGTTTTGACAAATGCCATAGTTGAAAGTGGGGCTGAATCACCAAGAGGGGGTGAATTAGGGATTCTAAATTGTTTTTCGAAGTGCTCTATTTTTGGATAATGAAAACAGGGATAAATAGAGGATAAGGAAGAGAAGCAAGACACAAAGGATTTATATTGGTTCGGTCCAATCTCTTGACCTACGTCAAGTCCCCAAACTCTCTGGGATTTTTCACTATCACAATTGATTACACACTCTGTAACTCAAGAGTAATTCTCTCACTAGAACTTACTCCCCCTTACAAGTTGCAATCAATATCCCAATCTCCAAGTCCCCTAACTTGAGATCCTTACAATGAATGATTTACAATAAATGAACTCTCTCTAAGAGTGGATAAGAATAAACACTGAAGTACAATGTATCGGAAAATACTTCTCACAAGAAAACTCAAAGAGTAGTTGGAAACTTGAATGATTTTCGTTTTCTATAGATTGGTTGTTGAGAAGAATTGAATGCAACTCTATTTATACAAGGAGTGGATTAAATGACCGTTGTAATCTTCAATATGACCGTTGCCAACATTAAGAATGAATAAACTGAAGGTTTGGTCTTCTTCTCTCTCTACTCTTTGGTAAATCCAGTTGCACAGAAGTTTAAGCTTGACTTCTTGACTTTAATCCATTGGAAGAGCAGCTACTGGATGTGGAAAGGAAACATTAATCCCTTTGCAACGTGTGGAGAATGATTGTCCAAAAGAATGCAAGTTTTCTGGAGTTTGCATTTAATGTGCTGACATCACTTTTTTCTTTTGTCTAAATCTTTATTTAATATCCTCTAATCCATCTGAAACTCATCAACAAACTCATTAAACATAGCTAGGGATAGTAATGTGTGATGATAAGAAGTATTAAGATCAAACGGGAATATTTCACAAATTCGAGTAACTTGATTTTCAAAATCAGCGACACAAACTCGAGTTTGTTTATCCAAACTGGATTTTGTCACTGTGCTCAAAGGGGAAACTCGAGTTTTCTTCTTCCAGCGAAGAAAGTCGTTATTTGAGTTTAAAAGCATACTTTGAGCATTGGGGCAAAACTCGAGTTGATTAATGACAAACTCGAGTTTTGGACTTTTATAGTGAAAACATGTTTAAGTCCAAAAGCTGAAAACTAGAGTTTCAAAAAGTAAACTGGAGTTTTCAAATCACTGAAATAAAGCAAAGTTCTTTGCTTGACGCAAACTCGAGTTTGCTATACAAAACTCGAGTTTTCTCTTAAGTATTAAAACATTTGAAAATTCAAGTCAAGTGAAAATTGGAGTTTTCAAAAACCAATTGGAGTTTTCTCAAAGTGAATAAAACATGAAAACTCTCTGTCTAGTGGAAACTCGAGTTTCCAAATCCAAACTCGAGTTTCCTCATAAGAGAAAAATTTGATAAATATTCTGTCAAATGAAAACTGGAGTTTTAAAACAGAAACTGGAGTTTTCATAAACTCAGAAATGAACATAGCTCTCTGTGACTTACAAACTCGAGTTTCTAAAAGCAAAATCGAGTTTCCAATTAATTTTGAAAACTCAGAGAACTCTATGTGTTGGCGAAACTCGAGTTTCCAAATGGAAACTGGAGTTTAGCTTAGTTCAAAAGCACTAATGGTTCTCTGTATGACCAAAACTCGAGTTTGACAATTGCAAACTGGAGTTTTGTTCTCTTTAGAAAATATTGAGGAGTCTCTGTAAGGCACAAACTCGAGTTTCCAAAACCAAACTCGAGTTTGCCTATGCAAACTGGAGTTTTCTTAACTTGCGAAAAATTTAGCTACTCTCTGTCAAGCCAAAACTCGAGTTTGCAAAATCACAACTTGAGTTTTGCCTTAGACAGTAAGTTTTCAACTTACCAAAGACAAAACTTCATCTTGAGTTTACAATTGTTAGTTATCATCAAAACCCATAGAGAACTAACAATAGCAACTAATGAAGCTGTTGTTAAATGGAAAAGGGCCCTTACGCCTATATGCCCTATCTGTAGAAGTGAGAGCAAGTCTACGGAGTACCTATTTTTTCATTGCCCTTGGGTCCGATACATCTGGTTTGGCTACCGTCTATCGCTCAAAATTGATCTGGGTCAAGTCCATAATTTTAAAAACTGGTGGATCGATATCCTAGCGTCTAACAGCCCCTTCTTGGACTCTGATGTTGAATATATATGTTGGCTGCTTTGGTTCATTTGGAAAGAGTGAAATGAAGCATTATTCAATACAGCTACCCCTGAGCCACTAGCAATCATTGCGCGAACATACAAGTCAGTGGTTGATTTCTACAAAGCGAACTCCCCACCAATAGAGGACGCTTCAATTGATAAGGCATTAAAAAAGGTAGGTATATGGGAATCTCCGCCTGAGGATATGCTCAAAATTAATGTAAATGGATCTTATCATACTCCTCAAAGCTAGCTGCTATCAGAATTATCTGCCGAGACCAATGGGGGGACATGAAATGGGTCTTTGTTGACAAAGTAAAATCCATCTCAGCTTTCATGATGAAAGCCTTGGTGATGAAAAGAGCACTAATGATAGCCCAAGACCTGGGGAATAAGAACCTTATCTTCGAGTCCGACTGCCAATTACTTGTGCATTGTATGGAAAAAGATAAACCAGACCTCAGTGAATGGCAACCTCGAGGAATTCTTGAAGATATCCTATTGTTATTCAAATCATAACCCAGTTTCATGGTCTGTTTCACTCCTTGAGAGGGGAACAAAGCAGATGGCTCCCTCACTGCATCTACTGTTAAGGGGGTGTGCCCTATTGGGTGGGTAGATATACCCTTACCCCCTTTGCTCTCAGTGCTGGATGATGACTCGAAGACCATTAGGAATGCTTTACATCAAGTACCCTCAAGACCTCGACCTGAGGATCCTGGTTGATTGAAGTGTTTGTCTTTTTATGAACGGGAAAGCAACATAAACATAGATTAAACTCTAATATGAATTATTATCATCATATTAGAGTTTAGTCTCTTCATGCTTTGTTTGTTGTCTTTGTCGGAGTTGTTGTTTAATGCATTTGTATTGTCTTTTGGTTTTTCCCTTGAGGCCACCTTTCAGTTGTACTCATCTCTTATCAGTAATGGACATCCTAGAATTGTTCAAAAACAAAATATCCTCTAAAATAATACAAATTAAATAAGGATATACATATAGACAAAAAGTGCAGGCAACGCCCTAAATTTTTTTTTAGGTCTATCATGCACCTAAAATATTTAAAGGTGGAATTCCATGCCTCAAATATTAACAGTTGAGCAATTACACCCTTAACAAAATTGTTTAACTCTATGATTTCTAATGACAGCTGTTCGTTTATCACCATCATCATTATCATCAAATGACATGTAATGTTTGAAACTGCAGAGGAGGCGATTGATGGTGGATACTGTTCATCTTCTCCTTCGTCTGCTGAACCAGAGGCATCGAGTAAAGCTCCCATCTTTGTCCACACATGCAATGAAGGATACATCGAATGATTTATAGAAAATAAAATGCAGCATAAATTTTATGCAACCAATTTCACAGTTATAGTCTTTGGAGGATCCATGGAGGAAGTACATACCTCGTCTCTTTACAAATTAATTCTCTTTTTTCCCCTATTTTTCTACTTAATTTGATATTTTCTATTTGACTCCCTAATAATTGTGATTGTAATGCTGGTGGCTTGGCTTAGGATAAAGTATCCCCACACAAATCCTACAATATTTGGATTTGGTTTCACCATTCCCCTTCTACAATATCGTCACTCAAGACTTGAGTATTGTTATGGTATAGAACACAGATGTCTAGCTAGGTAGGCTGGTGCTTTGATATTGGATCAATGGGCTCTTCCTGAATACATATGAGGTAAGCACACAGGAGAGCGTTGGATCATTGTACACAACAAGGCTCTCGCCAAAGGGGGTGGGGTATGTGCACAGTGTGACGAAATGTAACTAGTTCAGGGATTAGGACGTGTGTACCTTAGGTTTTAACCTCTGTATTTATAGAGTTTACCTTAGGCTTGATATTCTAGGTCTCACGTGATCTTTGGCCCGAGCATCCTAACTGCTATATCATATCTGAATGTACTCCTCGATTATGGCTGAGTTAGGATCCTCCTTTATACTAGATAGATTCGGCATTATCTCTGCTATTGGGCCTTATACAGGTCCGTAACAGTTGCCCCTAGCCTGGTAGCTCAAGCTTTTGAGCTGTCGGGATGTGTTTTGCCCCCGAACAAGTGATCCAAGATAGGCTGATGTGCCCTTGGCTCTCTTGCGACTGTATCGTAACACGCCGGATTAGGTTTTTACGACCTTGGCTTCGGCAGCCACTCAATCCGGGGTTCGAGGTGATGTCGAGAGGCTCAAGGTTCTGAGGTAGTATCAAGAGGTTTAAGGATATGGGGTACTCGACATGGGCCCTGTGTGACTTCAAGGTAATAACCCTTCTGCATTCGCCATCATTGCCTTCTGACACCTGGCTTCCCTGGATTGGCGACGAGTTATAACCGCCACGCCTAGCCGCCTCCGATTTTCGTGTGCATTTAATGTACCCCTCGCATGCCGTACGTCACCCTTGTCTTTGGGGTGAATGGTCTCCTTTGCCCCTGTCGTTTGAGTATCATTTTGTATTTCCCTCCATTCTTTTCACTCCATTCATTCTTGGCATTCTTTACTCCGCTTTTGAAAACCTTTGGCTTTCTCGCACTAGAAATCTCTCCTAAACTCTCAGATTCTAGCACTTCAAACTTCCCCGAATTTTCATTATTCAGGTATGTCCTACACTTCCCTACGTTCATCTGCTTTTGCTTTGAGGTTCGTTATTTTTTTGATTTTTACTTCTTGCTTCTTCCTTCCCCTGCCATGAGTGGGCTTGTCTTTGGGTTTTCTGGGTGAGTTTTGGTTAGCGTTTCTGGGCAACTTCTGAGTTAATGTTCTGGTTATCTTCTAATAACCGTATGTCCTCATTTGTGGGGGTGTTCGTCGTCTAACTTTTGCTCATTTTGGTTTTCCCCACCCTCCTTATCAGGCATTTTATATCTCTCTAGGTTTCAACTTTCGGTATTGATGGGTAAGGTTAACCATATGCCCTCTTCGAGTCAGCATTTAACTCTAGAAGAGGAAGAAGCACTGCGCGCGCATTATCTTCAAACTAGTTTTTGGCTGTTTGGCTCTCCTCTTTTTGAGGAGTAAAAACTAGCCACCTTGCTCCGCGGTGGGTTTAGTGGAAGGAATGTTGAAGGGTCCCAATCTGCCATTCCTAGGTCTCCTCAGCCTGGTTCTGCCGGCATTAGGCCTCGTCCCAGGAGTCAGGGTGAGATCGAGGTTATCTCGGCACAACCTATCAACTTTTATGAGGCTCCCCCTCTTGCAAGGCCGGAATCCCTTCTTGATGGATACCTCGGCCTCTACTGGGACTATATTGCCTTAAGTTCCCGTTACATTGCTAGTGGCAACGATTCCCTAGCCAACAACACCCTAGGTTCCTGTCGTCATAGGTAGTCCTCTGACCCTAGCCCGGCTATTGGGTGTCGGCGTTCTCTAGGTCCACCCACTCTTCCTTCTTCACGCAGTAGCATGCATCTGTCAGGTATACCCCTCAATGCTAATTCTAGCTTTTTGTTTTTTGTTATAGGTAAATAGAGTCGTCGTCCTCACCCCATAACTCCCACTCCGATGCCAGGGAGTCTGTCTCCTCCAGTCCTCCCAAGGCTTTACTTAAGAGATATCCCTAGGTGACATATGAAGTCCTAAACACACTCCTTAATAACTGCTGTCGATATAGACCATTTGGGTCTGACGGATTTAGACGGATGCTTCCCAAGTCCTCCCAATGACGATGAACTGATTTGCTCTACCTGGGAAGTTGGACGCACCAACTTCTTCTTTTTCTATAGGGACTACATGTCCCGGCTCGGTATTCGCTTCCCATTTACCGAGTTCCAAATTTCAGCTTTGAACCACCTCCATCTGGCCCCCTCTCAACTTCACCCAAATGTATGGGCTTACTTAGTTGCCTTTGAGCACTTGTGTGGCTCCTTCAACGTACCCATACCCTTTACTGCTGCCCTATTCTTTTATTTCTTTTGTCCCTTTACTCCTCGCTCCGGTAAGGAATAAGACAAGTTGAAAGGGTTGACTTCCCTCCGGGGTGATCCCAAGAGAAAATTTTTTACCGCCTACTCCTAATCTTTCAAACACTTTAAGAATAGCTTTTTCAAGGTGGTCGCCACAACTGGGGAGCAGCCCTGGTTTCTAAAAGGGGCTCAGTGTAAGGACATGGAATGAAGGTTCCCTTTGTATTGGACTAATGACCACCACAAGCTAACCTCCACTTCTTATCAAGTTGCACTCGATGATCTCCCAGCCGAATATGAAAGCAGGTTGAAATTCAAAAAGGGCTCAGAAGAAATCAACAGCAACAAGAGTAAAGGTATTGCCCTTAATGCTGAAAATGAGAAAGAAGTTAAAGATGATTTGGATAATGATGATGATGAAGAATTGGGAATGATTGTCAGAAGGTTCAGAAGATTTTATAAAAGGGACCAAGGTTTCAGAAACAAATTCCAGAAATGAGGAAGCTCAAACACCAGACACGAATACAAAGATAAAGACCAAATCATCTGTTATGAGTGCGAAAAACCAGGACACTATAAGTCTGAATGTTCGCAATTAAAAGGAAATGAGAAAGAGAAAAATAATAAATTCAACCATCTCAAAAAGAAGGCGCATGTGTCTTCCATCTGGGGAGATGGTTCTTCAGATGAAGAAAGTGAGGATGAAGAAGACACGGCTAACGTTTTCCTGGTTGCAGAAGAAGAAAAACCTGACGATGATGATGAGGTAAATGATTCACAACCTTCTTATAATGAGTTGTTCGATGAATTTAATGTTATACAATCTGAATACGAAATACTTGCTGAAAAATATTTAGATTTGAAAAGGAAAAATATTACTCTTGAACAGCAAGTCAAAAATCTTTCATGCACAAATATTGTATGTGAAGATTGTCTGGATTTAGAGAAAAGAAATTTACATTGAACAAAAACACTTGAGAAGTTCACTAAAGGAAGTGAAATGCTCAGTGTAATTTTAAAAGATCAAAGATTTACAAACGATCATTCAGGTATAGGATATAATCCTAGTTTTGATAAAAGAAAGGGAAAGAAGAAAACAGGTGAAAAATCCTATTTAAAGTATTTTCAGAAAAATGTTCACACATCTAATCCATTTGCACATTGTAATTACTGTAATCATAAGGGTCATAGTACTTCGTTTTGCTTTCATAAAAAGGATAGAAGAGATAGGTCTGTAGGAGATTATCAGTGGGTACCTAAAGGAACTCATGTTTCTCAGGCCCGAACTAACCACTAAGGACCCAAGAAAAGGTGGGTACCTAAAACCTAATTCTCCTTGATCTGCAGGTATGTCTGAGAGCATCAAGATCCAATAAATGGTATATTGATAGTGGATGCTCGAGACACATGACGGGAGATCAAGCTAAGTTTGTAGCAATGAGATCAAAAGATGGTGGTAGAGTCACCTTTGGAGGGAATCAATCTGGAAAAAATCACTGGAGTCGGAGAAATTGGGACAAAGGATGGACCACATATCAAAGATGTCTATCTGGTAGAAGGTCTCTGTCACAACCTCCTAAGTGTTAGCCAAAGTGCGGATAAAAACAATTGGATCCTCTTTGACTCAGAAGAATGCCTTATTGTCAATAAGAATGATCTCCCAATAGATAAAGGTAAACTAAAGACATTATTCAAAGCTCATAGAGAAGGTAACTGTTATACATTAGAATTGCCTAAAGTTAATTTCGAAAAATGTTTCGTTAGCAACTTGGATGAAAGTTGGTTGTGGCATAAGCGGCTGGCTCATGTAAACATGCTACAATTAGACAAGTTGCTAAGAAAAGATTTAGTAATTGGCTTTCCCATTTTAAAAGTGATATGATCTGTGATGCTTGTCAAAAGGGCAAACAAACCAAATCGTCTTTTAAGAACAAGTCTGAAATATCAACAAATCGTCCTCTTCAATTACTTCACATGGACTTAGTTGAACCCGCTAGAGTAAGAAGTCTTGGGGGTAACCTATATACTCTAGTTATTGTAGATGATTTTTCTTGTTTTACATGGACTTTGTTTATGTCATCAAAAGATGAAACATTTGATCTGTTTACTGTTTTTGCCAATAAGGTGCAAAACGAGAAAGGTATTTATATTTCAGCCATTCGAATCAATCATGGAGGGGAGTTTGAAAATCAAGCTTTTGCTGAATTTTGTGATGCTCATGGTATTGATCACAACTTCTCAGCTCCAAGAACACCACAACAAAACGGTGTAGTTGAGAGGAAGAATCGTGTGCTCATAGAGATGGCTCGTGCAATGCTTAATGAAAATCAAACATCACAAGTCTTCTGGGCAGATGCAATGAACACAGCAAGCTACATATCAAACCGCCCCTATCCACGAAAGAAATTAAATAAAACTCCGTACGGGCTTTACAAAGGAAGGAAGCCCAACTTAGCTCACCTACACATCTTCGGCTGTAAATGCTTTGTACACAACAATGGTAAGGACACTCTTGGTAAATTTGATTCAAAAGCGGACGAAGGTATTTTTCTTGGATACTCAAGTAGAAGTAAAGCTTATAGGGTATTCAATAAACGTACTCGGGTAGTTGAAGAGTCTATCCATGTTGTGTTCTGCGAGTCCAAAATTAATGAACATTTAGATGATGATGATGAACCTGTTCACAAATACCAATTATTTTCAAAAACTACTCCTGCTACTCTTGAAAATCCTGAAAACGTTTTTGAAAATAATGATCAGAATTTTGTAGAGAGCCCTGATCAATCCCAACCTAAGGCTTGGAAGTTTATTAGAAATCATCCTCTGGACCAAGTCATAGGTAATGTAAATCAAGGAGTAAGAACTAGGAAAAACACTTTAAATGAAGTAACTTTCTTTGCATTCATATCAAACATCGAACCCTCTAAGATTGATAATGCCCTTTCAGACAATGATTGGGTAATAGCAATGCAAGAGGAACTGCATCAATTTAATAGAAATCAAGTTTGGGATTTGGTACCTAAGCCTAAAGACCATCCGGTCATTGGCACCAAATGGGTATTAAAAACAACGTGATGAATCTGCAATTATAGTCAGAAATAAGGCTAAACTTGTTGCCAAAGGCTATAATCAGGAAGAAAGAATTGATTACGAGGAAACATATGCTCCAGTGGCTAGATTGGAGGAAATACGTGTAGTCTTGGCTTTTCCTTGCATCAAAGAATTCAAAATTTATCAAATGGATGTTAAAAGTGAATTTTTAAATGGTTTTATACAAGAAGAGGTCTATGTAGAGCAACCTACTGGCTTTGAAAATGAACACCATCTTGATCATGTTTTTCGACTCAAGAAGGCACTATATGGTCTTAAACAAGCTCCACGAGCTTGGTATGAAAGACTCAGTAAATTTTTGTTAGAACAAGGCTTCATTAGAGGAAAAGCAGACACGACACTCTTTATTAAAAATAATAAGCTTAATGAAATCTTGGTTGTGCAAATATATGTAGATGATATTATCTTTGGTTCTACTAACGAATCTCTATGTGAAGAATTTTCAAAGAAAATGCAGAATGAATTTGAAATGTCAATGATGGGGGAGTTGAAGTACTTTCTCGGTTTGAAAATCCAACAACGGAAGGATGGAATATTTATCTCACAAACGAAGTATCTCCGGGATTTACTCAAAAAGTTTGGACTGGAGCATTGCTGTTAGTTCTCAATGTGTTTTGATGATAACTAAACAATTGTAAACAAGTATAAATATTTTTGATAAGCCAAATGTTTTAATCTTTCTTCAAAAGCATTTTATCAAAGTCAAACTCGAGCCTAGATAGGAAACCTCAAGTTTGCTACTATTTTGATCTTAAACTCGAGCCTGAGTATTTAGACTCCAGAGTAAAACCTCCAGAGTATGTGTTTAAAGAGTTTACAAAAGTGTAAACTCGAGCCTGCAGAATGCAAGCTCGAGTTTGCCTCTGGCGGGAAAGGTTCTCAAATTGAAAATATTTTATAAACTCCAGAGTTTGCTCTTTGAGTAGAGTTTGCTAGTTTACAGATGTTGCAAACTTGAGCCTAAAGAAACGAACTCGAGCCTATGCTTTTTGTGTAGAGTTTACTCTGTGGTTTGAGAAAATAAAAGAGTTTACAAAACATGTAAACTCAAGCCTGCGTTTGCAAGCTCGAGTTTACCCTTGGCAGAGAGCTCCCAAACTTTCATAACCTTTTCAAACTCGAGCCTATCTTTTTGAACTCGAGCCTAACCTTTGAAATGAGTAAAGTTACTTTACAAACTCTAGAGTTCATATTTTAAACCTCAAGTTTGTTTTACATGAATAGTGTCAAACTCGAGCCTGTTCACTAATGAACTCAAGCTTGCCCATTATGTAAAGTTTTGATTTCAGATGGCTCTCGCGACAAATGATCTACAATGTTCTGAACTCGAGCATGCTACCATGAACTCGAGTTCACCTCTGAAGAGAAATTACAAACTCCAGAGTTTGCCTTTGAACCTCCAGTTCACACTTCACAGAAGCTGAACCTGACATTCCAGAAGGCCTGAGAACTCGAGCCTAGACCTGCAAACTCGAGTTTGAGTCGGATCTACAATTGATTGATAGCATTGATTTCACGCGACAATCAGAGAATCTGTCATCAAGTTGTATTCCCTCACTTGGAAATAATTGCTACAACGATTACCTAGAATGATACGTTATTCAAATCAATTGAAGAACATTAAAAGACCTTCATTACAAATCAAATCATCCGAAAATCAGGAAACAATCATAAACCCAACGGCTATGTTCCACAGACAGCAAGAATTTCGAATAAAGAAAATTCTGAATGAAGAAGCAACGGTCATGAGAAGACTCACTGCTATATATAGAGCTGCATACAAACATACAAAGACACACAACACGAAGAAACGAAAATAAGCTCAATACTTCTCTATCATTTCAGTTTTCTTTCTGTGCAGTATCTTTTGATACTTAGAACTTCAGTACTTATCAATATTTACTCTGTGAGAGAGTTTACATACTTGTATTTCATTCATTGTAAGAATCTCAAGTCAAGGGGACTTGGAGATTGGGATTTCAGATTACAACTTGTAAGGGGAGTGGATCCTAGAGAGGATAATCCTTGAGTACAGAGTGTATATCTGAATTGAGTGATAGTAGAAAAACCCAGGGAGCCTGGGGACTGGACGTAGGTCAAGAGTTAGGACCGAACCAGGATAAATTCTCTGTGTCAAGCTCTTCTTCCCTATCTCTTTACTTTCAGCTTCATCTAGTGTGCACAGGTGATTGAAAAGAATTTTAAAATCCCCAATTCACCCCCTCTTGGTGATTTCCTTTCACTTTCAATTGCAACGGTGCTGACACACCAATGAGCTCAACTGCTTCTCTAGATGCCGATGAAGAGAAAGGAAAAGACTTCAACATAACCAAATACCGAGGGATAATAGGATCACTACTCTATTTAACATCAAGTAGACCAGATATCCAATTCAGTGTGGGAATGTGTGCGAGATTCCAAGCTGCACCAAAGGAATCTCATGCCGAGCATGTGAAAAGGATTTTTCGCTATCTCTCAGATACAAAAGAGCTTGGTCTCTGGTTTCCAAAAGGTCAACAAGAGTTTCTGGTGGCCTATTCAGACTCTGATCACGCCGGTTATAAGATTGATAGGAAGAGTACTAGTGGACAGTGTGAATTCCTCGAAGGTTCATTAGTATCGTGGTTTAGCAAGAAACAAACCACCGTGGTTGTATCTTCAATAGAAGCTGAATATGTTGCTGTCTCTAGCTATTGTACACAAGTCTTGTGGCTAAGACAACAATTATCTGACTTAGGAGTTCATCTGAAAGAAATTCCAATCCTTTGCGACAACTTTAGCACAATCAATCTCGCAAAAAATCCAGTTCAACACATAAGAACAAAGCACATTGATGTGAGACATCACTTCATCAGAGATCATGAGCAAAAGAAAGATATTAAAGTGATGTTCATCCCCACACACTTGCAACTTGCTGACATTTTCACGAAGCCCTTAGCCAAAGAACAGTTCAACTTTATTCGGAGAGAATTGGGAATGATAAATCCCAATGAATTGCAAGTAAATTGTGTTTGAATTGTGTTTTGATGATTTAATGGAACTAACTTTACCATCGGAGTGTTTAGATATGTTTTTACAGGTGCTCTGTTCAAACGTACAAAAAAAGAGGTTAACAGAGAGCTTACATTCTCGAGAATCATGCATTCATTCTCGAGAATCAAGGTATGATAGTCTATCATCGCTTCTAATCATTCTCAAGAATCTTAGATCATTCTCGAGAAATATCGGTTTTTCAGAACTCTCTGTGTATCACTATTCATTTTTGCATCTTCATTCTCGAGAATTAGTTTTGCGTTCTCGAGAATTGCATTCAACAAATTCTGACAAATTGTTTTAAATGGTACATTCTCGGGAATTAATTCCCTATTCTCGAGAATGATTCACATTTCATCTAGGTGCAAATTGTGATTCATTCTCGAGAATCAATTTAACACTCTCGAGAATTCCTTCAAACGAATTTCCTTGAACTTGATCTTAGCGTTCAATTCTCGAGAATCTATTTTCATTTTTGAGAATAGCTTCAATAGTTCTCTTCAAACAAAGTTTTACAAAAGGGCTCTCGAGAATTACGATGGCATGCTCGAGCATTCAGGTTATTCTCGAGAATCTTGAGGTCATTCTCGAGAATCAAGCGATCCAAATTTATTTTCAAAGATTATGGGATAACCAATTCTCGAGAATGGTCGTCAGACGTTTTGGGCTCTACAAAGCGTCATTTTATTCACTGGGATATGTCGTTTCATTCATTAGGATGTGTCGTTTTGATCAATTTAAACTGAATCCTTAAATCCCTAAATCCCCAAATCGCTGCTCCTGCGCTTTGCCTCTCGAGAACCCTTTTGCCTCTCCTTCTCCTTGCTTTTTGTCTTCATCTTCAATCAATTCTACAATTTTCCTTCTTCCATGGAGAAATCATCGTCCAAATCTCCTTCACAACCCCCACCGAAGAAGCCCCGCACACGATATTGTCCAAAAGTTCAATCTTCTGAAAAACCCACTTCAAAAAATACCCCATCGAAGACGGTTTCATTCTCCCTAGATACTCAATCCACTCCATCTCAGCCTATTACCCGTGCCTCGACTCACTCTCTGCCATTGTCAAAAGAAGTTAGTCGATCAACAAAGGAAACGAGCAAATCGGTCAAAAAGGCGAGCAAATCCTCTAAGGCCGAAAGTTATTCATCTCAGTCTAGCTCCACTGACATTAGAACCTTGTACGAAGATGAAGCTCCCCATTTTCATGAACTTCGATCCAAGGAAAGGGAAGACAGAGTTCAACGACCACCACACAGGCATCCTGATCACCCACAAACAGAGGCCCCTCTCTCTTTTGCCTACAAGATGACTGGGCAGAAGAGTGCCTTGCATTGCCCTCCTGGATTCTGTAAAACACCAGTGGTATTACCTTCTGATCCTCTATTTGTCTCTAATTATGGTGAGAGACCATTTTTCCCTACTATTTTCCTTAATCTAGAGAACTTTAGAAGATCTTACAATTTAGATTTATCTCCTTGGTTAGCTCCTTACATGCCTCTACTTCAAATCCAAACCCCATATTCCCCACATATTGTTAAAATGTTTTATTTCAATATGATTGAGGAAAAGAGAGCTAGTGGAGAAATTATCTTATATACTACGGTTAGGGGGAAACAAATCCAATTTGATGCTGAGACTATCAACTCCTACTTAGGAATCACCAATCCTCCTGTTGATCCACCTTCTCTATCTGAGCAAGATTGCTTTAGCATCCTTTTGCCTTCTGAGGTGCATGATGGGAAGCCCCTCAAATTTAAGCCCTCACAGATGTCTGACACCCATAGAGTCCTATGGTACCTTTACAATAGGAATATAGTTAACAAGGGACAAAGCTTTACTCACTTTGTTACCAAGGACTACCAGTTGTTAGCTTCCATCATTGCTAGAGAGCCACGCAATTTGGGGAAGTTAATCATTTCAGAGATATCTCAATTCTTAGCTACCTCCAGCACTTCCAAAAGAAATACTATCCCTTATCCTAACTTGGCCTCTCAGATTCTAGGCTTCAACAACATCTGGTATCTAATGAGGGGTGACAAAGTAGTTTTTCCCAAAGAGTTCAGCAAGACTCACTTGCTCTACATGAAGATCTCCTTTACCAAGGCAACTGGACCTCTGAGACAGGAACCCCAGAAGAAAGACAAGGAGGTTGTGGATGGTCCTTCTCAACCTACCTCATCTAAAGCCCCAGAAGAGGCTCATTCATCTCAAGCTTGTACTGCCTCTGCTCATCAACCTTCCTTCACTCAGCAAGCTACTCAGAATCTAATCAAGAATGAAGTTGATCCATTGAAAGACGGATTAAAGTGTCTAAGTCAACTTCTCAAGGAATTGGTCAAGGGTATAGAGACAGAAATGCTTGCCTTCCGACTTAATCTTTCTCAAGAAATGACCAATCTCAAAGCTGATGTCGATGCTCGTCTTTCCGTCCTATTTAAGCATCAGGAGGAAATTAGGCAAGAAGTCCAGGACTTGGATCAGCAACACCTTCGGACTCAGCAACACCTTCAGGACTTGGAATAACAGAACCTTAGGACTCAGCTTTTTGTTCAGGATCTGAACAACAATTTTGAATGTCTTGTCAACAATCTCAGTCGTCCTGGTCCATCTCAGACTCCTCCTCCTACATCTGATGTGCCACCAGTTTCTACCTCTGCTCTGCCTCCTGAGCTGGCTTCAACTGCAATTGTTCCGTATGTTGCTCCTTCTGGTCCTCCTTCTTTGACTGATGACAAAGGGGGAGAAGAAGCATAGGATTTAGAGAATAGGATTCAGAGTAGCTAGTTTCTCAGAACTTTGTCTTAGTTTGCTACTTAATTTGCTAATCACTAATGTCACTGATCACCACTGATATATTTTGTACACTTGTGATCCATTTTGTTTGAGCTTCTGGTACTTTCACTGATGTTCTGATATGAAGCCTTTAATGACAGATTATGCAATCCTCACATTTTCTGATATCTGTTTTTTGCTTCTATTTCTCAAATTTTTAAATCATCAAATAAATCCATTGCTAAAATTATTGTCATCATCAAAAAGGAGGAGAATGTTAGATCCCAAGTGTTTTGATGATAACAAAAGATTTAAAAGATTTAAAGAGCTTAAAAAGGGAAAGCATAATTAAACTAAACCAGAAGCAAACTCACTCAATACATCTTCTGATTCTCGAGAATGATCTTAGCATTCTCGCGAATAGCCCTGTGTTCCTTAAAAAAAACTTCATGGCAAAATCAAATAACTCCAATTCTCGAGAACTGGGTTGAATTCTCGAGAATTTAACTAATGATCGAGTACCCACAAATGATTCTCGAGAAGGAATTGTATGCTTCAATATTATGTTTATATATAACGACATTCTCGAGAATGAGAAGTCATTTCTCGAGAATGGTTGTAATGCTCGGGCACAGGAAAGTTGTTCTCGAGAATGTTAAGAAAAGACAAAGATTCTATATTTTCTTTATAGGACTCTCGAGAATATGAAGATGATTCTCGGGAATAGAAGTAATTCTCGAGAATGGGTCTAATGGACAATCAATTATCTCCTCAACTATGATTCTCGAGTATATTAACATAACTCTCGAGAATAGTATCAATTCTCAAGAATGAACTCTTAATTCTCGAGAATGTCAAGTGAAGAAAAATATTGATAAAATGCTTTCACATTTCATGATTCTCGAGAATACCTAAGTAATTCTCGAGAACGAAATCAATTCTCAAGAATGCCCTGCTTCTACGAAAAATAAATCAACGCCTGATTCACGAGAATATCCTCATTAAATCTTCACGATATAAGCTCTTGTTTATAGGCTTCTCAAGAATAAGATAATCAATTCTCGAGAACCTCTTCAGGTTTGTATTTCTAATCTTCGGTTTCTATCTTGATTCTCGAGAATACTTAGAACAATTCTCGAGAATACTTTTATGGAAAAATTTACGATGAACAAATACTGCTTGAATCACTTCTGAAAATGATGGGTTATGTTTCAATGTTTATTAATCATCTCTAAACTCACTTATACCATATCTAATCACTCTTTGGTTGAGTTTCAAAGTGATTAACCAGGTGATATTTGAATTCACGCGAAAGGCAATCCAACGTGGCAATGCATTAAATGAAAGTCAGAGAAACAGAGCAACATTTGGAATAAGCATTTACAGCAGACGAAAAACATTCTTCGAGGTTCACTTATTCCAGCTTACTTCTGATTTTCTCTCTGCACAATACCATCACCGCCGAAGAGCATTTACTGAAGCAACGTACAAATATACCTCGTCACTCTGCTTCTGTGTCTAACAGAAAAATAGAGAGTCACAACGGCTCTTTGTTTAAGTCTCTCAACAGTATAAATGGCGTTCAATATAAAAGGGCATCACATTCAATTTTGCCAACCACCGAAACATCTTGAGCATTCAATTCGAGTCTATTGTATTTATTGTTTCAACTGTCTCACTAATATCTTCGGATATTTTCTAGCACTTCAGTGATCATCAAATATCTACTCAGTGAGGAGTCTTTGTTTCTTAAACACTTATTACGATTTCAGTTTGTGTAACTTAAGGTTGTGGAACCTTAAGGGTGGGTGTACGTTTACAACCAGTAAGGGGGGGTGAGTCCAGGAGAGAAAGGATCATCCTTGAGTTGTAATCGTGTTTGATAAAATTAGTAAAATCCCAAGGAGTTCTTGGGGACTGGACGTAGGTCGAAGTATTAGACCGAACCAATATAAATTGCCTAGTGTTCATTTATTCTTCTTTCTTAGTTCTAATTCTATTATCGAGCGTATCTTCGAAAAAGAATTTGAGATCACCTATTCACCCCTCTCTAGGTGATATTCCATCTTCAAAGGGTTGCTGCGGTACTTGGCCTCTGTGAACCCGGCTGTCGGGGCGCCGAGTAGGAAGGTAACCCAAAATAAACTAACCTGGACATGGTTTGTCCGGCATACTAGGCGTGCTGTAACGAGGTCTAGCTGTAGTAGACCCATAGCTTATCGGCATTCCACGTTCTTTTGACTAGCTTTCTTCCCAGGGTCTCCGGATGTAAGCTCCTTTTTTGAGCTTCTCCTTAACACGGTAAGGGCCTTCCCAATTTACAGCTAGCTTGCCATCCCTGGCATTTTTGTTTCCAACGTCAGCTCTCCTGAGTACTAGGTCACCCCTGTCAAAAGACTGGGGCCTCACCTTTCGATTGTACTTGGCCACAACGAGTTGTTTGGCGGCCATATCTCGGCAATGTGCTGTGATCCTGACCTCGTCCACCAAATCTAACTCTGTCGAAAGTGCCTGGTTATTCATCTCCTCTCCTTCCTTGAGGATCCTTAGCCTCCTCTATGACAGTTGGCCTATCTCGACGGGAATCATTGCCTCGCATCCGTAGGTCATCCGAAAAGAGGTCTCTTGGGTTAACGATTGAATGCTGGTCCGGTAACCCCACAGAACGCTATAAAGTTGTTCGACCCAACTGGATTCCGCATCCTCCATCCGCTTCTTCAAACCCTCGATAATCACCTTGTTTGTAGCCTCGGCTTGGCCGTTTGATTGAGGATGTTCTACGAAGGCGAAGTGGTGTTTAATGCCAAGATCCACCATCATGTCTTGGAACCTCCTGTCAGTGAATTGGGTACCGTTGTCTATCACGACCTCGGTTGGGATCCCGAACCGAGAGAAAATGTTTTGTTGTACGAACTGCTGCACTCGAGCCGAGGTTATCGTGGTTAGGGGTTCGGCCTCGATCCATTTTGTAAAATAGTTTACCCCCACCACTAGCCATCGCAACTGTCCGGGGTCGTCTTGAATGGCCCTAGGAGATCCATCCCCCACTTGTAAAACGGCCAAGGGGCCAAGATGCACTCCAAGTCTGACGGAGGGGACCAGATGATTTTTGCATGCTTCTGACAGTTTTCACACTTTTTGACGAACTCCTTCGAATCCGCCTCCATGGTCGGCCAATAATAGCCAGCCCGTAGTGCTTTTCCTGCCAATGCTTTCACTCCCATATGCTGCCCATTAATTCCTCCGTGTATCTCAGCTAGAACGTACTTGCTTTCGCTTGAGCTCAAACACCTTAACATTGGGGAATGTAGGCCTTTTTGGTATAGGTGATCTTCTACCATCATGTAAACAGCCGACTCCCGAATCAACTTCTTCACCTCGGTGATCTCGAAGGGGAGGATTCCTCGCTCCAGGTAATCTTCAATTGGCTTCCTCCAGTCAGTGGATGCGGATATGGTCTTGATACAGCTTGGTTCTTCTAACTTTTGCTGGACCACAGTTCTATGGTTCGCCAGGCCCTTTGTACTCGCAAGCTTTGATAGGATGTCGGCTTGGACGTTTTCTCCTCTGGGAATGTGCGTGACCATTACTTCTTCATAGCTCGAAAGCACGTCCTTTGCTTTATTTAGGTATTTTGCCATCAGGGGGCCCTTAGCTTGGTAAGTTCCATTGACCTGGGCAACCATGAGCTACAAGTCAGTAAAAATCATAACTCTCTGGGCTCCAAGCTCCTTTGCCTATTGGAGCCCGGCCAAAAGTGCTTCGTATTTGGCTTGGTTATTTGACATAGGGAAGTTTAGTTGAAGAGAGTGCTCAATTGTGACCCCCTCCGGGCTTTCGATGATTATTCCGGCCCCACTTCCCTTGGAATTCGACGAGCCATCGACATACACTTTCCAGAAATCAAGGTCATTCTTTCCATCTCTCTTTGTCGGGGTTAGTTCTTGGATAAAGTCTGCCAACACCTATGATTTGATGGCGTGCCGGGCTTCATAGACGAAGTCGAATTCTGATAATTCTATGGCCCAGCTGATCATCCTGCCAGCCAGGTTGGGCTTGTGCAACACCTGCCGGATTGGTTGACTGGTCCGAACGACGATTTGGTGTGCTTGGAAATATGGCCGGAGTCTCCTTGCCATTATAAGTATAGCGAAAGCCACTTTTTTGAGCTTTTGATACCTGAGCTCCGAGCTCTGCAGTGCTTTATTTACAAAGTATATTGGTTCCTGACCGTTCCCCATCTCTCAGACCAAAACCACGCTTACTGCTTCTTCCCCCACCGACAGGTACAGGAACAATGTCTCACTGGGCTGGGGTTTAGATAGAACTGGCGGGGTCGCCAAGCATTGCTTGATTTTTTCGAACGCGGCGTTGCAGACCGAGTCCCAGTCTCTTTGCGCCTTCTTTTTCAACAATTTGAAAAAGGTTAGGGCATTCTCTGCCGATGTCGGCAAAAATCTCGTCAATGCGGCCAATCTTCCCGTTAGCTATTGGACCTCTTTCTTGTTCCTTGGGGCTTGCATGTCAAACACGACTTTGCACTTATCTGGGTTGGCCTCAATTCCGTGACTGGTTAACAAAAAACCAAGGAATTTCCCGGTGGGGACTCCGAATGCGCATTTGGTCGGGTTCATCCGAATTTTGTACTTCCTTAACTTATCAAAAGTTTGTTCTAGATCTCGAATGTGGTTGTCCGGGTCATATGATTTGATGATCATGTCGTTGATGTAAACCTCTACGTTTCGACCAAGCTGGTCCTCAAAGACTTTATTCATCATTCTCTGGTATGTGGCCCCGGCATTCTTTAACCCAAAAGGCATCACGTTATAGCAATAATTCCCTTTTTCAGTGATGAAGGCTATCGCCTCTTGGTCGTCGGGGTGCATAGCAATTTGGTTGTAGCCAGAGTAGGCATCCATGAAGGAGAGCAGTTGGAAACTAGATAAATTGTCGACTAGATGGTCGATGTTGGGCATCAGGTATGAATCTTTTGGGCATGCCTTATTCAGATTGGTGTAGTCCGTGCACACCCTCCATTGTCCATTTGGTTTTAAGACTATCACCACGTTGGATAGCCATGTGGTGTATTGTATTTCTCGAATGAATCCTACTTCCAGGAGTTCGTCGATATGCTTCTTGAGGGCATATGTTGCCTATCTGGTCCTATTTTTCTCTTTTTCTACGCCACTGGTGATGACCTCGCCCGTATGGCCAATTTATGGCAGCAAAAATCTGGGTCAATCCCAAGTATTTTTTATGGGTTCCAAGCGAAAACATCTCGATTCTTTGTTAATAATTTCTCCAATCCTATTTTTAAGCCTGGACTCAATGTTCCGCCTATCGTTGTGATTTGCGTTGACCCATTTCCTACTATCACATCCTCCAACTCTCCTTCTGGTTCTGGACGTGGGATCTCGGGTTCTTCTCGTAGGTCCGATTCGACCATACTGACCGGCTAGCCTGGCTCCTCCCCTTCTCGGTCCTTCATGTCACTCTGGCCTTTGCGAACCCGAGGTGGGGATGAGGCTCCACCTTCACCTTCTTTAACCGTCTCGAAATAGCAACGTCGTGACTCTTTTTGATCTCCCTTAATGGTGATAACTTTGTTTTTATTACTGACCATCTTTAGCTTCTGATGCTTGGTGAACACTAGCATATCCCAATTGTGGATAGTCGGCCTCCCTAGTATTATATTATACGGGGAAGGGAACTTGGCCACGATGAACCTTACTTGTTCTGACTTAAAACCTTCCTTCATCCCCAAAGTTAGTCTGAGGTCAATCCCTTGGGAGGGGAGAGTTCCTCATTAAAATCTATGAGGGTCGTCTTGCACGGCTTCAGGTCTTCTTGATCGAGGTTCATCCTTTTGAAGGCGTCCCAGATAATAATGTTTACCGAGCTTCCGGCATCAATGAAGATTCTTTTAACCCGGCAGTTTAACAGAGTTCCCGTGATGACCAGGCTGTCCTGATGGCCCGGTACCACGTCCTTCAAATCTTCCTTTGGGAAAAGCAGTTGAGGAGGTTCCGTTTTGCCAGGATCCTCTTTGAACTTCGGGTGGTCCCTTATTGAGAGGACCTCCTTCAGATATTTCCTCCACTGGCTTGCCATGTCACCTCCTCCACCAAAAGGCCCCGCTGATCACGTTACAATCAAACTCGGCCTCTGGGAATTCATCCTCCTCACTGGCCAGCCTTCGCCGCTTATCGTCATTTTTCCTCTCGGGGGCCGGGCTATCATTTCGGTCTCCTTGTTTGCGCTTGTCACTCTTCCACCCTTGGGGTTTTAACAGATATTGTCATAATTTACCGTCTCTAACGAACTTCTTAATGGCATCACGGAGTTCATAGCATTGGTCTGTAGTGTGTCCTGGCCCGTCGTGGAAAACGCAGAAGCGGGTCTGGTCCGTACTGGCTCGGTTCCTGAGAGGTCGGGGTCTTTCGATTTTCTTCATATCGGTCAATGCTACCTCCCTCCACAGTTGAGAGCGCGGGAGGTTCAAGGGAGTATATTTGTCATACCTACCTTTTGTTTCGAACTTTGCATTGCGGGGTTTGTTATTGGAGTTTCTTTCCCGGTGGTCTTGCTTGCAGCCCTCGGTCTAGTCCTTGTCCCTTGGAGGTGTCTTCCTGTCCTGTTCTCTTCGGGGAGCGTTTGTTATGCGCATTTGCTCCATCTCCAGATACTTCTTTGACCGGGTTATGAAGTCATTCAAATTTTTAGCAGGTTCTTTGTAAAACGACTTTGCCAGCTAAGATTCGCCATCGAGGCCGGCGACTAGTAGGTGGACGTGGATGTCTTCCTTTAATCCACGCACCTATAAGGCCGCGTTCTTAAATCGGTCCAAATAACTTTGGAGGGTCTCCCCTGATCGTTGCTCAATTTTGTCTAAAGTGTATAGAGACTTCGGTTGCTCTTTGCTGGTTGCAAAATTAAGCTCAAATTTCTCTGCCAGGTCCTCAAAACGTTGTATCAACTTCACAGGTAAGGTATGAAGCCATTTTATCATTGCTCCTTTTAGGGTTGCAGCAAAAATTTGGGTAATGACGGGCTCTCGGACTCTTCTCACGAACATCACTACCTCTTGGGAACCGTCGTACTTTGGCAGGTTGGCCAAATCGAAATCGTCCAGGTAAGGCGCGTTCAGAATATCATCCGAGAAAGGGTTGTTATTGTGCTACCCGATGTATGTTCTTCGTTGTGCTCCTGACGTTTGACGCCGAGGTGGACTATCACCTCGGTTATGATCCTCTCCGTCCCGACTCTTGTCTGTGTACCCCAGGCTCTTTCCTCGGCCGTGTTTAGACTCGTCGATCCTCTGGAGATCACGAGAATTCTTTCCATCTCTCTCTTTACCTCGAGTTCGACCATCTCGGCCCTCCTTGGAGGAGTGGACTCCCTCTGCTTGAGGCGTTCTTCCAGTCGTTGCATCTGCAGGGAGGTTCGGTTCTCCATGGTCTCCATTCGTCTTAGCATTGAGCTAAGAGTGTTTTGCAAAAAGAGAATGTATGGGTTTTCAATTGGAAAGGATTATGGAACTGAGTTTTGCAGCCCTTGCTGATCATCCGCTTGCTGAGGGTTTGTCGCTGCTGTGGACACCGAGTCTGCTGGGTCGTCCTCCTAAGGTCCATTATTATGGGCAGGGTCGACCGGCTCCTCAGGCTGCTGCTCCTGCCTCGACAATGGGTCCTGGCTAGGTAGTATTTCTTCCGCTTGGTTAGCTTGGTGCATCTGACTTGTACTTCTTGTATTGACCATCATCGGTCATAGGGATCAAAATTTACAGTCCCCACGGTTGGTGCCAATGTTCTGGTATAGAACATAGATGTCCAGCCAGGTAGGCTAGTGCTTTGATATTGGATCAATGGGCTCTTCCTGAATACCTATGAGGTAAGCACACAGGAGAGCGTAGGATCACTACACACAACGAGGCTCTCGCCAAAGGGGGTGGGGTGTGTGCACAGTGTGACGGAATGTAAATAGTTTAGGGATTAGAACATGTGTACCTTAGGTTTTGACCTCTGTATTTATAGAGTGTACCTTAGGTTGGATATTCTGGGCCTCACATGATCTTTGGCCCGAGCGTCCTAACTGCTATATCATATCTTAATGTACTCCTCGATTATGGGTGAGTTAGGATCCTCCTTTATACTAGATAGATTCGGCATTATCTCTGCTGTTGGGCCTTCCTGCTATTGGGTCTTATACAGGTCCGTAACAAGTATATATATCATTATCACTTGCTTGGTGTGATTGCATGATGACGTTTACATGTAGAGGGAAAACTTTTATAGAGTAATAAAATATTTATAGGAAGAGATACAAGAAGCAAGTGAAAAGCCAAAGACAATAAACAGTATCCCCGCACCATCAATCGAGTCCTCTGCAATTATAAACATTACGTGTCATTTAGATTAGAGTAAATACCCTTTCTGGTCCCTGACAAAAAACACGGACCCCATTTTGGTAGTACAAAATATCATGGCTCTCATTTTAAAGACCTCCTTCTTGAAAGAGTCAAAAACATCGACACCTTCTTCCCACAACTCCTTCAAGTCTTCGATCAAGGGCTCCAGGTAAACATCTATGTCATTTCCGGGTTGTTTTGGTCCCGAAATCAACATAGACAGCATGATGTACTTTCGTTTCATGCATAACATAGGAGATAAGTTGTAAACAATCAGGAGTACAGGCCATGAGCTATGTATGCTGCTAAGGCTTCCATAGGGATTCATGCCATCCGTGCTAAGGGCAAGCCTGAGGTTCCTAGGTTCTTCGCCGAAGTTCGGAAATAATTGATCGATCTTCTTCCATTGAGAAGAATCGTCCGGATGTCGAAGCTGTCCATCCGAAATCCTCTCATCTGCATGCCACCTCAGATTTTTTGCATCGTTTTCATTCGCAAACAACCGCTTGAACCTTGGTATGATTGGAAGATACCACAACACTTTTGCAGGCCCCTTATCTGACTTGTACCGTGGGGTTTCACATATCGGACAACTCGCTTCTCTTCAAACTCTTTTCTATACAATACACAATCATTCGTGCATGCATGGATCTTTTTGTACTCCATCCCCGGTGGACAAAGTATCTTCTTAGCATCATAGTAGCGATGCGGCAACACGTTATCATTCGGAAGCATGTCCTTCAAAGCCTCAAGCAATTCGAAAAACTCTTGTCGCTCCATCCATGACGTGCCTTCAAGCTTACCAATTTCAATACAGCGTTCAACAATTGGTATTTTTACACCCACGATATAGCGGTGTCTCCGCATCACTGCACATATTACCATATGCATGTGATCGCTCAAAAGCCTCTTCTCCTACATCACGGATAATGTCCTCTATGCGATCATCCATATCCGTGTCATTATCATCAAAGGCCACTTCCCCATGTTTTTTCCCACTTGATGGCACTTGTTCACCATGCCATACCCATACTGTATAAGTCTTACAAAATCCGTGACAAATTAAATGTGTGCGTATAACTTCGTGGACATAGTCGACACTCATTCAAACATTTTACACAAGGGCAATAATACTTCCCCATCATCATGGGCATTTTGTGTAGCAAATTCTATAAATTCCCTAACCCCATTCTCGATATTCAACACTCGTTCGTAAGCATCTATCCAACCGTGATCCATAGTAGAATTCCTATATATTATAGACGAAAATCATTGATCATACATAATCCGAAAAATTGAAACTTGCATATAAAATAAGCCAACTCCAAATGCAAATATTGTCTCAAAGAATCACTTTTACGGAGGAACTTGCCCATTAAATGCATAACAAATAAAGAATCACTTTTGGTCATAAATGCATCACAGTGAATCCAAGAACCAAAGTAAATGCAAGACGAGGAAATTAAATGCAGGGGATGAAGGTCTTGTGGACTAACCTGTAGCATATAAATTCAAATGCGTTTGCTGAGTCATCTTACTTCTCCGCTCACAAACGTTGAAGTTGCAGACAAGACAGCAAGAGTAACCTAAAAACACTTGTTGGTCAGTTGGGTAGGTCTAAAGTGCAAATATAATCTTCAAAAAACAATATTCATTAACAACAGAGAATACCCATAACAACATTACACCGATTTCGTTAAACCCATGAAAAACAAAGAACGATAAGTTGGAAAATAATAAAGTTTTAACCGAAACATCTCTTACAGCTTCGTCTATAGACGTTTAGCTAAGGAACCAGAGAGTGATTGTCGAGAGGTACGTGAAGCAGCGACGAAGCGAGAGGAAATTTCGAGTCGGAACCCGAGTATTCACTTTGGGCAAGACAAGAGAGTAGAGAGGGAAATTTAATTTTCCGCGCGACAAAGATACCTTATTTAGCTTTTTGGATTTTATTAATACCGGTTATTAATTAAATGTCCGGTCCTAAAGATACAACTAACATTTTAAGACCGGATTTTTAAAAGTATCCGGTCCTAAATTTTTATTAGTCTTTTAAGTTTTAAGACCGGAGGTTTATAAAACATCCGGTCCTATAATTCAAATACTCTTTAGATCCGTTACTTATAAAATGTCCGGTCTTAATGGCCTTGGTGATTGCAATATTAAATAAATAAAATAAAGGATATTTTTTAGGACAAAAAATAAAGGAAAATTGGAGAATAATTTAATGAATTACTGGAGAACAGCCAAAAAATTCATAGTGTTCTTAATGTTTCTTACATTACTTCAGAATATATACACAACAACAAAAAAACAAAAGAAAAACAAGCTGAATAATATCATCCACAAGAATCTGACTGAACAACCTCGGCAATTTCGGCGTGAAGAGCATTAATTTCCCGCCGGAGATCAGCAAGTTGTTGTCTTATTCTCTCCACCCACAATATGAATGGATCATTACAGGAGAGCGGAGAGGGGTCAGAGGTAGGCGCGCTGGGGCCAACAGGTTGGAGAGGGGGATTACAAACATCTGCATGGCCAGCTTCAAGATGACGGATGGACTCAGCAAGGACAGGATCAACAGAAGGATTGAGGGGGGTGCGGCATGAGCAATCTCTTCATCATCCGAAGAAATAACAATGGGTCCATTGACCTGAGAGTCTTCGGAAACAATACGACGCACTGTCGCTGGAGGAGGCGCACCATACAAGGATCTAGCCATGGCACGAGCTTGAGGCGTGTATGCACCCCTACGAGCAGTTTGCTTGTATCTAACCATGGTTTGAGGATTTGAGAAGTTGGGGCAGAGAGCTATGAAGTGAGGAGTTAACAGAACAAAGAGGTAGTGTGTGGAGTATATAAGGACGAGATAGCAGAGAGCTAAACATCGATGATGAATTCGTCAATTGGTATATAATGAATTTAATGTTTCTACTTTAAGAGCGTATTTGTTCAAAATATCCGGTCCTAATAGTCATTTACTTTTAACAAACTTTTAAGACCGAACTTTTATCTTGTATCCGGTCCTAAAACTAATTTTTAATTCAATTACTTTTAAGACCGTCCTTTTATCATATATCCGGTCCTAAAAATCATAAGACCGATATTTTACTTTGTATCCGGTCCTAAAACTCATTTATTATTATATATTTCAATTTATTTTTTTCAAGTAAGAATTTTTGGTTAAAAATATTACTTTTAAGAACGGATCTTACACAAGATCCGGTATTAAAAGTTCATTCTTTTCAAAGAGTCCCTTCCCCATGTTGAAATGAATGATTCGAGTCTCTTCGGCTTCCACATAAACTTCCCAACTAGGCGTCTCCTCGTATTCGAGCAAATATGCGTCTCCTCGTTAATGTTTCCGGCGTTTCACATTCTTCGTGATGGGTTCTCTATTTAAACCCGTTGTTACTTTCTTCACATTCATCTCCATCTCCTCCTAGAACCTCCACCGTAATGGCTTCTCCACCACGACGAGGTCCTCCTGCTGGGCGAAATCCTGAAGCACCTCCATATCCTCCTCCGTTGCCTCCGAACCCGAACCTCTGGCAGATGCTGGAGCACCTGATAGCCCGCGTCGATCATATAGACCGAAGCTTGGGCCAACTGTTTCAGGTCTATCACGCCGTCAACAACAAGCTGAACGCGGTACTCGACGCCAATGACGTTGAGTACCATACCTCTGATGACGATGTCTCCGACCCTTCCCTCCCCTCCGACAACAATGGGGAGGATTAGAAATTTTTAAGTTTTTTATTTTATTTTTATTTTGTACTGCTGCCTCACAAGGCAGCAGAAAAAAAAATATTATTCAATAAAATTTTTATTTCCCAATTGCCTTCCTTGTTTGTCTTTAACATTATGTTCATTTTTCTCCGACAACAAGAACAAACAAAACATTGTCCTCTTCGTGGTGATCAATCTTAAAAATTTGCAGAATAAAGTTAACAGTTGCGACCATACAAAACAAAACAAAAAAACATTATTTACCTTTTTTGAATAAAAACAAACAGAGTGACGACTCTTCTCAAGTTTGGACCATCGTTGTCGTCCTCTTTACTTATCCTGTTGTGAACATTTTCGTGTCCTTTTCGTTATCTTCTTTCTTTTCCGACAAAAGAAAAGGACAAAGAAAAGGGACACCGATGATGATATTCACATCCGGGCTAAGTAGAAACGAGGACAACGAAGCACAAAACTTGAGAAGAACCCCGTAAAACATGGTTGCCTTGAACCCTAACGATATGTCTGAAAACCGAGTCACCAACTCTATTTAAATGAAGAATATTAGGACCGGACGTATAATAAATCCTCGGTCCTAAAAATTAAGCCTTATTTTAAAATTTAAAGTTAGGAGCGGACAACTAACAAATATACGGTCCTAAAGGTTTCGGCAATCTATTAAATAAAACGAAGACTTTTAAGACCTGACAACTAACAAATATACGGTCCTAATATTTTAGCCGTATATTTTCTAGACTTTTAGGACCGGATATTTGACATATATACGGTCCTAAAAGTCTCTACCCATATTTTTTAGAATTAGACGAAGACTTTTAGGACCGGATATTTGTTAAATATACGGTCTTAAAATGGACGAAGACCTTTAGGACCGTACTTTTAACAAATATATGGTCCTAAAAGTCGCGAATACTTTTAAGAGCCTCTTCTGGGTCATTTTCAACATCCGCCTGTACCTCAAATTTCAAGCACTAAATAGCTTTATCCACCATCCCATTCATTCAGAAACCCAAAATGGACACACACAAATTGTTCGAAAAAATAAACAAATTTATTATTGAATTACATTGCGTTATATTTACAAATGAATGAATTAGCTAGTCGAAAAAATAAACAAATGTATGTACGAAGGCTATTATTGCTACAAAGATCATATATTATTTACAAATGAATTAATTAGGACATTAATTATTGTCCCGACTTAGATTTTCTAAGACCAGTTTATACGAGATATTTACAAAACACATCGCGTATGTGCTCCACTTCATCATCGAAAATGGCTTTGGACAGGAAAACCTCGTAACATCAAAGACGAAATGAAATAACATATTATTACGTGCATATTTCATATGTAACATTAAGCCATCGTGGATCGAATTCACCATAACATTTTACCCTTAAAGTGAATTTAGTCTTTCCCTCCGTCACAATATCATATATGTGTTTCATCACGTACGGGCCACATAAGTTCGATTCTTGCGGTTGCCGACGGGTCTAAAAATAACAATAAATATATATAAGAGCATATATAGCTTACTGACCAACTTCAGAAGGCAATTATGCCATGTCTGAACCCCACGCTTTTTTTTTTACATCAACTTGGAAGGTCTTCATGCCACTATCATCAAAATCACAAATTTATCAGTAATGTTCACTGAAAATTCACAACAGAGATTTCAGATAAGATCTTTGAAAATGACATTCTTACTCGTTGATGATCTGCTTCAACACAGGCGATGGATCCAGGTGAATGGAGCATAAGAAGATAACATAATGCGACTCCATGTTCATGACGACCAACTGCCAGTGGTTGCTGAAAATTCACAGCGGTAAAATACTCAGTGATATATATATATGTAGCATAATTAAGTGAATTGCAGACAAGAATTGTGATATATATGTACCCGAGCCAGTATGGAAACAAGTACACCTTTCTTGGCACTTGACACAACCTCTTTGATATGTACTCCTGTCTCAATTCTAGAGGTAGTGTTGTACTTGCATACACTGGGCACAAGAATCCAAAATCCGAAATTCTCGCCTCTTGAACCGGTTTCTCGTGCATGCACCTACAAGAATGACATCGATCGGGGAATTAGTATATATGTATATGTGTCTAAACGGTGCATTTAAATTATGTAATCAAGGAAGAAGATACTTACTTCATAAATATTTGAACACATGGACTAGTAACCTCGCTTTCCGAAGCAAGATGGTCTCTACATCTTCATTATCAAAGTAAACCGGTTCAGATTTGGGATGCCTACTACTTCATCGACAGCCACGATTTATCTTTAAACCATTTTTTGGCTACCAAATCTTTTATTTTTTCCTTGGCCGCCAAGTTAGCAGTAGGGGATGGAACTTGAGGAGGGGGTGCAGCTTGAGGAGGGGATGGAGATTGAGGAGGGGGTGAAGCTTGATGAGGGGGTGGAGCTTGAGGAGGATTAGAGACATCTACAAGCTTCACTGGCCAAGAGATGAAGGTTCCCTTGACATCACTCACAAGCTTCACCGATCGGTTGGGAGAGGGACAGTGCATCAAAATCACCTCTTCAATCGACACTCGACTTCAACATCAGCCATTTGTTCGTGGTGTACAGATTGATCCCAAGTTGTGGACAGTCCCTTTAGTAACCAATTGTCTATGACCATCACGATCCTCCACATACGATGACAAGGTTGCTCGATCGTCCAACAATGCAGCTCCCACTAGTGCTCTCTGCCGCATAGGTGCGGTGAAGGTGTCAAGGGATCCACACTGGTCTTTGGCCGAGAGCTCGGAGGAACTTCATTTTCTCCATCTCCTCCTTCATCTTGCTCATCTCGATTGAAACATCCTCAATGCAGCATCTTTCGCCGCCGATCCTCACTTAATTTGGCAAGCGTCCGATCCATCTCCTCCTGGTAACCATACTTTGTCCGTGGCGTTTGGATTTACCAAAGTATTGCTTTAGGCCTACTCGTCCTCCAATCCCCTTACACGCCCGAGTGATCTGGTTTTCCGGCCGCAATGGTCGAACATCATTCCTCCCGTCCGACGCAAAAGATCCCTCTCGCCTCTTTCTTTTTAAGATCTTCCCGTAAGATACGTATAACGAGAAGCTTAGTGATGAAACATGTTTAGTAAGTAAAAAATAACAATATCGATACTTACAATTCGTTCAACAACTACACGAGTTTTTTCACTCGTGTAGGCGCCGCTTGGCTTTTGCCGAATATACAACCACAACTCCTTGCTTCGTATTGGAGATGGCGGCTGGTCAACTACCGTAGAAGGATTGGATTCAGCTTCATCTTCCAATCTCTTCCGTTTGGCTGCCATCAAATCTTTTTCGGCCTTTTCATATCCGCCGCGAGAAGCCCTGTGTGGGCAATCATTCTTTCTCCCAATCTCCTGATATTTTTCCCTTATTTTATGTGAATCAGATTGAAAACATCTATATATCAATTATGAATTCCAGCCATGTCACTAACGAAATTAGAGAACTTCGCTTGATATGAACGTCAAACATTAGTCAAATTCACTTCATCAAGTTTCAACATTTTACTTAAAGAAGATGTAGCATTGTAGAAGAAATTGGGAAAACCAAAGGAAAGGGAGTTGCGTAAATGCTGCCAACTCACTCAATTCATTCATTCATCATAAATGGTTCCTACACATATTAGAATAACTAACTAACTACTTGCACCGAAACCATTACACGCTTAACATACTTACTAACTAACAAAGAACGTCTAACCATGGCCATTACACAGTTTACATATCAGACTTGCATGGAACTAGGACATGCTCCTCTCATGTAGGACAAAGGCAGCAAATGTATACTTCTATTCACACACCAAACCATTTAACTAACAGGATTAGATGTACACAATAACAATTCACATATCCGCACAGTTAATAAGCAAACAAAAGTGCAAACAAAACTAAATATAAACTCACCAGAGCTTCAGGAGTGGTCCGCTTCTGAACAAATTGTTGCCAAGTTTGTTCATCAAGAAATTTGTACTTGTCCTGTGGTTGATGGTCGCTTCACCTCGGCAAAAATATAAGTGTTAGCCATAAAGGTCTTAAACTTCCCGAACCGCTCAAAGACAATAAGACAATGTTGAGTCTTTCAACTTCTCGACTCGGGACGGTGAATGTAAGCCTGGATAGTGTCCCACATAGGATCCTTTATTGTTTTTGGTCCACATTTTTCCACTCATCCACAAAATGCTAACCTTGCTGCGTACTAGAGCGCCGACAAAACTAGTATATGTGCTTTTATTAGGACCGAAAGGTTGCAAATTTTCATCAAAAAGAATCTCGAGCTTCGTCCCGAATTCCGACTAAGGGATACTTCCATCATTCGTGTGCCGCTTCTACCACGGCGTGCACGGCGCTGAGGAGGCTCAATGTGAGATGAAGAGGGTTCGTTCGTCCGACCCTCACCACCAAACCAAGATCCGGAGTTTCAGAACACGAGTGGAATCGTTTTCACCGTTCATTTTCAAGACAGTAAGAGAGGAATGCCTGAGAAAATGAGGGAGTAACAGAGGCTAACGGTACTCGGGGCGAGGAAGAGAGGTAATGCAACAGGAAGGGTTTAGCAACGTGAACAGGGGTTCTTCAGTGAGAGTGACAAAAGCTTCCGCGCGAAGTTAACGTTTGGCGCTTCATTTTTAAGACCGGACAAATACATATATACGGTCTTATAAGATAACCTTTAAGACCGATCTCTCTATATGTCCGGTCTTAAAATTAATTAATTTTTTATTCAAACTTTAGTACCGGCCAAATTTTTTGTCCGGTCTTAAAAGTCTAACTTTTAAGACCGGTCATTCTGTAACTATGGTCTTAACATTTATTAATTTTTTATTTAAACTTTAGTACCGGACAAATTTTATGTCCGGTCTTAAAGGTCTAACTTTTAAGACCGTCTTTTATAAATGTTCGGTCTTAAAACTTTAATACATTTATATTTTAATTTTTCCGTATTAATTTTGGAGTGTAGAAAATATAAGTCTGGCTGTATGAAATTTCTCCAAAAGTAATTGATATTTCAATTTTTTTAAGAACATTTTTTAAGACCGGTTGTTATTTTAACAGGTCTAGATAAGACCTATGAAAAAATGATCCAGTGTAAGAAGTTCTTTATATTTACAAATCTGCCACCGGTCATATTTTTAGGAGCGGTCATTCTTTAGTCCGGTCTTAATGAGGCAGTCTTAAAGCACTTTAGCGTATAAGAAGTTCTTTTTATTTACAAAACTGCCACCGGTCACACCTTTAAGAGCGGGGCGTCGATGATCCGCTCTAAATGATGCGTTCTTAAATCCCTTTTTTGCACTAGTGTATATAGAATCACTATATATATATATATATATAGCACTGTTGATATTGATAATTCGTCTCTATCCTGTTCATATTTCATATTTAGGGAGTTGATTTTTGTCTTAAATATAAGATATAATTTTTATATTAGTTAACAATAATTAAGGAAGATAATGAATAAAAAAAATTAGGAAAGATGATGACTAGGGTGTTTTAGAAAATATATGTCAAATTAACATCCTCAACCAACTTCCTTAATATATCTAAATTATGTAAATATGTCTTATATTTAGGACCGGATACGTATATCTTCTTATATCTTGTTAATGTATGAAGATTTCAAACTCAGAAGTTAAGGATTGAATACAAGTCAAGATTATACGAAACTACTATATATTGAGATCAAAAGATAAGGAAGTTATATATAATAAGTTTATCTTGCGTGTGAGTTTGTTTGTGTGTAGTCGAAACATTAAAATAAGCCGTGTGTGTGTGTGTGTGTATATATATATATATATATATATAATTATTATTTTTAAAAATTTGGGGGCCACCTCTTGCCCTCCCCCCAAAACCGGCCTTGCAGTCTACGCTTAGGTCTCTCTGAGTTTCATAGAAATTCCCACGCTTAGTTAACAAAATTAACTCCCCACATATATAACAAATTTTAATTCATATATACTGATAGTCTTCTCGCAAATGATTATCGACATGCCAGTCTGTCTCATGCACTTTTCTTCTTCGTTTTCTTTCCAGGAAATCAATCCGAAATCTCTCGTTTACCCTTCCATCAAGTCGTTGACGCTTAGACTTGAAGCCAAATCCACACTTCTCCATAAATATACCCGATACTTTCTCCATCAGTCACAGTGAACTCTAAACTCTACATGACCCTTAAGAAAAATGCAGAAAACTCTTAGAGAAGCCAATTTTCTTAAGCTCTTTCTTTCTCATGGACTCTTCCTATGGGATATCAAAACAAAAGGTTTCTTCCCTTTTCTCTTTTACCGCTTTCAATCTCTCTGTAAATCATGGATATCATCATCGTCATCTTCTAGTACTGATGAGAAGAACCCTAGTTGCAGAACCCAGAATCACCATAGTCCAAATCACAAGGTGAGGTTAAGTAGAGAGGAAGTGATCATAGTGATGGGTGAATTGGGACTGATCAGTGAAGAATCAGATGGAGAAGGCTTTGAGGAGGAGATTGGGGAAGAAGAGATTGAAGCATTGTTTGAGAAAGAACCAAGTCTGGAGGAGTTAAAGGATGTGTTCGAGGTGTTCGACGAAAATGGAGATGGCTTCATTGAAGCAAGTGAGTTGCAGAGAGTGTTGAAGTGTCTGGGAATGATAAGAGATGTTGAAGAGTGTAAGAGAATGATTAGTGCTTTTGATCTGAATGGAGATGGACTCATTGATCGATCGGAGTTTGTCAAGTTTATGGAAAAGATTACTTTGTGACTTATGTTAAACTTTTGTGTTTCTTAGGTTATAGCTAATTTGGACATCCTGTGAGTTTTGCCCCCCTATTTTTGGGGTTAAAGTATCTTACTGTATTTATTGTGTGTCCATGCATAATTGCCTCTATTGCTGTGATGTTTGGTGTATATATATTTAAGGTACGTAGTAGATCGCACCCCAGTTACACCGGCCCATAAACTCACAGTTGTACAAAAAAGAATTCAAAATGAGCCAAATGCAATTCTAATTCCAAAATGATCCCTTTAATTCTTATAAATATATAGAAAGAGAAGTTGAGCCGCAATTGTGCCAAAATCAAAATCCAAAATTAGATTAGCAAAGCGAATGCATTTTGCGCCTAATGCAAAAAAAGAAAGCCGAAAAAATTAAAAATTTAATCCTGTAAAAAATATCAATATATTTTTAGACCATTTGTGGCTATATATTGTTATTTCATGTAAAACTTCAAACATATATTGTAGTATTATTCTGGTTACAATTAGACTTATTATGAATTTATTTCTTATATATGTACATCAATACTATATGCTATGCTCACGCTTTTTTGGTGGGTGTCCTTCATGGTTCTTATCTACGTCTAGGGAAAAAATATATCTATTTAAATTTGAAGAATTAAAATTACATATTTATAAGATAAACTTGATAACTTTGTGGTACAAGGTTAACAATTCAAATTCATGTGTGATTCATTTTTTAAGCCACTTGTTTTTATTCTTAACATAGACAATTATTATAATTTCAAACCTAAGAGTGGAAACCAATTGCAATATAGTCTATGTGTCACCTTCTACTTACTTCTAATTTAAAATATTTGCTTAATCTCAATGACATAACCTTGAAAGATAACCAATACAAACATTCTAAGCATCATAACATATTTTCTACTATCATTAAACAATTCATTATCATAACTAGAGTGGACCAGGAAAAAATGCATGGAGGACCAGATTGAGTTACACTTGTTTAAAGCTGTGTAATTTCCTATTTCTTTCATAAATAAATTAAATTAAATTGAATATATAAAATAGATAGGTATTGACAAAATATTAAAAGCATCATATATATTACACGTAAACATAAAGGAAAAAAAATCATCATATTAAAAAAAATTTATTAATATTTGATAAAAGACTAAAACCATTATTGCAAGCAGCATGAGTAGCAAGAATTTAATGAAGGTTTTACGTATCAATAATTTATTGTCAAATAGTATTAAAGTTGGCGTGTAATACCCTAAAAATCCGTATTAAAATATACCTATTGAAAATAGGTGAATATGAGGTTTCAAATATAAGTTATAATTATCTTATTTTCTAAGGAAAATACTAAGGGAATTAAAGGAAATGAAGTGCCAAAACAGCTTAAAAATGCATTTTAGAGGCATCTAATGACCTAAAAATATCATGATAAATCCTAATTGGTAGTAAAATATTTGTTAAAAATTAGAGAGTATGTTGTCTCTAATTTAGGGAATTTTTGGGATTATTTTCCCTGGAAAATAATAAGGGAAAAATCAAAAAGTATTGTAAGGACCAAAACGACCCCGTGAATTTTAATATAATGCATGAGACATAAAATACTAATGTCAGTGCAATAGTTGTGAGGGAATGAGTTATTCTAATTAATAAAATTATCAACAGTTAGTGAGTAATTAGTTAAATAATTATTGGCTAATTATTTGAGTTTAAACAAAGGAAAATCCAAAGGTAATTATGTAAAACCCTATAATTAGTGGTTTATGGGTAAAATTAGCATAAAATATATTTTCTAATTAATGGGAAAATATGAAGAAAAATTGGTGAGATTAAGTAATTTTAAGCCTAAATCAAAGTATGGACCAATAGGAAACTTTGTGAAAAAATTATGAAAAATAATTATTAAATAATTAAAAAATATATATTATTAATTAAATAATTAATTAAAAAAAGAAAAAAAGAGCAGCCGAATTTTGAGGGGAAAATAGGATAAGAATGAAGAGAAAAATATCATGATATTTTTGTGTGCAAGTTGTATTAAAATAATAATATAATTTGTGAAAAAGCGAATAGGATAAATGACCACCGATAGAAATTAAATTCTATCTAGAAAACCATGAACAAGGTTTCTAAAGTCAGACTATATTCTAAACAAGTGAATTTTTACCTCAGAGTAGGCTGTCTCCGAAGTGATTTTCGTAACCGAAAAGGGTTAAACTAGACCGACTAAGAAACTATCTGATATTCAAAAAGCAAATCAGATAAATGAAAACCTATAGAAACCAAGCCATAACTTGAAATCCAAGAATGAGTTGGTAAACATCTGGGCATATTATGAATCAGTGGATTTTTGTCCAGAAGTTGACATTACCAAAAGCGATTTTCGTAACCGAAGGCGATATCCGAAAATCTTCAGTGGAACCGATGACACCCTGAATGGGATCAAAAATTTAGTTGACCCAAGTATTTTGAAAGAGGAAAAAGAGATCTTCAGGGCTATGTTCCCGGATTTTGAGATTTTACAAGATTACGCGATTAGGACACCGAACCGGGAACTTTATCGGTATAAAACTTCTTGAGGAAGTAAGTGACATCATCAAAGTACATGGGTGGCATCATTGGCATGACATCATGGCCTTGAATGATGATGTAAGGAGGTGGGTTGGATGGCCAAGATTGTGCCATCTCAATGAAGTGCGATCGACGGTCCAGAATCCGTCTGATAAAGCATGAATAGTACCTAGATTTTTGCCTATAAATAGATGCAACCTCCAAACACAATTCTCACACCAAAGAGCTCTTGCTCATTTCGAAATCTTGGAGCAGAAAGGAGGAGGAGGAGTCCGGAGAAATTTGTAGTGAAGCTCTGAGTAAGTTTTTCGGTTCTTAGTCTTAAGCTTCGGTAGTTCTTTCGGTAGTTAGAGTAGAAATGCTAGTTTGATCTTTAATCTTCCAAGTATGATTAGATATCATGTTTTAGGGGGAATTAAGGTATTAATTTCAAAAATAATGTTGGAGGAAGAGTTATGGCAAAATTTTAGAAGATTAGAGTTAAAGTAACAAAGTGCTGACGAAATTCCGCCGATTAGGGGCTCAGGGGTAAAATGGTCATTTATGACTAAAATGTCCGTCGTAATGATAGATCCTTAACAAGTACGTTGTTATCTTGATAGGATATCCCTGAATACGTTCTGACCAACTGTCGTACCATATTCCGCCAGAAATACCGTATATCGTCAACGAAGGTACGTTCGCGTACTGTAACACTAACGCTGATGTTTATGGTATGCATATATGTTGTATGTATGTTGTATGTGTAGATATGTTATACTGTTGAGTGCATATAGAGGTTAGAAGATATGTCTGTATGATGGGGGCAATATGTCTATATGATGGGGGCAGGGACGGACCTTGAAAGAAATTTTTGGGGGGGTTAAATGTATACTCATTAATTAATTTTTAAGAAAAAATATTTTGGGGAGGTCAAATGTATAAATTTTTAAGCTTAATATATAAATTTTTGGATTAAATGTATAGAAAAATCCACTTTGTATTAAAAATTTAGGATAATTTTTTCCTTTTTTTGGGGGGGGCCATGGCCCCCCATTGTATCCATTAAGATCCGTCCTTGGCTGAGGGCAATATGTCGGGATGCTGGGGGCAATATGTCTGCATGCTGGGAGCAATACATATGCATTGGTTGTGATAGAGCGATTGTATGTGCTGTTGATATTGAATGTCTGTTGTCTGTATATGTATTTATAAACATGAGGTTAACCGTTACCTGGGGTCCGTATGCATTGGACCTCAGCTCTTAACATAGCGTCAGGGTCGGGAGGACCGAGGACCGAGGAGAGAGGGAAGCAGCAAGCTTAGGGATCCGGCTGAAGACTTTCTGTTGTTGTTCTTACTTTTGAAAACTCTCAGTTACTGTACTGTCTCTGTAACTAGCTAGTGGGCATTTTGAATATATATATCAGTTACACTCTTGTTCCGATACTCAACTCTAATGAAAAAAATTTATACTGCTTTATGAAAACGGGATGTTACATGGCGCATATCATGTTATAATACACCGGATGAACCCATTTATATATTACACGTAACAAAATTAATATGTAGCAATTTTATTTCTTAATTAACTTGTGTAGGATCTCTTGTATTATACATAATAATTAAAAACACGAAAAATTTTGCGTACATATCAATTATACTAACCCTAACTGTTTCAAACTATTTTACCGACTTTCATATATAAAATTATCAATTATATATCTTGCTACTTTAATTCAATTTACGTACATATCACGATAAATATTGAAACTTGAAAACGAAGTTCAGGAAGAAAAGCTGAAACGTATGTTCTTGGAAGCTTCAAAGTAATTTACCTTGGAAAATGAAAGTGACGAAAAATCTAGGGAAAATTCATCTCAGAGCCTATATTGGCAAAAAAAAAAAATTTGTCAAAAAAGGATAAAAAAAAAGTCACATGTCAAAAAAGGCCTTAGGGCCTTTTCTGGTATTATTTTATAAAACGTTAACAATTAAATCAGTCTCATTAATAACTAAATCAATGCCCGTTAACAACTATATCAGTCTCATTAACAACAATATCCTAACAACTTAATCAGTCTCATTAACAACTAAATCAATACCCGTTAACAACCATATAAGTCTCATTAACAACTAATATTTTATGAAATAATATCAAAAAAAGGTTCTTGAGCCTTTTTTGACATGTGATTTTTTTTAGGTCTTTTCTGACATTTTTTTGTCAATAAGGGCTCTGACATGACGGTAGAGTTCTGGTTAAAAGTGAGGAGCACCCAAACTCATTAAATCTGGACATTTTTCAACTGATAATTTTCAATTTTAAAATTTATTTTGAACAAATTATAATAATTAAGAGATTATATTTATTTTAAATTCTATACTTATTAAAAATAATTTTTCCTTTTCTCCAGAAAAATATATTTTCTCAAAAAAAAAATAAAATAAAACAAATATGGTCCATTTAAATCAGACCTAAAGAGTCCAAATTCACCACTACGTGAAGAATGCTTCAGGGTGGCTCTCAAATTCAGGCTTTACATGCAAGAAGCTTCTAAAACCCATAGATTTTAGAACTCAAGTCCTCGGCATGAACCACACGCAAAAAATTACTCCCTCCGGTCCTAATTATAGGAGCAAATTTTGGAGTTGGTTTTGGTCCTAATTATAAGAGTAAGTTTTAAATTTTGTCAATTTTTTCCTATAATACCCCTATTTATACTTTTTCAATAATAATTACAGACAACGTTTATTTTTAAATTTATCATCTGCATATAACATAAACTAAACATAATTTTTATTAATCCGTTGTCTTTAATTATTATAAAAAGGCCTGAGGACTAATAATTTTTATTAGTCCGCATATAACAATTTTTATAACAATTCAAGTCCGCAGGCCGGATAATTAAAGAAATTGAACAATTCAAGTCCGCAGGCCTTAAAAATTCAATTCAAGTCCGGATAATTATTAGTCCGCATATAACAATTTTTATCAGCAAACTCTTGTTACTTAAAACAATTTTGGGTAAGGGTATTTTAGGAAAATGTACATAATTAACTAATTTAACTTCCTTCCTTAATCCTTACAAATTCTGGTAATTTGCTCCCTATAATTAGGATCGGAGGGAGTACTTAATTAATGGTATTAACCTATGTGCTAGGCAATCGACAGCTAAATTTGCGGAAAATGTTAGATACATTACTAGGTAGTAGATCTGAGCACAACAAGTCCTCGACATAAGCTGTGTTTGAAGGTTTAATTTGTAGGGTTTTGATAGAAAACTTCGTTAAGCAATTCATTGTTATTTAATATAACAACTAATATGGGTCCCATATGTTGTATATAAAATTTGTATCATATTATTCATTTTGTTGTTTTACCAACAAAAGCTAGCTATCCATGAGTCACACTCCATTTAGGGCTATCTTAAGTGGTAAGAAATGGATGGTAGGGCATACTGGTTGATAAATATTCAAATCCTCTTAATATGCTTATTCAAAAAAGAAAAAAAGAAGAAGAAGAACTAATTTGGCATCAAGGATGACATCATTAGGGAAAGTACGTTTAATACTTAACTAAGAGAGTATGATAGATAACTGTATAACAACACTTGGTCAAAACTCAATAGACCCCAAGCAACTTCATGGCATTTCCCTTTTCTTTATCCATCACTTTCACATACAAAAGTCTTGCCTTTTATCCTGTCTCAATTTCCAGGAAATTTCAAACTTTTTTTTTCCTTTTCCCGGCCGGCAATGAGAGAGAGAGAGAGGGAGAGAGAGAGAGGAAAAGTAAATGCGTATAGCAGCAACAAAAAAGAAAAGAAAATAAGAAGATGGTAGCTGGTTTTCCTTTAATTTTTTTAAATAAAAAAATGTTTTCATTACATCCTTATGGTTGTGATGAGAAGATCTGCACCATTCAAATCTAATTTAAATAGTTCAAATTAAAAAATTTTAATCTTACTTTTTTATTGAAAAACTCAATTGAATACAACTAAAATATTCAAATTCAGATTCAAGCCTACTCTTTTAACAAATTCCTAATTAGGCTAAGAATGCCAATTAGGGATTTTAAATCTTGCAAATTTACCTTAACGCCATTGATGTTTACTGGGTTTGGCTATAAAACTCAATTGAATCCAACTAAAATATTCAAATCCACTTTCCTTCCCATTCTCTTCTTTATTTCAGCCATTGGATTGAAATCTCAACAGTTCAGATCTAATGATTTATAAAAATATTATTTTTAAATAGTTTTAAATAATTTTTTAATATTTAATATTCTATTAAATATTATGGATACTTTATAACATCCCAATTTTTATTCCTAATATTTAAGTAATATTAAAAATATTATTTCATGGTGAATGGGATGGTACCTGCAGTGCTCAAAATTTTCAAAAATATGGAACCGCCATCAAAATTTTAAAATAGGATAATTTTAGATTTTTTTTTAAAGAAAACTAGATAGGGTTTGAGAGTTGAATGTGCATGGGGAAGGTGTTAGGCACCCCACAACACCCATTCCTAAAAACATTTACCCTAAATCAATTAGTTTAAAAATGAATATGGCCTTTAATTTTATTATAACTAACCAAAAAAGAAATAAACAATATTTATGAAAGAATAATAAAAGGGAAAACTGTTTATTTACAATGGTTGGACTTGATATAGGAAAGGAGTCTAGGGCCTACGAACCCTTAAGAGGAATTAAAACTCACATAGTTTAGGGTAGAAATGTGTGCCAATAGATAGCCAAATATATGTTTCTTCGCGCGGAAGCTTTTGTTACTCTCACTGAAGAACCTATGTTCACGTTGCGAAACCCTTCTTGTTGCATTACATCTCTTCCTCGCCCACGTACCATTAGCCTTTGTTACTCTCTCATTTGCTCTGGCATTCCTCTCTTCCTATCTCGAAAATGAATGGTGAAAACGATTTCAGTTGTGTTCCTGGAACGCTAGTTATTGGTGTGACTGATGTGTATCAGAACGAACCCTCTTCATATCTCACAATGAGCCTCCTAACCTCCGTGCATGCCGTGGTAGAAGTGGCACACGAATAATGGATGTATTCCTATGTCAGACTTCTGGGACAAAGCTCGAGATTCAGTTTGATGAAAATTTGCAACCTGTCGGTCCTAATAAAAGCAAATATACTAGTTTTGTCGGCTGCCTAGCACACAGTAAGGTTAGCATCTTGACAGCTAAGTGGAAAAATGTGGACCTTCGCACAATAAAGGATCCTATTTGGGCCACTATCCGACTTACATACACCGTCCCTGACTGTCAGAAGTTGAAAGACTCAACATTGTCTTATTGTGCTGATCGGTGGAGGAAGTTTAAGACCTTTCTAGCTAACAAGTATATTTTTGCCAAGGTTCGACCTGACCATAATACTTGGGACAAGTACACATTTATTGATGAACAAACTTGGCAATAATTTGTTCAGTTGCAGACCACTCCTGAAGCTCTGGTGAGTTTATATTTAGTTTTGTTTGCCATTTTGTTTGCTTATTAACCTGTGCAGATATGTGAATGTTATTGTGTTCATCTAATCCTGTTAGTTAAATGGTTTGGTGTGTGAATAGAAGTATACATTTCCTGCCTTTGTCCTACATTAGAGGAGCATGTCTTAGTTCTATGCAAGTCTGATATGTAAACCGTGAAAAGGTAAAATACTAAGTAGGTAATTAGGGAAATAATAATGGCATAAGAGTCAATCCATTATTATAGTCTTAGTTCTGTTATAGTAGGTAGTGGTTAGACATTGTTGTTAGTTAGTTAGTATGTTAACTGTGTAATGGTTTCGGTGCAAGGTGTTATTGGGCCTTAAGAGTCAAGCCCCTAACTATATATAAGAGGTTAGTCTAATATGTGTAGGAACCAGTTATGATGAATGAATGAATTGACTGAGTTGGCAGCAATTCTGCAACTCCCTTTCCTTTGTTTCTCCCAATTTCTTCTACAATTCTACATCTTCCTTAAATAAAATGTTGAGACTTGATGAAGTGAATTTGACTAATGTTTGACGTTTATATCAAGCAGAAGTTCTCTAATTTCTGTTAGTGACATGGCTGGAATTCATAATTGATAGTTGTTTTCAATCCTGATTCACAGAAAAGAAGGGAACAAGCACAGGAGATCGGGAGAAAGAATGATTACCCGCATAGGGCTTTTCGCGGTGGATATGAAAAGGCAAAAAAAGATTTGATGGCAGCCAAGCGGAAGAGATTGGAAGATGAAGCTGAATCCAATCCTTTTGCGATAGTTGAGCAGCCATCTCCAATACGTCGCGAGGAGTTGTGCTTGTATATTCGGCAAAAGCCAAGCGGCACCTACACAAATGAACAAACTCGTCTAGTTGCTGAAAGAATTGTAAGTATTGATATTGTTATTTTTTAGTTACTAAACATGTTTCATTACTAAGCTTCTCGTTATCTGTATCTTACAAGAAGATCTTAAAAAGAAAGAAGCAGAGGGATGTTTTGTGTCGGACGGGAGGAATGATGTTCTGATCGTTGCGACCGGAAAACCGGATCACTTAGAGCGTGTAAGGGGGATTGGAGGACGGGTAGGCCTAAAGTAATACTTTGGTAAATCCAAACGCCATAAACAAAGTATGGTTACCCAAGAGGAGATGGATCAAACGCTTGCCAAATTAAGTGAGAAAGTAGCGGCTAAAGAAGCTTCATTGACTGCAATGTTTCAATCCGAGATGAGCAAGATGAAGGAGGAGATGGAGAAAATGAAGTGTCTTTTGAGCTCTCGGCCAGAGACCAATGTACCTATGCAGCAGAGCACTAGAGGGAGCTGCATTGTTGGACAGTCAGAGCAACCTTGTGACCTGTATGTGGAGGATCGTGATAGTCATAGACGATTAGTTGTAAAAGGGACTGTCCACAACTTGGGATCAACTGTACACCACCAACAAATGTCTGATGATAAAGTCAGAGTGTCAGTTGAAAAGGGGATCATTGATGCACCTGTCCCTCTCCCAACTGATCAGCTGAAGCTTGTGAGTGATGTCAAGGGAACCTTCATCTCTTGGCCAGTGAAGCTTGTAAATGTCTTTACTCCTCCTCAAGCTCCACCCCCTCCTCAAACTCCATCCCCTACTGCTAAGTTGACTGCCAAGGAAAAAAATATCCGATATGGTATCCAATGTATATTTTAAAGATAAATTGTGGCCTGTTAATGAAGTAGTAGGCCTCCCTGATATTTTACCGGTTTACGTTGACCCCGAGGATTTAACGTCCCTGCTACTTCCTGGAAAGGAGCTTACTAGTCCAATTGTTCAAATGTTTATAAAGTAAATATCTTCTTCTATGAGTACATAATTTAAATGCATCGTTTAGACACACATACATATATACTAATTCCCTAATCGATGTCATTCTTGTAGGTTCACGCATGATGAACTGGAACAACAGGGCAAAATCAATGATTTTGGATTATTGTGCCCAGTCTATACTGTTAGTTCTCTATGTGTTTTGATGATTAATAACAATTGTAAACAAGTATGAATGTTTTGATAAGCCAAATGAGTCAAATACATTCTGTCATCGCCAAACTCGAGCCTACATAGGCAAGCTCGAGTTTGCTGCTAACAGAGAACATATCAGGCTATTTCAGCATGTAGAACTCGAGCCTGAATATTTGAACTCCAGCCTAAATCTCCATAGTATGTTCTTAAGAGTTTACAAATGTGTAAACTCGAGTCTGTATAAACATGCTCGAGTTTGCCTCTGGCGGGAAATGTTTTCCAATTGAAAACCATCTCTTTAAACTACAGAGTTTATATTTTGTGTAGAGTTTGCTTATTTTCTATGGTTGTTAATTGATGAAAACTCGAGCCTAAGTATATGGTCTCGAGCCTAACATTAAGTTTACTCTGTGGTTTGACAAACAAAGAAGAGTTTACAAAACTTGTATACTCGAGCCTGCTATTGCAAGCTCGAGTTTTTCCCTTGGCAGAGAGCTTCCAAGTTTGCTTCATCCACAAACTCCAGAGTTTATGCTCAAACCTCCAGTTATCTCTGATAAGCCCTGATATAAACAAAGTCGAACTCGAGCCTGACATTATGAACTCGAGCCCTGTCATTGAAAGAGAGTAAAGAAAATGTACAAACTCCAGAGTTCATATTTGAGCTCCAGTCCACACTTTCGAATGACTAAATCTTTTAGGCATGAATAGTGTTAAACTCGAGCCTAATCACTAATGGACTCGAGCCTGCCAAGTTTGTGCTATATGATTTCAGGTACTCGCCCGACAAATACTCAGCGATGCTTCAAACTCGAGCCTGTCTTTATGAACTCGAGTTTACATGATGAGAAAATTTACAAACTCTAGAGTTTACATCAAACTCCAGAGTTTGCTCCTCACAGAAGATGAACCCGATACTCAAAGTGCCTTACGAACTCGAGCCCGACTTGGCGAACTCGAGTTTTAGTCGACAAGACAAATGATCGTTACTGATTTCATCCTGATTAGTTTGAACTACAAATTTACCATTTCTATGCGAATTGATTACATTCATTTAAAGGATTCATATCTATATTTAACCACTCTAAATCCAGAAAGTTTCAGGTATTAGTAGGATCAACCAGCATTGATTTCACGCGACAAACAGAACCTCTACAATGAAGAAGAATTCACGCATCTGGAAATCAATCATCTGAAATTCAGGAAAGATTGTGAACCCAACGGCTATAATCCTCAACAACTTGAATTTCAAATGAAGAATATGCAGAATTGAGAAGTAACGGTCACATAACAATTGGCCACTATATATGGAACAGATTACAAACTTCGAAGGGACAAGAAATCAAGCAGAAACGAAAAGCAAGCTCAATAGTTACTCATACTTTCAGTTTTCTTTCTATATTGTGTTTGTGATACTTAGAGCCTCAGTGTTTATCAATATCTACTCTGTGAGAGAGCTGTTATACATATTATTCAATCATTGTAATAATCTCAAGTCAAGGGGACTTGGAGATTGGGATTTCAGATTACAACTTGTAAGGGGGAGTGTATCCTAGAGAGAGGATAATCCTTGAGTACATAGTCTGTATCTGAATTAAGTGATAGTAGAAAAACCCAGAGAGTCTGGGGACTGCACGTAGGTCAAGAGTTAGGATCGAATCAGGATAAACTTTCTGTGTCAAGCTCTTCTTCCCTATCTCTTTACTTTCAGCTTCATCTTGGGTGCAAGGTTAATTCAAAAGATTTTAAAATCCCCAATTCACCCCCTCTTGGTGATTTCCTTTCATTTTCATATACAAGTTCAACATCTTTGGAGGAGAGACAACAGTACATATCAACGAGGTTGTGTGAAGTGAGAAGAAAGGTGTACTTGTTTCCATACTACCAAGGGTACATATCACAATTCTTGTCTGCAATTCACTTAATTCTGCTACATATATCACTGAGTACTTTACTGCTGTGAATCTTCAGCCACCACTGGCAGTTGTTCCTCATGTGCATGGAGGAGCATACAGTGGTCTTCTTATGCTCCACTCACGGCATTTCGGGGCCTACGTTGAAGCAAACCATAAACGAGTAAGCATGTCATTTTGATTGTCTTGTTTGAAATCTCTGTTGTGAATTTTCAGTGAACATTATTGATAAATTTGTGATTTTGATGATAGTGCCATGAGGACCTTCCGAATCCAGGTAAACAAAAAGCATACGTATGGTGCCAAGGATCCTAAATGGCTCACACAAAAGGTTAGTACATATTTGGACACTGGCACACTGCCTTGTGAGCTTGGTGAGTAAGCTATAGATGCTCTTATATATATTTCTTGTTCTTTTTAGACCCGTCGGAAACCAAAGGGGTCCAACTTATGTGGCCCGTACGTCAAGAAACACATATATGATATTATCACGGAAGGAAGGACGAAATTCACTATAAAGGTAAATGTTATGGTTGAATTCAGTCTCTGGCTTAATGTTACATATGAAATATGCACGTAAGTTACTTCTGTTTCTGTCTTTGATGTTATAGAGGTTTGCCTGTCCTGATCCCTTTTCTGATGATGAAGTGGAGCACATACGCAATATGTTTTGTGAATATCTGTATAATGAGCTCTTAAAGTCAAGACAATAATTAATGTCCTAAATTAATTCATTTGTAAATATATGCTGTAGCAACAATAATCTTCTGTAAATTTGTTTATTTTTTCGAACAATTCATTCATTTGTAAATATAACGCAATGTGTAATTCAATAATAAATTTGTTTATTTTTTCGAACAATTTTTGTGTGTCCATTTTGGGTTTCTGAATGAATGGGATGGTGGATAAAGCTATTTAGTGCTTGAAATTTGAGGTACAGGCGGATGTTTTAAATGAGCTGTAAGAGACTCTGAAAAGTATTCGCGACTTTTCGGATCCGGTCCTAAAAGTCTTCGTCTAATTCTAAAAAAAATGGCTAGACTTTTAGGACCGTATATTTGTTAAAAGTCCGGTCTTAAAAGCCTTTGTCTAATTCTAAAAAACATGGCTAGACTTTTAGGACCGTATATTTGTTAAAAGTCCGGTCTTAAAAGTCTTCGTCTAATTCTAAAAAATATGGCTAAACTTTTAGGACCGTATATTTGTTAAAAGTCCGTTCTTAAAATTCTTCGTTTATTTTAAAAACATGGCGAGACTTTTAGGACCGTATATTTGTTAATTGTCCGCTCCTAAAAGTCCGATCTTCATTTATTTTAAAAAATATGGCTTAACCTTTAGGACCGTGTATTTGTTAAATGTCTGGTCTAAATAGTCTTCCTTTAAATAGAAATGGTGAATGAAAACGAAAGGAAATCACCAAGAGGGGGGTGAATTGGGGATTTTAAAACTTTTATAATAACTTTGCACCCAAGCTGAAGCTAAACGTAAAGAGATAGGGAAGAAGAGCTTGACACAGAAAGTTTATCCCGGTTCGGTCTAAATTCTTGACCTACGTCCAGTCCCCCGACTCTCCGGGTTTTTCTACTATCACTTTAACTCGATACACACTCGTACTCAAGGATTATCCTCTCTCTAGGATACACTCCCCTTACAAGTTGTAATCTCAAATCTCAATCTCCAAGTCCCCTTGACTTGAGATCTTTTACAATGAATGAATAATTTGAATATAATCTCTCTCACGAGAAGGTAATGATAAACACTGAGGCTCTTTGTATATCAAAATACAATACAGAAAGAAAACTGAATGTATAAGAATTCTTGAGCTTGCTTTTCGTTTCTGCTTAATCTTTTGTTCTTCTTCTAAGTTTGTAATCAGCTCTTTATATAGCGGTGAGTTGCTATGTGACCGTTACTTCTCAACTTAGCATGTTCTTCATTTGAAATTCAGTTTGATGAGGTTTATAGCCGTTGGGTCTGAACTTCACCGATTCAATTCCGGACGCGTGAAATCATTCTCCTTCGATTCTTCGCGTTTAGTTAATGACTCGTTTGATCCAATTTAATACCCGAAACATTATCAATATAGAGTAGTTAAATACGTTTGAATATACTAAATAAATGCAATCAATTCGTATAAACATGGTAAGTTTTGCGGTTCAAAAGAATCGGGATGAAATCGAGAACGATCTTTTTGCTTCCGTCTTAAACTCGAGTTCTCTAAGTCGGCTCGAGTTCGTAAGGCTTTTAGAGTATCTCGGTTTATCTTCGAGATAGCAAACTCTGGAGTTTGATGTAAACTCTGGAGTTTGTATTCTGTTTCACCATGTGAACTCGAGTTCACTAAGGTAGGCTCGAGTTCGAATATTCTCTAAGCTTTTTGTCGAATGAACACCTGGAGTAATATCTCTCAAGTTAAGCGTGCTCGAGTCCATTAGTGTTTAGGCTCGAGTTTAACACTATTCATGCCTAAGAGTTTTGGTTGCTCGATTAGAGTGGACTGGAGCACGAATATAAACTCTGGAGTTTTGTACACTTGCTTTTCTTTCTTCAGATGAAGGGCTCGAGTTCATTATTCTTAGGCTCGAGTTCAGCTTAATTTATTCCATGACTTATTGAAGTGAACTGGAGGTTTGAGCTTAAACTCGGAGTTTGCAAAGAAGGAAAAACTTGGGAGCTCTGCACAAGGGAAAACTCGAGCTTGTAATAACGGGCTCGAGTTTACCTATTTTGTAAACTCTTCTTCGTTTGTCAAACCATAGAGTAAACTCTACACAAAAGCATTAGGCTTGAGTCCATATACTTGGGCTCGAGTGTTCATTAAATTATAGCCATAGAAACAAGTGAACTCTACTCAAAAAGAATAAACTCGGAGTTTAAAGAGATTCAATTTAATTAGAAAACTTCCCACATGGGAAAACTCGAGCTTGTCTATACAGCTCGAGTTTACTTGTTTTGTAAACTATTTATTATTATATCATGAGGGTTTAGGCTCGAGTCTATTTACTCGTGCTCGAGTTCGTTATGCTGAAAATATCCCGAAGAGCTCTCTGTTTGCGTAAAACTCGAGTTTGCTTAGTCGCTCGAGTTTTGCAGTGACAAAGTGATATTGACTCTTTTGTCATTTTAAAAGCATTCGTACATGTTTACAATTGTTATTAATCATCAAAACACATAGAGAACTAACATTCTCCCCCTTTTTGATGATGACAACATTTGTAAACAATTAACTCCTTTAAAAACACTGTTTTGATCATTTGAAATCTTTGAAGCATAAGTGTTCAGTGTAAATGCACCACATTGCATAAGCTAAAACATTCAATGGTTTACAAAATGACATTTAGAGTTTCAAGTTACAAAATGACATTTAGAGTTTCAAGCATACATATATCTAAACAAAAGACAAATGCTTGACAACTTGACTTCTCTTTCTTTACTTCAACTCTTCTCCCCTTTGGCATCATCGAAAAGTGGAGGATGAGTTGAGATAGAGGTTGACTCAAGAATCGGATCATGGGTAGATGGTTCGGGGGCTATGGAGGTTGGGATTGGTTCGAAGAAGGTGGAGGTGCCGAAGAGCTAGGTCCAATGGAATTGATGGACTGATTTTCTAAGATTTTGTCCATTTTGTCATGGAGGCTGGACATAGACACCAAAAGAGTGGAGATGCCGACCGAGTGATCTCCAATTTGATCCCCGAGACCTTGCACTTTATCTTTGATAATCTCATGTTCAAGAATGAGATCTTCTTGTGCATCGAGAACTCCTCATATCCTTTCTTGATCGTGGTGAATCTGATTCTATCTTGGAAGAAAGATCAGAAACAACTTGGGCAATGTAAGTCTTTATTCTTTCATCCAAATCAGAGGGAAAGGATTGTGGTGGAGGTGGTGCACTTTGAGCTTCTTGAACTCTAGATTGAGTAGCTCTGGTTCTAGTAGGTCTAGAGGGTGCTCTGGAATGATCACTTCCTTGATCAAAGCTTATCCTCATCAAATTTAGGATATGCTGCCAAATTTGGCTGGTTTTTCGGGTTTCTCATTGGTGGTAAATACCGCACCCTTTCATGAAACATAATCACCGAGATGAGACGGCAAAGGGTATCTGGGATGTTTTTCTTCCATGGAAACGAAATTTGAACATCTCTTTAAAGATCCAATCTCCTATGTTATGAGGGACTTGATCTATGATAGAAGCAAAAATAGGGAAGTCCTTTTTGGCAAAGTGAGTGAAATTGCCTCCCTTTTGTACTAAGTTTCTAGTGTATATATACCAAGCAGCTCTTTGCTTAGGAGGCATCGATACTGGAGTGAAATTCAGAATATCTACAAGATCGGTATAGGCTCATCTGTCCGAGGAGTGAAAAATTTGCCTATTCGTATAATTTGGAGAAGCAACAGGAGGAGGATTTTGGATTTGGAGGAGGGAATTGAGGTATGCAGCGGTGATGGTTATCTGTTTTCCTCTAATGGATGTGGTAATCCTTTCCTCAACCAAATTTCTATCCGCATCCAATAAATTATCACTTTGCATACAATAGTAAAAGGTTTTAACAAAGGATGGACTATATGAGGCTCTAATGGATATGAGAGGTTCAAATTGTCTAAGCCGAGTGGGTAAGATCAAGGTTACATTCCTCTTTTAAAGTATCTAGATTGACATACACAAGGGCAAAAACTCTTAGCCTCATAGTTTTCTTGGAACCGTATGGCATCCTCACCATATAGAGTGACATCCTCACTAGAGAATCCTTTAGGGATGGAGGAATGATTGTAAATTTCAAATAATGCTGGGTTTTCTCTAGATACCTGAGGAACAGAGTGTTGTTGGTGATGGGAGGATGATTGAGCGTGAGAGCTAGGTTGACTAGCTGTGGTCTTTCGAGATTTGTGTATCGGTTCTTTGCCCCTTCGAGGTGGTGTGTCAGCCAGTTGAAGCTTTCTTTGAGGTATTCATCTTGACTGTGGTTATTGGAGTGGCTTGGGTAATAGGAATACCAGAATTTGCTTGTCAATTCCATGCTTGAATCGTTTTGGAAACGATTTTCTTCGGGAGGACGTTGAGAGATTTGTGTATGATCGGTTTGGGGTTCTTGAGGATCGAGGATTTGGAATCTTGGGTTGCGGATCGCTTGGACGCCATGTTCTCTCGGTTTTCGTTGGAGGAGATTGAGAGAAGTTTTTGAGAGTTTTTAGGTTTAGGCTCGAGGGAGAGATAGAGTGAAGACGAAAAGACAGGGTTTTAAAGAAATTTTATCGACGCAAACTCGAGTTCTTAAGTGTAGGCTCGAGTTTGTGTAACGTTACTTACCTGGAATTCAAGAGTGTATGTGTGAACCCTTGAAATTTCTTGTTAGGCTCGAGTCGATCATATCGTTGGTTCGAGTCCATCTGGTTCTCTGAGGTGGATTGCTCTCTGTCTCCCTCGAACTCGAGTCCGTTCACTAATAGGCTCGAGTCTGTCAAGATCTCTGAGATGAGTTGCTCTCTGTCTCCCGCGAACTCGAGTCCATTCACTAATAGGCTCGAGTCTGTCAAAAATCTCTGAGATGAGTTGCTCTCTGTCTCTCGCGAACTCGAGTCCGTTCACTAATAGGCTCGAGTTTGGTGACCTGATAGTTGTATTTCTCGCTGGTTCTTTTCGAGCTCGAGTCTGTCTTTGGTAGGCTCGAGTTTGTGACAGCTTTTCTTGCACTCGATTGTTTGGGATTTTGATTTTAATATACATCCTGCACAAAACATATCTACATACTCCGATGCTTAAGTTAGTGGACAATAATAAAAAAAAACATAACTAACATTTGAATTACTTACAACTCATTGGGATTTACCATTCCCAATTCTCTTCTTATGAACACAAATTGTTCTTTTGCTAGTGGCTTGGTGAAGATATCAGCGAGTTGCAAGTGAGTTGGGATGAACATGACTTTGACATCCTTCTTTTGAACATGGTCTCTTATGAAGTGATGTCGACATCAATATGTTTGGTTCTAGTATGTTGAACAGATTCTTTGCCAAACTTATTGTGCTTGTGTTGTCACAAAGAATTGGGATTTCTTTGAGATGAACTCCCAAATCACACAATTGTTGTTTGAGCCAAAGAACTTGAGCACAACAACTTGAGGCAGCAACATACTCGGCTTCGGTGGATGACACAAACACCGTGGTCTCGCTTTTTGCTGAACCAAGACACTAATGATCCTCCAAAGAACTCACATTGACCACTTGTGCTTTTTCTCTCGCCTTGTATCTTGCATGATCTCGAATCAAGATAGGCTACTAAGTGTTCATGTTGATCTTTGGGAAACCATAATCCAAGAGTCTTTGTATCGGCAAGATATCTAAAAATTCTTTTAACATGTTCAAAGATGTGACTCCATGGGGGCAGATTGGAATCTAGCACACATTCCAACACCGAATTGAATGTCCGGACGACTTGCCGTAAGATAGAGTAATGATCCAATCATTCCTCTATACTTAGTGATGTTGAAGTTAGTCCCCTTTTCATCGCATCCGAGTTGCAGTTGAACTCATTGGAGTATCCGCTCCATTACAATCGCCTAGACCATATTTTTTTAATAGATCTTTCAGATACTTGGTCTGGGAAATGAAGATTCCATCATGGCGTTGCTTGATTTGAAGTCCAAGGAAGTAATTAAGTTCTCCCATCATGGACATTTCAAATTCTCCCTGCATTGTCATTATTGTGGATGAAGCATTTACATCCAAAGATATGTAAGTGAGCTAAGTTGGGTTTTCTTCCTTTGTAGAGTTCATAGGGAGTTTTGTCCAATTTCTTTCGGAGATATGCCCTGTTTGATATGTAACAAGCAAAGCTCATAGCATCACCCCAAAACACTTGAGATGTTTGGTTCTCATTTAGCATTGATCTTGCCATTTCAAGAAGCACTCTATTCTTTCTTTCAACAACTCCATTTTGCTGTGGGTTCTTGAGCCGAGAAGTTATGATTGATTCCCATACTATCACAGAATTCTCCAAAGGCATGATTCTCAAATTCTCCACCATGATTTCGTACGAATACCGCAATAGATAATCCTTTCTCGTTTTGGACCTTCTTGGCAAACACAATAAATTGATCAAATGTTTTATCTTTTGATGATAAAAGAATGACCCATGTAAATCTTGAGAAATCATCTACTATAACTAATGTATAAAGATTGCCGCCAAGGCTCTTTACTCTAGCCGGTCCAACTAAATCCATATGGAGTAATTGGAGAGGTCTATTAGTTGATATTTCTGTTTTCGACTTGAAAGAAGATTTGGTTTGTTTACCTTTTTGACATGCATCACAAATCATATCATTTTTAAAAGAAAGTTTTGGTAAACCAATAACCAATTCCTTTTTCTGTAGTTTATCAAGTTGAATCATATTGACATGTCCTAAACGTTTATGCCATAACCAACTTTCATCTAAGTTACCAACAAAACATTTTTCGAATCGAATTGTTTTTAGACAGATTAAGAGTATAACAATTACCTTCTCTTGGAGCTCTGAATAATGCTTTGGATTTAATACTATCTAAAGAGAGAGCATCCTTACTTACAATCAAACATTCTTCGAATCAAAGATGACTAGGTTTCCTTTGTCCGTGCTTTGACTCACACCGAGGAGGTTGTGACATAATCCATCCACAAGATAAACATCTTTGATTTGAGGTCCATTGCTATTTCCAATTTTGCCAATGCCAAGAATTCTTCCGGACTCATTTCCACCAAATGTTACCTTGCCACCATCCTTATGTTTGATTGAAGCAAATTTGGATTGGTCTCCAGTCATATGTCTTGAGCATCCACTGTCAATGTACCACTTATTGGGATTTGATGCTCTAAGACAAATCTGCATAAGAAGATATATCATCTTTTAGGTACCCAATATTCTTTGGGTCCTTTTGGGTTAGTTTGTGTCTTAGGAATCATATAGGATCCCTTAGGCACCCATTGATAGTTTCCTACGAGTTTGATTGATCTATCTTTCTTATGAAAGCATGAAGAAGTAGTATGACCTTTTCTATTACAATAGTTGCAATGTGCAAAAGGATTTGAGGTATGGACAGATTTTTGAAAATAATTCATGTAAGATCTTTGTCCATGTTTCTTTTTGCCTTTCTTTTTGTCATAATCGGGTTTGTAACCAATTCCCGATTTGTCATTTGTAAATCTTTGTCGTTTCAAAATTACCTCAAGCATTTCACTTCCTCTAGTGAATTTTTCAAGAGTCTTTGTAAGGTATTCATTTTTCTTTTTCGAATAGAACATTCATCACATATGATATTTTCTCGAACCGAAAGATTTTCTACTTGTTGTTCAAGTGTTGTATTCTTCCTTTTAAACCAAAATATTTTTCAGCAAGTTCATCAAATTCATTTTGAACAAGTTTGTATTCAAGAAACAATTCATTATAAGTTGGTTTTGCATCATGATTAGAACAAGTAGAGTTTTCCTTTTCACAAGTAGAGATAGGTGTAGAAATCGTTTGAACTTGTTCTTCTAATAGTTTGATTTTTCTTTTTGAAAATAAGAGCTCTTTTGCGGTTTTCTTAAATTCAAGATAAAGAGAATCATATGTTGAAGATAATTCATCATAAGGTAAATCGGGATTACTTACCTCTTCGTTGTCGATTCCTCTTGAGCCACAAGGCGTAGATTGGCACTTTGTTCCTCTTCTCGCTTCATCTTCATCGATGAGCCGTTGCCCCATATAGCCGATACATAAGCTCTTTTCTTGAACTTATTGAATTTCTTTTCTTTGTTTTTCACCGCGGACATTCGATTTGATGTGGCCTGGTTTCTCACATTCATAGCATATAATTGGTTTCTTGGTTTCTGTGCTAGAATTTCCTTTGTGAAACCTTCGTGAGATTGGTCCTTTTTGTAGAATTTTTGAATCTTCTGACCATCATTCCTAGCTCACCATCTTCATCTTCATCTTCTTCATCGTCATCCGATTTAGCTTCTTTGATGGTTTTAAGAGCTATTCCCTTGTTCTTGACATTGATATCATTTAGTCCCTTTTTGAATTTGATCTTCCCTCATATTCGAAAGGCCGCCAAATAGTGCCGCCACGGAGGCCATTGATTCGCCTCGAGATTCTTCAATTGCGGTGACCTTGGCTTCCCATTCCTTGGTGAGAATATTTAGTATTTTCCTCACTTGGGCAGGTTGTTCATATTCTTTTCCCAAGGCAATGAGTTGATTGATCGGGTGAGTGAATCCGAGTTGAAATTCACCAATAGATTCTCCTGGTCTTCATCTCGCAATAGATCGTATTCGATCATGAGAGTATTGATACGATTTTCTTTGATCGCACTGTTCCTTCATGAGCTATTTCAAGAGCATCCCACATTTGCTTAGCAGATGGCAAAGTGCAGATTCTCAAGTACTCTTTTTGGCCAAGAGCACTTTGGAGCATATGAATTGCCTTCATGTTGAGAGTGACTTGTTTTTTATCATTGTCATCGTACTCTTCTTCTTTCTTGGGAGTTCGATGTCGGCTACAACCGAGGAAGGAACATAGTTTCCTTTTCAAAGACCCTCCACAAACCAAACTCGAGGCCATTACATAGACCCCGAACTTAGCCTTCCGAATGAGTAGTGTTCTCCATTGAAACCTCGGAGGACGGTTGATTGAGGCTCCATCTCGGTAGAATTCCTTCCATTGGATCTTTGTGTCTAGGATGTTAATCCTTCAAATTGACAACTAGGCTCGATACCAAATGAAAACGAAAGGAAATCACCAAGAGGGGGTGAATTGGGGATTTTAAAACTTTTATAATAACTTTGCACCCAAGTCAAGCTAAACGTAAAGAGATAGGGAAGAAGAGCTTGACACGAAAGTTTATCCTGGTTCGGTCTAAATTCTTGACCTACGTCCAGTCCCCGACTCTCCGGGTTTTTCTACTATCACTTTAACTCGATACACACTCGTACTCAAGGATTATCCTCTCTCTAGGATACACTCCCCTTACAAGTTGTAATCTGAAATCCCAATCTCCAAGTCCCCTTGACTTGAGATCTTTTACAATGAATGAATAATTTGAATATAATCTCTCTCACGAGAAGGTAATGATAAACACCGAGGCTCTTTGTATATCAAAATACAATACGTAAAGAAAACTGAATGTATAAGAATTCTTGAGCTTGCTTTTCGTTTACGCTTAATCTTTCGTTGTTCTTCTAAGTTTGTAATCAGCTCTTTATATAGTGGTGAGTTGCTATGTGACCGTTACTTCTCAACTTAGCATGTTCTTCATTTGAAATTCAGTTTGATGAGGATTATAGCCGTTGGGTCCGAACTTCACCGATTCAATTCCTCGGACGCGTGAAATCATTCTCCCTTCGATTCTTCGCGTTTAGTTAATGATTCGTTTGATCCAATTTAATACCGAAACATTCTCAATATAGAGTAGTTAAATACGTTTGAATATACTAAATAAATGCAATCAATTCGTATAAACATGGTAAGTTTTGCGGTTCAAAAGAATCGGGATGAAATCGAGAACGATCATTTTTGCTTCCGTCTTAAACTCGAGTTCTCTAAGTCGGGCTCGAGTTCGTAAGGCTTTTAGAGTATCTGGTTTATCTTTCGAGATAGCAAACTCGGAGTTTGATGTAAACTCGGAGTTTGTATTCTGTTTCACCATGTGAACTCGAGTTCACTAAGGTAGGCTCGAGTTCGAATATTCTCTAAGCTTTTTGTCGAATGAACACCTGGAGTAATATCTCTCAAGTTAAGCAGGCTCGAGTCCATTAGTGTTTAGGCTCGAGTTTAACACTATTCATGCCTAAGAGTTTTGGTTGCTCGATTAGAGTGGACTGGAGCACGAGTATAAACTCTGGAGTTTGTACACTTGCTTTTCTTTCTTCATCATTATTCTTAGGCTCGAGTTCAGCTTAATTTATTCCATGACTTATTGAAGTGAACTGGAGGTTTGAGCTTAAACTCGGAGTTTGCAAAGAAGGAAAACTTGGGAGCTCTTCACAAGGGAAAACTCGAGCTTGTAATAACAGGCTCGAGTTTACCTATTTTGTAAACTCTTCTTCGTTTGTCAAACCATAGAGTAAACTCTACACAAAAGCATTAGGCTTGAGTCCATATACTTGGGCTCGAGTGTTCATTAAATTATAGCCATAGAAACAAGTGAACTCTACTCAAAAAGAATAAACTCTGGAGTTTAAAGAGATTCAATTTAATTAGAAAACTTCCCGCCATGGGAAAACTCGAGCTTGTCTATACAGGCTCGAGTTTACTTGTTTTGTAAACTCTTTATTATTATATCATGAGGGTTTAGGCTCGAGTCTATTTACTCGGAGTTTGCTTAGTCAGGCTCGAGTTTTGCGGTGACAAAGTGATATTGACTCTTTTGTCATTTTAAAAGCATTCGTACATGTTTACAATTGTTATTAATCATCAAAACACATAGAGAACTAACAACTTGCTTTTCAGAAAAATCATTAGGGTTCAAGACAACCGAGGTTCTGGCGTTCTACTCAAGCTATGTCCTTCGTTGTTGTCGTTTTTACCTCCCCTGTTTTTGAGCAACATTATCGGTCTCCCTTTTATTTATCTTTTTTCTGTTTTTCGAAAAAAGAAGGAAGATAATGAAAAGGACACTGAAAATATTCAAAGCAGGGCGAGGTAAAACGACGACAACGACGACCCAACCTTGAGAAGAATTGTCACTGTGTTTGTTTTTATTCGAATAAGGTAAACAATGTTTTTTTTTTGTATGGTCTTAACTGTATTCTGTGAATTTTTAATGTTGATCACACACGATGAGGAAAATGTTTTGTTGTTTCCTTTTTGTCGAAAAAAAGAAGATAATGAAAAGTATAAGGCGATCGAAGATGGGAACTAAAAATTTTATTTATTATTTTTTATGCTACTTTGTGAGGGGCAGCAGTAGTACATAAAACAAAACAAAACATAAAAATATCTAATCCTCCCCATCGTTGTCGGAGGGAAGGGGAGGGTAGGGTCGGAGGCGTCGTCATCAGAAGTATGGTATTCAACGTTATTGGCGTCGAGTATCGCGTTCAGCTTGTTGTTGACGGTGTGATAGACTTGAAATAGTTGGCCCAAGCGTCGGTCTATAAGATCGATGCGGGCCATAAGGTGCTCCATCATCTGGTAGAATGACGGGTTCAAAGGCAACAGAGGAGGGTACGGAGGTGGAAGAGGATTACGACGAAAAGTAGGACCTCGTGGTGGTGGAGGACCTATTGGTGGTGGAGCAGCTATTACGGTGGAGGTTGTAGAAGTGATGGAGATGAATGTGAAGAAAGTAAAGTAACAACGGGTTTAAATAGAGAACCCATCTTGAACAATGTGAAACGCCGGAAACTTTAACGAGGAGATGCATAGTTCCTCAGAATACGAGGAGACGCCTAGTTGGGAAGTTTAGGTGGAAGCCGAAGAGACTCTGAATCATTTATTTGAACAGAGGGTAAGAATACGAATCTTCTATTTGAGTAATTTGAAAAGAATGAACTTTTAATACCGGATATTATAAAAGATTCGTTCTTAAAAGTAATATTTTTTAAGAAAAAATTCTTTCTTTAAAAAAAATTGAATTGAAAAAAAATAAATGAATTTTAGGACCGGATACAAGATAAAAGGTCGGTCTTAAAAGTAATTGAATTGATTGAAAAAATAAATAATAGACTTTTAGGACCAGATATTTATCAAAATACGCTCTTAAAGTAGAAACACTAAATTCATTTATACTAATTGAATTCAAATTCTCAGCATCAGTTGCGTATCTCTCCTGCTCTTTGCCCTTATTTTTTTGCTCTTTGCCCTTATTAATTCCTCACACTACCTTTTTGTCCTTATTAACTCCTCACTACCAAGCTCTTTGCCCCAACTGCTCAAAGCCTCAAACCATGGTTAGATACAAGAGAACTCCTCGTAGGGGTGCTCTTACACCTGAAGCTCATGCCATCCTTAGATCGTTATACGGTGCGCCTCCTCCAGCGAGAGTGCGTTCTATTGTGACTGAAGAGTCTTGGGTCATTGGACCCATTGTTATTTCGGATGATGAAGAGATTTCCGCACCCCCCTCCATCCTTCTGCCGACCCTGTCCATGCTGAGTTCCTCCGTATTCTTGATGGTGAAGAGATTGCCGGGCCCCCTCCAGCCTTCAGACCATGAAGAGGTTCGTGCTCCCCTTCTCCAACCTGTTGGCCCTAGCGCGCCTACCTCTGACCCCTCTCCTCTTTCCTCTAATGATGCATTGTGGCTGATGCAACAAAGACAGGAACTTGCTGATCTCTAGCGGGAAATTAATGTTGTTCACGCCGATATCAGCAAGGCATTGGACGATAATAAGCCCTAGGATGTTCAGTCAGATTCTTGCTTTCAATAATTTTTTCAGCTTGTTTTTCTTTTCTTTTTTTTTTTCTTGTGTACGTGCATATTCTCCAGTAATGTATGAAGCATTAAGAACTAAGCTTGTGTATTTTTTTTGTGGTTGTTCTCCAGTTATTAAAGAAGCTTATTCTCCAATTTTTCTTTATTTTATTCATTCAGTTTACTCGCGCCGCCAAAGTCGTTAAGACCGGATACTTTATAAGTAACTGGTCTAAAAAGTATTTGACGTTTAGGACCGGATGTTTTATAAAACTCCGGTCTTAAAATTAAATGAATAATAAAAATTTAGGACCGGAGAATTTTAAACCTATGGTCTTAAAAATTTAATTATATCTTTAGGACCAGACAATTTATAATTAACCGGTATTAATAAAATCCAAAATGCTAAATAATTTCTTTGTCGCGCGGAAAATTAAATTTCCCTCTCTGAACTTCTCTTGTCGCGCTTACTCAGGTTCTGTCTCCAGTGTTTGTGTGTTGCTTCGTCGTTGCTTCACGTTGTCTCTTGACAATCACTTTCTGGTTCCTTAGTTAAACGTCTATAGACCAAGCTGTAAGAGGTGTTTCGATTATATAACTTTATGATTTTCCTGCTTATCGTTTTGGGTTTTTCATTGGTTTAACGAAATCGATGAAATGTTCTTGTGGGTTTCTCTGTTGTTAATGAATATTGTATTTTGAAGATTATATTTGCACTTTAGACCTACCCAACTGACCAACAAGTTTTTAGGTTACTCTTGTTGTCTACAACATCAACGTTCGTGGCCGGAGAAGTAAGACTCAGCAAACGCTTTTGAATTTATATGCTACAAGTGAGTCCACAAGACCTTCATGCAATGCATTTAATTTCCTTGTCATGCATTTATTTTGCTTCTTGGATTCACTGTGATACATTTATGACTAAAAGTGATTCTTTGTGATGCATTTAATGGGCAAGTTTCTCCATAAAAAAAAAAATAGAAGACATAAACGACATTGAGCATATTTTTGCATTTGGAGTTGGCTTATTTTATATGCAAGTTTCAATTATTTCGGATTATGTATGTTAAATCTTTCCGTCTATAGGAATTCTACTATGGATCATAGTTGGATAAATGTTTTACGGACGAGTGTTGAATATCAGAATGGGATGAGGGAATTTATAGAATTTGCTAAACAAAATGCCCATGATGATAGGGGAAGTTTTATTTCCCTTGTGTAAAATGTTTGAATGAGAGGCAACCAAGTCTTGAAGTTATACACACACATTTAATTTGTGAAGGATTTTGTAAGACTTATACAGTATGGGTATGGCATGGTGAAAAAGTGCCAAGTGGGTCTCAACATGGGGAAGTTGCCTTTGATGATAATGACACAGATATGGATGATCGCATAGAGGACATTATCTGTGATGTGGGAGAAGAGGATTTTTAGCAATCACATGCATATGGTAATATGTGCAGTGATGCAGAGACGCCGCTATACCGTGGGTGTAAAAAATACCAATTGTTGAACGTTGTATTGAAATTGGTAAGCTTGAAGGCACGTCATGGATGGAGCGACAAGAGTTTCTCAGAAATGCTTGAGGTTTTTAAGGACATGCTTCCGGATCATAATGTGTTACCGCATCGATACTATGATGCTAAGAAAATACTTTGTCCACTGGGGATGGAGTACAAAAAGATCCATGCATGCCGAATGATTGCGTATTGTATAGAAAAGAGTTTGAAGAGGAGCAGAATTGTCCAATATGTGAAACCCCATGGTACAAGTCAAATAAGGGGCCTGCAAAAGTGTTGTGGTATCTGGAAAGATTTTTGCCGTGTCTTCCAAAATAAACCAAGTTCGAAAACAATTTGCAGAATTAGGGAACCTGGGTCGTTTCCCAACGAATTTGCAGCGGGCTTGTTCAATAACAATAGTGAAACAGAATGATAAAATGGGGGGTTTGGTTTAACAGAATAGAACAAAACGAAATAACATAATCAAAGTGCAATAAACAGAGTCAAACAGAATCAAATAAACAGAGACAGATTAAAGATGATCAACCCAACGAATTGATTCCAGAAACCTCCATCATTGAACGAAAATACAACTAACCCACGTTTGGTTCCGGATGAATCGAAATCTCTGCATTCATCCGGAGATTCCTCGCCTAGACGATCGCCTAGAATCTGTCCGGACAGTGGCGTCTCACTGTGCAATCGCACAGCAACACTCAGTAACCTAGTCCGAACTAAGTCCTTGGGATGAACCAAACCGAATATTAAATCTAATATTCGAACTATTTCCAGAAATCGAATCCGATAAGATGAAAACAGAATCGAGTAGTTACCGATTAGGCACGAGTTCTCTGGATGAATCATGGAATCCTCATCGTTGGGTTAATCACAAGAGTTTAGCCCATCATGGCTGGGAAAATCGAAGAACGAACGAAGAATACGAAGAACGCGCGAAGAACATGAAGAACAGATGAGAGAAAATGAAAACTTGTATTTTGATCCACTCTAATGTTAAAAACGTGAATGAATATGTTTGTGGCAGCTGCCATACTTAAAAATAACCTAAAACGAAATGGGCTCTCATAGTTTTAGCCCAAAACAGAAATAAAATATAACTGGACTTAAATTACAAAATTCGGGTCCAAAATAAATCCAGAATTGTGCATCCGACTTTGGCTCCAAAATTGACCTCCTTCTTGACCGAATTTGCTCTTGATGTCTTCATAACAATTGTAGCTCTCTGAATCATCTGAAATATGAGACAAAAATGAGGCAAATCCGATGTCTGGTTCAAGAGTTATGGTAGAAATAGTGAAGCAACACAAAACTGGAATTTTATTATTAAAAATAGCTAAAATGCAATAAAAGGCCCAAGGCCCAAATAAACATAAGAGCCATTATTTATTAGCTAAAGGGTCCTAAATTATTATTCAAGAGACAAAAATAAGTGTATAAAATATTCAATTATCAGTATCTTCCAATCATTCCAAGGTTCAAGCGGTTGTTTGCGAATGAAAATGATGCAAAAAAATTTGAGGTGGCATGCAGATGAGAGGATTTCAAATGGAAAGCTTCGACATCTGGCCGATTCTTCTCAATGGAAGAAAATTGATCAATTATTTCCGAACTTCGGCAAAGAACCTAGGAACCTTAGGCTTGCCCTTAGCACTGATGGCATGAATCCCTTGTTGGAAACTATGCCCTAGGGGCAAGTCATTGTACTTTAAATGTTAATGTCATTTAAAGTATTCTTCATTTAGTTATCATTTTCATTTGCATGTTTATAGTGATAACTGTATCCTTGTGTTAGATATGATTAGTTTTGATGATGTTTTATATAGATGTCATTATTAAGAGCAAAAAGCTTGCATGACATATTTATCTCCTACATTGACTAATTACTATATTTAATGTAGATTAGTCCAAGGTGAATAATAGCTCAAGAAGGAGATAAGAGATTTTAGAAAGAATAAACTGGAGAGAATGTCAAGTTCAAGAAAGTAGATTGAAGAAAGAAGTTCTTGCACACAATATAATGGGAATATTAGAATGTCAAGGAAGCAAGAAGTTATCAAAAGATTTTGGGAATAACCAAGAAGAAGAAGAGGAAATATTGAAGAAGGTAGCACTTGTAGAGAATGATGAGTCCAAGTTGAATGATGGAGAATGATCAAGTGAAGAGAAGAAAAGAAAGAAAGAATTAAATTGTGGAAAATGATCAAGAGAAGAAGAGAAGAAAAGAAATAGTTGAATTATGGAGAATGATGAAGAGAAGAGAAGAAAAAAGGAAGAACTTGTTGAATGGATTGAGAAAATCATTATTCAAGTTAATATATTGATGCTAGAAATCTCCAAGATCATATGGAAGTTGAAATGGGTCAATTCAGAGTTAAAACCAGCAAAAAATCAGTTCCAAGATGAGAAAACTTGAGTTCAGATCTAAAAACTCGAGTTTCCTACTTCGCTACAATGATTTGCCTCTCTGGTATGAGAAAACTCGAGTTTGGAAGTCAAAACTCGAGTTTGGAACTCAAAACTCGAGTTAATCACTAACTAACTCGAGTTTTCAATGTCTTCAGCAACTTTGGGGTCTCTGGACAAGGAAAACTCGAGTTTCCAAGTGTAAACTCGAGTTTACAGCGGTGATCAACAACTCTGTTCTACTCTGTTTCACGATCAACTTGGGTGACGTCTGGTAATTCGATGATATCTCCCAAACCAGACATCGTATTGAAGTGAAACTAGCGGAATATGAAACTAGACTCCCAATACGTCATTCTGATATAAAATAAAAGCCAAAAGGAGTTCAGATCAAGGCGCTATGAATTATGGAAGTTGACAGTGAAATCAACGTCACTCAGCAGACCAACCTTCAATGTTTTGAGTATATCTCACAAAGTACAAATCCGATTGAGCTGAAATTGGTGGCATATGAAAGTAGACTCAAAGGTAGTTCTGTCAAGATTTGAACGGACCAAAACGGAGTTCAAGACATGGAGATATGGCCTTCTAAAGTTGACTGTATATTGCACAGTTTGCTATCAAATGAAGCAAACTCGAGTTTCGAATCAAAACTCGAGTTTCCATCAGACAGAGAGCAATCTTGAGTAAAGAAACAACCTCTAAACTCGAGTTTACAGATGCAAACTCGAGTTTGCACCTCTGCTTCATAAAATCACCGTTTCGAAAATCTCGTTTTCCATCAAGAACATCCAGATGAATACCCAAATGATTTATAATACTTCTTGACATTATTTATATCATTTGTGTACATGTTTCAGATGATCAAAGGCTGGTAAATTGAAGATCAAGAGTAAAGTAAATGTTAATGTCATAGTTGGTTCAGAAAACGAAGTTCTAACGTCTAGTTTCATCTGAGTCTAACGGCTATGTTTCTTTATCCAACAGTCATTGAATCTTCTCAACAGCTATATTCTCCACAAATTTGAATCTCTTCAACTGTCATCAAGCTTCAATCAACATAAATACCCAGAGGTTTGAAGTCCACAACAGACAAGAGAAAACACATAAAATAAAAACGCAGAGACACAAGGCTTCATCTTCAACATGCTAATACTATGATGATATTCTTATCATTTACTCTCTTGTTTTCAATGTCTACATAGTTTATCATAGAGAGTGAAATGTTTTATATTGTTCTTCAGTGTTTATCCATTCACTTCTAAGAGAGAAGGTTTATTTGTAAACATCATATATTTCTATCTGAGAGTTACTCAAGATTGGGTGATCTTGAGTGGGAAACCCATTGTAGTGATTACAGCTTGTAAGGGGAGTGAATCCTAGGGAGAGGATTACTTCGAGTACAGAGTGTGTAATCAAACGGGTGAATTGATTACAATTTGTAAGGGGGAGTGAATCCTAGTGAGAGGATCACTTCAAGTATAGAACGTGTAATCAAGTTGAAAGAAGATAGTGGATTGAAAATCTCAAGTGGAGCTTGAGGACTGGACGTAGGTCAAGGATTGGGCCGAACCAGTATAAATCACAGTTTGCATATTCTCTTCCCTTATCTCTTACATTCCCAGCATATATGTTTGAATGATTGTTTATCACTTTACAAATTATTATTGTCATTCAAACTACTTTCAGTAAGTTGCGAAAAGATTTTTAAAGATCTAAGTTTTTATTCAGACACCCAATTCACCCCCCTCTTGGGTGATAGCCAAGTCTTTCACCTTGGATGTTTCTTATAGATTATCCTAAATATACCTGGTTAGTCATTTACGCGAGAGCGAAGATGAAATAAGACCAGTATGACTTTGAAGAGATATGAGATACGAATCAAAGTCATAGGCACTTGTAAGAGTACAAGGTGCTGGACCGACCCACTATGAGAAAGCTACATGGATTAAGTCATAAGCTTTTCTTATGTATAACCACGTCACAATGCCCTTTGACCTGAGATCATTATGGATTCCTACATGATGAGTTGCTGATCTTTGACCTAGTCAAAAGTCACCTTTGACCGGGTGATGAAAAAGGCTTGGATCGGGATCAATGGTTTTTATGCAAAGGAATGTGAATGGTCAAGATGGAATTTGTCCCTCACATTTGTAGAGAGATAATACTGGGCCCCTCGATGAGTGAGTCTGAGAAATGTATGGTCATACTACGATGGAAAGGAGTTTTCAATTAAATTATTAAACTACTCAAGAATCGAGAAAGTAATGGTCAAGAACAGGAAGTTGACATTATCCATGCCTCATCCTTGACCAAATTATCCCGTGACAAATGGTGTTGGATATGATTAGTTTTGATGATGTCTTATATAGATGCCATTATTAAGAGCAAAAAGCTTGAATGATATATTTATCTCCTACATTGACTAACTACTATATTTAATGTAGATTAGTCCAAGTTGAATGACAGAGAATGATTAAGAGAAGAAGAGAAGAAAAGAAAGAAAGAGTTGAAGTATGGAGAATGATCAAGAGAAGAAGAAAAGAAGGAAGAACTTGCTGAATGGAACGAGAATATCATTATTCAAGTTCTTAGATTGATACAAGAAGTCTCCACGATCAAATGGAAGTTTAAATGGCTCAACTTAGAGTTAAAAACAAGCAAATATAAGGTTTAGGACGATCCAACTCGAGTCATGAAGTTGCAACTCGAGTTAACCACTTTGCTACAGTGATTTGCTTCTCTGGAATGACTTTAATTGAGTCAAGATATCATTAACTCGAGTCAATAAGTGTTTTTGGCACCTCTGGACTAGTTTGACTCTAGTCAGTCACTAAATGACTCGAGTCAAGGTGTATTTCAGCAACTCTGTTCACCTCTGTTTCACGTTTCAGCTGGCGACCTCTGGTAATTCAATGATATATCCCAAACCAGAAGTACGATTGAGGTGAAACCAATTTTGTATGAAACTAGGCTCCCAATGCGTCAGCTTGATATAAAATTAAAATACAAAGGAGGTCATATGAAGGATCTATGAATTTTTGAAGTTGACAGTGAAATTCACGCCACACAGCAGACCAAGCTTTGATGTTTTGAGTGTATCTCACAAACTACAAATCCAATTAAGATGAAACTTGTGCCATTGGAAACTATACTCAAATAAATTTTCAAAAAAAAAACAAGATCACAAAAATATAAGATCAATTGAAGGAGATATGATGGTTTGAAGTTGACGGTCAGTTCAGGATGTTGTAAAAACGTTGGTAAAGAACATCCTTCATTCATTGGATCATAACGGTCAAAATACAACGATTTTGGAGCTGATTATTTTTGCGTTGGAAAGAAGACTCGAAGAGCTAAATGGGGATAAGTGGTTTACCAAATTTAGAGTTATATCAAGGACGCTACATTCATTGGAAATTGACCTTTATGTTAACGATATTCTTGCGTTCTAAACGAGAAGAGAGCAGATTTATTGAAGAAGTGTTCTTACCTCGAGTCACATACATTTTATGCCTCGAGTCAAGTGGCTTACAAAGAGCTTCAAATGTATTCTTGGAAAAAGATGACTCGAGTCACGACCCGAGTCAAGTTGTTTCAAAAACTCTTCCTTATTTGAGAAATGGATTGTTGACTCGAGTAAGAGCATGATAACTTGAGTCATTCCTTAGACAGAGAGCAATGAAATTTTGAGAAGAGTTGTTAACTCGAGTCAAGGTATGGTGATTCGAGTCCGAAGATTGAATATCACATAGAGGGGGTGAATAGGTGATTATAAAAAATTTTCTTTTTAAAAAAAACACCTGAACCCAGAAGCAGCGATAAACAGAGACTAAGAGAAGAAAAAATAAACACAGAGAATTTATATTGGTTCGGTCTAAATCAACGACCTACGTCCAGTCCCCAAGAACACCTTGGTATTTCACTAAATCTTAATCACAATGCAATTACACACTTTGTACTCGGATGATCCTCTCACTAGGACTCGCGCCCCCTTACAAGTTGTAATTGTACACCCACACTTAAGGTTCCAGAACCTTAAGATTTTACAACACAGTAATCTAAATAAGTGTTTAGAGACTCCTCACGAGTAAATAAAAGATAAACACTGAAGTACACGAAATATCGAAGATATTAATGAAACAGTAATAGTTGTAATAAATTGAAATGAATGCTTAGTGTTTCGGTAGTTGACGACTTCAATGCTTCTGGTATTTATAGTTGAAACATTTATGGCCGTTGGAGAAGCTTGAAGATTGACCGTTGTGAGTCTCAAATATTTCCGTTAGACTCATGACGCTTCAGATAGTATTTTTCGTCGTTCAAACCTTCCAGGTGGATTTGCAGTTCCAACATTCCCTTCATTCCTTTTATTTTTCCCGTTATGAAATAGCATTGAATGCAAGGGAGAATATTTTTAATTTCTTTCCATTTGCTCAGAAGGTGGTTACCGAGGATATCACGTCTTTAGGAATTTGCATTTAATGCTTCTGTCAGAGTTCTTGCTTTTCTGCTAAAACAATGGTTAGCATCCTGAAACATACTTAAATGATGATTAGTGCTATGTTTAAATATCATTCAAAAGTGAAGCAAGTGATTTGAAGATAACCCATGAGATTTGAATTGAAATATATATCGATTTACAGAATAGAGGGTAGTCATGCTCGGGCATGACTTCAAGCTTGTTCGAGCATTATTTAAGAAAGTTTGTTATAAAATGAAAGCAACGACCTATGCTCGGGCAGGACAAGGCATCTGCCCGAGCACCCTGCTCGAGCACTCAAGAGTGCCTACTCGGGCATGGTAATTTTGAAGAAGAAAATGTTTCAGTGAACGATAATGCTCAGGCAAACTTCTTATCATGCTCGGGCGTGATATCGCTCATGCTCGGGCATGGTAGTGGTGATGCTCGGGCATGGGTGAGGCAGAGAGCATCGAATACCAAGTGTTAGGCCTGCTCGAGCATAATATTGTGTCTGCTTGAGCAAGATACTTTCTTGCTCGGGCACAGAGCATACAGAGAGCAAAGGAAGAAAAGCAACGAAGCTGCTCAAGCATGCTTTTCCCCTTGCTCGGGTATGCTGTTCGAGCATGCTATTTCCATGCTTGGGCATGTGTTGTCCGGAGAAAAATATAGAGAAAGCAAGAGACGCTACTCGAGCAACTCTATACCTTTGCTCGAGCATGACTAATTCATGCTCGGGCAACAACCATGCAGAGACGAAGATATCTAAGACAAATAACGTTGCTCGGGCAACTCCATAGTTTTGCTCGAGCATGCTGCTCGGGCATGAGTCGAGCAATTCTTAGGAAATGAAGAGATTGTGTTGCCTGCTCGAGCACTTGTCTACTTATGCTCGAGCACTATGCTCGGGCATCACTTACTCGCTGCTCGGGTATAGTACATATGTAACCTCATACTTTGATTTTCTGGCTCGATGATGCTCGGGCACGCTGACTCCCTGCTCAAGCACACTTTACCATTAAATTATTTTCAACACTTTGAACTGTTTATTTAATTTGCAAAATCAATGTTTGTCATCATCAAAACATATGAGAACTAACATTCTCCCCCTTTTTGATGATGACAATCCTTGTGAAGATGTTTTAGCATTTAATCAGAGTTCTAATCATTTGAAAAATTGAAAATTCACACAGTTAGAACAAACTTAGAATCATGTCGAAATGAAGTTCATTATATTTGAAATGTCATTCAAATTACATCAGTTAATCAGACAATAAGTTGCAGACAGCAAATTGAACAACGGATAACAAAATACACTGAAGGTAAGCAACTGATAAATTCAAAAACTAATAACTCTATAACTCTAAACTCTAAAAATGCTTCACTCTTCTCCCCCTTTGTCATCAACGAAAAGTGGGCCTTGGAGAGAAGGAGGAGGAGGAGGACTGTCAAGAAAGTCAGAGGAGGAAGGTGAGGGGAATTTGACAGTGGAAAGGTCAATGGGAGAGTGAGATGGAGAAGGAAGACGAACAGTGGCAGGAGTGGTTTCAGAAGATAGAAGAATGACAGTAGCGGGAGTGGTTTTAGGAGAGGGAAGAGGAACCGTAGCAAGGGTGGTAGACAAAATAGGAGTAGAAGCTACCATGGGAGTGCCAATAGGAGAAGAAGAAGGAAGTGCATTGGCAGGAGGTGCCTCAGGTTGAGACACAGGTGCAGAAGTAGTACCAAAAGGTTGACCGTGAAGCTTGATACCCATATTGTCCAGTGTCAGGTCGAGACCATGGATATGCTGTTGAAGCTTGATGAATTCACCATTCAACTGAGTCAAAGATTTGAAATTGTTCATAGCTTGTTTGTTGATTGCTGAGGTGAGCTGGCCCAATTTCTCTCCAACCACTTTGATCATGTTGACATGTAGTTCCTTAAGACTATTGAGCACATTTACCACTTCATTGCAGTGATCAATCAGAGGATTAACTGCTTCTGTGACAGCCTGCTTCACAAGAGCCTAAGTTGAGGCATTTGTGAAGGAAGGTTGAGTCTGGAAGGTAGGAGGAGCCTGAGATGATTTTGCTTCATCTGGAACCTTAGAGGGTGAAGGATTGAGTTCTGGTGTTACCTTCGGAACCTTCTTCTTGGTGGAGACTTCAGTGAAGGAAATCCTCATGCTGGTCATGTGTTTAACACCAAACTTCTTGGGATACTCTTCTTTATCGTCAGACAGAAACCATACATTGTGGGCTTGCAGAATGTGAGAGATTAAGGAAGGATAACGCATTGTGGATCACTTCTTGATTGAGGCCTCTGAGATGAATGAGACCATTTCATCTAGTATCCACTTTCCAAGATTTCTAGGCTCCTTAGCAACTATTGACGCAAATTTCTCAAAATCTTTATTGACAAAGTGAGTGAAGCTTTGTCCTTTCTGAACCAAACTCCTGCTATAGACATACCAGAGCACCCTATACTCATCCTTCATCATTGCTGGAGAAAGGTGGAGCTTCTTGCCATCATATGGTGTAGTTGGGAAAATAATCATATGACATTCAACATCAGATAGACGTGGAGGATCCTGAGGAGCATCAACTATACCCAATATGATATTCAAACTTTCAGCAGAAATCCTAATTTCCTTGCCCCTTATCTTTGAAACCATAATGTCATCTTCACCCTGGTCCTCCTTAGGTAGAACGTGCATATGATAGTAGAAGACCCTGACTAGTTCAGGAGAATAGGGAAGATTGATACGGAGTAGGGGCATAAAAGGGTGTAGCCACTCAGAAAGGTCTAAGTTGCACTTATCTCTAAAGAAACCCATATCGACATAAACGATGGGGCAGAAGGGTCTCTTGTCGAAATAAAAGGTGAAATGTTGGTAGTCATCAACTACCAGAGGATATTGAATCATACCCGGTGAAGGTTCAAGAATGGTTCCCTCTAGTTGGGATGGACAAGGTCCAACAGAGCCAGCTCCAGATTGTTTCTGACTTCGACTGATAGAAGGTTTCTTCTGGCTTGTTGAAGGCTTCTTACTGGATTTCTGACTCAAGGAAACTTGTGGTTTCTGAGGTTACTCATCGAAGAGGGTTGCGGTATCTTCAGAATCAAACAGAGTAGGCGATGGAGACCTAGGTCGTTTGGCTTTGACCCCAGGTGACGATTTGGTCTGAAGCCTAGTTTGATGCTTTCCTGGTTCTTCAAAAGACACAACTTTATCTTTAGGCTTCATCAGTGATTTGTGCTTTGGAGCTATCTTTGCCGGTGACTTTTCCTTTTTCTTCTCAGAAGGCTTGGATTTCTGTGTTTGAGGCTTCTTTGTAGGTGGTTGAGTAGAGGACTCCGGTGGAGGAGATTTGCGAGGACCACCCAATGTTCTGGCCATCTTAGTAAATTTTTGAGCGGTGGTGAGGCGAAGATGAGAGTAGGAGATTAAGGAAAGAGGAGAATGAGAGAAGAGAGGATTTGGGAATTAGGGCTTTTTGAAATGAAGTTATGTTTGCGCAGAAAAGAGAGAGAGAGAGACAAAGGACTTAAGTAAGGAGAAGAGACGAAACGACGCAAGTGTGAGACACAACAGAGTGTCGTTTACTCGAGCAGTGTATAAAAGGTGCACAAGAACATCGTTGCTCGAGCAGACTTTGTAGTTTGCTCGAGCAGAGATGATTCTCAGATCTTAAATAGTTAAGTATAAAACACTAAAAATACCTCACATCAAGTGTGTTTCGTGAGCACTTGATTCCCATTAACTTGATCTTTGATTTAGTTCCTTTTTGATGAATTCAAATTGAGATTTTATCATATGAACGTCGACGTTGCTCGAGTATGATTTGTGTAATGCTCGAGCAGCATTCATGAAAGTATAACATTCCTCGACGTTGCTCGGGCATTGTTGCGAGTCTGCTCGGGCAACGTTCCTTTCCTCAAGTTTTTAAGCCGTTGTTGCTCGGGCAGGCTTCTATCCTTACGCAAGCATGAACCTTCATTTCCTTATTAACCAAGTAGCAACCTGTTGTTTCTCGAGCATGACACGTAGCTTGCTCAAGCAAGCTTCTTGATTTCTGCGGCTTTAACTAGTTTTTCTTCAGTGTTGCTCGAGCATAAGAGAAGGGGTGTGCTTGAGCATCATTCTCTCTGTTCACCTCTGTATTTCATCATTAGAACAGAGCGTCCTGCAAAAACGTGAACTAGAGACTCCGATGCTAAAGTTAGTAATTATCATGTTAAATTAAATCAGTTGAGAAGAGAATGCTTACAATTCATTGGGATTTGCCATTCCCAATCCTCTACGGATGAAGATGAACTGTTCTTTAGCCAACAGTTTGGTAAAGATATCAGCCAACTGAAGATGTGTAGGAATGAACATCACCTTGACATCTTTTCTTTGAACATGATCATGAATAAAATGATGTCTCACATCAATATGCTTGGTTCTAGTGTGTTGAACAGGATTTTTGGCTAACCTTATTGTGCTGGTGTTGTCACATAGAATTGGGATCTCCTTCAGATAAATCCCCAAGTCTTGAAGTTGTTGTTTAAGCCACAAGACTTGAGCACAACAACTTGAAGCAGCCACATATTCAGCTTCAGTAGAGGATACAGCTACCGTCGTTTGTTTCTTGCTAAACCATGAAACCAGGGATCCTCCGAGAAACTCACATTGTCCACTGGTACTCTTTCTATCAGTTTTGTACCCAACATGATCCGAATCAGAATATGAAACTAAATGCTCTAGTTGTCCTTTAGGAAACCAGAAACCCAATTCCTTTGTGTCTGAGAGATAACGAAAGATTCTTTTAACATGCTCAGCATGTGACTCTTTAGGAGCGGACTGAAATCTCGCACACATTCCCACACTAAATTGTATATTCAGCTGACTTGCAGTCAAGTACAGTAAGATCCGATCATTCCCTGATATTTGGTTATGTTGAAGTCTTTGCCTTTCTCTTCATTGGCATCCAAGGAAGAAGTTGAACTCATAGGAGTCTCGGCTCCATTACAATTTTCTAGCCCAAACTTCTTGAGCAAATCATGGAGATATTTAGTTTGTGAGATAAATATCCCATTCTTCTGTTGTTTGATTTGCAAGCCGAGAAAATAGTTCAGTTCACCCATCATTGACATCTAGAATTCACCCTACATTTTCTTTGAAAATTCTTCACACATAGATTCGTTAGAGGCACCAAAAATAATATCATCAACATATATTTGAACAATTTAAATTTCATTTATTTTATTACTCTTAATGAAGAGAGTTGTATCAGCTTTGCCTCTAATAAATCCTTGATCAAGAAGAAATTTGCTCAATCGCTCATACCAAGCTCTTGGAGCTTGCTTAAGGCCATATAAGGCCTTCTTGAGGCGATAAACATGATCAGGATGATGTTCATTTTCAAAACCAAGGGGTTGTTCAACATAAACTTCCTCTTGAATAAAACCATTTAAAAATGCACTTTTGACATCCATTTGATAGAGCTTGAATCCTTTGATACAAGCAAAGGCTAGAAGAAATCTTATAGCTTCCAATCTTGCCACTGGAGCATAAGTTTCTTCATAATCAATTTCCTCTTCTTGATTATAACCTTTAGCAACCAATCTTGCCTTGTTACGGACAATGATTGCTGTTTCATCACGTTTGTTCTTAAATACCCATTTAGTCCCGATAAACGGATGGTCTTTGTGTCTAGGTACTAAGTCCCAAACTTGATTCCTATCAAATTGATGCAATTCCTCTTGCATTGAGATAACCCAATCATTGTCTGAGAGGGCTTCATCAATATTAGAGGGCTTAATCTGAGAGATGAATGTAGAAAAAGTGACTTCATTCAAAGTACTTTTCCTAGTTCTTACTCCTTGACTTACATCACCTATTACTTGGTCTAAAGGATGATTTCTGATCAATCTCCAAGCTTTAGGTTGAGATTGAACATCATTTTCACAAACATTTTCAGAGATGGGGTCAAAAACATCTTCAGGGTTTTCAAGAGATGCAGCAGTGATTTTCGAAAAGAATTGATTTCTATGTATATCTTCCTCATCATCATCCAAGGATTTATTAGCTTTGGTTTCACTGAATACAACATGAATGGATTCATCAACTACACGAGTACGAATATTAAAAACTCTATAGGCTTTACTTCTATTGGAATAACCTAGAAATATAACTTCATCAGATTTTGAATCGAACTTACCCAGATTATCCCTACCAATATTATGTATAAAGCATTTGCACCCAAAGATGTGCAAATGAGCCAAGTTTGGTTTCCTTCCTTTGTAGAGTTCATAAGGTGTCTTGTTCAGCTTCTTCCTCAGATATGCTCGATTTGAGATATAGCTGGCTGTGCTCATCGCATTCGCCCAGAATACTTGTGAGGTCTTATTTTCATTCAACATTGCACGAGCCATTTCGGTGAGTACACGATTCTTCCTTTCAACCACACCATTTTGCTGAGGTGTTCTTGGAGCGGAGAAATTATGATCAATGCCATGAGCATCGCAGAATTCTTCAAACGCTTGATTTTCAAATTCGCCTCCATGATCAGTTTGAATAGCTGAAATACAGATACCTTTCTCGTTTTGCACCTTCTTGGCAAACACAACAAATAGATCAAAGGTTTCATCTTTCGAAGATAAAAAGATAGTCCAAGTGAAACGAGAATAGTCATCAACAATAACTAAAGTATATAAATTACCACCAAGACTCCTGACTCTTGCTGGTCCAACTAAATCCATATGAAGTAGTTGAAGAGGTCGATTTGTCAAAATTTCAAGTTTGTTTTTAAAAGATTGCTTTTGTTTGTTTACCTTTTTGACATGCATCACAAATCATGTTGTTTTTAAAGTTAAGTTTTGGTAAACCAATGACCAAATCCTTTCTTAGCAACTTGTCAAGTTGAAACATGTTCACATGAGCTAAACGCTTATGCCACAACCAACTTTCGTCCAAATTGCTAACAAAACATTTTTCAGAACTAATTTTAGGTAAATCCAAGGTATAGCAGTTACCTTCTCTAGGGGCTTTAAACAATACCTTAAGTTTACCTTATCAATTGGGATATTATCTTTATTGATAATGAGGCACTCTTCCGAATCAAAGATGATCCAATTGTTCTTGTCGGCACTCTGACTTACACTCAACAAATTGTGGCAAAGACCTTCCACAAGATATACATCCTTGATTTGAGGTCCATCTTTTGCACCAATCTCACCAATGCCGGTGATTTTCCCGGATTGATTTCCTCCAAAAGTGACTTTGCCACCATCTCTCGATCTCATTGCCACAAATTTATCTTGATCCCCCATCATGTGTCTAGAGCATCCACTATCTATGTACCACTTGTTGACTCTTGATGCTATCATACACACCTGCAAATCAGAAGAGATTAAGTCTTAGGTACCCATCTTTTCTTGGGTCCTTTGAGGTTAATTCGGGCCTGAGGAACATAGGTTCCTTTAGGCACCCACTGATAATTACCAACAGGTTTATCTCTTCTGTCTTTCTTATGAAAACAAGACGAAGTACTATGACCCTTTCGGTTACAATAATTGCAGTGAGCAAATGGATTTGAAGAGTGGAAAATTTTTCGAAAATAGTTTAAATAGGATTTTCCGCCACTTTTCTTTTTCCCTTTCTTTTTATCAAAAATGGGATTGTAACCTATCCCTGAACGATCATTCGTAAATCTCTGAGCTTTTAAAATTACATTTAGCATTTCACTGTCTTTATTAAACTTCTCAAGAGTTTTTGTAAGATACGAATTATTTTTCTCTAAATCAACACACTCTTCACAAATGACGCTTTCAGGAGAAGAAGGTTTTCTACTTGCTGTTCAAGAGTCATATTTTTCTTTTTCAAAGCAATATATTTTTCAGCAAGTTTTTCAAACTCAGTTTGAACAAGATTGTACTCAGCAAATAATTCATCATAAGTAGGTTGTGAGTCATATACTTCATTATCATTCTCACGTTGCTCTTCTTTTGCAACTAGATAGATATTTGCGTTATCTTCTTCTTCCTCACTTTCTTCTTCTGAGGAACCATCTCCCCATATTGCAGATATGTAAGCCTTCTTTTTGAAGTGATTGAACTTCTTTTTCTTATCCTTTTCGTTTCCTTTCAGCTGAGGACACTCTGATTTATAGTGGCTTGGCTTTTCACACTCGTAACAGATGATTTGATCTTTATCCTTGTATTCACGTCTGTTACTTGAGCTTCCTCCTTTCTGGAATCTGTTTCTAAAGCCTTGGTCCTTCTTATAGAACTTTTTGAATCTTCAGACCATCATCCCCAATTCTTTATCATCATCATCATCATTATCTTCCTCGTTTGCTTCTTTTTCCTTCACAGCATTGAGAGGAACACCTTTGTTCTTGTTGTTGTTGATCTCATCTAAGCCCTTTCTGAATTTCAATTTTCTTTCATATTCGGATAAGCTTCCGAATAGAGCAGCAACTGAAGTCATTGATTCTCCTCGAGCCTCTTCTATTGCTGTAACTTTTGCTTCCCAATCTTTTGTCTGAACGTTGAGAATCTTTCTGACTTGAGACCGTTGATCATATGTTTTACCCAGAGATGCCAACTGATTGGTCAAATGTGTGTAACGAAGTTGAAAATCAGCAATGGTTTCTCCATACTTCATTCGAAGTAAGTCATACTCGGTGGTCAAGGTATTGATGCGATTATACTTGATGCCAGAGGTTCCTTCATAAGCTATTTCTAACGCCTTCCATATTTCTTTTGCAGAAGACAAGTTACATATACGAAAGTACTCTTTTTGGTTGAGAGCACTCTGAAGCATTAAGACGGCTTTGCTGTTAAGAGTGATCTTCCTTCTGTCATTCTCATCAAATTCTTCCTTTGACTTAGGAACTGTAAATCTGCCTTCAGTTTGCGTGGGGATGTAGTCTCCATTTTCTATCACTTGCCAGAGACCATACTCGGTTGCCAACACAAACACTTTGAATTTGGCTTTCCAAAATGAATAGTGTTCGCCATTAAATCCAGGTGGTCGATTGATTGAGGCACCATCAGGTGTAATATTCCGTCCATGATCTATATCAGGATGTTAAAACCAACCGAGAAACCTATGCTTTGATACCAAATGAAGATGGAATATCACCTAGAGGGGGGTGAATAGGTGATTATAAAAAATTTTCTTTTTAAAACAAATACCCAAACTCAAAAGCAGCGATAAACAGAGACTGAGAGAAGAGAAAATAAAGACAGGGAATTTATATTAGTTCGGTCTAACTCAACGACCTACGTCCAGTCCCCAAGCACACCTTGTGATTTCACTAAATCTTAATCACAATACAATTACACACTTTGTACTCGGATGATCCTCTCACTAGGACTCGCTCCCCCTTACAAGTTGTAATTGTACACCCACACTTAAGGTTCCAAAACCTTAAGATTTTACAACACAGTAATCTAAGTAAGTGTTTAGAGACTCCTCACGAGTAGATAAAAGATAAACACTGAAGTACAAGAAATATCCGAAGATATTAATGAAACAGTAATAGTTGTAATAAATCGAAATGAATGCTCAGTGTTTCGGTAGTTGACGACTTCAATGCTTCTGGTATTTATAGTTGAAACATTTATGGCCGTTGGAGAAGCTTGAAGATTGACCATTGTGAGTCTCAAATATTTTCGTTAGACTCATGACACTTCGGATAGTATTTTTCGTCGTTCAAACCTTCCAGGTGGATTTGTAGTTCCAACATTCCCTTCATTCCTTTTGTTTTGCCCGTTATGAAATAGCATTGAATGCAAGGGAGAATATTTGTAATTGCTTTCCATTTGCTCAGATGGTGGTTACCAAGGATATCACGTCTTTAGCAATTTGCATTTAATGCTTCTGTTAGAGTTCTTGCTTTTCTGCTAAAACAATGGTTAGCATCCTAAAACATACTTAAATGATAATTAGTGCTATGTTTAAATATCATTCAAAAGTGAAGCAAGTGATTTGAAGATAACCCATGAGATTTGAATTGAAATATATATTGATTTTCAGAACAGAGGGTAGTCATGCTCGGGCATGACTTCAAGCTTGCTCGAGCATGCTTTTCCCCTTGCTCAGGCATGCTGCTCGAGCATTGTATTTCCATGCTTGGGCATGTGTAGTCCGGAGAAGAATATAGAGAAAGTAAGAGACGCTGCTCGACAACTCTATACCTTTGCTCGAGCATGACTAATTCATGCTCGGTCAACAACCATCCAGAGACGAAGACATCTAAGACAAATAACGTTGCTTGGGAAACTCCATACTTTTGCTCGAGCATGCTGCTCGGGCACGAGTAATTCATGCTCGGGCATGAGTCGAGCAATTCTTAGGAAATGAAGAGATTGTGTTGCCTGCTCGAGCACTTGTCTACCTATGCTCGAGCACTATGCTCGGGCATCACTTACTCACTGCTCGGGCATCACTTACTCACTGCTCGGGCATAGTACATATGTAACCTCATACTTTCATTTTATGGCCTGATGATGCTCCGGCACGCTGATTCTATGCTCGAGCATACTTTACCATTAAATTATTTTCAACAATTTGAACTATTTATTTAATTAGCAGAATCAATGTTTGTCATCATCAAAACATATGAGAACTAACAGAGTCAACGAAGGTCAGCAGAGAATGAACAACTCAAGCATAGTAACAGAGCACAATTTCAACATATCTGAGAATTCTGAAATCATTGTTATCAATTAATTACTACTTGCTATACTTATCAATGTTATTAATAATATTTATGAGCAAGTTTCAGATTATCAAAAGCTCAGATTGAGGATCAATACCAATGCTAGCAAACACATGTGAGCTACTATTAGATGATCTTGTAACTCGAGTCAAGGCATGATAACTCGAGTCAAGATGATGTAAATGGAGCTTGAATCACCAAGAGGGGGGTGAATTAGGGATTCTTAAAAAAATTTTGGTATGCTCTGTTTATTGGGTAGGAAATGAAGGTAAGACAGAGTTTAGAGAAGGGAAGCAAGACACAAGAATTTATCCTGGTTCAGTCCAACAACTTGACCTACATCCAAATCCCGCACTCTCGGGATTTCTCACTATATCACTTGATTACACACTTTGCACTCAAGAGTAATTCTCTCTAGAACTTACTCCCCTTACAAGTTGTAATCAATAACCCAATCTCCAAGTCCCCTTGACTTGAGATAACTCACAATAAATGATTTACAATCAATGAAATCTCTTTTAGAGTAGATAAGATAAACATCAAGTATGAATGTATCGAAGATACTTTACACGAAAAACTCAAAGAATAAATGACTCTTGGATGATTTTTGTTTTACGTTCGTTTGTCTTTTTAGTAGAATTGAATGCATCTCTATTTATAGGTAGAGATCATTAATTGACCGTTGAAATCCCAATTATAACCGTTGGAGGTGTTGGGAGCTGATTACATTAAGCTTTGGCCTTCTTTTCTCTCTAATCTTCACTTAATCCAATTGTATAGATGTTCGAGTTGACTCTCTCGCGAATTAATCCGTTGGAGTAGTTAATGCTGGAAGTGGAAATCATCCTTTCTGCTTTTCCAAACGTGTGCAGGCGGATTAACCAGAAATATGCAAATTTTCTGGGTTTTGCATTTAATGTTCTGACTTGCTTTTTCCTTTTGCTCAAATCTTCATTTAATCCTGTCTAAATTATCTGAAACTTACTAACAAATTTATTAAACATAGTTAGGAGTAGTAATGAATGAAGATATAAAGTATTGAGATCAAACATGAAGGTTTTGCAAAATCATTCTTTGCGAAATTCAAATTTCGGGATGGAAACTCGAGTTAGTTCATCCAAACTCGAGTTTTCATGCTCCAGCGTTCTTTCTGTCAAAGACTGAAACTCGAGTTTTTAGCGGGAACTCGAGTTTTCTCATTTTAGTGTCGAGCATCGTGATTTGGTAAGTCTTGTGAACAGTGAAAAACTCGAGTCATTAAGTGACTAACTCGAGTTTTGGACTTTTATCGAGAAATCATGTTTTAGTCCAAAATATCAAAACTAGAGTTTTCAAAACGTTCTAAATTGGCAGTGCTCTCTGCCTTGTCAAAACTCGAGTTTCCACATCTTAACTCGAGTTTTCATATTCTTTGAAAACTTTGGAAACTTCTCTGTTAGAGCCAAACTCGAGTTTTCAACCGAAACTCGAGTTTTCTCTTTATGAGAAAATGTTAAAGTTCTTGATTTATTTCACGAATGAGTTTATGCAAGATCAGAGATGAGTATTGTTCTCAGGCGATGGAAACTCGAGTTTTAATACTAAACTCGAGTTTTCATGAACTCTTGAAAATCTTAGAGAATATTCAGAGAAGCCTAAACTCGAGTTTCCCATGGAAACTGGAGTTTTAGTTTTATTGAAAAACTTGGTTGCTCTCTGTCTTGTCAAGACTCGAGTTTTCAAACGTAACTCGAGTTTGCTTTGTTTAGTGAAAATCTTGAATGCTCTCTGTATGGCCAAAACTCGAGTTTTAAAACAAAACTCGAGTTTGTCTTTCTTTATAAAAACTTGAGCATTTCACTGTCAGGCCAAAACTCGAGTTTGCCTTTGACAGTAAGTTTTCAACTTACAAAGACAAACTTCTCTTGTGTTTACAATTGTCCGTTATCATCAAAACCAATTTGAGAACTAACATTCTCCCCCTTTTTGATGATAACAACACTTGTAAACCAGAGATTCGTTCTTTTCAAAAGATGTGCAAATTTTTCAGAAGGTTTTGATATTTTAAGAAACATGCTTATGACAGTTATGAATTTCACTCAGAAATATAGCATAAACAATTTAAAACATATCATAACTAAACCATTGCATTTCATTGAACATAGAGTGCATTCAAAACAAAAACAGAAATGCAAGATTACATAAGCTTTAAAACATATCCTAAACTTTTTCTTTCAACTCAAGCTTGCTCCTTTGGATCAACTTCTTTCTCTGGTTCTTCTCCCCCTTTGTCATCAACAAAAGAGGATGGAGCTGAGATTGAAGGTTCAGTGGAAGGAGTTGAGAGCTTGACAGTGGTTGCAGGGGATGGAATGGGTATAGGAGAGAGAAGTGGAGTGGGAAGAATGGCAGTGGTAGGGGAGGAAGTGGGTGCAGTGGAAGGTACTGGAGGAGTAGTGAAGCCAAAAGTGGGGGAAGCAGAGGGAGTAGATGGATCAGGCTGCAGATCAGTAGGAAAGCCAAAGCCGGAAGAAGAACGCATCTCCACTTTATTGATAAATGCAGTTAAGCGATTATCCAGACGCTCCTGAGAAACCAGCAAAGTGGCCAATGAGGCATCATGGTCGATCAAATGGTTGGACATTTTGGAGAATTCAATTCCCATTGCATCTTGTTTGGCACTCATGGCTGCATGGCTGTATTCCATCTTAGAACACAACTGATTCACTTCATTGCGGATTTGAGTCATCATATCGTGAAAAGCTTTATCCACAATTGCTTGAACTTGTAAGCCAAATTCTGGTGGAACTGTGGACAGAGGAGGAGCAGGTTGAGGAGCAGACTGTGCTTCTCGGGCTCTGGATTGCGAAGGGGCATGAGATGCATCGGACCCTTCGGCTTCAAGGTTAAGTCTCATTAGATTGAGTTGAGCCTTCCCAAAAGCAGTAGGAATGTGCATGGAGTTTGGAGCACCCACATACCAGACCTTATGATAAAACATAATGACTGAGACTAGATAAGGAAAAGGTATATGAGAAGGCTTCCTAGATGAAAATCTGAAATTGACCATTTCTTGGAAGATCCAATAGCCAAGATTGATAGGAGCCTTATTCACGAGGAGAGCAAACTTAGTATAGTCTTTGTTAGCAAAATGGGTGAAATTGCCACCCTTTTGAATCATGTTCCTAGAGTAGATGTACCATAGGACACGATGAAAATGAGGCATAGAGACATGAGGAAAGGTCAGCTTGAATAATTGATCCTCAGGTATGGGCTCATTTGGTCGGAGAATTTGGAAGATCTGTTTGTTGGAATATTTTTCTGTGGGAGGAGGTGGAGGATTGGAAATTTTCAGAATAGTGTTTAGAATGGTTGCAGACAAGGTGATTTTAACACCCCTAACCTGAGTAGAAATTCGTTCTTCTACTAGGTTTTCATCATTATCCACCAAATTGTCATATTGCATTTTGAAATAAAACATTTTGGTGACATTGGAACTATACGGAGCAGTGATGGATATAAAATTTTCATATGGTTTTAACCAGGGAAAAAGATCTACACTACAGGTTCTTCTAAGCTTCTCTAGATCCACGGATACAATTGGACAAAATACCTTTTTCGAGTCAGTTTCTTGAAATTTGGCAGCCTCCTCACCAGAAATTTGATGATTCTCAACGCTGAAGCCTGGAGGAACAGACTCATGGAGATTGATATCAGAAAGCGCGTCTGGGAAAAATGGTGAATCTTGAGGCTCCTCAGGAGGATTTTGGGTTGCCTTGGAGGATCCATCTGCTCTTTGAGCTCTCAGCTTTTTGCGGGGTTGAGGAGGAGCATCTTCCTTTTCTTTCCCTTTCGGTGTAGAGTGCATCGATGCAGAAGGGTGCTTGGATTGAGACCGAGATGGTTCTTGAATGGAGATGCCCTTGGATTTTGGCGAGGGAGATGCTTGGGTAGATGGAATTCCAGGAATGTGCTTGTCTATCCCGCCGTGAAAACGATTAGGAAAAGATTTCTTCCTCGGAGGTCTTTTGAGTGGAGGAGGTGAGGGAGATTCTGCAGACGCCTCTTGATCGTCGCTCTTTCGGGATTTTGTGGAGGTTTTTGTGCGAGCCATGATCGAGTTAAGAGATTAAGGTGATTAGGAAAAGATGAAGGAAGTCGGAGGAGAGAATGGAAGATTTTGAAAACTCTAGGGCAAACTTGAGTTTTAGGTCGGGTGTAGATGAACAATGAACAGTTATGCTTAAATAGAGCGTGAAGTAACTGACCTGAATTCAAAAGTGCTGAGTGAACTTTTGAAATTCCGCGACCAAAAACTCGAGTTTCTACTTACCGACTCGAGTTTTGTGAATGCTTCAACAGGTGTGTGGCTCTCTGTTTGCCCGAAACTTGAGTTGTCGTTGGATGACTCGAGTTTCCATATCGTGAAATCTCAGAGCTTGTTCTCTGTCTCTCCGAAACTCGAGTTGTTACTTAACGACTCGAGTTTGCATATTTGCTCAGCAACTCATCCCCGATAGTACCCCGACAAAAATCGAGTTTTGAAACAAAACTCGAGTTTGCGTCCTTTGACAGCAAACTTCAGGTTTTTCAAATGTCCTGCAAAGGACAATGCTATGTACTCCGAAGCTTAAGTTAGTAATAAATATTCATCAAAACAATAACTAAAATTAAGATAAGAAAAAATACTCACAATTCATTGGGATTTACCATTCCCAATTCTCTTCTTATAAAATTAAATTGCTCTTTAGCCAATGGCTTGGTGAAGATATCAGCAAGTTGAAGATGTGTGGGAATGAACATCACTTTGATATCTTTCTTTTGCACATGATCTCTGATGAAGTGATGTCTTACATCAATGTGCTTTGTTCTTGTGTGTTGAACTGGATTTTTTGGAAGACTGATTGTGCTAATATTGTCACAGAGAATTGGAATTTCCTTCAAGTGAATTCCCAAGTCAGATAGTTGTTGCCTTAGCCATAGGACTTGAGCACAACAACTGGAAACAGTGACATATTCAGCTTCGGTTGAGGATACAGCCACGGTGGTTTGTTTCTTGCTAAACCATGATACTAGTGAACCTCCAAGAAACTCACATTGTCTACTAGTACTCTTTCTATCAGTTTTGTAACCAGCGTGATCAGAATCTGAATATGCAACCAAAAATTTTTGTGTCTGATAGATAGCGAAAAATCCTCTTTACATGTTCAGTATGTGATTCCTTTGGTGCAGTTTGAAATCTTGCACACATGCCCACACTGAATTGAATATCCGGTCTACTTACTGTTAGGTAGAGTATGTTAGTTCTCTATGTGTTTTGATGATTAATAACAATTGTAAACAAATATGAATGTTTTAATAAGACAAATAAGTCAAAAACATTCTGTCATCGCCAAACTCGAGCCTAGATAGGCAAGCTCGAGTTTTCTAAACATTTTCCAATTGAAATAATCTCTTTAAACTTCGAGTTTATATTTTGTGTAGAGTTTGCTTATTTCCTATGGTCAGAAATTGATGAAAACTCGAGCCTAAGTATATGGACTCGAGCCTAATACTTTTGTGTAAAGTTTACTCTATGGTTTGACAAAACAAAGAAGAGTTTACCAAATGGGTAAACTCGAGCCTGTTATTGCAAGCTCGAGTTTTCCCTTGGTAGAGAGCTTCCAAGTTTTTCTTCATTCACAAACTCCAGAGTTTAAGTTCAAACCTCCAGTTCACTCCGATAAGCCCTGAAATAAATAAAGTCGAACTCGAGCCTGTCATTATGAACTCGAGCCCTTCATTGAAAAAGAGTAAAGCAAATACACAAACTCCAGAGTTCATATTTGTGCTCCAGCCCACACTTTCGAATGATCAAATTTCTTAGGCATGAATAGTGTTAAACTCGAGCCTAATCACTAATGGACTCGAGCCTGCCTGGTTTGTGAAATATTATTTCAGGTGCTCGCCCGACAAAATGCTCAGCGATGATTTGAACTCGAGCCTACCTTTCTGAACTCGAGTTTACATGATGAGACAATTTACAAACTCCAGAGTTTACATCAAACTCCAGAGTTTGCTCGTCACAGAAGATGAACCTGATACTCAAAAGTGCCTTACGAACTCGAGCCTGATTTGGCGAACTCGACTTTTGATCGACAGCACAAATGATCGTTACTGGTATTAGTTGGATTAACCAACATTGATTTCACGCGACAATCAAAACCTCTACAATGAAGAAGATTTCACGCGTCTGGAAATCAATCAGCTGAAATTCAGAACCCAACGGCTATAATCCTCATCAACTTGAATTTCAAATGAAGAACATGCAGAATTGAGAAGTAACGGTCACATAGCAATTGACCACTATATATGAAACAGATTACAAACTTCGAAGAAAAGCGAAAAACTAAGCAGAAACGAAAAGCAAGCTCAAGAGTTACTTATACATTCAGTTTTCTTTCTGTATTGTATTTGAGATAAAAAGAGCCTCAGTGTTTATCAATATCTACTCTGTGAGAGAGCTGTTATACGTCTTATTCAATCATTGTAATAATCTCAAGTCAAGGGGACTTGGAGATTGGGATTTCAGATTACAACTTGTAAGGGGAGTGTATCCTAGAGAGAGGATAATCCTTGAGTACGAGTGTGTATCTGAATTGAGTGATAGTAGAAAAACCCAGAGAGTCTGGGGACTGGACGTAGGTCAAGAGTTTGGACCGAACCAGGATAAACTTTCTGTGTCAAGCTTTTCTTCCCTATCTCTTTACGTTTAGCTTCAGCTTGGGTGCAAATTTTTTTTTTGTGTTAAAAGTTTTAAAATCCCCAATTCACCCCCCTCTTGGTGATTTCCTTTCGTTTTCATTTGGTATCAGAGCAAGGTTGTCTACTTGAAGGATTAACATCCTAGACAAAAGATCCAATGGAAGGAATTCTACCCGATGGAGCCTCAATCAACAGACCACCAGGTTTCAATGGAGAACACTACTCATTCTGGAAGGCTAAGTTCAGGGTCTATGTAATGGCCTCTGAGTTTGGTTTATGGAAGGTCTTCGAGAAAGGAAACTATGTTCCTTCCTCAGTAGTAGCTGATGTCAGAACTCCCAAGAAAGAAGAAGAGTATGTTGACAATGATAAAAAGCTAGTCACTCTCAACATGAAAGCAATCCACATGCTGCAGAGTGCTCTTGGGCAAAAGGAGTATTTCGAATCTGTACTTTGCCATCTGCTAAGCAAATGTGGGATGCTCTTGAGATAGCTCATGAAGGAACGACTGCAATGAAAAAAAATCGTATCAATACTCTCATGATCGAATATGATTTATTACGGATGAAGCCCGGAGAGTCTATTGGTGAATTTCAACTCGGGTTCACTCATCTGATCAATCAACTCATTGCATTGGGAAAAGAATATGAACAACCTGCCCAAGTGAGGAAAATACTAAATATTCTCACCAAGGAATGGGAAGCCAAGGTCACTGCAATTGAAGAATCTCGAGGCGAATCAATGGCCTCCGTAGCAGCATTATTTGGCAGCCTCTCTGAGTATGAGGGGAAGATCAAATTCAAGAAAGGGCTAAATGACATCAATGTCAAAAACAAGGGAATACCTCTTAAAACCATCAAAGAGGTAAAGTCAGATGACGATGAAGATGGTGAGCTAGGAATGATGGTCCGAAGATTCAAGAAATTCTACAAAAAGGACCAATCTCACAAAAAGTTTCACAAAGGAAATTCCAGCACTGAAACTAAGAAACCAATTATATGCTATGAGTGTGAGAAACCAGGCCACATCAAATCAGAATGTCCTCGCTGAAAAACAAAGAAAAGAAATTCAATAAGTTCAAGAAAAGAGCTTATGTGTCAGCTATATGGGGCAACAGCTCATCCGATGAAGATGAGGCAAAAGAGGAACAAAGTGCCAATCTCTGTCTTGTGGCTCAAGAGGAATCAGATAATGAAGAGATTTTTCTTAGAGCATCAAATCCCAATAAGTGGTACATTGACAGTGGATGCTCAAGACATATGACTGGAGACCAATCCAAGTTTGCTTCAATCAAACATAAGGAAGGTGGCAAAGTAACATTTGGTGGAAATGAGTCCGGAAGAATTCCTGGCATTGGCAAAATTGGAAATAGCAATGGACCACAAATCAAAGATGTTTATCTTGTGGATGGATTATGTCACAACCTCCTCAGTGTGAGTCAAAGCACAGACAAAGGAAATCTAGTCATCTTTGATTCGAAGAATGTTTGATTGTAAGTAAGGATGTTCTCTCCTTAGATAGTATTAAACCCAAAGCATTATTCAAAGCTCCAAGAGAAGGTAATTGCTACACTCTTAATCTGTCTAAAAACAATTCGATTCGAAAAATGTTTTGTTGGTAACTTAGATGAAAGTTGGCTATGGCATAATCGTTTAGGACATGTTAATATGATTCAACTTGATAAACTACGAGAAAAAGGAATTGGTTATTGGTTTACCAAAACTCTCTTTTAAGAATGATATGATCGTGATGCATGCCAAAAAGGTAAACAAACCAAATCTTCTTTCAAATCAAAAACTGAAATATCAACTAATAGACCTCTCCAATTACTCCATATGGATTTAGTTGGACCACTAGAGTAAAAAGCCTTGGTGGCAATCTTTATACCTTGGTTATAGTGGATGATTTTTCAAGATTTACTTGGGTCATTCTTTTATCTTCAAAAGACAAAACATTTGATCAATTTGTTGTGTTTGCCAAGAAGGTCCAAAACGAGAATGGATTCTCTATTGCAGGTATTCGTACAGATCATGGTGGAGAATTTGAGAATCATGCCTTTGGAGAATTCTGTGATAGTATGGGAATCAATCATAACTTTTCAGCTCCAAGAACCCCACAGCAAAAATGGAGTTGTTGAAAGAAAGATTAGAGTGCTTCTTGAAATGGCAAGGTCAATGCTCAATGAGAACCAAACATCTCAAGTGTTTTGGGCTGATGCTATGAGCACTGCTTGTTACATATCAAACAGGGCATATCTCCGGAAGAAATTGAACCAAACTCCCTATGAGCTCTACAAAGGAAGAAAACTCAACTTAGCTCACTTGCACATCTTTGGATGTAAGTGCTTCATCCACAATAATGGTAAGGATAGCTTGGGAAAATTTGATACCAAAGCTGATGAAGGTATATTCTTGGGTTATTCAAGTAGAAGTAAAGCATATAGAGTTTATAATACCCGCAATCACACTGTTGAAGAATCTATGCATGTTGTTTTCTGTGAAACCAAATCTAACAAGTCCTTGGATGATGATGATGGCTTTCCTATGACAAACCAACCAGACTCAAAATCAACTTCTATCTCAACAAATACTGAAAAAGATTTGCAAAATGATTCTGAAACTGAAAAACATTGTGAAAAATCTTGTGAAAACAGTGTTCAAACTCAACCAAAATCATGGAGATATAGTAGGAGTCATCCTCTGGATCAAGTGATAGGTGATGCAAATCAAGGAGTAAGAACCAGAAGAAGCACCTTGAATGAAGTTACTTTTTTAGCTTTCATTTCTAAAATTGAACCCTCTAAAATTGATGAAGCCCTTTCAGACAATGATTGGGTTATAGCAATGCAAGAGGAGTTACATCAATTTGAAAGAAACCAAGTTTGGGACTTGGTACCCAGACCTAAAGACCATCCGGTCATTGGTACTAAATGGGTATTCAAGAATAAATGTGATGAATCCGCCATAATCATTCGTAATAAGGCAAGGCTAGTTGCAAAAGGCTATAATCAAGAAGAAGGAATTGATTATGAAGAAACTTATGCTCCAAAGAGCAAGATTGGAAGCTATAAGAGTTCTTTTAGCTTTGCCTGTGTTAAAGGATTCAAACTTTTTCAAATGGATGTGAAATCCGCCTTTTTAAATGGTTTTATACAGGAGGAAGTTTATGTTGAACAACCTCCAGGATTTCAAAATGAACATCATCCAGATCATGTTTATCACCTCAAGAAAGCCTTATATGGTCTTAAGCAAGCTCCTAGAGCTTGGTATGAGCGATTAAGCAATTTCCTTCTTGATCAAGGATTTGTTAGAGGTAAAGCAGATACAACTCTCTTTATAAAGAAAAATAAACTTGGTGATGTCTTAATAGTTCAAATTTATGTTGATGACATTATTTTTGGTGCTACTAATGATACTATGTGTGAAGAATTTGCTAGGACAATGCAGGGAGAGTTTGAGATGTCCATGATGGGAGAACTCAATTACTTCCTTGGACTTCAAATCAAGCAACGTCATGATGGAATTTTCATTTCCCAGACCAAGTATTTGAAAGATCTATTGAAAAAGTATGGTCTAGTTGACGGATGTTGATGAAAAGGGGACTGACTTCAACATCACTAAATATAGAGGAATGATTGGATCATTACTCTATCTTACAGCAAGCCGCCCAGATATTCAATTTAGTGTTGGAATGTGTGCTAGATTCCAATCTGCCCCATGTAGTCTCATGTTGAACATGTTAAAAGGATTTTTAGATATCTTGCTGATACAAAGACTCTTGGATTGTGGTTTCCCAAAGATCAACATGAACACTTGGTAGCTTATACTGATTCAAATCATGCGAGGCTACAAGACCGACGAAAAAGCACCAGTGGCCAATGTGAATTCTTTGGAGGATCATTAGTATCTTGGTTCAACAAAAAGCGCACCACGTAGCTGTGTCATCCACTGAAGCTGAGTATGTTGCTGCCTCAAGTTGTTGTGCTCAAGTTGGCTCAAACAACAATTGTGTGATTTGGGAGTTCATCTCAAAGAAATCCCAATTCTTTGTGACAACACAAGCACAATAAGCTTGGCAAAGAATCGTGTTCAACATACTAGAACCAAGCATATTGATGTTAGACATCACTTCATAAGATACCATGTTCAAAAGAAAGATGTCAAAGTCATGTTTATCCCAACCCACTTGCAACTTGCTGATATCTTCACCAAACCATTAGCAAAAGAACAATTTGTGTTCATAAGAAGAGAATTGGGAATGGTAGATCCCAATGAGTTGTAAGTAATCTCTACCCAATTTAATGATAGTTATGTTTTTGATGATTATTATTTACTGACTTAAGCATCGGAGTATGTAGATATGTTTTATGCAGGATGCTTAATGAGAATAATATTCCAAACCATCGACTGCAAGTTTGCTGTCAAGATATCCAAACTCAAGCCTACCTAAGCTAGACTCGAGCTCGAGAGAACCAGAGAAAAATGCAATTGTCTCAGGTCGCCAAACTCGAGCCTATTAGTTGACGGACTCGAGTTCGCGAGAGACAGAGAGCAACTCAGTTCAGAGAACCTGACAGACTCGAGCCTGCAAGTTTCTAGACTCGAGCCTAGCAAGAAATTTCAAGGGTTCACACATACACTCTTGAATTCCAGGTTAGTACCGTTACACAAAACTCGAGCTTACACTTGTGAACTCGAGTTTGCGACACTAATTTTTTTTTAAAAAAACCTGACTGCTCGTCTTCACTTTATCTCACCCTCGAGCCTAAACCTAAGTTCCTCCCAAATTTCTCTCAATCTTCTCGACGAAAACCAGAGAGTATGGCTTCCAAACGATCTGCAACTCAAGATTCCCAAAGCTCTGATCATCAAGAACCCCAATCAAATCCACCGAACGTTCCTCAGCGTCCTCCCAGAGCGAAATCGTTTCCCAAATGATTCAAGCACGGAATTGACAAGCAAATTCCTGGTATTCCTTCGACCCAGGCTACTCCTATAACCACGGTCGGGATGGACAATCCTAAGAAACCCCAAATGTTGAAACACCACCCGAAGGGGCAAAGAGAAGGTCTATAAAACTAGAAAGACCAAAACGAGTCCTCTTGCAACCGGTCGAGCTAGCTCTCAAGATCAATCATCCTCCCATCATCAAGAACATTCTGTTCCTCAGGTATCTAGAGACACCCCGGCATTATTTGAAATATACAATCACTCTTCAATTCCTAGGGGATTTTCTAGTGAGTCTGTAACTCTAACGGGTGAGGATGCCATTCGATTCCAGGAGAATTATGAGTCTAAGAGTTTTTGTCCCTCAGTTTATGTTAATTTCGATACATTAAAAGAGGAATGTAGTCTTGATCTTACTTATTGGTTTAGACAATTTGAACCTCTCATATCTATTCGAGCCTCATATAGTCCATCCTTTGTCAAAGCTTTCTATTATTGCATGCAAAGTGACAATCTATTGGTTAATGATAGAAATCTAATTGAGGAAAGGATTACCACCACCATTAGAGGAAAATAGATTATCATCACTGCTGAATACCTTAATTCCCTCCTTCAAATACAAAATCCTCCTCCTGTTGCATCCCCAAACTATACCGATAGGCAGATATACTCACTCCTCAAACCCGATGAGCCTGTCCCCGATGGTTTAGAGATTCTAAATTTCACTCCAGTATCAATGCCCCCTAAGCAAAGAGCTGCCTGGTACATATATACTAGGAATCTCGTTCAAAAAGGAGGAAACTTCACCCATTTTGCAAAGAAGGACTTTCCTATCTTTGCCTCTATCATCAATCAAGTTCCTCACAATATTGGAGATTGGATCTTCAAAGAAATGTTCAAATTTCGTTTTCATGGAAGGAAAACATCTCAGATACCCTTTGCTAGCCTTATCTCTGTAATCATGTTCCATGAAAGAGTATGGTACCTACCTGCCAATGAGAAACCTGAAAAACCAGCAAAGTTTGGTCAACATATCCTGAACCTTATGAGGATAAGTTTTGATCAAGGTAGTGATCACTCCAGAGCTCCATCAAGACCTGCTAGATCCAGAGCCAATCAGTCTAGAGTTCAAGAGGCTCAGAGTGCACCACCTCCACCACAATCATTTCCTTCTGATTTGGATGAAAGAATCAAGACTTACATTGCCCAAGTTGTTTCTGATCTTTCTTCCAAGATGGAATCAGAATTCAAGAAAGTGAAGAAAGGATATGAGGAGTTGGCCGATGCCCAAGAATATCTAATTCTTGAGCATGAAATTATCAAAGACAAAGTTCAAGGCCTCCGTGAACAAATTGGAGATCACTCAGTCAGCATCTCCACCCTTTTGGTGTCTATGTCTAGCCTCCATGACAAAATGGACAAAGTCTTACAAAATCACCCATGTCTCGCATCGGTGTTGAGTTCAATACTGCTAGACCTAGCACCTCGGCTCCTCCACCTATTTCTGAACCTTCTATCCCAATCCAACCAACCACCTCCATAGCCCCTGAACCATCTATACCTGATCCTGCTCTTCAGCCAACCTCGACCCCATCTTGTCCTCCCTTGTTTGCTGATGACAAAGGGGGAGAAGAGTTGAAGTAAAGAAGCAGTCAATTTCTTTAATGTTTTGATCATTTTTTTTCTTACATGTATCTTTGAAACTCTAATGTCATTTTGTAATCTCTTGAATACTCTAGTTTATGCTAAATGACAATGTGTTTATGCTTCTCATATCAGTTATGGACAATGCTTATTTGATTCATGATTATGTCTGCTGTTAACTCTGATCATCAGAATCTATTTAAAATGCCCATTTCCAATTCTGATGCAATTTCCACTGAACATTTATGCTTCATTGATTTCAAATGATCAAACATTGTTTTTAAAAGGAGTTAATTGTTTACAAGTGTTGTCATCATCAAAAAGGGGGAAAATATTAGTTCTCTATGTGTTTTGATGATTAATAACAATTGTAAACAAATATGAATGTTTTAATAAGACAAATAAGTCAAAAACATTCTGTCATCGCCAAACTCGAGCCTAGATAGGCAAGCTCGAGTTTTCTGCTAACAGAGAGCATATCAGGCTATTTCAGTATGCGAACTCGAGCTCGAATATTTAAACTCCAGCCTAACCCTCCATGGTATATTGTTAAAGAGTTTACAAATGAGTAAACTCGAGCCCGTATAGACAAGCTCGAGTTTGCCTCAAGGGAAACATTTTCCAATTGAAAATCATCTCTTTAAACTTCAGAGTTTATATTTTGTGTAGAGTTTGCTTATTTCCTATGGCTGTAAATTGATGAAAACTCGAGCCTAAGTATATGGACTCGATCCTAATACTTTTGTGTAAAGTTTACTCTATGGTTTGACAAAACAAAGAAGAGTTTACCAACTGGGTAAACTCGAGCCTGTTATTGCAAGCTCGAGTTTTCCCTTGGCAGAGAGCTTCCAAGTTCTTCTTCATTCACAAACTCCAGAGTTTAAGTTCCAACCTCCAGTTCACTCCGATAAGCCCTGAAATAAATAAAGTCGAACTCGAGCCCGTCATTATGAACTCGAGCCCTTCATTGAAAAAGAGTAAAGCAAATGCACAAACTCCAGAGTTCATATTTGTGCTCCACCCACACTTTCGAATGATCAAATTTCTTAGGCATGAATAGTGTTAAACTCGAGCCTAATCACTAATGGACTCGAGCCTGCCCGGTTTGTGAAATATTATTTCAGTGCTCGCCCGACAAAATGCTCAACGATGATTCGAACTCGAGCCTACCTTTCGAACTCGAGTGTACATGATGAGACAATTTACAAACTCCAGAGTTTACATCAAACTCCAGAGTTTGCTCCTCACAGAAGATGAACCTGATACTCAAAAGTGCCTTACGAACTCGAGCCTGACTTGGCGAACTCGAGTTTTGATCGACAGCACAAATGATCGTTACTGGTATTAGTTGGATCAACCAACATTGATTTCACGCGACAATCAGAACCTCTACAATGAAGAAGATTTCACGCGTCTAGAAATCAATCAGCTGAAATTCAGAACCCAACGGCTATAATCCTCATCAACTTGAATTTCAAATGAAGAACATGCAGAATTGAGAAGTAACGGTCACATAGCAATTGACCACTATATATGGAACAGATTACAAACTTCAAAAAGAAGCGAAAAACTAAGCGAAACGAAAAGCAAGCTCAAGAGTTACTTATACATTCGGTTTTCTTTACGTATTGTATTTGAGATACAAAGAGCCTCAGTGTTTATCAATATCTACTCTGTGAGAGAGCTGTTATACATCTTATTCAATCATTGTAATAATCTCAAATCAAGGGGACTTGGAGATTGGGATTTCAGATTACAACTTGTAAGGGGAGTGTATCCTAGAGAGGATAATCCTTGAGTACAGAGTGTGTATCCGAATTGAGTGATAGTAGAAAAACCCGAGAGTCTCGGGACTGGACGTAGGTCAAGAGTTTGGACCGAACCAGGATAAACATTCTGTGTCAAGCTTTTCTTCCCTATCTCTTTACGTTTAGCTTCAGCTTGGGTGCAAAGTTTTTTTTTGTGTTAAAAGTTTTAAAATCCCCAATTCACCCCCCTCTTGGTGATTTCCTTTCGTTTTCAGAGTAGTGATCCGATTATCCCTCGATATTTGGTTATGTTGAAGTCCTTTCCTTTTTCTTCATCGGCATCTAGAGAGGCAGTGGAACTCATGGGTGTATCAGCACCGTTGCAATGTTCCAAGCCAAACTTTTTCAGCAAATCCGGAGATATACTTTGTTTGTGAAATAAAGATTCCATCCTTCCGTTGTTGGATTTGCAAGCCGAGAAAATATTTCAACTCTCCCATCATTGACATTTCGAATTCACTCTGCATCTTCTTAGAAAATTCTTCACAAAGAGATTCATTAGTAGAACCAAAAATAATATCATCCACATATATCTGTACGACAAGAATCTCATTACGTTTATTAGTTTTAATGAAAAGAGTTGTATCAGCCTTTCCTCTAATGAATTCTTGTTCTAGAAGGGATTTGCTAAGCCGTTCATACCAAGCTCTTGGAGCCTGTTTGAGACCATATAGAGCCTTTTTCAAACAATAAACGTGGTCAGGATGATGTTCATTTTCAAAACCAGGAGGCTGTTCTACATAAACCTCTTCTTGTATAAAACCATTTAAAAAAGCACTTTTAACATCCATTTGATTGAGGCGAACTTGGATTGGTCTCCTGTCATGTGTCTTGAGCATCCACTATCGATGTACCATTTGTTAGATTTTGATGCTCTTAGACATACCTGCAAATCAGAGGGGATCAAGTCTTAGGTACCCATCTTTTCTTGGGTCCTTTTTGGTTAGTTCGAACCTTGGGAACATAAGTTCCTTTCGGCACCCACTGATAATTGCCAACAGGTTTATCTTTACCATTTTTCTTATGAAAACATGATAAGGTCGAATGACCTTTTTTATTACAATAATTACAATGAGCAAATGGATTTGAAGAGTGAACAGTTTTTTAAAAATAATTTAAATATGATTTTCCACCACTCTTCTTCTTTCCTTTCCTTTTATCAAAGATGGGATTATATCCTAATCCTGAACGATCATTTGTAAATCTTTGTGCTTTTAAAATTACATTTAACATCTCACTACCTTTAGTGAATTTCTCAAGAGTTTTAGTAAGATAAGAATTCTTTTTCTCAACGCTTTCACAATCATCACAGATCATGTTTTTAGGAGAAGAAAGATGTTCGACTTGCTGTTCAAGAGTAATATTTTTTCTTTTCAAAACAATATATTTCTCAGCAAGTTTTTCAAACTCAGATTGAACAATGGTATATTCAGCAAATAATTCATCATATGACGGTTTGGAATCATATACCTCATTGTTCTCTTCATGTTGCTCTTCTACTTCAAAGAACTAAGCAAATATTTGCTTTCTCTTCCTCTTCATCAGCTTCATCTTCATCGGATGAGCTATTTCCCCATCTAGCTGAGACATAGGCTTTCTTTCTGAATTTGTTGAACTTCTTCTTGCCTTTGTCCTTGTTCTTCAGCTGGGGGCATTCTGACTTGATGTGGCCGGGCTTCTCGCATTCATAGCAGATAATTGGCTTCTTTGTCTCCATGCTGGAGCTGCCCTTGTTGAATCTCTTGTATCCTTGGTCCTTCTTATAAAACATTTTGAATCTTCGGACCATCATGCCCAGCTCTCCATCTTCGTCATCTCCTTCTTGTTCTTCTTCTTCTTCTTCGGAATCCTTGGCTTCGCTTGCAGTTTTGAGAGTGATGCCCTTTTTGCTATTTGTTTTAGCAAGTCCCTTTTTGAATTTGAGTTTACCTTCGTACTCAGATAGACTGCCAAACAATGCTGCGACAGAGCTCATTGATTCTCACGAGATTCTTCAATGGTAGTAACCTTGGCTTCCCATTCTTTGCTAAGAATGTTTAGAATGTTTCTCACTTGAGCTGGTTGCTCATATGTATTGCCTAAAGCAGCAAGTTGATTTATAAGATGAGTGAACCTCAGCTGGAAGTCAACGATGGATTCTCCATTCTTCATTTGAAGGAGATCATATTCAGTCATTAGAGTGTTAACTCTATTCTCCTTAACTCCGGTGGTTCCTTCATGCGCTATCTCCAGAGCATCCCACATAGCTTTTGCTGATGGCAAATTGCAGATTCGGAAGTACTCTTGTTGACTAAGAGCACTTTGCAGCATGAGAACAGCTTTGCTGTTGAGAGTGACATTCCTTCGGTCATTGTCATCATACTCTTCTTCAAGCTTGGGAGTCCGGACGCCATCTTGGACTGAGGATGGCTCATAGTTGCCTCTTTCGAATACTCTCCAAAGACCATATTCACTAGCCATTACGAAGACTTTGAATTTGACCTTCCAGAAGGAGTAATGTTCTCCACTGAAGCCTGGAGGTCTATTGATCGAAGCTCCATCCGGAAGAATTTCGTTCATGGTGATCATTCTCGAGATGTTAAGCTCTTATGAGAAGACCAAGCTCTGATACCAAATGTAAATGGAGCTTGAATCACCAAGAGGGGGGGTGAATTGGGGATTCTTAAAAACTTTTCGGTATGCTCTGTTTATCGAGTAGGAAATAAAGGTAAGACAGAGTTTAGAGAAGGGAAGCAAGACACAAGAATTTATCCTGGTTCGGTCCAACAACTTGACCTACATCCAGTCCCCAGACTCTCTGGGATTTCTCACTATATCACTTGTTTACACACTCTGCACTCAAGAGTAATTCTCTCTAGAACTTACTCCCCTTACAAGTTGTAATCAATAACCCAATCTCCAAGTCCCCTTGACTTGAGATAACTCACAATAAATGATTTAAAATCAATGAACTCTCTTTTAGAGTAGATAAGATAAACACTGAACTATGAATGTATCAGAAGATACTTTACACAGAAAAACTCAAAGAATAAATGATTCTTGGATGATTTTTGTTTTCTGTTCTGTTGTCTTTTTTAGTAGAATTGAATGCATCTCTATTTATAGGTAGAGATCATTAATTGACCGTTGAAATCCCAATTATAACCGTTGGAGGTGTTGGGAGCTGATTACATTAAGCTTTGGCCTTCTTTTCTCTCTAATCTTCACTTAATCCAGCTGTATAGATGTTCAGAGTTGACTCTCTACGAATTAATCCGTTGGAGTAGTTAATGCTGGAAGTGGAAATCATCCTTTCTGCTTTTCCAAACGTGTGCAGGCGGATTAACCAGAAATATGCAAATTTTCTGGGTTTTGCATTTAATGTTCTGACTTGCTTTTTGCTTTTACTCAAATCTTCATTTAATCCTGTCTAAATTATCTGAAACTTACTAACAAATTTATTAAACATAGTTAGGAGTAGTAATGAATGAAGATATAAAGTATTGAGATCAAACATGAAGGTTTTGCAAAATCATTCTTTGCGAAATTCAAATTTCGGGATGGAAACTCGAGTTAGTTCATCCAAACTCGAGTTTTCATGCTCCAGCGTTCTTTCTGTCAAAGACTGAAACTCGAGTTTTTAGCGGGAACTCGAGTTTTCTCATTTTGGTATTTTGGACAAGTCTTGTGAACAGTGAAAAACTCGAGTCATTAAGTGACTAACTCGAGTTTTGGACTTTTATCGAGAAATCATGTTTTAGTCCAAAATATCAAAACTAGAGTTTTCAAACAAAACTGGAGTTTTCAAAACGTTCTAAATTGGCAGTGCTCTGCCTTGTCAAAACTCGAGTTTCCACATCTTAACTCGAGTTTTCATATTCTTTGAAAACTTTGGAAACTTCTCTGTTAGAGCCAAACTCGAGTTTTCAACCGAAACTCGAGTTTTCTCTTTATGAGAAAATGTTAAAGTTCTTGATTTATTTCACGAATGAGTTTATGCAAGATCAGAGATGAGTATTGTTCTCAGGCGATGGAAACTCGAGTTTTAATACTAAACTCGAGTTTTCATGAACTCTTGAAAATCTTAGAGAATACTCAGAGAAGCCTAAACTCGAGTTTCCCATGAAAACTGGAGTTTTGGTTTTATTGAAAAACTTGGTTGCTCTCTGTCTTGTCAAGACTCGAGTTTTCAAACGTAACTCGAGTTTGCTTTGTTTAGTGAAAATCTTGAATGCTCTTTGTATGGCCAAAACTCGAGTTTTAAAACAAAAATCGAGTTTGTCTTTCTTTATAAAAACTTGAGCATTTCACTGTCACGCCAAAACTCGAGTTTTCAACCAAAACTCGAGTTTGCCTTTAACAGTAAGTTTTCAACTTACAAAGACAAACTTCTCTTGTGTTTACAATTGTCCGTTATCATCAAAACCAATTTGAGAACTAACAGATGAGACAGAAAGCAATCTGGAGTAAAGCAACAACCTCTTAACTCGAGTCAATTAGTGATAACTCGAGTTAACATCTCTGCTTTTGAAAATCACCGTGTCGAAAATCTCAAAATCATTAATTGTGATTTCATTACTTCTCATCATCACTCATTACTATTCCAAACTATGTTTAATCAGTTTGTTAATGAGTTTCAGATGATTATAGAAGGATTAACAACAGTTTACAAAAAGCAGATGATTACGTCAGAAGCTCTAACGATAATATTTTCCAACGGTCATATACGCTCACAACGGTCATATTCAAAACTGGAAGAGTTTATCAAACGATCGAATGCTCTTCCTCAAATATAAAAGAAGAAGCATTCAAAATAGAAGGAGTTAGAGACGCGAGCTTACATCTTCAAAATGCCAATACTCTGATATACACATACACCTACTCTCTAATTATCTCAATGATCATACAGTTTATATGAGAGAGTGAGATTATTTGTAATGAGCTTCAATGTTTATCTTTATCACTTCTGAGAGAGAAGATTATCTATAATCATTCATTACAAAGGTTGTATCCTTACGGTGAGTAAGAGGGAGTATCTCGTAAGAGATTTGTAAAAGGCTGCACAAGTGCCCGATTAAACTTGTGGGTTTGTAAAGGCTTCTCTTGTGCCCGGATTAAACAAGAGGATAGTGGATTGAAAATTTCAAGTGGAGCTTGGAGACTAGACGTAGGTCAAGGATTGGGCCAAACCAGTATAAATCTCAGTTTGCATATTCTCTTCCTTAATCTCCTATATTTCTAGCATATATGTTTGAATGATGTATATAGCTTTATAACTCGTTACTGTCATACAAACTGGTTTTACTGAGTTGCAAAAAGAATTTTAAAGTTCCTAAGTTTTTATACTTCACCCAATTCTCCCCCCTCTTGGGTTCAGCCGGTTCTTACAAAAGGGACGTGACATGGTTGTATAATAGGTTATATCGTATCATCGATCCCCATATGAATTGGGTAGTCGCAATGTCTTGCTAGAGGCCTCTTGCGACTTGTGGGCTGGTATAGTATTGGCCCGCTGCCAATCTCATGTGGGCCTGCAGGGTCGCACACAAGAATAGCTAAACACAAGTAAAAGTGTCCAGATTCATTGAATCTTATATATGTCTAAGATTTAATGAATATTGTATTTAATCTAGCATTTGGTCAACTTAAAGGCAACTTGTATGTGGGCCGATAGTAGTTTCACATTGTTGCTTGAATTGTTGTGTGATATGTTTCCAGACAATAATGTACTTCCAAATCGTATGTATATGGCTAAGAAAATCTTGTCTATGGTGGGTATGTAGTATAAAAAGATACATGTTTTCCCTAATGATTGCGTATTGTATAGAAAGGAGTATGAAGGTCTTAATGAGTGTCCGAAGTGTAAAACTTCACAATACAAAGTGAAGAAATATGGTGGTTGTGGTGATGGGTCAACTAAAATGCAACCTTTAAAGTTGTTGTGGTATCTTCTAACAATATCGTGGTTTAAGCGTTTGTTTATGAGTGCAACACTAACAAAGAAGCTGAGATGGAAGTTTGATGAGAAAATGTTTGATGGAAAATATCTTCAGCATTCGGCTGATCCCCACAATGGAAGTAAATAGATAAAATGTTCTCTCAATTTGGAAACGACCCCAAAAACCTTTGACTTGAGCTTTGTATAGATGGAATCAATCCATATGAAACTCTTAGTAGCACACATATTGTATGGCTGGTTCTCCTTGTAATATACAACTTACCTCCCTGGTTATGTATAAAACACAAGTATGTGATCTTTCTATGATGATTTTTGGACCAAAACAACTAGGGAACGATATTGATATCTACTTGGCTAGATCGACTTGTAGATGCATTGTGGGTGAAAGAGTGTCGCTTCCCTTTACAATTTAAAGGAAAGATCTCAGGGAGTTCACAAATTTGGAGGAGTTGGATATATGATATGTTAAACTTGCAATCATATATATTTTTTCCTTCAATTAATGCAGTGGTTTTTAGGTTTTATATATTCAATAATTCATTTATCATTTTAATTCTATTATAGCTTCCTTCACAACATATGCATTGAAATGGGAAGAAATTGTTCATATGGATTCTTATGTCTTGCAAATATGACAAAGAAGAATAATAAATTGGAACTTAAGTGCTCATGAGTTATAACCTGTAACTGTTTACGGTACTCATGAGTTAAGCTCTAAGCTCCATATACTCTTTCACGTTAGACTAAGGAGTTATCATTATTTTAGGATCCACTCGTTAAAACACATATAGGGTTTTAGGATTACCTTAGATCAGTTGAAAACTTCGAAGTATGTGATGTTCTCTAATGTTTATCCACATAGTTGCCTCTTGATTGTAACGAGAACACCTTATCCTTGAATCCTCCTTCTCCTTGGATGCTTGTCAGGCAATGGCAAGGTAGAGGCTTCAAGTTCTTGGGTTTTCTTTAACCTTGGTGGCCGTCACATTTGTTTAACCTTGAAGTCGTACAAGCAAGCCTCTTTATATAGATTATATGGCCAGCCCTTAATTAGAAGAAAAGCTCAACTCAAGCTGATAAATCAAGATAATGAGTAATATCCATATCTTGAAATATATCTTGAATTCAAAATTTAAGATAATGGATCTTATCCTCATATTAAAATACATATTTAATTCAAAATTCAAGATAATGGATCATATCCATATCTTAAAATATATCTTCAATTCAAAATTCAAGATGATATTTATCCAATATCTTTATTCATTCTTTATCCAATTTTTATTGGATCTTTATCCAATCTTTATTGGATATATATTTTAGATAATTCAAAATTATCTTTTACAGCCTAACTGTTGGGATCCGTACACGTAGCGGAATTATAAAAACTTACGAATCTCATCCAAGGATCCATCAACGACGTTTAAATCAAGGTTAAAAGAATCTGAATCATACCTATGCGAAGGGTTCAGCGTTTCGTTCGACTCTGCCTGGTGCGCATCTCGAACGTCGTGCGTCTCGAACGTGGTGCCTTCTCATTCGATCAAACAGGAGCTGACTGGTGGGCTACCTTCTTGATCAGCAGAAGTTGACTCTTCGAATCGCCTTCCTCTACCGGTATCCACACGAATAACCTTGAACACAGACGGCAGCGTGCTAGCGTCTTCAGTATTCTCGCGTCTCTCTATATTCTCTCTAGGGTTTCTCGCGGCTTTCTCATACGCTTGACAAAAAGTCTCGTAGGTCTTTCTAAACCTGGTAGGCATATTTTATATTCAAAATTAATCCTCATTAATTTTGAAATTCAAAATATCGAATCTGGATTAAAAAATATATTAATTAAATCTAGAGTAAATACCCTTTTTGGTCCCTGAAAAAACACGCGCTACCCATTTTGGTCCCTAAGTAAAAAAAATGTCATTGTTGGTCCTTTTTAGGGACTAAAAAGGACTTTTTGGGAATTTGTGAGGGATTAAAATGCCCACAAAAAATGACTAAAAGGACTAAAAGGGACTTTTTTTTTACTCTTTAATGACTAAAAATGACATTTTTTTTACTCAGGGACCAAAATGGGTAGCGCGTGTTTTTTCAGGGACCAAAAAGGGTATTTACTCTTAAATCTATCTGATAGATCTAATATAATCTATTTATTTATTCTGAATTAAAAGCTTTCTGATTTAATTTATCTCTATAAATAAAATCCGAGAAACGATATCTATCTACTTAATTAAATATGAGATACTATATCTCAATTTAAATTAAATTAAATTAAATATATGATATCTTTATTCGAAAATTAAATTTGAGATACAATATCTCTATTTGTTTTAGATATTTAATTTATCAAATAAATCAAATACAATCAAATATCATATAATAATATTATAATCTTTATTAAATAATATTATTATATTAATTTCAATTTTATATATATATATATATATATATATATATATATATATATATATATATATATATATATATATATATATATTCATCCTAGACTGAATATATTATTAATTAAATCTTAGACATATCTAAGATTCAATGAATCTGGACACTTTAGCTCGTGTTGGGCTATTCTTGTGTATGACCCTGCAGGCCCACATGAGATTGGCAGCGGGCCAATACTGTACCAGCCCACAAGTCGCAAGCGGCCTCTAGCAAGACATTGCGACTACCCAATTCATATGGGGATTGATGATAAGATACAACCTATCGTACAACCATGTCACGTCCCCTTTGTCACACGATAATTTGGTCAAGGATGAGGCATGGATAATATCAAGAGTAAATACCCTTTTAGGTCCCTGGAAAAACACGCTCTACCCATTTTGGTCCCTGAGTAAAAAAATGTCATTTCGGTCCTTTTTAGGGACTAAAAATGATTTTTTGGGAATTTGTGAGGGATTAAAATGTCCACAAAAAATGACTAAAAGGACTAAAATGGACTTTTTTTTTTATTGTTTAAGGACTAAAAATGACATTTTTTTTACTCAGGGACCAAAATGGGTAGCGCGTGTTATTTCAGGGACTAAAAAGGGTATTTACTCTAATATCAACTTCCTGTTCTTGACCATTACTTTCTCGATTCTTGAGTAGTCTAACAATTGAAATGGAAACTTCTTTTCATCGTAGTATGGCCATACATTTCTCAGACCCACTCATCGAGGGGCCCAGTATTATCTCTCTACAAATGTGAGGGACAAATTCCATCTTGACCATTCACATTCCTCTGCATGAAAACCACCGATCCCGATCCAAGCCTTTATCATCACCCGGTCAAAGGTGACTTTTGGCTAGGTCAAAGACCAGCGACTCATCATGTAGGAATCCATGATGATCTCAGGTCAAAGGGCGTTGTGACGCGGTTATACATGAGAAAAGCTTATGACTTATTCCATGAAGCTTTCTCATAGTGGGTCGGTCCAGCACCTTGTACTCTTACAAGTGACTATGACTTTGACTCGTATCTCTATACTCATCAAAGTCATACTGGTCTTATTTCATCTTCGCTCCCGTGGAGATGACCGACCAGGGACATTTAGGATAATCTATAAGATATATCCAAGGATCAGTTATCACTATAAATATGCAAATGAAATGATAACTAAAGGAGAATACTTTAAATAACATAAATTGTCTAAAGTACAATGACTTGCCCTAGGGCATAATTTCCAACACTAACCTCTTGAATTTAAAATTTAAATTTAAATTTCAAACTTAAATTTAAAATTCAAATTAGCTTAAGACCTCGTTGGGCCTTCTATAACATTTAGGCCTATTAGTGAAGAAACTAATTTCACATTAATTAAAAAAATGTGACGCCATCTTTATTATTGGGTTTGGAGTCCCACTCCAACCCAATTACAACTGTAGTTTTGACAAAGCCCAATAATCATGTTTAGAAGCATTAAGAATAATAATGAGTGATAATCTGAAGTATCAAGATAATGATCAGTGAATTTGAATTTACACAGATGGAGATTAAGTCCAGAGATAGGTGACACTCGAGTGTTTAATATACACACTCAAGAGTGTTGTTCGTCAACACTCGAGTGTTGATGAACTTGCACTGGAAGAAGACTTGTTTAAAAATGAAGCTCAGTTAAAAATGTGTTTTCTTCCAGTTACTCGAGTATTGGAATTCCACACTCGAGTATTGATGTTTGTGAGTGGTAGAACACTAGTTCAAAGGATAGAGATTGGAAAGAATAAGTTGATTTCTACCAGACACTCAAGTGTTAAGAAATCACACTCGAGTGTCACACTCGACTGTCATAAATGACACTTCAAGTGTTCCATAAACCATGTAGTTCATTAACGAGTATCGCGCACTAACCTTGGAGATATTACCTTGACACTAGAGTGTTAGCTGTATTGTTTCCATAATGAGTTTGACTGAGAGGCACTGGTATTGTTGATGTTGAAACAACACTCGAGTATTTAACTCTATTTACAGTAAATTAACTCTCTCTAAGAGTGGATAAAGATAATCACTGAAGTATAATGTATCAAAAGATACTTTACACAAGAAAACTCAAAGAGTAGTTGGAAACTTGAATGATTTTCGTTTTCTGTAGATTGGTTATTGTGAAGAATCGAATGCAACTCTATTTATACAAAGAGAGCATTAAATGACCGTTGTAATCTTCAATGTGACCGTTGCCAACATTAAGAATGGATTAGTTAAAGCTTTGGTCTTCTTCTCTCTCTATTTTTTGGTTAATCCAGCTGCACTGAAGTTTATGGTTGACTTCTTGACTGTTAATCTGTTGGAAGAGCAGCTACTGGATGTGGAAAGGAAACATTAATCACTTTGCAACGTGTGTAGAATAATTGTTCAAAAGAATGCAAGTTTTTTGGACTTTGTATTTAATGAACTGACATCACTTTTTGCTTTATGCCAATGCTTCATTTAATTCTCTTTAAATCATCTGAAACTCACTAACAAACTAATTAAACATAGTTAGGAATAGTAATGAGTGATGATAAGAAGTATTAAACTCGAACATGAAGATTTTACAAATTCGTCTAGTTTGAATTTCAAAACCAGCGACACAAACTCGAGTTTGTTCATCCAAACTAGAGTTTTCATTTTTCATTAAAAGCCTAAACTTGAGTTTTCTTCATCCAGAGAAGAATGTCGTGATTTGGTCTTTTGAAGCAAGTTTTGAGATAGGTTCAAAACTCAAGTCATTAAGTGACAAAATTGAGTTTTGGACTTTATGATGAAAAACAAGTTTAAGTCCAAAGCTCAAAACTGGAGTTTCCAAAAACCAAACTAGAGTTTTTAAATCGTTCAAATATAGCATACCTCTCTGCTTGGCCTAAACTCGAGTTTGCAAAGTGAAACTCGAGTTTCCATAAATCTTTGAAAAATGGAAAACTCTCTGCTTAGTCAAAACTGGAGTTTTCAAAACTTTAGAAACTTTGAGTTCTTCTCTGTAAGACCTAAACTCGAGTTTCCAAAACTGAACTCGAGTTTCCTCATAAGAGAGAAAAACTTTGAAAAACCTTGTTATATGCAAATTGGAGTTTTCAACCAAAACTGGAGTTTTCTGAAAAGTTCAGAATGGAGCATTGTTCTCTGATGCTGTAAACTCGAGTTTTCACACTCAAACTCGAGTTTCCAACAAAACTTGGAAACTTAGACAACTCTCTGTTTAGCACCAACTCGAGTTTCCAAATGGAAACTGGAGTTTTGCTCAGTTCAAAATATTGATAGCTCTCTGTCTTGTCCAAACTCGAGTTCATTAAAACCAAACTCGAATTTGCTTTGTCTTTGAAAAACTTAGGAGCTCTTTGTATAGTCAAAACTTGAGTTTCAAAACCTAAACTCGAGTTTGTCTAAGTTTGCAAAAACTTGAGCTACTCTCTGTCAAGTCCAAACTCGAGTTTCCAAACCAAAACTCGAGTTTGTCTTTGACAGTAAGTTTTTCAACTTAACAAAGAAAAAATTCAATTTGAGTTTACAATTGTCAGTTATCATCAAAACACATAGAGAACTAACACATGCCTCATCCTTGACCAAGTTATCGCGTGACAAAAGGGACGTGACATGGTTGTATGATAGGTTGTATCGTATCATCGATCCCCATATGAATTGGGTAGTCGCAATGTCTTGCTAGAGGCCGCTTGTGACTTGTGGGCTGATACAGTATTGGCCCGCTGCCAATCTCATGTGAGCAAAAGTGTCCAGATTCATTGAATCTTAGATATGTCTAAGATTTAATGAATACTGTATTTAATCTAGGACGAATATATTATATATATATATATATATATATATATATATATATATATATAGTGATATTATTTGTAGATAATAATATTATTATATATAGTATTTAATTTTTTGATAAATTAAATAATTATAATAAATTGAGATATTGTATCTCATATTTAATTTTTGAATAAAGATATCTTATATCTGATTTAATTTGAATTGAGATATAGTATCTCAGATTTAATTAAATAGATAGATATCATATCTCAGATTTAGTTTTTAGAAATAAATTGAATCAGCAGGCTTTTAATTCAGATTAAATAAAGGGTTAAGTACCAATTTTTCCCCTGAAGTACGCGCCCAGGAGCAATTTTGCCCCTTAAGTATAAAAAGCAGAGCAATGTTGCCCCTCCGTTAGACATCCTAACGATCAACGTTAGTTGACCGTTAGGGTTTGTAACAGGGGGCAACATTGCTCCGTTTTGATACTTCAGGGGCAACATTGCTCCGCCAAAAACTTAAGGGGAAAAATTGCTCCTGGGCGTATACTTCACGGGCAAAATTGGTACTTAACCCTTAAATAAATAGATTAGATTAGATCTATTGGACAGATTTAATTAATTCTATTTAAATCTAAAATTCGAATTCAATGTTAATTGAGATTAATCTTGAATATTTTAATACGGCTGATGAGGGCCTTTTTGTCTTTAGCCTTGGGGTCCACAATCAAAAATAACCAAGGATTGCGTATAGGCAAACCTAGGATCGTTCTCTCTCTCGAGGAGCCTTTTATTGAATCCTAAGTAATCTAAATGACATGCAAATGCAATTAAAACAAGGGGAAAATTGGTTTTCGGTTTTTCAATTGATAAACTAAAATTAGAATGCAATTAAATTAAATGCTAAACTATTATTTTTGGTATTTTCTTTATAAAATGGAATGGAGTATGAAAATGAGTATAAATGCTCTTGGAAATGGAATATGACTATCATAGTTCAATTAAATATAGGAGTAAATTTTCACTAAGTCTAGATGAAAAACCCCAAGATATCACTTGAGTCCAATATTCCCAATTAATAGTAGCTCCTACTACCGTAGCTAACTACTATCTCTTGAGATATTGTTTAAAACCACTTAGTGTGTGATTAGGATTAAATTAATGCAACTTGGTTCCTCTTCATATGAATGCGATACCACGCCACTCAATTAATCCAATTTAATCCTATTATCTAACAATACCACGTAGACAACACAATATCATTGAATCAATAAGGAAATACATATATATAAATCCAACAAGCTACAAAATTCAATCCAATCACAATTGTCAAACTAACAAAGACAATAAACATTAATCTCAGTTCCAGAATTTATACACAATAATTCCTAAAACTAGGCAATCAAAAATATAAATCTAGACTAATAGAAAGAACAAATTAACTCCCCTTTGAAGCTCTGAACTCAAGTCAATCTCCACCCAAAGCAGCCTAAGCTTCCATAATATTTGTCCTCCCTCCAAGTCCCACACGGCACAGCCATTAGGAAATTTGAGAAGATATGATTAATCCAATTCTCCAGTCCTTGCGCACTCACCCACTGGAGAAATTGAATTGAATCAATTGATAATTCAATTGATGGAATATGCAAAATCGTGGGTCCAGTGGGTTGAATAAATAGATAAATATGAATCAAAATCTCCAATTGCTGGTGCGACTCCCAAGCGTTTTTTGTGACTTAGTAATTGCTCTCTTGCGGCTGAGATCGTCGGAGATGGAGTAGGTGTGGCTGTGAAACTCGCCAGCGGACTTGGTGGCGGATGATGCCGCCGGCGAGAGGAATGAAGGAAGGGAAGGAAGGAAGTCGAAGGTCCCGAGATCGTTCTGGCCGAATCCGAAGAGAATGGAAGAAGAACCCTCGGCGCTCTATCCTTCTTTCTATCGGGTTCAGCTTTTCCCTGAATGAAGAAGAAAGACCTAATATTCAAAATGTCAAAAACGTAGAGTTTTCGTGTTGGGCCCTTTCTGTCAATAATTCTGATTTTGGGCCTTGTTCTGACAGCATGTTTGAGCCCTCTCTGTCAATATCTCTGATTTTGGGTCTTTTCTGACAGCATGTTTGGGTCCTCGCTATCAATATCTCTGATTTTAGGCCCTTTTCTGACAGCGATTTAGGACCTTCTCTGATATGAATTCTGGTCCTCAAAGACTCCATTTTCTTCTTAAACACCTACAATGTAAGATTAAACACAATGTAGCATCAAAAGTCCAAGAAATCATTTGCATGAATAATTAATAAATAATGACCATTTTGCCCCTAATTTCACTTAATTCAATACAAAGTCCCTAACTCAAATTAGTGCTTAATCATGCGATTATGTCCGAGAAAAGACATTAAAAATCCCAATTTAATTATGAAAAATCATATAAAAATATGGTTTGATCAATTCCCCCACACTTAGACCTTTGTACTCCTGAACAAAGGTAATTGAGTACACAATTCCAAATCGAAATCACTAATGCATTTGAAATATGAGCAATTTCATAATTTGAAGGCAATGGATTAATCAATCAAATTCATCAAGCCAACACTAGCCATAATCAAGCGATGCAAAGAAATTAGCTGACCATACAATCCAAAATATTAAAATGAAGCATGAGAGAACTCTCAAGGTATTATAACTGTTTCACGCATCTCACCCTATTGGAATAATTTCACTCTAGTTCACTTAATCAACACCTTACCATAGGCTTGTAACAACTCTAATATCTCCACTGCTAATAGCAATTAATGAAATGAATCAAGAGGACTTTAAAGGCTTGTAATGATGGATGAAGGCTAAATGGAATGAATTAATGAGAAAAAGAAAATAGTTTTTATGCAAGTCACAGTTAATAACCAAGTTCATAGCATCTAAATAACTTTACAAACTTTTGCCAATTCTTTTGAAAATTCATGAACAAATGCCTTCTTCATTTATTTTTCTTTTTTTTAGTACCTTTCTTTCTTTATTTTCTTTCCTTTTTTTCCTCTTTTTTTTTCTTTTTATATATATGGCATTTCAAATTTTTTTTGGCAATTCTCTTTTGATTTTTAGAATACTATGAACACTATGAGTAATGACATGCATACAACATAAGAATGGCTCAAAATGGGAAGCAAATGGTAGATGAATGTAGGTTTGTGTTTGGGTGAAAATGGTTTAGAATTGAATGCCTCTTTCATTTTCATCACAATAACGCAAATACCGTTTCGAAAAGAGTTGAAACAAGTTCTAGAAGGTGAAAACCCAAGTGAACATGCACACTTGAAAAGACTTTAAGGCTCAAATATCCTTCCAACAAGGTTTTTCTCCAATGCTCACTCTAACAAAATCAATTGCATGGTAAACTAACCACAAAACATCTACTTAACTATTCCAAGTGCTAACCTTACAAACACAACCAATCAAAACATTGCAATCAACTATAATCATGCTTAGCTCTTAAATGCACTAATGATTTATAAACTCTCATTTTCAAAATAAGGAGTAAGAAAAATCCAAGTGTGGTTTCATTTCTCTTCCCATTCACTTGAAAAACAAAATATGGTTTTAAAAAGTTGCCAAAACACTAGATCTCATGAAAGCTCAAAGAATTTTTTTTTCTCTAGTTTTAGGCATTTTCTCATTTAAAAACAACCATTTAATTGGGATTCAAAATGTATCCCCCTCCCCCACACTTAATCAACACATTGTCCTCAATGTGAAAAATCACTCTAAAGAGAATGATAAACAAGGTAAAATTCAAGGCACAATGGTAATTAAGTAGGGTAGTGACCAAGAGAATGTAAAGCACACATAGGGGTTCTTATTCTGCTTACTAAACTAAATTAGTTCTACTTTTTCTACTAGATTGTGCCCCTCCCCCACACTTATCTTCCTCATACAACAATTAAGCCCAAATAATCATAGGAATTAGGAAGAAAAGAAGTGAGGAAAGAGACAACCTGTGTTAGAGTATCTTGAGTCTCTTGAAGGAGAAGTTCTCATCCCCGATGAGAATCATGCATTTGTATTTTACTACATCTTCTCCCGCATTGATTTTCCTTGGTGGAGGTGGTTCAGGATCAATTGGAAGAGGTCCAAGAATGTACGGTGGATGTTGGTTCCATCGAGGACCTTTCCAAGAATGTGCCTGCAAAGAAGACAAGCACCCAGCAGTATCCCATCCAAAAATAGAAACATGGAGAGATTTCAAGTGAATTAAAGATATTTTAGGAATCAAACTCTCCAAGTAACTATCACATCCAAGGAAATCAATATTACTCCCATCAGTAGGAGTCAAACAAACAGTTTTATTTTGAAAATTCTCTTGTGTTTGCAAAGTGGAAAGTGCGGAATCCAACTTAGTGTTGGGGTACACCACATCAGCATTGCAATCACAAGAGATGGAAGTCAAAAGAATGAAAGAAGAAAGAGAATTTTCCAAATCATTACCATCCAAAACTTTTGAATTTTCAAAAGAATAATTTTCTTTGTCTATATCGGGTGGCAAATCACAAGATAGCACTTCATGAATAGAATGTGAGTATGAGTAGCAAGATAGCTATCCAGGACCAAATTAGATGCAGACAAGGCAAAAATGGATATGGAATGCTCAAGAAGACAAGTTTCAGCAGTGTCATGTCACAATCACCTAAGTCTGGAGGTAAATCACAAGAAAGATGTGTTTGAAGTGAATCATGTAGATGAGATTTCTCATGATGCTCAAACATGACATATTCAAATTCAAGCTTCCCAAGTGTTGAACCAACATTAAGTTGACCTACAGCAGCAACAAGCTTGGAGAAAATAGTCTCTTTCATACCTACTTCACATGGAATGATTAGCTCATCTAAAAATCTTGAGGTATGAGAAGTGATCTTAGTTCTAGGATGAATCGATGAGTTAGGAAGTGTCCTTTTAACCATATTATGTTGAGGTTCAAGGCGAGTCACATTAGAGGATGTCTTAGTTGGTGTGAGGGCTATCCCCTTAGAGACCAAATCGTCCAAGTCTTGCCTACCAACCTCAAATTCAGCCTCCTCCATTGGTTTATGACCTGAAACATTGACAAAAACACCTTCCTCACAAGCATCATCACTAAAAAATGAATTATTCGGAGAATTAAGCTCCAATGAACTAAGAGAAGTAAGAGAAAATTCATCAAGGGATGATAACCAACAATACCCCATTGATGAGTTAAGGTTGGAAATCTTACTCCCAAGTGTATCAAAATTATCAACAAAAGGAGAGGAAAACTTATCATCACATGAATCTAATGCATTCGTGGTTTCTTGAATTGTCTCCTCAGTGAGGCAAGTATTTGAAGAACACATGGGGGCCGTGACTAATTTTTGAGGTGCATTGGGAAAATCCAATTGTTTAGCCATGACTTCTTCAAGTAGCAATGAATTCTCAGCTTCTATACTCTCAACATATACTTCAACTCCAGAATTCTCATTACCAGCTCCTCCACAATAGTGTAATTCCTGAGCTTCAATTTTGACTCCATCAAAGTTAGAGTCATCTTTGAGTTCTGCATAGGAGCTACTCTTGAGTCCTTGAATGTCATCTTCTTGTTGTTCCTCAAATGGTTCTTGAGAAGCTTGTGATACTATTTCGGTACATGATTCCAATTTCCAAGTCACAATTTTGGTGAAATACTTTTTCTATATGGATAGTGACATGAGTGAGCTCATGGCTCTAAGCCACATCTCTGACCAAAAGTTGGAGCGCTTGAAAAGTTTGAATAATCAGGTGGAGTTGTTTGGAAGTTCAAAGGACTTGGCAAAGGAGGAAAGGGAGATTAAGCAATGGTTAAATCAACGGCCCAATTAGGATTTTAGAAACTCTATAAAAGGATATTGATCTAGTCGTATTAGGAGAACGAACTAACAAGGCTCAAAAGAAATCCTAGAGAGAAAAAGACGCGAGACGCAAAGTAAGAAGGCGCTAGCACGCTGCCTACGTATTGGAGAGCTGTTTGGTGTGGATACCGATAGAGGGAGTGGATTCGTAGAGTTGGCTCCTAGAGATTGATCGAGCAAGAAGGTGTTAGCCCACGTGTTCGAGAAAGGACACATACAAGCTCGTATAGGTACGGTTTCTCTAACGAACCTTGATTTAAACGCCGTTGATAGATCCTCTCTATGGGATTCGTAAAATTTTAATGGATAAGAATCCTTCCGCTACGTGTACGTATCCCAACAGAATTGACTTTTCTACCCTTACTTTTTCCTCTTTTAACCCTGTGGTGACATTTGTTCCTATGTAATGATTACACTGACTTTTCCTTTTCAGCATGTGATTCTTATACTGACTTTTCCTCTCCCCTAACCATATGTGGCACATACATAAAGTGCAGGGGTAGGAATTTGTGCTCTGCCAATATTCTCTATCCCCACTTTGTTATACGGCTTATACTACACTGGTGTTTTACTTTGGGCCTGGTTCTTTTCAAATTAGAGCACAATCATGACCTCCTTTTCCTTGGTCATATCAGGCGACATTTTTAGCCTTTTTAAATTTTTGTTCCTGTCTCCCAAAAGTCTAGCAGACTCCTTTTATATAATTATTATTATAAAATATTACAAAAAATTAATAATAATTCAAACAGCAGTCAAAACTTCTCATTAATTCATCAGTACATACAAGTACATCATTTACAAAAGTAGGGGTGTTACATTTCTCCCCCCCCCCATAAAATAAATTTCATCCTCGAAATTTGACTACACATTGACCATATTTCTGGACATAAAGTCAGGATAGCGATTTTTCATATCTTCAATCGGTTCCTATGCCGCTTCTCCGGGAGACAATCCCTTCCAGACTTCTTTAACAGAAGGAATACTTTTCCTTCGTAGATGCTTTTCATGATAATTGAGGATCTGCTCAGGTTCAACTACAAAAGTATGATTGTCATGAACATCCATATCTTCATATTCTAGTATGTGCTCCGGACTCGGTTGATATTTCTTTAACTGAGAGACATGAAAGACATCATGCAACCTGCTCAGGTTAGGTGGTAACGCTAATTGATACGCCACTGGTCCTCGCTTAGCTAGTATCTCGAGAGGTTTGATATACCAAGGACTTAGTTTTCTTTGTTTAATTGCTCTTCCAATTCCAGTAACAGGAGATATTTTAAGAAAAACATGGTCTCCTACCTTGAATTCTAGAGGTCTTCTTCTCTTATCAGCGTAACTCTTCTGTCTACTTTGTGCTGCAAGAAGCCTATTCTAAATTAATTTGATCTGGTCGGAGGTTTCATCAACTATCCCAACTACCTTTGAAATCCAAGACACAAGCACGCAACATATCTTCTAGCGTCTAGATGGTTCTCTTTGACTGGCCATCAGCCTGAGGATGATAAGCATGAAAAGCGAAGCTGAATCACCAAGAGGGGGGGTGAATTGGGGATTCTAAAACTTTTTCGGATTGCTCTGTTTTTGTGTGGCAAAACAGAGATGAACAGAGTATAGAGAAGAGAAGCAATACACAAAGGATTTATACTGGTTCGGTCTAACCTCTTGACCTACGTCCAGTCCCCAGACTCTCTGGGATTTCTCGCTATAACAATTGATTACACACTCTGCACTTAAAAGTAATTCTCTCACTAGAACTTACTCCCCCTTACAAGTTGTAATCAATAACCCAATCTCCAAGTCCCCTTGACTTGAGATATTTTACAATAAATGATTTACAATCAAGAAACTCTCTCTAAGAGTAGATAAGATAATCACTGAAGTACAAATGTATCAAAAGATACTTTACATAAGAAAACTCAAAGAGTAGTTGAAACTTTAATGATTTTCATTTTCTCACAGATTCGTTGTTGAAAAGAATTGAATGCATCTCTATTTATAGCTAGAGATCATTAAATGACTGTTATAAATCCTAATGTGACCGTTGCCAACATTGGTGATGGATTAGTGAAGGTTTTGGTCTTCTTCTCTCTCTACTCTTTGGTTAATCCAGCTGTGCAGAAGTTCAGGCTTGACTTCTTGACTTTTAATCCGTTGAAAGAGCAGCTACTGGATGTAGAAAGGAAACATTAATTCCTTCAAAACGTGTGGAGAATGATTGTCCAAAAGCATGCAAGTTTTTCTGCACTTTGCATTTAATGTTCTGACTTTACTTTATGCTTTATGCTAATTCTCCATTTAATCCTGTCTAAATCATCTGAAAATCACTAACAAACTGATTAAACATAGTTAGGAATAGTAATGAGTGATGACATAAAGTATTAGGATCAAACACAAAGATTTCGCAAATTCGTTTAACTTGAAATTCAAATTCAGCGGTGTAAACTCGAGTTTGTTCTTCGAGACTCGAGTTTTCATTTTTCATTAAAAAGCCCAAAACTCGAGTTTCCAAAACTTAACTCGAGTTTTCTCATTCCAAAGAAGAATATCGCGATTTGGTATTTGGACATGTTTTGTGAGTAGTGCAAAACTCGAGTCATTAAGTGACTAACTCGAGTTTTGAACTCTTGATGAGAAATCATGTTTTAGTCCAAAATCTCAAAACTAGAGTTTCCATTCCAAAACTGGAGTTTTCAAAATGTTCAATTTTAGCAGAGCTCTCTGCTTGGCCTAAACTTGAGTTTCCATAAGTCTTTGAAAAATTGAAACTTTTCTACTCACTTTGAGTTCTTCTCTGTAAGACCGAAACTCGAGTTTCCAAAAAAAATCTCGAGTTTTCTCGTTTATGAGAAAACATTGAAAAACCTTGTTAAGTCAAAACTGGAGTTTTCACAAGTTCAGAATTGAGCATTGTTCTCTGTATGATGTAAACTCGAGTTTTCAAAATTAAACTCGAGTTTCCAACAAAGCATGGAAACTTACAGAACTCTCTGTGTAGCCTAAACTCGAGTTTCCAAATGGAAACTGGAGTTTTGCTCACTTTGAAAACTTGATAGCTCTTTGTCTTGCAAAACTCGAGTTTGTTAAATCAAACTCGAGTTTGCTTTGTCTGTGAAAAACTCAAAAGCTCTTTGTATGGTCAAAACCCGAGTTTTCATATCAAAACTCGAGTTTGCCTTTCTTTGCAAAAACTTGAGCTCTTTTCTGTCAAGTCCAAACTCGAGTTTCCAAACTGAAACTCGAGTTTGCCTTTGACAGTAAGTTTTTCAACTTACAAAGACAAACTTCCATCTGTGTTTACAATTGTTTGTTATCATCAAAACCAATAGGGAACTAACAATGCAGTGCTAAATCTTAACTTTTTCCCCATTGCCTCATGTGAAGTTTGCTAGAACCGAGAAGTAAATCGGGGATCCCTATAAGAAATAATGCATTTCGGTGTACCATGGAGTAAGATAATTTCTTTAATATAAATCTTCGCCAATTTCTCCGTTGAATAGTTCACACTTATTGGAATAAAGTGTGCAAATTTCGTGAGTCAATCAACAATTACCCAGATAGCATCATAGTATCTAATCCTGAGTAGACCCATTATCAGATCCATGGTTACATCTTCCTATTTCCATTCGGGTATCCCAATTCCTTTCAGGAGTCCCCCTGGTTATTGATGATCGATTTTAACTTTCTGGCAAGTTAGGCACTTAGCTACATATCAAGTTATATCATCTTTCATTCTAGGCCACCAGAATTCTGCTTTCAAATTGTGATACATTTTAGTCGCCCTTGGATGAATATTGTATTTACTTTTATGAGCTTCATCCAGTATCTTTTTCCTCAAATTTTCTATTGGCGGTACATAAATTCACTTTTTGTATCGAATCAGCCTACTCGGTGAAAGATCATAATCTAAAGATCTATTATTAGATATCATTTCTCGAATGGACTCAGCTTGCTCATCTCGCATTTGAGCTTCTTTTATTTCAATTTTCAAGTCATTCTCCTCATGACTAATGAAAAGATTTGCGATACACACGTCATATGCCTTATCGCTACTAATGAGGATTTGATTTGATAAATTCAAATCTTGAAAATCCTCTAACAATCTTTGCTCTGTTATCATCATGGATGCCACTTGCACAACTTTTTTGCTTAGGGCATCGGCAACAACATTAGCCTTACCTGGGTGATACTTAATTTCAAGGTTATAATCTTTAAGCAATTCCATCCATCTGCGTTGCCTTATATTATTGAGTTCTTTCTAATCAAACATGTACTTAAGACTCTTGTGGTCGTAGTACAATTCAACAACAACAACGTACAAGTGCCGCCATATCTTCAAAGCAAACACAATCGCTGGAAGCTCTAAGTCATGTGTAGGGTAGTTCAACTCATGAGGCTTTAGCTGACGAGAGGCATAGGCCACAACTCTACCCTACTGCATCAGGACACATCCCAATACCTGTAAATTAGCATCACTGTAGACCATGTAGGTCTCACTCGGATTGGGGGTAATCAGCACGGGTGCCATTGTAAGCCTCTCCATCTGCACACGGAAGCTCTCCTCACACTGAGTATCCCATACAAATGACTGGTTCTTTTTAGTGAGCTTTGTCAATGGCGACGCAATCCGAGCAAAATTTTGTATGAAACGACGGTAGTATCCCGCAAGACCCAGAAAAATGCAAATCTCAAATACTATTTCTGGCCTTTTCCAGTTTAGTACTGCTTCCACTTTACTAGGGTCTACTGCAACCCCATCTCAAGAAATCACATGGCCTAGAAACTTAACCTCTGAAAGCCAGAATGCACATTTGCTAAATCCCAACAGCCCAACGTGACAGGAAGTTTATCACAGTAAACCATTTTTGTTTCTCACTGCACGCATGATCAGCGAAGATCACGGGTTTCAGGGAGATTATCAGCAAAAGATAATCAGCCCATGCTTTTTCTCCACTGTTCACGCAAGGAACAGTAAAAGAAAACCAGCAGAGTCAGTGAACCCATGCCTCTCGAGCCCCAACCCAAATTGCCTAAACGTCTCAAGCTCAATACCCAGCGTGTTCTTCCTCTCGGACTGGACTTTTGGGTCTCTATAAATATGTGCATCCATGCTTCAGCTTCCTCCATCCATTCACGAAGTTGAGTTGAGAGAGTGAAAGTGTGAGTCCGAGAGAGGGAAAGCCGAGAGAGAGAGAGAGTCCAGCGGCTTGCTCTGTTTTAAATCAAGAAAACAGAGGTAAGTCTTAAGCTCCTTTTCCTTCTTGTTTCCATAAATGACCAACGTAGGTTTGAAGTATGAAACTTTGGATTTTAAATATATAAGAAAGATAGGAAGCCTTGCTGATATGAGAACTTGCTGTCATAAAGTGTGTGTGTGTGTGTGTATGATCGCTACACTGGAGAAAAAGAAAGGAAAGCTGATTTAGTTGCTTTCATGTTGTTGAGTGTGTGTGTCGCTGAACTTGGAAGGAAAAACAGAAAATCTGGGAAGTATATATATACATCAATGGCGCTGGTTTAGAAAGGAATAATAATGAGTTACTATCATATATGGAAATAGAAGAAAGAAACCTTGCAGTCATATTACGAACACACATATATATATATATTTCGCTGGACATATACATAAGAAGGAAAACTTGTTATTTTTGCATATATATATATAGGTACATATATCGCTGGTTTTACTGGCGGTGCATACATATTTATATAGATGTCTTAACGCCATATATATATATATATATATATATATATGGAGATTGTTTTAAGAACAAATAGGCATTGCATGGTATGTATATGTAAATCGTTGTCTGGTACACACATATATACTATTGTATTTTTTTTTTAAGTATATATATATATATATATGAATGAATAAGAAACTTCGCTGTTGAATATTTTATATGATGCCATGGATTCATGAATTCTCGAATCATTTACTTCTACAGCGTATCATTAACATTAAGCATATGCTGTTGACTTGGTGACTTTTTTTTTATACATATAAATACATATATGTCAATGTACATCATGGAAAAAAAAAACTATTTTGTATAAATGTATATATAGTGGTTAGTATTTATAAAACTCCTAATTTAAAGGGTTAGGATGATCTCTGAGAATTTAAACTAATAATAATAATAATAAACTTTACTTTGTAAAATATATATGTATATATTGTCACTATATAGGAATTTCTATCGGATTAGTTTTTGTATATGAAGGACCAAACTGTAATTTTTGGATTGTGGGACTAAAATGTCATTTCTGAAAAATTTGAGGACAGAATAGTCCTTTTTAAAATTTAAACCCTAAAGAGTCATTTTCAATTCTTGTGACAGTAATATTTTATTATTAGAATTTGTATTTTTTTTAAGTTATAGGAAATTATAAGTTTTAATTGTGATAATGTAGAGCCTTCTTGTGAATGGTGATTGTGCGGGTTGTGCTCCTCAAGCTAAGGTTAAGCTTGGAATTGAGGTAACCGGGGTTAATTTATTTTATATGCTTGTTTTGGGCTGTAAGGTATTTTTCTAAGCCTTACTTTCATATATATAACTTGTATGTGTTTTGAAAATTTATGTGTATGTTTGAATATGAAATTATTTCAGAGAAGCAGTGTATTTTTCCAATCTGTGTATTTAAGTAAATCTATTGTTGGGAATGTTTTTGTTGTGATGATTGAAATGCTTGTTGTGAGTTGATATATTTAGAACAATAATTTAGTAAAATGTTGTTGAAAATTTTAGTGTTATATTATTTCTTCTGTTGTGGGTTATGTTGGGTTGAGGGGGAGAGATTAAGGGTGAACTTGTGCCTATTGGCTCTCTTAGTCCTGGCTCAGATCTTGAGTTGAGTGTTTTAGGCGGACACCTCCCTGTTACGGTATATTGTTGGTGGCATGGGAGGGGACAGTATTCTTGAAGTGACTAGCTAACCTTGGCCAGGTATACTAGCACTGATAGGCTGTACCACGTCCAGAAGATATAAGGAGGAGCAGGATGGATGAGTGGGGATGATTTTAATTATTGTTAATTATTACGTATTATTCTGTTCGTATTTGTACCCTGGATTCCGAGTTTGTGGGCGGAATTTGTACCCTGGACTCCGAGTTTGTGGGCGGAATTTGTACCCTGGACTCCGAGTTTGTGGGCGGAATTTGTACCCTGGATTTGTGCCCTGAACTCCAGGTTTGTGGGCGAGCATTGTGACCTGAACCTGATATGTATGTTATTGAAAGAAAAAGCCTTCTCTATTATCGCTTTTTAAATATTATAATTATGTTAATAAACATGCTTCTCTGACTTGCAATCCTTTCCTGCATATTTGATAAATTAATTTCGGTTACGGGGACTTTATGTCTCACCCCGTTATTATTAAATTTTGCAGGCGAGACCTTTAACCATACTAGAGGACAAGGGAAGCAGCCAGAGGCATAGATGTCGTGAAATTTACAGGCCTCTTGTTGGTAATAGTGTTGTATTGATTTATATATTGCCATCATAGGGCCCTCATATTTCTGAAATATTACATTAACTATTTTTGGATGACTGTTTATTTTTCGAATGCTTTATTTTGTACACTATCATATTATGGTGGATCCACAATCAAATCTTGTGCGAAAATTGTTTTTGTGTAGACCCTTTGTTGTGGGGTTAGGGTTATAAGACTCGTGGGCTATGTGTATTTTGGTTCGATATTTGTGCCCAGAGTCGTGGATTTATTTGTGGTGGGTTTGTGGGAAATATTTGTACCCTGGACCCGAGATGTGTTGTCTTAAAAGAAGAAGGGTTTCCATAATTACCTTTTAATCCGGTTTTATGAAAACATTATGATTAATTGTTGATTTGTGAGAAAGGGTCTTTTCACTCATGCTCTATCTCATTTTTTAGAGTAAATCAGGATATTCTATACCGGCTTATACTACACCAGTGTTTTATTTTTGGCCTGGTTCTTTTCAATTTAGAGCACAATCATGACCTCTTTTTCCTTGGTCATATTAGGCGACTTTTTTAGCCTTTATAAAATTTGTTATCCTGTCTCCCAAAAGTCAAACAGACTCGTTTTATATAATTATTATTATAAAATACTACAAAAAAATAATAATAATTCAAACAACAGTCAAAACTTCTCATTAATTCATCAGTACATGCAAGTACATCATTTACAAAAGTACGGGTGTTACACAAGACATATATATGATAAAGATAAAATATGCTCAAATATATTAATCATGAAATACTAAATAATACAAGGTCTTCTTCTGATAAACATATTGTCTCTAGGACACCTATATACTAACGATCTCCCACTTGGCCTAGAGCCAATAAGGTCGACGTGTCAAATTTAAAGACTTATAATGACTATTATGATTTCTCTGAGAGACACTTCGTCAGAGAATCGACTAGATTATTATCGGTAGGAACAAAGTCCATCTTTATATCCAGACTTTCAACAAACTCTCGGATGAGGTGATACTTACAAAGCACATGTTTGGACCTTTGATGAGACTTGGGTTCCTTGCCCTTAACTATAGCTCTAGTCTTCTCGCAATACAAAGGTATTTGATCAACAAAGCTGGGAACCACTTCAAGTTCATTAATGAACTTCTTATCCATATTGCCTACATATCCATTTCAGAAGCTACTATGTATTCTACCTCAATAGTAGAGTCTATCATGGTCTCTTGATAAGAACTCTTCCAATAAATTGCTCTACCAATTAAGGTGTAGACAAAACCTAACTGAGATTTATATGTTAGTTCCCCATGTTTTTGATGATAACACTTATAATGTAAATAATCTTTTAAAATTCAATGGAATTTTGGAGTTTCAAATTTACCTCAAGTTAAATCTTAATTGCCTCGAGTCATATGATTCAATTCATCAAAGGCAAAATGTTTTACCTTCAGTTGCCTTGAGTCAAATTGATTTTAACTTGAAGTTAGTAAGTTTGAAAAAGAGTTGCCTCGAGTTAAATCCACTTAACCATGAGTTAACTGGTTTGAATGTTTTGAATCCTTATTTCACGCTCATCGTTACCTCGAGTCAAGTATTAATTACCTCAAGGTAATTGTTTCTTGATTCAAATGATTTTTGCTCAGCGTTATTGATTTTGACTCAAGGCAAAGAATGCCTCTGGTCATTTTGAGTCAAGGCAAAGAATGCCTCTGGTCATTTTGAGTCAAGGCAAAGAATGCCTCAAGTCATTTTGACTCAAGGCAATAAATTCCTCAAGTCATTTTTACTCAAGGCACTTTTTCTCTGAACAACTTTTTCCAACTTGCGCTGGCTAACCTTTGCCTCAAGTCATATAGTTTTTTCCTCTGGTCAAATTAACTCAGGGCAATTATTTCTTTAACTCAAGTCAAGATTTATTTTCTTTCGACTTGTGTTTTTAACTCTTGAAGAAAGAAATTGCCTCCAATCAAAATATCAAGTTAACTTTCTCTATATCTTTTCAAACTTGCCTCAAGTCATTTTAACTCAAGGAAATTTATTTTGACTGGAAGTTAAACTTCTTCGGTTTTCAAATCACCATCTCCGGAAATCTAAATTAATTGATTGTGATTCCATTTCTTCATATCATCACTTATTACTATTCCTAATTGCTTTTAATCAATTTTCTAATAAGTTTTAGATGATTATTCCAAGGATTAACATCAAGTCATTGTACATGGAGAAAATCACCAAGAGGGGGGATGAATTGGGGATTTTAAAAAACCTTTTCAAATACTTTGTTTTATAGAACAAATCAGAACAGAGGAGAGAAAGAAGAAGCTTGACACAAAGAAATTTATACTGGTTCGATCCAAATCCTTGACCTACGTCCAGTCCTCAGACACTCTGGGATATTCACTAACTCACAATATCAATTACACACCCTGCACTCGAAAGTTATCCTCTTTCTAGGATACACTCCCCCTTACAAGTTGTAATCTAATATTCCCAATCTCCAAGTCCCCTTGACTTGAGATTCTTACAATAAATGATTTCAATAAATGAAACTCTCTCTAAGAGTAGATAATAATAATCACTGAGGTGCAAATGTATCAAAAGACACTTTACAGTAGAAAACTGAAAGAGTAGTTGGAAACTTGAATGATTTTCGTTTTCTCCAGATTGGTTGTTGAAGAGACTTGAATGCAACTCCTTATGTATGAAGAGAGCATTAAATGACCGTTGGATTCTTCAATGTAACCGTTGGAGACATTGATAAAGTGATTAGGTTGAAGCTTGATCTAGTCTCTCTCTTGATTAATGTTAATCCAAGTGCACAGAGGTTTATGTTGACTTCCTTTGAATTAAATCCGTTGGAAGAGCAACTTCTAGTTAGGGAAAAGAAACATTAATCCCTTTGCAATGTGTAGAGAATGACTGACCAAAAGTATGCAAGTTTTCTGGACATTGCATTTAATGTGTTGATGTCACTTTTTGCTTTAAGCTAAATCTCCATTTAATACTCTTTAAATCATTTGAAACTCACTAACAAAATGATTAAACATAGTTAAGAATAGTAATGAGTGATGATAAGTATCTAGATCAAACATGAAGATTTCACAGAATCGTGCAATTCGATTTTCAAACTTAGCGAAGCAAACTTGAGTTTGTTCAAACAAACTGGAGATTGCAATTCTTCTTCAAGAACCAAACTCGAGTTTCCTCCATCCAGAGAAGAATGTCACGATTTGAACTTTGAAAAACAATTTGAGCAAGAGAGCAAACTCGAGTTAATAAGTGACAAACATGAGTTTGGGACTTTTGAAATGAAAATAACTTTAAGTCCTCAAAGCTCTAAACTCGAGTTTCCAAAAGTAAACTTGAGTTTTCAAAAGACACGAAATAGTTGGCAGTTCTCTGCTTCGCACAAACTCGAGTTTGCTCACTCAAACTCGAGTTTCCTTGAAAGATGAAAAATCTTGAAAACTCTCTGCCAAGAGAAAACTTGAGTTTGTAAATTCAAACTCGAGTTTGCCAAAGTTAGGAACCTTTGAAAAACTCTCTGTCAAGACTAAACTCGAGTTTACTATGCTAAACTCGAGTTTTCCCAAATCAGGGAAAACTTTGAAATCTCTTGGCCAAGTGAAAATTTGAGTTTGCCATATCAAACTCGAGTTTGCTTTAGTTGAAAAAGCATTAAGACTCTCGGCCATGCACAAACTCGAGTTTACCAAGACCAAACTCAAGTTTGATTAAGTTCACAATTCCTTGGAAGCTCTGTGAGTGATACAAACTCGAGTTTGCCTTTCCTTGAAAAACTTTGATTGCTCTCTGTATGACTCAAACTCGAGTTTACCACTTATTGATTCGAGTTTGCCTAAGTTTTCAAAAACTAGAGCAACTCTCTGTCTTGACCAAACTCGAGTTTGAGAAACACAAACTCAAGTTTTCCTTTGACAATAAGTTTTTCAACTTCAAAGACAAACTTCCATTTAAGTTTACAATTGTTAGTTATCATCAAAACACATAGAAAACTAACAATTATCATAAAGCAATTTGTGTGTCAGAATGCATTTAATGTAGTTGCCAAATCGAGATACAATCACAGCAACCATTCTTCTAAGCATTCTAAAGCAATCTATGCTATTCCATTCAAGTAATAAATGTTGTTTCTCAACGGGCAAAACAAAAAGAATGAAAGAATGTCGAGACGGCACAATTACACTGAGAACATTAATGGCAGAAGTGACTTTCAAGCTTCATCTATCTAATGGCTATTTTTGAAGAGTCACAACGAATAATCCTCAAGCTTCTCCAACAGTCATTAATGACAACAACTAAATACCATAAGCATTGAATTCACCACCTACTGAAACTTTGTGCATTCAATTTGAACTTATTATAATCTACTGTTTCATTAGTTTCACTTAATATCTTTAGATATCATTATACTTCAGTGTTTAACATTTAATCTACTCAATAAGGACTGTAAACACTTATTCTTATTTCAGTTAATTTCAGAATTTGAAAATGAAGAGTTACAACTCCTGGATGATGAGCTGGTGTGACTTAGCGCGTAATGGGCCCAGTGATGGTGGTCCATCAGTAAAAAAATTGCACCTACCCCTTGTTCATAGATAGGAGCATACCTAGGTTACATTAATTGTGGGCTTGAGCCGGTTTGCTATGTTGGGGCTGTAATGCTTTCTATCACGTTGTAGCACTGGCCAGGGCGCACTCGACCCCCTGCGGCTATTTAACAAAAGACACGACAACAAGAAGCTGGGCTGCCTCCCAGTAGCGCTTGGTTTAGAGTCTCCAGCCAGACTATGCTATATCATTTTAGTGTTGAGGTAATGCAGGAGTATTGCCTGCATTTTTTCTCTCGTGTCTGTCATCCTCTGAGGGTAGACGTTCCTCAGCTGGGTTGCGAACTGCACTTTTTTTAGGATTGAGACGGTCACATGGTCATCATTGAATCACATGGTGAGTTCTCCTTTTTCCACATCAATCAGCGTTCTTCCAGTTGCCATGAATGGTCTTCCTAGAATGATTGGAACTTCACGATCTGCTTCGAAGTCAAGAATAATGAAATCCATTAGAAAGATGAACTTATCAACTTTAACCAAGACGTCTTCAAATTTTCCTTTTGGTAGGACAAGGGAGCGATCAGCTAATTGTAATGTAACTGTTGTTGGCCTTGCTTCCCCAACTGCTAATCTTTTGAACATTGACATGGGAATTAGATTAATACTGGCTCTAAGGTCGCTTAGTGCTTTCCCTGAGTATTGAGGTCCAATTGCACAAGGGATTATGAAGCTGCCAGGGTCTTTTAATTTCAGGGGTAGACGATTTGTTAGCAAGGCACTGCAGTCCTGGGTCAATGCTATCGTCTCAAATTCTTCCAGTCTTCTTTTCTAGGACAAAATGTCTTTCATGAACTTTACATAGCTAAGCATCTATTACAATGCTTCTAACAAAGGGATATTGATATGCAATTGCCGTAGCATGTCAAGGAATTTCCAAAATTTCTTCTCCTGGCTCTGCTTTTGTAGTCTTTGTGGGAAAGGAAGGGGTTGCTTTAGCACCCGAGATGATCCTAGATCACGGTTCTGTTGAGATGATGATGCTATAAAATTATTTTTTAAATGTTGCACGTGATCCTCTAGTGCAACGAATGGACACAATGTCGTAGCATCAATATCCTTCTCAGTTCGTAATGGTATTGAGTGTTGCTACTCTTCGTCAAGGAGTTGTTTAGCATTCTCTTTCCCTTTCCTTGCTTGCCCAAATTTCGGATCAACTCTTCAATAGGTCATTGTGTCACCCTCATGGGCTCCAGGCTCTTGCCGCTTCTAAGCTTTATTAGCTTGACTTCCTCCTTTCCTTGGATCCTGGGGACTTCAGTGTCACAGGGCAGAGATCTTGAGGACCTATTGTTGAGAAAAGTTGCCAGTTGTCCAACTTAGTTTTCAAGGTTTCGAAGGGTTACTTGCTGACTTTGAATGATTGTGTCGTTCTTTGCCATGTACTCTTTCATAAGGGTTAACATAAAGTGTTGCGGTTCTGAATCACTGCCCTACTTTGTGCTTGCTAGGTAAACCCTAGGGGGTTTGATGGTCTATTTGAGTATGGTGGGCCAGATGATTGTCCTGCTGTTTTTTGACTTTGGGAGCTCCACGAGAAATTGGGATGTTACCTCCATCTGGGGTTGTACGTGTTAGAGTACGGGTTGTTGGTGTTACTGCCCCTGTTCAAATTATTGATGTAGTTGATTGATTCGGGGTTGGCCTCTAGAGTAGGGGTGTTCTCCGCCACAGTAGACACAAGCTACCTAAGATGGTAGCAGTGATGTGTTGCTTGAAGGAAGGGTCAGTCCTTTTACCATGTTGGTAAGATATGATACTTGAGCTGTGAGAGCAGTCATAGCATCCAATTCATGTATTCCAGCAACAGTTCAGGAGAGTGTGGCTCTGTCTGCTTTCCACTGATGGTTGTTCATGGCCATGCCCTCTAATAATTCATGAGCTTCATAAGACTTCATCAGAATGGATGAACCGTCTACAATTGATCATGTTTGCCCATCGAGATCTCTGTAGAATGTTTCTAGCTGGACCCATTCACACAGTCCGTGCTGTGGGCACCTTCTGAGGAGGTCCTTAAACCTGTCCCAAGCTTTATATGTAGATTCACCTGACTTTTGTTGGAAATTGGTGATATCCCCTCTGAGCTGGGTATTCTTAGTAAGTGGTTAGAATTTGAGCAGGAATTTACTCCCTAGATCATTCTAGGAGGTGATTGAATTGGCTAGTAAGTTGTTATGCCACGTTCGATCTTTGTCCCAAAGAGAGAATGAGAGCAATTGAATTCGAAAGGCGTCGGGCGTAACTCCTGGAATGATGAATGAGTCGCACACCTCCATGAAAAATTTGAGGTGCAGATGAGGGTCTTCAGAAGGGAGTCCTCCAAATTGTCTAGATGCATTAAGCATTTGAATCATGACACCTTTAATATCAAAGTTCCTTGCATTAAAGACCGGGGGTGTGATAGCCGAATTCAGCTTGTTTAAGTCTGGAATCCTGAATTCCATGATGGCTTTGTTCAGATCTGGATTTGGAGGTGGAGGGATCTGGTTGTTCCTGTTTACTGCTTGCTCCCTTTGCTCCTGATCATGATTAACCGGCATATCTACCATGTCTGCGGAGTCAAAAAGTTGACTTCTTCGCTTCTGCTTCCTGCGCCTTTGCTTGTAAGTGTTGGAAATTATTCCCTAGGGACAAGTCATTATACTTTAAACGTTTATGTTATTTAAAGTATTTCTCCGTTTAGTTATCATATCATTTGCATGTTTATAGTGATAACTGTATCCTTGGATGTATCTTATAGATTATCCTCAAATATCCCTGGTCAGTCATCTACGCGGGAGCGATGATAAAATAAGACTAGTATGACTTTGATGACCATGGAGATACGAATCAAGTCATAAGCACTTATAAGAGTACAAGGTGCTGGACCTACCCACTATGAGAAAGCTGCATGGATTTAGTCATAAGCTTATCTCATGTATAACCGCGTCACAACGCCCTTTGACCTGAGATCATCATGGATTCCTACATGAGAGTCTTTGATCTTTGACCTAGTCAAAGACTTTATAGGGAAAAACTTTATAGCCTATAATTCCGCAAGTGTACGGGCCGTATCAAGTAATAGAGTGATAAGAAAAGTATCGTTCCCACGAGGACTTAGTATCACAAACTTTAGTTAAGCATTAATTTTACACTTTCATTTAAGTTGAGCAAAACAAATTGAATTTTAATTAAGAGAAAAGAAATTAAAATAAAAATAAAAATAAATAAACTAACACAATAATCGAACGAGCAACCTAGAGTCACTAATCCCTTGTTTGCCTCTTAGATTTTATCCCCACTAAATTAATTTTGATTTAACTTAATCAACTAATCTAGAGTATTGATGTCTATAAATGCCTTTCGGTCCATTTATCTACCTACCTTAATTAATTATGCAATGCCTCACACAACTAAGTAAGATGCGTTTTAAATCGGGCTCACTCTAATTTGATTATGCGGAGCTTCTAGGTATATTCCAATCCTAGATGCAAATTAGATTAAAACCTAATTCCACATTAAATTTAAACCTAATTCCACATTATTTAATCTCAAGGTCAATTTAGGATTCCCTCTTCCAAGTTCAACCCTAAATCCCCAAAACATGCTCAATGGTGGCCACTCAATAAGCAATAGCAATGAACACAAGATTGTTGGTTTTGATTAGTTTTGATGATGTCTTATATAGATGTCATTCTTAATAGCAAAAAGGTTGCATACTACATTTATCTTTTACTTTGACTAATTATTATATTTAATGTAGATGCAAAGTTTTATGATGGAGAATGTTGATTGAAGAAAGAAGCTCTTGCACAATATAATGGGAATATCATAATATTAAGGAAGCAAGAGGTTATCAAATGATTTTGGGGGATAATCTAGAAGGAGAGAAGAAATTGAAGAAGGAAGAACTTGCAATGCAATGGAATATCTTTATTGAAGTTCTTATATTGATGCTAGAAGTATCCAAGATCATATGGAAGCTGGAACGGATCAATTCAGAGTTTAAACCATCAAAAATCAGTTCCAGGATGAGCAAACTCGAGTTCATAACTTGCAAACTCGAGCCTGTAATGTCCTCGGCAACTCGCGCCTCGGACAAGTCAAACTCGAGCTTAGAACTCAAACCTCAGGTTTGGAACTCCAAACTCGAGCCCATCATTAGCAAACTCGAGCCCGTAGTGTCTTCAGCATTTCTGGTGTCTCTGGACAAGGCAAACTCGAGCCTATTAGTTGGCAAACTCGAGCTTACAGCGGTGTTCAACATTTCAGCTACTCTGTTCCACGTTTCACTCGGGCGACGTGTGGTCATTCGACGATATCTCCTAAAATACAGATCGGATTGAAGTGAAACCAGTGGCATATGAAACTAGACTCCCAATGCATCATTTTGATATATAATTGAAGCCAAACGGAGTCAATATGAAGGAGCTATGAATTTATGAAGTTGACAGTGATATTCACGTCACACAAATGACCAACCTTCAATGTTTTGAGTGTATCTCACAAACGGAGAATCCAATTGAGCTGAAATCGGTGGCATTGGAAAATAGACTCAAAGGGCTTTAAAATAGATAGTTGAACCAACCAAAACGGAGTTCATACCAAGGAGATATGGCCCCCGAAAATAGACAGTCTGTTCTGGGTGTTGCACAATTTGCTGAGAGGAAAACTCGAGCCTATTAGTTGACAAGCTCGAGTTCGCGGGTTACAGAGAATTCAGAAAAACAGAAGTTCGAAAGTCTCGTTTCTCATCAAAGAACATCCACATGATTACCCAAATGACTTATACTTCTTCTTAACATTATTTATATCATTTGTGAACATGTTTCGATTATTAAAGCTTGAGAGAACATCAATCTTGAGAAATCAAGATCTAGAAGATGAACTTGCTGCATAATCTCAGAAATGGGAAAGATGAATGAATCCAATGAGAAACTTGAAGAAACGAAGTTGTCTACTCAATTGTAATGCTTCTCCAAAGGATTAAATCATTCAGATGATAAAATACTCCAACGGACATAAGCCAAACAGATTCAGCATTCGAATTAATGTTCATGACAGGAATCAACCACTGTTGACGAAACGGAAAATCAGAGCATTTACTTTCACGCGTCAAATAGAGGAAAATTCAAGAAGAAGAAATCCTTCACTTGGAAACAATTGATATAGCCATTACTCAGAATGATTCCCCGAACAAATAAAGGAAAGTCATTAAATGACATAACGGTCATAATCTTCAATGCAGAGCAAAAGTTAGAAATCAGAAAAGGCCGTGAGTCCCAACGGCTAGAATTTCGAATGGAGAGAATTCGAATTGAGAAGCAACGGTCATATGAAGATTTGCCGCTATATATAGAGCTGCATACAAACCTTCAAAGATACAACAACAAGCAGAGAACAAGCTTACATCTTCAACATGCTAATACTCGATCTTTATATCATTTACTCTCGATTTTCAATGTCTATAAATCATAGAGAGTGAAATGTTTTGTATTGTACTTCGTTGTTTATCCATACACTTCTGAGAGAGAAGAATCATTGTAAACATCCTATCATTCTACCTTAGAGTTACTCAAGATTGGGTGATCTTGAGTGGGAAATACATTGTGTTGATTACAGCTTGTAAGGGGAGTGAATCCTAGTGAGAGGATTACTTCGAGTGCAGAGTGTGTAATCAAACGGGTGTATTGATTATAGTTTGTAAGGGGAAGTAAGTCCTAGTGTGAGGATTACTTCAAGTACGTAACGTGTAATCAAGTTGAAAGAAGATAGTGGATTGAAATTCTCAAGTAGAGCTTGGGACCTGGACGTAGGTCAAGGATTGGGCCGAACCAAGATAAATCACCGTTTGCATATTCTCTTCCCTTATCTCTTACATTCCAAAGATATATGAATGATTGCTTATCACTTTATAAATTATTATTGACATTCAAACTATTTCCAGCAAGTGAAGAAAAGTTCTTAAAGTTCTAAGTTTTTAATCAAACACCCAATTCACCCCCCTCTTGGGTGATAGCCAAGTCTTTCAAAGATTAAATAAACTGAAATAAAATTAAGCAAAACTAACCAGTGGGAATAATCTCTAAAACCCAAACAAGTTCATAGATCCTCTAGGTTGAAAAGAAAATTTAGCCACACATGGCTATACTAAAATCCATAACAAAAAGATAAGAATTCAGGTTCAAAGAATAAGGAGAGAGAGAAAACAAAGCTTCTCCTTCGCCTCCACAGTTCTTCCGTCCTTCCGTGGAGATGATGAAGACAACCGAAATGCTCAGCCGCTACTCCTCTGCTTCTTTGTTCCTTCTCATTCTGCGTCTCTCAATCCTCCTTTGTTCCCTTTGTGCGTGTCTCTGCCTCCCTATTTATAATTTAGGTCTCCTCCTCTTAATTAATCACCAAGCTTAGGATCCAAGTTTAATCACCAAGCTTAAGATCCAAGTTTTCTTTTTAGCATGTGAGGTCTACATCTTTATTCCTTTTATTTAATTTATGATTGCAAGCTCCATATGCTTTTTGTCTCTTCTTTTTCATATAATATCTCCTACACAATAAAAATAGGATATGAGTAGATTTTATGTCGATTTATTCTTTGATCCTAAGTTTAATTCAATGAAAGAAAAATTTATAAAAGATAATTAAATAGGTATATAATATTAATAAATCTAGCTACTTATAACCTAAAATATACACCTATTTAATTATAAAATATATACTTATCACCTGAGATCATCATGGATTCCTACATGAGAGTCGTTGATCTTTGACCTAGTCAAAAGTCACCTTTGACCGGGTGATGATAAAGGCTTTGATCGGGATCAATGCTTTTCATGCAGAGGAATGTGAATGGTCAATATGGAATTTGTCCCCCACATTTGTAGAGAGATAATACTGGGCCCCTCGATGAGTGAGTTTGAGAGATGTATGGCCATACTACGATGGAAAGGAGTTTCCATTTCAGTTATTAGACTACTAAAGAATCGAGAAAGTAATGGTCAAACATGCTTCATCTTTGACCAAATTATCGCGTGACAAAAGGGACGTGACATAGTCGTATGATAGGTTGTATTGTCTCAACGATTCTCATGTGAATTGGGTAGTCACAATGTCTTGCTAAAGGCCACTTGCGACTTGTGGGCTGGTACAATATTGGCCCGCTACCAATCTCAAGTGGGCCTACAGGGTCGCACACAAGAATAGCCCAACACGAGCACTAGTGTCCAGTTATATTGAATCTTAGATATGCCTAAGATTTAATGAATACAACATTTAATCTAGGATGTGTGTGTGTGTCTATATATATATATATATATATATATATATATATATATATATATAATATATAAATTCGAAAATAATGATATTATTATTTATAGATAATAATAATATTATATAGTATTTAATTTATTTGATAAATTAAATAACTAAAATAAATAGAGATATCATATATCTGGTTTAATTTAAATTGAGATATAGTATCTCAGATTTAATCAAATAGACAGATATCATATCTCAGATTTAATTTATTAGGATAAATTAAACCAGCAGACTTTTTAATTTGGATTAAATAAATAGATTAGATTAGATCTGTTGGACAGATTTAATTAATATATTAATCCAAATTCGATTTTCAAGATTGATTTAGATTAATTTTGAATATTTTAACACCCCAATTAGGGTTTGAGAAACTCTATAAAATGGAGGTTTAGTCGTATTGAAATGAGAGAGACAAGCCGCGGAAGAAATCTTAGAGAAAAGATGTGAGATGCAAAGCAAGAAGGCGCTAGCATGCTGTCGTCCATGTTGGAGTGCTGTTCGGTGTGGATACCAGTAGAGGGAGTGGATTCGTAAAGTCGGCTCTTAGAGATTGATCTAGCAAGAAGGCGTTAGCCCATGAATTCGCGAAGGACGCATACAAGTTCGTATAGGTACAATTTTTATAAATGAACCTTATTAAAATTCCATTGATAGATCCTCTTTGTGATTCGTAAAATTTTAATGGATAAAATCCTTCCACTACGTGTACGGATCCCACCAGTAAGTGCGTTAGATTTCAAGATCGTAGGGCTCTATACTTCATTTATCTTCTTCTTTGATTAATTATTATATTTAATGTAGATGTGAAGTTTATTTATGAAGAATGATTTAGAAGAAGATCAACAAAGAAGTATCTAATTAGAGGAAGAAGAAGAAAGAAATTGAATCAAAGAAGATATAAAGAGAAAATGATGAAGTATGATCAAGATGGGAGATGGAAGATGGAAGAACTTGATGAATGGAATAAGAATATCATTATACAAGTTTTAGATTGATTCTAGAAGTCTCCACGATCAAATGGAAGTTGGAATGGCTCAATTCGGAGTTAAAATGAGTAAAAACGAGCTTCAGGAAGAATTGCGCATACATTCCGTCAATTCTCGAGAATCATCAGCTAATTCTCGAGAATGGAACATCCATTCTCGAGAATGACATTTCAATTCTCGAGAATGAGCGTAACAGGTCGTTTCTACGCAAAAATCTCGTCAATTCTCGAGAATGAACAACTCTGTTCAGCTTTGTTTCACATTCAGCACGGGCGACCTCTGGTAATTCAACGATATCTCAAATCAGAGATCGTATTATGGTGAAACCAAGTTTTTTAGAAACTAGACTCTCAATGCGTCATTTTGATATAAAATTCAAACCCAAAGGAGGTTAGATGAGAGAGCTATGAATTTTGGAAGATGACAGTGAAATCAACGTCACACAACAGACCAAGCTTCAATGTCTTGAGTGTATCTCACAAACTACAAATCCAATTGAGCTCAAATCGGTGGCATATGAAATTAGACTAAAAGGGAATTTCATCAAGACTTGAACCAACAAAAAATTAGTTCAGGATAGGGATATATATTCCTCGGAAGTGGACGGTCAGTTCAGGATGCTGCAAAAAACGCTGGTCAAGAACAACCTCCATTCATCTGATGATAATGGACGAACTGCAATGACTTTGGAGCTTATTCTTCTTGCATTAGAAAGAAGGCTTTAAAGAGTTTAAGTATTTGAATCAGAATTAACTCACTTGCATCTCCAAGAATAATTGAATCTCGAGTATATGTCAAGGACTCTCGAGAATGGTATTCAAGTTCGCCATCGCAAGCTCTTTGCGCAAATGATTCTCGAGAACGTGAGAGTGATTCTCGAGAATTTCTTAGACAAAATCACAGTGACATGGTTTCTCAAATGTGGTTCTCGAGAATGGACAGGAGATTCTCGAGAATGGTCATCTACGGATATTTTCTGAACGTGTCATTCTCGAGAATGACAGCTTGATTCTCGAGTATCATCGAAGAGCAGCTCTCTGGACTCTTTTTCCTCTGCTAATTCTCGAGAATGTCAGAGCAATTCTCGAGAATGCTCTTCCAGTTTTTCACAGCTTGTTTCACGAATGATGAATCGCCTCTGTTAATCATTGGGTCATTATGTATTATCTATTAATCATATCCAAACTTGTTTATGTCACATTTAATCATGTTTTTGATTGAGTTTCAGTCGATTAACTCTGTTTAATCTGAGATTGGCCGAGAAGTGATCCAACGTAGCATACTGATTAAATGCAACTAAAAAACAGAGCCAACAATCGGAACTAAAGTTGTGGCAGACGAAATCATTCCTTCAGGGCATACTTAATCCAGCTATCATTCTGAGTCGCTTCAACAAGAACAATCAACGATAAAAGCTCTCTGTTGATTAAACTTGCTTAATTTGAATTTGAGCAAAAAGCGATCCAACGTGGCAACGCACTTACTGAAGCAACGGTCGAATATGCTCAACGGATTTCATCTGGCCTAACGAAAGTTCGAAGTGTCTAACGACTTTCTCCAACGGACCGATATTCAAATATGGAACGGTTACTATTCACAACGGTCAAAACTCAATGGACGAATGCTTCCAACAAATTGTCTATAAATAGAGAAAGAGCAACGGAAGAAGTAGTGAGAAACAGAGACGCAAGCTTACAATCTTCAAAATTCCAATACTTTGATATACACATACACATACTCTCTGATTATCTCAATGAACATATAGTTTATATTAGAGAGTGAGATTATTTGTAATGAGCTTCAGTGTTTATCTTTATCACTTCTAAGAGAGAAGATTATTTGTAATCATTCATTACAAAGGTTGTATCCTTACAGTGAGTAAGGGGGAGTATCTCGTAAGAGATTTGTAAAAGGCTGCACAAGTGCCCGGCTAAACTTGTGGGTTTGTAAAGGCTTCTCTTGTGCCCGGATTAAACAAGAGGATAGTGGATTGATAATCTCAAGTGGAGCTTGGGGACTGGACGTAGGTCAAGGATTGGGCCGAACCAGGATAAATCATAGTTTGCATATTCTCTTCCCTAAACTCTTATATTTCCAGCATATGTTTGAATGATTGTTTACTATTTTATAAATCCTTATTGTCATTCAAACTACTTTCAGTAAGTTGCGAAAAGATTTTCAAAGTTCCAAAGTTTTTATCAGACACCCAATTCACCCCCCCTCTTGGGTGATAGCCAGGTCTAACATTTGGTCAGAGCGGGTCTCTTGTTTAAAGGACTTAACAGTCTCAAGAGTTTTTCAATGGATAATTTTGGGTGTTCCTCGTTTTCAGAAGGTTTTGATTATATTGTTCCACCGTTTTTCAAAGATATTGATTTTTGGTTTTAGAAAGCTAGAATGACATCGTTTATAAAATGTTTTCATTGTGATATGTGGAATGTTTTTATAAAGAGTAAATACCCTTTTTGGTCCCTGGAAAAACACATTTGACCCTTTTTCGTCCCTGAGTAAAAGAAATGTCATTTTAGTCCTTTTTAGGGACTAAAAAGGACCTTTTTGGGAATTTCTGAGGGATTAAAATGTGCAAAAAAATGATCAAAAGGACTAAAAGGGACCTTATTTTTCCATTTTAGGGACTAAAAGTGACTTATTTTTTTTCAGGGACCAAAAAGGGCATCCGTGTTTTTTCCAGGGACCAAAAAGGGTATTTACTCTTTTATAAATGTCTATGATTTCAAACCAAGAAAGGATTGGACTGAAAAGGAAAAGAAAATGTTTTCGTTGAACATTTGAGCAATGAAAATTTGATATAGTGCATTGACAAACAATGATTTCGAGAAAATTAAATTTTGCTCTTGTGCTAAAGATATTTGGGATACTCTTGATTCTATATATGCTTCTAACAAATATGTTGAATTTGAAAGTGTTAATAGTTCATCTGAAAACTATATGTTGTATATCTACAATTGATGAACAATTGGAAGTTGAGGATGAAGAATGAGAAATCTTAGAACACTTCCATGATCTAGTCAACACAGAACAAGAGGAAGACGACTCCCAGGAAGAGCTCATCATGCACGATTATGGTAAACCATTATCTGGAACTCAAGATACACATCTGGTAAACAATTCCAATTCTTCTTGTGTAGTTAAGAAAAATGATTTTGAACAATTACAAAAACTTGTTTCTCAACCACTTAGTGATTCTATTTTGAAAAGTAAAAATGTTTTCAATCATGCGGGAAAATCATGTGGGAAGAAAGAATTTACAAATATGAGTTATTTGATATTGCATCCTCTTGTTGGGATCCGTACACGTAGCGGAGTAAAAAAAAAATTTACGGATCCCTTAGGCGGATCGCTCAACGGCGTTTAAATCAAGGTTTAGGGTTTCCGAATCGTACCTTTACCGAACAATTTGAACTGGTGGGCTACCTTCTCGTGCTTCTTGATCATGTGGGCTAACGCCTTCTTGTTTGATCAGACAGGAGCAGACTATGCGTGTCCTCTCCCTCTACCGGTATCCACACGAACGGCCTCCAACACTGACGGCAGCGTGCTAGCGCCTCAGTATTCTTGCGTCTCTCTATTTTTTGCTCTAGGATTTTTCGCGGCTTTCTAATACGCCGACTAAAAGTCCCGTCGCTTTTCTAAACCTTGCAGGCGTATTATATTCAAAACCAATTTTGAATCTGGATTAAAAAATAATTTAATTAAATCTATCTGATAGATCTAATCAAATCTATTTATTTAATCCGAATTAAAAGCCCCCTGATTTAATTTATATTTATAAATTAAATCAAGATATGATATCGTTATATTTAATTTAAAATGAGATCCGATATCTCGCTCAAATTAAATCTGATATGCAATATCTTTATTCGAAAACTAAATCTGAGATACAATATCTCAATTTATTATAGTTATTTAATTTATCAAATAAATTAAATACTATATATAATAATATTATTATCAATAAATAATATCATTATTATTTTCGAATAATATATTTATATATGTATGTATATATATATATACACACACATACATATCCTAGATTAAAAAAGTATTCATTAAATCTTAAACACATTTAAGATTCAATTAATTAATCTGGACACCATTGCTCGTGTTGGGCCATTCTTGTGTGCGACCCTGTAGGCCCACATGAGATTGGCAGCGGGCCAATACTGTACCAGCCCACAAGTCGCAAGCGGCCTCTAGCAAGACATTGCGACTACCCAATTCATATGGGGATCGTTGATAAGTACAATGACTTGCCCCTAGAGCATAATTTCCAACAGACTCCCACTTGCACTAGGTGCAATCATTAATTACCTTAATTCCCATTGCCCTAACATGACGCTCATGTTTCACTTGTGCAAGCGGCTTAGTAAGAGGATCAACGTCATTGTTTATGCGATATAACCTATCGTACAACCATGTCACGTCCCTTTTGTCACGCGATAATTTGGTCAAGGATGAGGCATGGAAAATGTCAACTTCCTGCCGTTGTGACGTTAGTTATACATGAGAAAAACTTATGACTTATTCCATGCAACTTTCTCATAGTGGGTCGGTCCAACACCTTGTACTCTTACAAGTGCCTATGACTTTGATTCGTATCTCCATACCTCATCAAAGTCACACTGGTCTTATCTCATCTTCGCTCCCGCGTAGATGACCGACCAGGGACATTTAGGATAATCTTTTAGATATATCCAGGGATAGAGTTATCAATATGAACATGCAAATTAAAAGATAACAAAAGGAGAATACTTTATTAAAAAATAAAATCGTCTAAAGTACAATGTCTTGCTTTCTTCTGGTACTTTGCATAATAATCCTTTTTTGTATCACCTCTATCATTGATTTCTCTGATAAGATGAAATCGCTTGAGTATATGGTTAGTCCTTTGATGTGACCTAGGCTCCTTGGTCTGCGCAATAGTGCCACTATTGTCACAGAACAAGTCTATTGGATTTGAGATGGTAGGAACCACCCCTAGTTCATTAATGAACTTACTAATCCAAAAGGCCTCCTGCCTGCATCCGATCTTTGCTATATACTCACTTCTACCGCGTAATCAGCTACGGTGCTCTGCTTAGAGCTCTTCCACTCACCGCACCACCATTCAACAGAATACATATTCCGATTGCGATCTTGAATCATCTTGGTCGCTTTGAAACTCGCATCTCATGTAACCGCCACACAGAGCTCATCATCCAAACCACCATATACTAAGAATAAGTCCTTAGTCCTTCTTAAGTACTTAAGGATATTCTTGACAGCAGTCCAGTGACCTCACCGGGATCTTGTTGATATCTGCTGGTCATACTCAAGGAAAATGACACATCTGGTCGAGTACATAACATGGCATACATGATAGATCCAATGGCGGAGGCATATGGAATCTTACTCATGCGGTCTCTTTGATCCTGAATGTCATTCCCAATGATTAGGATGTCATCAACATAAAGCACTAGAAATACAACTGTGCTCCCACTAACCTTCTTGTAAACACAAGATTCATCTATGTTTTGAATGAATCCAAACTCTTTGACTACTTCATCAAAACGATGATTCCAGCTCCGAGATGCTTGCTTCAATCCATAAATGGATCTTTGAAGCTTACAAACTTTACCAGAGTCCTCTGGACGCACAAAACCCTTAGGTTGAGTCATGTACACATCCTCAAGGAGCTTTCCGTTAAGGAAGGTTGTTTCGACGTCCATTTTCCATATTTCATAGTCATAATATGATGCAATGGCAGGAAGGATTCTGATTGATTTGGCCATTGCAACTGGGGAAAAGGTTTCGTCATAGTCCACACCATGAGTTTGAGTGAATCCTTTTGCAACCAGTCGTGCCTTGAAGATATTTACTTTGCCATCCATGTCAATTTTCTCTTTGAAAACCCACTTGCACCCAACGGTTTTTACACCTTCAGGTGGATCGACTAAGGCCCATACCTCATTGTCGTACATGAATTGTGAAAACGAAAGGAAATCACCAAGAGGGGGGTGAATTGGGGATTTTAAAACTTTTATAATAACTTTGCACCCAAGCTGAAGCTAAACGTAAAGAGATAGGGAAGAAGAGCTTGACACAGAAAGTTTATCCTGGTTCGGTCTAAATTCTTGACCTACGTCCAGGTCCCCACTCTCCGGGTTTTTCTACTATCACTTTAACTCGTATACACACTCGTACTCAAGGATTATCCTCTCTAGGATACACTCCCCTTACAAGTTGTATTCTGAAATCCCAATCTCCAAGTCCCCTTGACTTGAGATCTTTTACAATGAATGAATAATTTGAATATAATCTCTCTCACGAGAAGGTAATGATAAACACCGAGGCTCTTTGTATATCAAAATACAATACGTAAAGAAAACCGAATGTATAAGAATTCTTGAGCTTGCTTTTCGTTTCGCTTAATCTTTTGTTCTTCTTCTAAGTTTGTAATCGCTCTTTATATAGTGGTGAGTTGCTATGTGACCGTTACTTCTCAACTTAGCATGTTCTTCATTTGAAATTCAGTTTGATGAGGATTATAGCCGTTGGGTCCCGAACTTCACCCGATTCAATTCCCCGGACGCGTGAAATCATTCTCCCTTCGATTCTTCGCGTTTAGTTAATGACTTCGTTTGATCCAATTTAATACCAAACATTCTCAATATAGAGTAGTTAAATACGTTTGAATATACTAAATAAATGCAATCAATTCGTATAAACATGGTAAGTTTTGCAGTTCAAAAGAATCAGGATGAAATCAGTAACGATCATTTTTGCTTCCGTCTTAAACTCGAGTTCTCTAAGTCAGGCTCGAGTTCGTAAGGCTTTTAGAGTATCTCGGTTTATCTTCGAGATAGCAAACTCGGAGTTTGATGTAAACTCTGGAGTTTGTATTCTGTTTCACCATGTGAACTCGAGTTCACTAAGGTAGGCTCGAGTTCGAATATTCTCTAAGCTTTTTGTCGAATGAACACCTGGAGTAATATCTCTCAAGCAAGCGTGCTCGAGTCCATTAGTGTTTAGGCTCGAGTTTAACACTATTCATGCCTAAGAGTTTTGGTTGCTCGATTAGAGTGGACTGGAGCACGAATATAAACTCTGGAGTTTTGTACACTTGCTTTTCTTTCCTCAGATGAAGGGCTCGAGTTCATTATTCTTAGGCTCGAGTTCAGCTTAATTTATTCCATGACTTATTGAAGTGAACTGGAGGTTTGAGCTTAAACTCGGAGTTTGCAAAGAAGGAAAAACTTGGGAGCTCTTCACAAGGGAAAACTCGAGCTTGTAATAACAAAGCTCGAGTTTACCTATTTTGTAAACTCTTCTTCGTTTGTCAAACCATAGAGTAAACTCTACACAAAAGCATTAGGCTTGAGTCCATATACTTGGGCTCGAGTGTTCATTAAATTATAGCCATAGAAACAAGTGAACTCTACTCAAAAAGAATAAACTCGGAGTTTAAAGAGATTCAATTTAATTAGAAAACTTCCGCCATGGGAAAACTCGAGCTTGTCTATACAGTGCTCGAGTTTACTTGTTTTGTAAACTCTTTATTATTATATCATGAGGGTTTAGGCTCGAGTCTATTTACTCAGGCTCGAGTTCGTTATGCTGAAAATATCCTGAAGAGCTCTCTGTTTGTAGAAAACTTGAGTTTGCTTAGTCAGGCTCGAGTTTTGCGGTGACAAAGTGATATTGACTCTTTTGTCATTTTAAAAGCATTCGTACATGTTTACAATTGTTATTAATCATCAAAACACATAGAGAACTAACATTCTCCCCCTTTTTGATGATGACAACATTTGTAAACAATTAACTCCTTTAAAAACACTCGTTTTGATCATTTGAAATCATTGAAGCATAAGTGTTCAAGTGTAAATGCACCGAATCAGATTTTAACATTTAAACTTTGATTCTATCGAGTTAGCAAACTTAACATAAATCATAACACATATTGTCATTGCATAAGCTAAAACATTCAATGGTTTACAAAATGACATTTAGAGTTTCAAGTTACAAATGACATTTAGAGTTTCAAGCATACATATATCTAAACAAAAGACAGTGCTTGACAACTTGACTTCTCTTTCTTTACTTCAACTCTTCTCCCCTTTGGCATCATCGAAAAGTGGAGGATGAGTTGAGATAGAGGTTGATCAAGAATCGGATCATGGGTAGATGGTTCGGGGCTATGGAGGTTGGGATTGGTTCGTAAGAAGGTGGAGGTGCCGAAGAGCTAGGTCCAGCGGAATTGATGGACTGATTTTCTAAGATTTTGTCCATTTTGTCATGGAGGCTGGACATAGACACCAAAAGAGTGGAGATGCTGACCGAGTGATCTCCAATTTGATCCCCGAGACCTTGCACTTTATCTTTGATAATCTCATGTTCAAGAATGAGATCTTCTTGTGCATCGAGAACTCCTCATATCCTTTCTTGACCGTGGTGAATCCTCGATTCTATCTTGGAAGAAAGATCGAAACAACTTGGGCAATGTAAGTCTTTATTCTTTCATCCAAATCAGAGGGAAAGGATTGTGGTGGAGGTGGTGCACTTTGAGCTTCTTGAACTCTAGATTGAGTAGCTCTGGTTCTAGTAGGTCTAGAGGGTGCTCGGAATGATCACTTCCTTGATCAAAGCTTATCCTCATCAAATTTAGGATATCTTTGCCAAATTTGGCTGGTTTTTCAGGTTTCTCATTGGTGGTAAATACAGGACCCTTTCATGAAACATAATCACCGAGATGAGACTGCAAAGGGTATCTGGGATGTTTTTCTTCCATGGAAACGAAATTTGAACATCTCTTTAAAGATCCAATCTCCTATGTTATGAGGGACTTGATCTATGATAGAAGCAAAAATAGGGAAGTCCTTTTGGCAAAGTGAGTGAAATTTCCTCCCTTTTGTACTAAGTTTCTAGTGTATATATACCAAGCAGCTCTTTGCTTAGGAGGCATCGATACTGGAGTAAAATTCAGAATATCTACAGCATCAGGTATAGGCTCATCGGGTCTGAGGAGTGAAAAAATTTGCCTATTCGTATAATTTGGAGAAGCAACAGGAGGAGGATTTTGGATTTGGAGGAGGGAATTGAGGTATGCAGCAGTGATGGTTATCTGTTTTCCTCTAATGGATGTGGTAATCCTTTCCTCAACCAAATTTCTATCCGCATCCAATAAATTATCACTTTGCATACAATAGTAAAAGGTTTTAACAAAGGATGGACTATATGAGGCTCTAATGGATATGAGAGGTTCAAATTGTCTAAGCCGAGTGGGTAAGATCAAGGTTACATTCCTCTTTTAAAGCATCTAGATTGACATACACGTAAGGGCAAAAACTCTTAGCCTCATAGTTTTCTTGGAACCGTATGGCATCCTCACCATATAGAGTGACATCCTCACTAGAGAATCCTTTAGGGATGGAGGAATGATTGTAAATTTCAAATAATGCTGGGTTTTCTCTAGATACCTGAGGAACAGAGTGTTGTTGGTGATGGGAGGATGATTGAGCGTGAGAGCTAGGTTGACTAGCTGTGGTCTTTCGAGATTTGTGTATCGGTTCTTTGCCCCTTCGAGGTGGTGTGTCGCGGTTGAAGCTTTCTTTGAGGTATTCATCTTGACTGTGGTTATTGGAGTGGCTTGGGTAATAGGAATACCAGGAATTTGCTTGTCAATTCCATGCTTGAATCGCTTTGGAAACGATTTTCTTCTGGGGAGGACGTTGAGAGATTTGTGTATGATCGGTTTGGGGTTCTTGAGGATCGAGGATTTGGAATCTTGGGTTGCAGATCGCTTGGACGCCATGTTCTCTCGGTTTTCGTTGGAGGAGATTGAGAGAAGTTTTTGAGAGTTTTTAGGTTTAGGCTCGAGGGAGAGATAGAGTGAGTGACGACGAAAGACAGGGTTTTAAAGAAATTTTATCGACGCAAACTCGAGTTCTTAAGTGTAGGCTCGAGTTTGTGTAACGTTACTTACCTGGAATTCAAGAGTGTATGTGTGAACCCTTGAAATTTCTTGTTAGGCTCGAGTCGATCATATCGTTGGTTCGAGTCCGTCTCGGTTCTCTGAGGTGGATTGCTCTCTGTCTCCCTCGAACTCGAGTCCGTTCACTAATAGGCTCGAGTCTGTCAAGATCTCTGAGATGAGTTGCTCTCTGTCTCCCGCGAACTCGAGTCCATTCACTAATAGGCTCGAGTCTATCAAAAATCTCTGAGATGAGTTGCTCTCTGTCTCTCGCGAACTCGAGTCCGTTCACTAATAGGCTCGAGTTTGGTGACCAATCAAAAAAACATAACTAACATTTGAATTACTTACAACTCATTGGGATTTACCATTCCCAATTCTCTTCTTATGAACACAAATTGTTCTTTTGCTAGTGGCTTGGTGAAGATATCAGCGAGTTGCAAGTGAGTTGGGATGAACATGACTTTGACATCCTTCTTTTGAACATGGTCTCTTATGAAGTGATGTCGACATCAATATGTTTGGTTCTAGTATGTTGAACAGATTCTTTGCCAAACTTATTGTGCTTGTGTTGTCACAAAGAATTGGGATTTCTTTGAGATGAACTCCCAGATCACACAATTGTTGTTTGAGCCAAAGAACTTGAGCACAACAACTTGAGGCAGCAACATACTCGGCCTTCAAGTGGATGACACACCCACGTGGTTCGCTTTTGCCGAACCAAGACACTAATGATCCTCCAAAGAACTCACATTGACCACTTGTGCTTTTTCGTCGGTCTTGTATCCCGCATGATCTGAATCAAGTATAGGCTACTAAGTGTTCATGTTGATCTTTGGGAAACCATAATCCAAGAGTCTTTGTATCAAAGAAGATATCTAAAAATTCTTTTAACATGTTCAAAGATGTGACTCCATGGGCGATTGGAATCTAGCACACATTCCAACACCGAATTGAATGTCCGGACGACTTGCCGTAAGATAGAGTAATGATCCAATCATTCCTCTATACTTAGTGATGTTGAAGTTAGTCCCCTTTTCATCAGCATCCGAGTTGCAGCTTGAACTCATTGGAGTATCTGCTCCATTACAATCAGCTAGACCATATTTTTTTAATAGATCTTTCGGATACTTGGTCCGGGGAAATGAAGATTCCATCATGGCGTTGCTTGATTTGAAGTCCAAGGAAGTAATTAAGTTCTCCCATCATGGACATTTCAAATTCTCCCTGCATTGTCTTGGCAAATGCTTCACACATAGTATCATTAGTAGCACCAAAAATAATATCATCAACATAAATTTGAGCTATTAACACATCACCAAGTTTATTCTTCTTTATAAAGAGAGTTGTATCTCGCTTTCCTCTAACAAATCCTTGATCAAGAAGGAAAGTGCTTAACCTCTCATACCAAGCTCTAGGAGCTTGCTTAAGACCATATAAGGCTTTCTTGAGGTGATAAACATGATCTGGATGATGTTCATTTTGAAACCCTGGAGGTTGTTCTACATAAATTTCCTCCTGTATAAAACCATTTAAAAAGGCGGATTTTACATCCATTTGAAAAAGTTTGAATCCTTTAACACAAGCAAAGGCTAGAAGAACTCTTATAGCTTCCAATCTTGCTACTGGAGCATAAGTTTCTTCATAATCAATTCCTTCTTCTTGATTATAGCCTTTTGCAACTAGCCTTGCTTTATTTCGAATGATTATGGCGGATTCATCACATTTATTTTTGAATACCCATTTAGTACCAATGACCGGATGGTCTTTAGGTCTGGGCACCAAGTCCCAAACTTGGTTTCTTTCAAATTGATGTAATTCCTCTTGCATTGCTATAACCCAATCATTGTCTGAAAGGGCTTCATCAATCTTAGAGGGTTCAATTTTCGAAATGAAAGCTGAAAAGTAACTTCATTCAAAGTGCTTTTCTGGTTCTTACTCCTTGATTTGCATCACCTATCACTTGATCCAGAGGATGACTCCTACCGTATCTCCATGATTTTGGTTGAGTTTGAACACTGTTTTCATAAGCATTTTCACAATGTTTTTCATTTTGAATCATCTTGCAAATCTTTTTCCGTATTTGTTGAAATAGAAGTTTGGTTTGTTACAGAAAATCATCATCATCATCCAAGGACTTGTTAGATTTAGTTTCACGTAAAACAATATGCATAGATTCTTCAACAAAGTGATTACGAGTATTATAAACTCTATATGCTTTACTTCTACTTGAATAACCCAAGAATATACCTTCATCGCCTTTGGAATCAAATTTTCCCAAGTCGTCCTTACCATTATTGTGGATGAAGCATTTACATCCAAAGATATGTAAGTGAGCTAAGTTGGGTTTTCTTCCTTTGTAGAGTTCATAGGAGTTTTGTCCAATTTCTTTCGGAGATATGCCCTGTTTGATATGTAACAAGCAAGGCTCATAGCATCGCCCCAAAACACTTGAGATGTTTGGTTCTCATTTAGCATTGATCTTGCCATTTCAAGAAGCACTCTATTCTTTCTTTCAACAACTCCATTTTTGCAATAGATAATCCTTTCTCGTTTTGGACCTTCTTGGCAAACACAATAAATTGATCAAATGTTTTATCTTTTGATGATAAAAGAATGACCCATGTAAATCTTGAGAAATCATCTACTATAACTAATGTATAAAGATTGCCGCCAAGGCTCTTTACTCTAGCCGGTCCAACTAAATCCATATGGAGTAATTGGAGAGGTCTATTAGTTGATATTTCGTTTTCGACTTGAAAGAAGATTTGGTTTGTTTACCTTTTGACATGCATCACAAATCATATCATTTTTAAAAGAAAGTTTTGGTAAACCAATAACCAATTCCTTTTTCTGTAGTTTATCAAGTTGAATCATATTGACATGTCCTAAACGTTTATGCCATAACCAACTTTCATCTAAGTTACCAACAAAACATTTTTCGAATCGAATTGTTTTTAGACAGATTAAGAGTATAACAATTACCTTCTCTTGGAGCTCGAATAATGCTTTGGATTTAATACTATCTAAAGAGAGAGCATCCTTACTTACAATCAAACATTCTTCGAATCAAAGATGACTAGGTTTCCTTTGTCCGTGCTTTGACTCACACCGAGGAGGTTGTGACATAATCCATCCACAAGATAAACATCTTTGATTTGAGGTCCATTGCTATTTCCAATTTTGCCAATGCCAGCAATTCTTCCGACTCATTTCCACCAAATGTTACCTTGCCACCATCCTTATGTTTGATTGAAGCAAATTTGGATTGGTCTCCGCCATATGTCTTGAGCATCCACTGTCAATGTACCACTTATTGGGATTTGATGCTCTAAGACAAATCTGCATAAGAAGATATATCATCTTTTAGGTACCCAATATTCTTTGGGTCCTTTTGGGTTAGTTTGTGTCTTAGGAATCATATAGGATCCCTTAGGCACCCATTGATAGTTTCCTACAGTTTGATTGATCTATCTTTCTTATGAAAGCATGAAGAAGTAGTATGACCTTTTCTATTACAATAGTTGTAATGTGCAAAAGGATTTGAGGTATGGACAGATTTTTGAAAATAATTCATGTAAGATCTTTGTCCATGTTTCTTTTTTCTTTTCTTAAATTCAAGATAAAGAGAATCATATGTTGAAGATAATTCATCATAAGGTAAATCAGATTACTTACCTCTTCGTTGTCCGATTCCTCTTGAGCCACAAGGCGTAGATTGGCACTTTGTTCCTCTTCGCTTCATCTTCATCGATGAGCCGTTGCCCCATATAGCCGATACATAAGCTCTTTTCTTGAACTTATTGAATTTCTTTTCTTTGTTTTTCATTGCATGACATTCTCGATTTGATGTGGCCTCGGTTTCTCACATTCATAGCATATAATTGGTTTCTTAGTTTCGTGCTAGAATTTCCTTTGTGAAACCTTCGTGAGATTGGTCCTTTTGTAGAATTTTTGAATCTTCGGACCATCATTCCTAGCTCACCATCTTCATCTTCATCTTCTTCATCGTCATTTGATTTAGCTTCTTTGATGGTTTTAAGAGCTATTCCCTTGTTCTTGACATTGATATCATTTAGTCCCTTTTTGAATTTGATCTTCCCTCATATTCGTAAAGGTCGCCAAATAGTGTTGCCACGGAGGCCATTGATTCGCCTCGAGATTCTTCAATTGCAGTGACCTTGGCTTCCCATTCCTTGGTGAGAATATTTAGTATTTTCCTCACTTGGGCAGGTTGTTCATATTCTTTTCCCAAGGCAATGAGTTGATTGATCAGATGAGTGAGTGAATCCGAGTTGAAATTCACCAATAGATTCTCCGGTCTTCATCCGCAATAGATCGTATTCGATCATGAGAGTATTGATACGATTTTCTTTGATCGCACTGTTCCTTCATGAGCTATTTCAAGAGCATCCCACATTTGCTTAGCAGATGGCAAAGTGCAGATTCTAAGTACTCTTTTTGGCCAAGAGCACTTTGGAGCATATGAATTGCCTTCATGTTGAGAGTGACTTGTTTTTATCATTGTCATCGTACTCTTCTTCTTTCTTGGGAGTTCGATGTCGGCTACAACTGAGGAAGGAACATAGTTTATCTTTTCAAAGACCCTCCACAAACCAAACTCAGAGGCCATTACATAGACCCTGAACTTAGCCTTCCAGAATGAGTAGTGTTCTCCATTGAAACCTGGAGGACGGTTGATTGAGGCTCCATCTGGTAGAATTCCTTCCATTGGATCTTTGTGTCTAGGATGTTAATCCTTCAAATTGACAACTAGGCTCTGATACCAAATGAAAACGAAAGGAAATCACCAAGAGGGGGGTGAATTGGGGATTTTAAAACTTTTATAATAACTTTGCACTCAAGTCGAAGCTAAACGTAAAGAGATAGGGAAGAAGAGCTTGACACGTAAAGTTTATCCTGGTTCGGTCTAAATTCTTGACCTACGTCCACCCCCTGCACTCTCGGGTTTTTCTACTATCACTTTAACTCGTATACACACTCGTACTCAAGGATTATCCTCTCTAGGATACACTCCCCTTACAAGTTGTAATCAAATCCCAATCTCCAAGTCCCCTTGACTTGAGATCTTTTACAATGAATGAATAATTTGAATATAATCTCTCTCACAGAGAAGGTAATGATAAACACCGAGGCTCTTTGTATATCAAAATACAATACGTAAAGAAAACTGAATGTATAAGAATTCTTGAGCTTGCTTTTCGTTTCTGCTTAATCTTTTGTTCTTCTTCTAAGTTTGTAATCAGCTCTTTATATAGCGGTGAGTTGCTATGTGACCGTTACTTCTCAACTTAGCATGTTCTTCATTTGAAATTCAGTTTGATGAGGTTTATAGCCGTTGGGTCCTGAACTTCAGCCGATTCAATTCCTGGACGCGTGAAATCATTCTCCCTTCTGATTCTTCGCGTTTAGTTAATGACTCGTTTGATCCAATTTAATACCTGAAACATTCTCAATATAGAGTAGTTAAATACGTTGAATATACTAAATAAATGCAATCAATTCGTATAAACATGGTAAGTTTTGCGCTTCAAAAGAATCGGGATGAAATCAAGAACGATCTTTTTGCTTCCGTCTTAAACTCGAGTTCTCTAAGTCGCTCGAGTTCGTAAGGCTTTTAGAGTATCCGGTTTATCTTCGAGATAGCAAACTCTGGAGTTTGATGTAAACTCTGGAGTTTGTATTCTGTTTCACCATGTGAACTCGAGTTCACTAAGGTAGGCTCGAGTTCGAATATTCTCTAAGCTTTTTGTCGAATGAACACCTGGAGTAATATCTCTCAAGTTAAGAAGGCTCGAGTCCATTAGTGTTTAGGCTCGAGTTTAACACTATTCATGCCTAAGAGTTTTGGTTGCTCGATTAGAGTGGACTGGAGCACGAATATAAACTCTGGAGTTTGTACACTTGCTTTTCTTTCTTCAGATGAAGGGCTCGAGTTCATTATTCTTAGGCTCGAGTTCAGCTTAATTTATTCCATGACTTATTGAAGTGAACTGGAGGTTTGAGCTTAAACTCGGAGTTTGCAAAGAAGGAAAACTTGGGAGCTCTCGCAAGGGAAAACTCGAGCTTGTAATAACAGCTCGAGTTTACCTATTTTGTAAACTCTTCTTCGTTTGTCAAACCATAGAGTAAACTCTACACAAAAGCATTAGGCTTGAGTCCATATACTTGGGCTCGAGTGTTCATTAAATTATAGCCATAGAAACAAGTGAACTCTACTCAAAAGAATAAACTCGGAGTTTAAAGAGATTCAATTTAATTAGAAAACTTCCGCCATGGGAAAACTCGAGCTTGTCTATACAGCTCGAGTTTACTTGTTTTGTAAACTCTTTATTATTATATCATGAGGGTTTAGGCTCGAGTCTATTTACTCGAGGCTCGAGTTCGTTATGTTGAAAATATCCCGAAGAGCTCTCTGCTTGCGTAAAACTCGAGTTTGCTTAGTCAGGCTCGAGTTTTGCGGTGACAAAGTGATATTGACTCTTTTGTCATTTTAAAAGCATTCGTACATGTTTACAATTGTTATTAATCATCAAAGCACATAGAGAACTAACAAATTGCATTTCAGACTTCATGGCACTAAGCCATCTTTCGGAGTTGGGTCCCACCATGGCCTCGAGATAGGTAGTTGGCTCATTGTGCTCAATGAGCAAAACGTCACGGCTTCCAGTAATCAGAAATCCATATCTCTGAGGCTGTAGCCGTGTTCTATCGGACCTTCGTGGGTCTTGTGTTACGTGAGTAGGCTCAACAACTTGTTGTGAGACTTCTCTGGTTTCCATCTGTGGTTCTACATTGTCCTGTGACTCTCTAACTTCTTCGAGGTTCACCTTACTCCCACTGGTTCTTTTAGAGATAAACTCTTTTTCCAAAAAGACACCATTCCGAATAACAAACACTTTGTGATCAGTGGGATTGTAGGCATAGTATCCTTTAGTTTCCTTAGGATACCCCATAAAAAGGCATTTTGAGGATCTGAATGATAATTTATCAGAGGCTTGTTGTTTAACATAAACCTCACATCCCCAAATTTTAAGAAATGACAAACTGGGCTTCTTCCCACCATATCTCATATGGTGTCTTTTCAAACGCCTTTGACTAACACGATTTAGTGTGAACGCACTGTTTCTAGGGCATAGCCCCAAAAGAAGGTGGAAGATCTGTTTGACTCATCATAGATTGAACCATATCTAATAGAGTTCGATTCCTCCGCTCGAAACACCATTCCATTGAGGTGTTCTCGGAGGAGTAAGTTGCGAGACGATCCCACAACTCCTAAGATGGTCAATGAACTCTTGGCTCAAATATTCACCACCCCGATCGATCGAAGTGTCTTAATTGTTTTGCCAAGTTGATTTTGCACTTCATTTTGGAATATTTTGAACATTACAAAAGATTCCGACTTATGTTTCATTAAATACATATATCCATATCTTCTGAAATCGTCTATAAATGTAATGAAGTACAAATGACCTCCTCTCGGCAGATGTATTCGTTGGTCCACACACATCAGTATGTATGAGGGCCAATAAATCGGTGGCTCTCTCACTGTGTCCAGTAAAAGGTTCCTTTGTCATCTTTCCCAATAAACAAGACTCGCATGTATCAAATGATTCAAAATCAAATGAGTTAAGAAATCCATCTTTATGGAGTTTCGAAATACGTTTCTCATTTATATGGCCTAGACGACAATGTCATAGATAGGTCGGATTCAAATCATTTGACTTTAACCTTTTAGTAGTTATGTCATAGATATGTCCATTCAATTTTCTATTGTCCTTGAGATCCTACATTTATTCAAATGTGAGATCCACATGTAGTATCCAATACCCACGTTGAGGAAGTAGAAAAGCGAATATCTATGACATAGATACTTGAAGCGATAGCTCCGCTATCCTTCTTGTTCTTTTCTAGATCTTCGAGGTAGAGTTTGCAATTCCTTTCAAATGACCAAGTTCATTGTAAAAGAAGCAGACTCTATCCTTCAGAGGTTTTGCCTTCTTGGCTTTCCATTTCATACCCCTTCCTTTCTGAACGGACAAAACAGTACTGGGCCTCTTCTTAAGGCTCAGCTCAGCAATTTTGAGCATCCCATGCAGTTCAGAAATTGATTCCTCCATGTTGTAATCCATGACAAAGTTATCATAACTTCCTGGGAGTGAGTTCAAGATCACATCTGTAGCTAACTCCTAGGACATGGGGAATCCAAGCCTCTCAAGCCTTGCATGTTACTGGAACATTTCCGTAGGATGAACAATCATCTCAGAAGCCTCCACATGTTCTAGATCTCTATTGAGGTCTAGAAGCATAGTGGCAAGCATCAGGCATCCTGCATCCACAGAGTCATCTTTATGCTTCGTATAAGCATCAATCTGAGCTCTTGGATCAGCAACAGTAACCTCCCATTGAATTAACAACCCTCATTATAATTAGTGGGCTAAGACCCATATTTGGCTTAAAATTAAGTCCGCTTTGGCAAGACGCTTAAATTTAAGTTATTTAGGTAGGCAAACATTTGCCAATTACATCACATGTAATTCTTAGATGTTTATGGAATTCGATCATCATATGATCGGCACGTTTAATCCCATCTAATGCCTTGAGATCCAAAACCGTTTTGATGATCTCAATTAAGATAAGACAATTAATGAATATTGAGTATCACCATTACTCACTCTCGTCTCACCAAGATAACTCAGATGCATCCACTTTGGTGGAACATACAAATGGGCGATCTAGGTTTTGACAAGTATTCATTTATTGATTACATTATGACTTAAGATTTTATTTAGAGGGTATAATTTAATTAATCCTATTAATTCTACTTATATGAATGCAATCACTATTGTATCTCATATAATATCTAAATTAATTATGAGTGATCTAATCAAAACATAATTAAAACTCTAAATTTATTATGAGTGATCTAATCAAATCATAATTAAAATTCTAAGTTAATCATGCAATGATCAAATCAAGACATAATTAAAATTGTGACACAACATGGCTCAACCTTAACCTAAAATCCTCTCAAGCCAATGAGAGGACTTCTCTAAAAACAAAAAGAAATACATCAGGAGAAACCTCGTTTCAACATACGAGGGGAATGGGATGAGAAAAGAATGTACATCAAGAGTATTTAGAGAGAGAGGCATGGCTCGCAGGCCATATTTAAAATTTACAACAATTGTAAAACTCTAGAGCCACGTTGTTCACCATACCCAAACAACATTTGAAAGGTAAATCAAAATATACATTAATTCATACATTTATGAAATAAAATATTATGATTAAACTTATCATGATTTAAATTCTCTAATTTAAATTATATTATATACTATATATAATATAATATCATGATTTAAACTCTCTAATTTAAATTATATTATATCCTATATATAATATAATATCATGATTTAAATTCTCTAATTTAAATTATATTATAAATATAATATAATATCATGATTTAAATTCTCTAATTTAAATTACATTATATACTATATATAATATAATATCATGATTAAATTCTCAAATTTATATTATATTATAAATATAATATAATATCATGATTTAAATTCTCTAATTTAAATTATATTATATACTATATATAATATAATATCATGATTAAATTCTCGTGCTACTGACAATCAGTCAGGGTCCCTACGGTTCAGAATGTGCAATTTTTAATATCCCTCTTTATTTATAAGATTCTCTCATTAAATTGTTCATCATACCCCTTTCTCCAATGTGATCAATCGCTCTTCCTGCTATTCTAAGACTGAAAAGTAGATTTTGGATTAAGGTAACAACCCACCAACGAGTTTTGACTCAAATAGCATCACTCCGGTACTGAACTATTTTTTTATAATTTTTTTTTGAAAATAATTTCCAAAAAAAAAAAATATGATTTTCAAAAATTGAAACCCTAACGTTCCAAACAATATTCTGCCATTCGCGATCATGAACGTCCGATCTGAACAATTCAGAAACGGCCGCCTAAATCTGACAGCAATCCGTAGGGAGAATATGTTTTAAATCATACATGTTTCGGTAAACATATATCGATTTAAACACATATAGGATTCAGTTATTGCATATATATCACATATATAAACACACGTAAAACCTAATATAAACGCACGGTTGATCTGGCTCTGATGCCACTGTTGGGATCCGTACACGCAGCGGAGTAAAAAAAAATTTACGGATCCCTTAGGCGGATCGCTCAACGGCGTTTAAATCAAGGTTTAGGGTTTCCGAATCGTACCTTTACCAAACAATTTGAACTGGTGGGCTACCTTCTCGTGCTTCTTGATCACGTGGGCTAACGCCTTCTTGTTTGATCAGACAAGAGCAGACTATGCGTGTCCTCTCCCTCTACCGGTATCCACACGAACGGCCTCCAACACTGATTTATTTAATCCGAATTAAAAGCCCCCTGATTTAATTTATATTTATAAATTAAATCAAGATATGATATCATTATATTTAATTTAAAATGAGATCCGATATCTCAGTTCAAATTAAATCTGATATGCAATATCTTTATTCGAAAACTAAATCTGAGATACAATATCTCAATTTATTATAGTTATTTAATTTATCAAATAAATTAAATACTATATATAATAATATTATTCTCAATAAATAATATCATTATTATTTTCGAATAATATATTTATATATGTATGTATATATATATACACACACATACACATCCTAGATTAAATAAGTATTTATTAAATCTTAAACACATTTAAGATTCAATGAATCTGGACACCATTGCTCGTGTTGGGCCATTCTTGTGTGTGACCCTGTAGGCCCACATGAGATTGGCAGCGGGCCAATAGTGTACCAGCCCACAAGTCGCAAGCGGCCTCTAGCAAGACATTGCGACTACCCAATTCATATGGGGATCGTTGATAAGTACAATGACTTGCCCCTAGGGCATAATTTCCAACAGCTCTCAACCAGCACAATTCTTGCAAAACTATTTATAATAAGCATCATTCTATTATTTGCAATTATTGTGGTAAAACTGGTCATATTTCTCATTCATGCTATATTAGAAGAAATTATGATGCGAGGAATAAATATGTTTGGGTTCCGAAAGGACAAGTAAGGTCAACTACTAACAATCAAGGACCCAAATATAAATGGGTACCAAAATGTCCATCTAGTACTTTATTTGTATAGGATGATTCCAGAAAGAATGGACATAAGAATACAGAGAAGATGAATAAGAAGCCAAGAGTTTCTCACACTCCAATGAAGAAGATCATAGCATCAAGCAAGAGAAATCTCAGGGCACCCATTGCTAGAACTACAAGGTCCAAACATCATAAGAAGCAATGGATACAAGCAAGAAAAATATGTTCCATCTCAAGAACAAACTACCATAGAGTACCATTCAACTATCTTGAGGAGAACAAGAAAATGAGATTCTCTCAAGTATCATATAGAAGACTATTGAAGTCTATATCTTCTGAGAGAGCTTTGCTGACAACCACAAGAAAATATATGAAGAATCAGTGGGTAAGCAAAGCCAATTCTCCAAGTGCCTAAGGGAAAGGTATCCAATAAAACCTCATATGCTATTATCTATGATATTTATTGAGGTTTTATATTTTGGAATCTTAGAAATAAACATTGCAAACTATTTTGGAAATGAGTTTTTCACTTCCCTTAAAAATTCACTTAATAGATATCTTTATAAAGGGATTGCAATGTTTAATAGTTTAGTTCTTTATGCATACATGATGATTTGAAAAGAAAGTATTTCTTTTAAATAAAGTCATGATTAATTCATTATGCTCAATTGTCTTGATTTGATTATTCTCGTAAAAGCATATGAATTATGTTATGATTCCTACAAGCTTAAGAATTAATGAATCCAAGCACGATTGGATACCATACGAGAAAAAGGTTTATATGTCTCTGTAGGATCAAAAAAGATTCTCAAGAATACAACTATATAGAGAAATAATTCCAAGTCTTGAGAAAGCCAAACAAGCTATGCTTGATGTTGACGGTGAACGTCGAAAAGGGAGACATCTACATCAATCCATCTTAATCAAGCAAGCTTCTACAATGACAAGAAAAATTACGGTGATATCTAATTCTTACCCCATAGTGTGATTATATGAAATTCAGTTTTGGGTAATGAATACTTGTCCATCATTGCATTCTATTAGCAATCAATCATTTATGTCTTTCAAAATGTTTTTAGACTGCTAAATGGATAGAAAGTGAATTTTTGCATAACTTTCTAATTTTTTGTCTTTGAAATGCACAATTCTAAAATTGGTTTGGATTCAATTCACTCTATTTTGTAAAAATGCATACAACTGATTTGAAAAATATCCATACTTTAATTGCGTTCAAATGATGTTTTAAAATTGGAAGTTAATATTGTATATTGAATGTTGGATATGCATCAAATTTGTTCAGTTGGGTTTTTCCCTATCTTTCACATATTGATCTTTGGAATTCAATGTGTTGCTTGAAATATTTTACCTCATTCTCTAACTAGTTGGACTTGATGTCTAACAAGTTAATCATATATGAGTTTCAAGCCTATCTTCAAGAAAAGAATTCAAATTGTGAAACTATTATGTTTAAAGCATAAATTCTTAGATGGCTGAGTTATTCCAAGCTTTATGAATGTTCATTAGTGCATTGAATATTAATGCATTAACCATTAGTGGAATAACTTACTAGGATGATATTCTGAAACTCTAGTCATTTGGATTAATAAGTATGTGCTTCATCATCCATGAATCCTAGTAGTCATTTTGTTACTCAAATACATCAACGTTGTATTCATTCATATTTTGAGTAACTATATCTGTATATTCAAATTCTTGCCTTGAATGTTCATATACTTTAAGAATCTATTATAAGAGGCAAGATTATCTCATAGTTAATAGCAAAGTCATTATGCATTTATATCTCTATTGTGCTAAGCATGTTTCTTTAATTCTTTATCTTCATGACTTTTTGCTTTTGAGGAAATTCTTCAACATGTTAACTGCAATGTTCAACATGTTCTCCAAAACTGAAGCATTTTGATACATTCTAATATATTCTTTAACATATTGACTTCCACCATGTTTAAAGTGAGCATTGTTTTCAAGCATGTTTCAAAAATGACTTTCAATCATCAAAATTTTGATTTCATAATGCATTATCACTGTTTGAAAGAATATTTAAAATAATTTGCATATTTCATCTTCATTCTTGAAATATCTAATTTTATTCATGAACTATTGTTTGATAAATGCCTATCATTATGGATAAGATTTTCTATACTCATTGATCAAACTTACATGTATTTTATCAATGACATCTTTTCTACTAAAAGTGTATTTCCAAATTGTCATTGAGAAATAACTGTCTTGGTATCATATAGTTGTTACTCTTTATGACTCATTGCATTGGATTTATTCAATTGAGTAAAACTATAGCTTGGTCTTTGCTTACTATGCTCATTGCTCAAGTTTCATATGATTTAATTGTATAAGAGCATAAGAATTGTTATGTCTAATCTTATGTGGACCTAAGAATCATTGGGTACCAAAGAACATATATTTGCAGGAGTTGACCAAAATGTTCTATTGTCGAATACAAAGAACATAGGCAAACAAAATAGACTATTTCAATGACTATATCTGCAAATTATGTGACATCCTATCACTAGCGTGAAGCTTAGACCAAGATGATAAGGAACATACCAGATTGATGAGAAACTATGAGTAGAAACTAATTTTGAGATCCTATTCAAAGCTCATTTGGGATTTCTGTTTCTAAGGTGCATTAAGAGCAAATGGTTACAGAGACTCATCCTCTTGAAGCTCATTCACATCCAAAGATCCTCAATATTGATCATATCAATGTACAAAGGATTGTAACTCAAGTGATTACGATATTACTTGAGTAAGGTATTATATTTTGAAATAATGTGCATATATCATAATCATGCTTGCCTAACTTAATTTCATTCATTCCATCTCTTTTCATAAAGTTTAGCCTAAGCAAACTTGTTTTTTTTTTTTTAAATGATCCTTATGCTTTAAACACTTTTATCATCATAAAAAGCATAAGTGATTTCTTCATACCAATTTCAAGTCCATCCAAGTGAACTTGAAAGCTCTTGATTCTGAGATACCTTGTTGTGTTCTTTGGAGCAGGGATAACTCCAAACTTCATAACACTTGGTGTCACATTATTATTTGGTATCATTAAAAGGAGCTTCATATTGTTTAGTCATGCATTCATTAAGGGGGAGCATCACATTCACATGTATTTTATATCTTAAAAGCTCATCTCCTTGATTTGAAGAAAATTATTTTTAAGCATACTCATTTGCATTCACTATGCTGTATTAGTTTTGATGATGAATTAATATCATATTTTCCTTTCATTATCTTTATTTGAAAATTTCATTTAGAAAGGGATACTTTGATATCTAGTTGCACTAATAATTCTCCCTTGCAAGAAAGTTTTTCAATTTGTAGCAAGAGAATCTGTTATGTGCTAGGACATTCCTTAATGCACTACAATGAGAAATTATCAAATTGAGGAATAATGTTTTCACGATCCATCATTGACGCTGAGATATTCTCTATAAAGTAGAAGAAGACCTCTTGGAGTCAGCTGAGTTTTGCTCTACAAAAGAGCTCTGTGAAGAATTAGGCACAGGGATGGAAGCTGAGTACTGACCATATTTATTAAGATGAGATAGTCTTCAAGAAGCCTGTACCTTCATCCTATTTGCATCGTACAAGATATTCATGATCCTTCTATTGAGCCTCTTCAACGAATCTCATGCAACAAGAAAGCAAGCAAATGGACTTCATCGATCACTCAACAATTTGCTGAACCTACATGAGCATTTCTAATCTCTATCCTTTTTATATTCAGTAAATATTTTGCACATGTTTGGTATTTATATGCTTTAATTGTGAAAGATGTTTTGAAAACCTCTCCAAACTCTCTCAAATTTGTTTTCATAAAAACATTCCAAATTGCATCATATTAAGAATGAAAACAATTTCAAATCGGGGAGAGAAAATCAATTCCTTGATTCTTTCTAATTTGGTTTCATATTTGCCTCTACAAGCATCTCTTCTTTAACTCAACTTTTTGCTAATGACAAATAAGGGAGAGAGAATGGAAAGAAAAATATGTTGAGTTTATTAGTTTTTCATATTCATACATATTTTTCTTAAAGTATTTGTCATCATAAAAAAGGGGGAGAATGTTGGTTTTGATTAGTTTTGATGATGTCTTATATAGATGTCATTCTTAAGAGCAAAAACGTTGCATACTTCATTTATCTTCTACTTTGATTAATTCTTATATTTAATGTAGATGTAAAGTTTATTTATGAAGAATGATTTAGAAGAAGATCAACAAAGAAGTATCTAATTAGAGGAAGAAGAAGAAAGAAATTGAATCAAAGAAGATATGAAGAGAAAATGATGAAGTATGATCAAGATGGGAGATGGAAGAACTTGATTAATGGAATAAGAATATCATTATACAAGTTTTAGATTGATTCTAGAAGTCTCCACGATCAAATAGAAGTTGGAATGGCTCAATTCGGAGTTAAAATGAGTAAAAACGAGCTTCAGGAAGAATTGCGCATACATTCCGTCAATTCTCGAGAATCATCAGCTAATTCTCGAGAATGGAACATCCATTCTCGAGAATGACATTTCAATTCTTGAGAATGAGCGTAACACGTCATTTCTGCGCAAAAATCCCATCAATTCTCGAGAATGACCCTTCAATTCTCGAGAATGAGCAACTCTGTTTAGCTCTGTTTCACGTTCAGCACCGGCAACCTCTGGTAATTCAACGATACTCCCAAACCAGAGATCGGATTGTAGTGAAACCAATTTTTTTAGAAACTAGACTCCTAATGCGTCATTTTAATATAAAATTCAAGCCCAAAGGAAGTCAGATGAGAGAGTTATGAATTTTGGAAGATGACAGTGAAATCAACGTCACACAGCAGACCAAGCTTCAATGTCTTGAGTGTATCTCACAAACTACAAATCCAATTGAGCTGAAATCGGTGGCATATGAAATTAGACTCAAAGGGATTTCCATCAAGACTTGAACAAACCAAAAATAAGTTCAGGATAGGGAGATATAGTCCTCGAAAGTGGACATTCAGTTCAGGATGCTGCAAAAAACGCTGGTCAAGAACAACCTCCATTCATATGATGATATGGACGAACTACAATGAGTTTGGAGCTGATTATTCTTGAATTGGAAAGAAGGATTTAAAGATTTTAATTATTTGAATCAGAATTAACTCACTTGCATCTCCATGAATAATTGATTCTCGACTATATGTCAAGGACTCTCGAGAATGGTATTCAAGTTCACCATCGCAAGCTCTCTGTGCAAATGATTCTCGAGAACATGAGAGTGATTCTCGAGAATTTCTTAGACATAATCCCAGTGACATGGTTTCTCAAATGTGATTCTCGAGAATGGACAGGAGATTCTCGAGAATGGTCATCTATGGAAATTTTATGAACGTGTCATTCTCGAGAATGATAGCTTGATTCTCGAGTATCATCGAAGAGCTGCTCTCTGGACTCATTTTCCTTTGCTAATTCTCGAGAATGTCAGAGCAATTCTCGAGAATGCTCTTCCAGTTTTTCACAGCTTATTTCATGAATGATGAATCGCCTCTGTTAATCATTGGGTCATTATGTATTATCTATTAATCATATCCAAACTCGTTTATATCACATTTAATCATCTTTTTGATTGAGTTTCAGTTGATTAACTCTGTTTAATCTGAGATTGGCCGAGAAGTGACCCGACATAGCAGACTGATTAAATGCAACTCAAAAATAGAGCCAACAATCGGAACTAAAGTTGTGGCAGACGAAATCATTCCTTCAGGGCATACTTAATCCGGCTATCATTCTGAGTCGTTTCCACAAGAACAATCAACGGTAAAAGCTCTCTGTTTATTAAACTTGCTTAATTTGAATTTGAGCAAAAAGCGATCCAACGTGGCAACCCACTTACTGAAGCAACGGTCGAATATGCTCAACGGATTTCATCTGGCCTAACAGAAGTTCAAAATGTCTAACGGCTTTCTCCAACGGACCGATATTCAAATATGCAACGGTTACTATTCACAATAGTCAAAACGCAACGAACGAATGCTTCCAACAAATTGTCTATAAATAGAGAAAGAGCAACGGAAGAAGTAGTGAGAAACAGAGACGCAAGCTTACAATCTTCAAAATGTCAATACTTTGATATACACGTACACCTACTCTTTGATTATCTCAATGAACATATAGTTTATATTAGAGAGTGGGATTATTTGTAATGAGCTTTAGTGTTTATCTTTATCACTTATGAGAGAGAAGATTATTTGTAATCATTCATTACAAAGGTTGTATCCTTACAGTGAGTAAGGGGGAGTATCTCGTAAGAGATTTGTAAAAGGCTGCACAAGTGCCCGGCTAAACTTGTGGGTTTGTAAAGGCTTCTCTTGTGCCCGAATTAAACAAGAGGATAGTGGATTGATAATCTCAAGTGGAGCTTGGGGACTGGACGTAAGTCAATTCCACCCCCCTCTTAGGTGATAGCCAGGTCTAACAGCAAGAATTCCAAACAATGGGATATCAAAAAAAATCAAATTGGCATATCAAGAAAACAAAATAATGCTAAGGAACAAGGCAAAGCTAGTTATTAACTTCACTTTGACTTTTTCTCCCCCTTTGGCATCATTTAAAAAGGAAAGTTCAAAGGAAGAAGCTGGAAGTGAGAAGAAAAAGGGTGAGTGAAATGAGGGAAATAAAGCAGAATAAATGGAGTGAGAGTGAGGGGCTTAGGATGAGAGATAGAGGTATCTATCTCAGGTTCACACTCATCAAACAACTCAGCTGTAGAAGATGCAGGGTAGGAAATCTTAACAATTGAAGTGATTGATGGTGGAATGATGACAGTGGCTGGGGTGGAAGAGATAATAGGAGTAGTGAAGGTAGGAGTGGTGGTGAAATCAAAAGATGGTGAAGGGGATGAGGGAGGTGATGTTTTGGTAACAGGTAGAGGAATACCTAGACCAGGAGCATCAGACTTAGGCTGCAGAACCTTGTCCACCTTGGTTTTTAAAATTCATAGAGTGTTGTGGATGTTGGTGAGACTGGCACCATGATCCTCAATGTGTTCTCTAAGATTTCCCACTTCTTCCTTCAATTCCTCTTGATCAACTTGAACTTTAGTGACCTCTTCTACCAGTTTTACAATTTCAGTCTCTAATTTCTCAGATAAATGATGTTGTGCAATCATAGAGACTTGGAGAGGACCCATACTTTCAGATACTTCCTTTTCAACTATTGTCTTAATGGTTGCTCCAAGAGAATAAGATGAAGGTTGAGAAGAGAGTTCAAGACTAGGTTCAAATTGTTGCTCCTGAGCTTTAGACTTGGAGGTTCTTGATCAAGATAGTCTTGGAGCTCTTCATTGTCTAGACCCTTCTTGAAAGGAAAACTTCATTAGGTTCAAGTGATGCTGACCAAACATCTCTAGCTTCTTAGGAGGCTTATTCATCTCAAGATACCACACATGTTCATTGAATAAGATGATTGACACAAGACTAGGAAAAGGTATGGTGGATTTTTTCTTTGAATAGAGACAATACCTTTTCATTTTATTAAAAATCCAGTGACCAAGATTATGAGGAACTTGAGCCATGAAAGAAGCAAAGAAAGTGTAATCTCTCTGAGTGCAATGTGTAAAATTTTTTCCTTTTTGTAAAAAGTTTCTTGAGTAAATATGCCATAAGGCCCTGTGTACAGGAGGCATGACAATAGGAGGAAAATTAAGTGACCCTACTGGTTCACTCAATTGCTCATTTGGTCGAAGAATTTTGAAAATTTCCTCATTGTCATAATGAATCTCAGGAATAGGAAGAGGATTAGTAATTTGAAGCAAATCATTAAGGTAATTGGCAGTAAGAACAATTCTCTTGCCTCTCACATAAATAATTATTCTTTCCTAAAAAATCTAATCATGATTATCCAACAGATTATGCATAGTCATATTAAAGTAGAAAACTCTAACCAAAGCAGGACTGTAAGAAGCATGAATTGAAAGAAAAGACTCATAAGCCCTATACCAAGGAGAGACATCAAGGTTACACTCTTCCTTGAGTTTAGCTAAATCAAGATACACTATAGGGCAGAAACCCTTAAGTGCATAGTCCTCACTGAATTTATTCCTATCTTCGGGAGAAAATAGTATAGGACCACAGGCAAAATCGAGAGGGTATTTGAGATAGGAGCATGATAGATAGAAACAATGGCTGGTATCTCGAGTACCTTTGAGTCGGATTGTTGTATAGAAGCCTTAGAAGCAGATGCAGATGCTTGGCTCTTAGATGAGACTAAGAAGTTCCTCAAAAGTCATAAGAAGGAACAGACTTCTTTGATTTCTTTGAACTATCCACCACTTCTTCCTTATCTTTGCGAATAGCAGCTTCTGGGTCTATCAGCTTTGTCTTCAAAGCCTCAGAAGGTTCTTCAATCTTCAACTTTCTAGGCCTTTTGGGAGCAGGCTCTTTGAATGAAACTTTAGGTCGAAACCTCTTTGGTGGAATCTTCGTTCGTTTAGATCACTGCAACGACGGAGGAGATGAAGATTCTGTTGCTTCATAATCAAGTCTGATTTCTTGGACTTGGCAGGAGATTTGGTAGATGATTTAGCAGGCATGATGGAAATGTGGGTGTAGTTAGGGTTTTGGGTACAGAGAAAAGAAATGTGAAGCCACCAGTGAGAATAAGAAATGAAGAATGAAGCGATGCACAGGTATATATAAAACAGAGCTTATCTCGAGTATGATTTTCGTGGCTCGAGTTACCGAATATTTGGCTCGAGTTAATGAAGAATTTGTACTAACCTGGAACAACAAATGACGCATCCTGGCTCGAGTTAATAAAATCTAGCTCGAGTTTTGCACTAGACTTGAGGTTGAACTTCTTGGCTCGAGTTAGTTTGTCAGTTTAGTTCTTTATCAGGTTGCTTAGGCTTGAGTTGACACTTAATGGCTTGAGTCAAAAATACCTCTGCATTCTTTAAACTCTTGGGTTGGCAGTGGCTCAAGTCAGATGTACCGAGGCTCGAATCAAAAACCTTTCACTAAAAGGTTATCTGTCAGCCTTGCCTTGGATTGAGTTGACTGCTTCTTGGCTCGAGTCAAGTCCTCCTTTCTTCCATTTGTTTGCACTCAGAATTAGCTAGGCTCTAGTTGGCATTTACATTGGCTTGAGTCAAGACCATTCTGTTAACCTCTGTTCCTTATTGTCACAGCAGAGTCCTGCAAAAATATAATCTAGAAACTCCAATGCTTAAGTTTGTCTTTATTAATCATCAAAACACGATCATTAACACTGAACTAACATTACTTACAATTCATTGGGATTTACCATTCTCAATTCCCTTCAGATGAATGTGAATTGTTCTTTGGCCAATGGCTTTGTGAAAATGTCTGCAAGTTGTAAGTGTGTAGGAATGAACATCACCTTGACATCTTTCTTTTGTACATGATCTTTGATAAAATGATGTCTCACATCAATATGCTTGGTCCTTGTATGTTGAACAGGATTCTTCGCCAAGCTTATTGTACTGGTGTTGTCACAAAGGATTGGGACCTCCTTCAGATTGATTCCCAAGTCAAAAAGTTGTTGCTTGAGCCATAGGACTTGAGTGCAACAGCTAGAGGCGGCTACATACTCAGCTTCGATAGATGATATAGAAACAGTGGTCTGCTTCTTGCTGAACCAGGAAACAAGTGATCCACCCAGAAATTCGCATTGACCACTTGTACTTTTTCTATTGGTTTTATAGCCGGCATGATCTGAGTCTGAGTATGCCACTAAGAATTCTTGTTGACCTTTTGGGTACCAAAGTCCAAGCTCCTTTGTGTCGGCACTGAAAATTCTTTTCACATGCTCAACATGTGATTCCTTTGGAGCAGCTTGAAATCTTGCGCACATACCCGTACTAAATTGAATATCTGATATGCTTGCAGTCAAGTATAGTAATGAGGCAGTTGAACTCATTGGAGTGTCAGCATCATTACAATGTTCCAGCCCAAACTTCTTGAGCAAATCACGAAGATACTTCATTTGTGAGATGAAAATTTCATTCTTCTGTTGTTTGATTTGAAAATCGAGGAAGTAGATCAGTTCACCCATCATGGACATTTCAAATTCACCCTGTATTTTCTTGGAAAATTCCTCACAGAGAGAATCATTAGTAGCACCAAATATTATGTCATCTACATATATTTGTACAATTAAGATTTCATTAACTTTAGAGTAAATACCCTTTTTGGTCACTGGAAAAACACATTTGACCCTTTTTCGTCCCTGAGTAAAAGAAATGTCATTTTGGTCCTTTTTAGGGACTAAAAATGACCTTTTTGGGAATTTCTGAGGGATTAAAATGTGCAAAAAAATGATCAAAAGGACTAAAAGGGACCTTATTTTTCCATTTTAGGGACTAAAAGTGACTTATTTTTTTTCAGGGACCAAAAAGGGCATCCGTGTTTTTTCCTGGGACCAAAAAGGGTATTTACTCTTAACTTTATTACTCTTAATGAAAAGTGTTGTGTCTACTTTTCTTCTAATAAAACCTTAATCCAAAAGAAACTTGCTTAACCGCTCATACCAAGCTTTAGAAGCTTGTTTAAGACCATATAATGCATTCTTGAGATGAAAAACATGATTTGGATGATCATCATTTTCAAAGCTAAGAGGTTGTTCTACATAAACTTCCTTCTGAATAAAACCATTTAGAAAAGCACTCTTAACATCCATTTGATAGAGTTTAAATCCCTTGATACAAGCAAAGGCTAAAAGTACACGTGTGGCTTCCAATCTAGTTACTGGAGCATATGTTCCCTCATAATCAATTCCTTCTTCCTGATTATAGCCTTTGGCAACCAGTCTAGCCTTGTTACGGACTATAATTGCAGGTTCATCACGTTTGTTCTTGAATACCCACTTAGTGCCAATAACCGGATGGTCTTTAGGCCTAGGTACGAAGTCCCAAACTTGATTTCTATCAAATTGATGTAATTCCTCTTGCATTGCTATCACCCAATCATTGTCTGATAGGGCCTCGTCAATCTTAGAGGGTTCAATCTCTGATACGAAGGGAGAAAATGTAACCTTATTCAAGGTACCTTTTCTAATCCTTACACCTTGATTCACATCACCTATCACTTGGTCCAAATGATGATTCCTAATAAACTTCCAAGCTTTAGGTTGAGATTGATCAGGATTTTCACAAGAGTTTTGAGGATCACGTTCAAAAACATTTTCGGGGTTTTCAAGAGAGGCAGGGGTAGTTTTTGAAAAGAATTAGTTCTTGTAAATGAGTTCCTCATCATCATCCAAAGGCTCGTCAAATTTGGATTCACAAAACACAACACGAATTAACTCTTCAACTAAACGAGTACGCTTATTGAAAATTCTATATGCCTTCATCGGATTTGGGATCAAACTTACCCAAATTATCCTTACCATTGTTATAGACGAAGCATTTGCAACCAAAGATATGTAGGTGTGCCAAATTTGGTTTCCTTCCTTTGTGAAGTTCGTATGGAGTCTTGTTGAGTTTCTTTCGGAGATAGGCTCTATTTGAGATATAACTAGCCATGCTCATTGTATCTTCCCAAAAGACTTGTGAAGTCTGATTTTCGTTCAGCATTACAATTCTGTTGTGGTGTCCTTGGAGCCGAGAAGTTGTGATCGATCCCGTGAGCATCACAAAACTCTTTGAAGGCTTGATTCTCAAACTCACCTCCATGATTGGTTCGTATACCTAAAATGCAAACACATTTCTCGTTTTGCACTTTGTTGGCAAACACGACAAATAGATCAAATGTTTCATCTTTGGAAGATAAAAGGATGGTTCAAGTAAATCAAGAGAAATCATCGACAATAACCAGAGTGTACAGTTTGCCACCTAGTCTCTTAACTTTTTCCGGTCCAACTAGATCCATGTGGAGTAATTAAAGAGGCCAATTAGTCGAGATTTCAAATTTGTTTTTAAAAAATTATTTAGTTTGTTTACCTCTTTGACAAGAATCACAAATCATGTCATTTTTAAAACGTAATTTTGGTAAACAAAGAACTAAATATTTTCTTAACAACTTGTCCAGTTGGAACATGTTCATATGAGCCAGCCGCTTATGCCACAGCCAACTTTCATTCAAGTTGCTAACAAAACATTTTTTAGAAATGATTTGTGGTAACTCCAAGTTATAATAGTTACCAACTCTTGGAGCTTTAAATAAAACTTTAAGATTACCTTTATTAATTTAAAGATCATCCATGTTGACAATAAGACATTCTTCTGAATCGAAAACGATCCAATTGTTCTTATCAGCACTTTGGCTCACACTAATTAAGGAGGTTGTGACAGAGACCTTCTACGAAGTATACATCCTTGATCAAGGGTCATTTCTCTACACCAATCTCTCCAATTCCGGCAATCTTTCCAGATTGATTTCCTTTGAAGGTGACTTGCCACCATCTTTTGATCTCATTGACACAAATTTGGATTGATCCCCCATCATATGCCTGTAGCATCCGTTATCGATGTACCATGTGTTGATCTTTTATGCTCTCAGACACACCTGCAATTTAGAAGAGATTAAGTCTTAAGTACCCACCTTTTCTTGGGTCCTTTGGGTTTAGTTCGGGCCTTAGGAACATAGGTTCCCTTAGGTACCCATTGATAGTTACCAACAGGTTTATCTTTTATTTCCTTTTTATGAAAACCTGATAAGGTATTATGACCTTTATGATTATAGTAGTTACAATGAGCAAAGAGATTTGAAGAATGAACAGATTTATAATAATAGTTCAAATATGATTTTCCTCCAGATTTCTTTTTCCCTTTCATTTTGTCTAAAACAGGATTATATCCTATGCCTGATCGATCATTTGTAAAACCTTTAAGCTTTTAGAATCATATTGAGCATTTCACTGCCTTTAGTGAACTTCTCAAGAGTTTTTGTAAGATAAGAGTTTTTCTTCACATGATCAGGACATTTTTCACAGATTGGGTTTTCACAAGATGAAGGAAGATCTTTGACTTGCTTTTCAAGCAATTTGTTTTTCTTCTTGGAAGCTATAAGTTTTCTATAATCTTTTCAAATTCTGAATGTAACTTATTGTATTCAGAAAGCAATTCATCATAGGAGGGTTCAGAATCATATACCTCTTCGTCGTTTTCAGTTTGCTCTTCTTCTATAACTAGGCAAACATTAGCAACCTCTTCTTCTTCCTTACTTTCATCTTCATCCGAGGAACTATCTCCCCATATGGCAGACACATAGGATTTCTTCTTAAAATTATTGAATTTCTTCTTCTTCTTCTCCTCCTCTTTGCCTTTTAACTGAGGACATTTCGATTTGTAATGTCCCAGCTTCTCACACTCATAACAAATAACTTGTTCCTTATCCTTGAACTCGCGTCTATTACTTGAGCTTCCTTTCTGGAATCGATTTCTAAATCCTTTATCCTTCTTATAAGACTTCTTGAATCTTCGCACGAACATGCCCATATCATTATCATCTTCTTCTTCTTTGTCTTTATTCTCCTTTTCTTTCATAGCATTCAGAGTAACACCCTTACTTTTGTTGCTGTTGATCTCATCTAAACCTTTCTTGAATTTTAGCTTGCTTTCGTATTAAGATAAACTTCCAAATAGAGCAGCTACTAAAGTCATCAATTCTCCACGGGCTTCTTCGATAGCTGTGACTTTGGCTTCCCAGTATTTTGTCAGGACATTAAGAATCTTTCTGACCTGAGAGTTTTGTTCATACGTTTTACCTAGAGTTGACAATTTGTTGATCAGATGAGTAAAGCGAAGTTGAAACTCTCTGATGGACTCTCCGGTCTTTATACGAAGAAGATCGTATTCGGTTCTCAATGTGTTGATACGATTCTCCTTTATCCCGGATGTTCCTTCATAGGCAATCTCTAATGCTTTCCACATCCCCTTGGCACTTCACAAATTACATATTCGAAAATATTCTTGTTGACTGAGAGCGCTTTTAAGCATTAAAATAGCCTTGCTATTAAGAGTGACGAGTCTTCTGTCATTCTCATCATATTCTTCTTTGAGCTTTGCGATTCAAACTCCATCTTTGATGACAGAAGGTTGATAATCTCCTCTTTCGAATACATTCCACAGATCAAACTCAGTAGCCATAACGAAGACTCTAAATTTGGCTTTCCAAAAGGAAGTGTTCTCCATTGAAACCAGGAGAACAGTTAATGGACGCACCATCAGGCAAAATTCCTTCCATGATCCTTCTTGGGATGTTAACCCCAACTGAGAAACCAATGCTCTGATACCAAATGAAGGTGGAATATCACCTAGAGGGGGGTGAATAGGTGATCAAAAATTCTTCTCAATAGACACTCAAACGACTAAACAGAGACAGAGAAAGAAAAATGAACACAGAGGATTATACTGGTTTGGTCTAATTCCTCGACCTACGTCTAGTCCCTAAGCACCTTGGCATTTTCACTAACTTTCAATCACTGATACAATTACACACTTCGTACTTAGGATGATCCTCTCACACTAAGACTCACTCCCCCTTACAAGTTGTAATCGTACACCCTCACTTAAGGTTCTCAACCTTAAGATTTAACAACTAAACAAGTAATTAATATGAGTGTTTAAACTCCTTACTGAGTAGATAAATGATAAACACTGAAGTAGAGGGAAATATCCAAAGATATTAAGTGAAACTTAATGAAACAGTAGATTGCAATAATTTCGTATTGAATGCGCATAGTTTCGGTAGGTGGAGAATTCAAAGCTTACTGTATTTATAGTTGATGCATTAATAGCTGTTGAAGAAGCTTGAAGACTATCCGTTGATATTCTTCAAAACTAACTGTTAGATAGTTGAAGCGTTTTGCCATTAATGCTCTGGAATAATCACCGTCTTCATTCTTTTATTCCTTCTGAATTTGACTGCTGAGACACAACAAATAGAATGAAGCTTATCTTGCCAGAAACGTCTTTCGAATGGTCAGAGGTATGGTTATTGGGATTGTGTCTTGAATAGGTAAGAGCATTAAATGCATTCTGACACATAAACTGCTTTATCATAATCTGGCGTTAATTCTCTTCTAAATCATCTAAAACTCATTGAAAAACTGATTAAATATAGTTAAGAATAATAATAAAAGATGATATGAAGTATCTAAAATAATCTTAGTGAACTAAGCGATTCGAACATGGAGATTTCAAACAAAGAATAATTGGCTTGAGTCTATCTTATCCTGGCTCGAGTCAATTTAGCTTTGCAAGTGTAGAGAAGAAAGATATCAAGAAAGCTAACTCGAGTCAACTAAACTTAGCTCGAGTTTAGGCTCAAACTAGAGGCACTGACCATATAAGACACTAGCAATGCTCTACGACCCCATAACTAATTGAGTTGATCAAGTTATCTACCATTCACAGAACTATGAATCTTCTTATATCTACTCTATAATAGATCATGACTCTTTATGATTACTTGTTGTGCACACAGACTCCCAAGTCAATTAGAAGCTGTCTAATCTCTACTGATCTTGTGAATCACTAATCCCTTGTAAGGGACTATGAGTCCTCTCAGCATGTCTATCTATATTCATGTATTCGAGTTACACCCAAGAGTACATTGTTTTCCCCATCTTCAGGCAAATAGAGTTGTACAGTCGAAGTATAACCCTAGGTCATCGTGTTAGTTCTCGATTTATGAGTTTTGATGACAACAAAACTTGAAAATGTTTAAGATTTTGAATCAGAAAAAAGTGTCTAACTCAAGAGCTTACTTAAGCATGCTCATTCTGATATATCTGTGTAATTGTTCTCAGGTCCATACTCGAGTAGAGGTTTAGTCTTTACTCGAGTATGATTTCAGAAATAGCTCTCTACAATGATATTTGAGGAAGTTTACTCGAGTATACTAATGGTTACTTAAGCATGAGTTTAGTTATTAGCTGTTTCGAGTGAACCATGAAAACTCTTACTCGAACAGGATCTGCAACCTACTCGAGCACTGTACTCGAGTACTGATGCAAAGTTACTCGAACACAATTACTGATTTGAAGGATGGCTATGTATCATAGATCATACTCGAGCATAGAGTAATTCATACTCGAGTAAAGGTAATAGTGCACTCGAGCATGATTCTCTTAATCTTATATTTGCTCATTATTGAAGCTTACTTGATCACTGTGTTACTGTTACTCGAGTATGATACTTGAGCATGGGGAAAACTGTACTCGGGAAAAAGCTTGTTGATGTCTTTACTTAGTATATTTGCAGTGAAGCTCAGATGATACTCGAGCACTGCAGACACTGTACTCGAGCATGACCACTTACATACTCGAGTATATGTGTTATGAAGCTGCTATTGTGTGTTTGCTGAGATGTTACTCAAGCAGGTTCAAATGGTACTCGAGCACTATACTCGAGCAGTAACATATCCCTTACTCGAGCAAGGCTAAATGTTAGGATTTAACAAAGAACATTTGAAAGCTTACTCGAGCATTGTATAAAGGGTACTCGAGTTTTTTTGCTACTTAAAGATCTTCACTGTAACTGTAATTGTAAATTCGAATATTTTGACTAACCATTCATTTATGTTTAAATACTACTCAATCTTACTTACATTACTACTAATCATCTTTTTGAGTAAGTTACAGATCATTAACAATTGATTTAGCAGTCAATAGCCGAAAAGCAACAACGTGTGTCAGAGCATGAAGTGTTTGCAGACAACAGAGCACGCATACGGAATGAAAATCAGAGCAAACCAAATGATTCCTACAAGACATACCCATTCCGATGAAAGGCTAAAGTATCGTTTTAGAGTCAACCTCTAACTAGAAGCATGTCAATGGTGATCCGAAAGCGACTTAATCAAGCAACGTTCGACTGTGTCTAACGGAATAGTTGAAGAAGTCTCAACGGCTAATTTAAAGCTTTTTCAACGGTCATTAATGGAAACTAGTATAAAATCAAAGAACATTGAATTCACCAACTACCGAAACATATGAACATTTAATCGAATTTATTGTGATTTATTGTTTTATTCAATTCTCTTAGTATCATCAAATATTTGTTCTTCAGTGATTATTTATATCTACTCTGTGAGTGAGTTTAATCTTTTGATTGATTATTAGTTTAATCTCAAGGTAAAGGGACCTTGAGTATGGGTGTACGATTACAACTTGTAAGGGGGAGTTAATCCTAATGTGAGAGGATTACTTCGAGTGTAGAGTGTGTAATCGTGTTTGAGAGCTAGTGAAAAACCGAGAGTGTCTGGGGACTGGATGTAAGCCAAGAGTTTGGACCGAGCCAGTATAATTCCTCTGTGTTCATATTCTCTTTACTCTTTGCTTTGTCTCTGTTTCCAGTGTTCATCGGTTTATTCGAAAAAGAATTTGAAATCACTCAATTCACCCCCTCTTTAGGTGATATTCTACTTTCAATAGTGTTCCATGACATCCTGATGTCCGAGACGATCCACACTACCAAACGATGAGAGACCTTTCATATCCAATGATACTCTCTACAATGAATCTTTATGAATTCTCTTGGTGCTTCAGTTCGGTGCTATCTATTCTCTAACTGATCTACCAATGACATCTGCTAAGGCATCACCATGCCTATATTCCATGAGGTCCCTACCTTGTATCTCTATATAAGTAGATGATGTCGTACCAGTCTTATTGAGATTATCAATGCCTTTCCTGGTGATTCAAGACTAGGAACAAGTTTTAGGCAATAGATATGCAGTGTTCTCGAGTCCACATGATCATGATCTCTATCATTGATCCTCGAGATTACCACATGTTCTATTCCTAGGATTTTTATCTTTAACCACATATTTACCTTAAAATAAAAGCGAGACATAAATATGATAAAGATAAAATATGCTCATTTACTAATAATGAAATACTCTTTGAGCAACAAAAAAGATTAATAATGAAATACTACAATGTAGAAAAGGTGTTAATCTGTCCTCATAGATTGTCTCTAGGACACTTGAATACTAACACTTTTAACATCCATTTTTAGGCCTTTTCTACGTTTCTTTTTAGGGGGACGCCTATGTGAGCGGCGTAGTAAAGTCTGGGAACAATATTCGCTAACAAAGAGATGTCGTAAGGCTTTTTAGTTAAAAAAAAAAACCAAAAAACAAAAGTCATCACTTAAATTATTCTTTAGCATCAAGTTCAAATTTAGAGGAGGAACATGTATATACCTCATTCCAGATCACAAAATCCTCCTCCTTCTCCATGAAGAAGTTGTTGAACTTGTCGATTAGTTCAAAAAAAAACACAAACTTCACCTCCGCTTTCCCATACTCCCTCATTCTGTTCGGCAACGACGGCACAACTAATATCAGCTGCACTAGTTTCTTCAACTCTTGTATGATAGAAACTTGTCCTACCACTCTGGCAGTGACCGCATAATCTGCTTCTTGAGTCGCTTCCCAAACTTCATTCTCAACTCAAAATTAACCAAAAACAAAAAACAACAAAAAACAAAATCTATGAGAAATTAAATGGCAAAAACAAAAATAGAAAGAGAAAAATCGATGGAATTGAAGTGAATAACAAAAATATATAAGTAAGGAAGGAGGATGAGAAAGAAAGGCAGGAAAAGCACATTGCCAGGAATGGAGTCTAGATGACGTCAGATGGCAACGGATCTTGGAAGACGGAGGTTCAACGAATCATCTGTTGAATTCTCAGTCCGTAGAGATGAATTAGCTTCTTCAATGTAGTCGATCTTCCTAAGTTTCTAAGAATCAGACCCAACCTATGCTGATCGACCTCTTTGTCGGCCTCCACCATGATGGGGTCCTGAGAACTGTCAACGTTGAGCGACTTGTAATTATTAGAGGATAAGGCCTGAGAGCCTTCACCCAAAAAGTATTCTGAGAGGGACAAATATCGTCGAGGGGAAAGCGGCCAGGCTCCGGCATTATACAAAAGGTAGAGGCGAGCTCCAACGAGATCAAGGGCTGAGAGAGGGGAGTGAGATCATTGAGAGTCGCAGGTAAAGCAAGAAGCAAATGAAATTGAGGGATCGAGAGCATGTAAAGAAAGAAGAAAATGAAATTGAGGGAAGATATTTGTGATACTTTAGGCATCCCAATTTATAATTAGGACGCCTAATATAGACTTTAGACCACTTTTGGTGTACCAATTCTAAAAGGGATGCCAAAAGCTCTACTTTTGGCATCCCTTTTAGAGTTGGAACGCTAGAAGTCCCTGGTTTTGGTGTTCCTTTTCTAAATTGGGACGCCAAAAGTAGACTTTTGGCATCTTTTTTAAAATTGGGATGCCAAAATCTCATTCTTTTGGTGTCCCTTTTCTAATTAAGATGCCAAAAGTATACTTTTGGCATCTGTTTTGTTAAAGGGATGCCCAAATGTTAAAAAAATTTCGTAATATTATAAAAATGCCACTACCTTTTTTTTTAATTCCATTTTTGAAAAATGGACATTTTATATGGAAGTGTTGGTCGAATTCCCTTATGTGTGGACTAGTCGAACAAGTAATAAAGAATGAGTAGAGTATCGTCCCACAGAGATTGTCGATACCGAGAATGATGTCAAGTTCAAATGACTAGTTGTTGTGTGAAAATTATACTTGGTTTGGTTGTTTTAGCTATTTCTATTAAGAGTAAATATCCTTTCTGGTCCCTGACAAAAAACACGGACCCCATTTTGGTCCCTGACAAAAAAACGACCCTTATTCGCCCTTTTTATGGGACTAAAAAGGACTTTTTAGAAATTTGTGAGGGATCAAAATGTCTACAAATCGACCCTTATTCGTCCTTTTTATGGACTAAAAAGGACCTTTTTTTGTAATGGACCAAAATGGGGATCGCGATTTTTTTCAGGGACTAGAAAGGGTATTTACTCTTCTATTAATGTGAAATAAACAAGTAGTCGAAAGTTGAAGGAACATATCAGTTTAAAAGTAAGATGAGCTCAGATTTCATCCCAAGTTTTGTCATTCTCCCAGTTTGCATACAACGCATTGCTATAGCAATTATGCTGCATAGCGTCCACAATGCTACATCATAATCACTTTTCACAATATTATTCAGTTAACCCACCACTATCCCATACAGAAGCTTCCGCAATCTTGTAAATACAATCCTCGCTTTACTCTCCCATATTACTATGGCGATTTCCAGTTAGTCTGTCTGATTAGTGTTAGTTCACAATATGTGTTTTGATGATGATTAACTTTAGAAACAATATTTGATACATGGCTTAAATCCAAATGGCTTAATTCAATCAAAAATTTGAAGATTATCAGCAAAAATTTTACTGTCAAATTGGCTCGAGCCAATACTCTGTCACTTGAGTCAATTCATTGTTGTTTATTGCAAAATTGCCATTTTGACTCGAACCAACAAAAACGCTGCCTCGAGTCTAGGCCTTGACTCGAGCCAGCTTATTCTCTGAATCGAGCCAAGTACTTGAAAATTTGAAAAATGTCGTTTGATATCTCTCAACTGATTCGAGCCAGTTATTTTAACTCTTGCCAAGAATATTGACCGTTACTTTTGAAAATGGTACTTGACCCGAGCCAACACTTAGTGACTCGAGCCAATATCTTGTTTCTGAACTTCCAAACGTCTTTTCTTCACATTTGACTCAAGCCTATTTTGGTTGCCTCGAGTCTAGAGGTTGACTCGAGCCAGGGTAATCTTTGCCTAGAGTTAAATGTAACAATTGTTTGAATGATTCATCGATCTGACTCGAGCCATACATTTGGCTGACTTGAGCCTAAGGCTTGACTCGAGCCAAGCTCTAGTCTGCCTCGAGTCAGATGGTAATTTCAAATGTACTATGTGCGTTGATCGATGACTTGACTCGAGCCAGTGACATGCTTGACTCGAGCCAATATTGCTCTATTCTTAAAATCATTTACAACTTTCTGAAATCTTCTAAGTATGTTTTGGATTCTTTATATCATTTATTATTACTGTTCTTAACTTTATTTAACCAGTTTGTTAATGAATTATAGATGATCAAATTTCGGTTTAGTTCTGTGTTTCAAATAAAGCGATCTGACATGTCAGAGTGCATTTAATGCACTTACCTGTTCAACACACTCTACCAACGGACATACCTTTGAGCAACAAAAAGACATTCAGGATTATTTTATTCTCTTTGCTGAACTTCCAACGGTCACAATCAAAGGAATGAAAGAATATTGGAACACATTGATAATTCTGCTTCTTCACGCTCTCTAACGGCTATATACGAGAATCACAACGAATATTTGATCAAGCTTCTCAACGGTCATAAATGCCATCATCTATAAATACTAGAAGCATTGAATTTCCAACTACTGAAACATTGTGCATTCAAATCGAACTTATTGCAATTTGCTGTTTCATTAATATCTTCGGATATTCATTATTCTTCAGTGTTCATTTATTATCCACTCGTGGAGTTGTTTTAAACACTTATTCCATTTTCTGTTTAAATCTTAAGGTTGAGGAACCTTAAGTGTGGGTGTATGATTACAACTTATAAGGGGGAGTGAGTCCTAGTGAATTAGGATCATCTCGAGTACAGAGTGTAACCATTTGTGATTAGTGAAATACCCGAAGGACTTGGGGACTAGACGTCGGTTGAAGTGTTAGACCGAACTAGTATAAATTGCCTTGTGTCAATTTCCCTTTTCTGTTTCTACTTCACCCAAGTCTGTGCGTATTTCGCAAAAAGTTTTTTGAGATCACCTATTCACCCACTCCCTCTAGGTGATATTCCTACCTTTCAATTAGCTCTAGTTGTTTTGGTTATGAGCGGTAAATCCATTATTGACATCTACAATTTAGGTCAAGCCATGCACGGGCTTGCCCAGTGTAACATCCCGTTTTCTAAAGCGATTTTTTTTTTTCAATCAGAGTAGAGCAATAGAGCGAAAGAGTAACTGGTTCATAGCCAAAACATCAACCATTGTGTAACATTGTATTGATTACAGTAATCCTAGGGTTCGGAAAGTAAATAACAGAAAGAAATAGAAAGCGGAAAAGATAGATGAGTCTCTGGCTGCACGTCTACTGCTGCTTGCCTCGTTCTTCGATCCGTATTCCTCCGGATCCTGAAGCTACAGCTGAGATTCAATTCACCGTATTGAATCTCAGGTAACGGTTAACCTCATACCCAAACAATACAGTATACAGACAACAGATATTCTAGAGCAAATACAACAGTATATCATCACATAAGCATACAGCAGATGCATGATCATTATGCCGACAAACATAAGCAATAAGCAATATGAAAGCCCCACAATGTAAAACAACAATAACAGCCTGCACTATTCACCAGTGCCACAATACCACTCGTGTCCTCAGCACTAGTAAAACATAACGGCATTATAATGACATAACCCGTATAAAACTGTCTGTATAACGGTCTACGAACGTATCTTTGACATATATGCATTTAAGCAGTACAAGATTAGTGTTACAGTACGCGTCCATACCTTCTTTGACGACGTTAGGTACTTCTGGCGGAAAAACGTACTTTTACGGGAAAACATGAAACAATGCACGTCGGGTCGGCGTAACGGCGAGAGATCAGAGTTTCCGATATCCTATCAGAATAATATCACTTCCATTAGTGATTTGACAAAATAACTGGCATTTTAGGTAAAAATTACCATTTTGCCCCTATATCCCTAATTGGCGAAATTTCGCCGGCACTTCGCTACCACAAATTGGTCTAGGTGTTGTCGGAAGATACGGTTCATGTAATCCATGAATACCGCAGGTGCATTTGTCAATCCGAAGGGCATCACAAGGAATTCATAATGCCCATATCTGGTTCTGAAAGCTGTCTTGGGAATATCGCCATCCTTGACTCGCAACTGATGGTATCCCGAACGTAAATCAATCTTTGAAAAGACAGTGGAACCAGATAACTGATCCAAAAGATCATCAATCCGGGGAAGTGGGTACTTGTTTTTTATGGTTATTTCGTCCATCTGATAGTAATTGATACAGAGTCGCAACCTCTTATCTTCCTTTCATAAGAATATCAATGAGAATGTTGTTGACATTGTGAAGTAATAACAAGATTTGTATATACTCGAAATTTGGTTTCATACATACATCATAAGGAAAAGAGCTCACACCCAATGGTGTAGTTGATATATACATATATATATATATGTACGCATCCCTAAAGGATCTGTACAGGCATCAAAACTACATGATTAGTTTAGCACTTGGATCTATTTATGTCTGACATAGACTTTTACTGAGCGGTAGTATTATGAACCATTCCTGAAGACTCTCCAGCCTCCGTATTAGTTAGCGCAAAGATTCGGCCTGGGCTCTGAGGTCTTGCCTCTGCAGCCTTCTCGGGGCAATCCCGGCTAATGTGTCCCGGCTTCTGGCACCTGAACCAGACTTGTTTCCCATCACAGTTGGCTCCTGGATGGTACTTCTTGCATTTTGGACACGTCTGGGATCCCTGCTGTCTGAGACTATACTGTTGGTAAGGTCTCTTGTTCCCGCCTCGGTTGTCGCTCCAAGGCGCTTTCCTCTTCTGTGAGGAACCTCCGCGGTTTGATCCACCGCGGTTTGCATTGTTATCATCCTGGTCTCGGGATTTGCGCAATTCCTTCAAGTTGCGCTCTGTCAGTCTGCAAGATCCTACAGCTTGGGCCATCTTGGGGAATTGGTGAGATACTAGCCTTGCCCTTATGTCGTACTTCAGCCCGGTCACAAGTCGGTTTGCCTTCCAGCTTTCATCCACATTATTTTTCAAATATGATGAATAGCGAGACAAGTTGGTGAAACAGGTGAAGTAGTCGTCGAATGACTCTTCATTTCCTTGCTGGATCTGCAGGAATTCCTCTTCCTTGATTACTTGTACTGAGGGAGGAAAGTATTGTTCGTTGAATTGCTCCACGAACATTTCCCAAGTAACAGGACTTGGCAGAGTTGTGGAAACGCTCTTCCACCATCTGTGGGCATCGCCCTCTAACTTGTAGATAGCCAGCAGTGCCTTCCGATTTCCCGGGCACTCGATAACTTCAAAAATCTTTTCCAGACTGAGCAGCCAATCCTCAGCTAGCTCATTCTTTCCCCGGAAACCGGGTGGCTTCAATTTGCAGAACTGGTTGACCCAGCTCTCGGTGGTTCTCTCTCTTTGTTCATGCCTGGGAGGCGATTGGGATCTCTCAGACCCCTCAGGCTCTTCATCACGTTCATCATCTTCATTGTCATCATACTCTTCTTCATCATCGTTGTTGTCATTTTCTTCATTTTCTCGTTCGTCCTCGTGTTGTCGTGCGTCCAACTGTCTTCTTGCCTCCTGGTCCTGTTGGTTTTGTCTTGCCAAGAAGGCATCAATCAGAGCCCTTTGTTCTTGTAGGGTTCTACGCATTTCCTCCATCTCGTCATGGCCTGGTTGATTTGGTACTTGATTCCGTTCAACCTGAGGCTGTCTGCCTCTTCCTCTACCTCGGCCTTGACCTCGGCCTCTGCCTCGGCCTCTTCCCCTTGGTGCACCGGCACCTCTTATGTTGACCATGTTTTATTCTTTTTCCTTTAAATAATTATGACAGATATAGATATCAGATATTGTATAAGAAGTGGCACCAAAAACATATACTCACTTCATATTATAAACAAACAGACACTCGCAACGTTTTCTTCCGTTAGGATCTCGTTGATTCGTTCTTCCCAGATACGTGGATCAGAAATGGGTTTGGAAATACGTTTCAGGAGTTCTACATGAGTCAAATACTACATGTACTAGGATAGAATTACCGTCCAGTACCAACTGGAGGTTATCAGGGTTATCAGAGTTTCGTCTGCGTACTACCATCATTGGCACTATGGATCTATGAGTGATTCGCCTCATCTTTCCGGGATATAGGGCGTACGGATTCCTATCTCCGTTCATCACTACACCTTACAACAATGGTCGTATCAGTACTCATTTTCAAAAAGTGCTCAAAGTCAAAAGGCTTAAGAACCTAACTCCGTTATCCGAACAGAATGGCCAGGTAAGTGTCTACCATGGGGGCCTCACCGACTTATACGGCGACTGATTGGCACACCCACGTAAACTAGCCTTGCCTTAGGCACCAAACTGCTCGTGGTAACATAGTTAAATACTCGCCAGAAAGATTTGCTCTGATACCAAAAATGTAACATCCCGTTTTCTAAAGCGAATATTTTTTTTTTTTCAATCAGAGTAGAGCAATAGAGCGAAAGAGTAACTGGTTCATAGCCAAAACATCAACCATTGTGTAACATTGTATTGATTACAGTAATCCTAGGGTTCGGAAAGTAAATAACAGAAAGAAATAGAAAGCAGAAAAGATAGATGAGTCTCTGGCTGCACGTCTACTGCTGCTTGCCTCGTTCTTCGATCCGTATTCCTCCGGATCCTGAAGCTACAGCTGAGATTCAATTCACCGTATTGAATCTCGAGTAGCAGATTAACCTCATACCCAAACAATACAAGATACTGATAAACGAGATATTCTAGAGCAAATACAACAAAGTATATCATCACATAAGCATACAGCAGATGCATGATCATTATGCCGACAAACATAAGCAATAAGCAATATGAAAGCCCCACAATGTAAAACAACAATAACACCGCACTATTCACGGTGCCACGATACCACTCGTGTCCTCGCCGCTAGTAAAACATAACGGCATTATAATGACATAACCCGTATAAAATCGTACGTATAACGGTCTACGAACGTATCTTTGACATATATGCATTTAAGCAAGTACAAGATTAGTGTTACGACGCGCGTCCATACCTTCTTTGACGACGTTAGGTACTTCGCGAAAAACGTACTTTTACGGGAAAACGTGAAACAGCGGCACGTCGGGCAACGTAACGGCAGCAGATCATAGTTTCCGATATCCTATCAGAATAATATCACTTCCATTAGTGATTTGACAAAATAACTGGCATTTTAGGTAAAATTACCATTTTGCCCCTATATCCCTAATTGGCGGATTTCGCCGGCACTTCGCTACTTTAACTTCCACTTTTCAGGAACTCAATCCCTACCAAGTTTTTACCTCTTCAGGCATTTTTTTCAATGCAATGAGGCCTAAAACAATAGTAGAAATCTCACTCCCTACTTACTAAATCTAACTACGGAACTAAAAGCTCGGTACCGGAAAACTTACCCAGAGCTTCGCTACAAATTTTCCCAGAGCTCCTCTCTCTTCTTTCTCTCTCTAAAACCGGTTCTTGCTTCTCAAATGTGAGAAAACACAAGGGAGGGGGGGTATTTATAGATTAGGCTGCAGGATTTCGGCCGTCGGATCAACTTTGTGAGAAGCGATCTGGACCGTCCGAAGCAACTTTTTCAAAAAGTTTTCCTTCTTTCCTCTTCCTTCTTGGCCGACCTGCCCCCTTGCTTAGGTGGCATCCATTGGCCAATGGGAGGTGGCCAAGTGTCCCTTCCAGAAGCCTACCCGGATGAATTTCTCCGATCGGTACCCGATTCGCGTAATTTCGGAGAAACCTCAAAATTCTGGTTAACTAACTTTGAAGATCTCCTCTTACTTACTAGAAATGTCTATTCCAATCTAAATCTTGATTCCATACAGGGCATTCCGTGTTCAGCCGAAGTTACTCGAAAAACGTGTCCAGACGGTCCTGATTCTGGCTCGTTTTCGAATCATCAATCTCTAGAAAAATTCACTGATTCCAAATATGTCCAAATAATTTCAAACTCATTTCTAGATGTTGAGTTAGAATTTATTTTCTTCATGTCCAAAAATGTGCCTATCTACATTTTTCCCTATTTTGTTTTATTAGGAAAATGCACAAATGGCTTCAGAACTAACTTCCGTAAGAGTCTAACGGAAGATAAAATTCCACTGATCAATATTCTATCCTGACTTTGGAAATCCCATTCCTAGATCTCCAGATAGGATCCGTTTCCTAATTATTAAACTACTATTCACCCTTTTTCACTTTAATTAATTATTTATTATTATAATAAAACTTATTAACTAAGTTTTCTTTTATTTTTCTTTTTTTTTCCTTTCTTGGGGTGTAATTCGGCTGCCCCTTTTTTTTAATTAATATTTATTTTTTATTTAATTAATTAATTATTTACTTATTTACTTATTTAATTTTTCCCAAAAATTCCACAAAAATTCCTAATTGGTCCATTCTTGTATTTAGGCTCAAAAATACCTAAACTCAACTATTTTTCTCCAAAATTTCCAATTAATTAGTAAACATGTTTTTACTAATTTTAAAACAAAAAACCACTAATTTTAGGGTTTTGCATAATTACTTGTGAATTTCGTTTGCTTATGCTTAAGTAATTAGCCCAATATTACTTAATTACTAAATTATCACAAGTTGATAATTTTCTTACTTAGAACACCTCATTACCTTCATACTCTTGTATTAACATTAGAATTTCCATGCCTCTTGCATTATTTTACAATTTACAAGGGTATTTTGGTCTTTTTATTACTTTTTGAACATTCTTATACAATTTTCTCCAAGTTCATAATTTATTAAATTATCAGAATTAGAGATAATATATTTTCCTAATTCACTTGGTCATTTTACTGCCTTTTAGGATTTTTCATAATTTTTCTAAGTTATTTACCCATCCCATGGGTATTTTGGTCATTTTGGCACTTTGGCCCTTAAATTCCCTGATTTCCTACAGAATTTTAACTTAGAATAATAGGCTAAATTCACACAAGTCTTGAGACATTAATTTCACTTATCAGAAATATCCAATTTATTCATAATATTCCAGATAATAAAATATGGGTATTACACCCAGCAAACACTGTCCAACAAAGGTCTAACCTTGACTCCCGTCCGGAAAGCCAAGACCAGAGAGATAACCCTTAACGTCCACTAATCAGCTATAAATTAAAACATTGCTAAACAAACTGAATTTATTTTTTAAAAAATACCACACTAGGTTCATTTTACAGCTCAGAAATCCATCCTCACTCAGTAAAAAGGAATTTAGTTCATGACTGATGGGGACAAACAAAGTAGAGTAGCAGAGAACAGCCCATGGTAGAATTATAAAGAGAAAATAACTAAGAAAACAAAAATGCTCGTCAAAAGGTTGACGACGTAAGAGGCTCCCTATAACGCGACACCTCTATTGTTGGGATCCGAACACGCAGCGGAATAAAAAAACTTTTAACGGATCCCTTAGGCGGATCGTTCAACAGCGTTTAGATCAAGGTTAGATTTAGAACCGTACCTATGCGAGCTTTCTTGCGTTCCGTTCTTGTTTGCGCCTAGAACCTCGTGCGCCTGAGACGTCGTACGTGTCGAACGAGGCGGCATCTTTTATCCGTGCTTCTTGATCACGTGGGCTAGTGCCTTCTTGTTCGATCAGACAGGAGTTGACTTCGCGTGTCTTCTCCCTCTACTGGTATCCACACGAACGGCCTCTAACACTGACGGCAGCGTGCTAGCGCCTCAGTATTCTTGCGTCTCTCTCTTTTTCTATCTAGGGTTTTTTGTTTTTCGCGGCTGTCTAATTCATTCGTCTGTTTAATACGACTAGATCAGAATCACTTATAAAGTTTCTAAAACCCTAATGTGTCGTATTAAAATATTCAAAATTAATCTAATTAATTTCGAATTTTGAATTTGGATTAAATAGTATTAATTAAATTTGTCCAACAGATATAATCTAATTGTTTGATCCGAATTAATAGGCCTTCAGATTTAATTTATATTTATAAATTAAATCAAGATATGATATCCTTATATTTAATTTAAAATGAGATATGACATCTCGATTCAAATTAAATCTGATATACAATATCTTTATTCGAAAATTAAATCTGAGATACAATATCTCAATTTATTATAGTTATTTAATTTATCAAATAAATTAAATACTATATATATAATAATATTATTATCAATAAATAATATCATTATTATTTTAAAATTTAATAATAATAATAATATATATATATACACACACAAACATCCTAGATTAAATAAGTATTCATTAAATCTTAAACACATTTAAGATTCAATGAATCTGGACACTCTTGCTCGTGTAGGGCTATTCTTGTGTGTGACCCTGTAGGCCTACATGAGATTGGCAGCAGGCCAATACTGTACCAACCCATAAGTCGTAAGCGGCCTCTAGCAAGACATTGCAACTACCCAATTCACATGGGGATCGTTGATGCGATATAACCTATCGTACAACCATGTCACGTCCCTTTTGTCACGCGATAACTTGGTCAAGGATGAGGCATGGATAATATCAACTTCCTGTTCTTGACCATTACTTTCTCAATTCTTGAGTAGTCTAATTGAAATGGAAACTCCTTTCCATCATAATATGGCCATACATTTCTCAGACTCACTCATCGAGGGGCCCAGTATTATCTCTCTAAAATGTGAGGGACAAATCCCATCTTGACTACTCACATTCCTCTGCATGAGAACCATTGATCCCGATTCAAGCCTTTATCATCACCCAGTCAAAGATGACTTTTAACTAGGTCAAAGATCCGTAACTCATCATGTAGGAATCCATGATGATCTCAGGTCATAGGGCATCGTGACGCGGTTATACATGAGATAAGCTTATGACTAAATCCATGCAGCTTTCTCATAGTGGGTCGGTCCAACACCTTGTACTCTTACAAGTTCCCATGACTTTGATTCGTATCTCCATACCTCATCAAAGTCATACTGGTCTTATCTCATCTTCGTTCCCGCGTAGATGACCGACTAGGGACATTTAGGATAATCTATTAGATATATCCAGGGATACAATTATCAATGTAAACATGCAAACAAAATGATAACTAAAAGAGAATACTTTAAATAACATAAATGTCTAAAGTACAATGACTTGCCCCTAGGACATAATTTCCAACATCTATGTCTTCTACGTTCTGTCTTGCTTCAAGGAAGAATTCAGTCTAGTCTATTGTCCTCTCATTCGGTCGTCCCTTTTGTTCCTTCGGTGTGAGTTCAGTCAAATAAGAATTGTGTCGACTGCTTGACTCTCATGACTTTGATGACTTTAGGTTTTGTTGCACTTTCCTCTTATAGTTAGGTCTGTTGGGATCCGTACACGCAGCGGAATTAAAAACTTACGAATCCCATCGGAGGATCCACCAACGGCGTTTAAATCAAGGTTAAAAGAATCTGAATCGTACCTATGCGAAGGGTTCAGCGTTTCGTTCAACTCGGCCTGGTGCGAATCTCGAACGTCGTGCGTCTCGACCGTCGTACGTCTCGAACGTGGTGCCATCTCGTTCGATCAAACAGGAGCTGACTTTGAGAGGACTATGCCGAACTATTTGGACTGGTGGGCTACCTTCTTGACCAGCAGAAGTCGACTCTTTGAATCGCCTTCCTCTACCGGTATCCACACGAATAACCTCAAACACAGACGGCAGTGTGCTAGCGCCTTCAGTATTCTCGCGTCTCTCTATATTCTCTCTAGGGTTTCTCGTGGCTTTCTAATACGCTTGAAAAAAGTCCCGTAGGTTTTTCTAAACCCGATAGGCGTATTATATTCAAAATTAATCCTCATTAATTTTGAAATTCAAATTTTGAATCTGGATTAAAAAAATATATCAATTAATCTATATGATAGATCTAATCTAATCTATTTATTTAATCCAAATTAAAAGCCTTCTGATTTAATTTATCTCTATAAATTAAATCCGAGAAATGATATCTATCTATTTCATTAAATCTGAGATATTATATCTCAATTTAAATTAAATAAAATATATGATATCTTTATTCGAAAATTAAATCTGAGATACAATATCTCTATTTGTTTTAGATATTTAATTTATCAAATAAATTAAATACAAACAAATATTATATAATAATATTATAATCTTTATTAAATAATATTATTATATTAATTTCGAATTTTATATAATATAATATATATATATATATATATATATATATATATATAAATATAATATATATATTATCTATATCTATATCTATATCTATATATATATATATATATGTGTGTGTGTGTATCTATATCTATATATATATATATATATATATATATATGTTCAGAAGAATAGAAGAATAGAGAAGTTGGAAGGTAATGGAAAAAGAAATGTAAGTATTGCTGACTCAGCAATACAAACTGACATGGAATTAAGCTCTTTAAATGAGTCATACACTCAAAGTGGGTCATCCACCCAAGCCCAAAGTAGAAATGGGTCATCTACCCAAGAAAAAGTTAGTGGGCCTACTGCCCAAACACTTCAAACTATAACCCCTTTTAATGAAATCATAAAAACCCAAATGCAAGAAGAAGCCCATAGAAAAGAAAAAGGAAAAATAGTTGAAGCCTCAACCTCGTCCCTAGAATCACAAGAACTGAAATCTTTGACACTTATTCTAAATACCTTTTCTTCAAAACCCTTGTTAGTAAGACTGGAAACATGGAAATTTCTGATCCACATGTTAAATATGCCTCCCATTTTGCCTTTAACAAAGTTGTAGCCTACCCAGGAACTTCACCAAGTTTAATCAGAACCTTATACCAATATGGAATGTTACATGCCATTTATATACCCAATAATCCTGAACCCAATGAAATCAAAGAATTGCCAGGATATTGAAGACGACCAGGAATTTCAGATCAAAATGTCTAATATTAGAGCTCAGAATTATCATATTATATTTCAAGAAATGACCAGAGCAATTAAAAGTGAGAAGCAATGGGTTTATTATTGTGGATTGACATCAATAATTGCAGCATTTGGAAAGACTTTGCATGATCAACCATTGTTTGTACAATGGTATGACAGATTGAGAAATAACAGGATGGAAAACTCAGAAAAGACAAAGAAGAAGATATGTAATCTTTTGGCAGAATACTCTAATCACAGGTGTAAGAATTGTGAAGAAAGAGAAAAAGCTATGCAAGATATTGAAGATCCGGAGACAGATCTCAGTGTCCTTTGAAGATTCGAAGTAAAGTGGAAGAAGACAAGGAAAGCTTGCCGACACCGACAAAGTGCTGACAGGTTAAAAATTTGGAGCAGAAGAGTGTAAATGAAAGTGCAACGTGTATGGTGGAAGTTTTGCCGACACTGGCAAAAGTTGACAAAAGTAAAAAAAAAAAAAAAAAAAAAATATGAAATAAAAAACGAAAATTGAAAAAGAAAAAGTAAAGTTGTTTGTCTTATATGCCTTATATGCAGCAGCTACCTTTACGTAGATGTGCAAATAGTTTGGTAATAGTACAATATTAGGCTTTTTGACTATTAGGTTATTAGACTTTTTGACTTTGTAATATTAGAAGTTATGTTACGTAAGTGTAGTATGTCAGAATTGTAAATGCGTATGTCAGAGTTAGGAAGCAGTTGGAATGCCGACTGCCTATATAAAGCCATGTAATCTCACATTGCAACACAGACCTAAAACACCAACATCTACACACCTACACACCGAGTCTCACACACCGAGTTTGAGATATCACTCAATTCACTATCCCTCTTGTACAAGTGCTCTTGTTTTCATGCAATAAAATTCCAAGTTTTATCATTACTTTCTTTGAAGCATACTTCATATATCTGTGGAACAAATCTAAGGTATGAGTTTCTAATTTTCTAAGGGGATCAAATTAGGGAGTAATATTATCGGCAGTTCGTCTGTCATGATCCTGTAAGACACACATGGTTATATGTTCAAATAAGGCTAAGGTTTGGTTATGATCTTATAAAAACCATAAAATCAAGTTTTGGCTACGCCTCCGGTAGGAAACGAAGGAAGGTCATGCCGAATGTGATCTGAAGGGGAAGGTCTGAGAGGTTTCAGCTCTCTATAAAAGTATTCCTGTATGAAAGAGGACAAGTATCCTTCCATGACCCAGATCATATTTGGTCAAACCCTGAAGCTTGATGGTTGGTTCTAGTATCGTCATACCAATATCTTCTCTATATTTGAGCATATAACCTGGCTGTTCGTCTGAGAGATTTCAGCTCTCTATAAAAGTATTCCGGTATGAAAGAGGACAGGTATCCTTCCATGACCCGGATCATATTTGGTCAAACCCTGAGGCTTGATGGTTGGTTCTAGTATCGTCATACCCATATCTTCTCTATATTTGAGCATATAACCTGGCTGTTCGCTTATATGGTATCAGAGCAGTGGATTAATGATAATATGAAACCGAAGTTTGATCCCTTTACTCTTGTTATTGTTAAAATTTACTCTACCTTGCTTTTATTTGTTGAGTTTTATATATTGTTGTTTGGAGATTTTCTCAAGTATCCTCTGAAGTTGCAGTATTAACTGATCTGCTTCACGAGAAAGAGAAATCTTATTGTGTGTTTTTATATTTGTACAAGCTATAGTTGTAAAATAGTTGTAATTCGTAGTTGTAAGATGAACATAATTAAAAAGTTAGAACCTAGAATGTATGAAATAGAATATGAAAAGTTACCTAATAGTTCTTATCTGTTACAAGAAAAAGAAATAGAAATTTGTAATTTTACCCCTTTTATTTTAGGAGGACAAGGAGAATATACATGTAATCAGATGAATTGGAATAATATGTATTTGATAAAACAATTAGGAAGTTATATAAATTTAAATATAGAAAATTTATTACAGATATTTAATTTAGAAGAGATAATGGAACAATTACCGGAAGAAACTAGAGAAATTTTAGAAAAAGTAGATATTAAAAATCAGAAAGATAGATTAAGAGAATTAGCAAAACCTTTAGAACAAAAGATTTATGAAATAAAATCAGAAATAAAACAAAATACAAAAGATTTAAAAGAAGTAAAAAATGATATTAAAGGAATAAAAAAGGCTTTAGGAATATATGAGAAATTAGAACCAATAAATAATAATCCTCAAATAAATATGATGAGATCTTTATATGATTGGGAAAATTCAGATGTCACTGTGCTTAATATAAAAAACCAAAATGTAAATCAAAACGTAGAAAAAACTAGAATAATAGCAGAAGAAATTAAAAAAGGCCAAAATGTAATTAATAATAATTTATGGACAATTTATGAAAAATGGATAAAAATACAATAGATGTTAAAGATGGATTAAGAAAATTAGAACAGTTTTATAAAAATAAAGAAAAAGAAAAAGAACAAAATGAATATAAAGTGGAATATAAAAATAATTATATATTAAAAAACATTGAAACAAAAGATAAATTAGGAGAATTAATAGTTATATTTAATAATGCTGAAACTAGAAAATTAAAAATGATGAAAAGTAGAAATGAAAATTCAGATTCAGAAGATGAAATAAAAAGATTTATGAGTCAAGATGAAACAAATTTAGAAGAAATAACACAAGAATTACAAAATTTAAGAATAATAGATGAAAATCAAATTAATATGCAATCAACTCAATCAGGAGTAGAACAAGAAAGACAACAATAAGAAATATCAACTAGAAATCATTTAGATCCACCAGAAATTCAAAGAAGAGCAAGAGAACAAGAAATAAGAAGACAAAGAAATTTAGTAAGAGAAGATTTAAGCAATATTTCAAAAGCAGTTTTTGATATTAGTTATAAAAAACCTAAAACATATGGAAAAGAATTTATACCACCTCCACTAGAACAATATGAAACTAGGCAAATCCCAAATTCTGGAATATGGTTAGATTTAGACTGTAATTTAGATAATGAAAGAAGGATAGAAGAATGGAGAAAAGCTCAATTAATAGCACTTATAAATAGAAGAATAGAACCATGAATTCGTAGGAACAAACGTAGAAAATATAGAATATACACAAATTCTAAAAGCTATAAGATATTTACATGAAATTGAAATCTGTAGTTTAGATCCAACACATATAAATCAATATATTTGTGAATATAACAAATATTATTATGAACCAAAAATAGTAGAACCTGAAAAACAAAAATTTTATTTAGATATGTTTTATAGAAAATTACCAAGATTAATCTCAGAAAACTTAGTAGAAGAATATACACAAGCAATGGAAAGTTCAGATCCAAATTTTGTAAACATAATAGATACAATGGGAAGAAGAGAAGAATATTTAAGAAAATACTTATCAGAAAGATGTAAAGAAGCATGGAGAAATATTAAATATTATAAATTGAATAAATTAATGGTAAATTGCTCAGAATTAGAAAAACCACATAAATGGGGATGTAATCAACATAAATGGTTATCTAAGAAAAGGAAGAAAAGAAAATTATATAAATTTAAGAAATACCCAAAGAAGAAGTTTTTTAGAAAATATAATACTAATAGAAGAAAGTTTAAACCAAATAAATATTTTAAAAGAAAAAGAAATAATAAGAATAATAAGAAACCTTATAAATGTAGATGTTATAATTGCGGAGACTTAGGACACATAGCAACAAATTGTGATAAACCAAAATCAAAAAGAAAAATCAATATTCTAGAAAAGCAGAAGAATTAGAATTAGAACCCTTAGATATAGATTTAATAGAATTTGAAGAACCTATAGAAAATGAATTGGAAATATACAAATTAACATATGAATATGAAACTGAAGAATCAGGAGAAGAATTAGAAGAAGAATCAGAAAGTTCAGAAGATGAAGAAGATATAGAAAAAGAATATTTAGATCAAAATAAAAACAATATAAATATGATGAATGCACAAGAAATAGAAAATAATGAAATTACAAATAATGAAGAATTTGAAGAATATGAAGAATATGTAAATAATAAAGAACAATATGATAAAATAAAAGAAAAAGATTTAGACATGACAATTAATAACATAAAAAATGAAAAATTTCTAGACAAAGTAAGCAAAATGTTGAAAAATAAGAAAAAAGAAAAATCACAATGTGTAATATTAGAAAAGAAATTTCCGATAGAATCAACTTTAACAGAAGGAGTTTTGAGAATACCTTTAATAAGCAAAGCTTTAATAGAACATGAAATATTAAAAATACCTTTTAAAGATGAAATATCAGAAATATATATAGCAGGAGTGCAAGTTATGGTAAAAGCTTATTTTCAAAGTGGAATAGATTCGCCATTAGAATTATTAATAACAAATGGAAGAATAATTAGCAATGTTGAAGATAGTATCTTAGGAATGATAGCAGGAAATCTAATATATCAAAAATTGAAATTTACTTTAAATACCAATTTTGCAATTAGTAGGGCAGAAGAAAACATGGATAAATCTATCTTAGTATATCATAATTTACATAATGCAAGATTACAACCAGGATCTAGAAGCATAAGTATAACAGCAATGATAGGATTAGTATTTTCAAATAAACACAAAATATATAACAAAAATAAAGATAAAATAACAATAGATAAATATTTTATGCCTATAATAAGAGAAATTAAAACTGACCCAAAAAGAATCACTATCCCAGAAATGTTAAAATTAGAACTAGATAATACTAGAGATTATTATGTACAAACTCCCAGAAGAATTATTACTAATAATATAATAGGACAAAGAAATTGTGTAAAAAATGTAATTAAAAATCATTTGGAAGTATTATCAAGAATATGAGTGAAAGACCATTATATTACATATTGATAAAATTTAATTATGAAAAATATAGAGCTAGAAAATATCATGCTTTAGTAGATACAGGAGCAAATCTAACAGTAGCAAAATATAATGTTTTACCACCTGAAATGTGGAAAAAGAAAAATAGAATTATAAGAATGGAATCAGCAGGAAGAGAAATACATATGATAGAATTAGAAGCAAGAAATGTAATGGTACAAATAGGAAATTATGAATTAAAAATCCTAGAATTAAATCAATATAATGAACCTCAATGTGATATAATCTTAGGATTAGATTTTTTAGAAAAATATTACCCTTTTACTTTTATAGAAAAAGCTTTAGTGTTAACAACACCTTGTAAACATCAAGCTATAGGAGTAAGAATAACAAGCCCTTATAAAAGAAAAGATGAAAAATTTCAAAAGAAGAAACATAAAGAAGAAGTGCAATTCTTACAAAATAATGAACCAGTAAAAATAGAACACATGTTAGCAACGTTAACAATAAGAGAAGAAAAATCTATAGAACAAAGAATATTAGAGAATTTTAGTGAAAACCCATTAATACATTGGGAAAAATCTAAACCGATGGCAAAAATAGAATTGAAAGATTATAGTAAAGAAATAAATTGTAAACCTTATCCTTGGACAGCTGAGGATAAAGAAGAATTTGTAATGCACATAAATGAAATGAAAAAATATAATTTCATAAGAGAAAGTAGATCTGAATATTCATCACCAGCAATGATTGTTAGAAAACTTAGTGAAGAAAGAAGAGGAAAAAGTAGAATGGTTATAAATTATAAGAAATTGAATAGCATAGCCATTAGAAATAGATATCCAATACCAAAAATGGAATTATTATTTAATCTTATAAGAGGAAAGAAAATATTTAGCAAATTTGATTGTAAATCAGGATTTTTTCAAGTAAAATTGGAAGAAGATAGTAAAAAATACACAAACTTTCAAGATTTCGAAGGTTTGTATGAATGGAATGTTTTACCTATGGGATATCATAACAGTCCCAGTATATTTCAAGAATTTGTATCCAAGTTGTTATTGCCTATAAGAGATTTTGCTGTAATATATATTGATGATATATTAATATTTTCAAATAATGCAGAAGAACATGAAAAACATCTAAATCAGTTTGTAGATTTAATAGAAGAAAAAGGTTTGAATATATCACCTAAAAAATCAATATTAAGAAAACAAGAAATGTCTTTCTTAGGACAAATAATAACCACAAATGGAATAGAATTACAAGATCATATAAGTAAAAAAGTTTTAGAATTTGGTAAGATAACAAATAAGAAAGATTTACAAGCATTTTTAGGATTAATTAATCAAGTTAGAAATTATGTTCCAAATTTATCAAAATTAACTTCAAAAATTTCTAACTTAGCAGGAGAAAAGACAGAATGGAAATGGGATAATGAAACAATTAAAATAATTGAACAATTGAAGAAAATTTGTCAAAAATTACCTAAATTAACAATACCCTTGCAAAAAGATGTAAAATGGATAATCTATACTGATGCATCAGATCAATATTGGGGTGCAGCTTTATATCATGAAAATGAAAAAGGAGAAGAAATTATAACTAGATATGCAAGTGGAAAATTTTTGGAAGCTCAATGGAAATATCATTCAAATTGGAAGGAATTATTAGCAATAGTTAAAGCAGTAGAAAATTTGAATTGTTTATAGTTAATTCACAATTTATCATTAGGATCGATAATACACAAGTAAAATCTTGGCTTGATAAAGGAATAAAAACAGAGAAATTAGCAAATAAAATGTTATTTAAATGGCAAGGAGATTTGGCTTATTATGATTATGTTATTGAATATGTGCCAGGAAAGAATAATCTTATTGCAGATTTTATGAGCAGATGGAATCTAATGCAGGATCCAGTTCAGAAATGAATTCTAATCAGACTTGTAATGCATGCCAGACAGCATTAGCAGATTTAAACATTCTAAAAATAAATGTTAGTCTGTTAAATAGTTAGTGCAGTTCATCTATACAAAGTCTTTTAAGCAGTATAGCTCATCTAAACCAACAAGTTGAAACTCTGTTCAGAAGAATAGAGAAGTTGGAAGGTAATGGAAAAAGAAATGTAAGTACTCCACCCAAGCCCAAAGTAGAAATGGGTCATCTACCCAAGAAAATGTTAGTGGGCATGCTGCCCAAACACTTCAAACTATAACCCTTTTCAATGAAATCATAAAAACCCAAATGCAAGAAGAAGCCCATAGAAAAGAAAAAGGAAAAATAATTGAAGCCTCAACCTCGATCCCTAGAATCACAAGAACTGAAATCTTTGACACTTATTCTAAATACCTTTTCTTCAAAACCCTTGTTAGTAAGACTGGAAACATGGAAATTTCTGATCCACATGTTAAATATGCCTCCCATTTTGCCTTTAACAAAGTTGTAGCCTACCCAGGAACTTCACCAAGTTTAATCGAAACTTATACCAATATGGAATGTTACATGCCATTTATATACCCAATAATCCCGAACCCAAAGAAATCAAAGAATTGCCAAGCACCTTGCAAGAAGCGGTTAAAATATATGTTGGAGTTGTAACCCAACACAACGTATATATTAGATTTTATTCAACAAGCTTGCAGAAATCACACCGAAAAAGTTTTATCCTCCAATCAGTTTAATTCGACTTGGAACAACAAAGAAGCCTATAGAGACGGAAGCAGAGATCAAAGAAGATATTGAAAACGACCAGGAATTTCTGAACAAAATGTCTAATATTAGAGCTCAGAATTATCATATTATATTTCAAGAAATGACTAGAGCTATTAAAAGTGAAAAGCAATGGGTTTATTATTGTGGAATGACTTCAATCATCGCAGCATTTGGAAAGACTTCGCATGATCAACCACTGTTCGTGCAATGGTATGACAGATTGAGAAATAACAGGATGGAAAACTCAGAAAAGACAAAGAAGAAGATATGTAATCTTTTAGCAGAGTACTCTAATCACAGGTGTAAGAATTATGAAGAAAGAGAAAAAGCTATGCAAGATATTGAAGATCCGGAGACAGATCTCAGTGTCCTTTGAAGATTCGAAGTAAAGTGGAAGAAGACAAGGAAAGCTTGCCGACACCGACAAAGTGCTGACAGGTTAAAAATTTGGAGCAGAGGAGTGTAAATGAAAGTGCAACGTGTATGGTGGAAGTTTTGCTGACACTGGCAAAAGTTGACAAAAGTAATAAAAAAAACGAAAATTGAAAAAGAAAAAGTAAAGTTGTTTGTCCTATATGCCTTATATGCAGCAGCTACCTTTACGTAGATGTGCAAATAGTTTGTTAATAGTACAATATTAGGCTTTTTGACTATTAGGTTATTAGACTTTTTGACTTTGTAATATTAGAAGTTATGTTACGTAAGTGTAGTATGTCAGAATTGTAAATGCGTATGTCAGAGTTAGGAAGCAGTTGGAATGCCGACTGCCTATATAAAGCCATGTAATCTCACATTGCAACACAGACCTCACACACCAACACCTCACACCTCACACACCGAGTTTGAGATTTCACTCAATTCACTATCTCTCTTGTACAACTGCTTTGTGTTCGTGAAATAAAATTCCAAGTTTTTATCATTTCTTTCTTTGAAGCATACTTCATATATCTGTGGAACAAGTCTAAGGTATGAGTTTCTAATTTTCTAAGGGGATCAAATTAGGGAGTAATATTATCGGCAATTCGTCTGTCATGATCCTGTAAGACACACATGGTTATATGTTCAAATAGGGTTAAGGTTTGGTTATGATCATATAAAAACCATAAAATCAAGTTTTGGCTACGCCTCCAGTAGGAAACGAAGGAAGGCTGTGCTGAATGTGATCTGAAGGGGGAAGGTCTGAGATATATATATATATATATATATATATAGGGTTAATTTGCAAAAATACACATGTGCTTTTCTTTAAGGAGCACCCAGTAGCAAGTGCTTTTTTTAGGTGCAAAAATACACACGTGGTTACAAATTAGGTGCAAAAATACCGTTAGACCGTCAAGTTTGACTTTGACCGTTAAGTTTGACTTTTTTTGCTGACTGGACAATGGCGTGGCATTTCAAAGGTGCAAAAATACACATGGTTTGTCAAGAAGAGCGCCCAACACCATTTTTTTTAATATAATAATTTTTTTTTAGTATCCTGAAAGTAATTTTTACCAGTCACTACCCTGAAATATTTTTTTCAGTATCAGTCAGTATCCTTTTAGTACCGGTCAATACCTGAAATATTTTTTCAAGATCATAAAATAACTTTTCAAGATTATGAAGTATTTTTTCTGTATCAGTCAGTATCCTGAAAATACTTTTTAGTATCAGTCAGTACCCTGAAATATTTTTTTCAGTATCAATCAGTATCCTTTTAGTACCGGTCAATACCTGAAATATTTTTTTCAGTATCAGTCAGTATATTTCACGTATTGACCGGTACTAAAAGGATACTGACTGATACTGAAAAAAATATTTCAGGGTACTGACTGGTACTAAAAAGTACTTTCAGGATACTGACTGGTACAAAAAAAATACTTCATAATCTTGAAGAATTATTTTAGGTTCTTGAAAAAATATTTCAGGTATTGACCGGTACTAAAAGGATACTGACTGATATTGAAAAAAAATATTTCAGGGTACTGACTGGTAAAAAGTACTTTTAGATACTAAAAATAAAATTATTAAATTAAATCAAAAAGAATTTGGTGTTTGATGCTCTTGTTGACAAATCACATGTGTATTTTTGCATCTTTGAAATGTCACGTCATCGTCAGTCAGCAAAAAAAGTCAAACTTAACGGTCAAAGTCAAACTTAACAGTCAAACAGTATTTTTGCACCTAATTTGTAACCACGTGTGTACTTTTGCACCTAAAAAAATCACTTGCTACTGGGTGCTCCTCAGAGAAAAGCACATGTGTATTTTTGCACCTTAACCCTATATATATATATATATATATATATATATATATATATATATATATATATATATTCATCCTAGACTAAATACATTATTCATTAAATCTTAGACAGATCTAAGATTCAAAGAATCTGGACACTTTTACTTGTGTTGGGCTATTCTTGTGTGTGACCCTGCAGGCCCACATGAGATTGGCAATGGCCAATCACTGTGCGCCCCCACAAGTCACAAGCGGCCTCTAGCAAGACATTGCGACTACCCAATTCATATGGGGATCGTTGACACGATACTACCTATCGTACAACCATGTCACGTCCCCTTTGTCACGTGATAATTTGGTCAAGGATGAGGCATGGATAATGTCAACTTTCTGTTGTTGACCATTACTTTCTCGATTCTTGAGGAGTCTAACAATTGAAATGGAAATTCCTTTCAGTCGTAGTATGGCCATACATTTCTCAAACTCACTCATCGAGGGGCCCAGTATTATCTCTCTACCAATGTGAGGGACAAATTCCATCTTGACCATTCACATTCCTCTGCATGAAAACCACTGATCCCGATCATAGCCTTTATCATCACCCAGTCAAAGGTGACTTTTAACTGGGTCAAAGATCAGCGACTCGTCATGTAGGAATCCATGATGATCTCAGGTCCACGGGCGTTGTGACGCGGTTATACATGAGAAAAGCTTATGACTTAATCCATGCAGCTTTCTCATAGTGGGTCGTTCCAGCACCTTGTACTCTTACAAGTGCCTATGACTTTGACTCGTATCTCCATACTCATCAAAGTCATACTGATCTTATTTAATCTTCACTCCCGCGCAGATGACCGACCAGGGACATTTAGGACAATCTATAAGATATATTCGAGGATCAGTTATCACTATAAACATGCAAATGAAATGATAACTAAAGGAGAATACTTTAAATAACATAAACGTCTAAAGTACAATGAGTTGCCCCTAGGGCATAATTTCCAACAAGGTCTCCTTAGCCGCATGTCTAGTAAGTTGGGCCTTCCAAATCTGTCGGGTCCTAGATCTTAGATTCAGTTGATTGATCCTTCTTTAAATACAACGGGATTCTTCAAATCTTTCTTTTGATTCTCTGCATCTTCTGGATTCAGCTTGAGTCAATCATTGTCTTTACATGCACCTAGGTGACCTGTCTTAATTTCCTAAAAACTCGCGAGGAAAGGTTAAAATAACTTGGCACATAAATCTGCATCATTTACGATGCTATAGCATAGCGGTTGCATTATATTGCTACCGCAGTTGCGGACATACCATATGCTATAGCATTGTATCAGCTTCGTTATGTGTTTTAACGGTAAATCATAAAGTGGTCCTTTTCTTATGCACATGAGCAGGATAATGATATGAATGAAGGTGGAATATCACCTAGAGGGGGGTGAATAGGTGATTATAAAATTCTTTCGCTAATTGCTCAAGAATCTTTCGCTGAATGCTCAAGAACACAGTCACCCACACAACGGATGTAAGTTAAAGCAAGGTAGATATAGAGAAGAGAAGATTGACACAGAGAATATATATTGGTTCGGTCTAACTTTTGACCTACGTCCAGTCCCCAGAAACACTCCGGGATTTCACTAACTTACCCAGAAACACTCCGGGATTTTACTATCTTGACTACACACTCAGAATCCTTGAGTAATCCTCTCACTAGGACTTACTCCTCTTTACAAGCTGTAATCAAAGATTACAAACACAATTACACACTCTGTACTCGAGATGATCCTTTTCCTAGGACCCACACCCCCTTACAAGTTGTAATTGTACACCCTTACTTAAGGTTCCACAACCTTAAGATTTACAAATAATCAAATGATAACTAAACTCCTTACTGAGTAGATATCTGATAAACATTGAAGCTCTATGTGTCAAAGGTACTATACAGAAAGAAAACTGAAAGAATAAGTAACTTGAATGATTTTCGTTTCTGTCTGTTATCTCTCTTGTTGAAGACTTTATTGCAGCTCTATATATAGCTAGAGATCATTAAATAACCGTTGTAATTCATAATGTGACCGTTGGAAACATTGCAGGTTGATTAGTTGAGGTTTTGGTCTTCTTCTCTCTCTACTCTTTGGTTAATCCAACTTTACAGAAGTTCAGGGTTGACTTCCTGACAATTAATCCGTTGGAAGAGCAGCTTGCTGGATGTGGAAGGAAACATTAACTCCTTCAAAACGTGTGGAGAATGTTTGTCCAGAAGAATGCAAGCTTTCTGCACTTTGCATTTAATGTTCTGACTTTGCTTTATGCTTTTTGCTAATTCTCCATTTAATCCTATCTAAATCATCTGAAACTCACTAACAAACTGATTAAACATAGTTAGGAATAGTAATGAGTGATGATATAGAGTATTGAGATCAAACACAAACATTTCAAAAATTCATTCAGTTCGAAATTCAAATTCTGCGATGGAAACTCGAGTCAGTTCTTCGAAACTCGAGTTTTCATGCTTCAGTGAACTTTCAGTAAAAGATCGAAACTCGAGTTTTAAATCAAAACTCGAGTTTTCTCTTTTCAGAGAAAAACATCGTGATTTTTGCATTTGGACATATTTTGTGAATAGTGCAAAACTCGAGTCATTAAGTGACTAACTCGAGTTTTGGACTTTTAATGAGAAGTCATGTTTTAGTCCAAAATCTCAAAACTGGAGTTTCCAAATCATAACTCGAGTTTTCAAATGTTCAAATTTAGCAGAGCTTCTCTGCCTGGCCAAAACTCGAGTTTCCATATTTTAACTCGAGTTTTCATATTCTTTGAAAACTATGGAAACTTCTCTGTAAGCTCGAAACTCGAGTTTCTAAAAGTAAACTCGAGTTTTCTCAGTTTTGAGAAAACATTGAAAAGCTTTGTTAAAATGAACAATGGATTTTTCACAAGTTTAAAATCGAGCATTGTTCTCTCTAGGATGAAAACTCGAGTTTCCAAAGTAAACTCGAGTTTCCAACAAAGTGTGGAAACTTAGAGAACTCTCTGTGTAGCCTAAACTCGAGTTTCCAAATGTAAACTGGAGTTTAGCTAACTTTGAAAAACTTGGTAGCTCTCTGCCAATGGCAAACTCGAGTTTACATGATTTGTAAACTCTTGTAGATTTTCACTGGAGTTTCCAAACTAGAGTTTAGAGATCTCAGGCTCGAGTTTAAAATCCAAAATAGCCTGTCTTGCTCTCTGTCAGTAGCAAAATCGAGTTCACCTATCTAGGCTTGAGCTTGGCGCTGACAGAATGTTTTTGAGTTGAAATCAATTCTTTTAACTTATCAAAAACATTCATACTTATTTACAATTGTCAGTTATCATCAAAACACATAGAGAACTAGCATTCTCCCCCTTTTTGATGATGACAACACTTGTAAACAATTAACTACTTTCAAAAATAAGATTTGATCATTTAAGAACACTGAAAGCTAGTTTGTCCAATACATTTGCAAACCTTTAGATTTTACTAAGCGCGATTCATTTCATCAAGGTTAAACAAACATAATTTGATCAATAATCAGAATTAAACATTGGATATAGCAGTTGATCAGTATAAGAGATATCAGCGAAGGCCAAAACAACACTTGAATTGCAATTAAAATTAGAATTGGCAACAAAATGAAACATTAACTATACTGCAGAATATTAAGCATATTACAGAATAGCAGTAGAGTTTCAAAAGCAAATATAGAAGTTTCAAAAGCAAATATAGAGAAGGCAGCAGTAAGTTATACAGCAAATGATCAAATAACATACACTGCTCCTTTTACTTCTTTTCTTCTCCCCCTTTGTCATCAACAAACAAGGGTGGATTAATTGGGATAGAAGAAGGTTGAAGAACTGAATCCTCTTGTTGAGAAGGAGGGTCAATTTGAGTGTCAATAACAGAGGGTTCAGGGTTTATGGTAGCTGCAGGAATTGTGGAAGCTGATTCAGGATTTGGTTGAGGTATGGTAGAGGTAGTGTTGGGATCCGTACACGCAGCGGAATAAAAATTTTTTACGAATCCCTTAGGCGGATCGCTCAATAGCGTTTAAATCTGATTTAGGGTTTTCGAATCATACCTATGCGGAGGGTTCAGCGTTCCGTTGGCGTTCGCGCCTGGAACCTCGAGCGTCGCAGACGTCGTACACGTCGAACGAGGAGGCATCCATTTGTGCTTTTGATCACGTGGGCTAACGCCTTCTTGTTCGATCATACAGGAGCAGACTACGCGTGTCCTCTCCCTCTACCGGTATCCACACGAATGGCCTCCAACACTGACGGCAGCGTGCTAGCGCCTTCTTGTTCTTGCGTCTCTCTCTTTTTCGCTCTAGGGTTTTTGTGTTTCGCGGCCGTCTAATTCATCCGTAGTTTAATACGACTAGATCAGCATATGTTATAAGGTTTCTAAAACCCTAATATGTCGTATTAAAATATTCAAAATTAAATCAATTAATTTGGAATTTGGATTAAATAATATTAATTAAATCATTCAATGAGATCTAATCTAACTACTTGATCCGAATTAATAGGCCATCAGATTTAATTTATATTTATAAATTAAATCAAGATATGATATGCTTATATTTAATTTAAAATGAGATCCGATATCTCAATTCAAATTAAATCTGATATGCAATATCTTTATTCGAAAATTAAATATGAGATACAATATCTCAATTTATTATAGTTATTTAATTTATCAAATAAATTAAATACTATATATAATAATATTATTATCAATAAATAATATAATTACTATTTTCAAATTTATTAATATATATATATACACACACACACACACACATCCTAGATTAAATAAGTATTCATTAAATCTTAAACAAATTTAAGATTCAATGAATCTGGACACTCTTGCTTGTGTTGGGCCATTCTTGTGTGCGACCCTGTAGGCCCACATGAGATTGGCAACGGGCCAATACTGTATCAGCCCACAAGTCGCAAGCAGCCTCTAGCAAGACATCGCGACTACCCAATTCATATGGGGATCATTGATGCGATATAACCTATCGTAGAACCATGTCACGTCCCTTTTGTCACGCGATAATTTGGTCAAGGATGAGGCATGGAGAAAGTCAACTTCCTGTTCTTGACCATCACTTTCTCGATTCTTGAGTAGTCTAACAATTGAGATGCAAACTCCTTTCCATCGTAGTATGGCCATACATTTCTCAGACTCACTCTTCGAGAGGCCCAGTATTATCTCTCTACAAATGTGAGGGACAAATTCCATCTTGACCATTCATATTCCTCCGCATGAAAATCACTGATCCCGATCATAGCCTTTATCATCACCCAGTCAAAGGTGACTTTTGACTAGGTCAAAGACAGCGACTCATCATGTAGGAATCCATGATGATCTCAGTCAAAGGGCGTTGTGACGCGGTTATACATGAGAAAAGCTTATGACTTATTCCATGCAGCTTTCTCATAGTGGGTCGGTCCAAAGACCTTGTACTCTTACAAGTGCCTATGACTTTGATTCGTATCTCCATACCTCATCAAAGTCACACTGGTCTTATCTCATCTTCGCTCCCGTGTAGATGACCGACCAGGGACATTTAGGATAATCTTTTAGACATATCCAGGGATACAATTATCAATGTAAACAGGAAAACAAAATGATAATAAGAAGAGAATACTTTAAATAACATAAATGTCTAAAGTACAATGTCTTGCCCCTAGGGCACAATTCCCAACAGGTAGGACCAGCTGAAGTAGATGCACCAAAACCAGAAGTGTACATGGACTGATTCTGCAGGATTTTCTCCATCTTGTCACTGAGACTCACCATATATACTAGAAGATTTGAGATGCTAACTGATTGATCTTCAACTTGACTACTAAGATCTTGAACTTTTTGCTTCAGCGCTTCTTGCTTAATACTGAATTCTTCTTGAGAATTCACCATCTCATTGTGTCCCTTACTCACATCAGTTATTAATTGCTTCACTTCTGATTCTATTTTGGCAGAAAGATCAGTAATAGCTCTGTCAATTATGTCCTTGATCCTTGCATCCAAATCAGAAGGTATGGATTGAGAAGGAGGTGGAACACTCTGAGCTTCTTGAACTTTGGATTGAGTTGCTCTAGATCTTGCTGGCTTGGACTGAGGTAGAGCTCTTGATTGATCAGATCCTTCATCAACATTTATTCCCATGAGGTTCAGAATGTGTCTGCCAAATTTCTGAGGTCTCTCTGGTTGGTCATTGGCAGGAAGGTACCAAACTTTCTCATGGAATAAGATGACTGAGATGAGGCTGGCAAAAGGAATCTGAGAAGTTTTTCTTGAGGTGAATCGAAACTTGACCATTTCTTGCAATATCCAGTGCCCAACATTGTGAGGCACTCGGTCAATGATAGAAGCAAAGAGAGGGTAATCCTTCTTTGCGAAATGGGTGAAGTTTCCACCTTTCTGCATAAGATCCCTAATATAGATGTACCAGGCAGCACGATGCTTAGGGGGCATTGACACTAGAGTAAAATTCAGAATTTCTAATCCCTCAGGAACAGGCTCATTGGGTTTAAGCAGTTGAAAAATTTGTCTATCAGACTAGTTCAATGATGCAACAGGTGGGGGATTTTGGATTTGAAGAAGAGAGTTTAGATAAGAGGAAGATATGGTGATCTTCTTTCCTCTAATGGTTGTAGTAATTCTCTCTTCAACTAAATTTCCATATCTGTTCAAGAGATTGTCGCTCTCCATACAATGGTAAAATATTTTGACAAGAGAGGGACTGTAGGAGTCTTTATTGGAAATCAGAGGTTCAAATTACTTCAGCCAGGGGTTAAGGTCGAGATTACATTCCTTTTTCAGTCAGCTAAATTAACATACACAGTGGGACAAAAGGTTTTATGATCAAAATTTTCTTTGAACCGAGTTGCATCCTCATCAGTCAGTCTAATAGGTTCACGAGAAAAGTTTCTAGGTATCGAGGAATGATTATAGACTTCAAATAGGGCAGGAGTTTCTTCAGATACCTGAGGAACAGATTCCTCTTGGCGTTGAGAAGTAGAAGGAGCTCGAGAGGTAGCTTGTTCAATTGCAGAGGTTCTCTTCTTGGTCCGTCTTGATTTATAGGTTTCAGTGACTTCTGGCATTGTTTCTTTCCCTCTGCTAGAAGCTGTTTCTGCGTCTGTTCGGTTCTGGGGAGTACTTCCTCTTTGTCTTGACGAAGGAGAGGATTGAGTTGTAGCAACACCTGGGATTGTTTTATCCACTCCAAACTTGTATCATTTTGGAAAGGATTTGATACGAGTATGTCGTTCAGGTACGGTTTGACGAGTAAATTGAGGCTCTTCTTGGTCGGAATTGGTAGTATTGGCAGTTGCAGGACGTTTAGGAGCCATTTTTGTAAGATTTCGTCGATTTGGGTGAGAAAATTTGAGAGAAAATAGGTTTAGGCTCGAGGGTGAAGTGAAGTGTAGAGGAACAGTCAAGTTTTAAAACATTTAACACTGCGACAAACTCGAGGTTACAAGTGTAGGATCGAGTTTGGTTAAACTTGTACTAACCTGGACTTCAAGAGTGTGTGTGTGTGAACTCTTGAAATTCACCCTTAAACTCGAGTTTAATACTTACAGGCTCGAGTTTATGAAGTCCTCTGAATCTGGTTGCTCTCTGTCTGGCCGAAACTCGAGTTACTCACTTAACAACTCGAGTTTCCAATTTGCTCAGAAACTCATTTCTTCTCTGTCTGGGATAAACTCGAGGTTGTCAACTTATAGGCTCGAGTTTGGCTTTCTCCAACATTTTCATTTCCTCTGAATCCCACGAACTCGAGTTTATAAATGGTAAACTCGAGTTTTCTTCTTTTACAGCAAACTTTCAGCACATTATCAGAGGTTCTAAATACATTGGTCAACCTGCACAAACTCATCTAGATACTCCAATCTTTTTGTTAGCAATTAGTGATCATCAAACACATAACTAACATTAAGTGGAGGCTATTTTCAAATCATTGGGATTCACCATTCCCATTTACACTTTTCTTTCAAATTGGTAATGCATCACAATTTTCATGAATGATACCAAAATTCATTTTGAAGCATATTTCAAAAGCAGTGCATATACCAAGAATTAATGGAAGTCAATAGGTTGAATACATCAGTATGCTCCAGATTAGAGAGATGTTGAACATTCCCCTTAACATGTTGAAGAGACTCCACAAAAGCAAGAGTCATGAAGATAGAATACTGAGGAACCATTCTTAGCACAACAAAAGTGTATAAGCATAATTACTTTGCTATTGACGAGAAGATAATCTTGCATTTTCGAATTAGAAATTCATGAATGCTTAAAGCAAGATTTTGAATATAGTTACTCAAAATAAGGATGGAAGACAAATGCTGATGTATTTGGGCAACTAAGAGAATACTAGGATTCTTGAATGATGAAGCACATTAATCCAAATGATTAGAATTCAGAATATCATCCTAGTCAGCTATTCCATTAATGGTTAATGCATTATCATTCAATGCACTAATGAACATTTATAAAGCTTGGAATAACTTGACTAATGGGAAGGAAACATTAACTCCTTCAAAATGTGTGGAGAATGTTTGTCCAGAAGAATGCAAGCTTTCTACACTTTGCATTTAATGTTCTGACTTTGCTTTATGCTTTTTGCTAATTCTCCATTTAATCATGTCTAAATCATCTGAAACTCAGTAACAAATTGATTAAACATAGTTAGGAATAGTAATGAGTGATGATATAGAGTATTGAGATCAAACACAAACATTTCACAAATTCATTCAGTTCGAAATTCAAATTCTGCGATGGAAACTCGAGTCAGTTCTTCAAAACTCGAGTTTTCATGCTTCAGTGAACTTTCAGTAAAAGATCGAAACTCGAGTTTTAAATCAAAACTCGAGTTTTCTCTTTTCAGAGAAAAACATCACGATTTTTGCATTTGGACATATTTTGTGAATAGTACAAAACTCGAGTCATTAAGTGACTAACTCGAGTTTTGGACTTTTAATGAGAAATCATGTTTTAGTCCAAAATCTCAAAACTGGAGTTTCCAAATCATAACTCGATTTTTCAAATGTTCAAATTTAGCAGAGCTTCTCTGCCTGGCCAAAACTCGAGTTTCCATATTTTAACTCGAGTTTTCATATTCTTTGAAAACTATGGAAACTTCTCTGTAAGCTCGAAACTCGAGTTTCTAAAAGTAAACTCGAGTTTTCTTAGTTTTGAGAAAACATTGAAAAGCTTTGTTAAAATAAACAATGGAGTTTTCACAAGTTTAAAATCGAGCATTGTTCTCTCTAGGATGAAAACTCGAGTTTCCAACAAAGTGTGGAAACTTAGAGAACTCTCTGTGTAGCCTAAACTTGAGTTTCCAAATGTATACTGGAGTTTAGCTAACTTTGAAAAACTTGGTAGCTCTCTGCCAATGGCAAACTCGAGTTTCCATCTGCAAACTCGAGTTTACATGATTTGTAAACTCTTGTAGATTTTCACTGGAGTTTCCAAACTGGAATTTAGAGATCTCAGGCTCGAGTTTAAAATCCAAAATAGCCTGCTTTGCTCTCTGTCAGTAGCAAGCTCGAGTTCACCTATCTAGGCTCGAGTTTGGCGCTGACAGAATGTTTTTGAGTTGAAATCAATTCTTTTAACTTATCAAAAACATTCATACTTATTTACAATTGGCAGTTATCATCAAAACACATAGAGAACTAACAATGAATGCAACAATTTATAAGATCTATCCTCTATTTTCCTATGTGCATGAATTCTTAGATATTCTATCAGATAGTAAACACTAAAGCTCAGATTCAGCATTAAAAACGGTCAAAACACATAGGGAAAACATGGCGTAAACATTACTCCTCAGGAAGTAAAATCCATTTTTTTGTAGTAGTGATAAACTCCCTAAGTTCTCCACCTTGCAACCTCAATCAATTACAGAAGTCCAAATCTTTCACCCCCAATAAATAATCAATATTTTCTCAACTCAAATAATCCATTTGAATCCTTGATCAACCTCAACAACAAACATTCAGATCAAGTTTCCTCATACAACATACCCATTAATGAAAATAAAGTTAAATCAACTATTTAAACTTATTAAACCCTTAACCTAACTCATATAAACATAACTCAATTATTTAACAACACTTTAAACAATTATATTAGTAATTTCTTACAATATCATTCACTTAAAAATAAACCGTAACTCTAAATCACAAATTACCTCAACAACAACAACTAGACCGGTTAAACATATTATTTGGTCCATATAACTCATTCAAACCCAAAATGTTTGGTCAAACCATCACTTTAAATCTGAAAAAAAAAAATCTAATCATAGATGATTCAAAACAAGTTAGAAACACTTACTCTAGAGTTTGCAGGCTAAAACATACTCCCAATTGTCAAAAATATAAAGCCTTAGCTGTAATATCCTGAATTTTGGGCCTAGAGACTTAAGAATAAGTCTGTATCAGACATACGACTAGACCCTATTCAGGAAGAGTAATATTTAAATTTGGAAATAAAACATTGATGTCCTATGAGTATTTCAACCAAGAGCTCAAGGACCATAGAAATTAAAGTGACAGTGCAGAAGGGCACAAAAACACTTATACAGCGTTAAACGGTTGGTAAAATGTCATGGAGCTATGTCTTAAGGTCTGAGACAATTAGTTGAGCATAAATATGCTGAAATAAATGTGCACATGACATTTCCTGGACAGATGAAGATCCCCTGCGTTTTTGAAGGGGAAACGTCAGTGCAATGATTACATTGGGACACGTGTCACTCCGGGATTGGAAAGCAAAAAGTAAGTAATGATTACTGGGGAAGGAAAGTCAAATCCTTACCCCTTAAGCCATTAATTTCGTCCACATGAAGGAGGAGGGAGAAAGTCAGATGATTTTATCCATACTCAGGCCCAAACACAAAATGTAGGTCCCACAGGTTGTTGACCGGTGGAAAAGGGACCGATAAGGATCAATTAGGGGTTTCCTTTGGACTGAATGGGACAAGTGTGGGGCCACTTTGAGAAGTCAAGGAGGCTCCACCTAAGCATGTTCACTCAGAAGAAAAATATCTTAAAAGTTGAAGAAAAGTGCAAAGGGAGACATCCTGTTGACCAGCGGGACCCACGTAGACCGGTAGAAGGTGATTGGACCGGATAAAGTGGAAAAGACAGGGGAAAAGTAAGGGAACAGATTTGGTGGGACCAAAATGATACCACCTAGCCCCCATAATGATTAAAAACGTGCTAGAAGAGAGAGAAAAGAAGAATCAGTCAAAAAGTCAAGCTGCGGGTCCCACTTTTCAGACAAAAGGACAAAATGGGAATAATTGTACAAAAAATAATTGGAGTAGGTGTGTGGGCCCTTAATGGAGCCACATGTGTCCTTTTGGGCAGGTCAAAGCACATGGGAAAATTCAGGAATAATTAGTAAGTTCCGGGCCACAATTGTAATTTATGAAAGTTTCGGGCCAAAACAGGTAATTTCCCTCAAAAGCAGATAAAAATCTGCTCTCTTTAAGGGGGGAGTGGAAAGAGATTTGCCGTATCTCCCAAAATAAACCAAGTTTGATTAGTGATTTGCAAAATTAGGGAACCTGGGTCGTTTCCCAACGAACTTGCAGCGGGCTCGATTATTAACAATAGTGAAACAGAATGGTAAAATTGGGGTTTTAGGGTTTTATGATTCAGCAGATTAAAACGAAATAAATTGAAATAAACAGAACTATGTAGAAACAGATAGAAAAACGTTGATAGACTTAAACAGATTAAAAACGACCAACCCAACGTTCAGATTCCAGAATCATGCATCATTGAACGAAAGATAACTAATCACGTTTGGTTCCGGATGAATCGAAATCTCTGCATTCATCCGGAGAATCCCTCACCTAGGCGATCGTCTAGAATTTATTCGAACAGTGGCGTATCACTGTGCAATCGCACAGCAACACTAAAACCTAGTCCGAATTCAGTCCTTGGGATGAACCAAACCGAATATTAAATCTAATATTCGAACTATTTTCAGAATCAAATCCGATAAGATGAAAACAGAATTGATTAAGTTACCGATTAGGCACAAGTTCTCTGGACGAATCATGGAATCCTCATCGTTGGGTCAATCACAGGGGGTTTAGCCGAGCATGGCTGGAAAAACTGAAGAAAAGATGAAGAACGCGAGGAACCCTAAGAACATGCGAAGAACAGTTGAGAGAATTCGAAAACTTCTATTCTGATCCACTCTAATGTCAAAAACATGAATGCATAATGTTTGTGGCGGCTGCCTTAATTAAAAATAACCTAAAATGAAAATGGGCTCTCATGGTTTTAGCCCAAAACAGAAATAAAATAAAGCTGGGCTTAAATTACAAAATTCGGGTTCAAATAAAATCCAGAATTGTACATCCGACTTTGGCTCCAAAATTGACCGCCTTCTTGACCGAATTTGCTCTTGATGTCTTCATAACAATTGTAGCTCTCTGAATCATCTGAAATATGAGACAAAAATGAGGCAAATCCGATGTCCGGTTCAAGATTTATGGTAGAAATAGTGAAGCAACACAAAACTGGGATTTTATTATTAAAAATGGCTAAAATGCAATAAAAGGCCCAAGGCCCAAATAAACATAAAAGCCATTATTTATAAGCTAAAGGGTCCTAAATTATTATTCAAGAGACAAAAATAAGTGTATAAAATATTCAATTATCAGGGAGGTGCCACATGGCAGCACCCTAGGAGCCTCTGGAATTATCTGTAAAAACTTGGAGAACAAGTCAAAAGTCAGATCTAATTTACTCTACTATGGACAAAAATTTACGCCTGTTAATTTTAAATTTACTGAACCAAGTTACCCTTCATTAAAAAAAAGGCCATTTGACCTCTCATTTTCACCCTAAGGGGAAAAAATATTCAGAAGGGAGTGAGAAGAACCATCAAGCCACCATAGCCAAGCTCAAGACTCAAGTCACCAAGATCATCCACCAGTTCTCTGATCTTAGGTAACCCCGAAAACTTCACTTTCTTGAGTTCTTGTTAAAGTATTTTCGTGTAAGAGGTAGAAGCTTAGTTTTTTGGTTGGATTTTTTCATTTTTAATTTCCCCAATGGTTCTGGAATGTGTTTTTGTAGGGGGTATAGTCATGGTTTAAGCTTCCGAACTTGAAAACACCGAAAAACCCCTAAAACCAAGCTTATCATTGATTCTGGAATTTCTGGCAGTGATGCTTCAACTCGGTATTAAAAATAGTAAATGAAATTTTTTTAATCTTAGATTTTACAGGGGGAAATCATACATATTAAGGTTCACCATGATGTATAATTTTGTGTTATTTGGAGTTTTCTACTAAGAGATAAAAATTGTTAAAGTTGAACCAGGAAGCAACCAGGCGAATCTGGACCAGGGAATGATAACTGGGATACAATACAACATATGTTAATTTCATGTAAATATGATTTTTGTGGAGTTTATTAAAAATGTTTAAAGTTGGGCCAAAAACACAGGATTTTCTGGAAAAATTGTAAAGGGCTTGGATTTTGTGATAAATGAAGGGTATTTTTAGAAAGTGCTAAAATAAGGTATTTTGATGTCATATAGGGTTAATGCATACTTAGGAAAGCTACCAAGCACGATAAAATATTAAGGCAAAATAAACCTCACAGGTAGTGACCGCTTTACTCAGATATCTTTATGTGTTTTGTTGTATGTTTGTGTTTGCCATGTGTGTTTTTGTATATGTTTTGCCAAATATGCATACAGAGTTATGTGATTCCTAGCGCTGAGGACGATTGGTCCGAGGCCAGCCTTGATTGGCGGTTGTACGGGTCGATAGGTCTGGGGCTGTCTTGGTGTAGGCAGCTTTACGGGTTGTGACTCCGGTAAGTCCGGGGCTTGCCTTAGTAAGGCAGCCTGACGGCACGTGGTAGTCGGTGATGTGTATGTTTCTGTTTGCATATGTGGTATGTTTGGCATATTACTTTTGATTTCATATTTGGCATGGTTACCTGCATACACTCTACACATTTAGTATTTGAGTACTGACGGTTACTCTGGGGGCCAACAATGGACTCCAGAAGCTTCTGTAGTTACAGAGAGTTGTGCCTGAAGTTTGAAGAGCCTTTTTGGAAAGGTATGGCAGTACAGTGCAGTTGAAGAATAGGGAATGCCCTATTATACTTTGTACTTATATTTTGAGGATGATTGTATATTTCTAGGTACTTATTTTGGATAACTGTACCCTTAACCCTTCGGGGACTTTTACTTTATTTTTGTCTTACTTTTACTAGTACAATAGTTGTCCAAACCGGTCATATGCTCTGTTGCACGTACTCTGATAGATAATCAAAATGGACTAATAACGAAGGAAAGGTAACCTATAAAAGGAATCCCTCTAACCCGCCATCCGAAAGGGCGAGGCCGGTAGGAGTGTAACATTAGCAAAGCCAAGATCACTCACCACATGCCCCTCTTCAAAAATTATGTTTTTCAACTAAAAATCGTGTATGATATACAAATTTTGTGACATTGGCCAAGGCCAATGACACAAAGAGAGGGCCCAACTTCAAAAATTTGTATTTAATTTCACACATCTTTGAAAATAATAAATTAGGACACTTTAGAAATGTTTGGATGTCTACTTTTCAATGCAAAAAAGAATCACCCAAAAATATTATCATTTGACCTTTGTAAAATGCAAAGGGTTAAGGTTACATTTTCCCCCAAAAGTTGTCAAAAAAAGAGCAATGTTGCCCTAAAAGTATTTTTAGGAGTAATGTCACCCTAGAAGTTCTCAAATCATAACAATTTCACCTATGGCCATTATTTATGTTAACTTTGACCATTCATTGAACAAATATGTTTGAGTTGGTAGGTTCACATTCATCCACGTCATTTTTGTAAATGTACAAATATACTCTGAAATTTTTCACTAAGGATCAATGTTACCCCATAAATTTTTTACATTCAATATTGACCAGAAAGTTTCCAAATTATAGCAATATCACACTGATCATTATAAATATTAAGTTTAAACATAGTTGACCAAATATGTTAAACTGGCATCGTGAACGACATAGAAGAAGAAGTCGTGGATGGAAGAAGAGCTCACGTTCGTCAGAGAGTAATGAAGAAAAAGATTCAATTACCGGATGCAAGATACAATGAACAAGATTACTAAGAAAAAGGTCATTGATAAACCTTTGCCACCATATCCCAGCGTCATCAAGATGAATAGGTGCCACTTCGATTTTTTCTTCTTCACACAAGATGCTTTTACCTCTTTGATTTTCTCCAATCATTCAAACATAATCCATTTTCAAAAAAGTTTTTTTCCTTATTTATAAATCTAACTTGAAAAATTTAAAGTGGATAGCACATGGACCTGCTAGATAAGCATATTTGGCCAACTAACAAGTAAACTTAACTTTAATAACAACCAGGGTAAAACTATTACAATTCAGAAACTTTCAGGACAACATTGCTCGTGAGTGAAAACTTTCGAAGTAATTAAATTTGCACCTAAAACCTAAAAAGAAAAATGACATGATGGATGTCACGTGAATTGTCAACTCAATATGTTTGGTTAACTAATGGTTAAACTTTACATCGATAACAATCATGGTGAAATTGTCACGACTTGGAGACTTATGGGGTGACATTGCTCTAAAAAACCTTTCGAGGTAACACTGGCCTTTTTGACAACTTCCAAGGCAACTTCCAACACAAACACAAACTCCTCAGACGGCTCAAAAAGTCTATAGGGCTAACTCCAAAAATTCATAATTAATTCCACAAGGTCCCAACATTTGTAAACTTGGATTAATTTAAAATCTTAAGATGTCTACTTTTTAATGCAAAAATTAAATACAAATAACAATTAATAATAAAATGTACCAATTAAATTAAAATTAAAACAAAATATTTCACAATAATCCTTTTATGAACTCAAATAATAGGCCTAGCAGGTGCAGGGCCCAGTAGGAGTGCCTTTGGCGGGAAACCTCCCTTGAAATAGGTAAATTGCTAATCACCCCTTAAGTGTGCCGATAATCCAGGAACCATGCAGGTAATGGAGCAGGCACCATCAAGACGTGGGAGACGCACGGCGCCAGTGAGAAGGCCTGAAGGTAAGGAGAACGAAACCCTAGGTAATCTCTATAAATGGGAGGTTACCCACCAGGTATGTTCTCCACGTTCATTATTCCATTCTTTACCATTCAGTCTTACTGTGCACACACACCACCCCTCAGGCAAAAAGCCTCCCCTGTGTAGCACAGTGATCTGCAAGCACTCTTTGATATCTCCTTCATAGATATCAGTGGGCGCTATATTCGATCCGATATCAATACATCCTAGCCCTTTGAGGCTAGACGTCTGTGTTCTACATCAGAACATTGGCGCCGACCGTAGGGAACCATAAATTTCAATTCCTAGAATCATAAAAAGCTACTGATAACTACTGAGAATGGCCATGAGTACCAGGAGTCGCGCTCAGATACCTAGGCGAGAACAACCGCCTGAGGGACAACCTCAGCCGTTACTCTAGGAGGAAACAATCCAACAGTCAAACTCAGTTGTTTCGGAACAGAGCCATGCGGCCGAAGGAACCGAGGGCGAAACGGAGGATATTGCTCACACTCTTCGTCCAGGTTTAGGATTCAAGCAGGGGCAGCAAGCAGACCAGGCCCACGGTATCCCTCGGCCTCTTCCCGAGTTTCAAATTGATAATCCTGACATTCGCCTGCTGCATAATGCTTTGGGGTCCCTGATCCACCGTATGGACAACATGGAAAACTGGCACCAGCTTCAAAGAGATGAGGATTCCCGACTCATTCGAGAGGAGTTGGAACGTCAGAATACTGTTTGGAGGCAGGAGGAGTAGGAGCAGTTGCGGCAAAGGCTGGAGGAGCAATATGAGGCAAGAGCAAAACAAGCTTTGAGTGAAGGGCCGAAGGGCGCTGGTTCAAACCGAGACGCTAACTCGGCTTCCATACGTGTCCACTAGGAAGAACCTCGGGCAAAGAAGGTGGTCGTTACCGATCAAGCTAAGATCCCGAGGTTGGAAGTTGGTCACAAGATCGTACGAGAGCCAACTCGAAGCGGTGACGCAGCAGCGGCAGAAGCAAAAAGACTCAAGGCTGCCGAGGCCGATCAGTCTCGGTCGAGAGGAAAGCAATTTGCTGAAAACCCAGTCGTCAAGGTGGGAGCAACCGCGCCCCCATCGTCCGACAAACCAACAACGGTGGTAGAGGAAGCCAAGAAGGACCGATTTGCGGGGCAGTTCACTGACGAAGTAATGACGGCCGTGTACCCCAAGGGCTTAGATTCAAGGGAGTTGCAGAAATATGATGGGACTCAAGACCCTTTGACTCACTTGAACAACTTCAAAATGGAGATGATGGTTAAGGGGATAGCTGGGAAAGTCATACCCCGGCTATTCGCTGGAACATTCAGGGGGCCGCGCAGTTGTGGTTTCATTCCTTGCCGTTATTCTCTATACCGAATATGAAAATATTGGAGCAGAAGTTTCTTTTGAACTTTGCGACAAGTAGGTGACAACCCAAGACTGAGTTTCAACTCGGTCAAGTCAGACAAGGAATAGGGGAAACACTTTCTAAGTACCTGGACCGTTTTAAGAATCTGGCTTTGCAAGTCCCATGACTGAAAGAAGATGTACACTTGCATTGCGTCATAGCCGGCTTGGATGTCTCATCCCGGCTAAAGAAATCGATCATGAAGCGACGACCCACAACTCTGGCCGACTTTCGAGACAGATCTCAGCAGTATCTGGATCTGGAGCAGATGGAGATGGCGGGCCCAGCGGTAAAAGAGCGGGCTAAAAGCCCACCTCCTCGGGGAAGGGAGAGTCGGAAGGATTTAAGAAAACTCCTCGTATCCGTGACACCAGCTGCAAATCCCGGGATGGTAGGGTCGATGCCAAGTATGAAAGATACACCTCGTTGAAGGTATCCCAGGCCAAGTTGTGGAAGGAAGTTTACGCAACAGAAATGAAGAAGGTGGAGAGACCTAGGCTCCTCGGTAGAAGAGCCACTGCAGATAAAACTTGGTTCTGTGAATTTCATGATCAATATGGTCATACAACCGAGCAATGTTGGGATCTCAAGGATGCGGTGGAGAAGTTTGTCCGACAAGGAAAACTTCAAAAATACGTTATCCAGACCCAGGGAAAGCAGGGTAACAAGAGGCAAGGTGAAGGTCGAAGTAAGAGCCCACCGTCAGAAAAGAAAAGAAGGGACCTGAAGAAGAAAGCCGAGGACAGTGAGGATAAGTTCCCCGAGGCCAAGTATGACTGTAACGTCATCAGTGGAGGTTTTGGTGGCGGAGGAGACTCAACCAGCCAGCAGCGAAAATACCTTAGAGAAGTACTGTCAATTCGAGATAACCCAAAGTTCAAAGAAGACTCAGGCAAGCCCAAATCCCCAGTGCTATGTTTTACCAACAACGATTTAGAGGATGTCGCCCCAGGACACCATGACGGGTTGGTGATTACGGGAACTCTGGTGAATTGCCGGGTCAAGAAGATCTTTGTGGATAATGGGAGTGCTGTGGATATCATACTCTGGGATGCGTTCAAACGGATAAACTTTGACTCGGACGATTTGAAGCCATGCAAAACGACTCTGACTGGCTTCAATTGGCAGGATACTCGTCCAAAGGGTTATGTTGATCTTAAGCTAACTTTGGGAGACGAGCATGCTTTCAAGTCGGACAGAGTCCGTTTCATAGTTGCGGATTTCCCTTCTTCGTACAATATAATCTTGGGCCGATCAACTATTCACAATTGGGATATGTTGGTATCATCTAAGCATCAGAAGCTGAAAATGGTCAACAAGAAGAATAAAGTCGTAACCGTGAAGGGGGATCAAAAGGAATCTCGGCAATGCTACTTCAATACGGTCAAGGAGGCCACGAGTGATCCAACCCACTCATCGCCGGCCAGTACAAGCAAAGTCCCCGAGGCAAGTCTAGCGGGCAAGGCGGTCAACTTGGTGGAATTGGATTTGCGCGAGGAGGAGAAAATGAAAAAGGCTGAGCCCAATGGCAAATTGGAGGACCTCGTTCTTGGTGCGGAGCCAGGGCAGGTTACAAAAATTGGCAAGACACTCGATCCCGAGATACGTGAAGAGCTTGAAAGGTTCCTGAAGGACAATAGAGATGTGTTTGCTTGGCATCCATTTGAGATACCCGGAATCGATCCAAATTTTTGCTGCCATCAACTCACAGTAAAACCGGGATCTACCCCGGTATCCCAGAAGAAGAGGAAGCTCGGTGAGGACAGGCGGAAAGCCTTGGAAACGCATGTGGCAGAACTATTGGAAGCCGGGTTCATCCGGGAAATACAATATACCACATGGCTATCCAATGTCGTCCTTGTCAAGAAGCCTAATGGAAAATGGAGGGTCTGCACTGATTACAAAGACCTGAATAAGGTGTGCCCAAAGGACTCCTTCCCAATGCCCAGTATTGACCAATTGGTTGATAGTTCTTCCGGTTTCCAACTACTGTCATTTATGGATGCATATTCTGGGTACAACCAGATCGCTATGCACCCGGAGGATCAAGCGAAGACAACATTCATTACTGAGAGGGCAAACTATTGTTATAACATGATGCCTTTCGGGTTAAAGCATGCAGGAGCCACTTATCAAAGAATGATGAACCGGGTATTTGAAGAGCAGTTGGGGAAAAACGTGGAGGTGTATATAGATGATATGATCGTCAAGTCCTTTAGTGGAGCTAATCATGTCAAAGATCTAAGGCAAATGTTTGATAAGCTGAGGGAATACAAAATTCGGCTTAACCCGGCAAAATGTGCATTTGGGGTGCCAGCTGGAAAGTTCCTTGGTTTCTTGCTTACAAATAGAGGCATAGAAGTGAACCCGGACAAATGTCAGGCCGTATTGGACATGGAGCCACCACGAAGTAAAAAAGAGGTTCAACAGCTAACTGGGCGTTTCGCAGCATTAACTCATTTTTTGCCAAAGTCAGCAGAAAACTCCCTCCCTTTTTTCAAGTTGCTGAAGAAAGAGGCGTCTAGCGGGTGGAATGCGGAATGTGAGACGGCTTTCAAAAACATCAAACAATGCTTATTTGCACCACCGGTGTTGACCAGACCCGAGACAGGAGAGAGCTTGATATTGTACCTATCAGTGGGCAATGAGGCGGTAAGCGCCGTGTTGGTTAGAGAAACCATGGACGGCCAGAGCCCGGTGTACTTTGTGAGTAGAGCCTTGCAAGGTTCAGAGTTACGCTACCAAAGGGTGGAGAAGATGGCGTTTGCTTTACTTGTAGCAGCAAGGCGGCTTCGTCCGTATTTCCAAAGTCATCCTATTATTGTCCGTACGAACCAGCCAATCCGGCAAATTCTCCATAAGCCAGATTTAGCCGGGCGAATGGTAAGTTGGGCTATCGAGTTATCTGAGTTTGATATCAGCTACGAAGCTCGGCATGCTATTAAGTCCCAGGCGTTGGCGGATTTTGTCATGGAGTTAACCCCGGTAAAGGGAGGCGAGGTCCAGGATACCTGGAATCTGTTTGTCGATGGCTCGTCAAATGTTAAAGGAAGCGGAGCAGGAATTATTGTTGAAAGTCCCGAGGGCATTTCATTGGAATTATCCTTGCACTTCAATTTTTCGACTTCGAATAACCAGGCTGAGTATGAGGCTTTGATTGCTGGCTTGCTTCAAGCTAAGGAAAGCGGAGCTCGTCGAGTGCATGTTTCCACTGACTCTCAGTTGGTAGCTTCCCAGATTAATGGGACTTACCAAGCTAAAGGGCCGTTAATGATTAAATACCTGGGGAAAGTGAAGGAAATCATCATGGAGTTTGACAAAGTGACCGTTGCGCACATTCCAAGAGGAGACAATGTAAGGGCAGATGTTTTGTCAATGTTGGCGAGTACAAAGAGCCCAGGAAATCACCGTACTATTGTTCAACAAAGCCTTTTGGAGCCGAGTTGTGTAATGGTGATTTCGGAGACCAATGACTGGAGAAAACCCATTGCAGATTATCTGGAAAGAGGAGTCCTCCCTGATGCTCCCGCTAGAAGCAAAAAAGCTCATGAGAACAGCAGCTTCGTACACACTCGTTAATGACCAGTTATATCGAAAAGGGTTGCATTCTCCAATGATGAAGTGCCTCACGGCAAATGAAGCCCGATATATCCTTACCGAGATTCATGAAGGAATCAATGGTCATCACATGGGAGCTAAAGCCTTAGCTAGAAAAGTAGTGCGGGCTGGGTATTTCTGGCCCACCATGGCAGCAGATGCTAAAGATCATGTTCAAAAATGCGACAGCTGCCAGAAGCATGCTAACATCATCAAGTCACCTCCAGCCCAACTTCATGTAATTTCAGCACCATGGCCATTTTTTAAGTGGGGAATGGACCTGCTAGGACCGTTCAAACAAGCTGCTGGACAATTGCGATGGCTCATTGTGGCAGTCGATTACTTCACAAAGTGGATGAGGTAGAACCTGTCGCCACGATCACATCGGCTAGGGTACAGAAGTTCTTACAGAAGAACATTATATCGCGGTTTGGCATACCAGCCGAGATCGTCACGGATAACGGAACCCAGTTTATTGACAAGGGCTTTCAAAAGCTTGTATCTGATTTCCATATACAACAACACTTCGCGTCAGTGGAGCATCCGCAATCTAATGGGCAAGCTGAAGCTGCCAATAAAGTCATAGTGGACGGATTGAAAAAACGGATGGAAGATGCTACGCCTAGTTGGGTAGACCAACTGCCTTATTTCTTGTGGGGATACCGGACAAGTGTCCAATCATCAACTGGAGAAACACCTTTCAGCTTAACATATGGATGTGAAGCCATGATCCCGGTTGAGATTGGAGAAGCATCTTGGCGAAAGGTCACAGCCCTTCAAAATGAAGAGGAGAACAATGATGAAATCACGGTTGAGTTGGATCAGGTGGATGAAGTTCGAATTGCGGCACATTGCCGGGATTTGGCAGCAAAGCAACTTATCTCAACCTGATATAACAAGAAGGTACGACCTCAGTCTTTTGACAAGGGGAGCCTCGTCCTTCGGAGGGCTGACATTGGCAATAAAAATGCCATAGAGGGAAAGCTTGCTCCCAACTGGGAAGGCCCTTACCAGGTTACTAAATATCTTGGGAAATGAGCTTACAAGTTGGAGACGCTGCAGAAGAAAGCTGTGAGGCGAACATGGAATGCAAACAAGTTGAAGGCTTACTATAGTTGAAGCCTAGAGCTCGGGTGAGGTTGACATCACTGAAAAGTCATGTAGTGGAGTTGCTTGTGTGAAGCCGAGATGTTTCTTTTTCTCTTGTAAGACGTTTTGTAATTGCGAATCCATGAATGAAAGGGTTGCTTAGCCCAGTTTCCACAAGCTAAATTGATGTCTACTTTTTGAAGATCAGACATGTAGAGGGTAGGGTAATGAAACCCGTCCTCTAAAATCGTGTCTAATCTAAACATGATGAATTCAGGGTATTGAAACCCATTTTCAGAAATCATGTCCAAGTAAAACATGTAGAGAGAAGGGTAATGAAACTCGTCCTCCAAAATCATGTCTAATCTAAACATGATGAATTCAGGGTAGTGAAATCCGTTTTTAGAAATCATGTCCAAATAAAGCATGTAGAGGGCAGGGCAATGAAACCCGTCCTCCAAAATCATGTACAATTTAAACATGATGAATTCAGGGTAATAAAATCCGTTTTCAGAAATCATGTAAAGACAAAACATGCAGAGGGCGGAGGGTAATGAAACTTGTCCTCCAAAATCATGTCTAATCTAAACATGATGAATTCAGGGTAGTGAAATCCGTTTTTAGAAATCATGTCCAAATAAAGCATGTAGATGGCAGGGCAATGAAACCCATCCTCCAAAATCATGTACAATTTAAACATGATGAATTCAGGGTAGTGAAATCCGTTTTTAGAAATCATGTAAAGACAAAACATGCAGAGAGGGCGGGGTAATGAAACCCGTCCTCCGAAATCGTGTAAACATTAGGAATCCAAGGTAATTAAACCCGGTTTCGAAAATCATGTCCCATTCAAACATGTAGAGGGCAGGGTAATGAAACCCATCCTCCAAAATCATGTCCGACATAAACATGAAGAAGTCAGGGTATTGAAACCCGGCTTCCAAAATCATGTGTAACTTAAAGTGATGAATCCAGGGTAATTAAACCCGGTTTCGAGAATCACGTCCCAATAAAGCATGTAGAAGACAGGGTAGCGAAACCCGTTTTCCAAGAGCATGTACAAATTAAAGTATGTTTGAATTCTGAGCAATAAAGCTCGTCTTTGAGCATCGTAGTCAAGGTACTCGCTGTTCAATTCATGAAAAGCAACTGTAGTTGTTAAAAATCATGCAATGGACACGCATACGTGGGTTCGTGATGTTAAAATTAACATATAGAGCTCGATGCTACATTCCTAATAAAGTGAAAAGCGTGTATGGAGAGCAATAGTTATCCATGCGAGTAACAGCTTATATGCAGAGAGTTATGGCCTACGGCCAGGAACATACAAAGCAGGACAAACAAAAAGTCCTTCAACAAGTACCAAGCAACTATAAACGGTTAAAGCTGGGATTGCGTCTCAGTTGCCGACGGAGAAGGTTGCTCGTCTTCACTTTCCTCAGCCCCAGGAGGAATCAGTTTCCCCTTATCGCTAACATAAGCCAGGAGATTCAACCCGGTTGTGTTTAGAGTGGTATCGGGATTCAGGACCCGGATTTGAGCAACAGCATTCTCAAAAGACTGTCGGGCGGCTTGGCCATATTTCACAACCTTGGATTTGGCGTTAATAAGCTCCGCATCTTTCTCTCTGAGAACGCCATTCAGGTGATCGTTATCCGAGGTCATCGTCTCCATTAATAACGCATCCTCCTGACGGAGACCCTCAAGGCGATGCAACTCAGCCTGTGCCGCAGCAATTTCGTCAATCGCTAGGACAAGTTTCTGGTTGACAGTAAGCACTTCCTGGCGCAGCCTCTCTTGCTCGGCCCTATATGCCTGCAACTCTCCTTGAGCTCGATCCCTCTCCTTCATGACCTTCGTCAGATCGGCATTGCTCTTCAAGGCATCCAGCTCAGCTCGGAGATCGCTCCTTTCCTTCCTCACTCCTTCAAGAATGCCGGCCATCGTGGACAATTGTTTGGTTAGATCATTCAAAGTTTTCGACCTGACAGCATTCTAGATTCTAAGCACAGTGTAAGGCCATATTAGGGAGGCGGCCCTATGGGTCTGCAGCTCAATGTCGGCCAGCTAAAGCTTCTCTTTCTTGGTAGGCTCTGAAGGAGAGTAAAGCTGAGCAGGGGGACGCATAAGATCTCTAATTTCTTGGGTCATCCCATCTGACAAGAGAGCCCCTCCAGACATGGTGGCGTGATTATGAGGCGTCGAGAATGTGGACGGGTATGAAGGAGATGGCGACGCCGGTGCAGGGGTCAGAGTAGGTGTCTCTTCTGCAACCTGCTTGTCTTTGGACTTCTTTGCTCTTTTCTCCCCGCGCTTTGATCCACCTCTGGGCACGGAGCGTTTGCGGGGAACCCTGGTAGTAGCAGCTTCCTCCGGGACAGTAGGTTGGCTGCCCACAGTAGGATCATCTGCAAATAGGAGAGTTAGAGCATCCTCAGGATTTTCCGGAACTTCGTCAAAGACCCCCAAAAAATTCAGGCTTTCCCATCTGTTGTCCTGCATGGCAGAAAGAAGAACGTCGTTAGTGAAAACAAAGGCATTTTCTATGACCACAAGAATACATAAATATATAATCTCATACTCCTTGGTGCGCGTCGTCTAACTAAGGGGGTGGGGATATGGTCGGCGGGGTCCATTAGTGATTCAAGGGTACTGGAGAGCTCCGTTAGCTTCACCACAGCCGCTTCTTCACTTTCTGAAAGGTTGGACAGGTTGGGAGCGAAGTCTCCAGATTTGAATTTGTGGTGGGCGTTCGTCCAGTACAAAGGGAATCTGCCTTCAAGTTCCCCGGAAGCTACGGTTTGGAGGAACCATGGGCATTGAAAGGAATGGGCCATAACTTTGACAAAGGCTGGTTTGAAGTTTTTCCAGGACTCGATAAAAGGTCTAAAGAGCATGTGCTCGCTTCTTCCCCGGAGTGACGTCCATCCAAAAAAGGTCATACCACGTCTGCGGAACCCACCTAGCTCCAAGGGGGAATAGAAGATCATAAACATGGGGACAGTGCAGCAGACTTCTAAATCCTGGCACAGGTTCTCAAAGGCAATGGCAAAGGCCCAGCCATTGGGATGAAGTTGCGTGGGAGCTAGATGCAGGTGGTTAAGAAGATAGATTTGGAAGTCGGTGAAGGGGAACCTTACACCGAGTTTGGTAAAAACATCTCGGTAAAAGAAAAAGAAATGAGGCTCGTGAGGCTCGCTTTTTCGTGGCCGGATGGTGGCAACTGATTCGTCATCCATGGGAAGCCTTACTGAATACCCATCTCCATCTCTCATGCCAATCAATGTAAATTCCTCGATTTTCATGGCGTTTTTAACCTCGGTTACTCTGAAATGAACGGCTTTCTTTGGGGAGTTTGGATTTCGGACAGAGCCAGATGAACTGCACTCATCCGCCACGGACGAAACAAGAGACTGGGATGAGGATGCCATCTAAACCTAAAATGCAAAGAAAGGATAAAATTATAAAATGATTTATATACCTGGATTAGCATTCACTTCGGGGCAAAAAGTATTAAGTGCTGGCCTAAACGCACTCGGATCTCTCGAACCGCATGGGTGGGGGGAAGGATGTTGTGTCAACAATAACCTAAAACCAGGTCGGCATCCTTGTCTCGACCAAGTTTAGCTAGTTCAATGCTCTTGTAGCAACACTGGTCACAGGGGGTTGGCCCTTGGGCTTAGTCGGGCTGGGATGAAGTCTTGTGAGGCGAAGGGACATGGGACATGGTCGGTGGTGCTTGGACAGGCCGTTTATTTTGATGACCAGGAAAATTTATGCGCTGAGATATGATATGATCATTTCTGGGAGACCAAAACCAAAATTTGTGTGCATATTCAATATGCTCTAAGGCTCCTTGACCATGTATATCTAAAGGCACAGGAAGGTTTTGATCTACTGAAGATGGAAGAAGAGAATGAGTTTTGCGCTTAAAGGTGTGGGCAGGGTGCGAGCCATTCGTCTAACCCAGAAAACCCAGAAACTCAAAGAAAAATTCTCTAGACGGCGATAAAGGATCCAGAAATTCCCTCAAATGCGAGGTACTAAAAGCTCGACAAGTATGAGAATTGAAAAGGATGTGAAAATTAAAAGAGCCGTTGTAATACCTGGTAAAGGAGTTCGGCGAAAATTGAGCAAATGGTGGCAGAAGCAGACTATTGTGGAGGCTGTTGATAAGAAGGCAGGCTAAGCGTTCAGTGTTCAAAGTGCCTGAATGACGAAGAAAGAGGAAATTTATAGGGTTTTGAATTCAAACAGTCTGGAAGGAATTTTGAATTTGAAACGACAGGGGCAGTTATGTCCACGCACGCTAAAAATTAGGTTTAAACCCTAAAAAGTGCAATGATGTTTTTTCTGAGTTGACACAAGCATTAAATGCGCGCGACTTACAAGGGCCTATAGTGTGGCACCCACGCCTGGAAAGGCAATTATACGCTGCGGCGCGTCAATCTAGAGAGAAGGGATGTGTCTTTTCACATTTGGGTAAGGTACATCTTATCTCCCCGAGGATTCCTTGTGATATTTTTAGCCGGATTATTACAAGAGGTCTCAATTCAAGAAAAGTTAGTCCACTTATCGGATGGCTATAACCAGGTTCACGAGACATTGAAAACTCGGTCATAGCCGGGTTAGGGTGACGCGAGTGATTCGAGTTCTTTGTTAAGATAAACTTGGCATATGCGGCTAAAGACGGATTAAGTGGCGAGCCCGGATTGAACATTTGGTCAACCTCGGCTATTAAAGGAAACCTCAATATTGGTATTTGCATGCATTCAATCTACGTCAAGACATGAGTGAAAAGCAAAAGCAAGCTTTATATTGATACTTGATCAGGTTACACAGTACTCTTACAAGGGGATAAATTGACGTACTCGCTTACAAAGATGATTACAAGATCAAAATACAAAAAATTAGGCTACATTCGTAAATATAATTTATGAATTCCCTAATTATAACAGGTGATGGATAACTAGATCCCTCCTACGACGGTTGGGATAGCTGGAGCTGGAGATTGAACAACTATCCAACAAGGATATCATATTGGTGAAGGTCCTTGTTGGATATGCTGGAGACCCTAGAAAAGTTTAGACAAGTCCAGGAAGACTGACGAACATATCTAGGGCCTCCCTGGTGGATGAAGAAGCTCAGATGCGAACTTGATTCCCATTCCAAGATCCCATACGAAGTTGAGCCAGACAGGTGAAGACTGGCAAATACATCTGGGATCCCAGGAATCCACCAAGCGACGTAGTTGAAGACTGGCAAATACATCTGAAGGTAAAGCCGCAGAGCAGCAACCGAGAGGGCCATTCCTTCTTCTGGAAACACACTCTTTTTCCCCACATGGCTGGAAAAATGGAAGTTAAGCAACGGATGATGGAGTTTGAAACTCTCACCAGAAAGCTCATCGTATCTTTTGGAGATATTTACCCAAGAAAGAATGGGAACCAGACCAGTCGTGAGGAAGAATGAGAGGCGATGGAGGAATTTATAGGCCAAGCGGACTGCAAGGGCCATGTGGCAATAAATGACACTTTAATGGAAACGACTATTTCTTTTCCAAGAAAATGAATAATGACTGTCGTTAAAGGGCGTGAGTATTAATTGTGCGCGAAGACCAAGGGCGGCTAAAGGTGCCCAATTAATGCAAAGATATGACCGTATGATACCAAATAAGTAAGCTGAACGGTCATCAAATTAGAGTATGCCAAGTGTCTCCACCTCACCAAAGATTGGGGGCAGCATGCATATAGAGAGTTTTGAAACACTAAACTCGGTACAATTCAGATGAGACAATCTCAGGTGCTATGAAGACACCGGGATGATTGTTTTAACTCGGTTAGCTGGATATGGAAAACGCCGAAGTAAATACAGTCTTGCTTGTTATGAAGACAACCAGGTATCGACTGTAAAGGAGCCCGGTAAAGAGGCAAGTCGGGAACAGTTCCAAAAACTTAATCAATACCGAGGTGAGCAAGGAAGGAAGAGCCCGGTTTGATGAACAACTAATCTCAGCAGCTCAGAAACCCGAACTCCTGAGCTTGAGGGCAACTGTTATGGACTCAAATAATAGGCCTGGCAGGTGCAGGGCCCAGTAGGAGTGCCTTTGGCGGGAAACCTCCCTTGAAACAGGTAAATTGCCAATCACCCCTTAAGTGTGCCGATAATCCAGGAACCATGCAGGTAATGGAGCAGGCACCATCAAGACGTGGGAGACGCACGGTGCCAGTGAGAAGGCCTGAAGGTAAGGAGAACGAAACCCTAGGAAATCTCTATAAATGGGAGGTTACCCACCAGGTATGTTCTCCACGTTCATCATTCTATTCTTTACCATTCAGTCTTACTATGCACACACACCACCCCTCAGGCGAAAAGCCTCCCCTGTGTAGCACAATGATCTGCAAGCACTATTTGATATCTCCTTCATAGATATCAGTGGGCGCTATATTCGATCCGATATCAATACATCCTAGTCCTTTGAGGCTAGACATCTGTGTTCTACATCTCCTAAATATCTAAGAAGCATAATTCATCATTATTTCATATCCCAATTGTAATTAATTTGCTAATTTCTAAATGTCATTTTCTCATAATGCTTTTTTTAATAAAAGAAGCCAGGCTGAGGCCAAGGTGCGGGAAAGAAAGCGATGGTCTTATGTTGCATGGGACGACGATGCAAGCGTGGTATGTATGGCTCCTAGGGGTACCAAGGCCTCGGCAAGTTGGGTTCGTTTCTTTGTTGATTGGTTTCGGAATCTCTGACGCTTCCTTGTTCCCCGATTCTCCCGCTTCCTTCCCGCATCGATTTTCCCGCTTAACCCATCGTCACTCCCCAGCCTAGATGTAATCTCTCCCCCTTCTCTCTCCCTCTAGACTATGTTTTCCCTTTCCATTCTCGCCTTTCTACTTACAATTTCGGACTCCATCTCCTCTGTAAGTTCATTTTCCCTTTCCCCTGTTAGATCTCTTTGTTCATCCCTTTCGCAATCATCCCCGGTCATCCATCCTCGACCTACCCTCTACCTTTGTTGATCATTCATTAAAGGGTTTGATTTATGAATCTCGTAACTGTTATCTTTGTTAATCTTCTTTAGGTTCTGTTGTCTGAAATTTTCAATCACATGTCAATTTTGGGAGGTGGGTTTTCTGTGGTTGCTTGTTTATGCACGCGATGTGCTTGTTTTTTTGTTCCTCTTTGAAATCCCCTCGTGTTGATAATCCATTATCCATCTTCCTATTATCTTCACCAACAGTAAACCATTGTTAATAATTTTCTCTTTGATTGAACAATTCTAGTTTCTCATCAATGGCTTCTTTTTTTTTTTTTTTGTTCAATGGCTCCATATTCTCGTTAAGCTTCAAGCTCTTTTTAGTCTTAGCTTTTCAATTGTTTTGTTGGTTGTTGGGAGGCAGGGTTTCTTCTCACTGCTTGTTTATGTCTACCTTTTGTTAAGCTGTGATATGAGTTCGAATGTTGTGGCAGGCTTTGTTTTTTGAATCACGGGGTGATTTTAGGGACTTGTGACTGTAATTTGCAGAATGGGCAGGGTAAAGCTCAAGATTAAGAGACTGGAGAATACCAATGGTCGCCAGGCGACTTTTGCTAAAAGAAAGAATGGAATCATAAAGAAGGCTACTGAGTTATCAATATTGTGCGATATAGAGATAATTCTGCTCATGTTCTCACCATCTGGCAAGCCCTCATTGTGCAGAGGACTACGCAGGTATATATTTTTGTTTCGAGTTAAAACCGTAAGATTAGTTACAGTAATTACTTGTTCAAGACATACATGCAGGCCTATTGTTAAAGCTGAAATTACTCAAAATCAAGGATTTAATGCTTAAAAATATGTCTGCCTAACATTTAGCAGCATGAAATTATCACCTTGATAGTGATTTGGCATGTCTAACAAAGTTTTTCTTAACCTTAATTTGTATGTTTACATCTCCAACTTTCTCCTTATTCCCTGTCATTGAAGAAGCTGTATGACAATGGGAACATTCATTCTCCTGAATCTTAGAAAGAAAGTGGGGGAATAACTTGGTTGCTTTTTATTGTTTCGTCGATTTACTCTTCTTTACTTCTTAAATGCCAACCTGCTTTAGAAATAGAAGCTGTTTAAGGGGGTGAGCAGGTTGGGTATGAGGGAGGGAGGGAAACTGCCCCTTTTATGGGTATTATGAGATCCAGCGGATGAAGCCTTTGACAGCACTCGAGATCAACAATCAACAATCAACAATCATTCTTGTCGAATGTCCTTATGTACATGAGTTGATTTTATCAATAATTGTTGAATATCCCTTAGGTATATACACCTTTTTCCTCATTCATATGAAAGTGCAATACCTTTTCCATTATGAAGACCATAGAAGTATGTTGTCCAATATGGTTTAAATTCTCTTTTCACAATTTTCTGCCTGAGTCCTGATTGCTCTAGTCTTTTCAAGGGCACAGAAAATACATCTGGTCCTTAACACACAAAATTACTTAACTAATTTGGATAGATAAAGGAAGCAAGAAAAATTACATAATTATAACAAATGTAACCTGACCTCCCAAAAATATTCTTGTATAACATTAGATTATATATCAATTTATAAGTTAGATAAATTATTGTAGAGAAAAATGATAAATCTTAGAGGTAAATGGATTAAAATCTTATATTTAGGACAAAACCAACCCTCTAACAAACTCCTATATTTAGGACCAGAGGAGTATGTTCCTTCTATCATTTCTTTAAAGCTACGTACTGTTACATCTTTGTTGAAGATTTTACTTATCTGTGCGGTCTTTCATATGTCCGAGCTATTAATTGTAGATTACTTTCTTGTTTAAAACATAAATATTCCTTGCTTATTATTTTCTCCCTCTCTATGGAGGGTGCATGCAGTAACATGGAGGAGGTTATTGAGAAGTTTGCACACTTAACTGCACAGGAGAGGGCAAAACGGTACCATTAAATACCTTCAAATATAACAAAATACTGTCAATGTTGTCAAAATAAGACCATAATTTAATTAAATGCTTTTCTGTGGATTGGAACAGGAAGTTGGAGAGTCTGGAAGTATGTCAGTTCTTACATCTAAGGCTCCATTCAGAAAAGCTACCATACTTTTCTTGTTTTTGGAATAACTGTTGCCTTATAGTTATTTTATTAACAAGTTGAGTATTTGAAACTTTAGGCACTGAAAAAAACATTTCGGAAGTTAGACCATGATGTCAATATACAAGAATTTCTGGGTACAAAGTACGGTGCTAATTAGTGTGTAATTTTGATAGATTTTACCAATTTGTCACATTGTTGGGATACTGATTGTTTTCCTCTTTTCTTCATTTTTTGACAGTAGTCAAACTAAAGAGGTATGCTTGCAGTTAAATTATCTTGTTACTTTCTTTCTTGAGATCATTTCATATCTTCTTCTAACTTGCTCTGTGCAGGACCTAAGGAATCAATCCAAGTTATTGCTAACTAAAATTTCTGAAATACGTAATAGATTGAAGTATGTATTCTATTTGTCCCATTATTTTCTTTCTTACAAATATTTGAATAAACCTGTATCTTTTGCTTCAAGCCATAGTAATCTTATACTGTATTCTGCAGCTGTTGGACTGTGCCTGACAAAATAAACAATGTGGAACAATTAGTACAAATGGAAAATTCAATTAGGGAGTCACTCAATAACATTCGAATACATAAGGTATGCCTTAATTTCTTTGCCGAGGATATATTTACAATTTAGTTGAGCATCTAACTTCTTAAGTTAGGTGATAATATGATCTTGTTATAATCTCTAATCCATGCTTTGCTTGAAATAGCCATTGAATGCCTCTTAGTTTCTGATCCTGCATGACATTGCATGAAAGGATTTGAAATAAATGAAAGAATGATCAGAAGCCAAATGGGTAAGAGCTAAACTGGGGAAAAAAAAGGAAGCAATATGAAGAAAATATGTTTTGTATGTAACCAATTGTTGAAGAAAATAAACCGTATCTTCAATCCTTGCATCCAGTGCAAGTAGAGTTTCACGTCTGAAAGATATTCCACTTCGCAGGAAAATATACAAAAGCAGCAACATGTGGGATTGGAATGCACTAACCAGGTAAGAACTGTTTGACTGGAATTTAATATGTTTTTTAAGGCTGGTTTCTATAAAATGTTTAACTTCCATTTTATCTTTCAGTTCAATGAGATGCAGATCCCCTACAGAATGAGTACTGATCAACATCTTCAATCAATTTCATGGGTTCTTAATAATGACGGTCAACGTATAGTTTTACCTGAGGACTCAGACTTGCTTCTTCACAAGTGAGTGCTTTTCTTGAAGTGAATCTATCCAATGGTTTAAACCTTGTTCTTCTGTGATCTTCATTGAGTTAGCTTAACCTATTTGCATCATAAGTTATGTTGAGTCATCTTTTATCACAAGAATAACATGATATGAATGACTACATACTACGTACTGTAAATCTCAATGGTTTGGCTAGAACAAAATCTAAATATTGTTTTGTGAGAACAATTTTATAAGCATAGAACATGAATAACTCCCTTTGGTATTTTACGTGCATTCTTACATGGACCAATATGTCCATTTCTATGTAAACCAATTTTTGGTATAGGTTTTCCCATATTTTATTATCTTATAAATATAAGTTAGAGATATAGATATGTCCATTTCATGTCAAGTATATCCTTTTGGTCAAGCCCCTCTTTTTTGTTTTTTAGATTTTTTTTTTTTTGGATTAAGGAGCAAATGGCCAATGAACTTTTACCTCAAGAGCACCCAACACAAATAACTTTTAAGTGGACCAAAACTACCAAAAAACTTTTAAAAATGTGTAGTCAGCACAACGCTGTTAGAGAAAAAACCAACGTCCATTAAAATGTCAACTTTTTAAGGGTTAACGTGTAGATTGGCCAACAAACTTTTACTCCAGGAGCACTTAACACAAAAAAGTCCATATGCAATCCACCCAAAAAATCCGATTATTGCAAATCATTGTCCAGTCCCCCAACCATGTGCATTGGGGTTAGGAAAAGTGAATGCAAAAAAAAAAAATCATAAATGTAACGAGTAAATTTCATTTTGAGTGAAGGTGGGTAAGTTCTCGAACGCGCCCAGGCAAGCTCATGTGCAATTCACCCAAAATCCGGCTGTTGCAAATCCTTGCCCGAACTCCCCTAACCATGCGCATTGGGATTAGAAAGAGTAAATGCAACAAAAAAATCACAAATATAACGAGTAGATTTCATGTTGAGTAAGGGTGGTAAGTTTTCAAACTTGCTCGGTGCAGGTGCAGATTGTGATTTTTAAATGGACCTAAAATATCTACTTGTTACATTTGTGTGTTTTTTGTTTCATTCACTCTTTCTAACTCCAATGCACATGGTTAGGGGGGTTGGGCAAGGATTTGCAACAGTCAGATTTTGGGTAGATTGCACTTACATTTGTCCGGGCACGTTCAAAAACTTACCCACACTTACTCAAAATGAAATCTAATCATTACATTTGTGATTTTTCTTTCGTTTTTTGCATTCACTTTTCCTAACCCCAATACATATGGTTGGGGATCCGGACAAGAATTTGCAACAGTCGGATTTTGGGTGGATTGTGTATGGACTTTTTTGTGCTGGACGCGCTCCTAGAGTAAAAGTTTATTGGCCAATCTGTACCTTAACCCTTAAAAAGTTGACATTTTAATGGACGTTGGTTTTTTTCTAACGGCGTTGTGCTACATTTTTAAAAGTTTTTTTGGTAATTTTGGTTCACTAAAAAGTTATTTGTGTTGGGCGCTCCTAAGGTAAAAGTTCGTTGGCCAATTTGCTCCTTAACCTTTTTTTTGGAAAGATGGTGTTTTAAGAAAGTGATAGAAAGAAGAAATTGACATGGGTTTGAGTAAATGAATTGGACTCCATACAGTTCTATTGCAGAGGATTCAAAATGATTATATCTCTGACTCTATGAGATTTCATTAGTCAACTTATAGGTAGTCCATTATAGATAATTTGGTTAAACATTTGTAACATACCAAATTGGTTTGTCTGTACTACAGAGAACTTGAGTTCTCTGCAAGCTCTTCTTTTGGGAGTTATGCTAGCTATCTTGGCTCAAGTACAAAAGCAGAAATGTCTAGTTCTGGACAAGAAAATGGTGTCCTCGGTGATTTGACTAATAATGCTCCTGTGAGACTACAGTTCGGGCAGTTTCAATATGGACTACCACCATACAATTACAATTTACTGAATGACACAAGGTTCCAACCAGCTGTGGAGATGAACCCTCATGAAAATCCCTTAGATTATCGCGTTAATGGAAGCTTTGAAGCCCCTCAACCTGGTGATGATGATAACCACCATGGATGGGCTTCCACATCAGGGTCCGGTGCTGCAACTTTGTTTGATGAGCATTTGTATGCCCAGGCAAGTTCCCCTCAACTTCACTTTGGCTTCTCATAGAATTACCCTTTTTTCTCTTTCCTTTGGCTTGCACAAGTTCCCTTATCCCTTTAGCATTGGTAGTCTACTACTGGAAATTTGAGTATTTTGTTTTTATGTGTTGCCACTTGCCAAGTCTCCAAAAACATCTAATATGGATGTGTCACTATAACATGTCAAGAGTTGTTTAGATGTTATTCAAGCTTTGTATTGATTTCTCAATTTCCTTTTGGAAGATATATAGCGTGTACAGGATCTATCTCTGTTGAATTCATATTTTTATAGCAAGTTAGCAACCTTCTTATGGATTATTTTTAGACTACTTGAACGATTTTCTTTTTTTAGGGTTAATACAATGTTCGGTACTTATAGTTTGCTCTCATTTTAGTTTTGGTTCCTATATTTTAACTTAAAGAGACATATACTGCCTGAGGTTACAAGTAGGATAGAACCGTGACCTCCAACTTATTGCGGAGCATCCGCTATAGGACCATTCCCTGATAGTTTCAAACCATATGTATTGGTCCCTTAAGTGGCAAAATGGTTCAAGTTTTTTATTAAAATATAGGAACTAGCATTTTAGATGGAAAGAAACTAAAAAGACAGACTAAAATGAAGACAACTATAAAAACCGAACATTGTATTAGCCTTTTTTTATTACTACTTGATTTGCTAGAGTGAGCAAATAATTACTGATAGTTAATAAGTAAAGCTTATTTTGTTTCTAAAAACAGTTCTTCATGTTCAACGTCAGTATTATTGAACCTTACATCCCGACAAAAACATTATTGTTTTTGTAAACTGAACATCATCAGTATTTGGAAGAGTTCTCTTTGTATCATTTAACTTAAAGTCTTAGAGGTTTAGTAACACATGTAGCTATATTCTGAATGTTTCCTTTTCCCGTTTTTTTTCTTGTGCTTTTCCATTATGCTTAGTTTGATAAATAGGCATTATTTTGAACAATGTGACTCCTTATATAATTTTTCATTTTATATGAATCAGTTTTTTCTGGGATTTTCCCTTTCTCTTGCTATAAACAATTCATTTTTCTGGTTGCAGCAACCAAACTGGTCACTCCAGTCATCAGCTAATGATGTTGTTTTAGAACTTCAGTCATGCTTATGATTGTGAAGCCTGTCACTTCGTCAGTCCCCCAAAAAAATAAAAAATAAAAATCTCAGGTTTTAGTTTTAGGTGTTTTTTTCAAGTTTGTTTTTTTTCCTTTTATAAGTGTAACAAGTGGATATTTTACATAGTGAAGTACCACATAATTATTTTGACCAAAAAAAAAAATATACCACATTTATTGGATTCCCCCAAAAAAAATTAGGCATAGATGCAAGTTTTCTTTGACATGTTTTCTCTTCAGTTTGTTGTATGATTTTCAAATTGAAACATAAAAAGTATATAGTTTAGTTAACGAACTATGTGTTTGTTTGAAACAATCTTATAACCCATTTTGTGATGCTATTGAGAAACTACATATACTTGATATATTTTGATTGGTACGAACCATAATGCCCCATTTTGTTAATTTTTTCAATTTGCACCAGATACTCTCTCTTATCCTAAATGTAGGAGTTAGTTAGGAGGTTTTCTTTGATCATAAATGTAATATCTTAATCCTCTGTCTCAAATTTATAATTCCTTTTTCAAATTATCCCGATTGATCTCATGTATTGAGAGGGTTTTTATCTAGTCTTGGAATTATCTAAGACAATAGTAGTATGATACTACAAAACTAAACCCCTTTTAAACCATTTTAGAGCTATGCTTCAGGAATGTGTCTTTCCTTCTCACTGACTTTTACAAAACCTATTTCCATTTTTACCACTTTCAAGAATTGAAAATTCTACCTAACTGAGGTGGGCTAATTTTTAAGGGAAGAATACACAAAAGTACCATCAAAATTGATAAAAGACAACTAAGTATGTTGAATTTCAATAATTCCATAGGGATTGATTTGGAATTTTGAAATATTGCAAAATTTAGGAAATTACCTAACTACACTAGTTTTTTTTTTCAAATAAAAAATCCTTGAACCCCTTGCTGACTGCTAGAGCTCTGCTGCTGGTGACCGATGGCGGCGCCCGTCATCGAAGCTCAAGTGCCCTTATCGATGGCCGTAATCAGAGTTTGGGTAGCCTAATAATTTTTTTTTTTTTTTTGAATTTCTCAAGTAAAAGTTGTTAATATAAAATTTTGAGTTGTTAATAGCAATACTAAAGTTGTAAATGACGGCCTAATACAATATGGATACCTGAGTTATTAATAGCAATTCTAAAGTTCGTTGTAAACTGGGCATTTGTTGAATATTCAACAAATGTCCCACTGTTACACCCCTACCGCCCTTGCTCTTTCAGGTGGCGGGTTAAAGGGATTCCTTTTATTGATTACCTTTCCTTAGTTATTTAATCCATTTAAATATATATCAGAGTTAGCACAGCAGAGCATTTATTCGGTTTGGACTATCAACTGTACTGGTAAAATTGCATTAAATAAAAAGTACAAGTCCCTGGAGGGTTAAAGGGTACAGTCATCCAACATAGAATACCAAAATAATATACAGTCACCCTTATAATAAATACAAAATATGATAGGGCATCCCCTATTCTTCATTATACTCCAATATGCCCTACCTTTTCAAAAAGGTCTTCTTGTTCAAGCGCGGTCTCCTATATCTATAAGCTGTTCTAGAGTCCACGAATGAACCCCAGAGTAACTGTTAATACTCATGTACAATATGTGTATAGTGCATGTATGCAACCATGACATGTAAAACTCAGATAAATGTCAAACATACCATATATGCATTCAGAAACATACAACAATAATCAAACATCACAATCCGTAGAACCCGTAAAGCTGCCTTACCAAGGCAAGCCTTAGACTCACTGGATTCACGACTCGTAAAGCCGCCCTTACCAGGCTAGCCCCGGACCTATCAACCTGTAAAGCCGCCAATCAAGGCCAGCCCCGAACTGATCCACAACGCTAGGAATACAATACTTAGGGACTAGAACCCCAACATGCTCTGTATGCCTATTTGGCAAAAATACACACAAACATACATCAAACACATAAAGGTACTTGAGTAAAACAATTACTACCTGTGAATTGTGTACCGTCTTATATTTATACTACGCATGGTACCCTTTCCAAAAATGTCTTAACCCTAAATAACAACAAAATACCATATTTTCAGTATTTACAAAAATACCCTTGCATTTTCCTAAAAAATCGAGCCCTTTTTCAATTTTCTAGAAAATCTAGAAATTCTAGCCCAACTTCAAATATTTTTAATGAATTCCACAAAAATTATATTTGTAGAAATAGTGGCATCTGAACCACTATGGTGTCTAGTTTACTGGAAAAATATTCCCAAAGTCCAAAAGTGTACTTATTTTAACGTGTGGTCCAAAACTTGTCCGCTAGTCCAGAAAATACTATAGCTTCGAAACCCTTTTCAAAAATTTACTTCTCCCAATATATTCATCAAATAGGTATTGAATTATATATCAAGATGATGCCCCAAATGTCAAGTTTATGCATGTAAAATTTCATAGCAAACCGAGGTCATTTACTATTTCAAAAACGTCGATGAAGCTTCACTGCCCAAAAAACTCGAATCTGGCAACAAGCTTATCTTCAGGTTTTTGGTGTTTTTAGGTTCGTATAACTTAACTCTGACCTATTCTCAAGCAAAATCATGTTTTAAACTCATTGTGACCATCAAAAACTCCAAAATCAGATCACAACATCAAGTCCTAGCCTCTTGAGCAAAAGCCCTAACCAGAACCTTCAAAAGTTTCAATTTTTCAGTGTTTACCTGAATCGGAACTCCAACAGGTGATCTTGGCTTCTTGCTCTAAGTGTGGAAACTTGGCTGGTCACTCTCTTCCCTTTACTGGGCACGCCACTTAGGGCCAAAAATAAAAAGTCCAAGTCTTTTTAAAAGTGGTCAAATTGATCCAGTAACACTGGATTAACTGGCGTAAGTTTTTGTCCACTGGTTAATAAATTGGATCAGGCTTCTTGGCTTTTTCTCCAAGCAATTCCAGAGTCTTCCAGAAGCTGTCCATGTGACACCACCCCCGCCATATATGGCAGACTTTTACTTTTCATTTAGTGAACCCGAGACACCTTTATTTTCTCTTCCTTTTTCTCCAAGTATTCTAGATGAATCCAAGGGTATAAATCTGCTCCCTTTGATTTTTATTTCTTTATCCACTTTATCCGGCCCACCTTTTTATCCACTGGTCCTTGTAGTGCACTACTGGTTAAAAGGGTGCTCCCTTTTGCACCTTTCTTCAACTTTTCAAATCTTTTCTCCTGATTTGACATACATATGTGGTGCCATTTTATTCCTTTATATGGCCCCATAATTGTCTCTTTTAAGTCAAAAAGAAGTCCCTGGTTGGTCCCTATTGGTTCCCTTTCTACCAGTTAACCTCCTGTGGGACCCGTACTTTGTGTCTGGGTTTAAGTACAAATAAATGTCTGAAATTATGCCCTAGGGGCAAAACATTATACTTTAAACGTTAATGTCATTTAAAGTATTCTTCATTTAATTATCATTTCATTTGTATGTTTATAGTGATAACTGTATCCTTAGATATATCATATAGATTGTCCTAAATGTCCCTAGTCTGTCATCTATGCAGGAGCAAAGATGAAATAAGACCAGTATGACTTTGATGAGTATGGAGATACGAATCAAAGTCATAGGCACTTGTAAGAGTGTTAGTTCTCTATGTGTTTTTATGATAACTGACAATTGTAAATTCAAATTGAAGTTTGTCTTTGTTAAGTTGAAATTGAAAAACTTACTGTCAAAGACAAACTTGAGTTTTGGTTTGGAAACTTGAGTTTGGATTTGACAGAGAGTAGCTCAAGTTTTTGCAAATTTAGACAAACTCGAGTTTAGATTTCGAAACTCGAGTTTTGACTATACAGAGAGCTCATAAGTTTTTCAAAGACAAAGCAAATTCGAGTTTGGTTTTTAATGAACTCGAGTTTTAACAAGACAGAGAGCTACCAATATTTCAAACTTGGCAAAACTCAAGTTTCCATTTAGAAACTCGAGTTTGTACTAAACAGAGAGTTCTCTAAGTTTTTAAGTTTTGTTGGAAACTCGAGTTTGGGTTTGGAAACTTGAGTGTACAGCATACAGAGAACAATGCTTCGTTCTGAACTTGTGAAAACTTCAGTTTTGGTTGAAAACTCCAGTTTTCATATGAAGGTTTTTCAAAGTTTTCTCTCATATGAGGAAACTTGAGTTTAGTTTTGGAAACTCGAGTTTAGGCCTTACAGAGAAGAACTCAAAGTTTCTAAAGTTTTGAAAACTCCAGTTTTAATTTGAAAACTCTAGTTTTGACTAAGCAGAGAAGTTTTCATTTTTCAAAGATTTATGGAAACTCGAGTTTAGGCCAAGTAAAGAGCTCTGCCAAATTTGAACCTTTTGAAAACTCCAGTTTTGGTTTGGAAACTCTAGTTTTGAGCTTTTGAACTTAAGCTTGTTTTTCATCATAAAGTCCAAAACTCGAGTTTGTCACTTAATGACTCGAGTTTTGAACTTATCTCAAAACTTGCTTTAAAAACCAAATCGCAACATTCTTCTCTGGATGAAGAAAACTCGAGTTTGGTTTTGGAAACTCAAGTTTAGGCTTTTAATGAAAAAAGAAAACTCCAGTTTTGATGAACAAACTCAAGTTTGTGTCGCTGGTTTTGAAATTCAAACTAGATGAATTTGTGAAATCTTTATGTTTGAGTTTAATACTTATCATCACTCACTACTATTCCTAACTATGTTTAATCAGTTTATTAGTGAGTTTCAGATGATTTAGAGAGAATTAAATGAAGCATTAGCATAAAGCAAAAAGTGATGTCAGTTCATTAAATGCAAAGTCCAGCAAACTTGCATTCTTTTGGATAATCATTCTACACGTTGTAAAGGGATTAATGTTTCCTTTCCACATCCAGTAGCTGCTCTTCCAACAGATTAAAAGTCAAGAAATCAAGCATAAACTTCTGTGCAGCTGGATTAACCAAAGAGTAGAGAGAAGAAGAAGACCAAACCTTCGCTAATCCATTCTTAATGTTGGCAACGGTCATACTGAAGATTACAACGGTCATTTAATGCTCTCTTTGTATAAATACAGTTGCATTCAATTCTTCTCAACAACCAATCTGCAGAAAACGAAAATCATTCAAGTTTCCAACTACTCTTGCATATATGACTAATATTCCGTGGTTGCATACATACACATCTCACATTTAGTGCATGAGTATTGATGGTTACTCTGGGGGCCATTGTTGGACTCCAGAAGCTTTTGTTGATACAGAGGGGCGTTCTTGACTGATAAAGGCCTTTTTGGAAAGGTACGCATGACAGTGCGGGTGAAGGATAGGGGATGCCCTATCATACTTTGTACTTTACTTCTGGATGATTGTATTATTATTTTGGTATTTATTCTTGGATGACTGTACCCTTAACCCTTCGGGGACTTTTATTTTCTGTTTATTTTACTTTTACCAGTACAGTAGTTTGTCCAAACCGGTTAAATGCTATGTTGCGCTCACTCTGATACAAGTGAAATGGACCTAATAATGAAGGAAAGGTAACTAAGTAAAGGAATCCCTCTAACCCGCCACCCGAAAGGGCGAGGCCGGTAGGGGTGTAACACTTTAAGTGAATGTCTAGATCTTGAAGTTGTTTTAGCCACAAAACTTGTGCACAACAACTTGAGGCAACGATTTATTCAACTTCAGTAGATGATAAAGACACTATGTTTTGCTTTTTATTGAACCATGATACTATAAAGCTACCAAAGAATTAACATTGACCACTTGTGCTCTTCCTATCAGTTTTGTACCCTCCATAGTCTGAATCAGAGTATGCAATCAGATAATAGTTGCCTCCTTTAGGATACCATATGCCAATTCCAAATTGACCAATCAAAAGAGCAAGAGCCAACAAAATTAAGGAAGCATTAAATGGGCTAGTGCAAGAGACATAGACAAGGCAAATGGCAATTGGACCAAATCTGAACAAAAATGATGAAAACGTCACTAATTTCATTTGGATTGAAAATTGACCTTTTGATCAAATTTTGGGCTTGGAGATTTCAAACTAAAGAGCTTGGACCAAGTACTCTATACATGGGAGGACTCATTTAGGGCTTAGATAATCACATTTTGGGCTTTAGGAACAGATTATGCTTTGTTTATTTTATTTTTGTGAAAATTACAATTAGGTTAGATTTGTGGCCTTTAAATACATTGTGCCTCATCATTTGTAATCAGACTTGACTCTTGGAATGAAAAATTACATTTGTGCACTTTGTATCTCGAGAGTGGATTCTCTCTAGGGTTCTTAGAACTAACAAACTTATCCAGGCTTTGATCAATCTTGAGACGTCTTCCAACACTCTAGATCCTTGTTCTTTCATGCTCAAGGGTTCAAGTGGATCACTAGATCTTTGTTTAACTTTCTTGGAGTGAGAATATCTCATATTAGTTGTGGGTTTGTGGGATCTTTCCCTTGTAGGTTTGTACCAGTTCAAGGGGAGGAAAGACGAGACAAAACAAAAAAGGACATATAAATAAATTTACAACATTTCATTATCCCAAGTTGCTCTTTTTGGTCTGACATGGGATTTTGTAATTAAACACCCGTCATTTATCAATTTTAAAATTATTATTTTGGGATTTTTTCCAAATCTAAGGACTCATTTGGATGGGCTTTTTTGATTAAAAAAAAGCACTTTTTTAATAAAAAAAAATATGTTTTTTATTAATTTATGTGTTTAAATGACATTTTTTTAAAAAAAGCAAAAATCACAAAAAAAAAAAAAAAAAAAAAAATTCAAAATGCTACTTTTTTTAAAAAAAAATCAATTTGGAGCTTTAAAAAAACACTTTTTTTTAAAGCCTATCCAAACGGGCATTGCTTTTTTTTCTGCTTTTGGTTAAAATTCTTATTCCATATGCAAAATAATATATTATATATCTGAGCATAAACCAACGATTACATTTCAAAGCTTAAGTCATTAAAATTTAATATTTTATCCAACATTTCTCCTTAATTAACATAGGCCATCCGAAAAAACATGTGCCTTCTGTAACACTTTGAAAGTGACACTTTTTTTTAATAAATACTGGATTCCATTGACTCAAATAATTACATAAGGTGGGCTTGATAAAATAACAAATTTGAAATTTTTAGAGTTGAAATCATTCAGAGAAATCTTTATCAAAAAAAAAAAAAAATCATTCGGAGAAATCAACAATTTTTGAAGTTTGGATCAATATCTTCAAATTTACATTGGGCCAGACAATTTATCAAAAAAAAAAAATGAAGTAGCCCAAATAGCGATTGTTCTTCGTGATATCGGGTCCAAGTTAGGTCTTTAACGTCCTCTTCACGAAAAAAAACCAAAGAGAAGAACCAAGGTCACCACAAAAAGAACCCTAATATATTTATCTCTTCCTCCTTTCCTTATTCCTTTCTTTTTTCTTTTTTTTTTCTTTTTTTTGCAATTGTTCACTTTCTTGGGTCTTTTGCCCTTATAAACCAAGTTAAATGGAGAGTAGTAAGTGGAGCTTTTGAAGTATAAAATAGAAGAAAACGCCGGTAGTAAAATAAACTAGACTTTAAATTACAAGCCGAAATAAGAAGTTACAACTTGATGAGTCTCTTCAATACCACAACCCAGAGATACATAATTTTGATTAGAGGAAGCAAACACTGCTTTTTTTTTTCTTGCTCAGAAAAGCAAACACTGCTTCACATACACAAACTCTCCACCAAAAGGAGAAAATTAAAACCCCAACCAAAAGAAAAAAAATAAACTTGTTCTTTCATACCTTCAAATACTAGCTGGCGGGTAGTTCCCAGATTCCACCTCTTCCAGTTAGATCTTTACCCCAAATCACTTCTGCTACTAATTCTCCTTCAGCAGCACAAGCTCAAAAACAAAACAAAAAAGAAGATCCCATGAATCTTCTAGAACCCTAAACTGACACAACCCTAACTCATACCCCAAAATAATGAAGAGCCATTTTAAAATAAACCCTTCTCATTTTCTGACCCAGCAAAAAGTACCCAAGAAAAAAACCCCAACTTTCCCATACAGTAGCATACTATCTAATATCTTAGTATACTAGTGAGTCACCTTGATTACTAAAACTTGAATTGAACTGAAAATATTCAATTCAAGATCCTAATCATATTTGAGGTTAGTGAAACTGAGCCCCAGTGAAGGTTTGGCCAAAGGACCAGCCTGCCGGAGCAACGTTATTAGATACCACAGTGCGACCATCACTGGTTGTGACCTTAAACGACAGGCTTTGTCCATTAAGGTAGTTGTTGCTCTGCCAATTCTGTCCCCAGTTCCTTGACATGGGCATCCAGCCGGTTCTTGACCCTTTAACAGCCACCGCATTAACATCTCCAGCGCCGCCCACGTTGGTGATAAGGACCAGGTTGAAGTAGGAGTGTCCATTGACTGTGAACCTGATACCTCCCTTTCTCCTACAGGGCACCCTACACAAAACACAAAAGTGACGAAACCATGTTAAGTTCTCTCGGTTGTTGGGTTTTATGTCAAATTCTAGAGATACTTGCACATCCTAACAAAAAGTTACCTCCGGTAGGCCACCGGGACAATTCCGGCTCGGTACTGGGCAATGCGGAGGAAGACGGGCTGGGCGAGGTCAAAGTGTTGGAGGGGAGGGTTGCACCAGCCACCGGCATTGTTGGGTAAGGCATTGTTTGGAGGACAGAAATTGGTGGCTGTGACCACAATGGAGCCAGGGTGGCACCATTTAGCATCATTGGCACACTTAATCTCAAAGCAAGAACCACAGCTCAGGCCATTGTTGAACAGAGCTGTGCTCAGAGCAGCTGTGTTTGTTCCATAACCCTGGCCGTACAAATTCCCATATCCACAAGCACCACCTGGAGGGAAAAAAACAAATTAGACAAATGGGTTATGCTCAAACAGCTTAAAGATCCAAACTTTATGAGAAATATTTTGTGTAAATTGACTTTTTTGTGCTTACCCATTGTCCCTGACGCGTCACTTCCCCCATAGAAGGTGGCGTGGGCGTTGGTCCACCCTCCGCCGTAGCCATGGGCGGGGGAAACCACCGTGAGAAAAGCCATTGCGGTGACGAGCAACCACATGTGAGCCATTTTGATTTTCCTAAACAAACAACACAGAGACAAAGAAACCAGCTAACTTCTTCCTGGGAGCTCAGAAGAATTCAAACTAAAGTGAAAAGATGGTTACTTTGACAGAGGCAGAGCAACAAGTCAGAGAAGAAGAGGGAAGTTGTGAGGAAGTGGTGTGAAGAAGAATGTGTGGAGTTGTGACCTAATTTATAGACCTTTTAGGGCGAGGAAAGTGTGAAATTGGGCTTAGAAGTGTGAGGGTAGCTAGGGCCACAACACACACACTCACAACTTACACAACTAACTATCACTTTTAAAATGTTGGGACCACATAAACTGCAAACTAAAAGCAGAGTGATAACAGAGTGATAACAGGTAATAAACTTCGAGCAAAGAAAGATAACAGGTAATAAACGGGAGAGGATTTTCTCATGATTCATTTTCTCCTTTTCTTCTCCTCAACACATCTGGACCATTGATTGGAAAGAGGAGAGAGATGTTAAAGTAGTATTGTGATTGATTGTACGGATATAATTTAAAGATGATGAGGGATAATGAGAAAAGGATGAGGAGAGAAACCCAACCCGGTAATAAACTAAGAATTTCTACATTGCATGTGGTTTTGATCTAACGGTCAGGATTTACGTGTCAGATCATCAAGAAATCAAATTTTGAACATTTTGTTGCATACAAAATATAAAAATACTAAAATAAAAAGCCTACAAAGGGAGGGACAGCATCTTAATTCTTAAACATTAACCATTACATTTCACTGTAGAATTTGTATTCGGGTTTGAATTTGTAAACTTTAAATTAATATTTTAACAATTCATATAAAGAGGAAGGGTCACAAAAAATATATAAATATCCACAAATTCTCGGTTTACTTCAGGACCAAGGCTCTTCACTTCAAATCCTCCCTATACTAGGACTAGCTTATTAGACAAGTATATATTGTTCTAGTTTTAAATGCAAAATTATATAAATAAAGAGGATTTGATTTCACTAATAAACTAATAATTTAACATAATTGAAAGTATAAAATATATCAAACTGTAAACAAGGTGATCCATTTTTACTCAAACCATATGATATTTGATATTATGGGGTTAAATTTCAAAATTATCAAAATTAATTAAAAATAATAATACATTTTAAAAATATAAGGAATGTTGATATAAAAAAAAAAAAAAAAACTCACTTATCAACATTTAAGGCATTTTGCATATTTTAAGGACCAATTAAGTTCCATTTTTTAATGCCCATAAGAGTATATCAAAATTATTCACCTCCCTTTATCAAAATGGCTCCCTCCATTAAAAAAAAAGTGGTAAATTTGAAATAAATAAATAGATAAATATTAACTATTTAAATGCTAATCACTTACTCTAAAGAGTTATGTGTTGCATAAAAAAAATTATGCTCCAATTTAAGATGAAACAAGTAATACTCAAAATTTTATCCAACAACATCAAATACTCAATATATAACAAATAAGTATCCCAATTCATTTTTTTTTTCAATCTAATACAATTTTTAAAATTTTGAATTTTTCAGGAGAATTCAAATTCATCCTACTTCATCCAACTTACTAGGTCTTGATTTTTGAAGGAGATGTAAGTAAATAAATGGTTTTCTAGTTGCACCCAAAAAAAAAAAAATGGTTTTCTAGTTTGAGGCGTTAGAAAGCGCGTGGAAGGGTAGCTTTCCAAGTGGTGCATAGCGAATTTAGGTAAAAGGAGCTCACAAGCTTCCAAAGGCACATGCAAGCTTCGTCATTTTGCCGCAAATGCCCCTTTTCCTCTTATTGAGTTATTTCTCTGTGTCCCCACTCCCCACACAACTCTCTCCCTCTGTGATTTTTCAGTTTTCATTAAATTGCCGTCGAAAGGAATTTAATTTTGACGACATAGATCATGATAGTTAAAATCTCGATTTATTATTACGATTTTACGTTTTTACAATTTTTTCATTAAAACGATTTTACTAATTTTCCAAACATTCTTATGTTTTTACGATTTTTTTACGTTACGATTTTACATTTTACAATTTTTTATCCATCATCTAAGTTTACGTAAAATCTCGATTTTAACACTTTTGACTTAAGCTTTATCTTTTCATTTATTCCCCAAAAAAAAAAAAAATCAATAAAATTCACACTTTCACAGTCACATGGAGCCTGCAGAATTTAAAGATTAGGTAGACGTGAATTTATTGTCACAAAATTCTTTCCGGTGAACCCAATTTAGTACTTTCGTCAGGCATGCAATCAATTAGTATTTCATTTAGTCTTTATTACAAGACACTAACTAATAATTCTTACAAATTAATAAAAATAGTTAAAATCATTAAATTTATCCTAAATTTAAATAATTTCCAATATTACTCATGCTAATTACACTAAAATCTAATATTATATTAATTATTACTCACACCTACTACCTTTATTAATTATAGATATTCATGTAAAAAAATATTTAATGCTCTTTGAAAACAAGCAAATTTCTTATAAAAAAACAAAATATACTTATTAGTTGTTGGTTTATAAGAACTAGAAGAAGTAGTAACATAAAATATTATAATTTTTGTTATAATCTTAAAGTTTAACCATGTGTCTGGTTGGATATCAATGTGGAGGGAGACCCAGACTCTATATTTTTGCAAATTTAAACTTTGTTTTCATTGAAGGCTTGTTTTGCTGCTTTTTGCTAAATTGGGTTTTGCTCCTCAAATATATATATATATATATATATATATATTTTTCCCCAATACAAGTAGAAGTTTGCTTTTGCTTGGAACTTTCTAGACTACAATTTTTTAAGAGAAAATTAATCCGTGGGTGTCTTAGTTTTACCTCATTTTTAATCAAATCCGTGTAGTTTTTTTATTTTATAACAGATCCTTTCACTTGTTTTTTGTTGGGTCCTTATAATTTCACATGATTTTTAATTAGTACCTTATAGTATTTTTATTTTTTATCAGCCACTGGAAGCTATAGGAAACTCATTAAAAATCATGTAAAACTACTATAATAATGTAATAAAAAGGGAGAAAAAACTATAAAGACCTTATGATTAGAAACAAATAAAACTATAAAGATTTGATAAAAGGAAAAAACTAGAATAACTTAATAAAAATAAGTTAAAACTATAAGGAATTACATATTAATTATCCCAACTTTTCAATAGATATTTGTATGACTGCAAGTAAAACCTCGTCTAACACTTCGGTTGGTGCATGCTCCGTTTTGAATCCTCATTACATACTTCTCTTTTATGTGTTTCTCCTCCTAAGAAGCACATAAAGAAATATTGATATTTTTTTTTAAGTTTTATATATATTATATATTTATATTAAATTATATACTGCATCCTGAAATATTTTTTTTACACTCAGTATCTCAAATTAATTAATTTACATGATACTGGTGTTACAAGAAAAATATTTCTGAATGCAAGACTAGAAATTAATTAATTTGAGATACTGGGTGTAAAAAATATTTTAGGATGCAATATATAATTTAATCTAAATATATAAAAAATTAAAAATATATATCAATATTTCTTTATATGTTTCTTAAGAGGAGAAGCACGGAAAAAAAACATGTAATGATAACCCCTTTGTTTTATAATGAAAAAGCCATTGAAAACTGCTAGGATGTGGTTCCCCCAAGTTTTGATTTTGTTTTCTTTTAAAAAAAAAAAAAATTGCCCTAAAAAACTTAACATGAGAATTATTTTTTTCCCTGCTGACCGTAACAAACCAAACAATTTGTGAAAAAGGCAATGAATATAGGTCGAAGAGGCTAAGAAACAGAACCCAAATAGCCTCCCAACCAGCTCTGTAAAAGTGGGGCCCTCCTCTGTTTCTCATGGACGGTCTCTAATGCAACTTAGCATCATCGTCCTCTTTTACTGTTTGCTGATGACTCTCCCAAAGTTACCCCACAAAAAGAAACCTAGCTAAAAGCATCCTTCAGCACATGGCTGCAACCCAACAATATCTTCTTTTTCATTTCTTTATTTATTTATTTTTTTATATACATTCTTTATTCAATGTCTCAACCTTGACGTAGACATTTGCTTCTTTATTTTCTTCATTTCTTTTCTTATACAGCCAACGAAAATCAAGTCTTCCCCTTCCCAGCTCATATTGCTCAGCTGTGATTATCCCTCCAGCTATTAGCATCTCCTTTTCAAATGTATCTTCTTGATAAGGATTCAAATGTATTAATGATGCTTATCTACTATTACCTGTTAGCATGGGCGGACCTAGGTGCAAGGTTTGGGGGGCAAGTGCCCCCCAATTATTTGGGATTAAAAAAAAAAACATATTTAAATGATTGTCCGCCCTTAAATTAGGTGTTCACCCTTAATACATGAAGGCTATACTTCGTAATGGGATGAGGGGTGAATGGTTGAATGGTTGTTTAGTGCCTTATATTGAAAAAAGATGTATTTGATAGCATTGATAATAAGACAATTATGATGGAATTCCAAAAAATAAGGCTTAGAAGGATGACAATATAATCATTTTTATTGCAATATACTTTTTTTTTATTAAAATATATGTACTTGAACTTATTGAGTACCCATCCATCATTGTTATTCATGTAGCTACATTTATTTCTAACAGTACTTAGCCTTACTTTTCTAAATAACAGCTTTGTAAAATAATTGTCTCTCTTATTACATCATCAGTATTCACTTGATTTCATAAATATTTTTTTGATATTTTTTTCTTGTTTATATTTTTTTGTTTTTTAATGCACTTAAAACTGTACTTAAAAAAAAATTCGCGGGCTCTGCCCCCGATTCCCCCACCAATTGTGCCCCCCCTTCTATAATTTTCTAGGTCCGCCACTGCCTGTTAGGAAATCAAATGTAAGTAGTTTTGACTTGTGAGTTTAACATTTTGAGTTAAGACAAAGTGTTGATTATATTCATATACTCTATCCATCCGGTCCTATATTATAAGGCATCAACTAACAATTCTTATAAGCCAATAAAAACAGTTAAAGTCAATAAAGTTGTCATACAATTTAAGTAACTTCCAATATTAACCCTATTAATTGAACTAAACTCTAATATTATATTAATTTTTACTCTCACCCACTACCCTTATTAATTATGGACATACATGAAAAAATAATTAATGCGCATTGAAAACAAGTAAGTGCCTTATAAAAAAGACCAAATACAATTGTTAGTTAGTGCCTTATAATAAGAATCAGAGGGAGTACCACTTTAAGTCCTTATTTTAAGTTCATTGTGGAAAAAAATGTGTCTTAAATATAAGAGAGAATGATATTTAAATACCATATGAAATTATAAAAACCAAAAAAGTCTACTGAAAAAGAAAAATGACAGAGGGATACGTAAGTAGTAATCTGAGTTTTGAATATTTGGGCAAAAGACACAATCATACCCTCCTTCATTCCTTCTCTCGTCACTCCATTCTCTCTTCTCCACCATCTTTGTGCGACCAGTTCCGTAATCCTCACTCGCCGGAAGCCAATGAAGGTTGAAGAAAAGACTCCCAAAACCAGTTATCTTCTTCCTCTTCTCCAAAAGCTTGGTTGCCATCGAGTTCATAAGCTTCGTTATCTTCTTCTTCTCCATTCAACTTTATTCTTTCTCTTCACTTTCACCATCACAACGCCGAGAGACTAGTTTCCGCGCGAGTTCATGAGTTTTCCTGCACTCTTATGAATTTTCTAGGGAACTTTTCTAGTTTCTCAAGAAGAGTAATGAGATTAACAAAATTAATAATAAGATTGACAAAATTAGTAATGAGATTGACAAAATCTGTAAGTAAATTAAGGAAATATATACTACCTTTGGTCCTTGCTATAATGCCAACTTAACTAATTTGAGTAAATTAAGGAAGTTAATTAAATTACTTATCAGTAAAAAAATGTATATTGATGTGCCTAAAATATCATCTTACATTTTTTGCATTGAAACCCCTTCAATGCAAACTCTCATATGCAGTCAATAATAGGGAAGGCTTAGAAAAAATAATAAACAGGGTATAAAGTGGACTGAAATCTTATATTTAGAAGAAGATACAACTCCTAATTAGTTTTTACATTAGGGACTGAAGATAGCTATATATGTTTTCAACACACATTCTTTAATAAGCGCAAACTTTAAAAAAATTATTTTAAAAGCATATTTAATGACTTAATTGTCATTGCTTAGTATGTGTGAATTAGTTAAATTTGACTAATAATTAGGACTAGAGTAGTACTCCTTTTTATTCTCTTTGGTTTTGTAACAAATAAGATTTGAGTATCTTCAAGTCTAATAAGAAACATTCCCCCTATGTAAAATTTCTAGGGTTAAAGTTTAATTTTGTCAGTTGTCATATACAATTAAGTAATATTCCCTTATAATATTTTTGGGGTCAATGTCAACTCAAAATTTTTAAAATTGTATCTTCAAGTCTAATAAGAAACATTCCCCCTATGTAATATTTGGTTTCTTGGGGAAGAATAAAAGGTCTCTTCTTGCCAAGATAAAGGGTATTCAAAGTTCTCCGAGTACCCCAGGTCCAGCTTCCTATGCCATCTTGAGAAGGAATTACAACTCCAACTTGATGGCTTATTGAAGATGGAGGAAGTTCACTGGTTTCAAAAAGGGCGGATAGACTGGGTCACTAAGGGGGATCGAAATACCAGATTCTACCACCTTAAGGCTACTATGAGGCCACGTCGTAATAGAATTCTAAGATTAAAGGATAATGATGGTATCTGGGTTGCATAGGAATCCAAGCTCAAAGACATGGTTGTTATGTTCTTTCAGAATCTGTATCAGTCCGAGGAAGGTGTGGGGTCCTGGATGACTACGACAACCAGTTTTCCATGGCTGGATAATGATTCTTTGCTCGGGCTTGGTGGCATGCCGACGGTGGAGGAAATTAAGAAGGCCCTGTTTGATATGGGACCTTATAAGGCCCCGGGATTTGATGGTTTCCCCCCCGCCCATTTTCTTCCAATCAAAATGGGACTTGGTAGGGGCGTCATTATGTAATTTTGTGAAAGGAGTTTTTTGTGGTGACCAGGATCTTTCTCAACATAATAAAACTCTGATTTCATTGATTCCAAAAAGGGACAACCCAGAGCTAATTAACCATTTTCGCCCTATCTCTCTTTGTTCGGTACATTATAAATGTGTTACAAAGATAATCACTGGTACGTTGCGCAATCTGATGGATTCCATTGTTTCTCCTTTTCAGGCCAGCTTTATTAAAGGTAGACAAATCTAGGATAATATTATTGTGGGCTAGGAGATTATGCACACCATAAAGAGGACTAGAGGCCGCAAATGCCTAATGGCTATGAAAATTGACCTGGAAAAGGCCTATGACAGGATCAAGTGGGATTTTTTTTTAGAGAGTGCTTCATGAGGTAGGTTTTGAAAGTTAGTTTGTTAAGTTGATTATGGCGTGTGTTACGACCGTCTCCTATAACATTACATGGAATGGTGCAAGTACTCTTTATTTCCCAGCTAAAAGGGGATTGCGACAGGGGGACCCCCTATCACCGCTGCTTTTTGTCCTCTGCATAGATAAACTATCGCATATGATCAGTGATAGAGTTTTAGCAAGTGATTGGAAACTGATTTTGATCTCCAAGGATGGGCCCGCTGTGTCCCACCTGATGTTTGCTGATGACCTTCTTTTGTTTGGGGAGGCTACTACCGCTCAGGCCAGATGTATGATGCAATGCTTGGAGAGCTTCTGTGATATCTCTAGGGAAAAGGTTATCCTTTCTAAATCTTCAATCTTCTTTTCTCCACGAGTTCCTCAAGGTTTGAAACAGAATATTGCGGCGGTTTCTGGCTTACGTATTACTGCTGATATTGGGAGGTACCTTGGCATTCCGTTATCTAGGAAGAGGAAAGCTAGAGAGAATTTCCAATATGTGATAGACAGAGTAAGGTCAAAACTTTCAACCTGGAAAGAGAAATGTCTTACCACGACTGGGAGGATTACTTTAGCTAAGTTTGTTTTGAGTACCATTCCGTTATATCCGATGCAAGTGGCAAAAATTCCTATTTCAATTTGCAATGAAGTTGAGCGAATTCAAAGGAATTTTATCTGGGGTCATAATGATTCATCCTATGGTCATCATCCTATTGGGTAGGAGACCCTCATGCTTCCTAAATGTCAGGGTGGCTTGGGGTTCAAAAGATTGTCCTCTATGAATAGGGCCTGTGGCGCGCAATTAGCATGGAAGGTCCTCTCTGGTTCTAAAGGCTTATGGGTTGCGGTTTTGCTTCGGAAGTACATGCTATAGGATGAGGACAATCTGTTGTCCTTGAAACCTAGCGACTCTGCATTATGGAAATTCATAGTTCAACAAAAAGAGTTGGTGGAGTCTAGTTCCCAATGGGCAGTGAGAAATGGTGAGACAGTCAAATTCTTCACTGATAAGTGGCTGATACGTGGTAAGTCGATCAAAGAATTCTGTCTCAGGCCCCTCTCTGTGGTGGAGGAATCAAGCAGGGTAGCGGATTGGACTATCCACGGCTGTTGGGACTTCGTTAAATTAGGGGAAATTCTTCCAGCTTCCTGCATCCAGAGACTTATCGCTATGATGCCTCCAATTGTGGGTGCTGGGGATGATGGCCTTATTTGGATTGGGACAGGTAATGGTGTCTTCTCTGTTCGAAGTGCGTATAATTTTCTTGAGGAGGGGCGAGGTAAGGTTAGCAGCACCATCTTTAAATTAATCTGGAAATGGCGTGGCACTGAGCGGATTCGGGTATTTATGTGGCTTGCTTTTAGCCAACGGCTCCCAACCAATTTGAGATGACAGTTATGGTCATCCTCATCGCCCATATGCACATATTGTGGAATGGAATATGAGAGTGAGCTTCACATTCTCCGAGATTGTCTATTTGCAAGGAATATATGGACTGAGCTTGTTGATCCTGTTTTTCTCCCAAGATTTTTCTCTATCAATCTCATCAGGTGGGCTCGATTGAATCTTGAGAGGGATCTCAGTTCGGGTAAGAGTGGGAATTGGGATCTGATTTAGGGCGTCGCTTTATGGAAAATCTGGCTATGGAGGAACAAAGCCTGTTTTGATGAGGATTTTGAGAAACCACATAACGCTGCGAGTATTATATTGAAGGTGTGGAGAAGCTATACTATGATTCAGGATTTACAGAATGTTGCTAGACCATCTATGATGCCAAATTGTAAGTGGCAGCCACCAGACTGAGGTTGGATTAAGATTAATGTAGACGGGGCTGTCTCCCGTGGTTCAAACCGAGCTGGTTGTGGTGGTGTTTTAAGAAACCACGAAGGATCATGGGTTGCTGGTTTCTGTCACAGCCTTGGCTGCTGTGGGGTCTTTGATGCAGAAGGTTGGGCTATTATTAAAGGTCTCCAGTTGGCTTGGGAGCTGGGATGTAAGCACGTAATCCTTGAGTCGGATGCGAAGGAGTTGGTTGAATTGTTGCTTGCTAACTGTGCTACTTCCACAGGTTTGTCTCTCATTGTTTGGAAAATAAAGGATCTCTTGAGAAGAGACTGGAGTCTAGATATCAGGTGGATTCCACGGGACTGCAACATATTAGTTGATAGTCTTGCCAAGGAGGGAATCTTTTTCTCTTGTTCCTTTATAGATTCTTGTCCGCCCCCTTTACAGGATCGTTGTGCCCACGAGGCTTTGGGATTAAATTCCCCCATTTTGTAATGTTGTGTTATTAATGCTAATCCTTTCAGTATCAAAAGAAAAAGAGCAATGTTGGTCTAAAATTTTTTTGGGTTCAATATTGACCCAAAAGTTTTACAAGCATAGCAATGTCACTCTGGTAGTTATCTAATTTAAGTTTGACCATTAATTGACTAACGGTAAAGAAAAATAAGCCACATATGGGGAGAAATTCATATTTGCTTGAGAGTAATGAAGAGGAAAATTCGATAACCGGATATAGGACACACTGAGGGGATATTATCAAGAATAAGGCTGTTAGAAATACTTGTTCGCTGCTACGCCTCAGCAATGCTAAGATTTTCTACTTTTTTTTTTCTCTAATCATTCAGATGAGATGCATATTTTTTAAAAATTTCTCTTATTTATAAATCTAACTTGAAAAAATGAAATAGATGACATGTGAACCTGACAAATTAACATAGTTGGCCAATTAAAGTCAAATTTAATTTGAATAACATCTAAGGTGAAATTGGCACAATTGGAAACTTCAAGATACCTAATCCTCATAAGTGAAAACTTTCGAGCCAAATTTTCACCTTAATCCAAAATAAATTAAACGATGTAAATGACATATGGACAACTTAATATATTTAATTAACTAACGGCCAAAATTAATTTAAATAATATTTAGGCAGACATTGTTAGGATTTGAAAATTTTCAAAACACCATTAAACTTAAAAATATATACTTCCGGGAAAAATTGAACCTGAACCGAAATTTTTATGTGGAAGCTTTGAATCATCAATATCATTTAAGATGAATCGAGTCTTTTTCACCTGACTTAAAACCCAGTTGAGCTGTGATGATAGGATTGTAGAGATAAGGTGTGCATGGAAAAGATTTGAAGTTATTATCATATACGTGGAAGCAGCCATGTGAGTGGAAAGTATGTACAAAGCGGGATTCTCGCCATTAATGTTGCCTAATCATTTTAATTAAGACAACTTAGTTTCAGTTAGGTACACTGCTTGTCGTTTTACATGGCTCGAAACTAATATAAAATATTATTGAATTATTGAATAAATGATAGTATAAGATTTATCTGTCGAGACACAAATTAGGAAGATACATACAGACGACAGTTTTTATGAAAAGATAAGATGATGAGTCAGAACAATATTTGGCAGTGATTGTCCATATCAGGCAGCCTTGGCCGATTAGGCGCAACTCTTCTGCTTTGAGGAAAACTGGTGGGCCTATTTTCACCTTAAGCAATCAATACACACATGTATAATATTATCAAATATAATTCCCCAAAAAAATATTATCAAAAAATTTAATGTCTTATATATATATATATATATATATATATATATATATATATATATATATATATATATATATATATATATATATATATATATATATATATATATATCCGGTAGAGTTTACTGTTATTGATTGATTTATATCCTAGCATAATCAGTATCAGTATCGGAGAGAGACATTTTTTTAAATATGTGCACAAAATCAAACATGAGATCTTGTGATTGAACAAGTATAACTCTCTTTACTTTGATCAACATATATACTGTTTGAATATTATAAAATTTAACTGAAATAGTAGTAGTTTTATTGATGAGAATTTTTTTTTTGAATTATTGAGCTTATTAAAAAAAAACCTTATTCAAGAAGAATTGAATTTCTTCTCTATATAAAATCATTAACAAATGGTATGACAACCATCCTATTATAAGCACTAGTGCAAAAAAGGGCTTTAAAACCGCCTCATTTAGACCGGACTATCGATGCCCCGGTCTTAAAGGTATGACCGGTGGCAGTTTTGTAAATATAAAGAACTTCTTATACCATATCATTTTTTCATAGGTCTTAAATATATTATCCAGACCTGTTAAAAACACAACCGGTCTTAAAAATGTTATTAAGAAAATTGAAATATCAATTACTTTATGGAGAAATCTCATACAGCCAGACTTATATTCTCTACACTCCAAAATAACACGGAAAAATTTAAATATAAAGGTATTAAAGTTTTAAGACCGAACATATATAATAGCCGGTCTTAAAAGTTAGACTTTTAAGACCGGACTTAAAATACGGCCGGTACTAAAGTTTAAATACAAAATTAATTAATTGTAAGACCTAAGTTATAGAAAGACCGGTCTTAAAAGTTAGACTTTTAAGACCGGACATAAAATGAGGCCGGTATTGAAGTTTAAATAAAAAATTAATTAATTTTAAGACCGGAGTTATAGAAAGACCGGTCTTAAAGGTTAACTTTTAAGACCGTATACTAATTTGTTCGGTCTTATTAAAAATAAGGCTGCAAATATATTTCTTCGCGTGGAAGCTTTTGTCACTCTCACTGAAGAACCTCTATTTACGTTGCGAAACCCTTCCTGTTGCATTACCTCTCTTCCTCGCTCACGTACCATTAGCCTCTGTTACTCCCTCATTTGCTCAGGCATTCCTCTATTACTGTCTCGAAAATGAACGATGAAAACGATTCCAGTTGTGTTCCTGGAACGCCAGGTACTAGTGTGACTGATGTGGGTCAGAACGAACCCTATTCATCTCACAATGAGCCTCCTAAGCGCCGTGCACGCCGTGGTAGAAGCGGCACACGAATGATGGATGTATCCCTAAGTCGGAATTCTGGGACAAAGCTCGAGATTCAGTTTGATGAAAATTTGCAACCTGTCGTTCCTAATAAAAGCACATATACTAGTTTTGTCGGCTGTCTAGTACGCAGCAAGGTTAGCATCTTGACAGCTGAGTGGAAAAATATGGACCAAAGCACAGTAAAGGATCCTATTTGGGACACTATCCGGCTTACATACACCGTACTGACTCTGAGAAGTTGAAAGACTCAACATTGTCTTATTGTGCTGATCGGTGGAGGAAGTTTAAGACCTTTCTAGCTAACAAGTATATTTTTGCCGAGGTTCGACCTGACCATAATCCCTGGGACAAGTACAAATTTATTGATGAACAAACTTTGTAACAATTTGTTCAGCTGCGGACCACTCTTGAAGCTCTGGTGAGTTTATATTTAGTTTTGTTTGCCCTTTTGTTTGCTTATTAACCTGTGCGGATATGTGAATGTTATTGTGTTCATCTAATCTTGTTAGTTAAATGGTTTAGTGTGTGAATAGAAGTATACATTTCCTGTAATACCCCAAAAATACGTATCATAATTTGGTAAAATTATACCTATAGAAAGTAGGTGAATATGAGATATCAAATATTAAGTTATAATTATTTTATTTACTAAAGGAAAATCTCTGGGAAATTAGAGAATCTAAGGGCCAAAGTGCCAAATGACGGAAATGCCCTAGGGGACATAAATAACTTAGGAAAAATTGTGAAAAATCCTAAAAGGCAAGGAAATAGTTATAACATTGAGAGAGTATATTATCTCTAATTACGGTAATTTAATAAATTACAAACTTGGAGAAATTGAATAAGAATGCTCAAAAAGCATTAAAATGACTAAAATACCCTTGTAAATTTTAGTACAGTATAAGCAAAGGAAATTCAGGAATAATTATGTAAAACCCTAAAATTAGTGGTTTTTGTTTTAAAATTAGTAAAACTATATTTGCTAATAAATTGGAGATTTTGAAGAAAAATAGATGAGTTTAGGTATTTTTAAGCCTAAATACAAGAAGGGACCAATGAGGAAAATTTTGTAAAAATTATGTAAAAATAATTATTTAATTAATTAAATAATTAATAAAAAAAACGAAAAAAAAGGGCAGAAAAAAAAAGAAAAAAAAAGAGAATGAAATGAAAAATAATTTTTGCAAGTTACAATTATTTTAATATTATAATTAATTAAAGTGAAATATTATGAATAGTAATTTAGAAATTAGAAAACGGATCCTATCTAGAGATCTAGAAATAGGAATTCCAAAGTCAAGGAAAATTATTGATCAGTGAGTTATTATCTTCCGTTATACTCTTCCGGAAGAAAATTCTGAAGTCATTTGTGCATTTCCTAATAAAACAAAATAGGGAAAAATGCATATAGGTATATTTTTGGATGTAAGGAAAATAAATTCTAACTCAACATCTAGGAATGAGTTGAATTTATTTTGACATATTTGGAATCAGTGAATTTTTCTGAAGAAGTTGATGATTTCAAATGCGTTCGAACCGGACGCGATCGGACACGTTTTTCGAGGAAACTTCAACTGGACTGTTGGAGCCCTTTATGGGATCAAAATTTAGGTTAAATTGGACATTTCTAATAAGTGAGAACTTGTTTCCAAAGTTGTAAATTCAGAATTTTGAGATTTCTCCGAAATCACGCGAATCGGGTACCGATCGGGGAAATTCGGCTAGACCGGGCATAAAGCAAGTTTATGCATCATTTTTGGACCAATTGGAAGCAGCCACACCAGCCCTCAAATTCGGCCAACTCTCTTCCATGGTCAAGGATTTTACACCATTATGGTGTTGAATTTCCAAGGTTGTAACAAGTTCAAAAATTCCAACCATGTCCCTTCAAAAATCTATAAATAGGCATGTCCTCCCTTGGATTTCTTCACACCATTTTCTCTCCTTCCTTGTCTGAAATCCTAGAGGGAGAAAGAAGAGAGAGAAGCTCTGGAAAAATTTTCCGGAAGTTCTTCAACGGGTAAGTCTTTCGGGCTTTAGTTTTTAGTTCGGTAGTTAGTAGAATTGTTGGTTAGATTTAGGAAGTAGGGAATGAGATTCCTACTATTGTTTTTAGGCCTCATTGCATTGAAAAATGCCTGACGAGGTAAAAAACTTGGTAGGGATCGAGTACCTGAAAAGTTGAAGCTTTTGTAGCTCTTTCAAAAGTAGGGGTTATAATGCTAGAATAGCCTTTAAATTTTCAAGTATGATTGGATATCATATGGGAGGGCTATTTTAGTCTTTATTTTCGAAAATCAAGATGGCGTCGAAGTTCTGGCGAAATTTTGGGAAGAAAAGTAGTCAAAGTAACGAAGTGCTGGCGAAATTCCGCCAATTAGGGGTATAGGGGCAAAATGGTAATTTTTACCTAAAATGCCAGTTATGATGTCAAATCACTAACGAAAGTGATATTACTCTTATAGGACATCAGAAACTTTGATCTGCTGCCGTTACGCTGTCCGACGTGTCGCTGTTGGACGTTTTGCTGTTTTTCGTAAACGTGCCGTTTCGCTGAATTGCCGACATTCGTCAACGGAGGTACGTTCGCGTCTTCGTAACACTAACGCTGATGATTATTGAATGTATATATGTGTTGATATGTTGTGTAAATAGTTTGATGCCGAAGGCAAGGCTAGTCTATGTGGGTAAGCCAAATAGTCGCCGTAAAGTCGGTGAGGCCCCATGATAGACACTTACCTAGTCATGCTATTCAGTGCTATACGCACCGTGTCTATGGAACCGTACTTAGACGCACCGTGTCTATGGAACCGTACTTAGATGCATCGTGTCTATGGAACCGAACTTAGATGCACCATGTCTATGGAACCGTACTTAGACACACTATGATTAAGGTATCGTACTTAGATCACTATTACAGTTTTTATGTTGTTATTAAATGATCATGTACCGGCTTGATCGATGTTGTAAATTTGCAATACCTGTTGGACATATACTGTTTATAAGCATGAGGTTAACCGTTACCTGAGATCCAATGCGCTAAATTGGATCTCAGCTATAGCTTCGTGGTTCGGAGGACCGAGAGCCGAGAAGAGGAGCAAGCGTGTCACGTAGAAGATCCGGTTGAAGATTTCTTTCGTTGTATATTACCTTTGAACCACATGGGTTTTTGTACCGCTGTTGTATCCAGCCAGACTTACGGCATTTTGTACGTACATATCAGTTACTCAATGCTCCGATGCTCTACTCTGATTATTTAAAATGATGTCTTAATAAAAAAAAAATTATACTGCTTTTGGAAATTGGGTTGTTACATTTCCTGCCTTTTTCCTGCATCAGAGGAGCATGTCCTAGTTCCATGCAAGTTTGATATGTAAACTGTGTAATGGTTAGACTTTGTTGTTAGTTAGTTAGTATGTTAACTGTGTAATGGTTTCAGTGCAAGTAGTTAGTTAGTTAGTCTAATATGTGTAGGAACCAGTTATGATGAATGAATGAATGAATTGATCTTTGTCCGGTCTTAATATTCGAATCTTTTAAGAGCAGTCGAGTTTTTGTCCGGTCTTAAAGGTTGAGTTTTAGGACCGAACAAAAAATATTTCAGATCTATTTAGTACGACTTTTAAGACCTAAGGTTTAAAATGTCCGGTCTAAAATAAACTCTTTAAGACCGGTTTGAGTCCGGTCTTAAAAGGGAGACTTTTAATACCGCCTGGAACAAGACCTGACGCGTTTCCGGTCTTACGATACCTCTTTTGTCCGGTCTTAAAAGCCTTTTTTCCACCCGTGAAGACATCTCTAATTTTTTTGATTTAATATAATTTAAACCCATGCATGCCTTCTAACATGTGAACATTGAGCTAAAATTTAGGACCTCATCCAAACATGACAAGTGGCGTTGCTACCGGTACATCTAGGCGTTGACATAAGACATCTCTAATTACTTCATTAGAATAAAGGAGAGATGGTTAAGAGTTAAGACATTAAATTAGTTTAAGAATAAAAAATTATTCTAACCATAATTATAAATCTTGTGAATGAAAATTTCATTAAATTTTAAATATGGACAATTTTGAACTAGTATAATTAATATCACATTTGATGACTTATAATAAGCACCACTTATTCCTTGTAGAAAATGTTTTATAATAGGGACATGAGTGATCACTCCGGTCTCAAATATAAGTCATTTCTAATTAACTCACACATATCAATAAAAAAAGGGGCTAAATTATACAAAACTCCCTGAACTTTAGGCCAATTGCATATAACTCCTTAACATTTCAAAGTTTAAATCTAACCCCTGACCTTTTTTCTTAAATTATTATTATTATTATTAATACTCTGATGTTAACAGATAGTTATCTTTTTAACGAAATTGTCACATCAGCTTAATAGATGACATGTGGCATCCTACGTAAATTATTAGTTTCATAAAACACCTATGAACTTTAACCAATTATATATAACCCTTTTAAACTTTCACTGGTTACAAATAACCTCTGACATTTCAAAATTAAAATTTAACCTCCTTAAAAAAAATTAATTTATAATATTAAACTCATTATCATTTTAATAAATTTATTAGAATTTTTACTATGATTTTTCAATTAAAATATATTTTTGTATGGAAAACCTTAGAAGAATAATACTTAAAAATATAAAAATGTCATCATTTGTATAACATTTAAATATTTTCTTGGGGTAATTGAACATTGATAGTTTAAATATTACATTTGTGTTAGAGGATAGCTTTTGTCCTCTTTAATTATTTATTAGTAATGTATATTTTTTCTTGATTCAAAGGTTCAATGTTTATTTTTATATTTTTTTAAAACAATATTCTTCTAGGTTTTGCCATTCAAAAAATTATTTTAATTGACATATAATAGTAAAAATTTTAATAAATTTATTAAAATGATATGGACTGTAAATTTAGGAAGCCATTTGGGAAATATGTTGGGACAAGTGGGTGGAAGAAAATGTTTATTTTCTTTGATCGGCCATATTGGAGTTCTCTTAATGTTAGATATTTTCTTGATGTCATGCACATCGAGAAAAATGTGCGTAAGAGTCTTTTTGGAACGTTACTCCATATTCCTGGGAAGATATAGGATGGCACTAATATAAGACTGGACATGGTTGAGATAGAATAAGGGAGGAATTGGCACTGGAGGAAATAGGATCTTATACATTCCTTCCCCCAACGGCATTCACACAATCTAAACAAGAAAAAAGAAGTTTTTGTAAGTTTCTTGCTTCCATGAAAGTGCCAGAGGGTTACTCGTAAAACATTAGCAACGTTGTATCAATGAAGAACTTGAAGCCGAAGGGTCTGAAATCACAAATAGCTATGTGTTGATGGAAAACTTTAATCCGATCGCAATATGAGGTATTTTACCTGATAAGGTGCGAGTTACGATCATGAAACTCTGTTTCTTCTTCAAGTCACTATGCAGTAGGGTGATTGGCCCTAAGGAATTGTCGAGGCTACAAACCTGAACGTGACTACTTTGTGTGAGCTGGATATGTTTTTCTCTCTAGCTTTCTTTGACCTAATGGTGCACTTAACTGTTCACTTAGTTAGAGAGGTACAACTTTGAGGCCCAGTCTATATGAGATGGATGTACCCAGTCAAGCGCAAGATGAAGGACCTGAAAGGGTATGTGAAAAACCGAATCCAACCAGAGGGTTGCATTATTGAATAGTACATTTGTGAAGAGGTGGATGAAATTTGTACCGATTACTTGAAAGATGCATGTGATATTAGCCTTCCGGTGTCTCGGCATGAAGGAAGGACATATGGACAAGAGTTGATGGGAAAGAAAGTTATCATTATCTCAAACCAACACTGGGAGCACACCTATATATACTTCACAACTTTAAAGAGATTGACTTATATAGGTATTCATATGGATGGGCTTAAGAGGGAAACTCCAACAGATACGAAGTTAGTATGCCAAAGAACATAATAAACAATTTACAGTATGGTTGAAGTAGCACATGGAAGACAAGTACAATGTTGATCATAATTCAGTTCCGGAGAAAGTAATGTTCTTAGCACGTGGTTTGAACAAACATGTGCTTTACTTCTCAAGCTACGTCATCAATAGATACACCTTTTACACTAAAGAGCAGGATGCTCGAAGCAAAATGCAAAATAATGGGGTAACTATTATTGCTAACACCATGCATGTATCAAGTGCAAAAGGTAAGAATCCTATCTATGAAATATGTCATACTTTAGCATGGTTGAGAACATTTAGGAATTAGATTACGTAGGATTTCATGTTCCGGTGCAAGCGGGTTGACAATAATAATACTTTGAAAGTTGATGAGTTATGGTTGATATAATTGAATTAGAGCAAGCAAGTGTATAAAGAAGAGCATTTCTTTTTGGCTTCTCAAGCTAAACAAGTTTTTTATGTTCTTGATCCTGTTGATAAAGAATGATCTATCATTTTGCTATCAAACAAAATAAATGAGGGTGTAGGAGGTGAATTCAGTGAGGATGATCCTTTCCAGATGTCATCACTTGAAACACTATTCATTGAGGTGATGCTTTATACGTTAGGCATGACCACAATGAAGGAATTTGGATATCAAAGAGGAGGAAGTTACTTTGCAAATTAAAGAAAACAATTGTAACTAAAAAGAGCATCAAAATTACTAAAACTAGGGGAAAAAAGGGACACTTGATCATTTGTATATTCTCTTACCCTAGTTTTGATGTATTCATAATTATTGTATAAATAGAATTCGATGATTTGTTTTAATTTGTTGGCACTTGTTGGCGGAAATGGGCTATTTTGTGTGTGTGTGTGCGCGTGTGTGTGTATTTGGATATATCTAGTTAGAACTGGATTTATTTGGCTATTTGGTGTATATATATTGTTTCTGTAAGTTATTTTGTATGGGGCTGATCGAAAGTGAGCCCCCAATTTTTAAAAAAAAAATTTGTCACACACACTTAACGGTTATTTACCAATAACCACAACATATTCTAAATATATAACAGTTTTTTCATATAACTGTCAAATAAACCTCTTCATATGGTGACAAATACTTTACCGTTAATCATTTTAGCGGTTAAGTATTATACAAAATATATCAAAGTTGTTACTAAAAAACCATTAAATATATATTGTTATATTTAATAGTCATTGTCGTACAACTGTTAAATATAGTCCTCTATACATAATTGTTGTATTTGAAAAATCGTAAAATATAGTGTTCAATATTTAATAGTTTAAAGCCGTTATATATAAATATTTGATGATTCGCAGTAAAAAAACCTTTATATATAAACAAATATGTAGCAATGCATTGAATTTTTGTGTGCAATGCATGGGTAGGTGTATTTATTACTAATAGAGAAGCAATGGGGAAGCATAAATGAAATAAGGCAAAGGGGTTGGCTAACCAATTTTGGAGGGAATGGCCAGTGAGCAGTGTGACGTTAATTCCTTCCTCTGCAACTTGTTCCCTCCCCACCGTTTCAGAAGAAACATTTAACACAAACCTTAAATAAAAAGGTTGTTTTGCAGCACTAGCATTATTAGTGATAATTCTAATTCTCTCTGGGTCATTTAACTTTCGAATTAACTCTCAGGCTGTGAGCTGTAACTTTCAAAGATAAATCTTATTCTCCCCTTTTTTACTACTACTCTGGTTCTAATTATAAGACCTAATTGACTTTTTTTAAAGAGATTAAAGAAGCTAAATAAGTTATTTAATCATTTCATATGTTATGTATTCTTAAATTATATATTAGTTTATTAGTCAAACTACTTAGTTTAGAAGAAAAATAAAAATATTCTAAGGTAATTTAATTAGCTTCCTTAATCTCTCCAAAAAAGTCAACTAAGTCTTATAATTAGGACAGGAGGGAGTACTTTTTTTTTTCTTTCAAATTAACCACAATTATTTACTAGCAAAAAAATTAGAAAAATATAAAATGAATATCTAAGTTTCTATAATTTTACCTCATTTTATTAAGTCCTTGTAATTTTTTCCTCATTTTTGAGACTTTCTAGTTTTTTTTTTTTTAAATTATATGTAGCGATCTATATACTCATAATTAGTTAATTTTTAGGAGAAATGATATTATTGAAGCTAGAAGAGAAATGACTTTATTGAAGCCGTCTAGCTGATGGCGTGAATTTCACTCAATATGATCTTAGACTTGATTTTGCAACATAGGTCGAAATAAAATCAAAATCAATCAAAGTACAAATTATACATAGGTGCAAAGGCTTGATTATAAGCATACATATTTTTTTTCCTTTTTATGTTAATAATAAATAAATTTTATCACATAATTTTATTAAAAGTATTTATTTTTTATTTTGTCACAGCATCCACTAAGTCCTAATTATCATATTATTATGAGTATAGAAACTAATCCCTATAATTGAAGAAGCTCAATAAAAAGAAAAAAATTACAGAAATAAAACTATAAATTAAAAACTCACGATATTTTTCATTTTTTTTGAAAAAATGAATCATCTTGTTGGTTTTATGATGGAAACCGGTTTTGGTGCCTATCTAGGATAGGCACCATTTATCTATCTGATTTGGACCGTTCAGATTAGATTTGGACAGTCCAGATTTTATTTTTTTTCAACTGTTGCTTTTTTAATAAAATTTTTTTTTGAAAAAATGTTAGTTGAGAAATTATCTTTATTTTAGATTTTGTATCCATTAAAATAATTTTCTTTGAAAAAATAAAAAGTAAAAAAAAAAATTTGGACATTCCAAATTTTATCTAGACAGTCCCGAGGGAGCTCTCCCAACCTATCCCAAAGATAGGCTGGGAATCCCATTCCCTTTATGATGTACCGGTATGTATTTATAAGAAGCACATGGGGGTTTGTTGGGAATTTTGTTGGGTGGTTTAAAATCAAAAACCAAATTGGATTGCCATATGTGGTTTGGATTCTGAAATGTTCAGATTGGCTCCACACTGTGAAAGAAACAACAGCATAGGGACGACACAATTCAAAGCCATATCTGATTTTGTGTCAGATATGCACCAAAATTCGCATCCCCTTATTTATTTTTCTTCCCTTGCATGTTACCTCGTGATGTGTTCTTTTCTATGTTACGTCTATTTTACTAATTAATAAATGCTTCATTTTTAGCCACACATATATTTCTTTTTCACCATAAAACAACCTCTCTGTTTCTTGTTGTTGACAGTACTACTCCCTATTTGTTTTTTTTTAAAAGAAAAAAAAGTAAAACACTCAAACTACCCCTAAATTTTTTTTTTAATTATATAACTTCCCATCTATTTTAAAAATTTATATAAATATCTCTTAAAATTAAAAGGTATGTTACATAAATTTTCTTTATGTTTTTAGATTCTATTTTGATCCATCTAAATTGTTAGTTGATTGATAAGTTTGACTTTTAAATTTTTTTTTACTAAAATACTCCTCTTTAATATTAGAATTATTTCTTTTTTTACAATTGTATATTTATATATCATGCAGTGCTTTGTTTTATGAGGAATAAAAGACTACGGGATACCGGATACATATTGTTTAATGAGTTTAAATAAAAAACTTCATAAAATTTGTATATTTTTGTTTCCATGGTCCGTTGCAGACTTGCAGTTATCTTTTTCATGACTGTTCTTGCAGATCGTGGTGTTTTATCTTTTGAAATCTACAAACTGTCAAGTAAAATTAGGAATTTACTATTAAGGGTAAAATAGAAACTAAATTTTATTTTTATATAAAATTTAATTAATTAAAGAGTATAACAACAACTTATTTTATGAGGAAATCACTTATTTAAGATTTTAATATTGAAATAGTATTTTCTTATCCTTCTTCAAAAACAAGTTATTGTTGGCTGATGTCTGATGAAATAATTGTGAAATTTGATGGATACATGTTTTGTCCGTTTATATTAGTTTTTTTGAAGTGTTAATTTTATTGATAATTATTTCTCCATTTTTAATTTAATTTAAGGTTAAAAAAATAATTTTTATATGCCACATAAATTTTAATATTTTAGCAGGAATTTTTTTTTAAAAATATTTTAATAGTTTGTGTAGAATCATAGTATCATACAAGTCAATATTTATGATATGCTGTTGCCATTAGGGCAATGTCCAAGACAATCTGATTAAATTTAAATTTTAAATACTATTTGGAAGAGAATTAAATAAGTGAAAATAGTAGGGGTAATAAGGGAAAATAAAGTAAAGAGTATGGGTAAAAAGGGAAATAAGCAAGAGAGAAGATGGCGCGAAAACCGGAGGGAAGTTTGACCATTCATTAGAAACGAGGGAAGATAACGTATTAACGACCATTAACCAACTTGTCGTTTATAAACCTCCAAACATCTTAAACTACTAAAACGACTACTATTCAGTACGAGTATTTCTTTCAGCTTTGTCTCGTTTAGTGTGCTTTTATTATTATTATTATTTTTTTATTATATTTATTTGATAATGAGAAGAAACAATCTGGACCGTCCAGTTGTGTAGGTCAACTCAGAGTCAGAGGTCACATGCAGATTCCGTGCTTTATTTTTGCTGCTTTTGATGTTGCCATACTTTTTTTACTCTTCCCAATGGACCCCACTTCCCTTCCCCCGCGCTTCTGTAATTTTAAAATTCTCATTCACCTTTTCTCCGCTTCCTCTCCGTCAAATCCCATTTCTCATCACATCCTCTCACATTCCTACATTTTTTAGGTTAGCGGCAATTGTTAGCATACTTTTTTACATTGTGTTTTATTATATATATATATATATATATTAGAGTTGAGAAATCAAGCCGAACCTATCCGGACCAGTCCGTTTAAGCCTTGACTCATCAAGGACCGGGCTTGAAAAATGGACGAGATATTTGAAATTGACCCTCTAAATATAAAATACCAATATAAAGTTCGCCTATCAATATAAAATATTATTAGATCCCTCTAAATCTTGAGTTCAAGTCTCAAAGGAGATACTTAAGTTAGAAAGGGTAGCCACAAACTTTAAAAAAGATATAAAATGATGTTATAAAAAAGGTACACTTTTTTTACTAAATTAGAAGGCATGTTGGCATATTCGATCATTGAATTGTGGTGGTGAATGTGACTCCTCCATCCTAGCGGAAACTTTTTCAGAAAAATTTTTCCTATCAGGCTGCGTGGACCCTAGAAAAAGATTTCAAGGATCTCACCAAGGAAGCTTGGCGTGAGAAGAATTGGGTTCAAGGTCTGCAAAGCTTTCAAATATCTGCTACTGATTGGAACAACAACAGGGTTGGTAACTTCACCCAAAAGAAAAAAGAGTTGATTCGTCGTCTAGAGGGAATTGATAGAAGCAGGAGAATGAATTTGCAAACTGGGTTGTTCAAATTGGAGAAACAATTATGGGAAGAGTACCATCGTGTAGCCACCCAAGAAGAAATCACCTGGTTCCAGAAATCTAGAAGTAAATGGTTGCAAGGGGGCGACAGAAATACTAGATTTTTCCATGCCTCCACCATGATTAAAAGAAAGAAGTAGCGAATTGGAGCCATTATGAATGAGATGGGGGATTGGGTTAAGGATCATGACACGGCAAAAATGATGGCCCATGACTACTTTCTTAATCTTTATTCCCGCGATAATTCTGTCAAAGATCTTGGCGAGTTGTGCTATGATTTCCCTGCTATTGATTCTAATGATTTGCGCATGCTGTCAGGGAAAGTCACCAAAGTGGAAATAAAAAATGCAACTTTTGCTATGGGAGCGTTTAAAGCCCCGGGACCCGATGCCCTTCATGCTCACTTTTTTCAGACTCAGTGGAATGTTGTGGGGGATAAAATTTGTGATTTTATTGAAGAATGCTTTAATAATCCCTCCAACATGTCAGCCATTAATAAGTCCAAGATTGTTCTCATACCCAAGGTTGATAACCCTTCTTCCTTACGAGATTTTCGCCCCATATCCTTGTGCAACGTAAGCTTCAAAATCATTACTAAGGTCCTGGCGAATAGGTTTAAAGGCATAATGAACCTTATAAGTCATGAGCAATGTAGCTTTATTGCTAACAGATCCAGTTGCGACAATATCCTTATTGTCCAAGAAGTCATCCATTCTATGAGAATGAAGGGTCGAAAAAAAGGATTTGTTGCCATCAAAATCGATATGGAGAAAGCTTTTGACAGACTTGACTGGGGATTCATAAAAAATACTCTCATTTGCTTAAAGTTGGATAACAACATTATTGATCTTATTATGGCTTGTATTTCTACTACCTCTATGTCCATCCTTTGGAATGGTGATGAAAGCCAGAGCTTTACTCCCTCTAGAGGTGTTAGACAAGGAGACCATTTAAGCCCGTATATCTTTGTCCTTTGTATGGAACGTCTTGGTCATTTCATTAAAGCTGAGTGCAGGGCCCGGCGATGGAAGCCTTTTACCTTCAAAAGAGGAAGTCCCCAGATCTCTCATCTTTTCTTCGCCGATGATCTCATCCTTTTTACTGAAGCTTTTTCTATTCAAATGATTGAAGTTCGAAAAGTGATGCAACTCTTCTGCGAAGTCTCTGGTCATAGAATTAGCTTGGAAAAGTCAAGAATGTTTTGCTTCGCCAATGTTAACTTCAATAGAACTCTTGAGCTAAGCCACCTGCTTGGAATTGGAATTACTCCTGATCTTGGGAAATATTTGGGGGTTCCAATTATTCATAAGAGAGTAACGAAAGCCACATACCATCCCATTGTGCAAAAAGCTCAGAAAAGGTTGTCCATGTGGAAAATCAGGTTTCTAACTACCGTTGGTCGCTCCGTTTTGATTAAATCTGTGCTATCCTCTCTTCCCAGCTACTATATGCAGTCCACACTCCTCCCTATTTGCACTATTAATGAAATTGACAAGATCTCCAGGAAGTTCCTTTGGTCTCAGGAAGAGGATGTGAGGAAAATGCATCTCATTGCTTGGGATAAGATTACCCAAGCAAAGAAGCAGGGAGGGCTTGGATTCAAGAATCCTCGGCGCCAAAACAAAGCCTTTATTATGAAACTCTGTTGGAGCCTCTTGACGAAAAAGCAGGCTTTATGGGTCCAGTGTCTTTGGTCTAAGTATAATTGTGGTGACTTATCCATGCCTAATGTCTCAAGGAAGAGGAACTCATCCTCTGCATGGAAATCGATTTTTCAAGTCTGGGATAAATTCCTTGGTGGGGTTGGGAAAAAGGTCAATAACAGGAATGAGACCAAGCTTTGGTCTGATCTTTGGTTACCTCTTGATCGTCCCATTGTAACCTTTGCTCGTGATCCTTCCTTCATTAATATTTTATCTCTCTTCATTATTACCTGATGTGACCTTTGCCTTGCCCTCTAAGTCACCACTTTCTCTCCCCTGGCCCACCATGTGGCACCATTTTCTCTGTGTCTGGGGGTCTGGGCCCGCCTCCAGATCCCCTAACTGGTTCCGCTCAGCTGCTTTTTTACGGTTACATTTTTCCTTACTACTTGGGCCACCTGATTGGACTTATGTGGGGCCAGATCAACTTCTCTTCACCTTGCCCCTGAGTGGTCGAAACCTAGTGCCTTGGGGAGCAAGAAATCCATATCTCTATATCTCATAATTACCTCGTACTTCGTGCTATCAAAAATCCTTCTGACCCCAACATGCCACATGTCCTGCGAATCATCACTACTACTGACTGTTACTTCTACACTGTCACTTGAACTTTTATGGTCGTTGAGCTCTTGGTCAAAATACTCATGCAAACAGGAGTGCAATATGTCTTAAACATGCTAAGAGGGCACTTAAAAATCCCTCAAATCAAATGACCAAAGTACCCTTGCAAAATATCCTTTTAACTTGGCTTATTTTGCAAGTTCCATTGACTTTTCTCTCTCCTCCTTGTTTTGCACGAATTTGAAGCTTATTTAAGAAGCTTTAGAGTCATCATTTCATATTAATTGCATGCACATGTGTCCCTTATAGCAATTTACCAAAATGCTCTCAAAATATCTCCTTTCACATAGCTTCTTCTACAAGCTTTTTGACTTTTGCACCTGTAATTATGAAGGGACACGTGTCATACTTTTATTGGCCCAACACAAAAGTAGATTTTTCTTTGTCATGATGATGAGAGACGTGTCATGATTTTATTGGGTCAACACAAAAGTATGTAATCATTAGTCATCATGACCTTACTTTATTAAATTTACTTTAATAGAGCTACTTTATCGGTGTTTGCCCAGAATTCTGCTCGGGTTTTCTTCACGAATACCGATGTTTTCTAAAAAACGCAGGGCATTATTGACTGCCCTGAAAATGCTGTATACTAACTTACACCGGCATATTGTTGCTCAACTAATTGTCTTATACCCTAGGACATAGTTAGGTGACATCTTTTCCAACCAGAGTTACACGGTATAAGTCTTCTGTGCCCCTTTTCTATTAGCACTTTAATTCCACGGCTTGAACATACTAGGTCCACTGACGTATAGCCGAGTTACTTAGTCCCAGAGAGGCTTCCTAACTCTTGACATTCTTGGGACTCTTCCCGAACCGGGCTTAGTCGTCCGCCTACTTTAAGCTTATTCTCAATTCTTAGGGTTTAGAATTCGGAGTGTTACAATTTGCCTATAAGATCATTAGCTAATTATTATATACAAACGTGAGGGGTTAAACTTAGAGAAGTAGGGTTAAAAACTTTTAATTATTATTTTTTATTCTTTTATCTTATATATTATCTTTCTTAATATTCTATAATCTCACTTCTTCAATGTTTTTAAATATAACCGAGAAGAATTTTCCCTCCCCACCAAATCCCACCTAGCAAACAATCTCTAAAGAATCGGTTTTAAATATTTCAATTATTCTTTTTAGTAGCTTAAATATAAGTTATCTGATAAGATAATCATTTAGTGAACATTATTTATTAAATTCTTATTCAAGCAAACCTATTTTTCATATTTTCCACTTATTAGATGGTTTATTAAATTCTTAGTGTCCATATTATTGAATTATTCTTAATATATAGTTATGTGAGTTATATCTTTTAAATATAAAGTTGTTCATTAAATTTAAAGTAGTGATTTATGTCTTTTTACGTACACACACATGTATGTATGTATGTACGTACGTACGTACGTACGTACGTACGTACGTACGTACGTGTGTGTGTGTGTGTGTGTGTGGAAAATTTTGTATCATGACTTCAAGTAGTAGAAACTTTATGTCTCTACCACCCTCTTCCGTTTCTACGTAGAAACTTGATTTTGACAACATTGGCTGTGGCACAATGATAGAGGGTTAACAATGACCTTGTTCTTAGTAATCTTGCTTAGTGTGCTTGAATATGATCACTAAATCATTTTCTTCATTTTCTCTGGGGAACGTGATCTCCTCCATGTATGGCCTCTTTTTCAATGTTATTCATACAGCCAACTTACAATATTTAGTTAACTAACAGTCAAATTTAACATTTATTATAGTTAGGATGACATTGTTACAATTTGAAAAATTCCAGGGCAATATTGGATTCAAATTTTTTTAAGGCAATATTGCTCATGAGTGAAAACTTCCAAAACAAATTTGTACTTCAACAAAAATGTGTGAATGACATGTGAACTTACCAGCTCAGCATACTTGATCAACCTTAACATGAATAATAGCTAGAGCGAAATACTATCACTTTAAAACTTCTAGTGCAACATTATTCTATAAAAACTTTCTGGACAAAATTGAGATTTTGTGAGATTTTTTGACAATTTTTGAAGCAAAAATAGATCCTAACCCTTTTTTTTTTTAAATTCCAAATGTTAAAGAGGGTTCTTTTAAGAAAATCATTTAATGATCCAAAAAATTTAAATAAGTGATTTATATTTTATTAGATAAGAAATTAGGAAAGTCTTCAATCTTTTTTTTTTTTTTTTTTCGGTCAAAAGCTATTTATATTATTACTACAAACTGGTGCAATACATGAAAACAAACTGAAGATGAAATACAAACAAAGTCAAATCAAATGCAACAAAATAAGCCAAATACATGAACAACCAATCACCGTACATTAAAGATTTAAGAGTAGAAGTAGAAGCATGGACAAAACCGGCCTCCTTGATATCCAAGGTTAGAAGTGACGTGAAAGAAAGTGTTGGTTGTAAAATCCACCCTAACAGTCACACCTTCTTATAAGCATTAGCTGCAATTAGAGCAGTTGCACAGATACCCCAACTTGGGATAACGATCAAAGAAAACCCAACATCAGAAGGAAGAAAAACCATGATATCCTGAAGAACATTTCTACTCCTCCGTTCAAGCAAATATGGTGACTTCGCCCACACATCGAATAACACCTCTTAAAATCTTCCCCCAAGAATGCAAATTCGAGCCACTAGGTGATAGTCAAATCTAATAATGTTCAAAAAACTATCCAACCAAGAGAAATTATACTCAGATCTCACAGATCTGTTTATTTCTTAAGAAAACAAAAACACCACCACAAAACCTAGCACCACAAAAAAGAAACAAAAGACAGATAGCTCTCACCGCCGCAGAACAAATCTGAAGAAGGAGAGGAAAAAACTCGCCACAAGGATGAGAGAAGTCCATAACCGCCAGAAATCAGAGGGAGAAGACCACTGATCAAAGATTTGGGAACCGATCTACCACTCTAACACAGTTGTGGTATAGAATGATACTCGCCGGCGGCTTGTGATGCTGCCACAAGCCACCGGCAAGAAAAAGATGAAGAAGGGTCATAAGGCAAAGAAGAGAGAATTCAAATTTTAGGGTTATTAGAGAAAGCATGTATAAAAGTCATGCGCGGTATGGTGTATCTTCAATAAATGACTTATATTTAAAACTTTCCTTTCTGCCAGACTTATATTTAAAACTAAAGGTTATAAAAATGTGATTATCCATCAAAATGGGGTATAAAATAAAAATAGAATATAAAGGGAATGTTTAACAAAAATACTTATGTGTAATAAAAAAATTAAATATTATGCCGGTATGGTGTCTACTTTTATTTGTGTGGTCAAAAGGCGTAGTAAGAATTAGAAGCCATGCGCGGGGGAAGAAAACGAGGATTTATGTGAACTTGGTTTGTGGTGGTGATGATATGTAATGAGTTAGATGTTTTGAGGGAAAAAGGTGTAAATAAAGGGGGACTAAAAAGGTAAAAAAAATAAATAAAAAGGGATTAAGTGTGATAATGAGGTGAATGAAGAGGGGCATGTGGGATGTTGTAGAAAGGGCTAAGAGATATAATGACAAATGTCCCTAACGTACAAAACTTATAGGGCCCATTAGCCTCCAAATTCAAATCACACAACACACATTGTAAGTGTTACTCATCAATTTGATTCCCTTTCCCTCAAGTTTCCTGCTTTCTCGGAATCTCATTTACCCCTCTTCTTCCTTTCCATGTGACTCCCACCCACAACTTATCTTTCCTTTTATTTTATTCAAATTTCAAATTCCAAACATCTTTTCCTACGTGCATTTATCTAATGTTTGGTTTCAAAAAAGGGGAATAACGTGTATGCTTGGAATTTATTCTCTATGTCCTCAACCTAACTACCCTTTCCTTCTTTCTCTCTCTCTCTCTCTCTCTTTTTGGGGACCTTTTGGCCATTATCTCAAACCTAACTACGTACCTAACTACCTAATAAACTTCCCATTTTTCATGAAGTTATGATCTATTTAATTTTTTATTTGTTTTATAATCTTTTTCAAACACTTTTTATTTAGTAAAGCATAGGATGGCTCTATAGGTACTTACCCTACGCAGCTCCTTAGTTTTAACTACCCCATTTTCACCTACATGGTGGTTGAAGACTTTAAACAGGGTTTGGTTGAGGTTTTATAATTACAATTAACTACCCTATTATAATCAGTGTGTATTAATCAATAATAAAATAACAACTATGCAACTATATTAATTTGTTGCGAATTTCTATATTATATTCCATTTGGTCCTATATATAAGATAACTTAGTTAGGGATAACATGTTCTTAGTTATAAGATACACTAATAGTATGTATAATATTTTTAGTATTATATTTTATTTTTACCATATTAATTATTGGTAAGTTTCATTGTATTTGAACATAAAGTGATACTGAAAAAGAAAATGATTTGTACATGGAATTAACATCTCATACTCATCATTTTCCCTCTTTTTATAAAATTTTCCACTTCCTGGTATCTCTTTTTTCTCTCCCCTTCCACTCAACTTTTTGAGTGGTGGGAGCTCTTCTCTCGTCATTGGGCGAGCTTTTTTCATGGCATGTCCCTCCCTGGTTTTAGCTTGGAATGGAGACGTCCATATTTTATGTTGATCTCCCTTTATTTTAATGTTTCTTTAGGCTTCTTATGGTCGTGTTGATTTTTCGTTGTGGCAATAAATCGAGTTGGGAGTTTTAAGGCAGCAAATTACACCTAGTGGCTACGTTTCACGGTTTTGGGGTTGGGATTTGGTAGCTATAGTTTTATATATTGTTGGCTCTATATCTTTCAAAAGATTATTATGCGTTGTTGGCAACGACAAATCTGAAACGTATGTTATGGTCGAGACCATGCGGTTCGTTGTGCAGTTGACAACTTCTTTATCTTTTCTTTTTTTTTTTTCCTTTTTTTAATCGGTGTTTGTGGGTGTTTTTCCTTCTGAGATCTTTTAATGGAATTTCTTTATTGCTTGTTTGGTTTGAGGGGAGGGAGGGGGAGGGAAAGAGGAGAGATAAATTTTTTCTTTCATTTTTACTAAATAGCTCATAAATTTTTTTTCAATATTCCAAAAGTACACTCTCAATAAAAAAGGAATATTCTTCTCATTTATGGCAATTTGGTCAATATTCTCCTTAGGGATTCATCCCCTCCCATTCCTTCCCTCAAACCAAACACACCCTAATAACCAATCTAATTACTTTATTGCCGATAAAAGCAATGGATCTTTTGGGATGATTCTTCTAACAATCACTTCTTACAATGATTTGTTGTTGGCGGCGACGTTTTTCTACCCATAGATTCTAGCGAGGGGATAATGAAGGCAGTAGGGTTTTTGGCTGTGGTGGCGGTTCCTTCTCATCTACTTCCTCAGGTCCTAATAATTAATAGGAACACTTTTATAGTGTAAATTATACTACTAAAGTGTTCCTATAATTAAGACCGGAGGGAGTATTTTATAGTTATGTTATTTTTAAGGTTATGTATTTGAGATTTCTTTTTGCAAATCTTTTAATTTGGACTTGTATCTTTTGTTGGTTAGTTTTAATGAACTACTATTTTTTGGCCCAAAAAAGAAAGAGACCCTCATAGATCGATTATCTAAATTTTTTAGTATCATTTTTTATTTTGCCCCAAAAAAGAAAGAGACCCTCATTTTTTTTTTATCCCAGTATTAATTTGATCTAGTATCACTCAATTCTCTTCTGATCACCATTTGATTAAATTTTAAAGGTTTAAATTTAATATTTTATAAAATTATAAAAACAATAATATGCATTATTAAAATTTGATATGAACATTTTAGAACTTCAGTAGATACAATGTAAAATTAATTATTTTATGAAATACTACCTTCATTTCTTTTTATAAGACAGCAAAATTATATGCAGTTATACACATATTTTGGGGACAAAAGCTAAATTATATACACATACCAATGAAATAGTATTAACAAATTTATTTCTTGAAATTTTGATATAATATTTTGGGTTCGAACCCCCACCCCACACATCCATGGGGCCAAATGGCCCACCAGTTGGGCCATTTGGTTCTTTTAATATATATATTCTTTTTAACATTTTTTCATTGGTAGTTACAAATCTTTTAAATACCGATGAAAATTTTATAATAATGTATTGTTTTTTTTTGTTTTTTCGTCAGGGACAAGAAAGGGAAACCTAAAAAAAAGTTGTAAATACCGATGAAAATTTTGTAAATAACGATGGAAGATTTGTAAATAACGATGAAAATTTTGTAATAATGCATTTTTTTTTTCCTCAGAGGCATGAAAGGGAAACCTAAAAAAAAGTTGTAAATACCGATGAAAATTTTGTAAGAATGCATTATTTTTTTGTTTTTTCCTTAGAGACAAGAAAGGGAAACCTAAAACAAAAGTTGTAAATACCGATGAGAATTTTGTAAATAGCGATGGAAGATTTGTAAATACTGATGAAAATTTTGTAACTACCGTTGAAAAAATGTTAAAAAGAATGTATATATTTGTTAATGTATATATATTTTAAAAGAACCAAGTGACCCAACTACTTGGCCCAATGGATGTGTGGGGGTTCAAACCCCACCCCTCACACTTTCAAAGAATATATATATTTTTTAAAACAAAACCCCACCCCCCAAAAAAAAAACCCCACCCCCCTCGCCGGTGGCCGGTGGTCGGGAGACTTTTGGGGGTTTCGCAAATTCATATGGTATTTATTTGTTATTTTCCCTATATTTTTTTTAATATTTTTTTAATCAAAATAGAAAGCGGCATAGTCATTACAATTACAACTAAGGGAATAGTCGTTAGTGAGTCATTGATTCCATGATGGGCAAATAATAAATTTATAATAATAAAATTAATAACAATTACTCTTTTGGGTCGTCAGGATCATTAATTTATTAATTCTTTTTGTGTTTCATGAACATGGAAAGTTAGTAAGAACAGGTAGATGTTGCCGACACACACTAGTCGTAAAATGATTTGATTGAAGATTCTTTGTGTTTCTTTTACTCAATGATCTTGGATTTTAAAATTAGTGATTAGGAAGTAATCAGGTAGCTGCTCATTGGGTTGCCAAAGTTTAAAAGAAAGGGTTGTGTCATGCTCACTGGATTACAAGGGATTAATATAATCAAATCCTTTATCATGTCTTTTTTATAAGATATAAATTACAAAATTATGTGTAACATCCCGTTTTCACAAGCAGTATATTTTTTTTCATCAAAACATCATTTCAAATCATCAGAGTAGAGCACCGGAGCATAAGAGTAACTGATATATATTCAAAGTACACATGGTAGCTTGTCTTGCTGTTTAAACAGCGGTACAAAAGTGTTTCAAAAATAATACATGACAGAAAGAAGTCTTCAGCCGGGTCTTCTATGCGGCTTGCTTGCCTCTACCCTTGGTCTTTGGTCCTTCCGACCCTGAAGCTAAGTTAAGTGCTGAGATCCATGCATCGAACCCCAGGTAACGGTTAACCTCATGTTTTATATACATTACATATGTATGACAGATATTCATAAAATTTTGGCAACATTTACTACGGTCAGACATAGGGTATACATATCAGATATGTATGACAATAACAATACAGTCGGATGCAAGGTTAAGGCACAATGAGAAATGTACATGATCAGATATGCACGGCAATAACAGTACAGTCGGATGTAGAGTTAAGGCACAACGGACAATAGTACAGTCGGATGTAAGGCATGACAGACAATAGGCATGACAGACAGTAATACAGTCGGATGTAAAGCATGACAGACAATAGTACAGTCGGATGACAAAAAATAGTACAGTCGGATGACAGACAATATACATATATGCATACAATAAACATCAGAGTTAGTATTACAGTACGCGAACATACATTCGTTGACGGAATTTCGGTATGACGGTTGGTCAGAATGTAATCATGGATATCCTATAAGGACAATAGCGCATCTATTAATGATCAAACATTATGATGGACATTTTAGTCATAAATGACCATTTTACCCCTGACCCCCTAATTGGCGGAATTTCGCCAGCACTTCGTTACTTTCACTCTAATCTTCCAAAATTTTGACATAACTCTTCCTCCAACATTATTTTCGAAATATATATCATATTCTACCTTAAAACATGATATCTAAACTAACTTGGAAGATTAAAGATCAAAACAACATTTCTACTATAACTACCAAATCGAAAACTAGAACTTAAGACTCGGTACTGAAAAACTTACCCAGAGCTTCGCTACAAATTTCCCCGGACTCCTCCTCCTCTCCAAGCTCTCTCTCTAATTTCGAAATTGCTCTTGAATTTGGTGTGAGAAATGAAGAGCATGAAGGGTCTATTTATAGGCAAAAACGCGAGGGTAAAACGGTCTTTTTCCAACTCCCTTCTTTCAATTTGGACCATGTAATTTTTAAGCTCATTTCTTGGCCGCACAACCCCCTTGGCCGACCTTCCCTAGCCCCAAAAGTCAAAGAAACCAATCATGTGGTGCCACCTTGCCCTTTCTAGAAGGTTTCTACCGATAAAGTCCCCCGATCGGTGTTCGAATTGCGTAATCTTGTAAAATCTTAGAAATCTGGCTACATAGCCCTGAAGATCTTTTCTTCCTCTTCCAAAATACTGGGTTAACTAAATTTTTGATCCCATTCAGGGCCTCTCCGATTTCGCCGAAGATTTTCGGATAAACGTTTCGGTTACGGAAGTCGATTCGGGTAATGTCAACTTCTGGACAAAAATTCACTGATTCATAAAACGTCCAGTTGTTTATCAACTCATCCCGAGATATTGAGTTATGATTTATTTTCCATTGGTTTTCATTTCCTCAACTGCTCCTTTGTCCTTTTCGTCTTATTCCCTTATTGTTCCGTCGGTTTCGGAAATGACTTCGGAGACAGCCCACTCCGAGATAAAATTACACTTGTCCATAATATACTCTGACCTTAGAAACCCAGTTCATGGTTTTCTAGATAGGATTTAATCTCTATCGGTGGTCATTTATCCTATTTGTTTTTTTCACAAATTATATTAATATTTTAATGCAACTTGCAAAACAAATATCATGATATTTTCTACTTCATTCTTATCCCATTTTCTTCAAAAATTTCGGCTGCTCCTCTCTCTCTCTTTTTTATTTTTATTTTATATATTTTAATTATTTAATAATTATTTTACATAATTTTTTCACAAAATTTTCCTATTGGTCCATACATGTTTTTAGGCTTAAAATTACTTATTCTCATATATTTTTCTTCATATTTTCCAATTAATTAGCAAGTGTATTTTAGGCTAATTTTAGCCATAAACATTTTCTCAAAGGGTTTTTACACATTTACCCTTGGATTTTCTCTTAATCGTGCTTAGATAATTAGCCAATAATTATCTATTTAATCTCTCACTAATTGTTGATAATTTTCTTAATTAGAATAACTCATTACCTCACAACTATTGCACTTACATTGGTATTTTAGGCCTTACATAAAATATTAGAAATCATGGGGTCAATTATGGCCCCACAATACTTTTTGATTTTTCCCTCATTATTTTTCAAGGGAAATAATCCCAAAAATTATCTAAATTAGAGACAACATATTCTCCTATTTTTAATAATTATTTTATTGTCTCTCAGGATTTATCACAGTATTTTGTGGCTCCTAGATTTATTTAGGGCCTTTTAACACTCTATTTCTTCCAATTTCACTAGAAATTACCTTAAAAATAAGATAATTATAACTTATTATTTGAAACCTCATATTCACCTATTTCTAATAGGTATATTTTATTAATTTATGATATTTACCCTAAGTCAAATTTTAGGGTATTACATTATGTAGATAAAAATGTTAGTTAAAAATTGATTAAAGACAATAAATATATAAAAAATAAAATTATTTTTAAAAATATTCTTATTTACTAAGAGTGGAAGTGATTGAGAAAAAAAGTGTCGATAATTAATTCAATAAGACTAATAAATAATCAATGGGGGAAAAAGTAAAAAATAATATTAAAAATATTAAAATATTTTCTTATATATAAAACTGGAGTGAGTCTTCTTTAGAGTCTCTTAGAATTAACATAATTTATTTAGCTTCTAATGAAGTTTGGTTTACCAATTTCTTTTTTTAGATCGATCAATCAAAGTTTCTTTGAAATCTTACTTTATGAGGGAAAAAATCTTGCCACATGTGAATTTTTTTATTAATAATAATGGTCCAACATAATTTTAAAATTTTATCAATGTAAATTTTTATTATTAAAAAAATCCTCTTAGCAAGTTTTGATTGAAAAATTAAACCTAAGGGATTTAAGAAAATAAAATTTATGTTTTGTCCATAAAAAAATAGGTGTATGTACTTTCAATAAAATTTGAACTAAGATATGTACATTTATATACTTAATAATCTGTTGGGTTTTTTTTTTTTTTGCCAGCAATCTGTTGGAAATTTATATCTTTCAACAACTTCTCTCCTATGATGATTCTTATAAATCCATTTTGCCTCACATTCTTCTCACATTCTCATTCTTTTTCTTTAATCTGTCAATCTATGTCTGTTTGCACAGTTGTGCTCTATTTAATAAGAGATCATTTTAAGCCGTCACTTTTTACCACTGGATTCAATATTTTGATGATAACAAAATTAGAGAAGAGTTGTTTTACATGATAAAATTTACTAAACATGTGACGATATATATATTCTGTTATTTTGTGTCTTAACTCTAGTTAGACCTTCATTCAACTATAGTCACCCGGTTATTCTATAATGCTTTGAAAGTGACTTAGAATTATGTGTTTGAGTGATATCTGGGTTCACATAACCTGAGTTATATCTAACTTCGACTCAAGTTCATGCCTATTCTTCATCCATATGAATTCTATAACTTGCATTGAACTCTTCCATTTTGAGTCAAAGCTCGTATTGAGTGGTGGTGTAAAGTCTTTCTTGGAGAGGTAATCAACTACGGTATTTTGATGTGCCTTACTGTGAATTTATAGTGTGAAAACCAGTCCTTCCACGAAGCAGTTGAGAGTGAGGGAGAGTCTTTCTTTAGGCTTCTAGCATGGATGAGAAAGAGGTGTTGTCTATTTCAATAGTAACGTTGTACGAGCTTATATGAAAGCTAAATTTTTCGACTCCTCTTTTTACCACTAGAATCTCCTTGTAGGTAGCATGTTAATGCTTTTCTGACTCTTTGAATTGTCTACTTCCATGTCCATAATAATGGCACTTCCCATTGATTTCTTCAATGAGCACTGTTCCCTAGAAATATAATGTTCACTAGCATCTGTCTATAGAATTCTTTGTCCAAATCCAAGAATTTTAAGTGGTGGTGGATGTTGAGCTATTTATTTCAATTTTGTGATAGCTTTTGTCTAGTCTAGACCCAAGAAAAAGGGTCCTTTTTGAGAAGTTTGGACAACTGGTTGGTGTGTTTGGTCACATCAGGGATAAAATCTCAATGCTAATTCATGATCCCCAAGAACTGCTAGATTTGCTTTACCAACAAATTGTTGTCCTGGAAATTAAGTCTTGTGCAATGTGGGGGCCTGGTTGATAGAAACCATCATGAAACATCATTCCAAGAAACTCAATTTGGGCTTGGGCTACATTGATTTTTTGGATGAGAGCATAATTCCATAATTGGTAATATCAGCAAACTGGGCCAGTAACTTCTTATCATCATCTTCATTTTAAGAGAATAACAAGATGCCATCAATATAGATTAAGGCATTCTGAAGAATGGGCTCAAAGATATTGATCAGGGCCTTTTGGAAAAGGGAAAGGGCTACTTTTAGCCCAAATGGCATCACTTTCCATTGGTACTAAGCATCTGGTAGGAACATGTTAGGAGGTTTATAGTCAATCACCAACCTCTTCTTTCCTCTAATGAACTCGGATATTTTCTCTATATAGAATGCATGACAAGCCCAATTGGAATTAGTGGGCTCGATCAATCCTTGGGCTAGAAGAGAGGCACATTCTTGTCTGACTAAAAGAAGATCTTCAAGGTTCAGGCCAGAATGAGTAGCCTTAGTAGGATTAATGTCTTCATTCTTTTTAAAAGGGAGCTTGATGAAGAACTCTTCATTCTTCCATAGAAGAGCAGAATTTTTGAATTGATCATGGTTGTCTTCTCATAGCTTGTGTAGTTTGTCCTAAATGTTTGAATAGCTAATTGAGACTTGATTAAGTTCTAAGATGCTAGGGGTTTGCTCATAGTGACTAAAAAATATTTTGAACTTGAGACCTTGTGGGGTGATGGAAAGATGTTTTGTTCTATAAAAGGCATCAAATCCAAAAAGAATATCTCTTTCTGGAAGACAAATTCCTAGAACTCTGATCCATACAATGCTGCCCGGGAAGAACTGTACTCCAATCTTTTTTTTAGATGAGTTCTATCTCAAAGATTTCCTATTGACTGTGTGTGAAAGGATGATGAAATGGAGCCTAAGATTCTTTTGGAAGAACATGGATAATAGCATAAGATCCTATATCTATATGGGCTATAGCTATTATGAGTTTGTTATATTTTCGTGGAAGGATTTTTGCTTTGACATTGGGCCTTGGAGTTTTGTGAATTTGGGCCATGCCCAAGGATCCTAATGACCCAAGGACTTTGGTAAGTTTTTTGGTGACTGAGTTTGTTACTTCTCTATGAGTTTTGATAATAATTGACAATTGTAAACTAAATGAAGTTAATGGTTAAGTTAAAAATGTCAAACTTAACCAATAACCCACTGTCAAAGTTTAACTCGAGTTTACTCAAGGCAGAGAGCTTTCAAAATTTTTGAACATAACTTGACTCGAGTTTTTGAATGCAAAACACGAGCTAGCTAGTGCTTGGCTGAGAGTTTTCAAAGCTTTTACATTTTAAAGTATACTCGAGCCAGTTATCGTTAACTCGAGTTTATGATAGGCCGAGAATTTTCACAATATTTCAAGCTACAAGTGACTAGAACCTGATCTTGAAAACTTCAGTTAGAGTTTGTGGACTTAAACTTATTTTCAAATTAAAAAAGTCCTAAACTCGAGTTAGTCACTTAATGACTCGAGTGAATGCGATCTCAAAACGTTTTCAAAATCCTATCGCGAAGCTCATTTCGAAAGAAGATGTAAACTCGAGTTAACTCCAAATGACTTGAGTCACGCACTTGAGTGAAACATTTTAACCTCGAGCCTAAGTCATATAGAGACATCTTCGTTCAAACTTCAAACTTATTTTCAAAGAAGATGAACCAGTGACTCGAGCCTAGCATGTCAAACTCGAGTCATGCACTCCAATTTGTTTGAATAAACTTGAGTATAACGCATCTCTGTTTTTTAAATCACCGTACCCAGATTTGCGAAATCTTCATGTATGATACTTTATATCATCTCTCATTATTATTCCTAACTATGTTTAATCGATGTGTTAGTGAGTTTCAGATGATCAAACGAATGTTAAACTGAAGATTAAGCAAAAAAGCAAATGATGATGTCAGAGCATTAAATGCTGGGTTCAGAAACCTAAACATGGATTTGGCAAATCATTCTCTGCACATTTCAAAGGCTTTAATGTTTTCTTTCCTCTTTTGGACGCCATATCATCCAACAGATTTATTTCAAAGAAAGTCAACAAAAAGAGTTTGGGCATCTGGGTTAAATCAAAATGACTAAGTAAATGCTCCTAGTTCAACCTAACAACTCTTTTAATACTTCCAACGGTTGTATCAAGATTCCCAACGGTCATTAAATGCTTCCAACATATATAAGCTGAAGCATTCAATTCTCAACAACCAAGAGAGTAAAAAGCACAAAAAGATCAACTTGCATTTACTGTTCCACTTTCAAAGTGTAATATCTTCTAATATATATATTCTTCAGTGTTTATCAATCTGCTCTTTTAGAGAGTTTATTACTAAATCATTATTCTTGTAAGAACTTGAAAGTTGTGGGACTTTGAGATTGAGTGATCAATTTACAACTTGTAAGGGGGAGTGTATCCTAGTGAGAGGATAACTTTCGAGTACAGAGTGTGTAACTGATTGAAGTGATAGTGATAAATTCCAGAGAGTCTGGGGACTGGACGTAGGTCAAGAGTTGAGACCGAACCAATATAAATCCTTGTGTTCATCTTATTCTACTCTCTCTCTCTCTCTCTCTCTCTATTAGAATTTGTTTCAATGGTGAAACTCTGGGTTTATCGAAAAGTTTTTAAAATCCCCAATTCACCCCCTCTTGGTGATATTCTGCCATTTACATTTGGTATCAGAGCAAGGTTTTCTCAAAAAGGCTTAACATCCCAAGAAAAATTGATATGGACGGAATGCTACCAGATGGTGCTTCTATCAACAGCCCTCCCAGTTTCAATGGTAAACATTACTCATTCTGGAAAGCCAAATTCAGGGTCTTCGTGTTGGCTACTAAGTATGGGCTTTGGAGAGTGTTCGAGAGAGGAGACTATGCTCCAGCTACAATAGAAGAGGAGTTAGAACTCCTAATCTAGAAGAAGAATATGATGAGAATGACATAAGGCAAGTCACTCTTAACAGCAAAGCAATCCTCATGCTTCAAAGTGCTCTAAGTTAGAAAGAGTACTTTCGAATCTGTACTCTATCATCTGCAAAACAAATGTCGGATGCTCTGGAGATTGCTCATAAGGGAACTCCTGGAATCAAGGAGAATCATGTAAACACTTTGATGACTAAATACGATTTACTTCGTATGAAGTCTGGTGAATCCATTGGCGAATTCTAGCTCAGATTCACTCATTTGATCAACCAACTTGATGCATTGTGAAAAGAATATGATCAACCTGTCCAAGTGAGGAAAATTATGAATATTCTCAGTAAGGAATAGGATGCTAAAGTAACTACGATTGAAGAAGCTTGTGGAGAGTCAATGGGTCAGCGATAACTCTCTTTGATAGCTTGTCTGAATATGAAGGTAAACTCAAGTTTAGAAAAGGACTTGATGAAATTGGCAGCAAGAATAAGGGAATTGCCCTTAAAATTGTCAAGGAAGACAAGGAATCATATGGTGATGATGATGAAGATGAAGATGAAGAGCTAGGCATGATGGTCTGGATATTCTAGAAGTTTTACAAGAAGGACTAAGGATTCAGAAAGTTTCATAAGGGTAGCTCCAGCAATGAGTCGAAAAAGCCAATCATATGTGGCGAATGTGAAAAGCCTAGCCACATCAAGTTTGAATGTCCCTAGCTGAAGAATAAATAAAAAGATAAGAGATTCAATAAGTTCAGAAAGAAAGCTTATGTCTCAGCTATATGGGGAGATAACTCATCTGATAAAGATGAAGCTGATGAAGAAGAAAGAGCCAATGTCTGTCTTATGGCTCAAGAAGAATCTGAAAGTGAAGAGGTAATAGATTCTGATCCTACCTATGATGAGTTATTTTTTGAATATAATTCTCTTCACTCTGAATTTCAAAAATTAGCAAAAGAACTTCTTGCTTCAAAAAGAAAAATAAAATCTCTTGAATAACAACTTCAAGATGTATCTTCTCCAACTTCTGCTTGTGAAAAAGTTTTAGAAAAAGTTTGTGACAATTGTTGTGTTTTAGAGAAAAGAAATGCCTATCTTACTAAAACACTTGAAAAGTTCACTCAAGGGAGTGAAATGCTCAATGTCATTTTGTAATAGCAAAGGCTTACAAATTACAAATCAGGAATTGATTATAAACCTGATTTTGATAAAAAGAAAGGCAAAAAGAAATCTGGAGAAAAGAACTATCTTAACTATTTTTGAAAATCAATTCATTATTTCAATCCTTTTACACATTGCAATTATTGTAATCGTAAAGGCCATACTACTTCTTCCTGTTTTCATAAAAAAAGAAAGAAAGAGTAAGCCTGTAGGAAATTATAAATAGGTGCCTAAAGGATCCTATAAGGTTCCTAAGGCACAAATTAACCCAAAAAGACCCAAGGAAAAATGGGTACCTAAGACTTGTTTTTTGTGTCTTGCAGGTTTGTCTAAGAGTATCGAAATCCAACAAGTGGTATATTGATAGTGGATGCTCTAGACACATGACGAGAGATCAATCCAAGTTTGCTACAATCAAGCCTAAGAATGGTGGCAATATGACATTTGGTGGAAATCAATCTGGAAGGATTGCCGGAATTGGTGAAGTTGGAAGCAACGATGAACCACAAATCAAAGACGTCTATCTTGTGGAAGGAATATGCCACAACCTCCTCAGTGTGAGCCAAAGCACAGATAAAGGTAACTTGGTTATCTTCAATTCTAAGGAATGCCTGATTGTGAGCAAGGATGATCTACCTTTGGATAACGTTAAATCCAAAGCCTTATTCAGGGCTCCTAGAGACGATAACTGTTATACCCTTAGTCTTCTTAGCAATAGCTCTGAAAATTGTTTTATTGGTAACATGGATGAAAGTTGGCTATAGCACGAGCTCTTAGCTCATGTTAACATGTTCCAACTTGAAAAGTTGCTGAAAAAGGATTTGGTTATTGGTTTACCAAAACTTTGTTTTAAAAATGACATGATTTGTAATGTTTGTCAAAACGGTAAACAAACCAAATCCTCTTTCAAATTTAAAAGTGAAATTTCAACTAATAGACCTCTCCAACTACTTCACATGGAACTAGTTGGACCAGCTAGAGTGAAAAGCCTTGGTGACAATCTTTATACTTTGGTCATAGTTGATGATTTTTCTAGATTTGCTTGGACTATATTCTTATCATCTAAAGATGAAACATTTGATTAGTTTGTTGTTTTTGCCAAGAAGGTCTAAAACGAGAAAGCTTTCTCTATTGTAGGAATTCGTACCGATCATAGTGGTGAGTTCGAAAATCATGCCTTTGGTGAGTTTTATGATGATATGGAATTGATCACAATTTCTCAGTCCCAAGGACTCCTTAACAAAATGGTGTTGTGGAAAGAAAAAATAGAGTCTTCACCGAGATGGCAAGGGCAATGTTGAACGAAAATCATACCTCCCAAGTGTTTTGGGCTGATGCCATGAGTATGGTTTGCTACATCTTAAATTGGGCATACCTTCGGAAGAAGCTGAACAAAACTCCCTATAACTATACAAAGGAAGAAAGCCTAACCTAACTCATTTGCACATCTTTGGATGTAAATGTTTCATCCCCAACAATGGTAAGGATAACTTGGGAAAGTTCGATTCCAAGTCCGATGAAGGTATATTTTTAGAATATTCAAATAGAAGTAAAGCTTATAGAATCTTTAATACTCATACTCGTATTGTTGATGAATTTATGCATGTTGTGTTCTGTGAAACCAAGTCTGATAAACTCTTAGATGATGAAGAAGAACCAATATTTAGAAATCAATTCTTTTCAAAAACTACTCCTGCCTCTCTTGAAAATCTTGAAAATGTTTTTGAAGTTGAACCTCAAACATCTTGTAAAAATTCTGATCAATCTCAGTTTAAAGCTTGGAAGTTCATTAGGAATCACCCTTTGGACCAAGTGATAGGAGATGTGAATCAAGGTTTAAGGACTAGAAAAAGTACTTTGAATGAAGTTACATTTTCTACCTTCATATATGAGATTGAGCCCTCTAAAATTGATGAAGCCCTTTTAGACAATGATTGGGTTATCACAATGAAAGAGGAATTACATCAATTTGATAGAAATCAAGTTTGGGACTTAGTACCTAGGCCTAAAGAGTATCCAGTCATTGGCACTAAATGGGTATTTAAGAACAAACGTGATGAATTTGCAATCATTGTCCATTATAAGGCAAGATTGGTTGCAAAAGGCTATAATAAAGAAGAAAGAATTGATTATGAAGAAACTTATGCTCCAATGGCAAGATTGGAAGCTATAAGAGTTCTTCTAGACTTTGCTTGCATTAAGGGATTCAAGCTATATCAAATGGATGTAAAGAGTGCTTTTCTAAATGGTTTTATTGAAGAGGAGGTTTATATTGAACAACCTCTTGGTTTTCAAAGTGATAATAATCTAGATCATGTGTATCACCTTAAGAAAACTTTATATGGTCTTAAGCAAGCTCCTAGAGCTTGGTATGAGCGATTAAGCAAATTCCTTCTTTATCAAGGATTTATCAGAGACAAAGCAGACACAACTCTCTTCAGAAAAAGCAACAAGAGTTATGATATATTAATTGTTCAAATTTATATTGATGATATCATATTTGGTGCTTCTAATGATGCTTTGTGTGAAGAGTTTTCTAAGACCATGAAGGGTGAGTTTGAGATGTCCATGATGGGAGAACTCAACTGTTTCCTTGGTTTGCAAATCAAACAATGCAAGAACGGTATCTTCATTTCTCAGACCAAATATCCGAGAGATTTGCTGAAAAAAATATGGTCTAAGTGAATTCAATGGAGCTGACACACCAATGAGTTCAACTGCCTCCTTGGATGCTGATGAGAAAGAAAAAGATTTCAACATCACAAGATATAGAGGAATGATTGGATCATTGCTCTACCTGACAGCAAGTCGGCCTGATATCCAATTCAGTGTGGGAATGTGTGCTAGATTCCAATCTGCTCCTAAAGAGATCCATGTTGAACACGTAAATAGGATATTCAGATATCTTGCTGATATGGAGGAGTTGGGATTGTGGTTTCCTAAAGGTTAACCTGAACATCTTGTGACATATTCAGACTCGGATCATGCTGGATACAAGACAGATAAAAAGAGTACAAGTGGCCAATGTCAATTCCTTGGTGGCTCACTTGTCTTATAGTTCAGTAAGAAGCAAACAACTGTCTCAATATCATCAACTGAAGCTGAGTATATTGCTGCATCAAAAGTTGTTGTGCTCAAGTACTGTGACTCAAGCAACAACTTCAAGATTTGGGGATATATTTCAAGGGAATCCCAATTTTGTGTGATAACACCAGCATAATAAGCTTGGCAAAGAATCATGTTCAACATACAAGTACCAAGCATATTGATGTTAGACATCACTTCATCAAAGATAATGTTCAGAAGAAAGATGTCAAAGCGATGTTCATCCCAACTCATCTCCAACTTGCTGATATCTTGACAAAGCCTTTAGCTAAGGAGCCATTTACTTTCATTAAAAGAGAATTGAGAATGATAAATCCCAATGAGTTGTAACTAACCTGTACTTAATGTTAGTTATGTTTTTTATGATCAATAGATACGAACTTAATCATCAAAGTGTCTAGTTCAAGACTTATGTAGGAAATCTGATGTATCTAACAAATTGCTGAAGTTTGCTGTCAAAAGAGGAAAACTCGAGTCAACTAAAGGCAGAAAGCAAACTCTAAGTTTTGGAGAAAACTTAACTCGAGTCAACGTGTGGCAGTCTCAAGTGTATTTCAGTCAGAGAGCAACTAAGCTTTTGAAGACAAAACCAAACTCGAGTCAAGAAAATAGAAACTCGAGTCAAGATGAGACAGAGAGCTACCAAGGGCAGAGCAACTTCCAAACTCGAGTCACCAAGTGGCTCACTCGAGTCAACGAAAAATATCAAGTGTTTTCATATGCACACTTTAAGTCCAGATTAGTACAAGTTTATGTAAACTCGAGTAGGTAACTTGAGTCGTAAGTGGAAACTTGAGTTTATAGCTTTCTATATATACTAAAACTCTACCGTTGCTTTTCACTTTACTCTTCCCTCGAGTCTAAACCTAATTCTCTCTAAAAACCTCTCATTTCTCTCGACCTAACTCAAGCTTTCTCTCCGAAAAATGCCTCCTAAACAATCCGCCAAGATTTAGGAAACTAATTTGGACTATGAGGGCACTTGATCTGCATCTCTGTCTCCATTGAAGAGACCTAGGAGAGAGAAACAAACTCCTAGACGAATCAAGTCTAATGTAGCATTCGAAGAACTCGCACCCAAGGGAAAGGTGAAGAAGGTTGTCTTAGAAGAACCTTCTGAGGTTCCCGAGAGGAAACCTATCGGCCTAGAAACTGCAACATGCAAGGTTAAGGATCTAGCTCTTGAAGCTGCTAAGCCAAATAAGAAGAAGAGGACTGTTCCTTCATCTCAATTCAGAGATTCCCTTTTTGGTCCTTCTGGTCCTTCAGCTTCTCGACCTAGGGGCAATCTAGCTCCAAGGTATTCTCTGAAGAAATTCCTGCTCTTCAAAATATTTATAATCATCCTACTTCTCCAGCTGATTTTAACAGCAAAGGAATTCTTTTTGAAAATAATGATGCTATACTGTTTAGGGAACGTTTTTCACATAAAACTTTCTTCCCTACAGGTCATGTTGATCTTTCTCTCTTCCTCTCTGTTTATCTCTGTTTTTACATGTGTGTTCCAGAGGATTTTGAGAAAATCTTAAATCACCCAATTCACCCCCTTCTTAGGTGATATTCCAACTTTCATTTCTGATTGCTCAAAGAATGGTTGCCTTGTTGGTGCTTGGTTTCTGCAGCCGCATTTAATGCATTCTGACAAAAAATTTACTTTATGATAATCTGCTGTTAATCCTTGATCAAATAATATAAAACTCATTAATACATTGATTAAATATAGTTAGGGATAGTAATGAATAATGATAAAAAGATATGAAATCACAATCAATGATTTTAACTTTACAAACATGATGATCTGTTGGAAATTATGCCCTAGAGGCAAGTCATTGTACTTATCAACGATCCCCATATGAATTGGGTAGTCGCAATGTCTTGCTAGAGGTCGCTTGCGACTTGTGGGCTGATACAATATTGGCCCGCTGCCAATCTCATGTGGGCCTACAGGGTCGCACACAAGAATGGCCCAACACGAGCAAGAGTGTCCAGATTCGTTGAATCTTAAATGTGTTTAAGATTTAATGAATACTTATTTAATCTAGGATGTGTGTGTGTGTGTGTGTGTATGCATATATATAAATATATTAAATTCAAAAATAATAATGATATTATTTATTGACAATAATATTATTATATATAGTATTTGATTTATTTGATAAATTAAATAACTATAATAAATTGAGATATTGTATCTCAGATTTAAATTTCGAATAAAGATATTGCATATTAGATTTAATTTGAACTGAGATATCGGATCTCATTTTAAATTAAATATAACGATATCATATCTTGATTTAATATATATTAAATTCGAAAATAATAATGATATTATTTATTGACAATAATATTATTATATATAGTATTTAATTTATTTGACAAATTGAATAACTATAATAAATTGAGATATTGTATCTCGATTTAATTTTCGAATAAAGATATTGCATATCAGATTTAATTTGAACGGAGATATCGGATCTCATTTTAAATTAAATATAATGATATCATATCTTGATTTAATTTATAAATATAAATTAAATCAGAGGGCTTTTAATTCGGATTAAATAAATAGATTTGATTAGATCTATCAGATAGATTTAATTAATATATTTTTTAATCTAGATTCAAAATTTGTTTTGAATATAATACGCCTGCTAGGTTTAGAAAACCCTACGTGACTTTTAGTCGAGCGTATTAGAAAGCCGCGAAAAACCCTAGAAAGAAAAAGAGAGAGACACAAGAATACTTAGGCGCTAGCACGCTGCCGTCAGTGTTGGAGGCCGTTCGTGTGGATATCGGTAGAGGGAGGGGACACGCGTAGTCTGCTCCTGTCTGATCGAACAAGAAGGCGTTAGCCCACGTGATCAAGAAGCAAGGATAGAAGGTAGCCCACCAGTTTGAATTGTTCGGCATAGGTATGATTTGGAAACCCTAAATCCAGATTTAAATGCTATTGAGCGATCCGCCTAAGGGATTCGTTAAAAATTTTATTCCGCTGCGTGTACGGATCCCAACAGATTTACTAATGCACAGATGACAACTCGAGTTTTCATTAACTGACTCGAGTTGTTCTTCCAACACTCGAGTGAAGATGATTTTCTTCTTGTTGTAATGTAAGAGATATAATCACTCTCTATATTGTCTTATTAGATGAAGAGGATTACAACATATATATAGGAAAAGCAAGGGAGAACAAAGAAGGTAAACAAGGTAAATAAGGAAATACAATAAAGGCTAATAAAGACTCATAACTAGTAATTAAGACCCTCTAATCAGATCTTCTAATCAGGGAACTAATCAAGGGATCTAATAATTAGGAGATATATTTCCTAATATTCTAACACTCCCCCTCAAGCTGGAGACAGCTTGCCTCGAAATTATTCAAACTTCGTTATGCCTACTTCAATCTTCAAAAAAATTTAGGTTTGTACTTCTTGAGTCTTAGCGGCCCCATATTTTTATTGTTTGGGATCATACTCCTTTTTGAGTCTCAGAGGTCCCATATTTTGTTTGGGCTTGTACTTCTTTTTGTGTCTTAGAGGTCCCAAATTTTGTTTGGGCTTGTACTCCTTTTTGAGTCTCAGAGGTCCTAAATTTTGTTTTGGGCTTGTACTCTTTTTTTTTTTGGAGTTTCAGAGGTCCCATATTGAGTAGCAGAACTTTCCCGAAAGAATCTCAAGTCCCTCAATTTGATAAATAACAGATTGGACCTTTTAGATCAGACTCGTGACTTCTTCTAGCCTGAGTGCCGCAGACTTCGCCTCCTTTCTCTTCGCTCCTTCTCCTTCTCTGATCTGCGACAAAGAATATAGAGGATGCATGACAGCTTCGATCGTCAGTGTTCGCGACTGAGATTACAGACTAAGTTCGTGACCTGTCGGCAAGCCGAGCGACGGTGGTGACTAGGTCTCTCTGGTTCTTCGGCGCATCTGGTCTTCTGCTTTCCTCTCGTCGTTGAAGCTTAAGGGAACGAAGATAATGGGTCTCGCCTCAGCGTTGGAGAACCTAAAAAACTGATTCTGACCTCTCTAAATCACCTTCACGACAGTGGCTAAGGTTTTGTTCGTCGGAGGTTCTCTGGTGTTTTTCAGTCCATCACGGCGGGTTCTGATTTTCTCTCCCTCTTCTCTTGTTCGACGATGGTTTGAGGTGGTTGTGTTTGGTTTGATTTGCAGCTTAGCTTCCGGAAAATCTGGACTTCTTTCCTTTTTCTGGCGGTGAGATCGAGGTTGTCCGACAGTGAAGGGTGGAAAACTACGTTGTTCTGGCAATCTATGTTGCCCTGAGTTCTCCTTCCACAACGCTCTCTTCTCTTTTGCTCTTTCTGGAATGCTCGCCTGAATCTGGGAATATCGCCGGAATTTGCAACTCTGTTTTGGTGATTTGTGGATCTGACTATGGTGGTCCTGTTTGTGTTCTCTGGTTTAACCAGAGTTGTGTGTCTCCCGGCGCTGTGTAACTCACTGCCTCTCTAAAACTTTGAACAGAGCAACGAGTCACCAGCGCTGGCAAAACCAGAACAGAACGTTAATTTTCTTCAGGAATTAATCCTGCTCTGATACCATGTTGTAATGTAAGAGATATAATCACTCTCTATATTGTCTTATTAGATGAAGAGGATTACAACATATATATAGAAAAAGCAAGGGAGAACAAAGAAGGTAAATAAGGAAATACAATAAAGGCTAATAAAGACTCATAACTAGTAATTAAGACCCTCTAATCAGATCATTTAATCAGGGAACTAATCAAGGGATCCTAATAATTAGGAGATATATTTCCTAATATTCTAACACTTCTAAAATGAAAGCCTGTTTAAAACAGAAGTTAAACTGAGAAGATCATTTCGCAAAGCATAACTTGAGTCTAAAAATACTGACTTGAGTTGTTAACTTGAGTCAAGTCTTTATAACTCGAGTCGTGAACTTTTTGTTCTATGAACAAAGATTGAAAGTTATGTTAAAAAGTACATTGAACAAAGGATACTCGAGCCATAAAATCACAATATAATGATCGACTCGAGTGCACAAAGTCATAACTCGAGTTTTGAAGATTTGTTCACAGAAATAAAGATTGAGAAATACATTGAAAATGAATTTGAACAAAAGACACTCAAGTGCTTAAATGCTAACTTTAACGAGTAACTCGAGTGCAAAAATATTAACTCGAGTTTGAAGATTTTGACTCTAAAAAAGAACAGCTGAGCGCGGGAGTTAAGGTTTGAAAAGATAAGGCTTAGCACTCACCAAGATAACTCGAATTTTGTGCAGGTAACTCGAGTTGTTACATTTGATTCAAAAGTAAGATACAATCTTTCACTCGAGTTATGAACAACTAACTCGAGTCAGTCAAAGCTGAAAAGCTATTTTGACTATGATTTTAAAGCACTAACTCGAGTTCTTGAACCAGAACTCGGTGTGTCTTTGGGAGACACATAAAAGTCCTTTTTGATTCAAGATTTGATTGAAATGAAAGTAACTCACTCAAGTGCCATTAAACATACACTTAAGTGACTTGAATCATCAAGTCTATATTCATTACAAGTGCTTGTTATCATCAAAACATATTGAATTTGAGAACTAACAATTTCTTCATGTCACATGCAATACACTAAAAAAATGACGTTTTATAGCAATTGAAATTGCATACTTCCATAAACGACAGTAGTAGTAGTTCAAAGAACCGTTACAAAACACACTGTTGGAAACTATTTTCTAGCGGTTTCTGAAAACCACTACTCATGTAATAAAACTACTATTGTTCCTATAGCAGTTTTACATTACTGCTACAAGATGAGATTAAGATTATAGTGTTGGAAATTATGCCCTAGGGGCAAGTCATTGTACTTTAGACATTTATGTTATTTAAAGTATTCTCTTTTTGTTATCATTTCGTTTGCATGTTTACATTGATAACTGTATCCCTGGATATATCTAATAGATTATCCTAAATGTCCCTGGTCAGTCATCTACGCGGGAGCGAAGATGAGATAATACCAGTATGACTTTGATGAGGTATGGAGATACGAATCAAAGTCATGGACACTTGTAAGAGTACAAGGTGCTGGACCTACCCACTATGAGAAAGCTGCATGGATTTAGTCATAAGCTTATCTCATGTATAACCGCGTCACGACGCCCTATGACCTGAGATCATCATGGATTCCTTCATGATGAGTCACGGATCTTTGACCTAGTCAAAAGTCATCTTTGACCGAGTGATGATAAAGGCTTGGATCGGGATCAGTGGTTCTCATGCAGAGGAATGTGAGTGGTCAAGATGGGATTTGTCCCTCACATTTGTAGAGAGATAATACTGGGTCCCTCGATGAGTGAGTCTGAGAAATGTATGGTCATACTACGATGGAAAGGAGTTTCCATTTCAATTATTACACTACTCAAGAATCGAGAAAGTAATGGTCAAGAACAGGAAGTTGATATTATCCATGCCTCATCCTTGACCAAGTTATCGCGTGACAAAAGGGACGTGACATGGTTGTACGATAGGTTATATCGCATCAACGATCCCCATGTGAATTGGGTAGTCGCAATGTCTTGCTAGAGGCCGCTTGCGACTTGTGGGCTGGTACAGTATTGGCCCGCTGCCAATCTCATGTGGGCCTACAGGGTCGCACACAAGAATAGCCCAACACGAGCAAGAGTGTCCAGATTCATTGAATCTTAAATGTGTTTAAGATTTAATGAATACTTATTTAATCAAGGATGTGTGTGTGTGTGTGTGTGTATTATTAAATTTGAAAATAATAATGATATTATTTATTGATAATAATATTATTATATATAGTATTTAATTTATTTGATAAATTAAATAATTATTATAAATTGAGATATTGTATCTCAGATTTAATTTTCGAATAAAGATATTGTATATCAGATTTAATTTGAATTGAGATATCGTATCTTATTTTAAATTAAATATAAGGATATCATATCTTGATTTAATTTATAAATATAAATTAAATCTGAAGGCCTATTAATTCAGATCAAATAGTTAGATTATATCTGTTGGACAGATTTAATTAATATTATTTAATCCAAATTCAGAATTCTAAATTAATTAGATTAATTTTAAATATTTTAATACGACACATTAGGGTTTTAGAAAACTATAAGTGATTCTGATCCAGTCGTATTAAACGAACGAATGAATTAGACGGCCGCGAAAAACAAAACCCTAGAGAGAGAGAGAGAGAGAGAGAGACGCAAGAATACTGAGGCGCTAGTACGTTGCCGTAAGTGTTGGAGGCCGTTCGTGAGGATACCGGTAGAGGGAGAGGACACGCGAAGTCAGCTCTTGTCTGATCGAACAAGAAGGCGCTAGCCCACGTGATCAAGAAGCACGGATAAAAGATGCCACCTCGTTCGACACGTACGACGTCTCAGGCGCACGAGGATCGAGGCGCAAACGCGACTGATACACTGAACCCTTCGCATAGGTATGATTTGGAAATCTAACCTTGATCTAAACGCGATTGAGCGATCCGCTTAAGGGATCCGTAAATTTTTTTTTAATTCCACTGCGTGTTCGGATCCCAACAGATAGAATGTGTGAACATTTTGTAGCGATTAGAGAATTGCTACAAGTGACAACGTAAAAAGTTTGGCACCAATGTTGTAGCAATTATTAAACCGTTACTGAGTACAACCACGAAATTTAAAAAATTGGCAGAAAAAGTTTGTATAGATTGTAAAACCATTACAATATTGGATAAAATTTCAAAAATATCACCAAAGTTTAAGGCAAATTTGAATTAAAATTAGTAGCAGTTATATAATCACTACAAAACATAAAAAGTGTGTAGCAGCTATGGGGAATTAAGACTACAGGCTAAATACTGTAACTTGAGCTTAGATTCCCAAATGGATTAAAACCGTCAGTCGCCAATGCAAGCCAAACATTTCTAGGGTTCGTTGCGAAAGCTGGAAATTCTGAGTCAACTGCTTTCCAGGCTTCCGCGTCTCGTGTATGTCTTAATTTACCATATTCGTTCTTGTCAACTGTATTCCACCTCATATGCTCATATGTTTAAATGACATAAACAATCTTTGTAAGTGAGGTTTTAAAGAAAAATACCTAATAACCTTTGCTGGTTTTTTCTTCTACTTTTCCGCCTTCTGAATTGTCTTGTACCTCGAAGTGTGACATCGCTTACAAGTCGCCTTATGAGCATCATCTCCCCAATATAGTATACAGTCATTAGGGAATGCATCAATTTTTTTGTAGTTCAAGTCTAATCTATTAATAATCTTGTTGGCCTCATAGAACATTGTGGGAATCTCTGCATCAGGGAATGCATCTTGTAATAATTCCAACAACATCGACATTCCCTTATGTGTGATCCCACACAAGTGTTAGTTCCCCATGTTTTGATGATAACAATTATAAAGTAATTTCTCTTTATCAAAATTGTTTAAAAGCTACCTTGAGTTGGATATTGATTGCCTCGAGTCATTTCCTTGAAAGGAAAATGTTTCTTTTTTCCTGATGCCTTGAGTCATTCCAAGTTTAACTTGAAGTCAATTATTTTTACAAATGGCTACCTCGAGTTAAATCGTATTTGCCTCGAGTCAATCAAGTCAAATTATAAAAGGCAAAATGGTTTATCTTCTGCTACCTCGAGTCAAATTAATTTTAACTTGAAGTAAATAGTTTGAAAAATAGTTGCCTTGAGGTTGAAATAGCTTTGCCTCGAGTTAACTGGTTTGAAAATCTTGAATATTTGTTTCGCGCTAAAACCTACCTCAAGTCAATTCTTAATTGCCTCGAGTTAGTTGTGTTGCTCAAATGAATTTTCATTTCAGTTAAACGTACTTGCCTCGAGTCAGATTTTAATTCCCTCCAATCACTTTGACTCAAGGCATTTTTGTTTTAACTCCAGTTAAGCTCTATTGCTTTCTAATTGAGTTTTTGACTTTCACAGAGAAATATTGCCTCAAGTCATTTTGACTCTAGGTACTTTTATCTGATATGATTCATCTTGCGATAGAAACATACTTTGCCTCAAGTCACTTTGACTCAAGTCATTTTGACTCTAGGCAATCTTTCAAGCTAATTTTTCCACATCTTTTCAAACTTGCCTCGAGTCATAATTATCATGCCTCAAGTCATTTTAACTCAAGGAAACTTATTTTGACTGGAAGTTAAACTCCTCTAATATTCAAAATCACTGTCTTCGTAAAACCAAATTTCTTAATTGTGATTTCATTTCTTTATATCATTACTCATTATTGTACTTAACTATTTTTAATCAGTTTCCTAATGAGTTTCAGATGATTATTCAAAGGATTAACAACAAATTATCATAAAGCAATTTGTGTGTCAAAATGCATTTAATGCAATTGCCAAATCGAATCTATTCTTGGTAACCAATCCTCTGATCATTCTAAAGTATTTGTCATTATTCCAATCATGCAATAAATGCTATATCACAACGGGCAAAACAAAAGGAATGAAAGAATGTCGTGATGGCACAAATCCACCTGGAACACTATCGGTGAAAGTGATTATCGAGCTTCATCTGTCTAACGGCTATTTTGACGAGTCATAATGGATAATCTTCAATCTTCTCTAACGGTCATTAATGGCAACAACTATAAATTCAAGAAGCATTGAATTCGCCAACCACTGAAACTCTACGCATTCAATTCGAACTTATTACAATCATCTGTTTCATTAATATCTTTGGATATTCCGTGTACTTCAGTAATTATCATTTATTTACTCAGTGGGGAGTTAAACACTATTTAATTATTTGTTTAGTTGTTAAATCTTAAGGTTGTGGAACCTTAAGTGAGGGTGTACGATTACAACTTGTAAGGGGGAGTGAGTCCTAGAGTGAAAGGATCATCTTGAGTTACAGAGTATGTAATTTGTATTATGTGTTTAAGAGTTAGTGAAATCCGAAGGTGCTTGGGGACTGGACGTAGGTCGAGGAGTTAGATCAAACCAGTATAATCTCTTTGTGTTCATTCCCTCTCTTTATCTCTATTTTGGTGTTCTTGAGCATACAACGAAATTTTTTTTATAATCACCTATTCACCCCCTCTAGGTGATATTCCACCTTCAACAAGTACTTGATATGATACAATTTGATCAAGAAAGATAATTTGGAGTATTTTCGTCAACCTTGATACAAAGGACAATTAGCTTAATCCATGAGGCTAAAAAATTCCTGAGCTGCCTCATTCCTCAAGAAAACAGGGTATGCACCCTAAAATTCTGCGGTGAAGTTGTCATCTTGAAAACCAAACTCATCACAAACAACATCATTAATAGGATCATCTTTATCTACTACATGTGAACTTTGAAGAAGATGATCATTATATCTCATACAAGGTTTCTCTCCATAAACTCCCATATTCAAAGTTCCACAACCTTGAAATTTGACAGATAAACAATAAATCAAATAAGTGTTTAACTCCTCCCTGAGTTAATAAATGATAATAACTGAAGTACACGTATATCCAAAGATATTAAATGAAACAGTAAATTGTAATCACTTCGTATTGAATGCGCAGAGTTTTGGTAGTTGGCAAATTCAATGCTTCTGGTATTTATGTTGAGTAAGTCTGAGAAATGTATGGCCATACTATGATGGAAAGGAGTTTCCATTTTAGTTATTAGACTACTCAAAAATTGAGAAAGTAATGGTCAAGAACAGGAAGTTGACATTATCCATACCTCATCCTTGACCAAATTATCGCGTGACAAAAGGGACGTGACATGGTTGTACGATAGGTTGTATTGTATCATCGATCCCTATATGAATTGGGTAGTCGCAATGTCTTGCTAGAGGCCGCTTGCGACTTGTGGGCTAGTACAGTATTGGCCTGCTGCCAATCTCATGTGGGCTTGCAGGGTCGCACACAATAATAGCCCAATACGAGCAAAAGTGTCCAGATTCATTGAATCTTAGATATGTCTAAGATTTAATGAATACTGTATTTAATCTAGGATGGATATATATATATATATATATATATATATATATATATATATATATATATATATATATATATATATATATAATTAAAAAATAATAATGATATTATTTATAGATAATAATATTATTATATATAGTATTTAATTTATTTGATAAATTAAATAACTATAATAAATTGAGATATTGTATCTCAGATTTAATTTTCAAATAATGATATAGTATCTCAGATTTAATTAAATAGAAAGACATCATATCTTAGATTTAATTTATAAAGATACATTAAATCTGTAGGTAATTCGGATTAAATAAATATATTAGATTAGATCTATTGGACAGATTTAATTAATATATCATTTTAATTCAAATTCAAATTTCAAGATTAATTAGATTAATTTTGAATATTTTAATACGGCTCATTAGGGTTTTTGAAACTCTATAAGAGATATTGATCTAGTCGTATTAAACAAATGGAAGAATTAGAAAAGCCGCGAGAAACCCTAGAGAGAAAAGAGAGATACGCGAAAGTACTGAAGGCGCTAGCACGCTGCCGTCAGTGTTGGAGGCTGTTCGTGTGGATACCGGTAGAGGGAGCGGACACGCAAAGTCAGCTCCTGTTTGATCAAATAAGATGGCACCAGGATTGAGACGTATGACGTCCGAGGCGCACGACGTTCGAGACGCACACGAGAATGAAATGCTCACGAGTTCTCATAGGTATGGTTTCTAACGAACCTTGATTTAAACGTCGTTGATGGATCCTCTTAAAGTATCCATAAGTTTTAATGGATGAGAATCATTCCGCTGCATGTACGGATCCCAACACATACCTCATGACATTGCTGGGTGGAATCTTTCTACCAACCCAATGGCATCGTATATGAGTCATGTGCCTTTATGCACCAACACTTTATTCATATTGCCTATGCATACTAGGTCCTCTGTCCAGTAGGGCTGAATCACATAGTCCTTGAGAGTGTTTCTATCTCTTGACATTCTTGGGACTCTTCCTGAATTGGCTTAGTCATCTTCCTTATGCAGGCTTATCCTCAAATTTATAGGCCCTGTATTCAGGCTATTACAGATGGCATCGAGACATTTCTACCACCAAGCTACCCTCAACGGCCCCTACTACCTCCCCCTACTACTACCTCCTCATAGAGTCGGTCTAGGATGCTTCACCTCCTTCCCCTTATCTAAATCTCTCCCAGAAGCCATAACTACGTTCATGCTTGAGCTAAACATTAGAGAATATTTTAGAAGCCACGTGAAAATCAAATTTACATGGTTAACTGTTGGGTGGCGACGCGTGTATAAAGGCTTCAACTTTGTAGTGGTTTCACAAGAAAACCTTATAAAGTGTAGACAGTTGTGGCGGTTGAACCAAAACCGCTATGCTAACTGCTACAAAACACGAAACCCTACCTCGTACATCGTGAAACTATGTAATGGTTCTATATAATTGCTACAACTGTGCATGACTGTTTGCATTCAGTAGCGGTTTCTATGATTAACCGCTACAAATGTGTAAGACTCTTTGTATTCTGTAGTAGTTTCTGGGACTAACCGCTACAAATGTGCAAGGCTCATTGCATTTTGTTGAGGTTTCTAAGACTAACCGCTACAAATGTGCAAGGCTCTTTGCATTATGTAGCAGTTTTTAGGACTAAACGCTACAAATGTGCAAGATTCTTTGCATTTTGTAGCGGTTTATAGGAGTAACCGCAACAAATGTGCAAGACTCTTTACATTATGTAGCAGTTTGTACGTATAACCACTACAACGTTTTAGTTATCGAAAGAATTTGCAGCATGAAGCTAAACATTGGTTTGAAACTAGTTGCAAACCACATGAAAAAAAATGCAAATCTCCTGTGCTTGGTATCATGTTACGTATCACTGGCTATATAGCCAGGAGAACTCCAGTTTTCTGAGTTTTCCATGTATCTTAAGGGACATTTTGTTGCATATAAATTCTATGGAAAACTTGGACAACTGGAGCTCTCCTAGTTATATGGTCGGTGATACATAACATGACACCAAGCACATGCCATTTGCATTTTTTTCATGTGTTGGCAACTACTTTCAAACCAATGTTTAGCTCCATGCTGCAAATTCTTCTTCGATAACAAAATATGATCCTTCATATCTCCATAAAATCTTTCAGAAGGTGTGTGAGAATCAAATTTGCGTGGTTAACTGTTTGGTGGTGGCGTGTATTAAGGCTCCAACTTTGTAGCGGTGTTAAAATAAAACGACTACAAATACAAACAACTGTGAAACTTTGTAGCAGTTCTATGAGTAACCACCACAACTATGCAATATTGTTTGCATTCTGTAGTGGTTTCTAGGACAAACCACTACAAATGTGCCAGACTTTTGGCATTATGTAGCGGTTTTTCCATTTAAACCCCCACAAATAAACCGTCACAACTTTCACGCCATAAGGCGCCTAGCTGGCACCACATTTGTGGTGGTTTCTGAAAGGAAACTGCTACAAAATTAGCGCCAGCTTCGCGCTAATTTTTAAATAATTGCTACAAAGGTCATCCCCTAACCTGCACCTCACTTGGTGTGAGTCATCCCGTTGAAAATTTGTAGTAGTTTCGATCTAAACCGCTACTAAATCTAACATTTGTAGCGGTTTTTTGTAACTGCTGCAAATTAATCTCTACGAATCGACAAATTATTTTTTTTATTTTTATATTTTTGTAGTGATAGGAATCAATGTGAAGAAGGCTAAAATATCTTAGAAATCAATTAACAATAATTAATAATCAAGCTTGACGATTTTGCCGATTATGAACATTAATAAAATGTAAGTACACTAGATCCAAAATAATTACAATTAAATACAATAGAGCTTATAATTTATAATAAAAATCCTTAGTAGGAGATAAATTAGTATATAAGAATTGAGTTTTTACTGTACTTCTAAAAACTCAATCCCCTATTGAGGACTACCTTATTACTAGGATTCCATGCATGCCCAAGCCCGTTTACCACTAAGTCTTAGGATTCAAAAGTTTTAGGGTGTTACAATGAGCACTAAATGTAAACTTTGAAGACCATGACAATAATGTTAGATTATATTATATGTTTATGATAATAACAAAATAGGATTAAGAGATTTTAGGATTAAGTGTGTTTAAATAGAATAAGTAGGGGCAGAGGAGTATTATGAATCCATAGTCATTAACAGACCTATGAATCAACTTTAATGTTAACTTAAGCGTATTTATTTATTTTATCAGACGGTTATTTATTTTAAATAGAAGAAATTAAAATACCCATATGCAATACATAAGGGATTTTATAGTTAGATATATTTGATAAAAATAGTTGAAATCTTAGTGAAAAAAGTGAAATATTTACCTTTAGACAATGAATCTACATATGAAAGCTACAAATTCTATTGTCTGCCATAATAATTAGCCAATGATAACGCTTTGTTTTGCAGGAACCATTTTTCACTATTTGATCACACGCGCCCTTGACTAGAATCCATCATAATTATTGTGCCTACCAAGGAAAAAGAAACCCTATGTTTCTCTTGTAAGTCTTTTCTTTTCTTTTCTTCCTTTTAAATAATAAATAAAATATTATAAGGAATCATACAAAGTTTAAAGTTCATGTAAAGAAACTGGGCAAGCACCCAAAACCAAAAAACAAAAAATTAAAATAATGAAAGAAAGAAGGTTGCATAATTTCAATATGAATATTGGAGAAAGTTATTAGTTGAGTGAGTGTCATATTTAGTGACATCTGGTGAAACGTCGGTCAAACAGTTTAGCTTATCATATATTCCTCTGGTCTTAAATATATAGAACATAGTTTGTAATGCAAATTGCACTAGAAACTATGTAATATATTTAGGACCGAAGGTGATAGATTGTTTCTTTATGGGAAAAAAAAAGGCTCTAACTTGCTTCTTTAATACGTTGTAAAGAAACTGAAACTATGAGTCCATATGTGAGAAACATATAGGCATTTTAATTAGAACAAAGAGTTCACCAAATATTTAAATTAGCTGGCGGTGGTTGTTTTAACTTGTCTTGAGTTCGAGATTTGAGAATGCAATAATATGATAGGTTGTAGGAGTATCACGTGAAAAAATGGTCATATATTATACCTCAAATCTAGATTAGTTTGGGATCGTGTAATTTCCCGTGATAACGGATTGGCCTGCAATAATGTAGTATCTGATTATGAGCTGCCATGTTTCCTACAGAAAAAAAAATGTTGCAAGACAAAACCATGAACCATGAAGACTAATTAAGGTAAGGTGGGAGTCTGGGAGACATGTCTATTTCGGTTTTACTTGTTCATCAATTTTTATTAGTTGCGGAAAATATATATATAAATACATATAGTATCTGATTATGGTTCTACTTCTAACCTCCAAAGAAAAATTCCATCGAAACATCATCTTAATAAAAGAAGAACTAAATATTCAAATTCACATAATTTAAAAATTATAACACAATTTCTATGTTAATTAAATATTATTATAATATTTAAATAAACAATTTCTTCTGGAAAAAAACATAATTTAATTATAATAATTATAGTTTTGAGTACACTCTACTGAAAGGAACCCATGACTATTACCGGGATTATTATGAATAAACGAAATATTTAATTTATGTAACTTTTTTTTCAGTCCACTTCAATTGATTTATTTGTGGTCATGTCGTTATGAAATCTTTAAATGATATAAATTGCACTTTTTCTTCTTCTTTTTTCTATTTTCCCCTTAATTTTCCACTTTGGTTTTCCCAGCTTGTGTGGTGGATAAGTAACCCATGTTGGGCCCCTCCATGTGCATCAATTCTTACCAATTGTTCATTGTCAGCCCATATTCAGTTCCTTTACAACCCTATCCCCACCCTAAATTTATGAATAAGATTTCATCGTTTACAATATCTTTTGTACATGACATAAGACATTTGTTTTAATATTATATGAAATTTAAAATAAATAAAAATATTCATAACTTAATAACATAAATTTTTGTTAAAATTTTTATTACCCCCTCAATCCTGTATATAAGATTTGTTTTAGCTAGAAATGACATGTTTCTATTTATAAGAGACCCAAATAGTTTGTTTGAAATTCTTAGTATCGTTTTTCAATTTTCTTCCACTAATTATTGATTAGTCTCCATGATTAATAATTAATTCAAGCACTCTCTCTATAAAAGAGGGTGCTTTTAAAAAATAATTTGCAATTTTTATATATGTATTACTTTTAACTAATATTGATCCACTTTTTTATTGATGCAATGCAATTGTTTGTATCTATATAGGGACTATGGGTATTGATATTAGTAATAAAAATAAAAATGATATGGGAATAAATTGGAGTAAGAAGAAAATTAGTATGGACTCCCAATATGTATAAGAGAGAACAAAAATTCAGGTTAAAAAATAACATATAAAGTATATTTAAAAAGAAATAGATTTTTTGTTTTTTTAAAAAAAGTAACTTAGACCTTGTTATTTCTTTTAACATCATTTTTTCCATTTATGAAAAAGAAATAGAAGGAAAAATTAATTATGAAATATGACGAACTTCATACACTATTTTTTCTTATCAATCTCTATCAATATATTATGCCAACAATCAAGATATAATATAAAAGTTATAAAATTAGTTACAAGAAAATTCTCTTGTAATTGAGAGATCATGTGGGTTTCATTTTGTTTGTAACGTATACTTTAGTGTCTGCTCCTAAAAAATAATCACTTGTGCAAATCATGTGGTGTGAGTTAACTTGAAAATGACATAGATGTCTACATAGCTCCACTAATTGAAGACTTGAAGCATTTATGGGATGATGGGGTCATGGTGTATGATAACTTGAGAGCCATGCGTTTTGGCACTATGATTGACATTTCTGCAAATGGTAATTTATCAGGATACATCATTATTCAGGGACATCTGATAAAATTGGAACGATACAGAGAAGATTAGCATGGCCCTGCGCAAGGATGACACGCACAAATCGAGAAAGGTCAACTTGGATGTCCAATTTGTGAAGAGTGTAGGCATTCAATTAGATTGAAGCATGTCATAAAGATTTCCTACATGGGACATCAAAGGTGGTTGCTTCGGGAGCATCCTTACTACCATTTAAAAAAATATTTCAAAGGGAAATCAGAAGAAGGCATGGTTCCTAGCAAACAAGTATATCAAAAGATGAAAGATATTAAATGTCTATTTGGCAAACCTTTTGCAAGGAATGTTGGGACAATCGGGTGGAAGAAGAAGTCCATTTTCTTTGACTTGCCTTATTGGCGGACCTTAGATGTGAGACATTTTCTTGATGCTATGCACATTGAAAAAATGTGTGTGAAAGTATTGTTGACACATTACTCTATATGCTAAGAAGACCAAAGATGACATAAATGCTTGGCTAGACATGGTTGAGATAGGAATACGGGAAGAATTAGCACCAGAGGAGAGGGGAGCCCGTACATTTCTTCATCCCGCGGCTCACACACTGTCAAAGAAAGAAAATACTAGTTTTTGTCAGTTGTTTGCTTCAGTCAATGTGCTATAAGGTTATTTTTTAAACATCAGAAGACTCGTATCCAATGTTGTCAAAAACTAGTTTCTACGTTGACACGGAAGCTGCTGGTAGAAACGTAAATCGTAGAAACGAACGACATGTAAGGTTTCTATTTTCTACTATTTAAAGTCAGAGCTCAATTTTTCACACAAACACACACATCTATATATATTTATATATATATATATATATATATATATATGTGTGTGTGTGTGTGTGTATATATATACATATATAATAAATATAATATACACACACACACACACATATATCTATATATATTTATTATATATGTGTGTGTACACACACACACACACATATCTATATATATTTATTATATATATGTGTGTGTGTGTGTGTGTGTGTGTGTATATATATATATAGATAGATATGTGTGTGTGTATACACATATATATCTATATATATGTGTACACACACACATATATATATATATAGACACACACACATATATATAGACACACATACATACATACATACATACATACATACATACATACATACATACATACATACATACATACATACATACATACATACATACATACATACATACATATATATATATATATATATATATATATATGCATGGAAAAAATTATAAATAATAAGTAAATAGCTACTCAAAATTCGATGGAAAAAAAATAATAAATCACTACTCAATGAAAAACTTTATATTTAAAAGATATAATATAAGTCCTATAAACATATAAAACATAAGTCCAAAAACATCAAAATAATAAAGTGTCTATAGGCCAACCTTTTCAATCCATCTTGTTTCAAAGCCAACCTTTCCTCAAGAAACCCCTGAAAGGAGCCAATCCAGTGCCAGGACGAATCATGATTATAGGCACTTTAGAATCTGTGGGGAGCCTAAAATTGGACTACCTAACGAATATCGGAGCCCAGCTGCAGTTCTGGCTTTCCTCCAATGGGACTGAGCTCTGAACAACAAATAAAATCAAAATCCCAGACAATAACTATTTCATCATACAAATTCCCAGATAAAAGTTTAGTTTTTTATTATTGTAATAGAAAGTGATATAACAAATTCAAGTGGCCTTAATTAAGGAAGCTTGTAAAATATAAGTACCTTAATCCAAGTTGAAGCAACTCCTTTTATGGATCCTTCCGGTGGGCATTTTATCATAAATTAATGCACAAGTAACATGGATTCTGGATAGAGCCATCTTGTAGATTTTTTTTTTTTTTTTGGCATATGGTTATCAGTTAGCACAACTCACAGTTGCAGGGGGGGAAAAGCCCAAATCATAAAGCTTAATTTCCCCTTTAACTTGTTGTAGAATGCATAATCCAAGTTTTAATATTGTGAAATGCGTGGACTATTTACAAGGCTTCTCTGGTTAACCCTTTATTCACTTAGCTGATTTCCCTATGTGCCAAGAAACCTAATTGTGGACAGATACACATGTAATTGTAGTTACAGAAACTAATCGAGGAGACGATGAGATCGAATAGTATCTCGACTGCAGGTGAGGAGCAATGGCTGCGGAAAAGTCACTGAGTGAGGGTTTGGCCGATGGAAATGAAGCCATGACCTCAAGGAAACTTCTTTGGCTGGCAGTCACCCACTCTACATATTCATCCTGTACTGGTAAAAGACCAAACATAATATCCAAATTATAAATATAATCACATAAAGCTAATTCAACTAATACAAAAATGTCACAACCTTTCTTGCTGGGGAGGCAAGATGTTTAAGCCGATCGGCTTCAGATGGATCAGAAGCACAACCAGCTAAGGCGACTAAGGCAGACTGAAAGGCATAAGAGTTACTAGTTAGTAACATAAACTATGAGTCTTAGAAGCTGTTTGTGACAGCCAAAGACTCCCCTTACATATTTACCACAAAAGCACTTAAAATAAACTGGGTGAACTCACTACTATAAAAAACGACCTAAATAAGACCCAATTAACGTCCTTTTTCACAGGGATGTCTCGGGCTGGGTAGTCGTATATTTCTAAGTTTGGCGTCCTGAATTAATTTCAGGACGCCTTATATTAGGCGTCCTGAATTAATTTCAGGTCGCCAAATATGAGGCGACCTGAATTTAATTAAGGACGCCTCATATGAGGCGACCTGAAATTAATTCAGGTCGCCTCATATGAGGCGTCCTTAATTAAATTCAGGTCGCCTCATATTAGGCGACCTGAATTATTTTCAGGACGCCTTGTTTAGTTTGTTTTTGTTCAATATGAGGCGTCCTTTTTTTACTTTCCGGACGTTTTATTTGAGTTTTTATTTTTAAAATGATACGTTTTATTAATATAAATTCCCAAATTGTCTGCAAAACAAGAATACAATATTTTCCATCCACTAGGTAGCCACAGTTTAAAAATAACCTTCCTTCAATAACATATATCAGGATGAACACAATATAATGTCAAATTCGCACTAAACATTTGAACTAGTGCACTACCGGGTACCAGCCAACAACAATGTCAAATTCACATAAAGATGTCTAGCCAAAACACGTCTCGAACAGTATCAACTTCTTCATCCAAGAACGGAGCAACACTATCAAAAAAATGTAAATTGGAAAACAAGCCATAAATTCAAGTGTGCAACCTACAAAAATATCAAATGCATTTGAGAATATAATCATGGAGCTATCACATACATAAGTGTGCAATCTTCATATGGTTTCCCATATTCCTTCACAATGATCCTTTCTTACATCATATTCTTCATCATCTATCAATTCTACTTCACGTGTTATAGGTGGATTTGTTGAGAAAGGGAGTGTATCATCAAGGTTCAGGCATTCTTCACCATACTTCTGTTTTTTACTTTGAAGCACAATAGACATTTTTTTATCAGCAGGGTATGTAATATAAAACACTTGCTTCGCCTGACTTGCTAGAATGAATGGCTCATCTCTATGACCAAGTCGTTGAAGGTCAACTGAGACAAATCCAAATTTAGGATCTATGACAACAGCATTATTGCTAACCCACTTACATTTGAATAAAGCAACTTTGAACTTGTTGTAGCTCATCTCCCATATTTCTTCAATAACTCCATAATAAGCCATTGATGCTAAAACCGGGTTTTTGTCTTTCGAACTCGAAAAGTGCATGGATTCAGCTTCAACCATCACCCCACTATTTTGCACGTAACTTGTCATCTTGGTCTTTTGTGTAGAAAGAATATCCGTTTATATCATAACCACTCCATGTGATGACTCAAAAGAAGGCCCCAAAGCTAACCACTCAATTGTATCCGACACACCGGTCTCGTGCAATACCTTTTCTTTGGAACCACTTTATGAATGTATTCTTTTGCTCATTAGCTATCTGCATGTCGTTCTTCCTTGGATTCATATTCTTCAAACTCTTCCTGTGTTCATCAATGTATGGTTGAACCACTTCCATATTATTCAGGATGTACAAGTGTGCTTGCAACACCTCTTCACGAGGCATATTCTTTAGTCTGACTCCTCAAGTTCCCTCGCTTATCCCCTTGTCATGCTGAGATTGTATCGTCGCCCCTGATAGATAATCCTTGCAGAAGTCCATAGCCTCCTCAACTACATATCTCTCAACTATTGAGGCTTCCGGTCGATAAGGATTTTTAGAATATCCTTTTAAGATTTTCATGTATCGCTCGAAAGGGTACATCCACCTTAGGTAAACTGGACCACACAGCCTTACCTCCCTTACCAAGTGCACTATCAAATGCACCATTATATCAAAAATGCAGGAGGAAAATGCATCTCTAGTTGGGACAAAATAATAGAACTCTCATTTTCCAATTCATCCAGCTTTTCAATGTCAATGACTTTGTTACAGATAGCATTAAAGAAAATACTCAATCTTGTTATAGTGGTTCGCACTTCATCTTTCATAATGCCTCTAATTGCTACTGGTAATAGTTGTTGCATTAACACATGATAATCATGGGACTTCATTCCCAATAACTTCAAATCGTCCATTGAAACACACCTTCTCAAATTAGAAGAATATCCTTGTGGAACCTTAATGTCATATAGACACCCACACAAACTTTTTTTCTCCGCTTTTGATAGTGTATGAGCTGCTGGCTCCATGTATGCCCTCTTACCATCTTCCATTACTTGTGGATGTAACCGTTCTCTTATTCCCATATCAACCAGGTCTAGTCTCGCATTAATTCCATCCTTAGTCTTCCCTGGTATGTGCAAAAGAGTACTGACAAGGCTATCGCAAAAATTTTTCTCCACATGCATCACATCGAGACTGTGTCTCACATCAAGACTACGCCAATATGGAAGATCAAAGAAAATTGACCACTTCTTCCTTATATTCTTCCAACCCACAATCCTTTGCTTCTTACCCAATATGACATTGATATGCTTCACCCGACTATAAACTTCCTCTCCGGTCAATGCCTTTGGAGCCGTTCTATGATCCGGTTGGCCGTTAAAACGCTTTCTTAACTTACGATATGGGTGGAACCGATGAAGAAACCTCCTGTGACCGAGGTAGACCGTTTTTTTCCCGTGCTTTAGTTGATGGAAGTTCGTGTCTGCTTCACATATTGGACATGCTTTATGCCCCTTCACACCGTACTCGACAAATTTCTGTATGCAGGAAAGTCGTTTATCGTGGTAAATATCATTGCACGCAACTTGAAGGACTCCTTCTTATATGCATCAAACACATCTACGCATTCCTCCCAAAACTTCTTCAAATCCTCAATCAAAGGAGCCAAGTACACATCGATATTGTTCCCGGGCTGTTTTGGTCCAGAAATCATCATAGAAAGCATCACGAACTTGCGTTTTATACATAGCCAGGGAGGTAAGTTGTATATTACAAGGAGAACCGGCCATGCACTGTGGGTGCTACTAAGAGTTCGATACGGATTGAGGCCATCTGTACAAAGCCCCAGCTTCTTCGTCGTTGCCTCACTAGTAAACAGACGCTTAAACCGCGGTATTATTGGAAGATACCACAATGCCTTCAAAGGTTGCCTTTTTGTTGTCTTATCTCCAGAACCACCAACTTTTTTCTTCACTTTGTATCTTGAAGTTTTACACTTCGGACAATTACTAAGGCCTTCATACTCATTTCTGTACAATATGCACTACCTCTAGTTCATTTTGGTGGGACGACCGGTACTTACTTCCTCACCATGCCATATCCACGTTGTGTATCGAAGGTTTATTCCATCACAAATTAGGTGATCCCTTATATCAGGAATATCCCTTCGAATCTCATTTAAACAATTAACACATGGACAATAATACATCCCATTTTTTGTAGCCACATTCCTTCTAGCAAATTCAATAAACTCTTCCACCCCATTCTCATATTCTTCACTAGTTCTCAAAGAATTCATCCAACTATGACCCATTTTATTATCACCTAAGACATTTCCAACAACAGTCAACTTCAAGAATGACATGCATGATTCATATACTCAATCTTGTAAAAAAAATTTCGGCAGCATTTCCCCTTAACAGTAAGACATCCCAAAATTTCAACAACAAACCATTTCAACATAATTCAACAAAACTTAATTACTAACTAAGGAAATCTCGAAATTATCAGCTACTTCAATGCACATTAAATAATCTAACTAATATTTAAGACCAAATGCTCCTCGCCGCGCCAAGGTCGGCACATACACAAGAAAATTAAAGAAAGAACAAGAATGAAGCATCAAGCAATAAAGAAGGCAAAAACAAAGCAAAGAAGTTGAACATTAAGGTAAGTCATGAGTTTTTTTGCACTTCCTTATATATAACATCAAGAGCCCCTACATATGTAAACTCGAAAACCAAAGAATACCAAGTCTAGCTACAAAACCAAAGATCAATATAATATAGAAACCAAGTGTAGACAGCAAACCATTGATAAAAGCCTCGAAGAATGGCAACATAAGCTAAGCAAAAGCATTAATTAAGGTTTTGATTGCGTACTGTTAGAGCCGCAGCGAGCGGGAAGCGAAGAGGGAAGAAGGAGAGGAGATCAGCGACGGTGATGGACGAGACAACGCACGTGAGCCGACGACGGACACCACCGCGAAGAGGGAAGACTGAGATGAGACTGACGGACTGTCGATGGACGGCAATCGCGATTGGGGCAGAGTGGCTGATAGCGATTAGGGCTTTCGTCGTGAATGAGATTTCGACTAAAATGGAAGTGCAGAGGAAATAATAGTATATATTCGAATTAAGGCGTCCTGAAATATGAATCAGGACGCCCAAACACAAATAAAGGCGTCCTGGTACAAAATTAGGACGCCTTAAAACAAATAAAGGCGTCCTGATTTTATATCAGGACGCCTAAAATTTGTTAAAGGCGTCCTGAATATATTTCAGGACGCCAATAATATTTTTTAGGCGTCCTGATATAAAATCAAGACGCTAATAATATAATTTAGGCGTCCTGTTCCTATATTCAGGACACCTAAACAAATATCCCTTAGCGCCAAAAAAATTTCGCGAAAAAAGCGCGCCATGGCGGTAATTATTGGCGCTAAAAATTTAATATTTGGCGTTCTTAAATAATTTTAGGACGCCTTATCTAATTAAAAGCGTCCTGAAGATTAGTTTAGGACGCCAAATGCTTAGAATTCAATTATACAATTACAAGAATGCCACTACGTTTACTATTAACATCCTTTTTAAAAATAAGGACGTTTTTTAGGGAAGTAGTAACCCTTTTTTGTAGTAGTGACTCAAAAGATCTACATATCGAGTGATGAGCATTATTTATGCCATGTTTTCCCTGTATCCTATGACTGAACTGTGTGGTATACATAAGCTTAATTGCATTTAATCCGAGCAAAAAGGCATTAATTCATTATATGGGGAAATTAAGGATGAAGTTTATAAACATGAATAAATCACATATGCATCCTAAACATGTGCTGAGAAAAAGATCGTGTTTTGAGATTTTGTGTGAAAGGCGCACAACATGGCCGATACAATGATATAGCATCAGGACAGCCTCCTCGAAGCGCAATACAATGCATGCCCTGAAGCTATAGCAGAGTAAGTGAAGCAATGCTATGCTGCATTTGTTCTGATCTTTTGTCAAGGTTATTTCAGGAAACAAAGAGCAGATTGGTAAACGGTTAGATTGCTGACATATTGGAATAAAAGATGCGGAATATTGAAACTAAAGATTTGAAGAATCCCACAATATCAGCCGAATCAATCTACCAAGATTCGAAAGGGAAGATACGATTGGACCTCGACAGATTAGGAAAGGCCCAGTTCGTTGAACGTACACAGCAAGTAATCCCGACTATATAAGAAAACAAGAACCAACCCTAAAGGGGGTCGAAGTATTTTTGCGAGAAAAAGACCACCCCTTGCGGCCAGACTTAAGAGGAGAGTGAGAGAAGTTACAAAGCATGAGACATTCAGGAGAACCCAACATCCTTCCTTACAAGTGAGACGGAGATAAGAAGACGTGGAGCTGTGACATTACAGGGCTTCTTCTACGCCGTCGAACCTCCATCAAGCTTTCTGTTTTGCTTTCATTTATTTTAGTTAATCTTTTGATCATGGGCTATTCTGGTGTACTCTGTTTAATGTTTCTCTTATCAGTCATGAACTAAACTTTCTTTGGCTGAGCGAGGATAATGTCCTAAGTTTGGGATGAACCCAGTTGCTAGTTTTAATTCAATACATTCAGTTTTCTTATCAGTGATTTAATTTCTTGTCGAATAGCGAGAGCTAAGGACTAGATCAATGGCTTCGGTTTACCGAGAGGGAGTCGAGGTTAGACCTCTGAGAAACAGTGATTGCTAGGCAGTCTAGTGCAAGGCTTGACCTATTATTGTAGGCTTCAGAGATGGGTTTACCGCTCATAACCATAACACCTTGAATTGTAGTGAACACTTAACTAGAAAATCGTCATAGATGTATGGGAGAAGTAAGTTAGGATTGTACTTATCGGACGCGAGAGCTTCGATAAATTAGAGTGGTGGGTTAATTGAATAGTTGTGTTAACGGTGTCTATGATGTAGCATTGCGAGAGCTGTGCAGCATAGATGCTATAACATTGTGTGAGGGGCAACCGGGGGATTGATGTGCTTAGGGAAGATTCTGAGATCAGCCTAATCTCTTACTGATATCCTTTCAGCTACGACCATTTGTTTCTTTTCTTGCTTTTAGAATAGCTATAAATCTCAAACCAAATCAGATTTATTTTCTTTTCAAACACAACTGAATTCGTGATTAGGCGTCAACATTTGGTATCCCAGTTTTTGTGGGACGATACTCTACTTACTCTTTATTACTTGTTTGACTGGTTCACTTGTCGTAAAGGAAATCAACCAACATCAAGCCAGAGCTGTTCTTAAAGTGCAGGGAGGGAAGGGAGGCGACAAGGAGCATTTAAGCGATGTCCCATCTTCTCCGGTAGTATGGATGGAAAAATAGGTATCTGGTGACAAACCAAGTAATCCTAATGCTTCCTCCACAGTTTTAGATAAATTCTCACAGTAAACACCAACATGGTCCCCTGTTTTATTTCCGGTGAGAAACGTGGAGGATTCGAGCCGGAGTAGATCAGTCAAGGAGGAAGGCAACTGACGATGCCGCGAGTGGAGGACGGCGATGCCTCGAGTGGAGGAGGCAGCCGATGATTTGGGTTTTAGGGTTTGGGAAGTAGGAAGCAGTGAAGCACGATGGAGGATGATATTTCAAATGGAATGATGCCCGGTTACTAAAGTTAGTTTTCTTTCTTTTCTTTTTTCGGTTTTAAGTAAAAAAGGTAATGACTGTAGAAACTTACATTTTTACCCGTTTCTACACTAGTGTCTACTCGTTTTTACCTCGGACAGTGTTTACTTGCGATTTAGCACTAAACACCCCGGTAAAAACGTAAAAACGTACATTTTTACTCTAGTTTATGACAACACTGCTCATATCAGTGAAGGACTTGAAATTGGTGAGATTAAAATCTCATGACTACCATGTTTTGTGGAGAATTTGATTTTGGTGGTTATACAAGGTATCTTGCCTCATGAGATGTGAGCTGCAATCACCAAGTTATGTTTCTTCTTTAAGTTACTTTGCAATAAAATAATAGACCCTAAAAACTGTTGAGGTCGCAAAATTGAATTGTACACACATTGTATAAACTTGAGATGTATTTTCCTCTAGAATTCTTTGGCATCATGGTTCCCTTGACAACTTAATTGGTTAGAAAGGTACAACTTTGTGGCTTGGCCTATTTAAGGTGGATATACCCAGTTGAACGTTTCATGAAGATAATGAAAGGGTTTGTGAAAAATTAGAGTCGTCCGGAGGGTTGCATTATTGAACGATATATTTGTGAAGAGGCCATAGAATTTTCTGCCACATAATTAAAACATGCAAGCAATATTGAACTTCCTGGCTCTCGACATGAGGGAAGTAGGACTAATGGGGAAGGAATCACGGCTAGGAAAGTTGTAACCATCTCAGATCAATAGTTGGAGAAAACATACCTATATGTGGTGCAAACTTCGAGGATGAGGGAAGATGGTATGCTCAATAACATAATAAACATTTTACAACATGGTTTAAAGATCAAGTCCTTAGCAAGGATAGAGCTGAGCCTAAATCATTTTTCTAACAAATTGAATACAGTCCAAAAAATCAAGTGAAGTCTTACACAAGCTACATCATCAATGGGTTCACCTTCTACACCAAAGAGCAAAACGAATGAAGCAAAATACAAACAGTGGTGTAACTCTTGTAACTAATACCATGTATGTATTGAGTTCTAAAGATAAAAATCCTATCTATGTGAAGATGTTATACTTTGGTGTGATTGAGCACATCTGAGAGTTGAATTGTACTGGCGTCCAGGTTCCCATATTTGGTTTCAAGTGGATTGACAATAATCATGACTTGAGAATTGTTGACTTAGGCTTGATACAATTGAATTTGAACAAAGAATGGTATAAAGAAGAGCCTTTTATTTTGTCTTCCCAGGCTAAATAAGTGTTCTACATCTATGATCCTTTTAAACATGGATGGTCTATTATTTTGTTGACAACTAAAGTGATTGATGAGTAGATAGGTGATAGAGTTGAGGATGATCCACTCAATGGGAGGTGACTTGAGCCATTAAAATTGGATGAAGAAGATGCATTGTACGTCAACACAATCACAATGAAGGCATTTGGGTTTCGAAGAGGGGAAAATTATGACTTGACAAGAAGAGAAGAATTCAAGCTAAAAAAAAGTAATTTACAAAAAGGCAAGACTAGGAAAAAAAAGGAGACACTTATTTTCTATATTTTAACTAGAGCCGAGAAATCGGACCGAGCCCATCGGGCCGGCCCGTTTAGGCCTTGGCCCGTCAAGGGTCGGGCTTGAAAAATTGACGAGATATTTGAAATTGGCCCTGTAGGGCCAGCCCTAGAGGGCCTCGGGCTTAAACAGGCCGGCCCTGGAAGGCCTCGGGCCAGCCGTGCAGCCCTTTTCACTGTAGCTTTTTCTTTTTTTCCTTTTCTAATATATATATATATATATATATATATATATATATATATATATATATATATATATATAGTCTTTGTTATAGAGTTATTTATCCATTTAACTACAAATACATAATAACTATACTCTAATTTTATGATTTGGTTTATTATTTGTTGCAAATAAAATTACTCTTATGTTTAACAGATTAAATTATTTGTTACAATAATAGTCATCGTACTAATTTCGCTTAGTTGTATGTTTCTTATGTTTTATGTGAGTTATTTGTGAACATAGTTTGCTTTTGATTATGAATTAGTGACTGTGCTTATTTCTTGGATGATTTGTGATGTAATTTACTAATTATATTTGTTTAAAAAAACATAGAAAGATTAATTAAAATTTGGAATAGTAATTTCCGGGCCCTGGAGGGCCGGCCCTGGCCCTTCACGGGCCGGGCCGGCCCTGATTCCCAGCTCTAATTTTAACTATGTATTGTTGTTTTCTATTGTTTTGAGCGATTAATTTCTGTTTTTAATGAATGGTCTATTGCATTGTTGTTTGTTTATGTGCTATTTATGAAAGCATATGGAAATCAATAGAAATACCCCCTATTCTTTTTAAAATGTTACAGATATTTAACAATTATTTGCTAGAAACCGTAATATATGTTTCCAAAATAACTAACAGTTTCTTATAGTAACCATATAAGTAACAATAGAGCAATACAATAAGTATGTTGTATTTAAACCGTTATAAAGATAAACTTTTACCTCTATATAAACGTCTATCCACTTCTCTTTTTCATTCATTAGCATATTTGTCTTAGGTCAAATGTAAACCCTAAACCCACAAACCTCGAAACCTCACTACTTCGGTTGTCTTTTTTGGTTGTCGACCTTCGTTTTCAATCGAACCACACCACCCACAAAGCCTTCTTCATACTTCTCAATGATAGCTGCGTAAGCCTTAACTCGCGTTTTTGTTCATTAATGCACTTGTCTTAAGGTTTAATGTAACCAATCACAAAGGCTTCTGGCATTCGTCAGTTGTTTTCAGCGAAGCCACACAATCCAAGGCTTTCACTGTACTTGTTAGAAATAGTTGTGTGAGTTACTTCGCTTGCCCTAACTCACATTTTCGTTCTTCAGCCCTAGCTAGGTTGCATTTCTTTGTGTGGTCTATTCTAATCATATAGAGGTATGATTTCCTTTCTCCCTTCTCCATTCTTCATTGTTATTCATTTCATGTTTTGTAGCTAGGTTTTGACCACAATCATGCTTATGTTTTTTTTTTCTTTTTTGAAATAATCAATTGCCTTGATCGATAGTTCCTCTCCTTTTACATAAAGAATCAATTGTTTTGTTCCTCTTGCGTTCACCTTGTGTTCATGTTTTCACAATGTTGAGTGTGTGGCATATAGCCACAAGTAGCATATGGTTGCTACAGGCAACATATATAACATTCAAGGGGAGAACATGATTCACAACTAAGGGTGGGAATAGGCCAGTCCCCTATTAGGCGGCCTATGGCTTGGCCTGCTTAGGGCCTGGTATGGCCTGACCTATTTGTTAAAAAGGTCAGGCTAAGGCCTATTTAAAGGCCTGAATGTGTAAATAGGTAGGCCTTTTTTGTTAAGGCCTGGCTTGTAAGCCTTCAGGCATGACCTGTTCACACATTTAATAAATATAATTATATTTATATCATATAAATAACAAAATATTTAATTTTTTTTCATTCTTATATTCTAATTTTAAGTATGATTAGTTAATTATAGTACTACCTCTATTCTTATATTAGTTAATTATGGCCTTTAAGGCTTGCAATATGAGACCTTTTTTAAAAGGCCTACATTGTAAGTAGGTCTTTAAAAAAAATTTCAGCTCGACCAGGCCTTATGAAGGCTAAGGCTGTGCATAAAAAATAGCTTGTATTCAGGCTCATGCCTTTTACCCCCATTACAGGCTTAGGCCTATCTAGGGAAAGCCTAGTCTAACCTAGCCTATTTCCATCTCTATTCACAACTATCTCTACAGGACACATGTATAACTTACAAAGGGAGCACACGATTCACAACTCATCTCTCGCTCCGAATCATGTTATCCTAAAGAGCTTAAGGCTACCATCAATCCCAAGTATGCTCTTCTAGTGGCCACCACATATGCTAGTGAGAGGAGTTGTGGTTGGCTTTCTTGTGTGGCTTGACTACCTTATTGTTATACCATTTATGACAAGAAATGTATACTGTTATCTTATAATATATATGCATTAGATAGAGTTTATGCTTTTGCTTTGCTTTTTAGACTGGACTGTATAGCAATGCAATTTGGGATACATCAATAGAGTCGTGGCTTTTGTGGCTAGGCAACGAAACTCCATATCGTAAAGGGCTTAAGGGGTATGCATACTTGAGCAAGACTTCATCGAGAAGGAGGATCAGATGTTACTATGAATGTCATATGCTACCAAACAAGAAGGAGGAGATAGTGTACTATAGTAATATATGATCCCTCCTTCTCTATTAAGTCTTGCTCTATTCTGCAACGACAGAGTGGGCACATGCGTGCGGGCATACATACACACAGAGATTTGTGTACAATTTTGTTTTGTATGTATGTAGGGATATCGAAAGGAGAATCCCCATTGTTTAAAAAAATTGCCTAAAAAATTAACGGTTCTTGCATAAAAACTATTATATATGTATACACTATATATGACAGTTGTTTGATTAAACCTGTTAGCATTTGTAGCAAAAAAATAACAGTTACCTTATAAAGGTCGTTATGTATGCTGTAACATCCCAACTTTTCAAAAGCAGTATAATTTTTTTTTTTATCAAACGTCATTTCAAAATGATCAGAGTAGAGAACCGGAGCGATTGAGTAACTGATACTTGTATTTAGAATGCCGTAAGTCGGGCTAATTAGAACAACGGTACAGTAACCGCGTGGTTCAAAAGTGAGATACAACACAAAGGAAAGCTTCTGCCGGAAGAACAAAAGGGAATCGTCAGCTGGAACTTCTACGCGGACTGCTTACTCTTCTCCTCGGCCCTCGGTCCTCCCGATCCTGAAGCTATATGGAGAGCTGAGGTCCATTGCAATCGGACCCCAGGTAATGGTTAACCTCATATCTACATATACAGTATATGGACTACAGACAAACACAGGATCAATAGTATAAAAGCACATAGTACAAGCATCTCCCAAACAGAGTATCCCGGCAGCACATAGGCCCCCGGCAGTGTAACCCTAGCAGCACCTAGGACTCTTGATCCCTGGCAGCACATAGGCCCCTAACAATCGTATCCTGGCGGCACCTAGGCCTCTAACATGCGTATCCCATTACCCAGCATTCATAACAACAGTACATAACATATAATTCACATAGCACATACACGCATACCATAAATATCAGAGTTAAGGTTACCAGTACGCGGACGTACATACTTCCATAAACCGAACAGAATGGCCACGTAAGTGTCTATCATGGGGGCCTCACCGAGTTCACAGCGACTTAATGGCTTACCCACATAGACTAGCCTTTCCTTCGGCACCAAACTGTTCTAACATATTTGTATTCAATAAATATACCATAACAATACACAGCACATATATGCATACCATAAACATAAGAGTTAATGTTACAATACGCGGACGTACCTTCGTTGACGGAATTCTGGCACGTTTTACGGAAAACGGTACTTTTGACAAAAAAACAGTATTTCCTGACAGCGGTTCGTGATTACGGACATCCTATCAACAAAACAATGTACTTGTTAAGGATCTAGCATTACGACGGACATTTTTAGTCAAAATGACTATTTTGCCCCTGACCCCCTAATTGGCGGAATTTCGCCAGCACTTCGTTACTTTGACCTTAATCTTCCAAAATTTCAACATAACTCCTCCTCCAACATAATTTTCAAAACATAAATCATATTAATTAATGATTCACATCATAACAGGCATTTTAGGTAAAAATGCCCCTACCCTTACTAGTTGGTGGAATTTTGCTAGAGCTTCGCTATTTTAACTCTAATCTTCCAAAATTTTGCCAGAACTTCGACCCCACCAATATTTTCGAAATAATGACTAAAATACCCCTAACATATGATATCTAATAATACTTGGAAGATTAAAGACTAAACTAGCATTTATACTCTAACTACTTGAAAGAACTACGAAAGCTTGAGTACCGAAAACTTACCCGAGCTTCGCTGCGAATTTCCCAGGACTCCTCCCCAGAGCTTCTCTCTCTAACTTCTCTCTAGGATCTCAACTTTGGTGTGAAAATGAAGAGGAAGGGGGGGTATTTATAGAAATCCCGGATGGCATTTCGATAGTTAATTCAAACTTTACCAGAACGAACACCGACCGCCGGATCGCACTTCACCACGTGTCAGGATCCTCACCATGCCACTTGTCCCATTCGTCCTTCCCTCCTTAGGTGGCATGTTGCGACATCATCAATGATGATGTCACACGGTACTTCGCTCTGGCCGGATGAAATTTCCCGATCGGTACCGATTCGCGTAATTTCGAGAAATCTCAAAATTCTGGTTAACTAACTTTGAATATCTTCTCTTCCTTACTAGAAATGTCTATTCTAATCTAAATCTTGATTCCATACAGGGCATTCCGTGTTCAGCCGAAGTTTCTCGAAAGGCGTGCCCGGCTACGGAACGAATTTCTGGAATCATCAACTTCTCCAGATAATTTCAAACTCCTTTCTAGATGTTGAGTTAGAATTTATTTTCTTCGGATCCAAAATGTGACTATCTGCATGTTTTTCCTATTTCGTCTTATTAGGAAAATGCTCTATCGGTGTCGGAATTAACTTCCGGAAGAGTTCAACGGAAGATAGAAATTCACTGATCAATATTTTACCTTGACTTTGAAATTCCTATTCCTGGTTCTCTAGATAGGATCCGTTTCCTATTTATTCCATTACTATTCACTACAATTAATTATATTATAAAATAATATAACTTTAATTAATTATATTATAAAATATTGTAACTTACAAACTAAGTTTCTATTTTTTTTCTGCCCATTTTTTTTTAAATTTCGTTTTTTTTATATTTGATTAATTATTTAATTAATTAAATAATTATTTTTACATAATTTTTACAAACTTTTCCTATTGGTCTATTCTAGCATTTAGGCTTAAAAATACCTAAACTCAACTATTTTTCCTCAAAATTTCAAATTAATTAACAAATATGTTTTTACTAATTTTAAGCCAAAAACCACTAAGTTTAGGGTTTTACATAATTATCTTTTAATTTTCCTTCGTTTATGCTTAAGTAATTAGCCAATAATTACCTAATTACTTTCTTATCAATAGTTGATAATTTTCTTAATTAGCATGCCTCATTACCTCATAACTTTTGTATTGACATTTCTGTTTCCATGTCCTCTGCATTATTTTAGAATTTACGAGGGTATTTTGGTCATTTCAATACTTTTTGAGCATTCTTATTTAATTTCTCCAAGTTTGTAATTTAATAAATTACCTAAATTAGGGACAATATCCTTCCCTATTTCAAATAAATATTTACTTGCCTCTTTTATAGCTTTCACAGGGTATTTATAACCCATAATGTATTTAGGGACCTATTTGCAAATTTCCAAACGTTTTAGGGACCTAATTGCAAATTATCTAATTTCAAGGGAAATTACCCTAAAAATTCACCACAAAGTCTTGGAGACCATATACTCACCTATTTCCAATAGGCAATATTTGCTCAATATGATACTTATCATAAATGAGATTTTCAGGGTATTACATTTCTCCCCCCGTTAAACAAAATTTCGTCCTCGAAATTTGTACTTTACTCACTAAACTTCGTACTATCCTGTTTTCGGACTATACGCGTCGGATCTTTGCTTCGTCTGCCTGCTGCTCTTCCTGGTGATCGAGAATTCGCTTTGGTTTGACCATAAAGATCTTGTCATTTCGTACTTTGATATATGATATCTTCCGTGGGAACCACACACCGTGGTCAATACCACAGATATCAAAATGAGTTTCTTTAAATGTTTCCATGGCTCCCACACACCATGATAACACAAAATACCTCATACTCTATGACATGATCACGGTCGAATCGTAATATCTAAGAAACTTGGAACGCGTCACAGAGGTTTAGTCAATTTCGACGGTAAGGCTATCTAAAACTTCGAACGGTCCTTCGTCATACGGACTATATGTTCGTCTTTGAAGTGCTCTATTGACACCGGTCACCAAGGATATTCGCAGAAACATATGATCATCGACTTCAAACCACGGAGCCAGGTTTCGATCCTTTCCTTCGTCAGGGGAAACGTTAGATACAGGGAAGACATTTCGCATAACGCAGACTTTATCGCAATAGTCTCTAGACTGTACCGCGCTTAGCATTTACACTGCTCCCAGCTTTAATCACTCTAGTATTCACACTGCTCCCAGCCTTTATCTCACTTACTACAAACGAGTACACAACTGTCTCCTCTTGTTCAAAATTTCGTTGGTTCGTTCTACGTAGAAATGGGCACGAAAATACGTATCGGAAGTTCTACATGAGTCAAATACTGCATGTACTTATCTCTATTGGTCACAGAGTTTCATCTGGTGTGGCCCAGCTTCACGTATAAGCTCTATACTAGAATAGATTTATCGTCCAGTACAAACTGGAGATCATCAGAGTTATCAAAGGCTGATATCAGAGTTATCGGAGACTGGTACCGATATAAGCACATGTATGAATTCACCGGCTCTGGGTTAGAGTGATGCACCGACAAAGGGTGGTACACCGATTCAGGATAGTATACTGGTTCAAAATGGTATACCGAGATGAGGTGGTACACGACTCAGGGCTATATCAATACTCATTTTCAAAATATGCTCCAAATTTTTGAAAAGGCTTTGAACCTAACTCCATTAACCGAACAGAATGGCCAGGTAAGTGTCTACCATGGGGGCCTCACCGAGTTCACGGCGACTGATTGGCACACCCACGTAGACTAGCCTTTCCTTTGGCACCAAACTGTTCTAACATATTTGTATTCAATAAACATACCATAACAATACACATAGCACATATATGCATACCATAAACATAAGAGTTAATGTTACAATACACGGACGTACCTTCGTTGACGGAATTCTAGCACGTTTTACGGAAAACGGTACTTTTGACAGAAAACAGTATTTCCTGACAGCGGTTCGTGATTACGGATATCCTATCAACATAAAAATGTACTTGTTAAGGATCTAGCATTACGACAGACATTTTTAGTCAAAATGACTATTTTGCCCCTGACCCCCTAATTGGCGGAATTTCGCCAAAGACTTCGTTACTTTGACCTTAATCTTCCAAAATTTCAACATAACTCCTCCTCCAACATAATTTTCAAAACATAAATCATATTAATTAATGATTCACATCATAACTGGCATTTTAGGTAAAAATTACCATTTTGCCCCTACCCTTACTAGTTGGCGGAATTTTGCCAGAGCTTCGCTATTTTAACTCTAATCTTCCAAAATTTTGCCAGAACTTCGACCCCACCAATATTTTCGAAATAATGACTAAAATACCCCTAACATATGATATCTAATAATACTTGGAAGATTAAAGACTAAACTAGCATTTATACTCTAACTACTGAAAGAACTACGAAAGCTTGAGTACCGAAAAACTTACCCAGAGCTTCGCTGCGAATTTCCCCGGACTCCTCCCCCAGAGCTTCTCTCTCTAACTTCTCTCTAGGATCTCAACTTTGGTGTGAAAATGAAGAGGAAGGGGGGGTATTTATAGAAATCCCGGATGGCATTTCGGTAGTTAATTCAAACTTTACCAGAACGAACACCGACCGCCGGATCGCACTTCGCCACGTGTCAGGATCCTCACCATGCCACTTGTCCCATTCGTCCTTCCCTCCTTAGGTGGCATGTTGTGACATCATCAATGATGATGTCACACGGTACTTTCTGCTCCTGGCCGGATGAAATTTCCCCGATCGGTACCCAATTCGCGTAATTTCGGAGAAATCTCAAAATTCTGGTTAACTAACTTTGAATATCTTCTCTTCCTTACTAGAAATGTCTATTCTAATCTAAATCTTGATTCCATACAGGGCATTCCATTCTAGACAAAAATTCACTGATTCCAAATATGTCCAGATAATTTCAAACTCATTTCTAGATGTTGAGTTAGAATTTATTTTCTTCAGATCCAAAATGTGACTATCTGCATTTTTTTCCTATTTCGTTTTATTAGGAAAATGCTCTATCGGTGTCGGAATTAACTTCCAGAAGAGTTCAACGGAAGATAGAAATTCACTGATCAATATTTTACCTTGACTTTGAAATTCCTATTCCTGGTTCTCTAGATAGGGTCTGTTTCCTATTTATTCCATTACTATTCACTACAATTAATTATATTATAAAATAATATAACTTTAATTAATTATATTATAAAATATTGTAACTTACAAACTAAGTTTCTATTTTTTTTTTCTGCCCATTTTTTTTTAAATTTCGTTTTTTTAAATTTGATTAATTATTTAATTAATTAAATAATTATTTTTACATAATTTTTACAAACTTTTCCTATTGGTCTATTCTTGCATTTAGGCTTAAAAATACCTAAACTCAACTATGTTTCCTCAAAATTTCAAATTAATTAACAAATATGTTTTTACTAATTTTAAGCCAAAAACCACTAAGTTTAGGGTTTTACATAATTATCTTTTAATTTTCCTTCGTTTATGCTTAAGTAATTAGCCAATAATTACCTAATTACTTTCTTATCAATAGTTGATAATTTTCTTAATTAGCATGCCTCATTACCTCATAACTTTTATATTGACATTTCTGTTTCCATGTCCTCTGCATTATTTTAGAATTTACGAGGGTATTTTGGTCATTTCAATACTTTTTGAGCATTCTTATTTAATTTCTCCAAGTTTGTAATTTAATAAATTACCTAAATTAGGGAAAATATCCTTCCCTATTTCAAATAAATATTTACTTTCCTCTTTTATAGCTTTCACAGGGTATTTATAACCCATAATGTATTTAGGGACCTATTTGCAAATTTCCAAACGTTTTAGGGACCTAATTGCAAATTATCTAATTTCAAGGGAAATTACCCTAAAAATTCACCACAAAGTCTTGGAGACCATATACTCACCTATTTCCAATAGGCAATATTTGCTCAATATGATACTTATCATAAATGAGATTTTCAGGGTATTACATATGTTAAAATTTATATAGGGCCTATTTGGAGTCCCTGTTTGGAAGCATTTCAACTAGTAACTTTGAAAAAAAGTTTAGTCCAGAAGTCAGCAGCTCTTTTTTTTTTTTTTTTTGAGTTCAACTTCTTTTTCATATAACTTCTACCAAAAAGTGGCTTTTTTTTATCAAAAGCCACAAGTCCAAGCATCTAAGCAACGTCTAGTGGCACTGTACCAAGCATCCAGCAGTGGGAAAAAAAAAAATTCATGGGTCACACAAACATCTCTAAAATTTTCTTTTCTCACCCAAAAAGTATTTGATTTTTAATTTCAATTTATATAGGAGTATTATTTAGTTAAAAAGTTAATATTTTTATGCCTACATTTACAATATATTAATTATTTTATATTTATTATAATTAAGTATTTTAGTATTCAATAAGATTCATGCCCTTTTTAGTCATTTCCCATCTCAATTCACTTTTCAACCGCTAACTCAAACACGTCTTTGTTTGGAAAAAAAGACACTTTTACCACTGTTAATCCAAACACAAATCACATTTACAACCTGACTTTTTTCCTATCGGACTTCTGCAAAAGTCAAATAGAAAATAAGTCATCGCTCCCACCGCTAACCCAAACAAACCTAATAGTTATTGTGAAAGCACCGTCATATATGTTACAAAATCTTTAACGGTTGTTTACTTAAGATTGTTATTTATTTTACGATATATATAACAGTTGTTTTATGTGAGCCTGTTTTATTATCATTAAAACATTATGCACATATATGACCTCATCACACCTTAATATATAACGGGTGTTATATTAGAGCTATTATAATATATACTAAATAAATCACGGTTCGGAACCATAATATATCTGTATGGAGCATATATAACACCCACTTATATAACGGTTCGGAACTGTGATGTATGATAGATAATAACTATCAAGTATCGCAATTTCTATAACAGTGTCTCCCCAAAGGGCTCCACTAGGTCATGTGAGTCTAGGCTCATTGGCATAATACAACCTAATTAAAAATAAAGTAAAATTATAATAACTTGCGTATTTATTTTCTTAAAAAATATAACGGGTGAAAATACACAAATTAAACATGCATCCAATTCCATAAGAAGACAACAGAACAAGACCAAATAATATTGGGAAAATTACATTCAGGTCCTAAGGTCCTAAGGAAGGAAACAAATTACAAAAAAGTCCCTTGAAATCACAAAATTACCCAGAAGTCCCAAGGGAATTTTTATTGTAAATACATACTTTTGCTATTGTAAATACATACATTTTCTGTTGTAAATGGTTTGGGACTTTTTTTATATTATTTGTACGGAATTTTTAAAATGTTGTTGTAAATACATACTTTTTCTGTTGTAAATGGTCAGGTGTTTAAATGTTGTTGTAAATATATACTTTTCTGTTGTAAATGGTTTGAGACTTTTTGATATTATTTGTACGGAATGAAAAAAGTCTCAAACCATTTACAACAGGAAAAGTATATATTTACAACAACATTTAAACACCTGACCATTTACAACAGAAAAAGTATGTATTTACAACAGAAAAAGTATGTATTTACAACAACATTTAAAAAATTCCGTACAAATAATATAAAAAAAGTCCCAAACCATTTACAACAGAAAATATATGTATTTACAACACGAAATGTATGTATTTACAACAAAAATTCTCTTGGGACTTTTTGTAATTTTATGATTTCAAGGGACTTTTTTGTAATTTTTTTCCTTCCTTGGGACCTGAGTGTAATTTTCCCAATAATATTTGTAGTTACTCATGATCAAACAAGCATAAATATATATATATATATATATTTTTTTAAAAGCAATAATATATGTGTGTGTGTACAATATGTAGTGTGAAATACATTAATTAGATACACATAGAAGCAAAGGGAAGACGTGACATGACATTTGTGTAAAAGGACAATATGGAAGGTCGAAAGAGATTTCATATACAATAAAGTAATACTAGTATCTTTGAGCAAAAAAAAAAAGTAATACTAGTATCTTTTAGGTGTTTGTGTTGTTTTTCTAGACTTCTTCATACGTTGTGATTACGTGTGGCGTCAAACAGTTCATCTCCACTTCATTTCCAAAATACCAATCTTCTTCATAATCCCAAATCCTTTTACGTCAACATAATCAAATATTCATCTGCTTTAGGTCTTCCTTTTCACTTTTGTCATTATTTAAAACAATATGTTTCCTTCTGCATTATATAAAAATTATAAGAGAAATGACAATTATGTCCAAACATATTTTACTAAAAAAGTGAGTCATAATGTAAATGTTAATTGCAAATCACTGCAAGTGGCTTTAGAAGACTTAAATACTTAATTTTTCATATTAGCAATCATTTAAAAGAAAAATCAGGGAAAAGTCCCCTATTAAGAAAGTACCGACACTCTACAAATTTTATATAAACAAAGTACTGATATTTTGATTTAGATCATTCTTAGCAATAAAATTTTAAAGGGGAGATTTTTTTCTCATTTTAAATCGATGTTTATCACTTATCTTTTTATGAATATTTTTAAAACCTAACAGCTGTTAAATTATTAAATTAATCTTTTGATACACATACTATCCATGATTTATCAATAATGTTTATACTAATTACCCTGTATGGGTTAACTCTCTTCTAATATATAAAACAACGGACTAATAGTGTTAATATAATGTTTGGTCCTATAGTTTGCTCTCATTTTGGTTTTAGTCGCTATAATTTCAAACCATAGGTTTTAGTTCCTTAAGGGGCAAAATGGTCCAACTTTTGTTAAAATATAGGGACTAACTTTTTGGCGAAAAGAAACTTAAGCGAGTAATAAATCTATGGTTTAAAACTATAAGGACAAAAATTAAAATTAAGGAAAATTATAAGGACAACAAATTGTATATATATTAATCCTGTGTGCCCAAATAGCCAATTAGGCAAGGGATTAGCAGCACTAGCTTGGTACACGTATATGTTGAAGAAAGGACACAGTGGATAAGTGTTGGTAAAGTGAAGTAGGAAATACACTATCCATGATTAATTGGATACAGCTTTGAACTCAGTCCTAAAGAGTCATCAATCACAGAGTTGGTAATGTATGCAAAAAGCCAATCTAATACATAACGCTCCCATCAAGTGAGGTTTGGGGAGGGATGCATGAACGTACATAGTCTTACTTCGCAAGTGAAGATGCTACTTCTAGGATTTAAACATTTGGCCTCCAGGTTACATGACAACAATATAACCATTACTTCAAGGCTCAACCTCTCTTTAGTAAGTGTATATAATGATTTTTTTTTTTAAAGTAAAAGATTGAAGGGGATAATAAGAGAGCCAATATTATGAGATGAGTATGAAAGAAATGCAAGCACTAATGAAAATAAAGAAAAAAAGAAAAAAAGCACAAAAACCACCTCCTGTGACAACCTAACACAACACAACACTTTCATAATCAAAGTCTGATGTATAATGTTGAAGCAACCTTCATCATTCCTAGGCTTAGCTATCAAAATGAGGTATCCATTGTTAGCCATAAAGAAAATTAAAGAGACCTTCCTATTTCTTAATAAGTGCTTTTGAACTATTCCCACATGGGGAAGGCATCAATCAACACACTCACACCATTTCTTTAATTATGAATGAAAAGTAACTTTCAAGGAACCATCTCTTATTCACATGGAGCTAGATCACATGCTTTCTAGTTCAATAATATCAAGAGTTTTTTTTTTTTTTTTTTTTGCATAAAAAAAATTGAGTTTTTAAATCTCTTGTATTAATGTGTACAATTGCATTGGATCATGAAGTTTTAATATGTTTTGTATTAAGAACTAGCGAAGTACGTACCTTACATTGTGTTTGGATGGAGAGAAAACTAATTAAAGAGAGTAGAAAAGTAGAGGAACATGGAGGGGGAAAGCAATGGCGGATCATAGTGATGATTAAGGATAATGTTTGTTAGTATATATATGTATTTATTATATGATATTTTATTTGGCTACAAATTTGGCCCTAGCTAATTTTTTTTATCTTCTCTGTAAGAATAATGTTTGTTTCATTACTCATTGGGCTGTGAGAGGAAAGTAAAATTCTTGTTTGAGATACCGAAAAGGTTAGTATCATCTTATATATTGTTTTAATTTATAATTATCGATTATTATTTATTTGTATTTTCAAGGTTATTTGATACTATTTAGTAAATACTTCTTTTGGTCCTTATTTAAGGAACCAACTAACAATTCTCACAAGTCAATAAAAATAATTAAAGTCATTAAATTTGTCCTAAAATTTAAGTAATTTTCATTATTATCCTTATTAATTACACTAAACTCCTATATCATATTAATTATTACTCTTTTTTTGCTAAAAAAAAAGAGTAATAATTAATTTTTAATAATTATTACTCTCACTCATTACCTTTTTAATTATGGGTATACATGGAAAAAAATATTTAATGCAATTTAAAAATAAGCAAGTGCCTTATAAAAAGGACCAAATATACTTGTTAATTGGTACTTTATAATAAGAAATAAAGGGAATAGTTTAATATGTTTATTTTTTGGCGCAAACTAAATTTTTTTTCTGGTTCCACCACTGAGGGAAAGGATACTACCTCGTCTGGATTGGAGGAGAAAATAAGGGAGGAGAAAAGTGGAAAGAAAAAAAAAATTGTGTGGGGCATATGTAGTTTTACCCCAAATATTCTCCCCAAAATTAGAGAGATTTGGGGAGAAAACTAATCTTCCAAGCTTTACCCTTGTCCTATACCCTCACTTATGTGATCCTCAAACCTCAATCCACCAATCCTCATTTATCCGCTCATCATGTGTAAAACGCTCGGTGCCATTCGAAACTGTTGCCAATATATATATATTAGGCTTCGTTAACATAACAGATGTATTACAAATGTAAAGTGATCTTATATCTTTTTCTTAATTACAAATATTAATAAAATTCTCAAGTAAATTTTAACAACATTATAATTGTAAATTATAAATGAAATAAAAAGAGCTTGAATTTTTTTAAGAAAATTTTAAATTTTTTTTCATGTTGTCACTTGAAGAAATTGGTGAAAATTGAAAAAGGATGTTATTGTCATTATAAATGTCCTGCATTTTTTCTTTTCCCTCTTTTCTCCCATCTACCCAAACATAATGAGGGATAATATTATCGCTTTACTTTTCTCCTCCCCCTATCTTCTCTTCTTTATATTTTCTCTTCCTCCTATTTTTCTCTCCATCATAGTGTTAAGTGAATGCACTTTAAGAGGGAGGGAGTCACTGTCTCAAATTGTTGCAAATTGAAGGAAAATGACATTTTGCTAAGAACATGGCCAGTGGGAAAGAAGAACCCTTCTCACAAAAGAAAGAATCAATGGCATGCGTAGTCATGAATGGACGTAGCAGACACACTAGTTTATCATGTTTGGCTAAATAGTCTATGTGGATTGAACACCAGAAAGCTCTACCATAGTGGTCCCTTCTTCAAGTGTGCATTAAAAGTGTGCTCCATCAATCAATCTCTCAGTTAATATTTTGAATGGCCTTTGGGTTTGGATCCTATTTAAATTGAAGAAAGTAAGGCACACTATGGTACACAAGTTGGTCCAGGAATGTACCTTTTGTATGCAACACATAACATGAAGTATCCTAAATAGAGGACCCACTATTACCCACCAGAAAAATAGACCTGTATATTGATTCAAGTTTCAAACTTTGTATCATAAAAAATCATGGGATTCTTTCCTTTGTTTTCCCTTCAAAATTTCTCTCTCATTTGAGAATCATATCAGCAAAAAATATTCATCGTGATAAGCCCCACACTGGGATAGCTGAGCACATTGGTGTACCTTCTTCAACCTCAGGTGAGGTAACATGGATAAGTAATTTGAATATGAGCATAGGATGCTTCTCATGATTCTTGTCTTTTCTTTGAGGTGCAATCATAACTTTGTCTTTCTTATCAGACTAATAAAACTGCTGGTTCACAAGACACTTGAGGCATAAATAAAATATGGTCCTGCCTTTTTCACCATGGATTTCTGAAGTCTTGATTTGTAATTACTTCTGAATGGATCAAATGAGAGAGTAATGAATGAAGATGTTTGAATTGCAGAGGAAGACCATGAAGTACAAGTTATAACAAAAAATGACATAACAGAGAGAAAATGAGAAGACATTCAACACGAAAATAAAGGACGGAGTCATAGTGTAGGAAGATAGACTTGGTGTATTTATTTATTTTTATTTATTTATTTTTTTTATATAAAAAAATTTTAGGAAAGGGGTTGGGCTCACCCACAGTTCAAGGGCAGGGCGCTTGAAGCCAAGTCCACAGGACATACTGGCCAAAGAGTACACATGTCTCCACCTCTACCAGTGTTTTCACTACTTCCTAGACCCCTAGGATGTCTCCCCCAGCGCCTTGACCAAGACTTGGTGTATTTTGTAACTTTTTTTTTTTTTGTAACTTGTTTGAGTTACTGATTGGACCAGGAGGGTGTAGGCCCATATAGTTTCTAGTGTAGTTGAGTCCTATATATATATATATATATATATATATATGCGACTTAGTGGGTGAGCCCAACCCCTTTCCTAAAATTTAAACAAAAAAAAAAAAATTATGCGACTTAGTGTATGTAAATAAACATGGATGATTTCTTATTCAATAAAATTACTTCTCAATAAGTTTTAGGAATACATAGTGCAGCAATGCAGCTTGCTGCCAAAAAAATGTCAAGTGTGCTCAGAAATACTTGATATGGACAGAAAAGTCTTAAAATATTAGCATTACTTTACAAGAAAGAAAAATTTGTTAAGAAAATCCATTAACCCATGAATCAATTTGATTTTTTATATGAATCAGATGAAAAATTCACGATTCTTCACTCAAACATTTTTGTTAAATCCATTTCCCCCCAACGTTGATGATCCAAACCAACCAATTATTGCTGTATCTTTTTTTTTTTTTCGCTTCTCAAAAGTTTAGGTAAGGGTAAACACCGGTAACCTACCAAGGCCAAGGCACACCTCCAAGCTCAAAGAGCGTTTATAGAGGTATTTACAGATTGCTCACCAACAAGACCCTCGTATCAACCAATGAGTACCGAACCTCCTCTTTTTTTAAGTAAAGGTTGATATCTTAGCTAACTGTGTCATTCACCCCGTTGCATCTTCATTTATTATGCTTGAACTGGATAGCATATTTAAAGTTTAATATGTTTGATTGGCTGGCTTGGAATGCTCATTCCGTGGGTTGAAGCCCATAGCTTCCATATGAAGAACCTTTCAACTGAACTTTTGGGCTATTGGCAGTGAGGGAGAGAACTAGGCCCTGTTAAATCAAACTGAACTTAACGCCTATTCTTTGGGAGCTTTCTATATGTTATGCCAAAAAACAATTCCCATTTTTGAATTCCTTTTTTTGTACCAAATGGATCCTTTCAACCCAAATAAAGAACAAAGACCAAACCAAGCAGATGAACACTCCTCTTGGGCGCTGTAACAAAGCCCATAATAATAGTAGTAATCAATCATAGAACATGATTGTCTCCTATAAAAAGACACCGATGCATAACAAAAAAAAAAAAAAGAAATAGGGTTTTGACTACAGTCTTTTTCTCTTCCCATCTTCTTCTTTATCTCAGTCATTGGATTGAAATTTGAATAGTTTAGATTTAATGTTTTATATAAATATTAATAAAATGTTCAGATTTAATGGGCTCAAACTAAGCAAATGTCACATAGCAGACCACCACTAAAAGTTGGGAAAAATTGTATAAGCTCTATCTTACCTCAAAGCATGTTCCTAATAATAAAATCTAAATTTCATGCGCAAAGTGCAGAGTGTGTTAGAAAATCTAATCTATAGACTAGGAAGTGTGGGAATATTATATTATATTATTCTCCCTAGGTTGTAACCTCTCCTCTATTCTCTCCTTATTATTCCTTTCCTAGATTTTCTCCATCAGTTACTCCTTTATTTTCTCCTTAATTTGTTTAGTTTTATCTCTCTACTTATTATATAAGTAGGTATTGTATCACAACATAAATCAATGAAATTAGAATACAATTCTTCTCTCATAAACTCCACAGGAAGAAAAATGCATAAAGAAACTAAAGATATATATACAAAAAATCATGACCAGGTTAGGAATTACCAAGCTTCCTAGCTTCTCGACACGATCTAATTACTTCTTCATACTTGAGCCTGCCATAGCATTTGACCAAAAAATTGCTTATGAAGTCTTGATTTGTAATTACTTTTGAAGACCAAATGAGAGAGAGTAGTGATTCGAAATAATGATTGAAGAAGTTTGAATTGTAGAGGAAGACCATGATGTACAAGTTGCAAGAAGAAATCACATAACGGAAAGAAAATGAGAAGATATTTAGTAAATTAAGCAACATGAAAATTAGAATCAGAGTCATAGTGCCCAAATGCATCTTGCTGCCAAAAAAAGGGTTAAGTGAGCTAAGCAATACTGGTTATGGATAGAAAAGTCTGAAAAGATCAGGATTACTTTACAGTAAAGAAATTTTTTTAAAAAAAAATCCATAACCCATTAAACAATTTGATTTTTTTATACGTAGTATTTCTTTTATATATGAATCAGACGAAACAATTCATGATTCTTCACTCTAACATTCTAGTTAAATCCATTTCCCACCTACGTTGATGATCCGGACCAACCAATTATTGTGTGCATCATCCTCATCTATTATGCTTGAAGTGAATAACATATTTAAAGTTTAATTTTGGAAGGCTAGTGCTCGTTTGGGAAGATGTAAAAACTCTTTTTTGCAGGTTGACAAAATTTCTTTCACAGACTTATATCGTAAATCCTAAAAAAATACTTCTAAAAAGCTAATACAAACAGCCACTAAAAATGCTCACCACATGAGCTGGAATCCATATCTTTCAATCTGAAGAACCTTTCGGCTTACGTAGGACCGACAACTATTCTTTTCGAGCTTTCTATATTTTGTGCAAGAAAAAACCATTTTCATTTCCTTTTCAGGGTCTATTTTTGTACAAATTGGACCCTTAACCCAACCAAAATAAAAGAAAGACCAAACCAAGCAGATGAACACTCCTATTGGATGCGGTAACAAGGCCCATGTTGTAAAAACATTTCAAAAGCACCCAGTATAAGTAGTAGTAATCCTAGAGCGATATTATGCAGATAATGGGCGAAAGCTTTTTATCAAGGGAAAAAAAAAAGATAATGGACCAAAATTAAGCAAATGTTAGTAGGACCCCACTCAGAGTTGGGCAAAATGGTATCAGTTCTATCTTTCCTCAAAGCATGTTTCTAAAAATAAAGATCTAAATTTCATGCGCTAAATGCAGAATGTGTTAGATAATCTAAACTATAGACCGGACTGGAAAATGCAATAAGAAACCAAAGATTCAGTTCCAATGGTAATTGACATACAACCAATCCATATATATACAAAAAACCAAGACCAGGTTAGGAATTACCAAGCTTCCAATTTTCATGACACGATCTAATCACTTCTTCATACTTGGGCCTGTCATAGCCTTTGAGCAACCAATTGCTTCCTCATCAGTTGAGCTTCCAATAAGTAGCGGTGATGAATAAGGTCCACTTTTACTCAATTTACCTTGAAATTCTTTGCTTAGAGTACATTTCAAAGCAAGATTCTTTCTTATGCCATTCCTATTAAGTCACAACTTAGCGTTACGTGGAAGTGTACAGAGCCCCATCAACAAAATTACCCACCTGGAAGTGCACACAGCCTCAATGTCTCGAGGGTCCATCCTCACAAATTGACCCAAGTCTTGGAATATTGTTTCTTGTTCTAAAATTACCCCTTTGATTAAGGGAATTTTCCTTTAGGCACAAATAGGGTAGGGATGATAATTTTTCCAAGTCTTTGGAGTAGCTTGTTTCAGGCATTTAAAATGATATATAGACGATGACATGGAAGAATCGTTGTTGCAGGCATGTAAACACTTTTTACTATTCGACAGACACTCCAAGGCAATCAATGAGATAGAAATTGTTCGCACAAGTTACATTTGAATCCATTTGAAGGAATATGCGGGCAACCACATAATTTAGATTCAAACGACTCAGAAACATCTACAAAATCTAGACTGTTGCTTGCACAACTACAATGGTGAGAGCATCTCTGATCAGATTGGAACCATCAAACTCTTGAAAGTGTGTAACTGCAGGTCCGAAGGCCTCCCGATCAGGAGCAAGTTCAAAAAAGGACAAAGGATTGACAATTTAGGAGATGAAAGAACTGAGGTTAGAGAAATTCCACTCGAAGGAGTATGGTTTTGTAGTGGGCTCAGACTTGTTACTCTCAAAACAGGGTGAAATATAGCCTCCACTATCTGAATTTAAGGTTCCCTACACATGATTCATTCTGGTTAGTCTATTTCTGGAGAGACCCAATCACCAAATAATTGCCAAGTAAACACATATTTTTTTTTTTTTCAATTCATCATAGATATTAAATAAGGGTGGGAATAGGTTAGGCTTCTATCAGACGGCCTACAGTCTGGCCTATTTGTTAAAAAAGACAGACTAGAGCCTATTGAAAGGCATAAATATGTAAATAGGCTAGGCCTATTTTGTTAAGGTCTAGCCTATTTATATAATATAAATAACATAATATTTATTGTTTTTCATGCTTATATCCTAATTTCAAGTTATATTTAGTTAATTACAGTACTACCCTACTATTCTTTGGAATTTTTTTTTGGAACATCTCCTTAACTATTCATGGTTGGATCCTTACTATTCTCTTTAATAACAATAATGTTTTATTTTGGATGATTATATTATTAGTTTTGAATGTTGGTGAAATCATTTTTAATGATAATAATGATAAGATTTTATTTTAATAATATGTTGGCTAAAAGTTTATTTAAAGGATACAATTTGTAAATATTATGCTTTGAAGCCTACTAATTAAAGCCTACACTTATATAGGTTTTAATAGGTAAGCCTATTTATAGCCTCTAATGTCTACAATATAAGGCCTTTTTATAGGATTACATTGTAAGTAGGCATTTAAAAAGGTTTTAAGCTCGATCAGGCTTTATGAAGGCTCGAACCTGAGCCTAAAAAAAGTTTGCATCAAGCTCAGGCCTTCTGCCCTCATTACAGGCTTAGACCTATTTAGTCAAAACCTGACATGACCTATTTCCATGCCTAATATTCAATAGCCCTTGTTTGGACCATTACGTCCTTGGTTGGTATAAGAGATATGTGGTCCCCATAAGGATTTAGTGAGCAAGAGAAGAGAGCCGTTTAGCATGCAATAGATTTGCAGTATAGACACGGGCCCATCTCCAATGACTATGGGTAACTCCAAACCTTGAATCCGATCCACACCCCTCCTAGACTTGGTATGTATCACTTATGGGGAAGATTTGCAGCTTAACCCTTGAACTAAATCTAGATTCATTGGGCATAATATCCATGAGATCAAACAGCTATAGAGCACTAGCTACATCATAAAAATGTGCAAAAGAGATAGCATTGTTGTCCAAATAACAACACTTTTGTTGGGAATTTCATCAAATAGTTGTCGTGTTGTAAAGAGTGAGACATACTTGCTATATAAGTCAATCAGAATGCTTGCAATGAAAAGGTTTGATATGAAAGAAACCTTGGTGACATGAGCATGAATTGCAGTGCTAAGTTGTGGATGACTGATTGCGGTGTAGGACTTGAGGATGATAGAAAAGACATGGGCATCAAGGGACATTGCTAGGGAAGACTAGATGTGGTGGAAAATAGCAAGGGCTTCATCATGCCGAGCTTGGTTGATGTGAGAGGATATGAGCTAGGTGAGAAAAACCCCATGACTGCTTTGTAAATTGATGTGGTTGTTTCCATTCATAGTTGCATCATTTTGTTAGGCTATGCCTTTAGGAAGTTAAAAGACACAACCAGTCAACTTGGCATAGCAAAATCAAAGCTTGCACATGAACACCAGCAAATTTTCGTGGCGTATTTTTGTGGAAATCAACCAAACTTGTAGTGGAATTGTTCCTCCATCCTAAACATACATAGCAAGACAAATAAGCAGTGAAGGAGATGGGCCGACAGCTATTTATGCATGTACTTAGGATGTTTGCAACTCATTTGCAAGCGAAGTTCATGCCAAATCAATATTTGAATCTAAAATATAAAATCTACAAGGAGCTCAGTGTAACATCCCAAATTTTAATTTTGAGGTTTAGAGTTAATCAAGACTTGACTATTGATGAAATTGAGGTATTAAATTGTTGATCTTGATCTTTTGTAGAGTAGAGGTGCAGGGGAGTGTTTGAGGTTGTTCTTCTTGGGTGTCATTTTTATCGTGGATTACATGTAGCAAACCCATAACAAAATCTGTTATAGAATCTATAGTATTTTTGGGTCATTCACCCATGAGTTCGCTATAGCGAACCCATGGCAAATATGCAAAAGGTGTTGTTATATAACAGCGCTTTCAGACTCAAAAATATTAGAGTTTAGAAGAGGATGGAGCCATTTTGCTCTACTAAAGTTTTTCCCCCCTTTTTTTGGGTGTATATTTGAGCTTTAAAATATCAAAGCAAGTGTTCGTAACTTGATTTTCATGTTTTTTCCTTAGATTTTCATATTTGGGGATTTTGAAAATTTAGGGTATCTTTGGGATTTTGAAATGGGTGATGATTTCACTGAATAGTTTTTGTTTAAATGAGTTATATGAAGTAGATTAAAGGTTTAATTGGGTTTTTTGTTAGATTGAGTTATATGAAACTTTGAGTTAGGATTTGATTTTTGGGCTAGTATTTGCTATGATTTTGATGATTAAAGGTTTGAGGAACTTTTCAATGATTCAGTTATGTTTATATGAAAATAGGTTTACTTAGTTTAGAATGTTGATATTGATGGATATGTGCATATGGATATGTTGGAGGTGAAACTTTGAATTGTGGAATTGTATGTAATTGATATGAGGAAATGATTTTGAGGATGATTAAAGTTGCCAATGCTTAAATTGGGCTATTGGAATATGTTAAGGGACTTTGGATGTTGAGGTTAGGGGTTGTAGAGAAATTGAAGTTTGGGAGTTGAGTTGATGTGAAAGGTTTTGAAAAATGTGAATGTATTATATTCACTTTTTTGGGGACATTTTGGGACTGTGTGGTGGGGTTATGGAAAATCTGTGTGCTTATCGGTTCTCTCATTCCTAGCTTGGATTTAAGTTAAGTATTTTGGGCAGACACTTCCCTATTATGGTATATCAATGGTGGCATAGGAGGGGATAACATTCTTAAAGTGATTAGCTAAAATTTGGCTGGGTATACTAGCACTGATAGGTTGTACAGTGCCTAAGAGGTAATAAGGAAAAGTAAGGTGGATGGTTGGGATGATTTTTAAACACACACACATGTATTACGGTACGTTGTTTGTTGAGGATTGTTAAGTTGATATTTATATATATATAAATATAAACATGCTTCTCATACTTGCATTCTTACTCTGCAGTGTTATAAGAAATTAATTAGACTAATACCTTATTTATGAGAAAAGGTGTTTTTGCTAAGCTATTTGTAAGCCATGATTATTGTTAGCTTCCAGAGTTTTGATGATAACATAACTTGAAAGTATTTGAGGTTTTGAATCAGGATTGATTTGGTTGTATCTATATGATAAATGATTCTCGAATATATGAAAAGGATTCTTGAGAATGGGTAAGTAGTTCTCGAGAATCTTGAAGTAATACTTGAGAACCAATGTTCTAATTTCTCTGCCTTAAGTGTTCAAGTACCAATTCTCGAGAATGGCTCAAGGATTCTTGAGAATGGGTAAGTAGTTCTTGAGAATGCTTTGACAGAATCACTATGGCATGCTTTCTCTGATATGATTCTCGAGAATGAACTAATGATTCTCGAGAATAGAACTTGTTCAGCTTCAACATTCTTGTTCTCATTAGAACAATTCTCGAGAATGAGTAAGTGATTCTCAAGAATGGTACTCGAGAATTGGCAAGGTAATTCTCGAGTATGCGAAGTCTAATATGTTAAAAGCTCTTAGGTTGTATTACTTTTCAAATTGATATGATTCTCGAGTATCATCAAGATATGCTCTTTGGAAAGACTTTTCTTCAAATAAGTTCTCGAAAATGATATAATAATTCTCGAGAATACATTCCCTAGATCTGTATATATCTCACGCATCATTAATTGCCTCTAAAAGTCTCTGGGCCATTATCTATTTATTGTTAATCATATCCAAACTTGTTTATATCACATTTAATTATCTTTTTGATTGATTTTCAGTTGATTAAGCCTGTTTAAACTGAGATTGAGCGAAAAGCAATCCAACGTGTCAGTAGCATTAAATGTGTCTCAGAAATAGAGCCAACAATCGGAACTAAAGCTCGTGGAAGACGAAAACACTCTTTCGAGGCATACTTATCCTGACTATCATTCTGAGTCACTCTCTGCACAAGTAGAGTTGACGGCGAATGCATTTAATGAAGTAACGGTCGATTATACTCAACAGATTTCATTTGTGCCTGACGAAAGTTCAAAGTGTCACAACGGCATTAATGGCAGTTTGGTATAAAAGCTCATCACATTCAATTCCGCCAACAAAAAAGAAACTCCGCGCAATAAATTCGACATTATTTCAGTTTATTGTTTCATCTACTTCATTTAATATCTTCGAATATTCTTATACTTCAGTGTTTATCATTTATCTACTCAATGAGGAGTATATACACTTAATTGTTTTCTTGATTATTGTTTAAATCTTAAGGTTGTGGAACCTTAAGTGTGGGTGTACAATTACAACTTGTAAGGGGGAGTGAGTCGTAGTGAAAGGATCATTTCAAGTACAGAGTGTGTAATTGTGTCTGTGTCTATTTGATTACAACGTGTAAAGAGGAATAAGTCCTAGTGAGAGGATTACTCAAGAGTTACAGAGTGAGTAATCAAGTTTCGAGATAGTGAAATCTCAGAGTGTTTCTGGGGACTGGACGTAGGTCAAAGAGTTGGACCCGTATAATTTCTTGTGTTCATTGCTCTTCTCTTTGTCTCTATTTTATGTTCTGAGCTTTAGCGAAAGATTTTTTAATATCACTTATTCACACCCCCTCTAGGTGATATTCCATCTTCAATTATTTCAACGGGTTAAGTAGCAATTTTGCCCTAGAAGTTTTTTTGGGTTCAATTTTCCCTCTGAAGTTTTTTTTTGGGAGCAATTTTGCCCCTCCATTAACAACCCTAACGGTCAACCAACGGTTGACCATTAGGGTTGTTAACGGAGGGGCAAAATTGCTCGAAAAAAAACTTTCAGGGAAAAAATGTTACTTAATCCAAAAAAAAAAAATGTTACAAATGTTATTTATGATATCATATATTTCTAATTCTTATTTAAATAATATTTAAGAGTGGAAATAGGTTAGGCCAGCCCAGGCTTCACCCTTAACAGGCCAAGCCTGTTCGGCAATAAAGTGGCTTGAGCCTAGCCTGTGGCCTGTTATAGGCCATTTTTTCAGCCTGAGTCTGGCCTATATACAAGCTTGGCCTAGCTTGTGCCCTGTTAAGGAGGCCTATATTTTTAAAAATTTTATAATTATGCTAACAGGTCACAGGCCTCACTGTAAAACAGGCCTACTTCAAATAGGCAAAAAATATGCCTACTTTAAAGAGGTCGAATTACATAAATCAGCGAAGTTGCATTTTCATTAACGAATCATTATTGAGAAATTAAATATTAAATATAAAAAATATATGGCCAGGAGCAATTTTTAAAAATATAAAAAATTAAATATAAAAAATATACAGTCAGGAGCAATTTTTTCCTGGAAGTTTTTTTTTTTAGCAATTTTGCCCCGGAAGTTTTTTTTTTGGAGCAATTTTGCCTCTCTGTTAACAACCTTAATAGTCAACGGTTAGTTGACCGTTAGGGTTGTCAACGGAGAGGCAAAATTGCTCCAAAAAAAACTTCTGGAGCAAACTTGAACCTAAAAAAACTTCCAAAGTAAAATTGCTCTTGGAGATGTACTTCAAGGATAAAATTACTACTTAACCCTTATTTCAACACATGACTTTATGTAGCCGGTGTCAATTTGGCTTCGTCAGACGTGTCTATGACGAGCCTGGAATGACAAATTTTGAAATGTCACTTTACCAACATAAAGCTCAAGCCCATACCAATGCAAAAATCAACCCACTCTGCATCCAGCCATCCAATACTTGGGCAATTTGAAGGCCATTCATGTCCATAAACCATAACGAATTTTGCAGCATCAAATTTCAACAATGGAAAAAGGCCGAGAAGGTATTATCGAGCAAGAACATTAGGAGCCGTTTGGTTGGACGAAATTCTAGAACAGGGAATGGAAACCAGCCTCTTTATTCCCATCTCCTTGCACGTTTGGTTCCAGAAGGAGAGAACAGTGCAGCAGATAGGGAAGAACACTTCCTTGGAACATAGGAGAGAATTAATATAAAGAGGCAATTGCACAGGATTTGCCTGGAAGAAGTTGAAGGAAATTTATTTGCATTGGTTGAGAATTAAAATATTTGCGTAGATTGATTTAGAACTCATTTTCATAGATATTTGCTAAAAAAGGCATACAACGCACCTTCATAGCCGAAAAACTATGATCCATAAAAATGTTATAAGCAAAACACAACAACTACTATAATGGCATCATCGAAAGGTTGAATGAAAGGAGAGATTTAGGTGCATGGAATTGGAATGTTGAAGAGAAAAAAATTCAACCCACCAATATTCTGACGCCTTTGTCACTGGGTGGCACCTTTGGCGCCGATTCAACTCTCTTAATTGATAGCTACACGCACCCCACTCAAAATCTCATTTTCCCACCCTATCATCTGTTCTTTTTGCTAATTTATTAGATATTTTAGGGTTTTTGTAATTTCAAATGGTATTTTTATGTCATTTTCCCAAGATATTATTATGCCCAATTAAAAGTTATTTTAACATAATATCTCTATCTCATCTTAATATAAAATCTACTTAATTAATTTAGGGAAATTAATTAAATTAGTTATTTATATATAAAAAATGTGTATTGAAACTGCCCCAATTGATACAAATTCCCTCAACATGTGCAATTAACAAGGGCATTTCAAAAAAGCATGATAAATATGGGGAACAAAAAAGATTGTGGCATTATATTTAGGAATTAGGACGAAATCCAACCCTTTAGTTAGCTCTTAAATTAAGGAACGGGGTACTATTTTCACAATTTAATCAATATTAACCAATCACTAAATTTCATCCCACTTCATGTTGTATTTATTGTCTATTTATCTTTCCAATGGTGAAGATGCAGTTCATATTCCGGGAAGACATGTGATTAAAGTATTCTTTGCTAATATGAAGATGTCGCTGTTGGATAATTTATAAATTCTTTGTAAATGTTCTTTGGGTTGTGAAGCCTATTGAAACATCCGGTTTGGGTGCTTATTAAAATGATGAGCGCCAACAACCCATCAAACTCATATTTAATTTGTTTTCTTAACTAACGAGTTTTAAATAAAAAATTATTTTTTTAAAAAATGATAGTTGAGAAATTATCATTTTCTAGATCCTATGCCCTTTAAAATAATTTTTTTTAAAGATAAGTTAACAATTTAAATCTAAAGGGTTAAATACCTAATTTGCCACGGAAGTATTGCTAAGGGAGCGCCCAGCACCCAGAAGTTTTTTTGGTACCAAATTTGCCTCGGAAGTTTACAAAAGGTAGCAAATTTACCCAAAAGTGATGGAAGTCCACGTAGATCGTTAAAATGTGAGGTGGCATGCCACCTCAGCACACGTGGCATGCCACCTCATCAATCAAAAGTATCATTTTTGCCCTGGAAGTTTTCATTAAGGAGCAATTTTACCCCGGAAGTTTTCATTGAGGAGCAAATTTGCCCCAGAAGTTTACAAAAGTAGCAATTTTGCCCTTCTTTCTCCCAATATTAAATTTGACTATTAAATCAGTCAAAGACCACAATGTCATGCCTTGAAAAGGTCGAACTTGGAGTCAGAGAAGGAGATCCTTGACATGTTGAGCTCAAGATGGCCAGAATTAATGAAGCCGAACTGGTCACAGGGACTGAGAGTTCTGTCGCAAAACCCAGAGAAAGCATCACTTATGATCTAAGCAAATGAAATGCAAAACGAGAAATGAATTGTTCCAAAAATTGGTTCAGTAAAACAAATCAATAGTGATAATATTTACGTTTGTATAGACCGATCATTTGCTTAGATCATAAGTGATGCTTCCTAAATTTAATATTGGGAGAAAGAAGGGCAAAATTGCTATTTTTGTAAACTTCCGGGGCAAATTTGCTCCTCAATGAAAACTTCCGGGGTAAAATTGCTCCTTAATGAAAACTTCCAGGGCAAAAATGATACTTAACTCTTATTGGGTTGATGAGGTGGCATGTCACATGTCATGAGGTGGCATGCCACGTGGACAGTTAGTCAAACTTAACGGTCAAAATTAACGGATGGGCAAATTTGCTACCTTTTTCATACTTCCGGGGAAAATTTGGTACCTTTTGTAAACTTCCGGGGCAAATTTGGTACCAAAAAAACTTCCGGGTGCTGGGCGCCTTAGCAATATTTCCGTGACAAATTAAGTATTTAATCCAAATCTAAATTGTCTAAATCTAATAGTTTGGGGTGCTCTTTACTTTGATGATCTCACACCGGTTTCGGATGAGCACATCTAATCCTAATCAATGAATCCAAAAATTCAACTCACATAAACTTTCTTTTATTACAGAGAAAATAAACTCCAAAGAGATCGAACTTTATGTTTTTTCCTTTTGAAATTGATCAAGTACAAATCAAACAAAAGTTTGGGAGGAGTAACAACGAAGCAAAATATCTTAATATATAGTCCATGTCATCCATATAGGATTCTCATCTTTTGATACAAACAAAAAACCTTGAGCATATTTTCTGCTAAAAAAAGAAACTGCAGAATCTGATATATCTTGCAGGTTCGTATATTCCGCATTAATAGCAAAACATAACATCCTTAATTCATAACTTCAGTTCCTTGGCTAGGCTAACATAGCCACAAGATCATCTATTGATTTCAAAGTCCTCTCGTAGTACAGGTACGATTCATATACCTTTGGCGATCGAACATACCGATCAAGCTGAACACACAGCACACTACCACATTATATATATCGGCAATTCAATCATAATTTTTCTTAAAAAATTCTAGTTCTACATATATAAATTTTTGTCGATCGCTACTTCATTTCAGCAGTACCATCATGTATAAGTGAAGAAGGTTGGTGTCTTTGTTGCAATATAATTCAACGTGTACCGTTATTTAAGACCAAATAAGTCAAACTTGGAATTAAAGTTTTAAGGAGAACTATAGCTAAGAATCAAACCAAATTTATAAATCTATTATTTTTAAGGACTACTATTAATGATAAATACTCATTGTTCTATCTATAATTTTTTTGAGCTGTAAATAGAGTCAAATATTTTTTTAGCGGTAGATTTGCATCATGTTATTTAATGGTAAATACACATAATTTAACTGGTAAATTTCATTCTTCAGTGTGATTCTCCCAAAATTTTAAGACTTGGGAGTATATTGTCATGAAAATATAAATATCAAAATTTAGATTATTTATAAATAAGGGTGATGGTTCAAATTAAAATGTCGTGAAACTGTTCCCCTCTTCAAACACTCGCAATATAGATCTAAAAGACCAACCAACTTTATGAAATATATATATATATATATAAAACATACCTCAGCCATGTTGTCGACCAACTCATTGGCAACCTTAACATAGTCCTTTCGCAGACCTTGAGGCAAGGTGGCCATGGCAGTTTTCAAATCCTGATCAAGATAGGCCGCCTTGAGGCGTATGTAGAAGATGACATACCTCCACGACATGTTCTCTAGCATCTCCCTCATGCTGTGCAGCCCCTCCGCAGTCTGCTTTATCCTCGCCACTGAGTCCTCCGGTGACAGCCCCGGCTCGAAGAAGTGCTCACGCAGGAAGGAGCGGGTCCCCCAGTTCTGGGCCAGCGCTGGGGGCGGCGGCTGTGCATGAGCTCCGGCAAGCGCCGCCATTGAAGTGGCCAAGAAGGTTGAAACCAATTTCCTTCTGTTGCTGCTGCTGGTTAGGTTTTGCTGTGAAGAAGAAGATAACGTGGATTGGTTTGGTGAAGAAGAAGAAGATTGATTGGTGTTTTGCCGTTTGGTTTTGACATGGGCATGGAGAAGTGTGGTGGTGTGAGTGAAGCTGGACATGGTTTTGGATAAAAGAAGAAGGCTTGTTGGTGGCTTTGAGGATGGAGAGAAAATTTATTGTGCATGTGGGTCCCTCCAGGACCTTCACTTTGTGCCACGTGTAACCATTATCTTCTTTGTATTCCTGTTGCTTTGACCTTTCCGGTTGGAGTTTTGCTACCGTAATCTTTTTGTGTTTTTGGTTTTATCAACACTACTATAATCTATTTAGCGACATATGTTAATATGTAAGGTAAACTTTTGATTGTAATTAAGAATATTTTCCAAACCATTATGTTAATATGTTGAAATATCGATCAATTGAAGATGGTTTTTATTTTTACATGTATCTAAACAAAAGTTGGTAATCAGCCCTGCTAAATCTCAATATCAATATTTTTTTTAGTTGTTTTTATGCAATAGTTGAAAATGAAGGGAGGATATCAGCGATAGCTTGATACTTAAATATGGATTTAACTTCAATTTAAAATCAAAAAGTTCTGAAAGTAAGATATTCAACCTAATTGAAACTAATGTTTCAAAATTTAAAAATATGTTCTAAAGATGTATATATCATACAATTGAATTTATTATGTCTCTACTAAATTTTAAAATATTAGTATTAATTAAATTAATAATGTTTGATTCTTTACTAGATAAATTCGGGTTAAATTTTAACAAAAGTCTGTGTTAAATCGTACTAATGTAAAATTTGGCACACTAGTGTCATATTAAGTAAGATATATTAGTGTTAAAAATTACTTCATGACTTTTGAGCCTTTGATGAAATTTTAAAATACTTTGATTCTAAACTGTCATTCCAAAAAAGATGAATGAATTTTTTTTTTTTGATAAAAAAAGAAGATGAATGATTTGCTAACAACAATAATAAATCAGTACCGTAAAACGGGTTGACCCAACTCTACAGGCTTGACCCACGTTGTGCTCAGGCCAACTCTCAAGCTTTTAGGCCCTTTTACAATGTTTTGATGTTTGTTCACCTATTTTAAAATAGTTTTAAAAAAAATATAAAACAATAGATCTTATAAAATTCCTAATTCCATAGTAAATGTCAGATCATTATCCAAACTTCCAAAACAAAACTAAATCAAACTAATATTTTTTTATTTGATCAAGAGTATAATCTTTTTCAAGGCTTTGAGTATAAATGATTTTCACCTCAACAAATGTGTTCCTAGTATTTAAATTTGTGTTCTCTTTCTTACAAGATGAGGTTATGTATCACATCAACCAACTTGTTGGTTAATCAAACTATTGTCTTGAACACTAATAAAATATTGTCAAAAGTAATATATGTCATCAATGTTTTTTCAAACTTTATTTTTATGTACAATAAAGCATGAGTGATAAATAGATATAATGATTTTAGATATATAATAGATTATTATTATGTGTGAAGAGGAGAGAAACTAACCACAGTCAACTGATATGCATACAGAAAAGAAAAAAATTGTGTGGTGGAAAGAGATGGGTAAGTAGGGTAGATAAGTTTCTCTGAATCTTCGTTTGTTTTGCAAAATTTTGTGTAATGTTGATAATGGTGATATTTAGAGCTCTAATAATTTGTTCTCAGTGGCTATTAACTCATAGTCACTCTTATGCATCAAATTACAATTGCATATACGCTTGTCTTTAAAAATCAATAGGTAAATGGGTCAAGTTGGTCAAGTCAAACTATTTAAACTAGTGATTTATTTTACGAAACTTGTTAGAACATCCATGTAAAGACATACACATTCAAAAAAGTTTACTATTTTTTTTGGTAGCCCATCTGGTATCCAGAACTTCATTCTGACTAATTCGGATCTAACTCGCATCGCTCATCTAACTATAGTGAGTGACTTTTTACATTCACAAAGTTTGAACTCGAGACCTTGCTCAAGTGATACAAGCCGCTTACCACTTGTGTCAACCCCCATTGGTACATTCAAAAAAGTTCTTAAAAAGCTAGAACGTTCTTGAGTCATCATCACTTGGTTTTTTCAGGCCTTCACTTGGTTTTTTTCGGGCCTTCAGAGTCATCATTTGGTTGGAGGGTCACACAAGCAAGAAAAATTACTGGCATTAACTTCTATAATACACTTGAAAAGGCAAGCCAGAAGCAATGCAAAGTTTTTCAAGTACTATATGAATGTATACAGTATCTAGAAAAATGCAGCGACTCAATCAAGCATACATTTGTCATACAATATTTAAATTCATATATCAGATTCAAGACTTAAAAACCAAAGTGTTGTATAAATAACTTCAGCAGAGTAATTTGGCTATTCAGAATCAGAATTACCCTTCCTAGTTGAATTTTGACAATCATCGATACTTATTTCATGTATTGCAGGTGGTGTCCACTGTGGACCCTGATAGATGTCAGATGGACTGCTGAGCATAAGTCCAGTATCTGATGATTGAATATTATTACACTTATTTGTATCTCTTGGTGAGTAAATTTAGGAATGTTTGATTGATAAATCATGGATTTTGTTACTTAATTGGGCTTTGAGCTTTTAATTGGATTGAACTCATTTATTATGATTAAATTCCAGTTTTACAATGATTTAGTATTTTCGCCATAACATTTGATCTAGATATCCGATTAGCCTGATTCTTCTTTTCTTTTTTAGATGATTCAGAGATCTACAATTGTTATGAAGACTTGGAAGACTGATTCGGACAAGAAGATGGACGAAATTGGAGCTAAAGACATATGCATTTTTCTGGATTTTTATTTTGCCCGAATTTTGTAATAAAAGACCAATCTTTAGAGATTTCCTATTTATTAGAGGTTTCCTATTATTAGGGGATTCCTATTTTTGTTTAGTCATCTCTCCTATATAAGGAGGATTAGATAGTGGCTACAAACACATTCTAAATATTATATATTCTACATTATCTTTTCTTCTGAGTCTTTCCTAGCCATGCTTGGCTAAGCTTTTGTGGTTGACCCATGGATTGAGGATTCTGTGAATCCAGAGGGCCTGCACTACAATCGATAATGTAATTCGTTTCTGTTTATTTTAATCGGATCCGATTATGATTGCGGATTGGGTATTAGATTTAATACCCAGATTGATATCCCAAGGACATAGGTCGGACCGGGTTCCAGAGAGCGTTGTGCGATCGCACGAGCTCGCCACGTGTTCGATCAAATGCTAGGCGATCGTCTAGTCGAGGGAATATTTGGACAAATGCAGAGATTTCGGTTTGTCTAGAATCAATCACGAGTTTGGTTATTATCTTTTTGTCCGATGAAGGTTATGGAATTCCAATTTTGGGTTAATCGTTTGTTTATCTAATTAATCTCATTTTCTTATTTTCTATTTTATCTTTGCTTCATTTAAATTAAATTTCTATTTTAGTTTATTAATTTAAAAATCAAAAACTCAATCCCCCTTGTTTTCATTTCATTCGCATGACACTTAGATTACTTAGGATTCAATAAAAGGCTCCTCGAAAAGAGAGAACGATCATAGGTTTGCCTATACGCAATCCTTGGTTAATTGTTGATTGTGGACACCAAGGCTAACGACAAAAGGTCTTCATCAGTATCATCTGAAGCAGAATAGTGTAGATTATACAAGTCGTTCCCTCTCACCCAGTCCCTATCATCTTTCTCATTGATTGATGTAGAAGTCATGTAGAGTTTGAATACCATCATGCAACCATATGGCAGCCATTGGGGTTGGAATATGAAACCCCATCTCAACAGATGTGGTGAAAGTTCACTGGTAGGGCTCATGGACTCCCGCTGGCGTCATTTGATCCATGTGGCGTTAAAGCCACACAACAATGTGACCCCATTTTAGCTATTTTCTCAAAATATCACCAAATCTGATTGCTTCCAACCTTTTCTTAGGCAGCTAGCAAACCAATTATTACAACCTACATGCAAAAGATGTAGCAATCCAATACAAGTTACCATTCCTCATGCGACATCACATTGGTTTCCCTCTCATACATAACTTTATAAGTACAACATATTAGATCTTCAACACATATGTCTTGGGATACTAATTTCCACTCGCAATGCAAAAGCTCCATAATAAAAATACTACAATTAAAGAGAAATAAATGACATTTAACATATAATACAAACTAAAGGAAACATTATTGCTCCAACAAACATTGAACGTGTAGTTGACCTGTTATATGAAAAGTGACTTTAAGATTTTACTCCCTACCAACTCTTCTAGTTTTGCTTTTGGTTTGTTCATATTCTTCCACTAGTTCAATTGATTTCTTGTTAGATGGTAATCCACCTTAGTAGCTTTGTGAACGTCATTCACAATTCTAAGGGTTTCATTTTTTAACCCACTGGATAATTGTATTTGGATCCTTTTAGTAACTGGTAGTGGGGAAGAAACTTGGAATCCTTTGAATAAGAAATCAGAACTTTTTTGTTGGGTTCCATCGACTATCTTTAGCATGAGTCAATATGCAAGTGATGTAGCTATTTGTTTTGTTTTCAAAGTTAAATAACTTGGTCCTAGGTCAAATTTGCTGTATTACTAGGTACACTAGCCAAAATTAAACCTAGGTCAAATTTACTGGTTTAACAAACAATAGAGATGAGTTTATTTTTATCTGGTGTCAAGCTGAATCCTCACCCATCAGGTTCTAGTGTCTAAACCCTTAAAACAACCTTACTTGGATTCTAATTCTAGTATGAACTTAGAGATTCTTCAAGAACTATCCAGGCTTTCTAATCTCTTTTAGCATATAGCAGACATCTGTTAAGCTTTTTGCATATTGCTATTTATATTGCTTTATTGATTAATGTTCAAGCTCTATAATTCAAGCATGTCACAATCATCTGTGAAAGTGAGAAAAAGAAAACAATTATCTCTATAAAACAACACAAACATATAAAGCCAAACCCCAATAAAGTAAACTTGCTATCAGAATCAAAGAAATTACACAAAAATGAAAATTCAATTTCACAAATCAAAGCATCAGCACGTTGGCAGAAAAGTTATGGTGCATGTTTATACCTGTGTTTCAAGGTGTGTCTGTATTGAATACAACATGAAGTGATACATCAAATACAATAAGTTTAAAATTTTAAAATACAGCCACAGAAGTTTATAATATGCATGTCCATATATTCAATAATTTAACACATGAGAAATGAGTAATAAACATTAATATAGTTAAATAAATACTCCCTCCGGTCCTAATTATAGGAACACTTTTGTAGTGTAAATTGTACTACAAAAGTGTTCCTATAATTAGAATCGGAGATAGTATTTCAATTCAAAGTAGATGTCAAACTTCATCTATATTTATATGATAAAGATCCCTCAGCTTCATATTCAACTATCCTTGAGAATATGTTACATTTATCATGAAGTAAGATACATGTATTGTATTGAATACTACTCTTTCTTTTTGCTTTTTTTTTTTTAAAAAAAATATCAATGCAGCCTAAGTTTAATTTACACCTTGCCTCTTGTATTTTCAAGTCAAAAGCTAAACTTCAATTCTCAGGGCATCTGGCGTTCAACAACCTTTCAAAAAAACATGGTCTGATGGCTAAGGTTCTTAATGTCTTTAGAAGGTTTTGGCTTATCAAATAACCATTCATTCATAACTTTTTCAATGCAATATCTGTTTTCACTTTCCACCCTTCCAATATCTGATATTCATCACCATGTTCATCAATCCCTACAAAAGGCATTTGAATATATGAGGAAATTGTTGAAGTTATTCACTAGACTAAGAGTTATAGATGATAGATAGGATGCAACTCTTGTGATCTAATTCCAACAACTTCAGCTCTCCCTACATCAATACCTACAACAATGCCCCTCTCCCTCCCAACACATGCCTTCTGCAAAGTGTCTTTCTCGAAAAATCAAACCAATGACCATTGCTCAAATATCAATTCAATAATGCAACTAAAAAAGGGCGGCCAATAGGTAAAATGTTGATGAAATGTCATCACTCTGAATCTACAACCCAGCTACTGCCAATTGCTGCCTTTACTCCTTGCTCATTCATTTTCCTTCTCATTCTCTCAGCTTCCTCATGTCTCCCCACACCAGCATAGATTTTTGTCAACAAAACATAATTGGCAGCATTATCTGGCTCAACCTCTGATAAAGCTCTTCCTGCTATCTCTGCCAACTCAACCTCCCCATAAGTTCGACAAGCCCCAAGAAGAGCACCCCATGCTTTTGCAGTCACCTTCACTGGCATCTCTCTTATGACCTCATATGCCTCATATAACCTTCCAGCTCTACTCAAAACATCAATTAAACAAGAGTGGTGATCACTATTTGCTTCAATGCCATAATATTCCCGCATTCTCTTAAAATAATAGGATGCCTCATCAGCAAACCCTGAATGGCTACAAGCTTTCAATACTACAAGAAACGTGATATCATCAGGCCATAATTTTGCCAATTCCATCTTTTGGAAAATTTCTAGTGCAGATTTTGCATCACCATGAAGTGCATATGCTGATATTATTGAAAGTGAAAGGAAATCAACAAGAGGAGGTGAATTGGGGATTTTAAAAACTCTTCTCAAATCACCCTTACACTAGATGCAGCTGGATATAAAGTAGAGATAGGGAAGAAGAGCTTGACATAGAATTTATACTGGTTCGGTCCTAACTCTTGACCTAAGTCCAGTCCCCAAACTCCTTGGGTTTTTCTACTATCACTCAATTCAGATACACACTCTGTACTCAAGGATTATCCTCTCTCTAGGATACACTCCCCCTTACAAGTTGTAATCTGAAATCCCAATCTCCAAGTCCCCTTGACTTGAGATTCTTACAATGAATAAAATACAAGAGTAGAAGCTCTCTCATAGAGTAGATATTGATAAACACTGAAGTTCTAAGTATCAATGATACTATACAGAAAGAAAACTGAAAGAATAGATAACTTTAGCCGTATTTCGTTTCTGCTTGTCGTGTGTCTTTGAAGGCTTGTATGCAGCTCTATATATATCAGCAAGTCTTCATATGACCGTTGCTTCTTCATTCTGAATTGTCTCCATTCAAAATTCTAGCTGTTGTGGGCATGGATGGAGATTATAGCCATTGGTTCATCTTGGTTCTTGAATTTCCGATGATTGCTCTGCATTGAAGATCATTTAGTGTTTTTTACTGATTTTGTGCAACAAATCATTTTGAGTAAAAGTTGTAACAATTGTTTTTAAATGAGGGAATTCAATCCTCTGTTTGACGCGTGAGATCGATGCTGTCAATCAATCGTGGATACGACTCAAACTCGAGTTTGCAAGTCTAGGCTCGAGTTTGTAAGGCATTTCGAATGTCAGGTTCAACTTCTGCAACGTGCAAACTGGAGGTTCAAGGCAAACTCTGGAGTTTGTAATATTTCTCAGGGACTGAACTCGAGTTCATAGACACAGGCTCGAGTTCAGAGCATTGTAAGCCATTTGTCGCAAGAGCCATCTGAAATCAAAACTTTACACAATGGGCAAACTTGAGTCCATTAGTGAGCAGGCTCGAGTTTGACACTATTCATGTCAAAATAAAATAGTTCTTCAAAACGTGAACTGGAGCTTAAATATAAACTCTGGAGTTTGTAAAATTTACTTTAATCAATTTAAGGGCCAGGCTCGAGTTTAGAAACCTAAGCTCGAGTTTACTCAAAATAAGTAAGCTTCGAAATTATTTGTCCAAAGGCAAACCGGAGGTTTAAATATCAAACCTGAAGTGTGCAAATCAACTTTGCTCAATTCAATGATCATGCTCGAGTTCGAAAGCTTAGGCTCGAGTTTGTTTTAAATAAATGAACTTTGAAAGCATTTGGCCAGAGACAAACCAGAGGTGTAGAAGAATAGGCTCGAGTTTGTAAAGGTATAAAAACTTGGGAGCTCTCTGCCAAGGGCAAACTCGAACTTGCAAAAACAGGCTCGAGTTTACACGTTTTGTAAATTCTTCTTGTTACTCAAACCACAGAGTAAACTCTACTCAAAAACCATAGGCTCGAGTTCATTTCTTCAGGCTCGAGTTTGCAGCATTTGTAAGCATTTTGAAAGTAAGCAAACTCTACACAAAATAAGAACTGGAGAGTTTAAAGAAATGGTTTTCAATTGAAAAAGGCTTCCCGCCAGAGGCAAACTCGAGCTTGCATCTGTAGGCTCGAGTTTACACATTTGTAAACTCTTTGAACACATTCTCTGAAGCTTTCAAACTGGAGTGTAAATACACAGGCTCGAGTTTAATATTCAAAATACCCTGAAATGTTCTTTTGTTAGTAGCAAACTCGAGTTCGCCTATCTAGGCTCGAGTTTGGTGCTAACATAATGTTTTTGAAGAAAGATTAATTCTTTTAACTTATCAAAAACATTTATACTTGTTTACAATTGTTAGTTATCATCAAAACACATAGAGAGCTAACAATTATGTTGCTCCAAGCAACAACATCTTTTTCCTTCATCCTCCAAAATATAGAATGTGCATTAAAGAGGCAGCTACATCTCCCATATGCCTCCACGAGACCACTGCTCAATTGAGGGTGTGAGTCAATGTCATTCCTTATTGCATAACCATGAATCTCCTTAATCAAATTCAGAGCTGCTACACTTACTGAAGCTGGCAGTAGAGAAAGAAGTGTTATTAATCGAGGCCTCAATCCTAGTTTGTGCATTTGTTGATAGAATGCTATAGCCTCAAATGACCCACCATCTAATCTTGCCAAGCCAGCTATAATTGAATTAAATATAGATTCATTGGCCATAATATCCATGAGATCAAATAGCCGTAAAGCACTAGCTACATCATGAGAATGTGTATAAAGGGATATCATTGTATTCCAAACAACATCGTTTTTGTTGGGAATTTCATCGAACAGTTGTCGTGCTGTAGAGACTGAGACACACTTACCATATAAATCAATCAGAGTGCTTGCAATGAAAGGATTTGATATGAAAGAAACCTTGGTGACATAAGCATGAATTGCAATGCCAAGTTGGGGGCGGCTAATGGCGGTACAGGACTTGAGGATGAGAGAAAAGACATGGGGATCAAGGGACATTGCTAGGGAGGAGTGGATGTGGTGGAAAATAGCAAGGGCTTGGTCATGCTGAGGATGTGAGAGGATATGAGCTTAGTGTAATAAACGAAACGTGGACAAGTGATTGAGAAAAACCCCATGATTGCTTTGTGTATTGTTATGTTTGTTTCCCTTCACAGTTCCATCACTCTCTTAGGCTATGCCTTTAGTAAGTTCAAAGATACAAACCACTCAACTTAGCCTAGCAAAATCAAAGCTTACACACAAACACCAGCCAATTTTCAAGGCGCATTTCTGTGGAAACCAACCAAACTTGTTGTAACCCCGTTCCTCCAGCCCAAACATACACGGCAACAAAAATCAACAGTGAAGGGGATGGGCCAACGGCTGTTTACACATGTGCTCAGGATGATTGTATCACATATCTGGAAGCGAAGTTCATGTGAAATTAATATATAAAAACAAAACTACCCACTCTGCATCCAATACTTCAGGATTTTCAAGCCCATTGATGTTCATAAACCATATTGAATTTTGCAGCATCAAATTTTAGGAATGGAAAAAAGCCTACAAAGTAGAATTGAGAAGGCATATTAGGGTCCGTACTGTTGGACAAAATTCTAGAACAGGGAGTGGAAACCAGCCCCTTTATTTCCATCTACTCGCACATTTGGTTTGTAGAAAGGGGGTAAACAATGCAGCAGATAGGGAAGAACACTCCCTTCAAAGTAAGGAGAGATGTTTCCAGCTGTGGGAGGAAGGAGAATTAGGTCCAAAAATGGAGAGGAAGATAAATTTACTGGACTACACGTGAAAAATTAGAACAGATTGATAAAGAGGCATTTGCACCGGATTTGCCCAAAAGAAGTTGAAGGATAAGTTAAAAATTAAAAGATTTGTGTAGATTGATTTAGAAGTCATATTCTTAGCATGTTCACAGATTGAAAATTTATTTGCTAATAGACCTTCACAGCCGAATACCAGTCCACTCAAACGAATATAAAAAACAAATTACGCCTTGAAGGAACAAAACAATGAAAATTACGCCTTGAAGAAACAAAACAAAAAATGTTATAAGCAAAACAAAAAAATTATAATGGCATCATTGAAAGGTTGAATGGAAAGAGATTTAGGTTTATGAAATCAGTAACTTGAAGGAACAAATTACGCCTTCCATAATACTTCAACGCACCAGTATTTTATCGCTTCTGTAATCGGTGGCGCCTCCGCACTGGTTCCCTCTTCTCCGTCAACTCTCTCAGTTGACGGCTCCACATGCCGCACTCAAAATCATGGCCCCCACCAAAGCCCTCCTTCATTCCATCCAAAGTCCAAAAAAACTTTTCACCAAAAAAATAAAATATAAATAGATAGTGTAAATACTCTACATCACTTCAATTGATTCATCATAAATACTTAATTCATTGAATATGCTTTAAATTAAGAAAATTTTCTGATGTTAACAGTGTTGCATTTTCCAAAAGACATTATTTAAACAGACGTGAAAAGTAGCTTTTTCAACAAAAAAAAAATGGACATTCTTTTTGTACGGGAATCACCTCCAATCCAACAAAAATGCTTCATAATTTTTTTTTTCCTTGCAAATAAACACCAGAAAAAATAATTTAGGAGAGGCAAGTAGCTCAGCAACATCTTGCAATCTATATATCATACAAAAACAGGGTATATAGAATAAAACACACAATACTAATTGATCTAGAGAAGAATAAATTTAACAAATCAATGGGGAAGACTACACATTATTTTGCCTAAAACTGAAAAGGTAAGATGTGAATAAATAAGCATGTATTGTTAAAAAGAAAATTAAAGGCATTACAGTTTCTCATATCTTAGGATATATACCAAATTAATCATATTGTAGGAAGGCACTTCAAAAGCTTTAACTCCATGTAGTGGATCAAAACAGGCCAATTTAGATGATCTACCTCATTAACTTGAAAGTAAGTTTCATTTTAGTTTAACTCTCAGTTCATTGCAATCCAACAGGGTTCTGCAAGGTTAAAATGGATTGTTATAAAGTCCTTATTAGTGAAATTAGAGTTAGAATAGTAACTTATGAAAAAAGTTCTTCGTACTATCTGGTTGTTTCCTTGCTTGTTATTATTGCAAAAGAAGCAACTGTTGTTGGAGTAACTGCCCTAGTTTTGAGTTGCTTCGTGTAATACCCGGATAATTATTTATCTGGAATATTATATTTTAATAAATAATACCTATTGGAAATAGGTGAATATGTGGTGACAAATTTGTAGGGAAAAATCTCTTAAAAATTAGTACCAAAATTACGAAAATGCCCTTGTGGAGCATAAAATGACTTAAGGAAATTATGAAAAACCCTTAGAGGCAATAAAATAATTATTAAAAATTAGAGAGTATGTTGTCTCTAATTTAGACAATTTTTGGGATTTATTTCCTTGGAAAATAGTGAGGGAAAAATTAAAAAGTATTCCGAGATCATTATTGACCCCGTGATTATAGATATTTTATGTAAAGCATAAAATACCAATGTAGGTGTAAAAGTTGTGAGAAAATGAGTTATTCTAATTAAGAAAATTGTCAACAATTAGTGGGTAATTAACTAAATAATTACTGGCTAATTATTTGGGCTTAAACAAAGGAAAATCCAAAGATAATTATGTAAACCCTATAATTAGTGGTTTATGGCTAAAATTAGCATAAAATATATTTGCTAATTAATTTGAAAATATGAAGAAAAAGATATGAGAATAAGTAATTTTAAGCCTAAAGACAAGTATGGACCAATAGGGAAATTTTGTAAAAAAAATTATATAAAAAAATTATTTTATATAATATTAATTAATTATTAATTAAATAAAAACGAAAATAATAAAAATGGGCCAGCTATGTTGACCGAAATTTTGAGCCAAGGAATGGATAAGAATTGAAGGAAATAATATCATGATATTTTTAATATAATATTAATATAATTTGTGATATTTTGTGAAAAAGCAAATAGGATAAATGACCATTGATAGAAACTAAATTTTATCTAGAAAACCATGAAAAAGTTTTCTAAAGTCAGAGAATATTATGGACAAGTATAATTTTATCTTGGAACAGGCTATCTCAGAAGTCATTTCCGTGATCGGTAGAATACTTAGGTAATAAGACAAAATAGGGTAATCTGTGAAAAAGGCAGATAGTCACGAATTGGAGTTTGAAGAGAATAAATTATAACTCAACATCTGGGGATAAGTTGATAATTATCTGGACATATTTGGTATCAGTGAATTTTTGTCCAGAGGTTGATGATTTCGGAAGTTCGTTCCGTAATCGACGCGTTTTTCCGTAAATCTTCGGTAGGGCTGGAGAAGACCTGAAAGGGATCAAAGAATTAGTTAACCCAGACATTTCTAATGAGTAAGAAAATATCTTCAAAGTTACTATTCCGAATTTTTGAGATTTTGCAAGATTACCCGTTTTGGACATCGATCGGAGACTTTATCGGTAGGAGCCTTCTAGAATAAGGCAAGGTGGCATCTCATAATTGGATTTTTGACTTTTGGGGAGCCTAGAGGTCGGAAAAGTAGTGTTTAAGGGCTGAGATGAAGCCATCTTGCAAAAGTGTGATCCGACGGTTGATATCCGGTATGAAAAAGTATGAATAGTAACTCAAAATCTCCTATAAATACCCCTTGGCTTCATTTGAAAATTTCACACCAAATCCACTAAGCCAAGACCGAAAAGTGGGAGCAGCAAGGAGGAGGAGGAGGCCGGAGAATTTTGTAGCGAAGCTCTGAGTAAGTTCTTCGGTCCTTAGTCTTAAGCTTTCGTAGTTCTTTCGGTAGTTATAGTAGAAATGCTACTTTTGTCTTTAATCTTCCAAGTATGATTAGATATCATATGTTAGGGATATTTTAGTCATTAATTTCGAAAATCATGATGGGGTCAGAGTTATGGCAAAATTTTGGAAGATTAGAGTCAAAGTAACGAAGTGCTGGCGAAATTCCGTCGATTAGGGGGTCAGGGGTAAAATGGTCATTTTAACTAAAAATGTCCGTCGTAATGATGGATCCTTAACAAGTACATTGTTATATTGATAGGATATCCCTGATTACATTCTGACCTACTGTCGTACCGTATTCCGACAGAAATACCGTCTACCGTCAACGAAGGTACGTTCGCGTACTAGTAACCCTAACTCTGATATTTATGGTATGCGTGTATGTGCTATGAGTATTGTATGTTTATGTACTGTTGTTATGGTTGCTGGGTATTGGGATACGCTTGCTAGTGGCCTAGGTGCCGCCTATGTGCTGTCAGGATACGCTGTTTGGGAGATGCTTGTACTATGTGTTCTTATACTGTTGATGCTGTGTTTGTCTGTAGTCCATATACTGTATATGTAAATATGAGGTTAACCGTTACCTGGGGTCCGATTGCAATGGACCTCAGCTCTCCATATAGCTTCAGGGTCGGGAGGACCAAGGAACGAGGATAAAGACAAGCAGGCCGCATAGAGACTCGGCTGAAGACTTCCTTTTGACGTTCCGGCGGAAGCCTTCCTTTTGTTGTTGTACATCACTTTTGAACCACGCGGTTACTGTACCGCTGTTGTAACCAGCCAGACTTACGGCGTTTTATATATACATATCAGTTACTCAATCGCTCAGTTGCTCTATTCTGATGATTTGAAATGATGTTTAATAAAAAAAAATTTATACTGCTTGTGAAAATGGGATGTTGCACTTCGCATGGTGCTTTCAATTCTCCTAACCTCAGCTAAGAGAGGATGTGTATTAGGAAGCATTATTGTGTTCAAATTGCACCAGAAATATATTTGTTCAGATTGCATTATTAGGTAGCATATTTATGTGTATATATATAAAGATTAGAAATAAAAAATCACTATTCAAATATTGGAGCTGATTAAAATATGCAATCCAATTTTCTTACTTCTATCATGTATGACCACAGTCTCAAAGTTACGAACAAGACATGCCTAATCCTAATTTATGATTCTTCAAACAAGTCCGAGAGACCATGCCACACACAACGACTATCTTAAAGCACTTATATTGTGAACGTAGAAGTCAATAATGCATATGATGTTTGAGTGAAATCTAAGGCTCGAGCAACAAATTGATTTATTAAAAATACATTTCCATAGTCTTCCCTTTAATGGTTGTGAAGTAATGCAGAGAAACACTGACATGATGCCATCAATCATAGTCATCGAGATACATTCATTATTTCTACTTCCAAGTAAACTAAAAAAATGTAGATGCTATATATACAAACTTCCGCTGCATATATAAAATACCCATTATTTCTTTCCAAGATCTCAAGTCTGTTTGGTATCAAAATGAAAGATTTGTTCTAACTTCTAAAAAGACATGCACATATTAGACATCTTTTGTTTCTTTATAACATGATGGAAAAAAGATGGTATGATGAAAAAGTCCTTATCCATCAAACAAACACCAAAGAACTGTGAGTTTATTAACTGCTAAGCTTGGCTATGCTAAAAGAAAACTGCTGAAGCAGTAAGAACATACAAATTTGAAATTTCAAAAGCTGCACATATACTGAACATGACTTGATAACCACATTTTAGGACAATTAAGTAAGTTGAGAGCACAACAGGACAATATTAGAAAGAGAAAAGGAATAAGATAAACTAATATTTTATCAAACTATATGATAGCTAATATTTTAAATAAACTTTTGTTTTAAAGTTAAGAAAACAATTAAGTATTGGACATCAAAAGCAAATGCCCAAAGTAGAACACTTTCAAATAAAGAAGTTAAGAGTCTATAAGCATAAGCTTGAAGCAAAATTTATGAAAATAAATACCTAAAATTTATGGAAGTTGAGTTAAAACTTATCACTTCAGAAGTTGCAGTTCTACGTACCTTGAGATTTCAAGGTGGGGGATATATGACATACCCATAAAATATATTTATGAGAACCAAGAGGAACTTATTTAAATGACCAATTAATTACCCAAATGATCCCAGCTACTAGTCTACATTTCCAAAGCATAATTTTCGATGTAGTAAAAGGTATCAAAGCTTAATTATAGGTAGATTGTAGAGAAATTAGAGGATTTGGGAAGAAAAGGAAGAAGAGAGAAAGAAACAAAGCAGGCAGAGAGAAAATCTGAACTCATAAACTCTTATTCATCAGCTTTAATCGATCAACAACAACCGTTAGTCTAAGTCTCCTATATATATACATACATAGGATGCAGAACTTAGACACTTTAGGCAATCCCCCCAAATGATTACTAACCATTAACGGCTAGTAACTAATTTCTAACTAACTCACTAATCCCCTAAATGTGGCCTCATGGAATTGATCGTGTGCATCACTTTTCCCCCAAAATATTTACCCTAATTAGGTAATTACTAACCCTAATGACCTAATTATTAATATAGTTTACAGACTACATATCAATACTCCCCCCTTAGGAACCCTTGTCCTCAAGGGTTAGCAACCACAAAAGAAGGAAATTGTTGCTGAAAATGATACAGCCGAACCCACGAAGACTCGGCCTCCTCTGGCAATTGCTTCTACTTCACCAAAACTTCAGTACCAATGCAACCCTTCCTTCTACCAACCCTCTTCTGCAATCTAGCTCTTTAAGAGTAGGAGGTTCTGGCCAATTATCAGGTGGATGCCTAGCCCTTACACATGGATCAGGACACAACTTCAGCAAGAATATATGAAAAGTATCATGAATACGCGTTTTAGCAGGAAATTCTAGTTTGTAAGCAATAAGACTAACTTGTTGCTTAATTCTGTAAGGCCCAAAAACTAGGGAGCCAATTTCTGGTTGCTCCAAGAAGTCGTTGAAACCCGTCTATAAGGTTGAAGCTTTAGGAAAACCCTTTGTCCTTCCTGAAATTCCCTATCTATCCTATGGGAATATGCCCGTTGCTTCATCATATTAATAGCACAGGATAAATGGTGCTTAGCCATAACAATGCTTTCTCCTGTGCCCAAAGGATCGGTCTACAGGCTCTACCACTGCTGAACGTGGTAGATAAGGAACATATATAGCAGGATGTTTCCCATAGAACAATTAATGAGGCGTAACCCTTGTGGATTTATTATACCACCATTCAGCCAAAGGCAACCACTTACATCCTTCTTTAGGAAGTTCCCAACACATGCAGTGTAAATAGGTTTCTAAACACCTATTAAGAACTTTAGATTGCCCATTGATTTGAGGATGATAAGAGGAAGTTAACTTCTAATCCACTCTTAGTACCTTTAGGAACTTTTTCCAAAAATTACTAATAAAGATGGGGTCGCTATATGATATAATTTCCATTGGTGGCCTATGTAATTGATAGATGTAGTCCAAAAATTGTTGTGCCAGAGTGGATGCTGAAAAGAGATGTGACAGGCTAATAAAATGGCCATACTTACTCAGCCTATCCACTATCACACAAATCGTGTCCTTCCCATTTGATTTTGGAAGGCCTTCAATAAAATCCATAGTTACACTCTCCCAAACCTTGCTAAGAATTGGCAAAGGTTGCAACAGCCCTGAGTAAGCTATTGTCTAATACTTGCACCTAGCATACACATCACAGTGCTTGATAAACTCTTTTACTTCCTCAAACAAATGTTTCCACCAGAATAGGGACTTAACACACTAATAGATGTCATGTATTCCTGAGTGACCCCTTGAGAAGAAGCATGAAGCCATTCAAAAAATTTCTGCCAAACCTTGGACTCATTTCCCACCACTAGGCGACTTCCTCTTCACAACAAGTCCTGATCCCAATTGAATTTTCCAGCAACCCCATTATTCTGTTAGAGATTGTTTACTAATTCTAGCATTTGTGAATCCTCTTGCCAACTACTCTTAATTTCCATTAGCAAATCCTCAGAACAAGTGGATAAGAAGATATGAAAAACTTGCATTTTATCCATTCGAGAGAGAGCATCAACAACATTAATGTTAATACCCTTCTTGTATTGGATTTCATAATCGTACCCCATGAGTTTAGAGACCCAATACATTTGAAAATAAGTTTTTAACTTTTGATCCAACAAATATTTCAAGCTTTGCTGATCTATTATGATAACAAAATACCTTCCCTCCAAGTATAGATGCCAATGCTCGATAGCTTGCACCATAACTAATAATTCATTTTCATATATGGACAAACTATGGTGTCTTAGGGCCAATCCCTTGCTGAAAAATGCCAATGGTTGGCCTCCTTGTATCAATACTTGCCTATGCCTGTAGTACACGCGTCTATCTTCACCACAAATGGTTTCCAAAAGTCTAGAAGTGCAAGCATTGGAGCTGAACTAAAGGTCTCTTTCAGCTTCTAAAAAGCGATTGCTGCTTCAAGGGACCATTTAAATTGATCCTTCTTTAATAAATTCGTCAAGGGTATTGCCAAGACCCCGTACCCTTGGATGAATATCCTATAATACCCAGCTAACCCTAGAAAAGAATGTAGCTGCTTTATTGTTGTTAGTTCTCTATGTGTTTTGATGATAACTGAAAATTGTAAGCCCAAGTTGAAGTTTGTCTTTGTTAAGTTGAAAAACTTACTGTCAAAGACAAACTCGAGTTTTGGTTTGAAAACTCGAGTTTGGACTTGACAGAGAGTAGCTCAAGTTTTTGCAAACTTAGACAAACTCAAGTTTATATTTGGAAACTCGAGTTTAGACCATACAGAAAGGTCCTACAAGACAAAGCAAACTTGAGTTTAGTTTTAATGAACACGAGTTTTGACAAGACAGAGAGCTATCAACATTTTGAACTTAGCAAAACTCCAGTTTCCATTTGGAAACTCCAGTTTGTGCTAGACAGAGAGTTCTCTAAGTTTCCAAGTTTTGTTGGAAACTGGAGTTTGTGTTTGGAAACTCGAGTTTACCACATACAGAGAACTATGCTCCACTCAGAACTTGTGAAAACTCCAATTTTGTTTTAAAACTCCAGTTTGCATCTGGCAGAATGTTTTTCAAAGTTTTCTCTATTCTGAGGAAACTCGAGTTTGTAACTTACAGAGAACAACTCTATATTTCTAAAGATTTGAAAACTCCAGTTTTCATTTGCAAACGCCAGTTTAGACCATACAAAGAGTTTTCCATTTTTCCTAAAATATGTGGAAACTCGAGTTTAACATTGTAAACTTGAGTTTGTTCCAAGCAGAGAGCTTTGCTCTATTTGAACCTTTTGAAAACTCCAGTTTGCATTTGGAAACTCCAGTTTTGAGCTTTTGGACTTAAACTTGTTTTTCATCATAAAAGTCCAAAACTTGAGTTTGTCACTTAATGACTCGAGTTTTGCTCCTGTCTCAAAACCTGTTTCAAAGACCAAATCGTGACATCCTTCTCTGGATGAAGGAAACTCGAATTTTGTTTTGTAAACTCGAGTTTAGACTTCTGAAAGAAATTGAAAACTCCAGTTTGGATGAACAAACTCGTGTTTGTGTCGTAGAGTTTGAAAATCAAACTGCTCGATTTTGTGAAATCTTTGTGTTTGATCTAGATACTTCTTGTCATCACTCATTACTATTCTTAACTACGTTTAATCAATTTGTTAGTGAGTTTAATATGATTTAAAGAGTATTAAATGGAGATTTAGCTTAAAGTAAAAAGTGACGTCAGCACACTAAATGCAATGTCCAGAAAGTTTGCACTATTTTGGACAATCAGTCTCCACACGTTGTAAAGGGATTAACGTTCTCTTCCCCTAACTAGAAGCTGCTCTTCCAACGGATTAATTTCAAGGGAAGTCAATCATAAATCTCTGTGCACTTAGATTAACATTAATCAAGAGAGATACTGGACCAAGTTTCAACTTAATCACCTCATCAATGTCTCCAACGGTTACATTGAAGAATCCAACGGTCATAAAGAGCTGCATTCAAGTCTTCTGAACAACCAATTCGCAGAAAATGAAAATCATTCAAGTTTCCAACTACTCTTTCAGTTTTCTACTGTAAAGTATCTTTTTATACATTTGTACCTCAGTGTTTATCATTATCCACTCTTAGAGAAAGTTTCATTTATTGAAATTATTTATTGTAAGAATCTCAAGTCAAGGGGACTTGGAGTTTGGGAATATCATATTACAACTTGTAAGGGGTAGTGTATCCTAGAGCGGATAACTTTCAAGTGCAAAGTGTGTAACTGATATTGTGAGTTAGTGAAAATCCCAGAGTGTCTGGGGACTGGACGTAGGTCAAGGATTTGGACCAAACCAGTATAAATCTTCTTGTGTCAAGCTTCTTCTTTTTCTCCTCTGTTCTGCTCTGTTTTAGTTCTATAAAACGAGCATCCGAAAAAGTTTTAAAATCCCCAATTCACCCTCCCTCTTGGTGATTTGCTTCATGTACAATTGTGGATGGTTTAGGCCATTCTAGAACTGATTTAATCTTCTGTGGGTAAGTAGAGACAACTTCATCTTGAATAATATGTTCCAAATATTCTACTTTAGTTGCAACAAAGGTACATTTTCTCTTTTTCACAAAATAGTAGTGCTTCCTCAATATTTCTAAGACTGTTCTTAGATCCTGCATATGCAGAAACATACTTGGACTATAGACTAAAATGTCATCAAAGAAAACAAGCACAAACCTCCTCAAATGCTCCCTAAAAATGTCATTCATAGCACCTTGAAATGTGGCAAGGCATTTGTAAGTCCAAAGGGTATTACCATCCATTCATTATGTCCAGAATGGATCCTAAAAGCTCTCTTGCATGAGTCACATGGTTCCATCCGTATCTGATGATAATTATCCATGAGATCCAATTTGGTAAACCAACGAGCCCCTCTTAATTCATCCAAAAATTCCTCTACTAATGGAATTAGGTACTTATTTTTAATTGTGAGTTTATTGAGCTCCCTGTAGTCAATGCACATTCACCACGTGCCATCCTTTTTCTTAACCAAGACTATAGGAGAGGCAAAAGGAGAAGAACTCTTATGAATCACCCTTGTCTCCAATAATCCCTTCACTTGTCTCTCAATTTCATCATTTTGTATAGAAGGATGACGATAAGGGCCTCTGCTCCTTTAGACAAGATCACAACATGATTATAACCCTGGCGCAGTGGTGGTAAGGTTGAGGTTCAGAAAAAATGTTCTCAAACTCTTTTAGCAACCTCTTAATACCCTCGTGGCTTCCCTAAGATTGTTCTTCAATGCATATGCGAAGGGTCTAGCTCTCAATATGGTTAAAGAAAAAACATTAAATGAATAAGAAGTAGAAGATGAAGAAATTTGCATATTTGTGAAAAGGTTGAAAAAGTTCTATTGGAAGGAACAAGTAGTAAGGAATGTTAGTTCTCAATTGGTTTTGATGATAACGGACAATTGTAAACATGATTGAAGTTTGTCTTTGTAGGTTGAAAAACTTACTGTCTAAGACAAACTCGAGTTTCAGTTTGGAAACTCGAGTTTTGGCCTGACAGAGAAATGCTCGAATTTTTGCAAACATTGACAAACTCGAGTTTGGGATTGAAAACTCGAGTTTTGGCCATACAGAGAGCATTCAAGTTTTTCCACAGACAAAGCAAACTCGAGTTTGATTTTGAAAACTCGAGTTTTGACAAGACAGAGAGCAACTAAGTTTTTCAAAGAAACCAAAACTCCAGTTTCCATTTAGAAACTCGAGTTTGGGTTATTCAGAGAGTTTTCTAAGTTTCCAACGTTTTCTCATAAAAGAGAAAATTGGAGTTTCTGTTTTGAAACTTGAGTTTCGTCACTAAAGAAAAGTTTCCAGAGTTTTCAACAATTGTGAAAACTCGAGTTATGTTTTGGAAACTCGAGTTTTGGCCAGGCAGAGAGCTCTGCCAATTTTGAGCCTTTCAAAACTCGAGTTATGTTTTGGAAACTCCAGTTTTAAGCTTTTGGACTAAAACATGATTTTTCATTCAAGAGTCCAAAACTCGAGTTAGTCATTAATTGACTCGAGTTTTGCACTATTCACCAACATGTCCAAAATGCCAAATTGCAATGTTTGTCTCTGTAAAGAGAAAACTCGAGTTTTGTTTGAAAACTCGAGTTTCGGTCTTTCGTTAAAGATTCTCTGAAACATGAAAACTCGAGTTTCGAAGAACCAACTCGAGTTTCCATCACAGAATTTGAATTTCGATTTGAACGAATTCATGAAATGCTTCTGTTTGATCTCAATACTCTTTACCATTACTCATAACTATTCTTAACTATGTTTAATCAGTTTGTTAGTGAGTTTCAGATGGTTAAAGACAGGTTTAAATGGAGATTAAGCAAAAAGGCAAAAATCATGTCAGCACATTAAATACAAAAGTGCAGAAACTTGCATGCTTTTGGGAAAACATTCTCCACACGTTTTGGAGAAGTAAATGTTTGCCTTCTACATTCAGCAAACTGCTCTTCCAACGGATTAATAATCAGAGAGTCAACTCTGAATTTCTGCAAAGCTGAATTAATCAAAGAGTAGAGAGAGAAGAAGACCAAAACCTTCACTAATCCTCTTCTAATCACTCCAACGGTTATCTGAGGGATTACAACGGTCAATTAATGATCTCTACCTATAAATAGAGATGCATTCAAGTCTTCTCAACAACCAACCTGTGCAAGAACGAAAATCATTAAAGTTTCATTCACTCTTTGAGTTTTCTTGTAAAAGTATCTGTTGATACATTTATTCTTCAGTGATTATCATATCTACTCTTAGAGAGAGTTTTTTTCTTGATTGTAAATCATTCTTGTAAGTTACCTCAAGTCAAGGGGACTTGGAGATTGGGTTCATTGATTACAACTTGTAAGGGGGTAAGCTCTAGAGAGAGAATTACTCTTGAGTGCAGAGTGTGTAATCAATCTTGATAGTGAGAAATCCCAGGTGCGGACGTAGGTCAAGTTGCTAGACCGAACCAGTATAAATTCTTGTGTCTTGCTTTCTCTTCCTTCACTCTGTTTATCTTCAGTTTCACATTCTAAAACAGAGTAATCGAAAAGTTTTTGAGAATCCCCAATTCACCCCTTCTTGGTGATTCAAGCTCCACTTTCATTTGGTATCAGAGCAAGGTCTTCTCCTAAGAGCTTAACATCTCGAGAAGGATCCAATGGAAGGTATTCTACCTGATGGAGCTTCGATCAACCGTCCTCCCGGCTTCAGTGGCGAACATTACTCTTTCTGGAAAGCAAAATTTAAAGTGTTTGTCATGGCCAGTGACTACGTCTGTGGAGGGTGTTCGAAATAGGCAACTACACTCCGACCATCTTGGAGAATGGGCTTCGAGTTCCTAAGTCAGAAGATACATATGATGAGAATGACAGAAGAAATGTCACTCTCAATAGCAAAGCCATTCTCATGCTCCAGAGTGCTCTAAGTCAACAAGAGTACTTCCGCATCTGCACTCTACCAACTGCAAAAGCTATGTGGGATGCCTTGGAGATTGCCCATGAAGGAACAATCAGAGTCAAAGAAAATAGAGTCAATACTCTAATGACCGAATATGATCTTCTTCGAATAAAGCCTGGTGAATCCATCATTGACTTCCAGCTAAGATTCACTCATCTGATCAACAAGCTTGCTGCTTTGGGCAAGACATACGAACAATCTGCTCAAGTAAGGAAGATTCTGAATATTCTGAGCAAAGAATGGGAAGCTAAGGTTACAGCTATTGAAGAAGCCCGTGGTGAATCAATGAGCTCTGTAGCAGCATTGTTTGGCAGTCTATCCGAGTATGAAGGTAAACTCAAGTTCAAAAAGGGACTTGATGAGACGAATGTCAAAAATAAAGGCATTGCTCTCAAGGGAGACAAAGAAGCCAAGGAATCCGATGATGGTGAAGAAAATGAAGAAGAAGAGCTAGGCATGATGGTCCGAAGATTCAGAAAGTTCTTCCGGAAGGACCGTGGACATAAAAGATTCAATAGAGGCAGCACCAACAATGAAGAAAGAAAGCCTATTATCTGCTATGAATGCCAAAAGCCCGGTCACATCAAGTCGGAATGTCCCCAACTGAAGAACAAGGACAAAGAAAAGAAGAAGTGCAATAAGTACAAGAAGAAAGCCTATGTCTCAGGAATTTGGGGAGATAGCTCATCCGATGAAGATGAAGCTGAAGAGGAAGAAACAACAAATATATGTCTGGTTGCTCAAGAAGAGCAACATGAGGATGATAAAGAGGTATATGACTCCCAACCCTCTTATAATGAATTATTGCTTGAATACAATCTTTTCAAAATGAATTTGAAAAACTTGCTGATAAATACATTGCTTTAAAAAGGAAAAATACCTCTCTTGAACAGCAAGTAGAAAATTTTTCTTTTCCTGAAAATTTCATTTGTGATGATTGCATTGAGTTAAAGAAAAAGAATTCTCATCTTACGAAAACTCTTGAGAAATTTACTAAAGGTAGTGAAATGCTAAATGTAATTCTAAAAGCACAAAGATTTACGAACGATCGTTCTGGGATTGAATATAATCCCATCTTTGATAAAAGGAAAGGAAAGAAGAAGAATGGTGGAAAGTCATATTTAAATTATTTTTGAAAAACTGTCCATTCTTCAAATCCATTTGCTCACTGCAATTATTGTAACCGAAAGGGGCATGCAACTTCATCTTGTTTTCATAAGAAAGATAGGAAAAATAAACCCGTAGGTAATTATCAATGGGTGCCTAAAGGAACCTATGTTCCTCAGGCCCGAACTAACCTCAAAGGACCCAAGAAAAGATGGGTACCTAAGACTTGATCTCTTTTGATTTGTAGGTGTGTCTAAGAGCAACAAAAACCGACAAATGGTATATTGACAGTGGATGCTCAAGACATATGACGGGAGATCAATCCAAATTTTCTACAATCAAGCATGAAGATGGTGGCAAAGTAATCTTTGGTGGAAATCAATCAGGAAGAATTTTTGGAGTTGGTAACAACGATGGACCACAAATCAAAGATGTCTACTTTGTGGAAGGACTTTGCCAAAACCTTCTAAGTGTAAGCCAAAGCACTGACAGAGGTAACTTAGTTATCTTTGATTCTGAGGAATACTTGATTGTAAGTAAGGATATTCTTTCATTAGATAATATCAAATCAAAAGCAATCTTTAGAGCTCCTAGAGAAGGTAACTGTTATACTCTTAGTCTCTCTAGAGATGGCTCTACATTTGAAAAATGCTTTGTAAGTAATTTGGATGACAGTTGGTTATGGCATAAACGTTTGGCACATGTCAGTATGATTCAACTAGACAGATTACTCAAAAGGATTTAGTTATATTTAGTTATTGGTATTCCTAAATTGCATTTTAAAACTGATATGATTTGTGATGCATGCCAAAAAGGAAAACAAACTAAATCTTCTTTCAAATTGAAAAATGCGATTTCAACTTCTAGACCTCTTCAATTACTTCACATGGATTTGGTTGGTCCAGCAAGAGTTAGAAGTCTTGGTGGAAATCTCTATACCTTAGTTATCGTTGATGACTACTCTAGATTTGCATGGACCATATTTTTGTCATCTAAAGATGAAACTTTTGATCAATTTGTCGTTTTCGCCAAAAAGGTCCAAAACGAGAAAGTTTTTGTGATTTCAGGCATTCGCACTGATCATGGTGGAGAATTCGAGAACCATGCATTTGCTGAGTTCTGTGACAACATGGGAATTGACCACAATTTCTCAGCTCCAAGGACTCCTCAACAAAATGGTGTTGTAGAGAGGAAGAATCGAGTTCTTACTGAGATGGCTAGATCAATGCTGAACAAGAATCATACATCACAAGTATTCTGGGCTGATGCAATAAGCACTACGTGCTACATATCGAATCGTGTATATCTCAGAAAGAAGCTCAACAAGACTCCATATGAGCTTTACAAAGGGAGAAAGCCAAATCTGAGTCATCTGCATGTATTTGGATGCCAAGGTAGATGAAGGTATATTCTTAGGATATTCTAATAGGAGTAAAGCCTATAGAGTATTCAATATACGTACTCGTATTGTAGAAGAATCTATACATGTTGTTTTTTGCGAATCCAAAACTGACAAGTCCAAAGATAATGATGATGAAGAAAATATTTTGAAACATCAATTCTTTTTGAAAACCACTCCTGCTTCTATTGAAAATCCAGAAAATGTTTTCGAAGTTGATCCTCAAAATAATTTGGAAAATCCTGATCAACAACAACCTAGAGCTTGGAAATTTATAAGGAATCATCCTTTCGACTAAGTCATAGGTGATGTTAATCAAGGTGTGAGAACTAGAAGCAGTACTTTGAATGAAGTTACCTTTTCTGCTTTTATTTCAAAAATAGAACCCTCTAAAATTGATGAAGCCCTTTCAGACAATGATTGGGTGATAGCAATGCAAGAGGAGTTACATCAATTTGATAGGAATCAAGTTTGGGATTTGGTACCTAGGCCTAAGGACCATCCGGTCATTGGCACCAAATGGGTATTCAAGAACAAACGGGATGAGTCTGCTATTATTGTCAGAAATAAGGCAAGACTAGTTGCAAAAGGCTATAATCAAGAAGAAGGAATTTATTATGAAGAAACTTATGCTCCAGTAGCAAGATTGGACGCCATAAGAGTTCTTCTAGCCTTTGCTTATGTCAAAGGATTTAAACTTTTTCAAATGGATGTTAAAAGTGCCTTCTTAAATGGTTTTATTTAGGAGGAAGTGTATGTAGAACAACCTCCTGGTTTTCAAAATGAACATCATCCTGATCATGTTTATCGCCTCAAGAAAGCTCTTTATGGACTTAAGCAAGCTCCTAGAGCTTGGTATGAGCGATTAAGCAAATTCCTTCTTGATCAAGGATTTGTTAGAGGAAAAGCAGATACAACATTGTTTATCAAAAGTAATAAAATTGGAGAAATTTTGGTTGAACAAATTTATGTTGATGACATTATATTTGGTGCTTCTAACGATGCCTTGTGTGAAGAATTTACAAAGAATATGCAGGGAGAATTTGAGATGTCCATGATGGGAGAACTCAATTATTTTCTTGGTCTTCAAATCAAGCAAAGATCAAATGGGATCTTTATTTCTCAGACCAAGTACCTAAATGACCTGCTGAAGAAGTTTGGAATAGACCAATGCAATGGTGTTGACACACCAATGAGTTCAACCACATCCTTGGATGCTGATGAGAAGGGCACTGATTTCAACATCACAAGATATAGAGGAATGATTGGATCATTACTCTATCTCACTGCAAGTCGCCCAGACATCCAATTCAGTGTTTGAATGTGTGCAAGGTTTCAGTCTGCTCCTAAAGAGTCGCATGCTGAGAATGTGAAGAGAATATTCAGATACCTTGCTGACACAAAGACTCTTGGACTTTGGTTCCCCAAAGGTCAACATGAACATTTGGTAGCATATTCAGATTCAGACCATGCTGGATATAAGACGGATAGAAAGAGTACAAGTGGCCAATGTCAATTCCTTGGTGGCTCACTTGTGTCTTGGTTCAGCAAGAAGCAAACGATCGTCTCAGTATCTTCAACTGAAGCTGAATACATTGCTACCTCAAGTTGTTGTGCTCAAGTCTTATGGCTCAAGCAGCAGCTCTCAAACTTGGGAATCAATCTGAAGGAGATCCCAATTTTGTGTGACAACACGAGCACAATAAGCTTGGCCAAGAATCCAGTTCAACACACAAGAACCAAGCATATTGATGTGAGACATCACTTCATAAGGGATAATGTTCAGAACAAAGATGTTAAAGTGATGTTCATTCCGACACATCTTCAACTTGCTGACATCTTCACAAAGCCATTAGCAAAGGAGCAATTTAATTTTATAAGAAGAGAATTGGGAATGGTAAATCCCAATGAATTGTAAGTAATTCTTTCCATCTTAATGTTAGTTATGGTTTTGATGAATATTTGATACTAACTTAAGCTTCGGAGTACATAGAAGTGTTTAATGCAGGATAATCGAATCCTGAAGTTTGCTGTCAAAGGACGTAAACACGAGTTTTGATATCAAAACTCGAGTTTTATCGGGGTCCAATCGAGAATGAGTTGCTGAGCAAAATGGAAACTCGAGTCGATTATTGAGTAACTCGAGTTTCGGAGACACATAAAGCAAGCTCTGAGTTTTCACGAATTGGAAACTCGAGTCATCAAATGAGAACTCGAGTTTCAAGCAGACAGAGAGCGACACACCTGTTCAAGTATCCACAAAACTCGAGTCAGTAAGTGGAAACTCGAGTTTTGGTCGCGGAATTTCAAAAGTTCACTTTACACTTTTGAATCCAGGTTAGTGCTTTCGCGCTCTATTTAAACCTAACTGTTCATTGTTCGTCTAAACTCGCCTCAAAACTCAAGTTTGCCCTAGAGTTTGATGTTGTTCCTCTCAGATTCCCCATCACCAAAAACTCTAATCCCTCTCTAATCTCCGAATTGATCATGTCTTCCAGTTCTAACCCACACGATATTATCAATCTAGACTCAGAATCCGAACCTGAAGGCCAAACCTAACTGACCCACCTATTGCTCAACCTCGGCTAAATGTTTTTCCTGGAGAATCGTCAATTTCTCGACGTGCCTCTGCGAATCTATTTCGAGCTGTGTCTAGATTTGATGAAGAGCATTCAATGGCTCAAGCTCAAGCCCGAGCCTTCACAGTAGATCTCCATATTGGCGAATCGTTGGGTCCAAAATCTCTTCAAGTTCTTTCACCAAGTTCCTCTCCACAGGAATTATCCAGATCCAGTGACTTTGTAATATCATCTGCACTATCCGACATCTATAATCACCATTCTGCTCCTGATGATTTTCTGATCATTTCCCCTCATCATCCTGGATTTAATACTATTCGCTTAAGAGAAAAGCTTGGAAACAAAGATTTTTGTCCAGTAGTTTATGTGGACCTGGTTAAGTTAAGGGATGAGAGTCATTTGGACCTTACTCCTTGGCTATTACAATTTGAACCTCTGATCTCTATTCGTGCCACTTACAGTCCTGCTTTAGTTAGGCTATTCTATCACTATCTCCACTTTGAAGAATATGTGGATAATGGTTTTCTTTTTGAGCGGCTCACTACAACTATTGGAGGACGCAAAATTACCCTAACACCTGCATATATCAATTGTATTTTGCAAATTGCCAATCCTCCTCCCATTAGACCAGTGCATCTTACCAATGCGGCGATTTTTCAACTACTGAGACCACATGAACCACTTCCTGCAAACCTGTCCACACTGTCTTTTTCCCCTGGATCAATGCCTCCTAATTATCAAGCTATCTGGTACATTTATGCCAGAAACCTCAAGCAAAAGAATGGCCATTTCTCATCTTTTTCAAAAGACGACTATTCCTCATTTGCCTCCATCATTACTCAAATTCCCTTAAACATTGGCAATTGGGTATATCAGGAAATGACCAAGTTTCGGTTTCCTATCAAGGATTCCTCTCAGATTCCTTTTCCAAACCTCATTTCCATAATCTTATTTCATGAAAAGATCTGGCCTTTCTCTTTGACAGATCAGCTGAGCACATTTCCCTGTTTTGGTCAACCACTTTTCACTCTTTTGGGCCTGAATTTCCACTCCTATCCAAGATCTTCCAATCTTGATCCTGAAGGACCAAGTTCCTCCAGTAACTCTTCTAGACCTTTACTTGTTTCTCATTCGCAGTTTGTATCTTACTACTCCACTCACTTCACCTGCCATGACTGCCTTTCCATCTCTAACTCCCTCTCCATCCTTTGCCCCCGCAGTCAAGCTCTCAACCCCTTCCTCTGAACCTTCGATCTCAGCTCCATCCTCTTTTGTTGATGACAAAGGGGGAGAAGAACCAGAGAAAGAAGATTTACCAAAGGAGCAAGCTTGAGTTAGAGGAAGAAGAGTTTAGTTGAAGAGTTTATATTTTCTGTTGTTTATTGGTTTGTGTTTTTGCTTTGTATTTCTGTAATTTTGCATTTCTGGTTTGTATGTTGCTATACACATTTTGTTAAATGAAATGCAATGATTTAGCTGTGTTAAGTTTAAATCGCTTCTGCTATATCTCTGTAATTAATTAAAAAGCAAAAACTTAACTTATCATTCTTCAAAACAAATTTCAAAACAGTTTGTTGAAAATACTCTTCAAAACACAATTTTTTCTTAAATGAAGGATCTCTGGTTTACAAGTGTTGTCATCATCAAAAAGGGGGAGAATGTTAGTTCTCAATTGGTTTTGATGATAACGGACAATTGTAAACATGATTGAAGTTTGTCTTTGTAGGTTGAAAAACTTACTGTCTAAGACAAACTCGAGTTTCGGTTTGGAAACTCGAGTTTTGGCTGACAGAGAAATGCTCAATTTTTGCAAACATTGACAAACTCGAGTTTGGGATTGAAAACTCGAGTTTTGGCCATACAGAGAGCATTCGAGTTTTTCCACAGACAAAGCAAACTCGAGTTTGATTTTGAAAACTCGAGTTTTGACAAGACAGAGAGCAACTAAGTTTTTCAAAGAAACCAAAACTCCAGTTTCCATTTAGAAACTCGAGTTTGGGTTATTCAGAGAGTTTTCTAAGTTTCCAACGTTTTCTCATAAAAGAGAAAACTGGAGTTTCTGTTTTGAAACTCGAGTTTCGTCACTAAAGAAAAGTTTCCAGAGTTTTCAACAATTGTGAAAACTCGAGTTATGTTTTGGAAACTCGAGTTTTGGCCAGGCAGAGAGCTCTGCCAATTTTGAGCCTTTCAAAACTCGAGTTATGTTTTGGAAACTCCAGTTTTAAGCTTTTGGACTAAAACATGATTTTTCATTCAAGAGTCCAAAACTCGAGTTAGTCATTGATTGACTCGAGTTTTGCACTATTCACCAACATGTCCAAAATGCCAAATCGCGATGTTTGTCTCTGTAAAGAGAAAAATCGAGTTTTGTTTGAAAACTCGAGTTTCGGTCTTTCGTTAAAGATTCTCTGAAACATGAAAACTCGAGTTTCGAAGAACCAACTCGAGTTTCCATCGCAGAATTTGAATTTCGATTTGAACGAATTCATGAAATGCTTCTGTTTGATCTCAATACTCTTTACCATTACTCATAACTATTCTTAACTATGTTTAATCAGTTTGTTAGTGAGTTTCAGATGGTTAAAGACAGGTTTAAATAGAGATTAAGCAAAAAGGAAAAAAGCCATGTCAGCACATTAAATGCAAAAGTGCAGAAACTTGCATGCTTTTGGGAAAACATTCTCCACACATTTTGGAGAAGTTAATGTTTGCCTTCTACATTCAGTAAACTGCTCTTCCAACGGATTAATAATCAGAGAGTCAACTCTGAATTTCTGCAAAGCTGAATTAATCAAAGAGTAGAGAGAGAAGAAGACCAAAACCTTCACTAATCCTCTTCTAATCACTCCAACGGTTATCTGAGGGATTACAACGGTCAATTAATGATCTCTACCTATAAATAGAGATGCATTCAAGTCTTCTCAACAACCAACCTGTGCAAGAACGAAAATCATTAAAGTTTCATTCACTCTTTGAGTTTTCTTGTAAAAGTATCTGTTGATACATTTATTCTTCAGTGATTATCATATCTACTCTTAGAGAGAGTTTTTCTTGATTGTAAATCATTCTTGTAAGTTATCTCAAGTCAAGGGGACTTGGAGATTGGGTTCATTGATTACAACTTGTAAGGGGGAGTAAGTTCTAGAGAGAGAATTACTCTTGAGTGCAGAGTGTGTAATCAATCTTGATAGTGAGAAATCCCAGAGTCTCCTGGTGCGGACGTAGGTCAAGTTGTTAGACCGAACCAGTATAAATTCTTGTGTCTTGATTTCTCTTCCTTCACTCTGTTTATCTTCAGTTTCACATTCTAAAACAGAGTAATCGAAAAGTTTTTTAGAATCCCCAATTCACCCCCTCTTGGTGATTCAAGCTCCACTTTCAAGGAAGTTCCAAAAGGGAGGACCAAATACTCAAAAAGAAGCCAAAGAACCAATCATTTTCTCGGAATACAACAAGCTTGGACATATCAAATCTGAATGTCCTATCTACCTGAAGAATTAAGATAAAAAGAAAAAGCTTAGGAAGAAGAAAGCAAATGTCTCTTCAATATATGGAGATAGCTCATTGGATGAAGAACGTGAATAAGAAGAAATATCCCATATTTTTGTAGTGGCTCGAGAAGAAGAGTTACAGATAGAGGAGGTAGCGATTTTTGAACCCACTTATGATGAATTACATCTGGATACAATGCTTCACATTCTGAGTTCATCTAGGTAGGTCAGAAGTTGGTAAGCTCCAAAAAGAAAGTGAAACATCTATAGGTCAATATGAAGTCCGATGATTCTTGCCAATTGTGTCAAGAGCTTGAGAAAAATAACTTGAATCTTTACCCAAACACTAGAGAAATTCACTAAGGGAAGTGAAATGCTCAAAGTAATCTTGGAAGATCAAAGATGCACAAATGACAAGTTGGGAATTGGATATGATCCAAGTCTAGATAAGAAGTAATGTGGAAAATCCTAGCTCAATTATTTCCAACATTTGGTTCATGTGTCTAATCCATTTGCTTACTGTAATATATGTAATAGAAAAGGTCATTATACTACTTCTTGCTATCAAGGGAAAGAAAGGATCATGGGAACCTATAAATGGGTTTCAAAAGGTTCACATGTGCCAAAAATGATTCACACTAACCAAAAAGTACCATGATGATTTCAAAGTGAAAAGATCTTTTCTCATAAGCATCTATTAACCATGATGATTTCACAAAACCTAATTAAAATGTGATGATGGAAAACCCCTTTTCTTTCCAACAACACACACTTTAGAGTCCAGGGCACAAATTCCTCCCACAAACCTGTTATAGGACATCCATAACTCTGTTCACAATTAACAAATAAAAAAAATACATAGCCCACGAGTTATACAACATTTAACCCTACAACAAAGGGTCTACACAAAACAATTTGCACACAAGATATGATTGTGGATCTATCAAAATTATCAGAGTGTATAAAATAAGGCCTCCAGCCCAACAGTAGTTAAACCGTCATTCTAAAACCCAATTTCAAACATTAGATATGATTTTTCAAAAACATATGGGCCCTAGAATGACAATATAAATATCAATACAACACATACCAAAAGAGACCTACAAGGCTCATGACACCTATGCCTTTGCTTTCTTCCCTTGGCCTCTAACAAAATTATAGGTCTTGCCTAAAAATGTTTATAATGATGAGGTGAGACGTAAAGTCTCAGTAACCAAAATCAATTTACAAAATATGCAGAAAAAGACTGCAAGTCAGAGAAATAGGTTGATTAACATAATAATAATATTATTTAATAATTAAATAATAAGTAGTAATAAACAACAATTAGAACAAATAATACATAATAACCAAAACAATTAGAATCATCCACACTCATCCATTTTGCTCCTCCTTATTTCCTTTGGACATGGTACAACACATCAATGCTAGTATACCTGACCATGATTAGCTAGTCACTTCAAGAATACTGTCTCCTCCCATGCCACCACCGATATACCATAACAGGGAGGTGTCCGCCCAAAACACTCAACTCAAAATCCAAGCCAAGAATGAGAGAGTCGATGGGCACAATTTCACCCTCAATCTCTTCCACACAACCCAACATAACCCACAACAAAAAAATAACATATCGCTATAATTTTAAAAAACATCTTACAAAATTATTATTCCATATACAACATCTCGTAACAAACATCATAACAAAAATATCTTACAAATTATTATTCCATATACAACATCCCTTAACAAACATTATAACTATCATAACAATAGCAATCTCAATAATAATATTCACTTATATATACAAATTGGAAAATATGTTGCTTCACTGAAATAGTTTTATATTCAAACATATACATAATTTTTCAAAACAAATACAAGTAGTACATATGAAAGTAAGGTTTAAAAAACACCTTACAACCTGAAAGAGATTTGCCATGTCTCTCAAAATAACCAGATTCAATAAAAGATTTGCAGTAATAGGGAACCTGGATCATTTTCCCAACAAATTCATAGTGGGTTTGATTGGACAGTAACAGTGAAATAGAAACAGTAAAAATGGGGGGGGGGGGTTGGTTCAAACAGAATAAACATGAAATAAACAGAAATAGAATGAATGAAAATAATCAGATTAAAATCGATCAACCCAACATCCGGATTCCAAAGACTTCCATCATTGAACGAAATATGAACGAACTCGCGATTGGTTCAGGACGAACCGAAATCTTTTCGTTCGTCCAGAAAATCCCTCGACTAGACGATCGCCTAGCATCTGTCCGAACAGTGGCGTCTCATTGTGTGATCGCACAGTAAAACTGGAACCTAGTTCGAACTTAGTCCTTGGGATAAACTAAACCGAATATCAAATATAATATTCAAACTATTTCCAGAAATTGAATCAGATAAGATGAAAACAGAAACGAGTAAAATTACCGATTAAGCACTAGCTCTCTAGACGAATCATGGAATCCTCAACGTTGGGTTAACCACATAAGCTTAGCCAAGCATAGCTGGAAAAAATGACAAACAAACGAAGAACGCGAAGAACATTGCAGAGAAAATAAAACTTCTATGTTTAATCCAAAAATGTGTAAAAACGTAATAACATAAGTGTTTGTTGCTGCCATCTAACTTAACCTAAAATGGCGAAACAAAATGGGGCCGCAATCCACAATTCAGGTCCAAAACGGGAAATAATTAAAAAGGTTTTTTAAATACAAATTCGGGCCCAATACATATCTAGAAATATAACTTTAAAAGACCGATCAATCAAGACCAAAATCCTTTCATCTCAAATTACAATTCATGGTAATCTCAATCAATGATGCTAATGACAAAAGATGGTCTCTCAAAGGATGCCCTCAATCAATCAATCTCTCAAGTGTTTAAGGTAAATAAGTGTATCACTCAAATTATACTCAAGAAAATTGTTCTACCATAAGCTTGCTCAATTTCTACGTCTCCACTACTCGTAACACATGCATGCACAAATCAAGAGAGCTTATTATTAAAGGTTACAATGGGGCTAGGGTGAAGGTATGTAATAGTACGGAATGAAAGGCTAAGCACCAAAGAAATTAAAAATAGCATTGATTAACACAATCATTCTCTATGTATGAAAACTTTTATTTTTCTCATATATCTCCTTTCTTTTTGTGTATTTTCTTTTCTTTCTTTCTTTTCTTTTCTTTTTTTGCATTTCTTTCTTTCTTTCTTTCTTTCTTTAAGAAACTATATACATAATCACAATGACAAAATCAAATATCTCCCCCCCCCCACACACACTTAAATTGTTGCACTCCTGAGCAACCCCATACTTAAACACAAAACCAAGGTGAAACCAATGCTCAATAAACCAATACTTAAACACACAACTCATCATATATGGACCATTAGATTTGATTTGGATGGTCTAGATCTAAGTTTTTAAAAGTATATTTTAATAAAATTATTTTAATGGATAAAGAATATAAAATAAAGATAATCTTTTAACTACTATTCTTTCAAAAAAATAATTTTTTATTTTAAAAATCATCATTTAAAAAACTTAAATCAGGACCATCTAAAATTAGATATGGATAGCCCAAATCTGATGAGTTGGGAGAGCTTAGCATTGAAACCAAGTTCAATATATACATGTACACAAATGATGTAAAATATATTCTGGTTTGTTGTATTATTCTGTATATGAATGACTGTAATATTATTCTGATTTGTTCTGTACAAATGTATATGTAGGGGATATCAAGAGCAACAACCCCCAATTTTCTTAAAAAAAATAGCTTCGATACATCACAGTTGTTACCTAACAATCATTATTTAAGTCAACTATATATAACGATTGTTTAAATAAAGTCGTTAGCATTACTATAAATATATAACAATTGTTTAGAAAAAACCGTTGTATATGTTATTACTTATATAAAGGCTGTTAAAGTGAGACGATGTGTATTATGCAAGCATTATCATATATTATGACAATTATTTACGTGTGCTCATTAATTATTATCATAGCAATATGATATCATAGGATCAATACATAATGGGTGTTATATTAGAACAATTATAATAAGTTCAAATTAAATAATGGTTTGGAACCATAATGTATTTGCACTGAGCATATATAGCACCTGATATATGATAGTTCGAAACTGTTATTTATAGTCGATAATAACTGTTATATATCAACGATTCTGTAGTGGTGCATTTGCCGCAGTCACAGGAGAAAATCACAAATAATCAAGACTTTGACGTTTACTATAGGGTTTGATCCCACGGCTATAAGAAAAAGAAATATGATGAACGATATATTTTAGCGTATCAAAGTGAATGTCTTATTTTCACTATGGTCTTTTAGATTGATTCAGAATTAAGGTTTTTTTAGTCAAATAACTTCACTGTCCTTGTATTATTATTGTTTTATTTTTATTTTTTAAAAAATACTCTCTTCATGCTTAGATTTGGTTTAAACCTTCGAAGCTCACATAGAATTTAGACTAGAGAAGAGTCTAAACTTGAGTGGTAGAACAGATATTGTACACAAGAGAGAATAAGAGAAAATCAATAACTCAAAGGTTAGGAGTGAGAAAGAAGCAAGGGAGTCATCCCTATTTATAAAGTTAGGGTGACCACTATTTTAGAATGGATGATATATTCCCTTTATTACAAGACGATTCTATTGTTTCCCTTCAATTCATAATTAAGAAATTAAATGCTGATTGATTTCCTATCAATGAGGTTTCTTGTTCCTCAATCCCTTAAAAAAAATTAATGCAAATTTATATTTTATTGGCTAAAATATACGTTTGGTCCTTTATGTTTGCCTCTGATATCATTTTAGTCCCTTAAGTTTGTAAAGTACACGTTTGGTCCCTGAAAGTTAACACCGTTAGTTTAACTTAACGGAAAATACTAACTTAACAATTTTTAGCGATGACTGTGCAATTAAATGCTGACCAAACATACTTATATGTTAGTATTTTAATAAATTAATATTTTAAATCCTATTAATTGAAAAATATTTAATTTTCACAGACTATTATACGATTTTTCACTGTTTGTAAAGATTAAATACTTTTTTTTTTCTGTGAAGATTAAATATTTTTCAACTAATTGGATTTAAAATATTAATTTATTAAAATACTAACATATAAGCATGTTTAGTCAGCATTTAATTGCACAGTCATCATTAAAAATTGTTGAGTTAGTATTTTTCGTTAAGTTAAACTAACGGTGTTAACTTTCAGGGACCAAACGTGTACTTTACAAACTTAAGGGACTAAAATGATACCAGAGGCAAACATAAAGGACCAAACGTATACTTTAGCCTATTTTATTTCATTAGGTTTCATATTTCAAATTGGAAGTCAATAATATTTTGCCTTGCCATGATACTACTACAAAAAATAGATATTACTTCCTTAAAGGACGTCTTTAATTTAAAGAGGGAAGTAAAAAGTGTAAGCGGTGGCATTCTCATAATTATTTGCCTAAGATTGAGACTTTGATGTCTTTTAGAAGCCAAAACACGCCAAAACTCTCCGTGCATCTTGTAACGCCCGTCCTTTTGACGCCCTTATTTATCAGAGTTATAGCGCACAGGCATCGAAATGATTTGGACGACTTATTTGCGGAATACAACTTTAACAAAATAACTTAGTTCGAAAACATGAGGATGAATTTTTTTGCGATTCGAATCCATCCCATAGTGGGATGTTAATACATTATTCCATAATAGACAATTGATAAACGATAAAATACATTCCAACTACCTATATTTTTCCAAAAGGTTCCTTCCGCTGTAACCCTTATAACTGCATCTTTCCTTTTGATCCCGATCCACTACTTGTTTCTCTCATGCGGTCTGGAGTTCAAATGAATGAACCCCAGGGGTAACAGTTAATCTCATATGCAGGTAGAGTTATAGCGCACAGGCATCGAAATGATTTGGATGACTTATTTGCGGAATACAACTTTAACAAAATAACTTGAGTAAATACCCTTTTTGGTCCCTGGAAAAAACACGGATGCCCTTTTTGGTCCCTGAAAAAAAATAAGTCACTTTTAGTCCCTAAAATGGAAAAATAAGGTCCATTTTAGTCCTTTTGATCATTTTTTTGCACATTTTAATCCCTCAGAAATTCCCAAAAATGTCCTTTTTAGTCCCTAAAAAGGACCAAAATGACATTTTTTTTACTCAGGGACGAAAAAGGGTCAAATGTGTTTTTCCAGGGACCAAAAAGGGTATTTACTCAAATAACTTAGTTCGAAAACATGAGGATGAATTTTTTGCGATTCGAATCCATCCCACAGTGGGATGTTAATACATTATTCCATAATAGACAATTGATAAACGATAAAATACAATCCAACTACCTATATTTTTCCAAAAGGTTCCTTCCGCTGTAACCCTTACAGCTGCATCTTTCCTTTTGATCCCGATCCACTACTTGTTTCTCTCATGCGGTCTGGAGTTCAAATGAATGAACCCCAGGGGTAACAGTTAATCTCATATGCAGGTATGTAATATAAATCACAGTATAACACATGTATAAGTATAGAGTAATTCACAATAAACAAGTCGCACTGTTAACCGCAGCCAACAGCCAAGGACCGCAGCCCTTCGGGACACACAGCCCCAATCCATAGCTCGGATACATTTATCTAGATAAAACAAGTCGCACCGTTAACCGCAGCTAACGGCCAAGGACCGCAGCCCTTTAGGACACGCAGCCTCAATCCATAGCTAGGATACACGCATGCAAATTATCTAGCAACCATGATCAGTCATACATGAATACATACATACAAGCGATAACAGTTACCCACCTCAAGCTTCAGTCCTTAACTTTGTCCGAAGGTGTTGGGATCAGTAGAGGTGTCAAGGTATGCCTATAAACGTTTATCATTGTCATTAGTCACTACTTGCGTTGCAAAGTATCTAACTACACGAATTATTTTTAGAGGATTAAAAATAGATTAACCCCTAAAAATTCCCTTACTAAAAATACCCTTCTTAATAAATAATAATAATATTTATTAATATTTATTTATCTATTTTATTAAGAGTCACGTCTTTAAAAATGTTAAGAAGGTTTGTCCTTGTCACTTTAGAGTCATTATAACCCTTAATAGACAAGTTATCCAAAAGAAGAACCTTTACTTTGAAGGTTATGCACTATTAACAACTTACGTGATTATTTTAAGATTTATCAAAAATTCAGCTTTTAACTTTTCTGAGAATTTAGAAATTTCATAATTTGGCCGATACAACTCCAAATTGAGTGATTCCAATTTCTATTCAAACCTTGATAAGTCTATTGTCATAAATTAAAGTCACCAAGTTGATCTATAACTGGGAAAATTTCCAACTTTCAAAAAACACAAACAATGTCCAGATATTTCCAGAATTTACTGATTAAATTTTGAAAATTCGTAATTAATTCTACAAAAATCCAAATGAGGTGCTTCCAAAACCTACGTGTTCCTTAGCATGTATAATTTCACAAAAAAAATAATAATAATACCAATAGCCATAACACACTATATCATTCCCAGATTTCAAAAACGTGGTCATTGTCCAGATAACTTTCCAAAATGATGGCTCAACTTCCAAAAATTATATCTCGAGCTACAGACCTCCGTTTATGGTGTTCCAAATCTCGTTTTAAACCTCATTTAGTCTAATAATTACTGTAAAAATTTCAAGGAAAAAATCAAATGTTTTCAATTTAAAAATCAAGCCCGAAACTGATCTGCCACGTTCTGGAAACTGACGTTTTGTGGTTCCAACCTCCAACTTTGAAAAATCATAACCCTCAATCTACACGTCCGTTTTGGCTGATTTTTTTCTCGTTTCAAACCTTATTGACTCTAATATCTAATGTAAAATTTTCATGCAAAAACTCAAACGTTTACCCTTAGAACAGATGCTCACAACCTTCTCTGTTTTTCTGGTATGAAAACAGGGCCTGTTTATATTCTCTACGTTTTCCCTTCTAACCAGACAGCTAGCAGCAGACTAAAAACATGAAAATAAGAAGGAAAGGGCTTAAGGATCTCACCTAGATGGATTCCTCAAGCTTGCACGATCATCTACTTCGTTTCTCCATCTCTCATGCGTTCTTTGTCTCTGTTTCTAGTTGTTTCTTTCCCTTGCTTGTCCGATGGTTTTTAATAGAGGGAGTAGGGTGCTGGACTACAGAAGCATGGAGCTCTTTTGCGTGTGGTCAGATGGGGTGTGCCGCTCGAGAGATAAGACGTTGCTGGTTCATCGCGGATCTGCTGCTGCCACTGCTTTAATGTGTTTAAGTTGATGTAAATTAAAGGGAATAGGCACAGTCTAGGTGCTGATCCTCATACGGTTTGGGTCAACTAAGATATATGGGCTGGATGAATGATAATGGGCTAAAGTGATATAAATGAGTTGGAGTTGTTTTGCTGTGGGTATTGCATAGGTTCGGGTGTGTGTGTTCTACGTTTAGGCTGAATGGGAGTTATGGGATGCAGGTGTTTGGTTTAATGAGTTGGGTTGGGCTGCTTTAAAAATATATGGGCCAATGGGATTGAAAATATAAATTGTAAGGATGTGCTTTTATGTGTTGTGAAATAAATAGTTATCCCACTTGATTTCCTATAAGGCTTTTATTTGCATTTAGGTCTGTGGCTAATTTAATTGCAAAATATAAGATACATGTTAGAAATTAATTCCTTAACTTTATATAAGGATTTTTATTTAAGGCTTTTATTTGCAATTAGGTCTGTGGCTAATGGGGTCATTCTCTCCTCTCCTTTGTTGGACGTGATGTAATGATTAAAGCGGTTCTTTAGGAAATCCCTATCTACCCCATGAATGTTTTCAAGTTTCCTGTCAAGACATGTAGAGAAATTAGCAGCCTTATTGCTAATTTTTGGTGGAGCGGTACTGTTTCTGGTGGAACAACTCATTGGAAAGCCTGGGGGTCTTTAACGAATGCTAAGAGCTCTAGAGGGATGGGTTTTCGTGATTTATCTATCATGAATGATGCTCTTCTCGCTAAAACTGCATGGAGACTGCTGACGAGGCCTAATGACCTATGGGCTAGGGTCTTAAAAAGTGTGTATTTTCCTTGGATGGTAGGGATTTTCTTGCGCAAGACTTGTGTTGGGATGTTGGAGATGGTGCTTCTATTAGAATCTGGGATGATAAATGGGTTCCTCATGTTGATTTCCCAGAGAAACCCAGTAATCTAAATGATGTTTTCATTGAAGAGGGCAGAGTTTGTGATCTTATTGTCAATGGTAGGTGGGACCTTACTCCCATTGACCAGTATGTATCACCGGAGGTCAAGAGTGCTATATATGAGATCGACATCCCATCTAATGGGCTGGGTGATAAACTGGTGTGGACTAGTGCTAAGAATGGTGTTTATTCAGTGAAAGGGGGATATCATAATAGCAAAGGGAACATGCTTTCTGAGGTCAACAAGGTTGGGTCTTCTATAGTTATCACCTCAGCCTGCTGGAAGGCCATTTGGAAGATCCAGGTTATCCCGAGAGTTCAACAATTTGTTTGGCGGATCTTAAATAATGTTGTCGCTACCAATGCTGCCCTTTATCGGAGAAAGAGATCCCAAAGTAACACCTGTCCTGTGTGTGCGTCTTGTGGAGACGGTGGAGCATTTGTTTTTTCATTGCCCATGGACCAGGTGTATCTGGTTTGGGTGTTCTCTTGGAGCTAAGGTGGATGTTGCGAGTGTCTCGAATTTCAACGCTTGGTGGATTCATATCACAGGTATGTCTCTCTTGAGTAAGCAAAACCTTTCATTAATTTGTTGGATCTTATGGTTTATTTGGAAACAGTGAAATAGTTTGGTTTTTAATCATAATGATCCTAATCCTGTTGATGTTATTGAATGTGCGAGGAAAAATAATTTTGACTTCTGGGTGAACTGCGATAAAAGGCATAGAAATCCGGAGGTTCAAAGTGTTGGTCCTACTCATCTAGTTTTTTGGTCCCCCCACCCGTTGGCAAGCTTAAATTTAATTGCGATGGGGCCTTTACGGCTAACAAGACTGGCGCTGCTATCGGGGTTGTTTGTAGGGATCATTTTGGTAATTTTAAATGGGGTTTTGTGGATAAGGTGAAATCCATCTCTGCATTTATGACTGAAGCCTTAGCTTTGAAGAGGGCTCTGATGCTCGCTGTTGATCTCGGGCATGATAACGTTGTTTTTGAAACTGATTGTCTCTCTCTTTTGGAATGTGTTGATGCTAATTCTCCGGATATGATTGATTGGAGGAGTAGGAGTATTATTTTCGATATTATTCGTCTTTTGGTGACCAAGGTTAGGTTTTCTCTGTCTTTTACCCCAAGGGGGGGTAATCGTGCCGCTGACCTTACTGCAGCAGATGCTTATAAAAGGGTGTGCCCGATTGGGTGGGTCTTTCAACCAACACCTTCTTTGCTGTCTCTTCTAGCCTTGGACTCCCAAAGGGCGGATGTTGTTCCTCATGATGCTCCTCTCACCAATCACTCATTGAGTGGGGATTGTTTGTAGTTTGTTTTATTTGTGTGTATTCTGTTTTGTTTGTAATTCATGGACTTATATGTTCTTTTGCTGTTGTTTGTTTTTCCTTGTTGTTTCCCTTCTATGATGTTGGTTTGTAATCTTTTGAAGTATTAATAGAAGTATCCTTTGACCAAAAAAAATATAAGGATTTTTCTTTTCCAATTAATTCTTCTAGGCCATAAAATATTAATTTTATAATTTTTAGGCCTAAAATTATTACTTACAAATATTCCTTGAATTTACTCTTTTCCTGTAAATTTCAAGGAAAAATAAGCCTTATATTTCCAGTAATTAATTTCATAATTATTTTAGGGAAAATTTCACAATTTAATTTTCCCATAAAATATTCAAATTCCAAATCCCAAAATTTGGGATGTTACACATCTCATCAACACCGGTACCTCACCCACTCTCTTACACGCGTCACACCTCACCCACGGTCGCCCGCCCACTAGCCCATCGTCGCCTCCCCTGTCGTCACCTCGCCTGCAGTTTGCTCACTCTCGTCGTTAGCTCGATCTCATTCAACCTCAATCTCATTCTCTCCTCTGCTCCTCCTCCACTTCTCCTCCGGCGGCCCTCAGTTTCCTCTACCTCTCGCTGACATAAGAAGTTACGATGATGGCGATGGCGTCTATGGGTTGCAGATCTACAAATCTAGGTTGTAGATCTACAGAAGTTACGATGAGGCGCGACGCTACTAGATCTGGGTTGCAATAACCACGCCATTGTAAGTTTCATTTTCGATTCTCCCTCTTCAATCTCTTACCATTTGTATTTCAATCCTTCTTCGATCGAACAATCTTCCAACTCCCAATCAGGATGTTCCTAGTTTCACTATCGGTTCTGTGTGTTTTAGACGAAATCAAATGTCTATTCAGTGTACTGATTTTATTTGGTTTTTTCACTCATATGATTATGATAGTACTTGATTTATTTGCAAGTTAAATGTTGTTTTCGCCTTTATCAGTGAACAGCTGAATTGAAGGTGTGGTTCTAGAAAAAAAAGAGAAAATATTAATGTTACTGAGGAATTGTGACTGTGACCATAAAAAGACTCAAATAAAAACAAATGAGAAGAAACCCATAGAAAAAACATAGAATAATAAAATAATGATCGTTACAGATAACGATAATTTGTAAATATTACCAATTATTAAATTAAAAGTATTACAATAAATATATAGTAAAAAATAATAAATAAATGGAAGAGAAGGGGAAGGAGGAGGAGGAGCAACCTTTTCATTTATAGGTAATAATAATAATAATAATAATAATAATAATAATAATAATAATAATAATAATAATAATAATAATAATAAACTACAAATCAAATAAGAGAAGAGAAAATAAGAAAAGAAAAAAAAAGGAATAAGAAAGTAATAATTTTCATCTAATAAAATAGTATATATAAATTTAAATAGTACAAACACCCTCAACAAACGAAAACCATCAAATACAAATTCAAATGTAAACGAAATAGCTCATTTAACGCAAATAATTTAAATAATACAAACCTATTCAGCAACTCCAAGTGGGAAAGAAATTAAGAAACTTCAAATACTCTAAAGTCCATTAAGTTATGCAAAAAAAGAGACCAAATTAATATAATACAAAATGAGGAAAGATGAATTAACTTGACAATAAAAGATCAAATAGAAACAAATGATAATAAATAGATAGATATATATGATAAATTTAAAAAATTAACTAATTAAAGGAAAAACAATTTAACTAATTAATTATTAATGTAACAAACAATAAGTCAAACACTCACAACAGACGAAAACCATCAAATACAAATTCACATATAAAAAAATAGCTCATTGAATGCGCATAATTTTAATATAATTTTGAAATGAGAAGGATGAATTAGCATGGCAATAAAAAGATCAAATAGAGACAAATGAATAATTAATAGATAGATAAATATGATAAATTAAATAATTAAAGAAAAAATAAATTTAGTTGATTAATTATTAACGTAACTAACAAAAAGTCAAACTTGATAACAAAATAGCGCATCTAAATAAATACCACAAAAATATTAACTAAAATAATTTAAATAAGCATAAAAATATTGAGCAACTTAAATTACTTGAAAGTCCAGTAAATTACAAAATTATGGGGAAAAAACAAAAATAATTAATATATTACTGAGGAATGGCGAATAAACATGACGATAAGAAGAACCAAATAAAAACAAATGAGAAGATACCCATAGAAAAAAGTAGAATAATAAAATAATTATCGTTACATATAATGATAATTTGTAAATATTACGATTATTAAATTAAAAGTATTACAATAAATAAATATAAATATTATAATAAATAAATATATAGTAACAAATAATAAATAAATGGAAGAGAAGTAGAAGAGAAGGAGGAGCAATCTTTTTTTTTTTTGTGTGTGCAGTTAAAGATAATAATAATCAACTACAAATCAAATAAGAAAAGAGAAAATAAGAAGGGGAAAAAATAAGAAAATTAAATATGACTGCAGATGTCCATTTAAATATTTTAAATATAACAAATTTATACCCATACCTTTAGATGAGAAATATAATCAGGACAACAAATAGTAACAAATAATTCAAGTCAAATATAAAAGAAAAATAGTTAGTCAAAGAAAATATTACAATAAAATAGCAAATCTAAATTAAATAATTTAAATAGATACATGAGAAGAAACTGGATAATAATAAATAAATAAAAATGAGAAGAGAGTCACGGATAAAGGAGATAATTTACTAGTACATATACATGATAAATAATAATTAAAGGAAAAAAAATTAACTAAGTAAATATTAACGAAACAAATTGTTGGTTTTGATTAGTTTTGATGATGTCTTATGTAAATGTCATTATTAAGAGCAAAAAGTTTGTATGATATATTTATCTCCTACATTGACTAACTACTATATTTAATGTAGATTAGTCCAAGTTGAATAATAGCTCAAGAAGGAGATAAGAGATTTTAGAAAGAAGAAATTGAAGAGAATGTCAAGTTCAAGAAGAAGATGAGATATTGAAGAATGTAGAACTTGCAGAGAATGATGAGTTCAAGCTAAATGATGGAGAATAATTAAGAAAATAGATTGAAGAAAGAAGTTCTTGCACAATATAATGGGAATATCATAATGTCGAGGAAGCAAAAAGTTATCAAATTATTTTGGGGGATAATCTAGAAGGAGAGAAGAAATTGAAGAAAGAAGAATTTGCACAATGTAGTGGAATATCATTATTCAAGTTCTTATTTTGATGCGAGAAATCTCCAAGATCATATGGAAGTTGGAATAACTCAATTCGGAGTGAAGACCAGCAAAAAATCAGTTCCAGGATGAGAACACTCGAGTTCAGATCTAAAAACTCGAGTTTCCTACTTCGCCACAATGATTTGCTCCTCTGGTATGAGAAAACTTGAGTTTAGGACATAAACCTCGAACTCGAGTTTGAAACTCAAAACTTGAGTTAATCACTAACTGACTCGAGTTTGTAATGTCTTCAGCATCTCTGGTGTGTTTGGACAAGGAAAACTTGAGTTTTCAAGTAGAAACTCGAGTTTACAGCGGTCTTCAGCAACTCTGTTTCACGTTTCACTTGGGCGACATCTGGTAATTCAATAATATCTCCTAAACCAAATATCAGATTGAAGTGAAACCAGTGGCATATGAAACTAGACTCTCAATGCGTCATTTTGATATAAATCTCAAGCCAAAAGGAGTTCAGATGAAGGAGATATGAATTCTAGAAGTTAACAGTGAAATTCACGCCACACAGCAGACCAAGCTTCAATGTTTTGAGTGTATCTCACAAACTACAAATCCAATTGAGCTGAAATTGATGGCATATGAAAGTAGACTCAAAGGGCTTTCCATAAAAATTTGAACTAACCAAAATGGAGTTCATACAAGGGAGATATGGCCCTCAAAAGTTGACTGTCTGTTCAAGATGTTGCACAGTTTGCTATCAAATGAAGCAAACTCGAGTTTTGGAACCAAAACTCGAGTTTATCGGTGACAGAGAGCAAGATATGATTTTGGGAAAACCAAAACTCGAGTCATTAAGTTGGAAACTCGAGTTTCCATCAAACAGAGAGCAACGAACGTCAGAGCATCCTCAAAACTCGAGTTTGTGAGAAAAGCTCGAGTTTCCATCAGACAGAGAGCAATCTTGAGTAAAGCAACAACCTCTAAACTCGAGTTTACAAATGCAAACTCGAGTTTGCACCTCTGCTTCAGAAAATCACCGTGTCAAAAATCTTGTTTCTCATCAAGAATATCCAGATAAATACCCAAATGATTTATAGTACTTCTTAACATTATTTATATCATTTGTGTACATGTTTCAGATGATCAAAGGCTGTTAAACTGAAGATCAAGGGTAAAGTAAATGCTGATGTCATAGCTGGTTCAGAAAATGAAGTTCTAACGGCTAGTTCCATCTGAGTCTAACGGCTATATTTCTTTATCCAACAGTCATTGAATCTTCAAACGGTCATACATTGATCTCTACCTATAATAGAAGACAGATTCAAGACAGAAGAAGCAAGACACAAGCCTACATCTTCAAAAAGCTCATACTCTAATATTCATATTATTTACTCTATGTTTTCAATGTTTACATAGCTTATCATAGAGAGTGAAACGATTTTATTGTACTTCAGTGTTTATCCATTCACTTCTAAGAGAGAAGATTTCTTGTAATCATCCTATCATTCTATCTGAGAGTTAATCAAGATTGGGTGATCTTGAGTGGAAAACCGATTGTATTGATTACAGTTTGTAAGGGGAATGAATCCTAATGATGGGATTACTTCGAGTACAGAGTGTGTAATCAAGTGGGTGTATTGATTACAGTTTGTATGGGGGAGTGAATCCTAGTGAGATGATTACTTCAAGTACAGAACGTGTAATCAAGTTGAAAGAAGATAGTGGATTGAAAATCTCAAGTGGAGCTTGGGGACTGGACGTAGGTCAAGGATTGGGCCGAACCAGTATAAATCACAGTTTGCATATTCTCTTCCCATATCTCTTATATTTCCAGTATATGTTTATTTGAATATCTAACTGTTGATTTAGAAAACACAAAAGATTTTCAAAGTATCAAGTTTTTAATAAGACACCCAATTCATCCCCCTCTAGGGTGATAGCCAGGTCTTTCACAAATAACATGCAACATAATATAAAGTTATAAAGTTATGGCGTTATGGAAAAAAGAGAAAACAATTAATATATAATAATATAATACCAAATGAGGAATAGTGAATTACCAAAAATCAAATAGAAACAACTGAAGAGGGAGACACATTTAAATATAAATAAAATAGCACATTTAACTTAAATAATACAAACCTAGTAAACAAAATTAAATAATGCAAATATATTAAGCATCTCCAAGTCCTGGAAGACATAGAAGAAAATAACTTAAAAAAATAGCAAATCTAAGTCAAATAATTTAAATAGATACACGAGAAGAAACTGGATAATAAAATAAAGGGTTAAGGTGCAATTTTACACATGAAGTTTACTCTCAGGAGCGCCCAGCACCACGAAGTTTTTTCAGGAGCAAAAGTACACACGACGTTACGTTTTGGGAGCAAAAATACCACGGGCCGTTAGTTGACCTTGAGTTGACCGTTAGTTTTTTAACGGCCCGTGGTATTTTTGCTCCCAAAACGTAACGTCGTGTGTACTTTTGCTCCTAAAAAAACTTCGTGGTGCTGAGCGCTCCCGGGGGTAAACTTCATGTGTAAAATTGCACCTTAACCCTAAAATAAAACATGAGAAGATAGTCACGGATAAAGCAGATAATTTACTGGTACATATACATGATAAATAATAAGTATTACAACAAATAAAAAAATTAACTAACTAAATATTAACAAAACAAATAAAATGCAACCTAATATAAAGTTATAAAGTTATGGCGCTATGGAAAATAGAGAAAACAATTAATATAACATAATATAATACCAAATGAGGAATAGTGAATTACCAAAAATCAAATAGCAACAACTGAAGAGGTAGACACATTTAAATATAAATAAAAGAGCACATTTAACTTAAATAATACAAACCTGGTAAACAAAATTAAATAATGCAAACATATTAAGAAAATCCAAGTCGTGGAAGACATAGAAGAAAATAACTTAAAAAATAGCAAATCTAAATATAAAAGAAAATAGAAAATCTAAGTGAAATAATTTAAATAGATACACGAGAAGAAACTGGATAATAATAAAAAAACATGCGAAGAGAGTCATGAAGTGTGAGGATTCATGAAGGGAATCAGGCCGTTAGAGGAAGTCCAGTCATTCCAGCCTTGTTTCCCCCCAACCCGAGATCATTTATCTGTACTGATACTGCTCCTATCTCGGCCTCACCTATTAACCAGTACGGCGATGCGGGGAGGCCGAGCTCTAGGGCCGAGGTAGACGACTATATCGGCCCATGTTACGACTGCCTCTATGAGTGTTCCTGGCTTATTTCCAGCTGTAATTCCGTAATGGCCGATTCGATTCTGGCCTCCTGCCGCCACAACCTTGTCCCAGCTTCCCAGGTGCCTCCCCCAAACATCAATCCTGTTGAGTTGCAGTCTAGTCTTACTTTGGCAGTGGAAACACGCCTTCGCTTTTTGACCCCAGGTATGCTAGGAAACTTCTGATTTTTTTTTTTTTATTTCTGTGGTAGGTATAATGGCCTCGTCCTCTTCTAGCCATACTGCGGAGTCAGCGTCTGGTAACTCAAGTTGAGCTAGCCCCTCGCAAAATTTGGTGGAAAAATACCCATGGGTTACCCATGAGGTGCTGTCATACCGGTCGAAGTTGGACACAGATGACCTTGCCAACCTTCCCGTAGAAGAGAGTAACAGCTACACCCTTAGTCTCCCGGAAGATGAAGAGCCGGTTTGCTCTATTAGGGAGGGAAGTCATAACTCCTTTTTCTTTTTCTACCGTGACTATATGACCCGGCTTGGTGTTCGCTTCCTGTTCACTGGGTTCCAAATAGCCATCCTTCAATTCCTTGGCTTAGCTCCTTCCCAATTGCATCCTAATGGGTGGGGCTACATAATAGCGTTTGAATGATTTTGTCAAAGCTTACATCTGCCTTGCACTACCTCCATGTTCTTCTACTTCTTCTCCCCCACACTTCTCGCTTTGGAAAGGAAGGAGCCGAGCTGAAGGGATGGACCTCCATTCGGGGCATTGCGAACAGACGCTTGTTCACCCCGGTCTCGGACCCTTCAAGCACTTCAAGACCGGATATTTTAAAGTAATTGCTAAGTCTGGCGTAGAGCCCTGGTTTCTTGTCGGTCCTGACACTAAGAATGTCGAATGGTGATTTCCTCTATACTGGTGCAAAGACCACCACGTATCTCTCAACGTCTATAAGGTGGAACGGGCCACTTTGCTGAGCGACGAGAAGGATGCCATCGACAACATTATATCCCATGTGAAGGGGCATGGTACTGTTGGGGCAGCTTCGTTGGTGGCCCAATACCGAGCTGAAAACCAACACCAGGATGATATGAGACTGGGGGCGAGTATGAGTCATTGAACTTTACTGTCTTTAAGTCTGCCACTAACTTTAATTTTCAATCCACTGATGTTTTGATGCTTTGTGTAGGTCTGAAGATGAAAGGGCCAGCGTACTTGACCGGGATACTAGAGGACGAGCCTGTGAAGGGCAGGAAGAGGTCGGCTCCTGTCATGGGTAAGTCGAAAGTCGGCCAATCCTCCAAGGCGGCTGCCCCGAAGAAGGCTAAGACCGCCCCGTGGTGTCAGTTCAAAAGGAGCCGGTGTCAGTTCAAAAAGAGCAGGTGTCAGTAGACCCACCATCTCCCCCTGTGAGCCATTCTTCACCTGTGATGCCGCAACCGTTTAGCTCGCCGATTCCTAGTCCCTCTTCTGCACTGTCTGTTCGTGTGCTACCTCCTCGGCTTGTCGTAATCCCACATTCCCATTCCTGGAGTAAGGGAATCACTGAAGAGCTGAGCGTCTTGCTCCTCCCCCACGTCGTTATAATGAACTGTTGCCGCTGCTAGAGGCCGACATAAGGGATATCCAACCTATCGGTAACCATCACCTAAGAGGGGCCGGGTTGACTCAATCCTTCCTTTCGCTGCACCACAACTATGTGGATGTGACGAATGAATTAAAACGCTCAAGGGCCGAAAGAGAAGAAACTCTGAAGCAGTGGAAAACGGCTTCAAATGAGTTCCAAGCGAGCCAACTCAAGCTTGAGAGGGCGGAAGAGGATCTGGGGAGGACTAAGGATATCCTGCAAGATGCGAACACCCTTATCTCGACCCTTAAGGTGGCTCGGGCCGGTGACGAACAAGAGATTGATGCTCTGACGGCCGAGAGGGATAAACTGAAGGCCGAGGGGGATGAGCTGAAGATCGAGAGGGAAGAGCTGGTGATTGAGGCTGAATCAACCAAGGCTTCCCTGGCCGAGTCGACGGAGGAGATGGCCCGGGTTAAAGCACTGTTGAAAGGAGCTGTGGTGGATGCCTTCCAGAATGCATTGGCACAAATCCGGCATCTGAACCCCGGAGTCGAGCTGAACATTGCGGGTTACCATTTTCCCTCTTTTGTTGAGGATGGTCAGTTCGTCCCGTACGTGGAGCCCGTCGCTGCTTCTGAAACCCAGCTCGACGGTGACTTAGCCGAGGGGGAGACCAAGAAGGGAGAAGAGGCCTCGACCACTCCAGATCTTGCGAGTTGATTCAAACTCCTTTGTATTTTTTTTATTTCATTTGGTTTGTACGAACCGGGTTGGTGACCGGTGTTTTTTGTGGACAGATTGGCCAATCTGGCCTATAAATGCAACTGCGAATTATTCCTTAACTTCCTTAGTGTAATGACTAATATAGAAGCTGAACATAATAACTTAACGTTACATTTGTCGTTGCGTGCGACCGGGCCAAGGTCAAAAAGAATTGTGCAGAGTCTGCTAAAGCGCGTTAGGTATTGAAACCGTATAGTATTGAGTGGTCAGTGTTAAAACTGTCTCGTATAAGTCCGGATTCGTTAACCGGGTCATCCTAAGATAAAGGGAAGTTGTCACCTACCCGGGTTCAGTTTTTCACCGAAACGTCCGAGTATTTTGACCTAATCAGGGTCGACATGGCAATTCCGCTTGATACCCCGGAGTAATTTATGAAGTGTCCAGGCTGCGATAGCTCTCTGGAGACACCTTCCTCCGACTGAAAAGCCGGGTTGTATAACAACCTTTGAAGAAAATAATGTTTGGAATCTAATAAACGCCCTCGAATGAGAGTTTCATTTTTATTCAACCAACAAATTGCTGTTTTAAATGGTCCCAGGATATCCATCCCCCACTTGTAGAAAGGCCACGGAGCCGAGATGAAGTGAAGTTCAGCCGGGGGCGACTAAATGACCCTCGAGTGCTTTTGGCAGCTATCGCATTTTTTAACGGGGTCCTTCGAATCGGCCTCCAAGGTCGGCCAATAGTAGCCTGCTCGCAGAGTTTTTCTGGCGAGTGCCTTAGGGCCCATGTGCTGGTCGTTGATTCCCTCATATATCTCGGCTAGAGTGTACTCCGCTTCAATCGGGTTCAGGCATCTCAACATTGGAGAATGCAGGCCCTTACGATAGAGCTGATCTTCTACCATAGTGTATTTTGCTGCCTCCCGGACCAACTTCTTGGTCTCAGTAACATCATCTGGATGGATTCCCCATTCCAGATAATCCTCGATTGGCTTTTTCCAATGGGCTTCAACCGAAATAGCCATGGTACAAATTGGATCCTCCAGGTTTTGTTGGATCACGGTCCGGTGACAACCCTCGCTCTTGGTGCTTGTTAGTTTTGATAGGATATCGGCCCTCGTATTTTCCCCTCTTGGAATATGAATTACGGTTGCCTCATCGAAATCAGACATTATCTCCTTAGCCTTGAAAAGGTATTTTGCCATTAGCGGGCCCTTTGCTTGATAGGTTCCCTCGATCTTAGCCGCCACAAGCTGCGAGTCGGTGAAAACCTTAACTCTTGTGGCGCCGTTCTCCTTTTCGTGAAGAAGTCCGGTTATTAGGGCCTCGTACTCTGCTTGATTATTTGAAGTTGGGAACTTCAACTGGAGTGAGTGTTCAATCGTGACACCCTCTGGACTCTCAAGGAGGACTCCGGCTCCACTCCCTTTGATATTTGACGATCCGTCAACATATACCTTCCAGTCGCCAGCCTGCTCGCAGCCATCTCTATCGGTCGGGGTTAACTCCCTAACGAAGTTGGCTAATGTCTGTGACTTAATGGTGTGATAAGCTTCATAAGTAATATCAAACTCGGACAGCTCTATTGCCCAATTTGTCATCCTTCCCGCCAGATCAGGCTTGTGTAAAACTTGCCGTATCGGCTAACTGGTTCTAACAATGATGTGATGGCCTTGGAAATAAGGTTGCAACCGACGAGCCGAGATGAGTAGTGTGAATGCCACTTTTTCCAACTTCTGATACCAGGTTTCCGCACTCTGCAAAGTCCTACTCACAAAATATACCAGTATTTGGTCGTGGTCTACCTCCCTTACTAGAGCCACGCTGACGGCTTCTTCACAATAGATAAGTAAAGGTACAGGATCTCACCGGGTTCGGGTTTGGATAAGACTGGAGGATTAGCCAGGCATTGTTTTATCTCCTCAAATGAAGCGTTACATTTTGAATTCCATCTGCCCAACGCCTCTTTCTTCAGAAGCTTGAACAATGGTAAAGCCTTTTCGGCCGATCTTGGCAGAAATCTGGTAAGAGCGGCCAACCTTCCCGCCAGTTGCTGGATCTCCTTTTCGTTCTTCGGGGCCTTCATCTCAAGCACTGCCCTGCATTTGTCCGGGTTAGCCTTAATGCCTCGGTTAGTTAACATGAAGCCCAAGAATTTTCCAGCCGGCACACCAAAGGCACACTTAGCCGGGTTGAGACAGATTCGGTAAGTCCTGAGCTTGTCAAACGTCTGCTCCAAATCCTGAATATGACGTAGTGGATCCAAAGTATTAATGATCATGTCGTCGATGTAGACATCAACATTATGACCGAGTTGGTCCGCGGACACCCTATTCATCATTCTTTGATAAGTAGCTCCTACATTTTTTAATCCAAATGGCATGACGTTGTAGCAGTAGTTGGCCTTCTCTGTAATAAAGGCCGTCTTTTCTTGGTCCTCGGGATGCATTGCGATTTGATTATACCCAGAGTACGCATCCATGAAGGAGAGGAGCTGGAAACCCGACGAATTGTCGACTAACTGATCAATGTTAGGCATTGGGTATGGGTCTTTGGGACACACCTTATTCAGATTTGTGTAATCCGTGCATACCCTCCACTTTCCGTTTGGTTTTTTGACCATTACCACGTTGGATAACCAGGTGGTGTATTGAACTTCTCGGATAAATCTGGCTTCCAAAAAGTTCTTGAACGTGAGTTTCCAATGCCTTCCTCTTTTCCGGGCCGAGATTCCTCTTTCTCTGGGATACCGGCGTAGAGCCCGGGTAGACTCCCAGCTTGTGACAACAAAACTTTGGGTCTATTCCAGGTACCTCAGATGACTTCCAGGCGAAGACGTCCTGATTTTTCCTCTGAAAATCAACCAAGCTGGTTCTAAGCTATGGGGATAAGTGTTTTCCGATTTTTGTGATCTGGAGGGGGTCTCCCAACACTAAGTCCTCCAAGTCACCGGCCGGTTCGGGGCGCTGCTTTTCCTCCTTGAGGGCTAGCTTGACCGTATTGACATCTCGATCCAGAGAGTCCTGCTCCATAGGTCCCGGATCCCCACCGGCATATCGGTATGGCGGCTGTGATGATGGACCGCCCTCGCCCACTCTTACAGTTTCAAAGTAACACTGTTGAGACTCCTTTTGGTCCCCATTTACCGTGACCACGGCTCCTTGATTATTCACCATTCTAAGCTTCTAATGCTTGGTGGAGACCAGCATGTCCCATTTATGGATAGTTGGCCTACCCAGTATAATATTGTATGGTGAAAGGAACTCTGCAACTATGAAATGCACTCACTCCAACTTGAAAGCATCCTTTGTTCCCAAGGTAAACCGGAGGTCGATAAATCCCTTCGGGCGCGAATGCTCTCCGTTGAACCCTATGAGGGTCGTCTTGCAGGGTTTCAAATCCTCCTGGTCCAGGCTCATTCTCTTGAACGCATCCCAACTGAGGATGTCAGCGGAGCTTCCAGCGTCCACAAATATGCGTTTGACTCGGCAATGGACTAATATCCCGGTTACCACTAGACCGTCTTGATGTACGGGGACGACGTCTTTAAGATCTTCGTTTGTGAAATACAATGGCGGGTGAGACAGTCCGTTAAAAATCTCTTTGAACCTCGGACGATCTCTTACCGAGAGGACCTCTCGTAAATACTTCCTTCACTGGCTCATTGTATCTCCACCTCCGCCCATTGCGCCGCTTATCACACTACAATCAAACTCGGCCTCTAGAAATACATCGTCGGCCTCGGTCGGTTTCTTGTGCTTTTCTTCCTACTTTTTGTGCTTTCTGGGGGGGCTTTTGCTATGGCTTCTAGGCTTGTGTTTGCCACCTTTTCCTTGGTGTTCAATCACGTATTGTTGAAGCTTTCCATCCCGGACAAACTTTTCAATCGCGTCTCGGAGCTCATAGCATTCGTTGGTTGTATGACCCCACCCATCATGAAAAGCACAGTATTTGGACTGATCTACCCCGGATCTACGACAAGACAACCGTGGTCGGTCGACCCTTCTCGTCTCGGCCATCGCCACTTCTTTCCAGATTTGCGATCGTGGCACATTCAAGGCAGTTTACCTGTCATATTTGCTTTTCGCGTCAAACTTTCCACCTCGGCTCCTATTGTCCGAGCCCCTTGCATGGGAATCCTTTTTCCTACTCTCCGTATAGTCCTTGTCTCTGGGTGGAGTGGCTCTGTCTTGGTCCCGTCTGGGATTATTTGCTATGCGCATCTGCTCCACCTCAAGATATTTCTTAGAGCGAGTTATGAAATCATTGAGATTTTTAGATGGTTCTTTAAATAATGACTCAGCCAGGCGGGATTCTCCATCTAGGCCGTCGGCTAACAAGTGGACATGCACATCCTCTTTTAATCCACGCACCTGCAAAGCCGCGTTTTTAAAACGGTCCAAGTAACTTTGGAGTGTTTCGTCGGGTCGCTGCCTAATCTTGGACAAGGTAACTGGGACTTCGGTTGTCATTTTCTAGTCGCAAAATGCAATTCGAAGGCCTCTGCTAGGTCATCAAATTTATGAATCGACCCTGCAGACAGAGTGTGGAGCCAGTTTAACGCTGGTCCTTTAAGGGTTGCAGTAAAGATCCGAGTCATGATGGGCTCCCCAAGTCCTCTTACAAACATGACGACCTCAAAGTCTTCAAGGTGGGTTATCGGGTCTTGAGAGCCGTCGTACTTTGTTAATTCAGTGAGGTTGAGCTTTTCCGAGAAAGGAGCATTAAGGATTTCGGGTGAGAAAGGGTTGTTATCGTGCTGTCCAACGTACTTTCTCCGCTGGAGACCAACTACTGGAGGCCGAGGAGGCCTATCTGCCCGTTTCATTTCTTCGCCTTTTAACTTCCTTTTAGCGGATCCCGCTCTCTTCTTTTGGCCGATCTCGGTATTGTGGCCGGGTTGGCGATCACGCATGTTGTCGCCATCTCGGTCCTTTTTCCCGGTTCTTTCATCTCGGTTCTCATTTGTTGACGCGGAATCCCTTTCCTTGAAAAGCTCTTCTAAATGCTGGAAATGTAACGCATTTCGCTTGTCCGTGTTCTCCATACACCTCACCAACGCGGTCAGCGTGTTTTGGATGAGGAGAAGATCCGGATTGGTGATAGGGAAGGATTCCGGGTTTGAGTTCTGCAGCTCATGGCGATGATTTTGCGGAGCTGAGGACTCTGTGTCGGACAGGTCGTCCTCCGGGTGCCCCTAATTTTTGGGGATGACCGGTTTTTCCGGTTGCTGTTCCGGTTGTGATAGTCGATCTTCCCCTTCCTCTTCATGGTCAGCGAGAGGGTTGATCGGCTGCTCAACCCGTTGTGGTTGCCGAGGCGGTTGGCGCTGGTCATGCGGTTGAACCGTCTCGGTTTGCTTCTGGCTGGTGCTTCTAGTATTAACCCTCATTGGTCACGGGGGTCGAAGTTTACAGTCCCCACGGTCGGCGCCACTGTTCTGGTGTAGAACACAGATGTCCAGCCCGGTAGGCTAGAGCTTTGATATAGGATCGATAGACTCCTCCTGTAAGCCTATAGGGAAGACGTCCAGGAGAAGGATGGATCACTGTACACAACCAGGCGTTTCGCCTAAAGGGGGTGGGGTGTGTGCACAGTGTAACTGTATGTAGATTAGTTCAATGATGAGAACTTGTGTACCTTAATTGTGTAATCCCTATGTATATATAGAGTGTATCTTGCGGTTAGATCTCACGTATCAGGTGTGTCCATGAATCTCGGTAACTGCCCCCTGACTAGGTCCTTCGGTTAGGGTGTTGAGATCCTTGCGCGGACTGCCCCTTGACTGGGTCTGCTAGCTTATGGGCTTGGACTCGATGGGCCTAGACTTGGGTCCATAACAGAAACAAATAACATGCAACCAAATATAAAGTTATAAAGTTATGGTGCTATGGAAAACAGAGAAAACAATTAATATAACATAATATAATACCAAATGAGGAATGGTGAATTACCAAAAAGTAGAAGAGAAAAATAATTATTAATTTTTATATAAAAATATAAATATCCTTAATTATTAAATAACAGAATGGAATAATAAATATTATAAATAATAAATAATAAGTAAGCAGTAACAACAGATAATGGATGGCAAAAAAACGAAAATTATGAAAACGAATCATAGTAAGAAACTTAAAAAACACCCAACAATCTATAAGCCCAATTATACAAAATTATGTCCTAATATTAACGAAACAAAATTAAATAGAAGAAAATAGAAGACATAGAAGAAAACATAGAAAACAATTAATATAACATAATATAATACGAAATGAGGAATAGTGAATTACAAAAAATCAAATAACAACAATTGAAGAGGCAGACACATTTAAATATAGATAAAATAGCACATTTAACTTAAATAATACAAACCTGGTAAACAAAATTAAATAATGCAAACATATTAAGCAACTCCAAGTCGCGGAAGACATAGAAGAAAATAACTTTAAAAAATAGAAAATCTAAATATAAAAGAAAATAGGAAATCAAAGAGAAATAATTTAAATAGATACACGAGAAGAAACTGGATAATAATAAAAAATGAGAAGAGAGTCACGGATAAAGGAGATAATTTACTGGTACATATACATGATGAATAATAAGTATTACATCAAATAAATAAATTAAAGGAAAAAAATTAACTAATTAAATATTAACGAAACAAATAACATGCAACCTAATATAAAGTTATAAAGTTATGACGCTATGGAAAACAGAGAAAACAATTAATATAACATAATATAATACCAAATGAGGAATGGTGAATTACCAAAAATCAAATAGAAACAACTGAATAGGGAGACACATTTAAATATAAATAAAATAGCACATTTAACTTAAATAATACAAACCTGGTAAACAAAATTAAATAAAGCAAGCATATTAAGCAACTCCAAGTTAGAAGAAAATAACTTAAAAAAATAGCACATCTAAATATAAAAGAAAATAGCAAATCTAAGTCTAACAATTTAAATAGATATAGAAGAAGAAACTGGATAATAAAAAAACAACATGAGAAGAGAGTCACGTTTAAAGGAGATAATTTACTGGTACATATACATGATAAATAATAAGTAGTACAACAAATAAATAATAATTAAAGGAAAAAAATTAACTAAGTAAATATTAACAAAACAAATAAATGCAACCAAATATAAAGTTATAAAGTTATGACGCTATGGAAAAAAGAAAAAACAATTAATATAACATAATATAATACCAAATGAGGAATAGTGAATTACCAAAAATCAAATATAAACAACTGAAGTAAGATTTTTTTATCTGTTCCTTAATATCTATTTTTATCTTTACAAATAGTTATTTGTTTAATGATTTTAGCATTAGTTAATGTAAATATCACAAACGTTGAATTTCCAAGTAAGTTTTAAATAAACATGTGCTTGATCAACTATGTTTATAAATATTTGTAAAAAAAAATTAAATTATAAATCTAAATGACACATACAATCTCAAACTTATATTGTTTTTTTATATTTGATGAAAATATTTGTGCTTGATATATATTTTAAGTCAAAATTAATTTATAATATCAAAAATAATAAATTTTTGATAAATTAGAAAGTTAGAAAATATGTTAGAATAAATTTTTGGTTGTATAAAGTTTTAGTAACCCTATATATATCTAATACTGAAGAGGGACATTTTGATAATAAAAAAAAAAGTTAAAAAGTCAAACTTAACGGTCAACTAATGTGCTATTTTTGCTTCATATGTTTGCATTATTTAATTTTGTTTACCAAGTTTGTATTATTTAAGTTTAATGTGCTATTTTATTTATATTTAAATGTGTCTCCCTGTTCAGTTGTTTCTATTTGATTTTTTTGGTAATTCACTATTTCTCATTTGGTATTATATTATGTAATATTAATTGTTTTCTCATTTTTCCATAGCGTCATAACTTGATAACTTTATATTTGGTCGCATGTTATTCGTTTCGTTAATATTTACTTAGTTAATTTTTTTCCTTTAATTATTATTTATTTGTTGTAATACTTATTATTTATCATGTATATGTACCAGTAAATTATCTCATTTATCTGTGACACTCTTCTCATGTTTTCATTATTATCCAGTTTATCTATTTAAATTATTTGACTAAGATTTTCTATTTTCTTTTATATTTAGATTTGCTACCTTTTTAAGTTATTTTTTTCTATGTCTTCCGCGACTTGTAGTTGCTTAACATGTTTGCATTATTTAATTTTGTTTACCAGGTTTGTATTATTTATGTTAAATCTGCTATTTTATTTATATTTCAATGTTTCTCCCTTTTACCTTTTCAGTTTTTTCTATTTGAGTTTTGGTAATTCACTATTCCTCATTTGGTATTATATTATGTTATATTAATTGTTTTCTCTTTTTTCCATAGCGACATAACTTTATAATTTTGTATTTGGTTGCATTTATTTGTTTTGTAAATATCTACTTAGTTCATTTTTTTCCTTTAATTATTATTTATTTGTTGTAATACTTGTAATTTATCATGTATATGTACCAGTAAATTATCTCCTTTATCAGTGACACTCTTCTCATGTTTTTATTATTATCCACTTTATCTATTTAAATTATTTGACTTAGATTTTCTATTTTCTTTTATATTTAGATTTGCTATCTTTTTAAGTTATTTTCTTCTATGTCTTTCGCGACTTGGAGTTGCTTCATATGTTTGCATTATTTAATTTTGTTTACCAGGTTTGTATTATTTAAGTTAAATGTGCTATTTTATTTATATTTAAATGTTTCTCCCTTTTACCTTTTCAGTTTTTTCTATTTGATTTTTGGTAATTCACTCTTCCTCATTTGGTATTATATTATGTTATATTAATTGTTTTCTCTTTTTTCCATAGCGACATAACTTTATAATTTTATATTTGGTTGCATTTATTTGTTTTGTTAATATTTACTTAGTTCATTTTTTTCCTTTAATTATTATTTATTTGTTGTAATACTTATTATTTATGATTTTTATGTGCCAGTAAATTATCTCCTTTATCCGTGACTCTCTTTTCATGTTTTTTTTTTATTATCCAGTTTCTTTTCATGTATCTATTTACATTATTTGACTTAGATTTGCTGTTTTCTTTTTCATTTAGATTTTCTATATTATTAAATTATTTTCCTCTATGTCTTCCGCGACTTGGAGTTGCTTCATATGTTTGCATTATTTAATTTTGTTTACCAGGTTTGTATTATTTAAGTTTAATGTGCTCTTTTATTTATATTTAAATATGTCTCCTTCTTCAGTTTTTTCCATTTGATTTTTGGTAATTGACTATTCCTCATTTGGTATTATATTATGTTATATTAATTGTTTTCTCTTTTTTCCATAGCGACATAACTTTATAATTTTATATTTGGTAGCATTTATTTTTTTTTATTAATATTTACTTAGTTCATTTTTTTCCTTTAATTATTATTTATTTGTTGTAATACTTATTATATATCATGTATATGTACCAGAAAATTATCTCATTTATCCGTGACACTCTTCTCATGTTTTTATTATTATCCAGTTTATCTATTTAAATTATTTGACTTAGATTTTCTATTTTCTCTTATATTTAGATTTGTTACCTTTTTAAGTTATTTTCTTCTATGTCTTCCGCGACTTGGAGTTGCTTCATATGTTAGCATTATTTAATTTTGTTTACCCGGTTTGTATTATTTAAGTTTAATGTGCTATTTTATTTATATTTAAATGTGTCTCCCTGTTCAGTTGTTTCTATTTGATTTTTTTGGTAATTCACTATTCCTCATTTGGTATTATATTATGTAATATTAATTGTTTTCTCGTTTTTCCATAGCGTCATAACTTGATAACTTTATATTTGGTCGCATGTTATTCGTTTCGTTAATATTTACTTAGTTCATTTTTTTCCTTTAATTATTATTTATTTGTTGTAATACTTATTATTTATCATGTATATGTACCAAGAAATTATCTCATTTATCCGTGACACTCTTCTCATGTTTTTATTATTATCCAGTTTATCTATTTAAATTATTTGACTTAGATTTTCTATTTTCTTTTATATTTAGATTTGCTACCTTTTTAAGTTATTTTCTTCTATGTCTTACGCGACTTGGAGTTGCTTCAAATGTTTGCATTATTTAATTTTGTTTACCAGGTTTGTATTATTTAAGTTTAATGTACTATTTTATTTATATTTAAATGTGTCTCCCTTTTACCTTTTCAGTTTTTTCTATTTGAGTTTTGGTAATTCACTATTCCTCATTTGGTGTTATATTATGTTATATTAATTGTTTTCTCTTTTTTCCATAGCGACATAACTTTATAATTTTGTATTTGGTTGCATTTATTTGTTTTGTTAATATTTACTTAGTTAATTGATTTCCTTTAATTATTATTTATTTGTTGTAATACTTATTATTTATCATGTATATGTACCAGTAAATTATCTCATTTATCCGTGACACTCTTCTCATGTTTTTATTATTATCCAGTTTATCTATTTAAATTATTTGACTTAGATTTTCTATTTTCTCTTATATTTAGATTTGCTACCTTTTTAAGTTATTTTTTTCTATGTCTTCCGCGACTTGTAATTGCTTCAAATGTTTGCATTATTTAATTTTGTTTACTGTGTTTGTATTATTTATGTTAAATGTGCTATTTTATTTATATTTCAATGTTTCTCCCTTTTACCTTTTCAATTTTTTCTATTTGAGTTTTGGTAATTCACTATTCATCATTTGGTATTATATTATGTTATATTAATTGTTTTCTCTTTTTTCCATAGCTACATAACTTTATAATTTTATATTTGGTTTCATTTATTTGTTTGGTTAATATTTACTTAGTTAATTTTTTTCCTTTAATTATTATTTATTTGTTGTAATACTTATTATTTATCATGTACATGTACCAGTAAATTATCTCATTTATCTGTGACACTCTTCTCATGTTTTCATTATTATCCAGTTTATCTATTTAAATTATTTGACTAAGATTTTCTATTTTCTTTTATATTTAGATTTGCTACCTTTTTAAGTTATTGTTTTCTATGTCTTCCGCGACTTGTAGTTGCTTAACATGTTTGCATTATTTAATTTTGTTTACCAGGTTTGTATTATTTATGTTAAATCTGCTATTTTATTTATATTTCAATGTTTCTCCCTTTTACCTTTTCAGTTTTTTTCTATTTGAGTTTTGGTAATTCACTATTCCTCATTTGGTATTATATTATGTTATATTAATTGTTTTCTCTTTTTTCCATAGCGACATAACTTTATAATTTTGTATTTGGTTGCATTTATTTGTTTTGTTAATATTTACTTAGTTCATTTTTTTCGTTTAATTATTATTTATTTGTTGTAATACTTATTATTTATCATGTATATGTACCAGTAAATTATCTCATTTATCCGTGACACTCTTCTCATGTTTTTATTATTATCCAATTTATCTATTTAAATTATTTGACTTAGATTTTCTATTTTCTCTTATATTTAGATTTGCTACCTTTTTAAGTTATTTTTTTCTATGTCTTCCGCGACTTGGAGTTGCTTCATATGTTAGCATTATTTAATTTTTTTTACCCGGTTTGTATTATTTAAGTTTAATGTGCTATTTTATTTATATTTAAATGTGTCTCCCTGTTCAGTTGTTTCTATTTGATTTTTTTGGTAATTCACTATTCCTCATTTGGTATTATATTATGTAATATTAATTGTTTTCTCGTTTTTCCATAGCGTCATAACTTGATAACTTTATATTTGGTCGCATGTTATTCGTTTCGTTAATATTTACTTAGTTCATTTTTTTCCTTTAATTATTATTTATTTGTTGTAATACTTATTATTTATCATGTATATGTACCAGTAAATTATCTCATTTATCTGTGACACTCTTCTCATGTTTTTATTTTTATCCAGTTTATCTATTTAAATTATTTGACTTAGATTTTCTATTTTCTTTTATATTTAGATTTGCTACCTTTTTAAGTTATTTTCTTCTATGTCTTACGCGACCTGGAGTTGCTTCATATGTTTGTGTTATTTAATTTTGTTTACCAGGTTTGTATTATTTAAGTTTAATGTACTATTTTATTTATATTTAAATGTGTCTCCCTTTTACCTTTTCAGTTTTTTCTATTTGAGTTTTGGTAATTCACTATTCCTCATTTGGTGTTATATTATGTTATATTAATTGTTTTCTCTTTTTTCCATAGCGACATAACTTTATAATTTTGTATTTGGTTGCATTTATTTGTTTTGTTAATATTTACTTAGTTAATTGTTTTCCTTTAATTATTATTTATTTGTTGTAATACTTATTATTTATCATGTATATGTACCAGTAAATTATCTCATTTATCCGTGACACTCTTCTCATGTTTTTATTATTATCCAGTTTATCTATTTAAATTATTTGACTTAGATTTTCTATTTTCTCTTATATTTAGATTTGCTACCTTTTTAAGTTATTTTTTTCTATGTCTTCCGCGACTTGTAATTGCTTCAAATGTTTGCATTATTTAATTTTGTTTACCAGGTTTGTATTATTTATGTTAAATGTGCTATTTTATTTATATTTCAATGTTTCTCCCTTTTACCTTTTCAATTTTTTCTATTTGAGTTTTGGTAATTCACTATTCATCATTTGGTATTATATTATGTTATATTAATTGTTTTCTCTTTTTTCCATAGCTACATAACTTTATAATTTTATATTTGGTTTCATTTATTTGTTTTGTTAATATTTACTTAGTTAATTGTTTTCCTTTAATTATTATTTATTTGTTGTAATACTTATTATTTATCATGTATATGTACCAGTAAATTATCTCATTTATCCGTGACACTCTTCTCATGTTTTTATTATTATCCAGTTTATCTATTTAAATTATTTGACTTAGATTTTCTATTTTCTCTTATATTTAGATTTGCTACCTTTTTAAGTTATTTTTTTCTATGTCTTCCGCGACTTGTAATTGCTTCAAATGTTTGCATTATTTAATTTTGTTTACTGTGTTTGTATTATTTATGTTAAATGTGCTATTTTATTTATATTTCAATGTTTCTCCCTTTTACCTTTTCAATTTTTTCTATTTGAGTTTTGGTAATTCACTATTCATCATTTGGTATTATATTATGTTATATTAATTGTTTTCTCTTTTTTCCATAGCTACATAACTTTATAATTTTATATTTGGTTTCATTTATTTGTTTGGTTAATATTTACTTAGTTAATTTTTTTCCTTTAATTATTATTTATTTGTTGTAATACTTATTATTTATCATGTACATGTACCAGTAAATTATCTCATTTATCCGTGACACTCTTCTCATGTTTTTATTATTATCCAGTTTATCTATTTAAATTATTTGACTTAGATTTTCTATTTTCTCTTATATTTAGATTTGCTACCTTTTTAAGTTATTTTCTTCTATGTCTTCCGCGACTTGGAGTTGCTTCATATGTTTGCATTATTTAATTTTGTTTACCCGGTTTGTATTATTTATGTTTAATGTGCTATTTTATTTATATTTAAATGTGTCTCCCTATTCAGTTGTTTCTATTTGATTTTTTTGGTAATTCACTATTCCTCATTTGGTATTATATTATGTAATATTAATTGTTTTCTCGTTTTTCCGTAGCGTCATAACTTGATAACTTTATATTTGGTCGCATGTTATTCGTTTCGTTAATATTTACTTAGTTCATTTTTTTCCTTTAATTATTATTTATTTGTTGTAATACTTATTATTTATCATGTATATGTACCAGTAAATTATCTCATTTATCCGTGACACTCTTCTCATGTTTTTATTATTATCCAGTTTATCTATTTAAATTATTTGACTTAGATTTTCTATTTTCTTTTATATTTAGATTTGCTACCTTTTTAAGTTATTTTTTTCTATGTCTTCCGCGACTTGGAGTTGCTTAACATGTTTGCATTATTTAATTTTGTTTACCAGGTTTGTATTATTTATGTTAAATGTGCTATTTTATTTATATTTCAATGTTTCTCCCTTTTACCTTTTCAATTTTTTCTATTTGAGTTTTGGTAATTCACTATTCCTCATTTGGTATTATATTATGTTATATTAATTGTTTTCTCTTTTTCCCATAGCGACATAACTTTATAATTTTGTATTTGGTTGCATTTATTTGTTTTGTTAATATTTACTTAGTTCATTTTTTTCCTTTAATTATTATTTATTTGTTGTAATACAAATTATTTATGATGTATATGTGCCAGTAAATTATCTCCTTTATCCGTGACTCTCTTTTCATGTTTTTATTATTATCCAGTTTCTTTTCATGTATCTATTTAAATTATTTGACTTAGATTTGCTGTTTTCTTTTATATTTAGATTTGCTATATTTTTAAATTATTTTCCTCTATGTCTCCCACGACTACAAGTTGCTTCAAATGTTTGCATTATTTAATTTTGTTTACCAGGTTTGTATTATTTAAGTTTAATGTGCTCTTTTATTTATATTTAAATATGTCTTCGTCTTCAGTTTTTTCTATTTGATTTTTGGTAATTGACTATTCCTCATTTGGTATTATATTATGTTATATTAATTTTTTTCTCTTTTTTCCATAGCGACATAACCTTATAATTTTATATTTGGTTGCATTTATTTGTTTTTATTAATATTTACTTAGTTCATTTTATATTTACTCTCTTCTCATGTTTTTTTTTACTATCCAGTTTCTTCTTGTGTATCTATTTAAATTATTTGACTTATATTTGCTATTTTCTTTTATATTTAGATTTGCTATCTTTTTAAGTTATCTTCTTCTATGTCTTCCGTGACTTGGAGTTGCTTCATATGTTTGCATTATTTAATTTTGTTTACCAGGTTTGTATTATTTAAGTTTAATGTGCTATTTTATTTATATTTAAATGTGTCTCCCTGTTCAGTTATTTCTATTTGATTTCTGGTAGTTCACTATTCCTCATTTGTTATTATATTATGTTATATTAATTGTTTTCTCTTTTTCCCATAGCGCCATAACTTTATAACTTTATATTTGGTTGCATGTTATTTGTTTCGTTAAAATTTACCTAGTTAAATTTTTCCAATAATTATTATTTATTTGTTGTAGTACTTATTATGTATATTGTATATGTACTAGTAAATTATCTCCTTTATCCGTTACTCTCTTCTCATGATTTTTTTTTACTATCCAGTTTCTTCTTGTGTATCTATTTAAATTATTTGACTTATATTTGCTATTTTCTTTTATATTTAGATTTGCTATCTTTTTAAGTTATCTTCTTCTATGTCTTCCGCGACTTGGAGTTGCTTCATATGTTTGCATTATTTAATTTTGTTTACCAGGTTTGTATTATTTAAATTTAATGTGCTATTTTATTTATATTTACATGTGTCTCCCTGTTCAGTTCTTTCTATTTGATTTCTGGTAGTTCACTATTCCTCATTTGATATTATATTATGTTATATTAATTGTTTTCTCTTTTTTCCATAGCGCCATAACTTTAGAACTTTATATTTGGTTGCATGTTATTTGTTTCGTTAAAATTTACCTAGTTAATTTTTTCCAATAATTATTATTTATTTGTTTTAATACTTATTATGTATCTTGTATATGTACCAGTAAATTATCTCCTTTATCCGTTACTCTATTCTCATGTTTTTTATTATTATCCAGTTTCTTCTTGTGTATCTATCTATATTATTTGACTTGTATTTGCTATTTTCTTTTATATTTAGATTTGCTATCTTTTTAAGTTATTTTCTTCTATGTCTTCTGCGACATGGAGTTGCTTCATATGTTTGCATTATTTAATTTTGTTTACCAGGTTTGTATTATTTAAGTTAAATGTGCTATTTTATTTATATTTAAATGTTTCTCCCTTTTACCTTTTTAGTTTTTTCTATTTGATTTTTGGTAATTCACTATTCCTAATTTGGTATTATATTATGTTATATTAATTCTTTTCTCTTTTTTCCATAGCGACAAAACTTTATAATTTTATATTTGGTTGCATTTATTTGTTTTGGTAATAATTACTTTGTTCATTTTTTTCCTTTAATTATTATTTATTTGTTGTAATACTTATTATTTATCATGTATATGTACCAGTAAATTATCTCCTTTATCAGTGACACTCTTCTCATGTTTTTTATTATTATTATCCAGTTTATCTATTTAAATTATTTGACTTATATTTTCTATTTTGTTTTATATTTAGATTTGCTATCTTTTTGTTCTGGCGTAGAACCAGAACACTAGCCCGGAGGGGCTAGTATGTTGATGTTGGTTGGGACTTGACCTAGGAGCGATTCCTAGGGCCTACGTACCCTGAAGAGGGATCAAAGTCCACGTAGTTCGAGGATTGATGGAGCCGTTTAGCCTGATAGAGATTTCCCTTGATTATCTCCTTGATTGTAGGTTGGTTGTGATCTTATCTGATCTGCAGGCGATCATGATAGATCTATCTGTTGTTGGGCCGCATCGCTAATGGGCCTTATATAAAATCCGTAATGATGCCCCCCCAGGTAGTTCAAGGTTTTGGATCTTAGGGGTGTACGATGTCTTGAATGGATCGTCTGAGGTATCGCCCGTCTCCGACGTCTGTGTTGGGCTAGAATTTGCTGAGCTCCTTTCCCTGGGTGCGTGGTCACGTCGCAAGGTCCGATGAGCCGGGGCGGCGTCCTGTGTCTTGTGAAGTGTCATGATGACGATCTACGGCTTGAAGTTCTTTTTGTATTTTTCCTTGTCCTTTTGTTCCGGCGTATGGTGCTGGTTTTGTTTGTACTTTTGAATGATTAACCTTATGAATGAAAATTCAAGTAGTTAGTCCATTGTGTACTTTTAACTTTATGCATAGACGCACGTAGTTAAGATCTAGACCGGGCCCAGGTCCTTCGTTAATTAGAGTCCGCTTAGTACTCTACCGGTGTAGTAGACCGGGTGTATTAGTAGGGGTGTCTTACGTTACGTATACCGGTTTTACGTTTTACGCATACCGCGCTACGCTGACAGGAGTCGTCTTTCTCGTATCTAACCAAAATAAGGGCGGACGGCCACATGCTTAGTCGGGGCCGCCAAGGCGATGCCTACTCAAGCATTTTGACCTGATCAGGGTCCGATATGACTGTCCGCCTCGATATCTCGGTGTCGATTTCAATGCATCAAAATTTACACCACAGCTGACAATCGCATTCTTGCGTGGTTGGTAGAGGTTACCAGGCTTGTGAGCCTCGGTGTCGGTCTACCTACTTAGCATCATTGCCAAGCATTCTAAGTATACACCACGACTGACAATCGCAGCCTTGCGTGGTTTGCAGAATTTACCGGGCTTATGGACCTCGGTGTCAATACAAGGGTTGATGACAGCGGCCTCGTGTCATTTAAGGAAGTCTTGGAAGCGACCAGAGTTGCAAAAGCTTACGGTGACAAACCGCTTGACTGAAAAGCCGGGTTCGATGACCCTCACACGGAGCCGAACTTTAACTATATTAAGTGTAGCCAGGGTCCGCCTTCTTTTTCTTTTGGAGGTGGACTCCTATGCAGAAATTTACTCGGAGCCCAGATGCTAACATACTAGTTGTAACCGGGCTGCTTTGACTGGAGTTAGTGTAACCAGGTTTGATCCGTTCTGGGTGTCGTAACCCGAGATTCATTTGTCAAATACGGGTGTCGTAACCCTGAATTTGATCATTCAACTAGATTTGGTGGTCGTAGCCGTCTTTACCCGAGCCCGGATTTTAACCATATTTGGTGTAACCGGGGTCGGAAACACGTGATGTGTGGACTTGAAGAAATATGCAATGAACAATCACATAAAGAAACAAGATTTCAAAGAAAAAGGTACCTGACCTCCACGAATAAGATCTTGTTTCCCGCAATTTATGCAAACTTTAGCATTGACGATGTCGGTTGTCATATCAAAACAATCTAAGTTGATGCACATACCAAGGTCCGTTCTGGGTGTCGTGACCCGGAATTCGTTTCTCCAGTTGTGGGTGTCGTAACCCTTAACTCGTTTGTCCATTATGGGTGTTGTAACCCTGGACTCATTTATCCATTTTGTTGCCCCCCAGACCGGTAGTTCAGGTCTCTGGGCTACCGGGATGTATTGATTTACCATCCCGAATCAAACTGTTCGTGATTATCGGGATTGCTCGCGTGCTGACCCGAGATTTCAGGTTTATTTACTTTAACACCGAGATTCCAGGTTGATATACTCTATCACCGAGATTCCGGGTTGATATACTCTATCACCGAGATTCCGGTTTAGATACTTTAACACCGAGATTCCGGGTTGTTTACTTTATCACCGAGATTCCGGTTTAGATACTTTAACACTGAGATTCCGGGTTGTTCACTTTATCACTGAGATTCCGGTTTAGATACTTTAACACCGAGATTCCGGGTTATCTACTTTAACTCCGAAATTCCGGGTTTATGATTTCTGAAAACGAGTTTGTTTACCTCGGATTCACACATGTAAATAGACTTGGTAGGATTGCCGCCGCAACACGGAGCCCGAGTTTTAACCAGATTCGGTGTAACCGAGGTCTGTCTTCAAAACATTGGCAGAGCCGGGATTTTAACCGGATTCGGTGTCACCGGGGTATGCCTTCAGATTTACTCGGAGTCGGGATTTTGACCAGATTCGGTGTACCCGGGGTCCGTTTTCACAATATTGGCAGAACCGGGATTTTAACCGGATTTGGTGTAACCGGGGTATGCCTTCATCTCTTTCGTAGGGACAAAACTCCACAGTTTATCCGGGGTCCAATGGCGGAGCGCGGATTTACTGTATATAAAAAACTTGAACATGATCTTCGGAAACGGGCTTATGTACCTCGGATTCCTACATGTTTTAAAGACTTGGCGTAGTAGCCGTTGTTATACGGATCCCGGATTTTAGCCAGATTCGGTTTAAACGGGGTCCGCTTTCAACTTTTGCACGGAGTCGGGGTTTTAACCAGATTTAATTTAATCGGTATGTCACCCCGGCTTTCGGAGTGCATGATTGAAGCCCACTTTGAATTGATATAGCTTCTAAAACACTTTAAATTGGCATGGGTTTGCTCTGAATCGGCAAGAAGTACTATGCAATTGAATTTCTCCGTGCGACTCCATGATTTGCAGAAGTTTCACTTTAGTCCCTCCGTGAAACTTTTTAAGAGTTTCACTTAGGACCCTGTGAAAAACCTTTTGTGATTTTCACTTAGGTCCCTGTGTGAAACCTTTTGAGATTTTCGTTTAGGTCCCTGTGAGAAACCTTTTCAGAGTTTCGCTTAGGTCCTTGTGTGAAACCTTCTAAGATTTTCACTTAGGTCCCTGGGCAAAACTTTTTAAGCTTTTCGTTTAGGTCCCTGTGAGAAACCTTTTGTGATTTTCACTTAGGTCCCTGCGCACAACTTTCTAACTTTGCAGAAAGGTCCCTGGTCAAACTTGGCTTTGGCCATGTTTCTTAAATTAGGTCAGATTAGAGGAGCCCGTGCCGCGAATTGGAAGACAGCGGCCTCATCAGAGAAATATTTTCAGACTCAACCTTCAAACTCCCCTTTCCTCCGTCGACATATTCGCGCAAATCGTTCTAATAAATCTCTGGGCAAGAAGGTGAAGGAGACACCAGGGACGAGATCGTTGATGAGGGTCTTCAAGAGAGTGCCAGATTTAGCATCCCAAATCTTACAAGAACCCTCATGGCTACCGGAGACGATGAGGGAACCATCTCGGTCGAAGTGCACAGAGGTAACAGGCATTGAAAGACAAGTGATCATGTGAATACACCTGCCCGTCTTAACCTCCCAAACCCGAATCGTTTCATCAAAGGAACCAGAGACAATGAAATTAGACTGGGGATTGAAATTGACACAGAAAAAGACGTCGGAGTGGCCACGAAGGGTTTTAACGTAGTCGCCGCCGGTGGAGGCGTGAGCATCCCAGATGCGGAGAGTACGGTCGTCGGAAGCAGAACAGATGTAGTGGGAGTCAGAGAACCAAGCGAGGTCGGAGATGCCATCGGAGTGACCGAAGAGACGGTGGAGGAGAGAGAGGGTAGAGGAAGACCAAATGATTAGGGTTTGGTCGGGCGAACCAGAGGCCAAAAGGGAGGTAAATGGAGTCTACGTCTTCCCCTCGTCTTTCAGCTTCCGATCCGGAGGCAGACTCCGGTAGTCCTTCACCGGCCCTGCGATCCAGGTATCCCTGGGTGACGAGCGAAATGTTAACCATACGTTCGCTGATGGCCAAGCGGATATGGTGAAAGTGGGGTCTCCGGGTCATCGGGATGTTGTCTTGCCCCAGGAGGATGAGCCGATCTACGCCGCTCGGGAACCAGGGTCTCCTAATTTCTTTCTTTTCTATCGGGATTATATGACCCGGCTCGGTATTCGCTTTCCATTCTAGGGTTCCAAATGTCCGTTCTCCACTACCTTCATCTGGCTCCTTCTCAGCTTCACCCAAACGGGTGGGGTTATCTGGCGGCGTTCGCATATCTCTGCGGACGATGGATCCCGTCATTAGTGTACCGCCGCCCTATTCCTTCATTTTTTCTCTCCTTTCACCCCTCGGTCGGGTAAGGAACCGCCCTCTCTGAAAGGGTTGACTTCTCTTCGTGCCGAGGCGGACCGGAAACTCATGAATTCTTTCTCCGACTCCTTCAAGCATTTCAAAAATGCTTTCTTTAAAGTTGTTGCAATCCACGGGAAGTGCCACAGGTTTACAGCCGCTGAAGGTTCGGGCGTTGAGTGGCGCTTCCCTCTTTACTGGACCTCCGAGCACCATAACTTCTCCTCTTCCACGTATCAATTCTCAGCCAAAGACCTCTCTGAGGAGGAGAGGGAGTATGCCGCTTGGCTGGCGTCTTACGTTGCCGAACACGGCGTCAAAAGAGCGGCCTTCTATATCAAGAAGGCCGGTGTGTCGTCCGGCTCGGCCTCCAGTATGGCTTTATTGATGCGAATTCTGTTTTTCTACTTGCCTTTTGTTATCTAACTAGCTTCTGACTTTAGATTTATTGCTTTTGTAACAGGTCAAGTTGCTATGAATCTGAATCCAGATTACCTTGAGTATACCTTGCCGGCTGTTGGAAAGCCGAAAGAGAAAGCTCCCAGGAAACGTCCAGCTGCCGAGCCTTTTAAGAAGCAAGCTCCTGCTGCCTCTATGGTCCCAAAGCCTTCCTCGGCGAAGAGGGCCAAGGTCGGGGATTCCGCTGCTACAGCTTCGACTGCTCCCGAAGTGGTACCTTCGTCTTCTCCGTCATTGGTAGCCGCGGCGGAGGTAGTGCCTTCGTCTACTCCAGTCTCTGCTGCTGCCGGAACGTCTCCACATTCCGACCCATCTCCTCCATCCTTAGAAAAGGCGAAACAAGTTCTCGTCTCTGATTCTGTTTCTCCCTTGCGCCCATCGGCTACCGTTCCTCGACCTAGTGGCTTCAAACGGAGCCAGGCCTGGAGTGGGGACGTTTCTGAGGAGATCGGCATGGCCTTCTTTCCGCCACGTCGGTTTTTGTCTCCTCAACCTCTTTCAGACGAGGACCTTCATGAAATCCAGGATGTGTCCGGTCGTCTTTGCAAGGCCCTTGGATTATCTCAGGCCTACCCGCATCTCCATGGTTATTATGTTCGAGCTTCTGCGGAATCCCGAGCTCTGAAGCAGAATTTGGAGTCGGCTGAGGAGAAAGTTAAACAGCTAGCGGAAGAGAAAGAGAAGGCTGAGGCTGAAAGGGATGAACTGAAGACGGAACTTAAAAGTTCCCAAATTACCGCGGACAAAGCCGGCGAGGATCTTCTGTCGACCCACCAGCAGCGACGCGAGCCCATACCGACTGAGGCGGACCCAGGATACCCTGGTGGAGGTTAATCATAATCTGGCCGATGTCAACTCTCGTATGGCCGAGGCCAACGCTAATCTGGCGGAACTGAAGTCCTCGCATTCTCTGTCTATGGATGCGGTCAAACGGCTTACGCAGCAACGTAGCGAGTTATGCACGCAGTTGGAGCAAACCCGAGGTGACCTGGCGGAGGAGAAGACCGCCCATGAGAAGGCGGTGGTGGCGGTAAGGAAAACCGCGTTGGATTGCTTCGAGATGGCCCTTGCCCAGATTGAGTACTTAAACCCAGGGGTAAAGCTGAACGTGGCTGGGTATGGATGTCGCTCCCTCTTTCAAGATGGTGTTCTTATTCCTCCGACTCTATCTCTTGAAGATAGGTCGGCTTCAGATCTTAAGTTAGCGGCGGGAGCAAGCCGCGAAGAGAGCTGCGTCAGGGCCGGACCTAATGGCGACGAGGCCACTGCGGACGAGGGGGCCCCTTAACTTTTAGCTGTCTTTTTCTTTTGCTTTGTTTGTTTTCGGCCTATGATGCCGATTTTGTATTGTACCTCTGAACTTTTAACTTTATGAATGAAGATTCAATTAAGTAGTCCGTTACGTACTTTCACCTTCATGCGTACAATGCACATTGGATAGTTTTAGACCGAGCCAGGGTCTTTAAAGGATTAGAGTCCGCTTAGTACTCTTCTGGTGTCAGAAACCAGGTGCATGAGTAGGGGTGTCTACATATACCACGCTACGAGGTTCGGAGTCGTTGTCCGGGATTTTTAACCAGGGTAAGGGTGAATGGTCACATGCTCATCCGTGGTCGTCGTTAGGACACACTTTGACCATGTGGACCTGATCAGGGTCCGATATGACTATTCACCTTCTTACTTAGGTGTCAATTTCGATGCATCAAAATATTTACCGGGTGTATAGACCTCGGTGTCTATCTGCTTATTTAGTGAATCATTTGGATCCCCTTAAAATTGAACATTTGGTCAATAAACCATTTATTTATTCAAGAGATGATTAGCTTTACAAAGCTGACAATGAAAGGAAAATTTGCATAAGGGAAATGACTGAAACCAAAATAAGCTTGAAATAATAAATCAAAACTTAACTCGGACACGGGGTGTCCGTTGTGGCATCTGTTGTGGTGGGCCCTAACTATAGTAGGCCCTCAGTTTGTCGCCATTCCATGTCCTCTTGACGAGTTTTCTTGTCAGTGTTTCGAGAACATATGCTCCTTTTTCCAACTTCTCCTTGACTCGTGCGGTCCTTCCCAATTTGCGGCCGCCTTGCCGTCACAGGCGTTCTTGTTACCGATGTCGGCCCTTCTTAGGACCAGTCGCCCAGGTCAAATGCCACAGGTTTGACCTTTCTATTGTGTTTCGCCGCCATCGGTTGCTTGCTGCTATGTCTCGGCAATGGGTCGTGGTCCTGACTTCATCTACCAGCTCCATCTCGGTTGCCAACGCCCTCGAATTCGATAGTTCTCCTTCCTCCAGGGTTCTAAGCCTTCTCCAAGATGGCTGACCAACTTCGACCGGGATCTCGGTTGCCAATGTGATAGCACACAGACGGAGAGAGGATCACTGAACACAATCTGGCACTTGGCCGAAGGAGTGGGGTGTGTGCTCAGTGTGGCAGTATGTAAATAGTCTAGGTTTAGGGCGTGTGTACCTTAGGCTGCTGATCGGGTATTTATAGGAGGTACCTGGGGCGGCATTGGCGATATATCTGGCTTATAATCTGAACTGCCTACCTCCCTACGGATATGCTCCTATATTTCCGGGGTAGTTGAGATATCCTTGGATTGCTGATATGACGGATCTGATACGCCTGCCTGTGGTTGGGCCCTACCGTGATTGGGCTTTATCCAGGTCCGTAACATGTGCTATTTTATTTATACTTAAATGTGTCTCCCTTTTCCCTTTTCAGTTGTTTCTATTTGATTTCACTATTCCTCATTTGGTATTATACTATGTTATATTAATTGTTTTCTCATTTTTCCATAGCGCCATAACTTGAAAACTTTATATTTGGTCGCATGTTATTCGTTTCGTTAATATTTACTTAGTTAATTTTTTTCCTTTAATTATTATTTATTTTTTGTAATACTTATTATTTATTATGTATATGTACCAATAATTGTCTCCCTTATCCGTTACTCTCTTCTCATTTGTTTTTTCTAATTATGCAGTTTCTTCTCGTGTAACTATTTAAATTATTTGACTTAGATTTTCTATTTTCTTTTATATTTAGATTTGCTATCTTTTTATTTATTTTCTTTTATCTCTTCCGCGACTTGGACATGCTTAATATGTTTGCATTATTTAATTTTGTTTACCAGGTTTGTATAATTTAAGATTAATGTGCTATTTTATTTATATTTAAATGTGTCTCCCTTTTCCCTTTTCAGTTGTTTCTATTTGATTTTTGGTAATTCACGATTCCTCATTTGGTATTATATTATGTTATATTAATTGTTTTCTTTTTTTTCCATAGCGCCATATCTTTATAGCTTTATATTTGGTTGCATGTTATTTGTTTCGTTAATATTTACTTAGTTAATGTTTTGCCTTTAATTATTATTTATTTTTTGTAATACTTATTATTTATTATGTATATGTACCAGTAAATTATCTCCTTTATCTGTGACTGTCCTCTCATGTTGTTTTTTTATTATGCAGTTTCTTCTCGTGTAACTATTTACATTATTTGACTTAGATTTGCTGTTTTCTTTTATATTTAGATTTGCTATCTTTTTAAGTTATTTTCTTCTATCTCTTCCGCGACTTGGAGTTGCTTAATATGTTTGCATCATTTAATTTTGTTTACCAGTTTTGTATTATTTAAGATTAATGTGCTATTTTATTTATACTTAAATGTGTCTCCCTTTTCCCTTTTCAGTTGTTTCTATTTGATTTTTGGTAATTCACTATTCCTCATTTGGTATTATACTATGTTATATTAATTGTTTTCTCGTTTTTCCATAGCGCCATAACTTGAAAACTTTATATTTGGTCGCATGTTATTCGTTTCGTTAATATTTACTTAGTTAATCTTTTCCTTTAATTATTATTTATTTTTTGTAATACTTATTATTTATTATGTATATGTACCAGTAAATTATCTCCTTTATCTGTGACTTTCCTCTCATGTTGTTTTTTTATTATGCAGTTTCTTCTCGTGTAACTATTTACATTATTTGACTTAGATTTGCTGTTTTCTTTTATATTTAGATTTGCAATCTTTTTAGGTTATTTTCTTCTATCTCTTCCGCGTCTTGGAGTTGCTTAATATGTTTGCATCATTTAATTTTGTTTACCAGGTTTGTATTATTTAAGATTAATGTGCTATTTTATTTATATTTAAATGTGTCTCCCTTTTCCGTTTTCAGTTGTTTCTATTTCATTTTTGGTAATTAACTATTACTCATTTGGCATTATATTATGTTATATTAATTGTTTTCTCTTTTTTCCATAGCGCCATAACTTTATAGCTTTATATTTGGTCACATGTTATTCATTTCGTTAATATTTACTTTGTTAATCTTTTCCTTTAATTTTTATTTATTTTTTGTAATACTTATTATTTATCATGCATATGTACCAATAAATTATCTCCTTTATCCATGACTCACTTCTCATGTTTTTTTATTATTATCCAGTTTATCTATTTAAATTATTTGACTTAGATTTTCTATTTTATTTTATATTTAGATTTGCTATCTTTTTAAGTTATTTTCTTGTATGTCTTCCGCGACATGGAGTTGCTTCATATGTTTGCATTATTTAATTTTGTTTCCCAGGTTTGTATTATTTAAGTTTAATGTGCTATGTTGTTTATATTTAAATGTGTCTCCTGTTCGAGTTGTTTCTTTTTGATTTCTTGTAATTCAAGTATTCCTCATTTGGTATTATATTATGTTATATTAATTGTTTTCTCTTTTTTCCATAGACCCATAACTTTATAACTTTATATTTGGTTGCATGTTATTTGTTTCGTTAAAATTTACCTAGTTAATTTTTTTCCAATAATTATTATTTATTTGTTGTAATACTTATTATGTATCTTGTATATGTACCAGTAAATTATCTCCTTTATCCGTTACTCTCTTCTCATGTTTTTTTTATTATCCAGTTTCTTCTCGTGTATCTATTTAAATTATTTGACTTAGATAGGCTATTTTCTTTTATATTTTGCTGTGCTATTTTTTTAAGTTATTTTCTTCTAACTTGGAGTTTCTTAATATGCTTGTTTTATTTAATTTTGTTTACCGGGTTTGTATTATTTAAGATTAATGTGCTATTTTATTTATATTTAAATGTGTCTCCCTTTTCCCTTTTCAGTTGTTTCTATTTGATTTTTGGTAATTCACTATTTCTCATTTGATATTATATTATATTATGTTATATTAATTGTTTTCTCTTTTTTCCATACCGCCATAACTTTATTACTTTATATTTGGTTGCAAGTTATTTGTTTCGTCAATATTTACTTAGTTAATTTTTTTTCCTTTAATTATTATTTATTTTTGTAATACTTATTATTTATTATGTATACGTACTGGTAAATTATCTCCTTTATCCGTGACTCTCCTCTCATGTTGTTTTTTTATTATGCAGTTTCTTCTCGTGTAACTATTTACATTATTTGACTTAGATTTGCTGTTTTCTTTTATATTTAGATTTGCTATCTTTTTAAGTTATTTTCTTCTATCTCTTCCGCGTCTTGGAGTTGCTTAATATGTTTGCATCATTTAATTTTGTTTACCAGGTTTGTATTATTTAAGATTAATGTGCTATTTTATTTATATTTAAATGTGTCTCCCTTTTCCGTTTTCAGTTGTTTCTATTTCATTTTTGGTAATTAACTATTACTCATTTGGCATTATATTATGTTATATTAATTGTTTTCTCTTTTTTCCATAGCGCCATAACTTTATAGCTTTATATTTGGTTGCATGTTATTTGTTTCGTTAATATTTACATAGTTAATCTTTTCCTTTAATTATTATTTATTTTTTGTAATACTTATTATTTATTATGTATATGTATCAGTAAATTATCTCCTTTATCTGTGACTCTCCTCTCATGTTGTTTTTTTTATTATGCAGTTTCTTCTCGTGTAACTATTTACATTATTTGACTTAGATTTGCTGTTTTCTTTTATATTTAGATTTGCTATCTTTTTAAGTTATTTTCTTCTATCTCTTCCGCGACTTGGAGTTGCTTAATATGTTTGCATCATTTAATTTTGTTTATCAGGTTTGTATTATTTAAGATTAATGTGCTATTTTATTTATATTTAAATGTGTCTCCCTTTTCCCTTTTCAATTGTTTCTATTCGATTTTTGGTAATTCACTATTCCTCATTTGGCATTATAGTATGTTATATTAATTGTTTTCTCTTTTTTCCATAGCGCCATAACTTTATTGCTTTATATTTGGTCACATGTTATTCGTTTCGTTAATATTTACTTAGTTAATCTTTTCCTTTAATTATTATTTATGTTTTGTAATACTTATTATTTATCATGCATATGTACCAATAAATTATCTCCTTTATCCGTGACTCTCTTCTCATGTTTTTTTTTATTATTGTTATGGATTCATATAATGGGCCTGCCGTAAGAAGGCCCAGTGGGAGAACTTATGGCGGGAATCTCCCATGAAGCAGGTATCCTTCACCTGTTACCTTAGATTGTGCCAAGAATCCAACAATCATGCAGAAGATGGATGGCGCACAATCAGGACTGGAGAAGAGGCATGATCACAGGGAAATGGACTCAGGGTAAGGAGAACGAAACCCTAGGTAATCTCTATATATAGGAGATTGCCTCCCAGTGACGCTCACACATTGTCTATGACTTTCATATAGTTCATTTCCACTGTGCACACACATCACCCTTAGGCGAAAGGCCAACCCTGTGTAGCACAGTGATCAACTAGCGGCCGCTGATATCTCCCTTGTAGATACCAGTGGACACTATATCAGATCCAATATCAATCATACCTAGCCCTAAAAGGCTAGACATTTGTGTTCTACCACAGAACATTGGCGCCGTCCGTGGGGATCGTCAAACAACTCGATTCCTAAAATCATAAAGCTATTCGTAACCACTGAATATGGCCGCCAGCACTAGAAGTCGCACTAATGCAACACGACCACCGCTGCCGCCACTAGATGAACCACAACAACCTTCTAACCCGGGACAGTTGTCACGACACTCGAATTCGGTAGACCCGGAGCGAGATAGTGGGAAGAGACCAGTCGATATCGAAACAGAGGATACCGCCAATTCTCCCCACCCTAATCGGGAATCGCACCAGGCTCGTCAAGGAATTCAAGTGGAGGGTTTTCCTCATCCTTCTCGAGAATTCCAGATGGAGCATCCCGACTTACGCCTGCTCCATAACACTATAGGATCGTTGATCCGGCGTATAGATGGCATGGAATACCGGCATGAGCTGCAAAAGGACGAGAACACTCGGATTATTCGAGAAGAATTGGAGAGTCAAAATATGATGTGGAGGCAGGAGGAGCGAGAAAAGAGGTCGCAGGAGACGAGGGGAAAACAGCTCCGGATTGGAGGTCAGAATGGCGAAGGCTCAAACCGGATCGCTGGATCAGATTTTGTGCAGGTCAACCAGGATGAACATCAGAGAGGAAAGTATGTCGTTATTGGCGAACAAAAAGACCGGGAGAAGGAAGCCAGTCACAAGATCCAGCAAGAAACGGTTAAGAGCACGGACACCGTGGCTAGGAAAGTGAACCCTCTGGGGGCTTCCCAAGCCGACTTGAGGGATCGTGAGGAAAGCCGGCTCGTTAAGGAACATATCGACAGGGAACAGCATATCGCATCCCCGCCTCCCAAAAAGACATTAGGAGAAGTGGATGAAGATAGAGTTTTGGGTCAGTTCACGGACAAAGTTATGGCGGCGGTATATCCTAAGGGATTGAATTCAAGGGAGTTACCGAAGTATGATGGAACCCAGGACCCCTTGATACACCTGAACAACTTCAAAATGGAGATTATGGTCAAGGGGATAAAGGGAGACGTTGTACCCCGTCTTTTTGCGGGAACGTTCAGGGGAGCGGCGCAGTTATGGTTTCATTCTTTGCCATATTTGTCCATCCCAAACATGAAGACTTTGGAACAAAAGTTTCTGACGCATTTTGCAACCAGTAGGCGGCAACCGAAAATAGAGTTCCAACTTGCTCAAGTTAGGCAAGGATCGGGAGAAGCCTTGAGCAAATACCTAGATCGCTTCAACAATATAGCATTGCAGATTCCGGGATTGAAGGAGGAAGTAAACCTGCACTGTATCATAGCCGGATTGGATGTATCATCCCGTCTAAAGAAATCTATCATGAAACGGCGGCCTACAACCCTGGCTGACTTTCATGATAGATCGAAGCAGTATCTAGATCTGGAGCAAATGGAAAAGGCGGGAAATGCCGGGAAAGAAAGGGCTAAGAGCCCTCCCCGTCGAGGAAGAGACAATCGGGAAGGAGACAAGCAAGGAGCATACCAGAAAGCACCGCGTAACCGAGATACTGGCGGTAAAACTCGGGATTCTAGATACGAGCGGTACACCCCGTTGAAGGTCTCCCAAGCTAAGTTGTGGAAGGAAGTAGGCTCGACCGAGTTGAAAAAGGTAGAAAGATCCCGGGCTCTGGGTAAAAGAGCCACTACTGATAAAACCCGATTTTGTGAATTTCACAACCAACATGGTCACACGACTGAGCAATGTTGGGATCTGAAGAATACGGTGGAGAAATTCATCCGTGAGGGGAGACTTCAAAGATATGTAATCCAGACCCAAGGAAAGCAGGGCAGCAAGAGGCAGGTTGAAGGCCGGAGTAAGAGTCCACCGCCTTTGACGAAGAGAAAAGTGCCAGAGAAGAAATCTGAAGATAGCGATGAAGAATTCCCTATTGCCAAGTACGACTGCAACGTGATTAGCGGAGGCTTTGGCGGCGGAGGGGATTCAACTAGCCAGAGACGGAAGTATTTGAGAGAAGTTTTGTCGATCAAGGATGCTCCGAAATTTAAAGAAGTTTCAAGCAAGCCCGAGCCTCCTGTATTATGTTTCACCAACAAGGACTTGGAAGACGTGGCCCCTGGGCACCATGACGGTTTGGTGATAACGGGAACCCACGTAAATTGCCGTGTAAGGAAAATTTTTGTGGACAATGGAAGCGCTGTGGACATCATTCTTTGGGATGCGTTTAAGAGGATGAATTTTGACTCCGACATTTTGAAGCCATGCAAGACCATGCTAACAGGGTTCAACGGGCAGGATACTCGACCAAAGGGTTATGTAGATCTTAAACTGACCTTGGGAGATAAGCACGCTTTCAAGACGGAGAGAGTCAGGTTTACAGTAGCAGACTTCCCCTCTTCGTACAACATAATCCTGGGCCGACCAACGATTCATAGTTGGGATATGCTGGTGTCATCTAAGCATCAAAAGCTTAAGATGATCAATAAGAAGAATAGGGTCATCACCGTAAAGGGAGATCAAAAAGAGTCTCGCCAGTGTTACTTTAACACGGTCAAGAAAGATACAACCCGGCCAGTGCACTCGGAAGCACTTTCTAGAGAAAAAGCGGTAAATTTGGTCGAGTTGGATATGCGCAAAGAAGAGAAGATGAAAAAAGCGGAACCAAATGGAGAGCTGGAGGATTTTCTCCTCAGATCGGAGCCTGGTCAAAACACCAAAATAGGCAAGGCTCTGGATCCCAGGACGCGGGAGGAACTTGAGGTGTTCCTCAGAAACAATAGAGATGTGTTTGCCTGGCACCCATCTGAGATACCCGGGATCGACCCAGATTTTTGCTGCCATCAACTAGCGATTCAACCGGGATCAACCCCGGTATCTCAAAAGAAGCGGAAGCTTGGGGAAGACAGGCAGAAAGCTTTGGAAACGCATGTGGCAGAGCTGTTAGAGGCTGGCTTTATCCGGGAAATACAATATACCACGTGGTTATCTAATGTGGTCCTCGTGAAAAAACCAAATGGGAAGTGGAGAGTTTGTACAGATTATAAGGATCTAAATAAAGTATGCCCAAAAGACTCTTTCCCAATGCCTAGTATTGACCAGTTGGTAGATAGTTCTTCCGGTTTTCAGCTATTATCATTCATGGATGCTTACTCCGGATATAATCAGATCGCTATGCACTCGGAGGACCAGGCGAAGACGGCATTCATCACCGAGAAGGCAAATTACTGCTACAATGTGATGCCTTTCGGGTTGAAAAATGCAGGAGCCACATATCAGAGAATGATGAACCGAGTCTTTGAAGATCAGATTGGCCGGAACGTAGAAGTGTACATTGACGACATGATTGTCAAGTCTGTCGATGAGATTAACCATATTGATGACTTACGGCAGACGTTTGACAAGCTCAGAAAATATAGGATCCGCCTTAACCCGGCAAAGTGTGCGTTTGGAGTACCTGCAGGAAAATTCCTTGGTTTCCTGCTAACGAACAGAGGTATAGAGGTCAACCCTGATAAGTGCCAGGCTGTATTAGACATGAAGGCCCCGCAGAACAAAAAGGAGGTTCAGCAGTTGACTGGACGTTTAGCTGCTTTGACTCGATTCCTACCTAAATCTGCAGAGAATTCTCTCCCTTTCTTTAAGTTGTTAAAAAAGGAAGCATCGGAGGGATTGACGGCGGAATGCGAAACAGCTTTTGAGAAGATTAAACAGTGCTTATCTGCACCTCCGGTGTTAACCCGACCCCAGGCAGGGGAAAGCTTAATCTTATACTTATCAGTAGGGAATGAGGCGGTTAGTGCCGTGCTGGTTAGGGAAACGACGAAGGGCCAGAGTCCGGTGTATTTCGTGAGTAGAGCCTTGCAAGGCTCGGAATTGCGTTATCAGAAGCTAGAGAAAATGGCGTTTGCATTATTGGTAGCGGCAAGGAGGCTGCGCCCATACTTTCAGAGTCATCCTATCATCATTCGTACAAATCAGCCCATACGGCAAATCCTTCATAAGCCCGACCTAGCCGGGCGGATGGTAGGTTGGGCCATTGAGCTGTCAGAATTTGATATCACGTATGAGGCTCGACATGCGATCAAGTCCCAGGCGATGGCCGATTTTGTAATGGAATTGACCCCGGTCAAAGGGGGGGATGATCAGGATACTTGGAATTTGTTTGTTGACGGTTCGTCAAACGTCAAAGGCAGTGGAGCAGGGATCATTGTTGAAAGCCCGGAAGGTATCGCTCTTGAACTATCTTTGCGTTTTAATTTCTCAACTTCAAACAACCAGGAAGAATACGAAGCATTGATAGCGGGCCTGCTCCAAGCTAAGGAAAGTGGGGCTCACAAGGTGCACGTTTCCACCGATTCTCAATTGGTAGCATCTCAAATCAATGGAACGTATCAGGCAAAAGGACCCTTGATGATCAAATACCTGGGAAAAGTAAAGGAGATTATCACGGAGTTTGACGAAGTAGCTGTGGCACATATACCAAGAGGAGATAATGTTAGGGCCGATGTTCTTTCAAAATTAGCAAGTACCAAGAGTCCTGGAAATCTTCGCACCATTGTTCAGCAAAACCTTCAAGAGCCAAGTTGCGTGATGGTTATTTCAAACAATGACGATTGGAGAAAACCCATTATGGATTATATTGAAAGAGGAATTTTGCCGGACGAATCATTAGAAGCGAAAAAGCTCATGAGAACGGCAGCTTCATACACGATTGTAAACGACCAGTTATATCGGAAAGGAGTACAGTCTCCGATGATGAAGTGCTTGGCGGCAGAGGAAGCTCAATATGTCCTGATGGAGATACATGAAGGGTTAAATGGTCACCATATGGGAGCGAAGGCTTTAGCCAGGAAAGCAGTAAGGGCTGGTTACTTCTGGCCCACCTTGGCGGCCGACGCTAAAATTCATGTCCAAAAATGTGACAGTTGCCAAAGGCACGCCAGCACCATCAAGGCACCTCCCGCCACGCTCCAGACGATCTCAGCGCCATGGCCATTTTTCAAATGGGGAATGGATCTTTTGGGACCATTCAAACGGGCTGCCGGGCAATTGCGATGGCTCATTGTGGCGGTTGATTATTTCACAAAGTGGATCGAGGTGGAACCTGTCGCCACAATAACATCGACTAGGGTGCAAAAATTCTTGCAGAAGAGTATCATAGCACGGTTTGGCATTCCAGCTGAAATTGTTACTGACAACGGAACGCAATTTATTGATAAAAGCTTTCAGAAGTTGGTAGCTGATTTTAATATCAAGCAGCACTTTGCATCAGTGGAACACCCACAATCCAATGGGCAAGCAGAAGCTGCTAACAAGATTATTGTAGATGGGTTGAAGAAGCGGATGCAAGATGCTACATCTAGCTGGGTGGACCAATTGCCTTACGTTCTGTGGGGGTATCGCACGAGTGTCCAGTCGTCAACCGGGGAAACGCCTTTCAAACTAACGTATGGGTGTGAAGCCATGATCCCGGTTGAGATTGGGGAATCATCTTGGCGGCGGGTCACAGCATTGCAAAGTGAAGAAGATAATGGTCGGGCGATTGCTGTTGAGTTAGATTTGGTAGATGAAGTACGAATTGTGGCACACTGCCGATATTTGGCAGTGAAGCAACTAATATCGACCCGTTACAACAAGAAAGTCCGACCTCGAGGTTTTGACAAAGGGAGCCTCGTACTTCGAAGGGCAGACATCAAAAACAAGAACGCTGCAGAAGGAAAGCTAGCACCAAATTGGGAAGGCCCATACCGGGTCACGGAAAGCCTTGGTAAAGGCGCCTACAAGTTGGAAACATTGAAAAAGAAAGCGGTCAAGCGAACGTGGAATGCGGATAAATTAAAGGCATACTACAGCTAAAGTATGCAGCTTGGATATAGGCAGGTTTTCATCAGAACTCGTTCAGAGGAAGGCAGCGTGTTAGTTTGTTGTTTTTTACTGTGTGGCGTTTTATAAACGCGAATAATCAAATAAAGGATGACCTGTCCCAATTTCTATGGAAGAGATTGTTATCTACTTTGTGTTAAAAACATGTAGAGGTCAGGATGTTTAAAGTCCGGCTTCCAAAATCATGTAAGCTAAAAACATGTAGAAACCAAGGTATTCAAAAAACCGGTTTCTGAAATCGTGTAAGCTAAAAACATGTAGAGGTCAGGATGTTTAAAGTCCGGCTTCCAAAATCATGTAAGCTAAAAACATGTAGAAACCAGGGTATTCAAAAAACCGGTTTCTGAAATCGTGTAAGCTAAAAACATGTAGAATTCAGGATGTTTAAAGTCCGGCTTCCAAAATCATGTAAGCTAAAAACATGTAGAAACCAAGGTATTCAAAAAACCGGTTTCCGAAATCGTGTAAGCTAAAAACATGTAGAAGTCAGGATGTTTAAAGTCCGGCTTCAAAAATCATGTAAGTTAAAAACATGTAGAAGTCAGGATGTTTAAAGTCCGGCTTCCAAAATCATGTAAGTTAAAAACATGTAGAAGTCAGGATGTTTAAAGTCCGGCTTCCAAAATCATGTAAGTTAAAAACATGTAGAAACCAAGGTATTCAAAAAACAGGTTTCCAAAATCATGTAAGCTAAAAACATGTAGAAACCAAGGTTTTTCAAAAACCGGTTTCCAAAATCATGTTAGCTAAAAACATATAGAGGCCAGGATGCTTAAAGTCCGGCTTCCAAAGTCATGCAAGATTTTACGAGAGAAAACAAGGGAAATTAACCCGATTTCACAAATCGTTAAACAATAGACGTCCATACATGCAAACTCACGGACCAAGTTTACAACGGCTTACAAAAAGACATGACCTTTGGCTAAGGGCATGCAAAAACAAGACAGTTCAGAAGTTATAATAGTCGCCAAAGATTAAATTTGCGAGTGCGTCTCAGCTGCTGATGCGGAGACTGACTCGTCGTCACTGTCTTCTTCACCTGGAGGTATAAGTTTTCCTGTGTTGCTAACATAAGCCTCGAGGTGTAGCCCGGTGGTATTCAAGGTAACGGTGGGATTAAGCACCCGGATTTGAGCCACTGCGTTCTCAAAAGACAATCTGCCAATTTGACCAAATTTTGTAATTTGCGAGTTGGCATGGGCGAGCTCCGCATCTTTTTCCTTTAGGATGCCGGTTAAATGATCGATGTCCGAGATCAGTTTTTCTTTCAGAGAGGCATTCTCTCGACAAAGACACTCAAGGCGATGCATTTCGGCTCGGACATCGGTCAATTCGGTCTGCTTGGCAGCAAAATCGAGTCTTGCAGCAGTCAAATCACTTTGCGTCGCAGATAATTTTGTTTCAGCCTCAGCGACCACCTCCACGGCAGTAACAAACCTTTGGTTAAGGGCAACCAGTGCTTGGTGTAATCTAGCTTGTTCTGCGAGAGATACAGTCAGCTCTTTTTGGGCCAGATCCTTCTCCACAGTAACTTTTGCCAGATCAGGGTTGCGTTTTAGCAAACAAATCTTGGAGTGAAGTTCGTTCTTCTCCTTCCTCTCAGTTTCCAGAATGCTGGTTAGTGTGGCCACTTGTTTTTTCAAATCAGTCACAGATTTTAGCCGAGCAGCATTCTGAATTCTTAGGGCAGCATAAGGTCGTATTAGGGACGCCACCCTATAAGCCTCTCGCTCCATATTGATCAGCTGCATTTTCTCCTCTTTGGAGGGCATCGTGGGGGAGTACAGTTGAACAGGCGGACGCATAAGATCTCGGATAGCTTCGTTGACCCCATCTGACCAAAGAACCCCTCCAGTCATAGTAGCATGGCTATGAGGAGTAGAGAATGAATGTGGAATCAAAGCGGCAGGTGAAGCAGGTGCAGGACTTGTTGATGGAGCCCCTCTCACAGGAGATGCAGGCACAGGGATGGAGGTAGGAGCCTCCTTCACGGGTGAAGTCGGCAACAGAGTTGGTGTAGAGACTTCCTTCGTTGTAGACGGTTGGGCTGAAGGAACCACAATGGTTTCCTCTCCAGCAATGTTCTTATCTTTGGAGGTTCGCAACCTTTTGTGACCATGCTTTAATTCGCCTTTGGGCGCAGCACGTTTTCGGGGAGCCTTTGAGGTAATCGCCTCCTCCGATAAAGGAGCTCTATCACTTGCTATAGGATCACCCGCAGGAGTACTCTCAGGGTTTGCGGGAAGTGTTTTGAAGGCTTGAAGAAATTCGGGCCTTCCCATGTGTCATCCTACATCGAAATAAAAAGGATGTCAGTTTACAAAAAAAAAAAAAAAAGTCCGGATGCACAAAATTCAAACGGGCAATTTCATACTCCTTGGTCCGCGTCGACGAACTAAAGTTGTGGGAATATAATCAGCGGGGTCCATTAGGGTTTGAAGGGAACTGGACAATTGTATAAGCTTCACTACGGCTGCTTCCTCATTTTCAGTGAGACTGGTCGGAGCGAAGTCTACAGTTTTGAACTTGTGATGGGCACTCGTCCAATACAGCGGGAATATACCTTCTAGTTCCCCCCCCCTTTTCAACTCGAAGGAACCACGGGCATTGAAAAGGATGGGCAATAACCTTAACAAAGGAGGATTTAAAGTGCTTCCAGGAATCACAAAAAGGTTTAAAGAGCATATGCTCGCTTCTCCCGCGAAGAGAGGTCCATCCAAAAAAGGTCGTCACAGGGGACCGGAATCCACCTAGCTCCAAAGGAGAGTAGAACGTCATAAACATCGGCACAGTACAGCAGATTTCTAGCTCCCGACAAAGACTCTCAAATGCTATGGCGAAAGCCCAGCCATTAGGATGAAGTTGGGTGGGGGCTAGGTGCAGGTGATTTAAAAGGCAAATGAGAAATTTGGACAAAGGAAATGTTACACCGAGTTGAACGAAAACATCTCGGTAAAAGAAGAAAAAATGGGGTTCGTGAGGTTGGCTTTTACGCGATCGAATGGTGGCAACTGATTCTTCATCCAAAGGGAGTCTTATTGAATATCCATCCCCATCTCTCACGCCAAGTGATGGAAAGTCCTCGGCGGTCAAGGTATTCTTCACCTCGGTCACTTTATGGTGGACAGCTTTCTTTGGGGAGTTGGGATTCCGGGTTGAGGCGGACGAACTACAAGCGTTCGCGGAAAGCGAAGATGGTAACGAAGAAGAGGATGCCATGTAAACCTAAAATGCAAGAAAGGATAGGGTTAGTAAATCAGGCAAATTCGGAGATTCACAATCATATCGGAACCTACAGTGTTCATAACAGGCTCCAGCATACTTCAGTTTCCGGGGGATGAAGCTGCGATGGGGTGAATGACATAGCCTAACCGAAGAAGGAAAATGTTACTGGGATTGAAATGCGGAAGGAGCAGATTCGGGGAATCCAAAATAAAATTTATCCTAGTCCCCAGAAGACAGAAGAAAGCAGTAAGTTGGCTAAGATGGCATGGAGAAAGGAATTATTCGTCTAGACCAGGAATGACAGAAACAAAATACTCTCAGGACAACAACGCAAAATCCAGAAACTATACAAGTTACTAAAAAGATATGAAAACGAAAGGAACAGTAGTTATACCTGGTTGGGGAAGTCGACGAAAGGGAGGCAAGTGAAGGAGATTGTCACGGAAGTCCTTACAGAGAATGAAGGCAAAGTAGAAAGTATGTAAACCGTAACGACAAAGCGAAGAAGAAGGAGATATATAGTTTTTGAATTTTAAGAGGTTTGAAAGAACTTCTGAATTCGAATCGACAGGAGCGGTGAAGGCCACGCGAAAAGTGGGGCCAAACCCCGAAAGTTGTAATGATTTCCCTCTGAAGCGACACACGCATTAATTATGCACGGTTTCCAAACGTCGGTTGGAAGGTGTTCAGGTCTAGAGGCGCAGCTACGCGTTGCAACGTGTCAGTCCAGCAAAAAGGGGTATGTCGTTTCACGATCGACAAAGGTACCTCCTGACTCCTTAATGATGATTTTCATGGTATGATATGTGGCAATATTTTATTACGATTAAAAAGTCGATCTTGAACGTGGCAATCTCGGTCGAGTTATGCCAATAATGTTGTCTCGGGATGAGTCACAACGATCATAGCCAGGATGATAGGGTATCACGAGATCTAATGACGGGTAACGAAGATGGCATAGGCGTACATTGCACCGGAATAAATGAAAATTTGGAGGACCCATGTAACATCCCAATTCCGGAGCCAAATTTTTTTTTTAACATCAGAGTAGAGCGCTGGAGCGTAAGAGTAACTGATTCCCATTCAAAGAATAACCAGAGTGTATAATGGTATTGATACAGCATCCTAATGTTCTCATAGGTAAATACGGAAAACGATAAAGCGACTTCTTCGTCTAAGAGCTCACTCGTGCTACATGCCCTCTAACCATGAGCCTACTCGTGCAGCTTGCCTCGATCTCCGATCCATGGTCCTCCTAACCCTGAAGCTATGGATGAGATTCAATTTATTGAATCTCAGGTAACGGTTAACCTTATGCTCAAATAAAATAGTATACGGATGACAGATATTCAAAACATAACAGCAGCATATCACTTATGCATATAGCAGATGCATGATTGCATGATTGTGACATAGACAGAACATAAGCGTTAAAGCAGTACGTATAAGTCCTACACAATAATAGCCTGCACAAAAACCAGTGCCACGATGTATGGTCGTGTCCTCGGCGCTAGGAAAACTCTAACGGTATCATTAAGTCTATAACCCGTGTGAAACTGTATGTATAATCGGTAATCCTGAACAGAGTCTCTAACCGTGAATGTATCTCGGTGACCCCTAATAGAATCTCTATCCGTGAATGTACATATCACATATATGTATATGAGCAGCACTAGATTAGTGTTACAGTACGCGAACGTACCTTCATTGACGACGTTAGGTACTTCTGGCGGAAAAATGTACTTTTACGGGAAAACGTGAAACAGCGGCACGTCGGCAGCGTAACAGCAGCAGATCAGAGTTTCTGATGTCCTATAAGAGTAATATCACTTTCATTAGTGATTTGACATCATAACTGGCATTTTAGGTAAAAATTACCATTTTGCCCCTATAACCCTAATTGGCGGAATTTCGCCAGCACTTCGTTACTCTGACTACTTTTCTTCCCAAAATTTCGCCAGAACATCGACGCCATTTTGATTTTCAAAAATAAAGACTAAAATAGCCCTCCCATATGATATCCAATCATACTTGAAAAATTAAAGGCTATTCTAGCATTACAACCCCTACTTTTGAAAGTACTACAAAAGCTTCAACTTTTCGGAGACTCGATCCCTACTATGTTTTTACCTCTTCAGGCATATTTTTCAATGCAATGAGGCCTAAAACAAGCATAGGAATTTCATCCCCTACTTCCTAGATCTAACTAGCAATTCTACTAACTACCGAACTAAAACTCGAACTTAAAAGCTAAAGCCCGAAAGACTTACCCGTTGAAGACTTCTGCACAATTTTGCCCAGAGCTTCTCTCTCTACTTTCTCCCTCTAGGTTCAACCAAGGGAAGGAGGGAATGGTGTGAAGAATTCAAGAGCTCATGGGGTCTATTTATAGAAATTTCCAAGGATATAATTGGAATTTTGTAAGTTGTTTCAACCATGGAAAAACCAATGCAAAATGGTGTATAATTCTTGACCATGGGAGCCTCTTGAACAAAATTGAGAGTGATGTGGCTGCCTTGGAGTGGTCCAAAAATTTGATGACAAATGCCACTTTATACCCGGTCTAATAGAATTTCCCCGATCGGTACCCGATTCGCGTGATTTCGGAGAAATCTCAAACTTCTGGATTTACAACTTTGAAACCATTTCCTCACTTACTAGAAATGTCCAAGTTAACCTAAATTTTGATCTCATATAGGGCTCCAACAGTCCAGTTGAAGTTTTCTCGAAAAACGTGTCCGATCGCGTCCGATTTCAGAACGCATTTCTGAAATCATCAGCTTCTTCAGAAAAATTCACTGATTCCAAATATGTTTATATAAATTCAAACTCATTCCTAGATGTTGAGTTAAAATTTATTTTCCTTATATCCAAAAATATACCTATATGCATTTTTCCCTATTTTGTTTTATTAGGAAATGCACAAACGACTTCAGAATTTTCTTCCGGAAGAGTCTAACGGAAGATAATAACTCACTGATCAATATTTTTCCTTGACTTTGGAAATATCATTCCTAGATCTCTAGATAGGATCCGTTTCCTAATTTCTAAATTACTATTCATATTTTTTTGCTTTAATTAATTATATTAATAAAATAATGTCCACTTGCATAATTTATTTTTGTTCTTTTTTTCATTTTTTTCATTTTTTTTTCTTCTCTTCTTTTTTTTTTCTGCCCCTTTTTTTCGTTTTTTATTTTTTTATTTTTTTTGATTAATTATTTAATTAATTAAATAATTGTTTTTACATAATTTTTTACAAAATTTTCCTATTGGTCCATTCTTGCATTTAGGCTTAAAAATACCTAAACTCAACTATTTTTCTCAAAAATTTCCAATTAATTACTAAATATATTCTTACTAATTTTAAACCAAAAACCACCATTTTTAGGGTTTTACATAATTATTCATGAATACTTATGCTTAAGTAATTAGCCCAATATTACTTAATTACTCTTTTATCACTTGTTGATAATTTTCTAAATTACAACACCTCATTACCTTCATATTCTTGTATTAACCTTAGTATTTCCATGCCTCTTACATTATTCTATAATTTGTAAGGGTATTTTTGTCATTATGGCACTTTGGCCCTTAAACTCTCTAATTTCCTAGAGATTTTTCCTTAGAAAGTAAGATAATCATAACCTAGTGTTTGACACCTCATATTCACCTACTTTTTATAGGTATAAATTTACCCAATTATGATACAGGTTTTTAGGGTATTACAACCCAATTGCCGAGTTAGGTAGCAAGCCAAGCACGGAAAATGGGCGCTCACGCAAAATAAAATGAACAAAAGGTACGTAAGGATAATAGGGCAACGTTATATTGATAATCGATAAGGTTACATGATTTTCTTGCTAGAAAATAAGCTGGCTTACCATTTACAAAGATGATCACAATATCAAACTACAGCAAGCTGGGCAAAATTTATAAACAACATTTATGAACCCACTAATTACAACAGTTGATGGTGGCTAGCTATCCGTCCCACCTTGATCGGTTCAGCTAGCGCCGGAGACTGCGTTGTTATTCGGTCAGATTGTTGGGTGGCCGGAGCTTCTCACCGAATATGCAGCAAACCCTGGAAGTGCTTAGACAAGTCCAGGGGGACTGCCACGCAGGTCACAGGTCTCTCACGATGGAGGGACAAGCTTAAGCTTGAGGCCAGACAATGCTCCAATGAAGCTTGAACCACTTCCAAGGACCCCATACAAAATTGAACCAGACGTGAAGACTGGTAAATACGTTTGGGATCCCAGGCGCCCACCGCGGAATGTGCTTGAAGACTGGCAAATACGTCTGAAGACAAGGAAATAATCCTTAAAAGGATGCTTCTCCGTTCGAAATCGTGTTCTCTTTCCCCACAGGATCGGAGGAATGAGGCTCGAAGCTCTCGTTGGCAAACTCATCACATTTAAGAATATCTATCAGGGGAGGAAATGGAGAACAGATCTCAGTCGTGCCAAAGGATGAGGGACGATGAAAATATTTATAGCCCAAGGGAATTGCTAGGATCAAGTAACGATAGGTGAAATTTTGGGTGGAACCGGCGTTTCAGTTTCCTATGGAAGAAATCATAACTGTTGCGAAAAGGCGTGAGCAAATAACAAAGTCTGCATCGCATTGAATGAGGGTTGATTGAAAATGGGCGGTTCAGAGTTCCAAGAAAAGGAATGAAGAAATGATGGCGTGATGTCAGAGAAGAAACGGTACGTTCATCAAATCACCACGTGCCACGTGTCTCCATTTCACCAAACATTGGGGGGCGACAGCTGGATAGGAAATCCCCCAGATGACAGAGCTCAAGGCGAAAAAACAATTTTAGGTGTTATAGAGACACAGGACCCAGTTTCGGTTAGTGTGCAGAACGACGAACGAATAAACCAATCAAGCTGTGGGTGAAAAATAAGGTAGTGTTGGTACAGAAATAGCCATACGTTGCGGTAAAAAAGCCCGGTTAAAAGGCGAGCCAGGAGTCAATTCATGAGAATCCGGTAAAGAGACAAGTCGGGAATTAATTCCCGGAGTATAGCCAATGCCGAGGCATACATGGAAGGCAGAGCCCGAGATAGGAAAATCTCAACAGCCAGAAACCTGAACTCCTGAGCTTGGGGGGCAACTGTTATGGATTCATATAATGGGCCTGCCGTAAGAAGGCCCAGTGGGAGAACTTATGGCGGGAATCTCCCATGAAGCAGGTATCCTTCACCTGTTACCTTAGATTGTGCCAAGAATCCAGCAATCATGCAGAAGATGGATGGCGCACAATCAGGACTGGAGAAGAGGCATGATCACAGGGAAATGGACTCAGGGTAAGGAGAACGAAACCCTAGGTAATCTCTATATATAGGAGATTGCCTCCCAGGTACGCTCACACATTGTCTATGACTTTCATATAGTTCAGTTCCACTGTGCACACACATCACCCTCAGGCGAAAGGCCAACCCTGTGTAGCACAGTGATCAACTAGCGGCCGCTGATATCTCCCTTGTAGATACCAGTGGACACTATATCAGATCCAATATCAATCATACCTAGCCCTAAAAGGCTAGACATTTGTGTTCTACCACAGAACAATTATTATCCAGTTTATCTATTTAAATTATTTGACTTAGATTTTCTATTTTCTTTTATATTTAGATTTGCTATCTTTTTAAGTTATTTTCTTGTATGTCTTCCGCGACATGGAGTTGCTTCATATGTTTGCATTATTTAATTTTGTTTCCCAGGTTTGTATTATTTAAGTTTAATGTGCTATGTTGTTTATATTTAAATGTGTCTCCCTGTTCAGTTGTTTCATTTTGATTTCTTGTAATTCAGTATTCCTCATTTGGTATTATATTATGTTATATTAATTGTTTTCTCTTTTTTCCATAGACCCATAACTTTATAACTTTATATTTGGTTGCATGTTATTTGTTTCGTTAAAATTTACCTAGTTAATTTTTTTCCAATAATTATTATTTATTTGTTGTAATACTTATTATGTATCTTGTATATGTACCAGTAAATTATCTCCTTTATCCGTTACTCTCTTCTCATGTTTTTTTTATTATCCAGTTTCTTCTCGTGTATCTATTTAAATTATTTGACTTAGATAGGCTATTTTCTTTTATATTTTGCTGTGCTATTTTTTTAAGTTATTTTCTTGTATGTCTTCCGCGACATGGAGTTGCTTCATATGTTTGCATTATTTAATTTTGTTTCCCAGGTTTGTATTATTTAAGTTTAATGTGCTATGTTGTTTATATTTAAATGTGTCTCCCTGTTCAGTTGTTTCATTTTGATTTCTTGTAATTCAGTATTCCTCATTTGGTATTATATTATGTTATATTAATTGTTTTCTCTTTTTTCCATAGACCCATAACTTTATAACTTTATATTTGGTTGCATGTTATTTGTTTCGTTAAAATTTACCTAGTTAATTTTTTTCCAATAATTATTATTTATTTGTTGTAATACTTATTATGTATCTTGTATATGTACCAGTAAATTATCTCCTTTATCCGTTACTCTCTTCTCATGTTTTTTTTATTATCCAGTTTCTTCTCGTGTATCTATTTAAATTATTTGACTTAGATAGGCTATTTTCTTTTATATTTTGCTGTGCTATTTTTTTAAGTTATTTTCTTCTAACTTGGAGTTTCTTAATATGCTTGCTTTATTTAATTTTGTTTACCGGGTTTGTGTTATTTAAGATTAATGTGCTATTTTATTTATATTTAAATGTGTCTCCCTTTTCCCTTTTCAGTTGTTTCTATTTGATTTTTGGTAATTCACTATTCCTCATTTGATATTATATTATATTATATTAATTGTTTTCTCTTTTTTCCATACCGCCATAACTTTATAGCTTTATATTTGGTTGCAAGTTATTTGTTTCGTCAATATTTACTTAGTTAATTTTTTTCCTTTAATTATTATTTATTTTTGTAATACTTATTATTTATTATGTATACGTACTGGTAAATTATCTCCTTTATCCGTGACTCTCCTCTCATGTTGTTGTTTTTTTTATTATGCAGTTTCTTTTCGTGTATCTATTTACATTGTTTGACTTGGATTTGCTGTTTTCTATTATATTTAGATTTGCTATTTTTTAAGTTATTTTGTTCTATCTCTTCCGCGACTTGGAGTTGCTTCATATGGTTGCATTATTTAATTTTGTTTACCAGGTTTGTATTATTTAAGTTTAATGTGCTACTTTATTAATATTTAAATGTGTCTCCCTTTTCCCTTTTCAGTTGTTTCTATTTGATTTTTGGTAATTCACTATTCCTCATTTGGTATTATAAAATGTTATATTAATTGTTTTCTCGTTTTTCCATAGCGTCATAACTTGAAAACTTTATATTTGGTCGCATGTTATTCGTTTCGTTGATATTTACTTAGTTCATTTTTTTCCTTTAATTATTATTTATTTGTAGTAATACTTATTATTTATCATGTATATGTACCAATAAATTATCTCCTTTATCCGTGACACTCTTCTCATGTTTTGTTTTTATTATCCAGTTTATCTATTTAAATTATTTGACTTAGATTTCCTATTTTCTTTTATATTTAGATTTGCTATCTTTTTAAGTTATTTTCTTGTATGTCTTCCGCGACATGGAGTTGCTTCATATGTTTGCATTATTTAATTTTGTTTCCCAGGTTTGTATTATTTAAGTTTAATGTGCTATTTTGTTTATATTTAAATGTGTCTCCATGTTCAGTTGTTTCTTTTTGATTTCTTGTAATTCAGTATTCCTCATTTGGTATTATATTATGTTATATTAATTGTTTTCTCTTTTTTCCATAGACCCATAACTTTATAACTTTATATTTGGTTGCATGTTATTTGCTTCGTTAAAATTTACCTAGTTAATTTTTTTCCAATAATTATTATTTATTTGTTGTAATACTTATTATGTATCTTGTATATGTACCAGTAAATTATCTCCTTTATCCGTTACTCTCTTCTCATGTTTTTTATTATTATCCAGTTTCTTCTCGTGTATCTATTTAAATTATTTGACTTAGATAGGCTATTTTCTTTTATATTTTGCTGTGCTATTTTTTTAAGTTATTTTCTTCTAACTTGGAGTTTCATAATATGCTTGCTTTATTTAATTTTGTTTACCGGGTTTGTATTATTTAAGATTAATGTGCTATTTTATTTATATTTAAATGTGTCTCCCTTTTCCCTTTTCAGTTGTTTCTATCTGATTTTTGGTAATTCACTATATTATGTTATATTAATTGTTTTCTCTTTTTTCCATACCGCCATAACTTTATAGCTTTATATTTGGTTGCAAGTTATTTGTTTTGATAATATTTACTTAGTTAATTTTTTTCCTTTAATTATTATTTATTTTTGTAATACTTATTATTTATTATGTATACGTACTGGTAAATTATCTCCTTTATCTGTGACTCTCCTCTCATGTTGTTTTATTTTATTATGCAGTTTCTTTTCGTGTATCTATTTACATTATTTGACTTAGATTTGCTGTTTTCTATTATATTTAGATTTGCTATTTTTTAAGTTATTTTGTTCTATCTCTTCCGCGACTTGGAGTTGCTTCATATGGTTACATTATTTAATTTTCTTTACCAGGTTTGTATTATTTAAGTTTAATGTACTACTTTATTAATATTTAAATGTGTCTCCCTTTTCCCTTTTCAATTGTTTCTATTTGATTTTTGGTAATTCACTATTCCTCATTTGGTATTATATAATGTTATATTAATTGTTTTCTCGTTTTTCCGTAGCGTCATAACTTGAAAACTTTATATTTGGTCGCATGTTATTCGTTTCGTTGATATTTACTTAGTTCATTTTTTCCTTTAATTATTATTTATTTGTAGTAATACTTATTATTTATCATGTATATGTACCAATAAATTATCTCCTTTATCCGTGACACTCTTCTCATGTTTTTTATTATTATCCAGTTTATCTATTTAAATTATTTGACTTAGATTTTGTATTTTCTTTTATATTTAGATTTGCTATCTTTTTAAGTTATTTTCTTGTATGTCTTCCGCGACATGGAGTTGCTTCATATGTTTGCATTATTTAATTTTGTTTCCCAGGTTTGTATTATTTAAGTTTAATGTGCTATTTTGTTTATATTTAAATGTGTCTCCCTGTTCAGTTGTTTCTTTTTGATTTCTTGTAATTCACTATTCCTCATTTGGTATTATATTATGTTATATTAATTGTTTTCTCTTTTTTCCATAGCGCCATAACTTTATAACTTTATACTTGGTTGCAAGTTATTTGTTTCGTTAATATTTACTTAGTTAATTTTTTTCATTTAATTATTATTTGTTTGTTGTAATAATTATTATATATCATGTAGATGTACCAGTAATATAACTCCTTTATCCGTGACTCTCTTCTCATGTTATTTTTTATTATCCAGTTTCTTCTCGTGTATCTATTTAAATTATTTGACTTAGATTTGCTATTTTCTTTTATATTTAGATGTTCTATATTTTAAAGTTATTTCCTTCTATCTCTTCCGCGACTTGGAGTTGCTTAATATGTTTGCATCATTTAATTTTGTTTACCAGGTTTATATTATTTAAGATTAATGTACTATTTTATTTATATTTAAATGTGTCCCCCTTTTCCCTTTTCAGTTGTTTCTATTTCATTTTTGGTAATTCACTATTCCTCATTTGGTATTATATTATGTTATATTAATTGTTTTCTCGTTTTTCCATGGCGCCATAACTTGATAGCTTTATATTTGGTTGCATGTTATTTGTTTCGTTAATATTTACTTAGTTAATTTTTTTTCCTTTAATTATTATTTATATTTTGTAATACTTATTATTTATTATGTATATGTACCAGTAAATTATCTCCTTTATCCGTGACTCTCCTCTCGTGTTGGTTTTCTTTTTATGCAGTTTCTTCTCGTGTAACTATTTACATTATTTGTCTTAGATTTGCTGTTTTCTTTCATATTTAGATTTGCTATCTTTTTATTTATTTTCTTCTATCTCTTCCACGACTTGGACATGCTTAATATGTTTGCATTATTTAATTTTGTTTACCAGGTTTGTATTATTTAAGATTAATGTGCTATTTTATTTATAGTTAAATGTGTCTCCCTTTTCCCTTTTCAGTTGTTTCTATTTCATTTTTGGTAATTCACTATTCCTCATTTGGTATTATATTATGTTATAGTAATTGTTTTCTCTTTTTTCCATAGCGCCATAACTTTATAGCTTTATATTTGGTTGCATGTTATTGGTTTCGTTAATATTTACTTAGTTAATTTTTTTCCTTTAATTATTATTTATTTTTAGTAATACTTATTATTTATGATGTATATGTACCAGTAAATTATCTCCTTTATCCGTGACTCTCTTCGCATGTGTTTTTTATTATTATGCAGTTTCTTCTTGTGTAACTATTTTCATTATTTGACTTAGATTTGCTGTTTTCTTTTATATTTAGATTTGCTATCTTTTAAAGTTATTTTCTTCTATGTCTTCCGCGACTTGGAGTTGCTTAATATGTTTGCATTATTTAATTTTGTTTACCAGGTTTGTATTATTTAAGATTAATGTGCTATTTTATTTATATTTAAATGTGTCTCCCTTTTCCCTTTTCAGTTATTTCTATTTGATTTTTGATAATTCACTATTCCTCATTTGGTATTATATTATGTTATATTAATTGTTTTCTCGTTTTTCCATGGCGCCATAACTTGATAGCTTTATATTTGGTTGCATGTTATTTGTTTCGTTAATATTTACTTAGTTAATTTTTTTTCCTTTAATTATTATTTATTTTTTGTAATACTTATTATTTATTATGTATATGTACCTGTAAATTATCTCCTTTATCCGTGACTCTCCTATCGTGTTGTTGTTGTTTTTATTATGGAGTTTCTTCTCGTGTAACTATTTACATTATTTGTCTTAGATTTGCTGTTTTCTTTTATATTTAGTTTTGCTATCTTTTTAAGTTATTTTCTTCTAACTTGGAGTTGCTTAATATGCTTGCTTTATTTAATTTTGTTTACCGGGTTTGTATTATTTAAGCTAAATGTGCTATTTTATTTATATTTAAAAGTGTCTCCCTTTTTCCTTTTCAATTGTTTCTATTTGATTTTTTGTAATTCACTATTCCTCATTTGGTATTATATTATGTTATATTAATTGTTTTCTCTTTTTTCCATAGCGCCATAACTTGATAGCTTTATATTTGGTTGCATGTTATTTGTTTCGTTCATATTTACTTAGTTCATTTTTTTTCTTTAATTATTATTTATTTTTTGTAATACTTATTATTTATTATGTATATGTACCAGTAAATTATCTCCTTTATCCATGACACTCCTCTCATGTTGTTTTTTTTTATTATGCAGTTTCTTCTCGTGTAACTATTTACATTATTTGACTTAGATTTACTGTTTTCTTTTATATTTAGATTTGCTATCTTTTATAGTTATTTTCTTCTATTTCTTCCGCGACTTGGAGTTGCTTGATATGTTTGCATTATTTAATTTTTTTTACCAGGTTTGTATTATATAATATTAATGTGCTATTTTATTTATATTTAAATGTGTCTCCCTTTTCCCTTTTCAGTTGTTTCTATTTTATTTTTGGTAATTCACTATTCCTCATTTGGTATTATATTATGTTATATTAATTGTTTTCTCGTTTTTCCATAGCGTCATAACTTGAAAATATTATATTTGGTCGCATGTTATTCGTTTCGTTAATATTTACTTAGTTAATTTTTTCCTTTAATTATTATTTATTTGTTGTAATACTTATTATGTATCAGTGATATGTACCAGTAAATTATCTCCTTTATCCGTGACTCTCTTCTCATGTGTTTTTTTTATTATGCAGTTTCTTCTCGTGTAACTATTTACATTATTTGACTTAGATTTGCTGTTTTCTTTTATATTTAGATTTTCTATCTATGTAAGTTATTTTCTTCTATCTCTTCCGCGACTTGGAGTTGCTTAATATGTTTGCATGATTTAATTTTGTTTACCAGGTTTGTATTATTTAAGTTTAATGTGCTATTTTTTTTATATTTAAATGTGTCACCCTTTTCCCTTTTCAGTTGTTTCTATTTGATTTTTGGTAATTCAGTATTCCTCATTTGGTATTATATTATGTTATATTAATTGTTTTCTCTTTTTTCCATATCGCCATAACTTTATAACTTTATATTTGGTTGCATGTTATTGGTTTCGTTAATATTTAGTTAGATAATTTTTCTACTTTAATTATTATTTATTTGTTGTAGTACTCTTTATTTATCAAGTACATGTACCAATAAATTATCTCTTTTAAACGTGACTCTCTTGTCATGTTATTTTTTTTATTATCCAGTTTCTTCTCGTGTATCTATTTAAATTATTTGACTTAGATTTGATGTTTTCTTTTATATTTAGATTTGATATCCTTTTAAGTTATTTTCTTCTATCTCTTCCGCGACTTAGAGTTGCTTAATATGTTTGCATTATTTAATTTTGTTTACCAGGTTTGTATTATTTAAGATTAATGTGCTATTTTATTTATATTTAAATGTGTCTCCCTTTTCCCTTTTCAGTTGTTTCTATTTGATTTTTGGTAATTCACTATTCCTCATTTGGTATTATATTATGTTATATTAATTGTTTTCTCGTTTTTCCATGCGCCATAACTTGATAGCTTTATATTTGCTTGCATGTTATTTGTTTCGTTAATATTTATTTAGTTAATTTTTTTCCTTTAATTATTATTTATTTTTTGTAATACTTATTATTTATTATGTATATGTACCAGTAAATTATCTCCTTTATCCGTGACTCTCCTCTCATGTTGTTATTTTTATTATGCAGTTTCTTCTCATGTAACTATTTACATTATTTGTCTTAGATTTGCTGTTTTCTTTTATATTTAGATTTGCTATCTTTTTAAGTTATTTTCTTCTAACTTGGAGTTGCTTAATATCTTGATAACTTTATATTTGGTTGCATGTTATTTGTTTCGTTAATATTTACTTGGTTAATTTTTTTCCATTAATTATTATTCATTTGTTGTAATACTTATTATTTTTCATGTATATGTGCCAGTAAATTATCTCCTTTATCCGTGACTCTCTTCTCATGTTTTTTTTTTTAATTATCAATTTTCTTTTCGTGTATCTATTTAAATTATTTCACTTAGATTTGCTATTTTCTTTTATATTTAGATTTCCTATCTTTTTAAGTTATTTTCTTCTATGTCTTCCGCTACTTGGAGTTGCTTAATATGTTTGCATTATTTAATTTTTTTTACCAGGTTTGTATTATTTAAGTTAAATGTGCTATTTTATTTATATTTAAATGTGTCTCCCTCTTCAGTTGTTTCTATTTGATTTTTGGTAGTTTACTATTCCTCATTTGGAATTATATTATGTTATATTTATTGTTTTCTCTTTTTTCCATAGCGCCATAACTTTATAACTTTATATTAGGTTGGATGTTATTTGTTTCGTTAATATTTAGTGAGTTAATTTTTTTCCTTTAATTATTATTCATTTGTTGTAATACTTATTATTTATCATGTATATGTACTAGTAAATTATCTCCTTTATCCGTGACTCTCTTCTCATGCTGTTTTTTTTTTTATCGAGTTTCTTCTCATGTATCTATTTAAATTATTTGACTTAGATTTGCTATTTTATTTTATATTTAGATGTGCTATTTTTTTAATTTATTTTCTTCTAACTTGGAGTTGCTTAATATGCTTGCTTTATTTAATTTTGTTTATCAAGTTTGTATTATTTAAGTTAAATGTGCTATTTTATTTATATTTAAATGTGTCTCCCTCTTCAGTTGTTTCTATTTGATTTTTGGTAGTTTACTATTCCTCATTTGGAATTATATTATGTTATATTTATTGTTTTCTCTTTTTTCCATAGCGCCATAACTTTATAACTTTATATTAGGTTGGATGTTATTTGTTTCATTAATATTTAGTGAGTTAATTTTTTTCCTTTAATTATTATTCATTTGTTGTAATACTTATTATTTATCATGTATATGTACTAGTAAATTATCTCCTTTATCCGTGACTCTCTTCTCATGCTGTTTTTTTTTTTTATCGAGTTTCTTCTCATGTATCTATTTAAATTATTTGACTTAGATTTGCTATTTTATTTTATATTTAGATGTGCTATTTTTTTAATTTATTTTCTTCTAACTTGGAGTTGCTTAATATGCTTGCTTTATTTAATTTTGTTTATCAAGTTTGTATTATTTAAGTTAAATGTGCTATTTTATTTATATTTAAATGTGTCTCCCTCTTCAGTTGTTTGTATTTGATTTTTGGTAATTCACTATTCCTTATTTGGTATTATATTATGTCATATTAATTGTTTTCTCTTTTTTGCATAGCGCCATACCTTGATAACTTGATATTTGGTTGCATGTTATTTGTTTCGTTGATATTTACTTAGTTAATTTCTTTCCTTTAATTATTATTTATTTGTTGTAATACTTATTATTTATCATGTATATGTACCAGTAAATTATCTTCTTTATACGTGACTCTCTTCTCATGTTTTTTTATTATTATTATCCAATTTCTTCTCGTGTATCTATTTAAATTATTTGATGTAGATTTGCTATTTTCTTTTATATTTAGATTTGCTATCTTTTTAAGTTATTTTCTTCTTTGTCTTCCGCGACTTGGAGTTGCTTCATATGTTTGCAGTATTTAATTTTTTTTACCAGGTTATTAGTTTAGGGTTTGGCTCTGCTACGGTTAGAATGGTGATTGCGGAGGAGGAGGAGCAGGATCGATCATATGCTAGTGCCTTACGTTCGATTACCGCTGTGTGGGATGGAGAACTGGAAGATGAGAATGTGGATATAGGCTTGGAGTTGGAGGATGATATAGTCCAGGAGAGGAATGTGTCGGGTATTATGGTTTTTTCCCTCTCAAATGGTTTCAAGATGCAGGCGTGGAGTAGGTGGCGGCAGACCATGGTGATTAAACCATTGGGTAGGAAATTTTCCTTCGGGTTGCTGCGACAGAGGCTAAAGTCTATGTGGGCAAGGTCTGGGCGAATTGCTGTGACTGATGTTGCAAATGGGTTTTATTTGGTGCGATTCGAATCGTTGAATGATATGACCAGGGTTAAAAATGAAGGTCCTTGGATGGTTCAGAGTAATTCTATAGCAGTTCAGGACTGGTGCCCGGATTTTGACCCCGACAATGTCGTCATAAACAAAACCAAATTGTGGGTGAAGCTTCCGGCATTCCCACCGGAATTTATCAAGTCGAAGCTCCTGCCTGAGGTTGGGAACTTCATCAGAAACTTTGTTAGGATGGACTCAGTGGCTAGTAATGTTGCAAGGGGCTGTTTCATGAGAATCTGTGTGGAGGTAGACTTATCGAAGGAGCTGGAACTGTGTTATTTCCTTGAAGGAATGAAAATGACTATCGTGTATGAGGGGATTGACGCTGTGTGTACAGAGTGTAGGGTCGCTGGACACAGAGCTGGAAACTGCCAAAAGACTCGGCCTGAGAGGGTTCAGGTGGGTGCAGGAAAAAAATTAATGCATGCTAGAACTTGGCAAAAAGTTGGAAAGTGAAGTGTGGCTACGGTGCATGATGTGGATAGAGTAAATAATGGGAATCAAAACAGGTTCTTGCTTTTACAAGATCCTATGCAGGAGATGAGGGATGAAGGGAATGGGTCGAGTTGTAAGACGGTGGGGGTTCTAGGAGTTGAGGCCTTAAAGACATGTGGCGTTGGGGTAATGCATAAGGATGTGGTGTCGCTGCAACGTGGAATATCCTTATCTAATACCATGATTGCGGGAGAAGGGAAGGATGGGCTTAGCTTCGAAAAAAGAGAGTCTTGTACTGAATAATGAGCCTTCGCAGCAAATGTTGGAAGATGGAAGTGGGGCGGCATGCCATGTGTCTGGGGGTGGACACGAAGGGGAGGCCGATAAGATGCTAGGTGGTGGGGAAGTAGTTGAGAATGAGAAGACGCTTCAAAATGCTATTGAGGTAGCTAATGTTCCTCAGGACCTTTCTGATGGTTCGAGTGGGAGTTGTATGCAAGTGGGGGTTGTGTCAAAGGTTGTGGCCAATGAAGGTTTAGTGGATATGGGGGTTTAACGTCCTGATAATCTGACTGTGCCAGGTGTGGGCCAAGGAAAAGAGGTGGTAGCATGTGTGAAGGAGGCAAACAAGTCCAAGGTAATTAAGGAGTAAAATCTAAACGTTGTTACCGGGGGTTGGTGTGGTGTGCCCGAGGCAGGGTCAATAAGGATTTATGGAAAGAAAAAAAGGGGAAGGCCGATGGGAAGCGGCAAGACTAGTGTTAAGGTGGGAATTAGCGGTAAAGTGTAACGCCCCTAATTCCTATGTCCATTATGATGTCCATTTATGTCCTAAATCTCTTATTAGACTAATTGGTGTGAAGTTATCAGAGTGAAGGCGTTAACAGATCAGAGTGAGTCACAACAGAAAGCATGTATAACGTTTGGACGAATGAGTGACTGATAACATATGCCCAGACATATGCTGGTTAATTTAAATTCCCGAAGGAATATAAGTGTGATACAACTTAAGTTCTTTGCGGTGTATCCAGTCGGCACGTTAGTAGTACAATTATCTGACTAATAAAAAATTATACATAAATACTATCCCAAAATAAAGTCTCCGGCTGAATCCTTACACGTGCTGCTTACCCTTTTCTCCGGCTCCCGATCCTCCAGATCCTGAAGCTAGGGTAAATTCTGAGATTCAATACCCATTGAATCTCAGGTAACAGTTAACCTCATGCTCAAGTATAACAATATATATGACAAATATTCATTACATTTCAGCATTAACCATACATAGCACACAGCCCATGTAAAGTTCACAACAAAACATAGCACACAGCACATGTAATGTTAACAACACAACAATACATAGCACACAGCCCATGTAATGTCAACAACGTTTGCACTCTCACCAGTGCCACGACAGCTTCTCGTGTCCTCAGCGCTAGGAAAACATACATACGGCATTATCATGACTATAACCCGTGTAAAGATGAATGTATATAAACAGGTGACCTAAGACCAAGTCTTAGCCATTGTGCATGACCCAAGACCCAGTCTTGTCCATGACTCTATGAATCATCCTATCACATATAAGCATACAAGACACATCAGAGTTAAAGTTACAGTACGCGTCCGTACCTTAGTCTGCGTAGCTAGCAGTATTTTCACCTTTTGGTACTGATTCCTGACTTTCCCGGATATCCTATAATAGTATCACCGCATTATTTCCGTTATAAATAACATCCTAAGAGATGTCATTGCCGCTATTGACTTTTCTACCCTTGGTGGATTTGTTACTCCCTTTATACCCTTTTTAATTATTACTAATTAATAATAACACTCTTTTATTTATTATTAATTAATAAATCTCTTTATTATTTATTCCCTTTTTACTAATAGTAATAATATTTGTTACTATTTATTTTTTATTATTATTTTTACTATTTATTATAATTCCTCAAATCATGTGGAAACAGACACGCTTAACTCTACTAATGCACAAGTCTATATAAGACCATATTCATACTCCTTATTGTTTCTTCCACTTTTCTATGGTTTGTGAACAGTGCTTATATATGCATCATAATAACAATATATGCGTTCATATAGTGCATCCTATTACTTCTTTTTCTTTCTTTTTACTCTTCCCACGGGAACAATACTTCCTAGTAAATATATATATATGTTGTGTGTGTGTGTGTGTGTATTAGTAAAACTTTCCAAGTGTATTTCCAAATCCACAAGATTTTCTTACTTTCTATTATCCATAATGAGTATATAAATATAGTGCAGTAAGTGTGTGAGTTTTATTATCCCATTTCCCACGAAACTATATATATATATATATATATATATATATATCAAAGTATTAACACAGCAAGTTCCTATATGTGACAGTAGCTTCTGGTTCCCTTTTTCATTTATGCAGCAACGTATATAACACCATTTTTTTTTAACAGTAAAAACAGCAACCCACCACTTATGACAGCAACGTTATATTCATATATGGACTTTATACCAACTTGCTCTTAGTTTTCCCAAAGGCTACGTGATATATGTATATCTACTTATATATATATTTTATGATAGCAAAGGTATTTGTTTTATATCAGCATAGCTTCTCATTTCTCCCTCATATGCAGCGACGGCTATGCACAAATATATATACTACACTAACCGTGAGCCTCTGTTTCTTTGCTCATCTAGTAACAGACCCAAGACTCACTCCTATGGTTTATTACTTAGCCATTTGCGTTGGGGAAGATGACGGGAACTAGGAGGAGAAGAGACCCGATAGCTTACCTCATGTTTCAAGCCTGCACAGTGTGGTTTTCGTTGGAGCTCAACATCCCTGTTTCACGGTGCAAGACGCAGGCAAGCAAGAAGATGACTCTCTCTCTCTTTCCTCTCTCTCACTATCAGCTCTCTCTTTCTCTCTCGGTGGAGGGCGCTGGTTCTGAATGAGAACCAAAGAGTAGCAACACATATATAAGGACCAAAAGGTCCAGTCCGAGAAGCACGAATGAACCGAGGAGGAGGAAGAACCAATGGTTATATTGAGAAGGAGTGTGGTGCAGAACACTGAGCTCAAGAAGTATGGTCTGTGTTGCGTGTACTGTTGAGAGGAGCATGGACGACCTTGCGTGAACAGTGGTTTACTTTAAATGCCTGAAGCAGATGATTTTCACGCTAATCTCCCTGCAACCCGTGATCTTCGCTGATATTATTTTCCTCTGTCTCTGACTAACGTGTTCGGCTGAATGGACATTGGAAAAGTTCGATTATATATGTATTTTTGCTGCTCTCCATATCTGACTTGGTTTGGGCTCAAGAGTGAAATAGGTTTGGTGTTTTATTGGGTGTATGGGCCAAATGAAGAGTGAAATGATTAATGACAATAGTATAATAGATGGGTCTTCCTTCTGCTGTGCGTTTTTCATGTGGGGCTACCTAAAAAGAAAAAAATTGTCCCATTTGATGCTCTTCAAGACTCATATAAGTATTGGATAATTATTAAAATTAAATCCTTAATTCCATTTAAGGATTCTCTTTCTCAATTAAATTTCTTTTGGCCTCAAAATATTAGGCTAATTTCTGAATTTGCCCCTTATTAAATAACTATTTACCAAAATGCCCCTGTCATAAACCTATTTCCCAAAATGCCCTGTCAGAAACCTATTTCCCAAAATGCCCTGTCAGAAACCTATTTCTCAATCTGCCCCTGTTTAGTCGACTAAAACATTTGGTTTAGTCGACTAAATGGAGGGCAAAATTTTTTTTCCAGGCCCCCGACATTTAGTCGACTAAACCAAATGTTTTAGTCGACTAAACCAGTCGAGGTTTTTAAAAAAGCCCATACCCAACATTTAGTCGACTAAACCATATGGTTTAGTCGACTAAATGTCGGCAGAGGGGTTTTTTAAAAACCCCCAAATCGCGCCTAAACGAAACGAACGAACCCTAATCGACTAAAACCTCTCCCCAAACCTCTCCCCATCTGTTTTTTGCCTCAAATCCTTGTTCAATCCGTTGTTGAAGGTATAATTGTTGTGTAATCTTTGTAGTTTCACTTTGTTAAGCTTTTGTTCTTGTTTGTAATCTAAAACTCTCCCTTGTACAGCTTGAAATTGTAGTGTGAAGGATGAGTTCAAGTTCAAACACACTCGTTACTGTAATCTATTATAGTGGGAGGCATTTTCAAGGTTCCAATGGTGTTCAATTTGAAGGAAAAACAAAAATGATGAAAATCAAATGGGGCACTACGTACAACGAGCTCAAAGAAAGAATTTCCCAAAAATTGGGACTACATGGAAGCCAATGCATTCATCGAATAATGGCCAAAGTGGAGATAGTTGGTAAGGATAGTGTATACTACATTAGTAATGATGTATGTGATGATGAAGACGTAGATTGTGTCATAGATGCATTTGCTAATCGGATATCACAAAATTTTATTGAGATATATGTTGAGATTGAATATGGTGAATCATCAACCGTACCCATGCATACAAGATCTCCACAGTATTTTGGTGAAGAAGAAAGACCTGTCGGTTTATCTGCACCTTCACAAGGCTTAAGTCAGATAACATTGACGGAAGAAGAGGAGAATGAGAAAGAGGAGAATGAGAAAGAGGAGGATGAGGAAGATGAGAATATGGACAACGATGAGGAGGACGAATATGAGAGGTTTATTTCACTAGGTGAAAGCTCAGATACTGATGCGGAGGATGATTTTGATACTCGCACGAACCCTGGGAGTTCGAGAACCGCAACAATGCCACCGCTGAATGTTCAACCAGTTAGCAGTGGTAAGTTATTAAACTTATATTTGTATTTGTAATTTCGATTTAGTGGTTATGACAAAAAGAACATTTTGACAAATGTAGAGCCTGGGACTGAGCCATTTTGGAACGAAAACCCACACTATTCGTACATTGATTGGACGCAGTGTGATGATGAGATGGAGATGTTGTATGGTGATGATGACGAGCAAGGTGGTTGGCATTTAGGTGATCCATTATATGTGTCTCAGCAGTTTCCTTCAAACTCGGAAATGCAACATGCTGTGAAATTATATTGCATGAAGTCTCATCGTACAGCCAAGGTTATAAAAAGCGATAACCAAAGGTTTGTGATGAAGTGTCGACTAAATGCTCAAGGTTGTCCCTGGTATATGAGGGCAATTTTCCCCAAGAATGGATATAGTTGGGTGGTGAGTAAGTGGGGTAAAGAGCACACATGTCTGAATCAGAGTCTCACCCGTGATCATAGACAACTGGATACAGATGTTATATGTGCATATATTATCAGTAGGTTTTCATGTCCTTTTTGTTTTTAGTTACATTCGGTTTGTTTATTGACAGTACATTTGGAATTTGCTTTGTGTTCACTAGGTATGTTAAGAGAAAATCCATATTTAAAACCAGTGCTGATACAAGAGAGGATACAACGTTTGCATGGATATAATATAACATACAAGAAGGCTTGGATGGCGAAAATGAAGGCCATTGTGAAGTTGTATGGTGATTGGGAGGAATCATATGCATTGTTGCCCAATTGGTTGTCATACATGACACAGTGCAACTGCCCAAGCCTATGCTCTATCCCCTTCATGGAGGCCTGTATCTACTTCCACCTTTCATTCTCCTTCCTCCACCTCTTTTTCTGTTTCATCTCCATGGCATTGATGGCTCTCATGACATCACCAATGGAGAATCCACCTTCCGGTTCAATTGTTTCCTCCGTATGAACATCCTCATCATCCTCATCTTGAACCATTAGGCTTCTGTTTGGCCTTCATCATCATCCAGCAAATGTAGTACCTCCAATTGACATTAATGGCATGCCGAATAGCCCACATGACAGGTATGTCACCCTCCAACATCCTTGAATGATTGAAAGGTCGAGGGAATAAAATGTGAGTCATGACGTAGAAGAGGATGCGGGCATCAATAGTCATCTGGCCCACAGAGACTACAAGTCTCCAAGGTGCTAGCCTCTTGGCCTCACGCACAGCATCCTCCCGATTATATCCCGGGAAGGGTACAGTGGCAGAATCCCCGTCATACATATGAGTCTCCACTGCATCAAAGTTATATCCCAATAAGCTCCTCCAGCAATCAGAATCCACCACTATGTCAGTCCTGTTAGTTCTCTATGTGTTTTGATGATTAATAACAATTGTAAACAAGTACGAATGCTTTTAAAAAGACAAAAGAGTCAAAATCACTCTGTCACCTCAAAACTCGAGCCTAACTAAGCAAACTCGAGTTTTCTGCAAACAGAGAGCTCATCAGATATTTTCAAGATAACGAACTCGAGCCCGAGTAAATAGACTCGAGCCTAAACCCTCATGATATAATAATAAAGAGTTTACAAACAAGTAAACTCGAGCCTGTATAGACAAGCTCGAGTTTTCCCATGGCGGGAAGTTTTTCTAATTAAATTGTATCTCTTTAAACTCCAGAGTTTATTCTTTTTGAGTAGAGTTCACTTGTTTCTATGGCTGTAATTTAATGAACACTCGAGCCCAAGTATATGGACTCAAGCCTAATGCTTTTGTGTAGAGTTTACTCTATGGTTTGACAAACGAAGAAGAGTTTACAAAATAGGTAAACTCGAGCCTGTTATTACAAGCTCGAGTTTTCCTTGCGCAGAGCTCCCAAGTTTTTCCTTCTTTTCAAACTGCAGAGTTTAAGCTCAAACCTCCAGTTCACTTCAATAAGTCATGGAATAAATTAAGTGAACTCGAGCCTAAGAATAATGAACTCGAGCCCTTCATCCGAAGAAAGAAAAGCAAGTGTACAAACTCCGAGTTTGTACTCGTGCTCCAGTCCACTCTAATCGAGCAACCAAAACTCTTAGGCATGAATAGTGTTAAACTCGAGCCTAATCACTAATGGACTCGAGCCTGCTTATCTTGTGAGATATTACTCCAGGTGTTCATTCGACAAAAAGCTTAGAGAGTATTCGAACTCGAGCCTACCTTCATGAACTCGAGTTCACATGGTGAAACAAAATACAAACTCCAGAGTTTACATCAAACTCCAGAGTTTGCTCTCACAGAAGATAAACCGATACTCTAAAAGCCTTACGAACTCGAGCCCGACTTGGAGAACTCGAGTTTACGACTAAGCAAATATGATCGTTCGATTTCATCCCGATTCTTTTAAACCGCAAAACTTACCATGTTTATACGAATTGATTGCATTCATTCAAACGTATTTAACTACTCTATATTGAGAATGTTTCGTATTAAATTGGATCAAACGAATCATTGAATAAACGCGAAGAATCGAAGGCGTAATGATTTCACGCGTCCGTGAATTGAATCGGCTGAAATTCAGGACCCAACGGCTATAATCCTCATCAAACTGAATTTCAAATGAAGAACATGCTAAGTTGAGAAGTAACGGTCACATAGCAACTCACCACTATATAAAGAGCTGATTACAAACTTAGAAGAAAAACGAAAGATTAAGCAGAAACGAAAAGCAAGCTCAAGAGTTCTTATACATTCAGTTTTCTTTCGTATTGTATTTTGATATACAAAGAGCCTCGGTGTTTATCATTATCTTCTCGTGAGAGAGATTTTATTCAAATTATTCATTCATTGTAAAAGATCTCAAGTCAAGGGGACTTGGAGATTGGGATTTGATTACAACTTGTAAGGGGAGTGTATCCTAGAGAGGATAATCCTTGAGTACGAGTGTGTATCCGAGTTAAGTGATAGTAGAAAAACCCAGAGAGTCCGGGACTGGACGTAGGTCAAGAATTTAGACCGAACCAGGATAAACTTTCTGTGTCAAGCCCTTCTTCCCTATCTCTTTACGTTCAGCTTCAGCTTGGGTACAAAGTTATTATAAAAGTTTTAAAATCCCCAATTCACCCCCCTCTTGGTGATTTCCTTTCGTTTTCATTTGGTATCAGAGCCAGGTTGTCAATTTGAAGGATTAACATCCTAGACACAAAGATCCAATGGAAGGAATTCTACCAGATGGAGCCTCAATCAACCGACCCCCAGGTTTCAATGGAGAACACTACTCATTCTGGAAGGCTAAGTTCAGGGTCTATGTAATGGCCTCGAGTTTGGTTTGTGGAGGGTCTTTGAAAAAGGAAACTATGTTCCTTCCTCGGTTGTAGCCGACATCGAACCCCCAAGAAAGAAGAAGAGTACGATGACAATGATAAGAAACAAGTCACTCTCAACATGAAGGCAATTCATATGCTCCAAAGTGCTCTTGGCCAAAAGGAGTATTTCAGAATCTGCACTTTGCCATCTGCTAAGCAAATGTGGGATGCTCTTGAAATAGCTCATGAAGGAACAACTGCGATCAAAGAAAATCGTATCAATACTCTCATGATTGAATACGATCTATTGCAGATGAAGACCGGAGAATCTATTGGTGAATTTCAACTCAGATTCACTCACCTGATCAATCAACTCATTGCCTTGGGAAAAGAATATGAACAACCTGCCCAAGTGAGGAAAATACTAAATATTCTCACCAAGGAATGGGAAGCCAAGGTCACTGCAATTGAAGAATCTCGAGGCGAATCAATGGCCTCCGTGGCGGCACTATTTGGCACCCTTTCGAATATGAGGGAAGATCAAATTCAAAAAGGGACTAAATGATATCAATGTCAAGAATAAGGGAATAGCTCTTAAAACCATCAAAGAAGTTAAATCAGATGACGATGAAGAAGATGAAGATGAAGATGGTGAGCTAGGAATGATGGTCCGAAGATTCAAGAAATTCTACAAAAAGGACCAATCTCACAGAAGGTTTCACAAAGGAAATTCTAGCACAGAAACTAAGAAACCAATTATATGCTATGAATGTGAGAAACCAGGCCACATCAAATCGAATGTCCGCAATGAAAAACAAAGAAAAGAAATTCAATAAGTTCAAGAAAAGAGCTTATGTATCGGCTATATGGGCAACACTCATCGATGAAGATGAGGCGAAGAGGAACAAAGTGTCAATCTCGCCTTGTGGCTCAAGAGGAATCGAGACGACGAAGAGGTAAGTAATTCTGATTTACCTTATAATGAATTATCTTCAACATATGATTCTCTTTATACTGAATTTAAGAAAACTGCAAAAGAGCTCTTATTTTCAAAAAGAAAAATCAAACTATTAGAAGAACAAGTTCAAACGATCTCTATGTAACATCCCAAATTTTTGGACCAGAAGGTTGGAAATAAAACTGAGATGAGAAGGCTTCTAGCCAGTGGAGTCCAAAAGTCTTAAGCTTATTATGAGGAAAAAGCTTAAGATAATTATTAAAATTATTTTGGACCTTGAGAATTTGAGAATGTTATGAAATAATATTTCGAGGATATAGCAATATTATGGTGGAGTTAATTATGGGAAATTTAGCCTTGAATAAATGTTAAAATTAATATTTTGAAGTTAAGGCTTATTTCTCCTTAATTTATTTCGAGAAAAAAGAGATTAAAGTCAAAGAATATTTGGAAGGGATAATTTATGACCTAAAATAATTATTGGGAAGTTAAGACCTAATCTCCATGAATTCTTGGGAAAAGAATTATTTAGTCAGTAATGGCTAAAATTAGAAAGAAAAATATGAACTAGAGGTATTATGTGTTGGAAGCCACGTGCCCTCATAACTATTTAATTCTTTATTCTTCATAAACCAATTCCACATTTCTCTAATATTCATTTGGGACACTCCAACCATTTAATTTGCCACACCCATACATCTTTGTTGGCCGAATCAAATCATTTCCATGTTGGCCTCGTATACATTTTAAACATTATTCTCCAATTCATGAATCAACCCATTTAACCCTAGAAGCAGCCCAAAACGCAAGAGCAAGAAAACACATATGTTCATTAAGCGGCCACTTCATTTGACCTATTGGCCCAACACGTGAAGACAACCATAGCCCATATATTCATTATCCAATTCACTTATATCCTTTTTGGCCCATCACGTTAGCAGCATTGGAACAAAAGAGGGAAAAAAAATAGATACCACCATATTCATATCAGCTCTCACACGCTAAAGCAAAGGCAAAGAACGGTCAGTGAAGAACCAAGAAGGCACGTCTCCTTGTCGCATATTTTTCTCCACTCGCCTCAACGGTCCACGCAAGAGCAGTAAACCCATGCTTCTCGAGCCCCAACCCAAACTGCCTGAACGTCTCGAGCTCAACATTAATATCCAGCGTTTCATGCTTCTCGGACCAACGTGTCTCGTCGGACCGGACCCTTGGGTCTTTATATAATCGTTGTTCTTGAACTATCAACCATTTGCGTTGCCTTAGCCGAGAGCGAGAGAGACAGGAAGAGCAGTGAGAAAAGTGAGGGGGAGAGTTACTGTGATATTCTTCCTCTGCCAAAACGCATCTAGAACAGGGGAGGCGAGTGCATTCGGCGGAAACCTCATCACGCCAGCTTGAAACCTGAAGGTAACAGTTGGGCATCTTCCTTCTAATTATCGTCATAAGTTTCAGAGTTTTAAGTTTTTAGGAACGTAGCTATGGTTTCACTTATGAGTTTCCTGCGTTGAGAAGTGAGAGCAGAGGGAGTTTTGCATGGTAATATATATAATTGCTGCATGAGTCCGTGAGGTCTAAGTGGAGAACCAAAATATTTATATGGGTATCTGATACATATATAAATGTGTGTTGCTGCACATTGAATAAAGGAAAAGGAAAACTTATAAGTATCCATATATGTTGCCGTGGGTACATTTGGGTGGTTGTTTACATTTGTTCCTTCTGTTTGGAACTAAAGAAACTATATACATATATGAGTATATATGCATCTGTGAATATGAGTCATATGCATGAAATCATAAGCTGATGCATTTCTGGAAAACTGAACTTGGCATTGAAACAGTAAACTTTGGGTAAAAACTAGGGCAGATGACCTTGTTTGAACCTGAAATTTTGTGGGTCTTTAGTACACATATATACCTTTAATATGAGCTTTAGATCACCTAAAAATGAGGTCTATAACTCCAGATATGATTTTTGGAAGTTGAGCTAAAAATTCTGGAAAGTTTCAGTATGATTCTGGAGGAACAAAATGACGTTGCATTTCGGACAAAGTAAACAAAGTTAAACAAATGTTAAATTCTCCAGATATATAGTAGACACAGAGAGCTTTAATTTGATATGTCACAAGCCTCATTTGGAGCTGTATCCAAAGAGATATGAATTTTTGAAATGGACCTATTATCCTGGAACTTTTTTCTGGACAGAGAAGGATGAAAGAAAATCTGGGAATGATACAGCAACTAATAAGCCTAGTGATTATTTTTCTATGAAACTAGACTTAATTAGTGTCACATAGAAATTTGAATCACCCCAATCGGAGATCTAGTGAATTAATTATGAATTTTCAAAAGTTAATGAAAATTCTGAGAATTTAAAGTTAAGTCTGAAAGTAGGAAATTAAGGAAATGTGGTTAATCCATAATTCGTGTAGTTAGTGACTTTGCGATGCAAAAAGTGACTAATGACAATGGTAAACGTTTATAGGTATATCTTGACACCTCTACCGATCCCATCAATTCCGGACAAAGTTAAGGATTCAAGTTTGAGGTGGGTAAATCGTTATCTCGTTAGCTTGTATGTATGTATTCCTGTATGACTGATCATGGTTACTAGATAATTTGCATGTATGTATCCTAGCTATGGATTGGGGCTGCGTGTCCCATAGGGCTGCGTGTCCTAAAATGGAGCTGCGTGTTCCAAAGGGCTGCGGTCCTTGGTCATAGCTGCGGTTAACAAAGTGCGACTTGTTTATTGTGAATTACTCTATGCTTATACATGTGTTATACAGTGATTTATATTTCATACCTGCATATGAGATTAACTGTTACCCCTGGGGTTCATTCATTTGAACTCCAGATCGCATGAAAGAGACAGGTGGTGGATCGGGATCAAGAGGAAAGATGCAAACGTAAGGGTTAGGAACCTTTTGGAAAAATATAGGTAGTTGGATTGTATTTTACGTTTATCATTTGTCTATTTTGGAGTACTGTATTAAGAACCCACTATGGGATAGATTTGAATCGCGAAACATTCATCCTCATGTTTTCGAACTAAGCTATGTTGTTAAAGTTTTATTCCGCAATTAAGTCGTCCAAATCATTTCGATGCCTGTGCGCGATAACTCTGATAAATAAGGGCGTCAAAAGGACGGGCGTTACAGTTTGGTATCAGAGCATCGATTTGGACAAATTTTTGAAAAAGGATTTAACAAAACTTTGTAATTTCGAAAACAGAATGAGGGTTTACGAAGGATAATTACCCCTTGGCGAACTTTGCGAGTTCTATCGTACGCGCAGAGGAGCGATGAGGGTGCAAACTGTTAGGAAAAGGGTATTGATTTAACCTTGGTTATGGGATACAAAAAAAAAAAACAGACGTGGTAACATAGAAATGGGTTCTGTTGCTAACCCTAGGGCTCTTGATTTGGAAGTTAGGGTCTAAATTAAATTCCTACAACACAAATTAAAAGGGAAGTAGTACAGAGAAGTTGGCACTGCTTAAGGAATAGTATCTTACTCACTAAGTTTCCTTGTGGGGACAATGACTTACTGTTTAGGTTTCCCTATAGGAATAGTAACTTATTGACTAAGTTTCCCTGAGGAGACAATTCCTGCCCAATAGGGGCCGCCGGACACCATGCATGTAACGAGGTGCAGCTCCGGGGACGAGGATCTTTGATTGAGTCCTTGGCGGTGGTGGTCCGTTACATAAAAAGGATACAGTGGATATCAAGGCGATAATACTTAGTATTTATGGGGAAGCCATATGTGTTGAACTTAGATTGGCACAGATATGGGTAGTTGGTACCCAGAGATATGTGATCGGCATTAGTACCCCCAGAACAAATCGGCACCCGGAAGTTAAGCATGCTTAAGCAAGAGAAATCTCGGGATGAGTGACATCCTGGGAAGTATCATAGGAATTTGGGATTCCTTTGATTTGAGGTTTAAGTACCCGGAGGCAAGGGTAAACTTGCATATGCTGATTAGACAACGACGACAACCACAACAACAACAACAACCACGACCACAACCACAACAGCAACTACACCCAAGTGATTTGAGAATGGTTATATGGTAATCCTTAGGGATACCATGATAGACCAAATACGAAGATGATTAAGATAAAGATTATGTCTGGAGTTGGAATAATAGTCCATATATATAGAATGACCCAGATGAGATGTTAGAATTAAAGATAGCGGACTGCGGAACTACTAAAGGGTAAGAACCTAATAAAGATATGAATTCTCGTTATAATGATTCAGAGATGATTAACTGAAGCTACTTATGGGAAATTTTGATCGGAGAGGGCTACCTACGGGGAGTTCTGATCGAGAAGGTCTACCTACAAAGGATGCTGACCGGAGAGCCTGACCAGTCAGAAAAGACTGAGTTAAGCACCGAGTGAAGTGCCGTAGAGCGGATCCACCGTGACGATGAACCGTAGAACGAAGTCGCCGTGACAATGAACCATAGAGTAGAGCTACCAGTGTATCGGATCTCAAGGTAAGTACATTGTAACGAATCTCATATCTTATGGGTTCCCTATAGAAAAGGTTTACGTGATCTGTTATATCGCTATAAAGTACTCCAGTGCTGTATGACATATCAGTGTTATGATATGACTATACAATGGGCAGTAGGACCTTTGGGACTAGTGTCTCCATGGGTCATTGGACATGTATATATTTGATGAGAATCCCTAAGTCCTATGAGACTATTATGTCTATAGGCTGGAAGAAGCTCACAGTTGTTAGACAAAAAAATACCGAGAAATGTCCCGAAAAGTTTGTGAAACCCGAGGATAGCAAGCAATTTCTGAAATATCCAGGAGACTAAAGTAGAATGGATTAAGCGTTATACTAATGGCTCGAGTAGCCAAGAACAAAGGACATAATGTGATAGGTAGTAATAACCTTCCAAGAACAGTTGCTTGGTTCCTGGATATGTTTCAACACTGAAAAGTTGAATTTGCCAATGCACCTAATGAGTTTGTAAAAATTTTTGAAGATAGAGTTTTCGAAAGAAATGTTTGCAACTGAATTTGAGACCAAGGTAGTGGTCGCTTTTGAAATGATGTTGTCTCATAGAAGGGTTTGGTAGAACCCAGGTATGAAATTGAGTTTTGAACTATGTGGTGTGAGGCAGTACAAAACTGGAAGAGGTCAGAAACTGTAGCAGACATACTCAGTTTGCTGGATCTTGCCATATGTTTTAGAATGTTTTAAATCGCTAGCCATTGTGGAAAGCTCTTTTAAGAAGATTAGTTTTTTGGGAAGCTGATACTCGCACCAGCAGTGTATTTATCCAATCTAAGTACTTTCGCCTTGTAGGGGCGTGTGTTTTGCCTTGTTTGGTTGGGACCCACGCAGACATTTGGAGCAGTGCTCCTAGACACATATTTTTCCCAGGTGGGGATTCTGGTGGGGTAGCCCGTTAATGTGCCGGTGTGTATACTGGGTCCTGAGAAGGGATGGAAATTCTCCCACATTGGCCAACAAATGTGTTGCCACTGTGGTGGTTTGTGTATGAAAGGATTGGAATATGCCGCTGTACCGAAAGGTTGAAGTGGTGGCGAGAGCTTTTAAATTTGGAAAATGAATGATCCTGCTCATAAATGTGTACCGGTAGTAAATGTTTTCTGAAATAGTCCGGTAGTGAATTGTTTTCACGAAAATTTGAGCTGGCAGCGATTAAGTTTGAAAATGTGATAGCATTATTTGTATAGTGCAAGTTGAGAAACATACTACAACCACATAAATTTTCAATGTGTGAGAATTTTAAAATGAGACAACATAGTTGAAATGAAAAGTGGTGCAATTGGTGATTGTATTGATATCGGAATGTAAACTATGAGGATGGCCTAGAGATCCGAATCGGGTAGGTCGATAAAAATTGCCAACGTGCTAAATAAGAGAAAAGTGGTTTGAGAGCTTAAGTTGAGAAAGCTCAGACACGGGATAGACGAGTAGAGACTCGAACCAGTAAGAGCCGGTGTGCAAGTTTTCATGGTACGGTGTTCCTAGACCATAAGACTTGTGTGTTTAGCACTATGTGGAATGCTCACAAGTATTGTGAATTTGGACTAGTGTGTCCAGAGAATGTTGTGAGGCTGACAAAACACTTGATCTGTACTAGGTGATGGATAAGATACCTAAGTTTGAGGGCAATTCCCTAGGTAATAGGGCTAGAAACCCAACATTGTGGCAATAGAATGTGCCTAAGGTTAATATGTGATAAGCCAAGAGGCAAAAAGAGTCAGCAAGAAGGCCCGCGTAACCAAGCGTTGTGAGAATGGACCAAACAGATCCTGTTTTTGAGTAATATACCCGGTACTAGATGAATGAGACAGTTGTCCGAATACTAGAGTGCGTGCTAGGTAAGCATGCATAAGAAAGGAATAGACTGGATGTCTAAAATAATTCCCTGAAGTTATAGGTTCAAATTTCGAGGACGAAATTTATTGAACGGGGGGAGAATTGTAACATCCCAAATTTTTGGACCAGAAGGTTGGAAATAAAACTGAGATGAGAAGGCTTCTAGCCAGTGGAGTCCAAAAGTCTTAAGCTTATTATGAGGAAAAAGCTTAAGATAATTATTAAAATTATTTTGGACCTTGAGAATTTGAGAATGTTATGAAATAATATTTCGAGGATATAGCAATATTATGGTGGAGTTAATTATGGGAAATTTAGCCTGAATAAATGTTAAAATTAATATTTTGAAGTTAAGGCTTATTTCTCCTTAATTTATTTCGAGAAAAAAAGAGATTAAAGTCAAAGAATATTTGGAAGGGATAATTTATGACCTAAAATAATTATTGGGAAGTTAAGACCTAATCTCCATGAATTCTTGGGAAAAGAATTATTTAGCTGTAATGGCTAAAATTAGAAAGAAAAATATGAACTAGAGGTATTATGTGTTGGAAGCCACGTGCCCTCATAACTATTTAATTCTTTATTCTTCATAAACCAATTCCACATTTCTCTAATATTCATTTGGGACACTCCAACCATTTAATTTGCCACACCCATACATCTTTGTTGGCCGAATCAAATCATTTCCATGTTGGCCTGTATACATTTTAAACATTATTCTCCAATTCATGAATCAACCCATTTAACCCTAGAAGCAGCCCAAAACGCAAGAGCAAAGAAAACACATATGTTCATTAAGCACCACTTCATTTGACCTATTGGCCCAACACGTGAAGACAACCATAGCCCATATATTCATTATCCAATTCACTTATATCCTTTTTGGCCCATCACGTTAGCAGCATTGGAACAAAAGAGGGAAAAAAATAGATACCACCATATTCATATCAGCTCTCACACGCTAAAGCAAAGGCAAGAACGGTCGGCGAAGAACCAAGAAGGCACGTCTCCTTGTCGGCATATTTTCTCCACTCGGTCTCAACGGTCCACGCAAGAGCAGTAAACCCATGCTTCTCGAGCCCCAACCCAAACTGCCCGAACGTCTCGAGCTCAACGTTAATATCCAGCGTTTCATGCTTCTCGGACCAACGTGTCTCTCGCGTCTGACCGGACCCTTGGGTCTTTATATAATCGTTGTTCTTGAACTATCAACCATTTGCGTTGCCTTAGCCGAGAGCGAGAGAGACAGAAGAGCAGTGAGAAAAGTGAGGGGGAGAGTTACTGTGATATTCTTCCTCTGCCAAAATGCATCTAGAACAGGGGAGGCGAGTGCATTCGGCGGAAACCTCATCACGCCAGCTTGAAACCTGAAGGTAACAGTTGGGCATCTTCCTTCTAATTATCGTCATAAGTTTCAGAGTTTTAAGTTTTTAGGAACGTAGCTATGGTTTCACTTATGAGTTTCCTGCGTTGAGAAGTGAGAGCAGAGGGAGTTTTGCATGGTAATATATATAATTGCTGCATGAGTCCGTGAGGTCTAAGCTGGAGAACCAAAATATTTATATGGGTATCTGATACATATATAAATGTGTTGCTGCACATTGAATAAAGGAAAAGGAAAACTTATAAGTATCCATATATGTTGCCGTGGGTACATTTGGGTGGTTGTTTACATTTGTTCCTTCTGTTTGGAACTAAAGAAACTATATACATATATGAGTATATATGCATCTCACCTAAAAATGAGGTCTATAACTCCAGATATGATTTTTGGAAGTTGAGCTAAAAATTCTGGAAAGTTTCAGTATGATTCTGGAGGAACAAAATGACGTTGCATTTCGGACAAAGTAAACAAAGTTAAACAAATGTTAAATTCTCCAGATATATAGTAGACACAGAGAGCTTTAATTTGATATGTCACAAGCCTCATTTGGAGCTGTATCCAAAGAGATATGAATTTTTGAAATGGACCTATTATCCTGGAACTTTTTTCTGGACAGAGAAGGATGAACGAAAATCTGGGAATGATACAGCAACTAATAAGCCTAGTGATTATTTTTCTATGAAACTAGACTTAATTAGTGTCACATAGAAATTTGAATCACCCCAATCGGAGATCTAGTGAATTAATTATGAATTTTCAAAAGTTAATGAAAATTCTGAGAATTTAAAGTTAAGTCTGAAAGTAGGAAATTAAGGAAATGTGGTTAATCCATAATTCGTGTAGTTAGTGACTTTGCGATGCAAAAGTGACTGATGACAATGGTAAACGTTTATAGGTATATCTTGACACCTCTACCGATCCCATCAATTCCGGACAAAGTTAAGGATTCAAGTTTGAGGTGGGTAACTGTTATCTCGTTAGCTTGTATGTATGTATTCATGTATGACTGATCATGGTTACTAGATAATTTGCATGTATGTATCCTAGCTATGGATTGGGGCTGCGTGTCCCATAGGGCTGCGTGTCCTAAAATGGAGCTGCGTGTTCCAAAGGGCTGCGGTCCTTGGTCATTAGTCTGCGGTTAACGGTGCGACTTGTTTATTGTGAATTACTCTATGCTTATACATGTGTTATACTTGTGATTTATATTTCATACCTGCATATGAGATTAATCTGTTACCCCTGGGTTCATTCATTTGAACTCCAGATCGCATGAAAGAGACAGGTGGTGGATCGGGATCAAGAGGAAAGATGCAAACGTAAGTGTTAGGAACCTTTTGGAAAAAATATAGGTAGTTGGATTGTATTTTACGTTTATCATTTGTCTATTTTGGAGTACTGTATTAAGAACCCACTATGGGATGGATTCGAATCGCGAAAGATATATCCTCATGTTTTCGAACTAAGCTATGTTGTTAAAGTTTTATTCCGCAATTAAGTCGTCCAAATCATTTCGATGCCTGTGCGCGATAACTCTGATAAATAAGGGCGTCAAAAGGACGGGCGTTACACTCTACGCCTATCTCTGCTTGTGAAAAGGATGCAAAACCAACTTATAATGAATTGTTTACTAAATACGAACTTGTTCAAAATGAATTTGAGGAACTTGCTGAAAAATATTCTGTTTTAAAAAGGAAGAATACAACACTTGAACAACAAGTAGAAAACCTTTCAGTTCCTGAAAATATCATATGTGATGAATGTTCTATTCTGAAAAAGAAAAATGAATACCTTACAAAGACTCTTGAAAAATTCACTAGAGTAAGTGAAATGCTTGAGGTAATTTTAAAACAAAGAAAGATTTACAAATGACAAATCGGAATTGGTTACAAGCCCGATTATGACAAAAAGAAAGGCAAAAAGAAACATGGACAAAGATCCTACATGAATTATTTTCAAAAATCTGTTCATACCTCAAATCCTTTTGCACATTGCAACTATTGTAATAGAAAAGGTCATACTACTTCTTCATGTTTTCATAAGAAAGATAGATCGATTAAACCTATAGGAAATTATCAATGGGTGCCTAAGGGATCCTATATGACTCCTAAGACACAAACTAACCCAAAAGGACCCAAAGAATATTGGGTACCTAAAAGATAATATCTCTTCTTATGCAGATTTGTCTTAGAGCATCAAATCCCAATAAGTGGTACATAGACACAGTGGATGCTCAAGACATATGACTGGAGACCAATCCAAATTTGCTTCAATCAAACATAAGGAAGGTGGCAAGGAAACATTTGGTGGAAATGAGTCCTAAGAATTGCTGGCATTGGCAAAATTGGAAATAGCAATCCTCAAATCAAAGATGTTTATCTTGTGGATGGGTTATGTCACAACCTCCTCAGTGTGAGTCAAAGCACGGACAAAGGAAACCTAGTCATCTTTGATTCAGAAGAATGTTTGATTGTAAGTAAGGATGCTCTCTCTTTAGATAGTATTAAATCCAAAGCATTATTCGAGCTCCAAGAGAAGGTAATTGTTATACTCTTAATCTGCCTAAAAACAATTCTCGATTCTGAAAATGTTTTGTTGGTAACTTAGATGAAAGTTGGTTATGGCATAAACGTTTAGGACATGTCAATATGATTCAACTTGATAAACTACAGAAAAAGGAATTGGTTATTGGTTTACCAAAACTGTCTTTTAAAAATGATCTAATTTGTGATGCATGTCAAAAAGGTAAACAAACTAAATCATCTTTCAAGTCAAAAACGGAATTATCAACTAATACCTTGGCGGCAATCTTTATACATTGGTCATAGTATATGATTTCTCAAGATTCACATGGGTCATTCTTTTATCATCAAAAGATAAAACATTTGATCAATTTATTGTGTTTGCCAAGAAGGTCCAAAACGAGAAAGGATTCTCTATTGCAGGTATTCGTACAGATCATGGTGGAGAATTTGAGAATCATGCCTTTGGAGAATTCTGTGATAGTATGGGAATTAATCATAACTTCTCAGCTCCAAGAACCCCACAACAAAATGGAGTTGTTGAAAGAAAGAATAGAGTGCTTACTGAAATGGCAAGATCAATGCTAAATGAGAACCAAACATCTCAAGTGTTTTGGGCTGATGCTATGAGCACTGCTTGTTACATATCAAAAAGGGCATATCTCCGGAAGAAGTTGGACAAAACTCCCTATGAACTCTACAAAGGAAGAAAACCCAACTTAGCTCACTTGCATATCTTTGGATGTAAGTGCTTCATCCACAATAATGGTAAGGACAGCTTAGGAAAATTTGATTCCAAAGTCGATGAAGGTATATTCTTGGGTTATTCAAGTAGAAGTAAAGCATATAGAGTTTATAATACTCGTAATCACACCGTTGAAGAATCTATGCATATTGTTTTCTCAGAAACCAAATCTAACAAGTCCTTGGATGATGATGATGATTTTCCGTGACAAACCAAACTGTTTCAACAAATACGGAAAAAGATTTGCAAGATGATTCTCAAACCGAAAACATTGTGAAAATGCTTATGAAAACAAGTGTTCAAACTCAACCAAAATCATGGAGATACAGTAGGAGTCATCCTCTGGATCAAGTGATAGGTGATGCAAATCAAGGAGTAAGAACCGAAAAAGCACTTTGAATGAAGTTACTTTTTCAGCTTTCATTTCGAAAATTGAACCCTCTAAGATTGATGAAGCCTTTTCAGACAATGATTGGGTTATAGCAATGCAAGAGGAATTACATCAATTTGAAAGAAACCAAGTTTGGGACTTGGTGCCCAGACCTAAAGACCATCCGGTCATTGGTACTAAATGGGTATTCAAAAATAAATGTGATGAATCCGCCATAATCATTCGAAATAAAGCAAGGCTAGTTGCAAAAGGCTATAATCAAGAAGAAGGAATTGATTATGAAGAAACTTATGCTCCAAGAGCAAGATTGGAAGCTATAAGAGTTCTTCTAGCCTTTGCTTGTGTTAAAGGATTCAAACTTTTTCAAATGGATGTAAAATCCGCCTTTTTAAATGGTTTTATACAGAGGAAGTTTATGTTGAACAACCTCCGTGTTTTCAAAATGAACATCATCCAGATCATGTTTATCACCTCAAGAAAGCCTTATATGGTCTTAAGCAAGCTCCTAGAGCTTGGTATGAGAGGTTAAGCACTTTCCTTCTTGATCAAGGATTTGTTAGAGGAAAAGCGAGATACAACTCTCTTTATAAAGAAGAATAAACTTGGTGATGTTTTAATAGCTCAAATTTATGTTGATGATATTATTTTTGGTGCTACTAATGATACTATGTGTGAAGAATTTGCCAAGACAATGCAGGGAGAATTTGAAATGTCCATGATGGGAGAACTTAATTACTTCCTTGGACTTCAAATCAAGCAACGCCATGATGGAATCTTCATTTCCTGCACTAAGTATCTGAAAGATCTATTAAAAAATATGGTCTAGCTGATTGTAATGGAGCAGATACTCCAATGAGTTCAACCGCAACTCGGATGCTGATGAAAAGGGGACTAACTTCAACATCACTAAGTATAGAGGAATGATTGGATCATTACTCTATCTTACGGCAAGTCGTCCGTACATTCAATTCGGTGTTGGAATGTGTGCTAGATTCCAATCGCCCCCATGGAGTCCCATGCTGAACATGTTAAAAGAATTTTTAGATATCTTGCTGATACAAAGACTCTTGGATTATGGTTTCCCAAAGATCAACATGAACACTTAGTAGCCTATACCGATTCGATCATGCAGATACAAGACCGACGTAAAAGCACAAGTGGTCAATGTGAGTTCTTTGGAGGATCATTAGTGTCTTGGTTCAAGAAAAGGCACTACGTGGCCGTGTCATCCACCGAAGCTGAGTATGTTGCTGCCTCAAGTTGCTGTGCTCAAGTTCTTTGGCTCAAACAACAATTGTGTGATTTGGGAGTTCATCTCAAAGAAATCCCAATTCTTTGTGACAACACAAGCACAATAAGTTTGGCAAAGAATCCTGTTCAACACACTAGAACCAAACATATTGATGTCAGACATCACTTCATAAGAGATCATGTTCAAAAGAAGGATGTCAAAGTCATGTTCATCCCAACTCACTTGCAACTCGCTGATATCTTCACCAAGCCACTAGCAAAAGAACAATTTGTGTTCATAAGAAGAGAATTGGGAATGGTAAATCCCAATGAGTTGTAAGTAATTCAAATGTTAGTTATGTTTTTTTTTATGATTATTGTCCACTAACTTAAGCATCGGAGTATCTAGATATGTTTTGTGCAGGATGTATATTGAAATCAAAATCCCAAACAATCGAGTGCAAGTAAAGCGCCTATTAGTGAACGACTCGAGTTCGAGGGAGACAGAGAGCAATCCACCTCGTAGAACCAGCATGCACTCGAGCCTACAATGTGATCGACTCGAGCCTAGCAAGAAATTTCAAGGGTTCACACATACACTCTTGAATTCCAGGTAAGTAACGTTACACAAACTCGAGCCTACACTTAAGAACTCGAGTTTGCGTCGATAAAATTTCTTTAAAACCTGTCTTTTCGTCTTCACTCTATCTCACCCTCGAGCCTAAACCTAACTCTCCCAAAAATTTCTCTCAATCTCCTCAAACGAAAACCAGAGAACATGGCGTCCAAACGATCTGCAACCCAAGATTCCAAATCCTCTGATCCTCAAGAACCCCAAACCGATCATACAAAAATCTCTCAACGTCCTCCCAGGGCAAAATCGTTTCCCAAACGATTCAAGCATGGAATTGACAAGCAAATTCCTGGTATTCCTATTACCCAAGCCACTCCAATAACCACAGTCAAGATGAATACCTCAAAGAAAGCTTCAACTCGCCGACACACCACCTCGAAGGGGCAAAGAACAGATACACAAGTCTCGAAAGACCACAACTAGTCAAACTAGCTCTCAAGCTCAATCATCCTCCCATCACCAACAACACTGTTCCTCGTATCTAGAGAAAACCCAGCCTTATTTGAAATTTACAATCATTCCTCCATCCCTAAAGGATTCTCTAGTGAGGATGTCACTCTATATGGTGAGGATGCCATACGATTCCAAGAAAACTATGAGGCTAAGAGTTTTTGCCCTTCTGTGTATGTCAATCTAGATGCTTTAAAAGAGGAATGTAACCTTGATATTACCCACTGGCTTAGACAATTTGAACCTCTCATATCCATTAGAGCCTCATATAGTCCATCCTTTGTTAAAACCTTTTACTATTGTATGCAAAGTGATAATTTATTGGATGTGGATAGAAATTTGGTTGAGGAAAGGCTTACCACATCCATTAGAGGAAAACAGATAACCATATCAATGCCTCCTAAGCAAAGAGCTACTTGGTATATATACACTAGAAACTTAGTACAAAAGGGAGGCAATTTCACTCACTTTGCCAAAAAGGACTTCCCTATTTTTGCCTCTATCATAGATCAAGTCCCTCATAACATAGGAGATTGGATCTTTAAAGAGATGTTCAAATTTCGTTTCCATGGAAGAAAAACATCCCGTATACCCTTTGCCGCCTCATCTCGGTGATTATGTTTCATGAAAGGGTCCGGTATTTACCACCCAATGAGAAACCCGAAAACCCACCAAATTTGGCCAAAGATATCCTAAATTTGATGAGGATAAGCTTTGATCAAGGAAGTGATCATTCCAGAGCACCCTCAAGACCTACTAGAACCAGAGCTACTCAATCTAGAGTTCAAGAAGCTCAAAGTGCACCACCTCCACCACAATCCTTTCCTCCGATTTGGATGAAAGAATAAAGACTTACATTGCCCAAGTTGTTTCGATCTTTCTTCCAAGATAGAATCGGGATTCACCACACCAAGAAAGGATATGAGGAGTTCTCTCGATGCACAAGAAGATCTCATTCTTGAACATGAGATTATCAAAGATAAAGTGCAAGGTCTCGGGATCAAATTGGAGATCACTCAAGAAGCATCTCCACTCTTTTGGTGTCTATGTCCACCTCCATGACAAAATGGACAAAATTTTAGAAAATCAGTCCATCAATTCCGCCGGACCTAGCTCTTCGGCACCTCCACCCTCTTCCGAACCAATCCCAACCTCCATAGCCCCCGAACCATCTACCCATGATCCTATTCTTCAGTCAACCCCTATCTCATCTCATCCTCCACTTTTCGATGATGCCAAAGGGGGAGAAGAGTTGAAGTAAAGAAGGAGAAGTCAAGTTGTCAAGCTGTCTTTTTTTTTTTTTTAGATATGTGTATGCTTGAAACTCTAAATGTCATTTTGTAAACCATTAAATGTTTTAGCTTATGCAATGACAATATGTGTTATGATTTATGTTAAGCTGCTAACTCGATAGAATCAAAGTTTAAATGTTAAAATCTAATTGATGCATTTACACCGAACACTTATGCTTCAATGATTTCAAATGATCAAAACAAGTGTTCTTAAAGGAGTTAATTGTTTACAAGTGTTGTCATCATCAAAAGGGGGAGAATGTTAGTTCTCTATGTGTTTTGATGATTAATAACAATTGTAAACAAGTACGAATGCTTTTAAAAAGACAAAAGAGTCAAAATCACTCTGTCACCTCAAAACTCGAGCCTAACTAAGCAAACTCGAGTTTTCTGCAAACAGAGAGCTCATCAGGATATTTTCAGTCCCATGGCGGAAGTTTTTCTAATTAAATTGTATCTCTTTAAACTCCGAGTTTATTCTTTTTGAGTAGAGTTCACTTGTTTCTATGGCTATAATTTAATGAACACTCGAGCCCAAGTATATGGACTCAAGCCTAATGCTTTTGTGTAGAGTTTACTCTATGGTTTGACAAACGAAGAAGAGTTTACAAAATAGGTAAACTCGAGCCTGTTATTACAAGCTCGAGTTTTCCCTCGCGAGAGCTCCCAAGTTTTTCCTTCTTTCAAACTCCGAGTTTAAGCTCAAACCTCCGTTCACTTCAATAAGTCATGGAATAAATTAAGCTGAACTCGAGCCTAAGAATAATGAACTCGAGCCCTTCATCGAAGAAAGAAAAGCAAGTGTACAAACTCCGAGTTTGTACTCGTGCTCCACCCACTCTAATCGAGCAACCAAAACTCTTAGGCATGAATAGTGTTAAACTCGAGCCTAATCACTAATGGACTCGAGCCGCTTATCTTGTGAGATATTACTCCAGTGTTCATTCGACAAAAGCTTAGAGAGTATTCGAACTCGAGCCTACCTTCGTGAACTCGAGTTCACATGGTGAAACAAAATACAAACTCAGAGTTTACATCAAACTCCAGAGTTTGCTCTCACAGAAGATAAACCAGATACTCTAAAAAGCCTTACGAACTCGAGCCTGACTTGGAGAACTCGAGTTTACGACGGAAGCAAATATGATCGTTACTGATTTCATCCTGATTCTTTTAAACTGCAAAACTTACCATGTTTATACGGATTGATTCCATTCATTCAAACGTATTTAACTACTCTATATTGAGAATGTTTCAGGTATTAAATTGGATCAAACGAATCATTGAATAAACGCGAAGAATCGAAGGCATAATGATTTCACGCGTCCAGGAATTGAATCGGCTGAAATTCAGGACCCAACGGCTATAATCCTCATCAAACTGAATTTCAAATGAAGAACATGCTAAGTTGAGAAGTAACGGTCACATAGCAACTCACCACTATATAAAGAGCTGATTACAAACTTAGAAGAAAAACGAAAGATTAAGCAGAAACGAAAAGCAAGCTCAAGAGTTCTTATACATTCGGTTTTCTTTCGTATTGTATTTTGATATACAAAGAGCCTCGGTGTTTATCATTATCTTCTCTCGTGAGAGAGATTTTATTCAAATTATTCATTCATTGTAAAAGATCTCAAGTCAAGGGGACTTGGAGATTGGGATTTCGATTACAACTTGTAAGGGGAGTGTATCCTAGAGAGAGGATAATCCTTGAGTACAGAGTGTGTATCCGAGTTAAGTGATAGTAGAAAACCCCAGAGAGTCCGGGACTGGACGTAGGTCAAGAATTTAGACCGAACCAGGATAAACTTTCTGTGTCAAGCTCTTCTTCCCTATCTCTTTACGTTCAGCTTCAGCTTGGGTACAAAGTTATTATAAAAGTTTTAAAATCCCCAATTCACCCCCCTCTTGCTGATTTCCTTTCGTTTTCAAGTCCCGCAGACGCGAGACTCCAGATGACCATCAACAAAGTTCATGTTATGGTAGAAATCTCTCACCATAACCTCAGAATAGGGACAAGTCATCTCTGCCAAGCCTCTCAGATGGGCATGATCCAACGTCGGCACTATCTCAAATCCCTCACCAGCAAAGAATGCTATGTCCAGTGACTTCGGCTTGCAGATGGGTCTCGTGGCAAAATTCTCAACGAATTTTTCGTGTTCTTCTACATTGTTATCAAATAGATAACCGTAAGGGAGATCCACAACGGGCTCCCACTGCTGTGGCTGCTGTGCCCTAGAGGAGGATGCCCCGCGGCTAGCCCGTTGTTTAACCCGCTTCCCATGCTCGTTGCCGGTGTTAGAAGTAGCTTCTCTACGAGGCATTATGACAACAACAACCTACAACAACAACAACAACAACAAGAAGTTAACAACATCACTCACAACTACAGCCATCTACAAAACCTATAAACTTATTTCAGCAAGATAAGTCTATAAGACGCATCCTACACATTTAGAGATCAAAGCTTCCTACAACAAGTTTCAAAAATGCTCTCGGTACACAATGCAACAAAGCACATTTATGGGGAGAGCATTAATGCTATATACCCACACACATATCATATCACTTTCAAGGAATTGGACCACCAATCAATCAAGAATATATAGTTTTGCAAATAAATAAGAATGAAACAATACATCACTAGCAAGACTCATTTGGAATAGGGGAATCCACCACACCCAACCACATATATTCAATCGAGACTCATTTAAATCACACACAACAACGAAATATGGGAGAAAAACATAACCCCACGCATCAAAAACGCAAAAACGCAAGAACAACCGTCGAAATTCGAAATGGAGATGAGAACATACCAAAAGTGATGCAAATGACACTAGAACAAGATTTCTTCGCTACCCACCAACGGATTCAACAAGAATTTGGGAAAAAAAACTGTGGGGAGAGGTTTGGGGGCAGGTTTAATCGATTAGGGCTGGGTGTGTGTGAGGAGGCGCGATTTGGGGGTTTTTAAAAAACCCCTCTGCCGACATTTAGTCGACTAAACCATATGGTTTAGTCGACTAAATGTCGGGTATGGGCTTTTTTAAAAACCTCGACCAGTTTAGTCGACTAAAACATTTGGTTTAGTCGACTAAATGTCCGGGGCCTGGAAAAAAAATTTTGCCCTCCATTTAGTCGACTAAACAGGGGCAGATTGAGAAATAGGTTTATGACAGGGGCATTTTGGGAAATAGGTTTCTGACAGGGGCATTTTGGTAAATAGTTATTTAATAAGGGGCAAATTCAGAAATTAGCCCAAAATATTATCTCAAAAAGATTTATGCCAAAAATTATTTCCTAATCATTTGTCCTTAATTTATGGGAAAATATACTTTAATTTCCCATAATTAATTTCGTAATTATTTTAGGCCAAAATTTCATAATTAATTTCCATAACATATTTAAATTCAAAATCCCAAAATTTGGGATGTTACATAAAGTGTCTCAGGTGTGCGTTTCACCTGTCCCGTCGTAATGTTTACCATGATGGCATTCCTCATATGGAATTGCAGGGGGGCGGCCAGTGCGGATCTTGGCCGTCAGTTAAGGTTTTTGACCTCAAAGTACAGTATAGGGATTTTGGTTCTGGTTGAGACAAGGACAAGTGGAGAAAAGTGTATGAAGTTACGAAAGAAGCTGGGGTTTGATAGCTCATTTGTAGAGGAAGCGAGGGGTTTCTCGGGAGGGATTTGGGTCCTTTGGAAATCTCAGGAGATTTAGGTCTCTGTCTTAAATAATTCTTTCCGGCATGTTCATTTAAAGGTGAATGTGTTGTAGAATGTTTTCCAGTTTACGACTATGTATGGTAGCCCTCGGGAGGAGGAACGCAAGGCGCTATGGGCTTGCATAGATAGTATTGCAGGATCTATTGTTGACCCATGGGTGGTTGCCGGAGATTTTAATGAGATTGCGGATGTGAAGGAAAAGAAGGGGGTAACGCTGCTGCTATTGGCCCGTGTCGGGTTTTTTGGAATCGTTTGGTGGAGTGGCATCTTGATGACATTCAGGTGTCGGGAAGCTTTTATACTTAGATGGGCCCGAAATGGGGGCATTTGGACCGGGTCTTTAAGAAGCTGGATTGTGTTACTGCTAATGCCTCATGGCGTTTGTCTTTCGCCAAGGCAGATGTGGTTAATCTTCCGCGGTATAACTTGGATCATACTCCTATATTGCTAAGATTGTTTGGTCCTCCAGAAGGTAAGCAGCATAGACCCTTTCGCTTCTTATCTGATTGGATGAATCATACTGAATTCCCAGGGCTTATGAATTCTCAATGGCAGAACAATCTTGATCTTCCTATCATATTAGCTCGTATGGTCGGGCCCCTGCATCGTTGGAACAGGGAGGTCTATGGGAATATTTTCCAGATGAAGAATGCTTTGAACTTGAATTGTTACAACACCAACGTGTAAGCAATGACTCTGAGGTATGGGGGTTGAAGGAGGTAGACTGCAGAAATCGTTTGAATGAGATTTTAAAACGTGAAGAGTTGTTTTGGTTCCAGAAGTCTCGGCACCAGTGGCTAATTGAAGGAGACTGTAACACTAAGTTCTACCATCAGAAAACTGTAACTAGGAGGAGTATCAATAAAATAGCTCGGCTAAAGAATGACCAAAATATTTGGGTGGAGAATGACGACCAACTTAGAGATATGGCCCTTTCTTATTTCCGGAAGCTTTTTTCGGATGGGGAAGCTGATCGTAGGTGGCTTACCTCTACTTGGCCGAGCATTCCGCATCATTTGTTGTTAGATTTGCAGCGGATTCCCTCATGTGAGGAGGTACAGAGTTGTCTGTTTAGCTTGAAAGACTTGGCTATCACCCAAGAGGGGGGTGAATTGGGTGTCTGATTAAAAACTTAACTTTAAAAATCTTTTCGCAACTTACTGAAAGTAGTTTGAATGACAATAATAATTTATAAAGTGATAAAAAATCATTCAAACATATATACTGGGAATGTAAGAGATAAGGGAAGAGAATATGCAAACTGTGATTTATACCGGTTTGGCCCAATCCTTGACCTATGTCCAGTCCCCAAGCTCCGCTTGAGATTTTCAATCCACTATCTTCTTTCAACTTGATTACACGTTCTGTACTTGAAGTAATCCTCTCACTAGGATTCACTCCCCCTTACAAACTGTAATCAATACACCCGTTTGATTACACACTCTGTACTCGAAGTAACCCTCTCACTAGGATTCACTCCCCTTACAAGCTGTAATCAATACAATGGGTTTCCCACTCAAGATCACCCAATCTTGAGTAACTCACAGATAGAAAGATAGAATGGTTACAAATAAATCTTCTCTCTCTCAGAAGTGAATGGATAAACACTGAAGTACAATACAACTCATTTCACTCTCTATGATAAGCTATGTAGACATTGAAAATAGAGAGTAAATGATGAGAATATCAGAGTATTAGCATGTTGAAGATGAAGACTTGTTTCTCTGCGTTTTTATTCTCTGTGTTTTCTCTTATCTGTTGTGGACTTCAAACTTCTGGGTATTTATGTTGATTGAAGCTTGATGACAGTTGTGGAGAATATAGCTGTTGGGAAGATTCAATGACTGTTGGACAAAGAAATATAGCCAGAGAGGCAATCATTGTAACGAAGTAGGAAACTCGAGTTTTTAGATCTGAACTCGAGTTTTCTCATCCTGGAACTGATTTTTTGCTGGTTTTAACTCTGAATTGACCCATTCCAACTTCCATATGATCTTGGAGACTTCTAGCATCAATATAAAAGCTTGAATAATGATTTTCTCAATCCATTCAACAAGTTCTTCCTTCTTTCTTCTCTTCTCTTCATCATTCTCCATAATTCAATTCTTTCTTTCTTTTCTTCTCTTCTTCTCTTGATCATGTTCCACAATTCAATTTTTTCTTCTTTTCACTTGATCATTCTTTATCATTTGACTTGGACTCTTCTTCTTGAAGTTCTACCTTCTTCAATATCTCATCTTTTTCTTGAACTTGACATTCTCTTCAATTTCTTCTTTCTAAAATCTCTTATCTCCTTCTTGAGCTAGCTTTTATTCAAGTTGGACTAATCTACATTAAATATAGTAGTTAGTCAATGTAGGAGATGAGAATGGATAAGAATGTGGTATGATGAGTTGTGTGCTTAGTAAGCATGCATTGGAAAGAGGCAGGTGGAGTGCCTAGAATGATTTTCCCAATGTATGGACGTTCAAATCTCGAGGACGAAATTTATTGAACGGGGGGAGAATTGTAACATCACAATTTTTGGACCAAAAGGTTGGAAACAAAACTGAGATAAGAAGGCTTCTTGCTAATAAAGTCCAAAAGTCTTAAGCTTATTATGAGGAAAAGCTTAAGATAATTATTAAAATTATTTTGGACCTTGAGAATTTGGGAAGATTGTGAAATAATATTTCGAGGATATAGGAATATTATAAGGGAAATTAATTACGAAAATATAGTCTAAAATAATTATGAAAATAATTATTAGAATTTAAGGACCTATTTTCTTAAGAAATTCAAAGAAAATAATTAGAGGTTGATTTATAGCCCAATATTTTTAGAGAAATTACTAAAGAAGTTAATTAAGGAAGAAAATCCTTATAAAACATCAATGATTCATTTCTAGCATATATTTGGTAATAAAGCAACAATCAAGAGACCAAGGGATAATTAATTAATAATTAAAAAAAAAGAAAAAAGAAATAACAATAGAAGCAGCAACCCGTGACAATGAAACAGATAGCAATATAGATTTAAAACAACCCCAGCCCATTATATCTCATTTTGTCCAGCTGCAACACGTGAGAATGGAAACTAAATCACGCCATCAGAGAAGTGAGAAACCACAGCGCCGTTCTCGTCATCATATCTCGACGTAGCCCTCCACTATACACGCAACACAGACCATACTTCTTGAGCCCAGTGTTCTGCACCACACTCTTTCTCAATATAACCATTGGTCCTTCTTCCTCCTCGGTTCATTCGTGCTTCTCGGACTGGACCCTTTTGGTCCTTATATATGTGTTGCTACTCTTTGGTTCTCATTTAGAACCAGCGCCCTCCAGTGAGAGAGAGAGAGATACGAGAAAGAGGGAGAAGGAGAAAGAGAAAGAGGAAACGTTGTAGCTGTGTGTGTGTGTGTTGCCCTGTTCGTGATCCATAAAGCAGAGGTTGCTGTGACGTTGAGAAGCAGCAAACCTTGGCAAATCCGAAAGACTAACAAGGTAATTTAGAACCATGAGTTCTCTGTTTTGTAAGCTTTAAAACAGGGGTGGTTTATATTGTATGACATTTGGGTGTTAGTATATATATTTACGTGGGTCTGTTGTGGGAAAAAAATACAAAACTGGGCTATATATATATATGTATGCACAAGCTAATATATAGGCCTATTAAGACTACATAAAAGAGGGAACTTGCCGTCACCTATATACCTGGAAAGAAAGAAAAAACGTTACTGCAATGAAAACCGAAAGAAAACAAAAATGAAACCTGTTGTCATGTAGATTCATGTGTTATGTTGCAATTTTATATCCCTGTGTTGCTTATTCGTCATACTGTCCTTGGCTGAACAAACTGGATTGGACATCTTATATGATATTTTGTAACAAGTTAAGCAATGGGTTTTTAGAGTTTCAGAGATATATTATATATTGAATGGTCAATTGAATTGGAGTTCATTGTTCAAGTTATATTTGGAGAAGGTTGATACCATGTTCATGAGTCCATTCCAGGATGGTTGACCATTAATGACTTTATTGTGTTTTATTTGAAGAAAATAACCATGCATTATGGTGACTCAAAATTAGGACAGAATATTTTAGAAATGACAAATGACAACTCTGTATAATTCATTCATAAAGCTTGCTGCTCGTACCTGGTCAAACTTCAACTGCATTAGTTTCCATTTGAGCATAATGAACGTCTTGGTCTTCAAAAGATAATGTAGTCTTACAAAAAAAAAAAAAAAAAAGAAAAAAAAAAATATACGAAGTTTTAATCTTTATAAATATATACACACGTTGCATCTGAAAAGGATAGAAAGATCTTGTAATCATGTATATATTAAATATAAGTTGTTGTTTTAAATGAATAAGGCTTAGTCACGTGACTTTGATGATTTGGGAAGATATAAGGAAACTTTGCTCTAGCACATGTATGTATATGCGTTGCAACCCTGACAAAAAGAATAAGAAAGTCTTCTGTCAAATGCTTACATATATACATGGTTTTGAAATACAAAGCATTACGTTTTGTTTTCTCAACTATTTTTTTTAATTTGCTCATACTTTACATTAAAATAATGAAAACAATAATAAAATAAATAAATAATATTATTGTTATTAGAAAAGGGAATAAGTAATAAATAGAAAATAATAATAATAATAAAATAAATAAAATTGTTATTAAAGGGGAATAAGTAATAAAGGAAATTATTCATTAATAATAAAGAGAAAAGGGGCTTATTAATTGATAATTAAATAAAAAGGGGTATTTTTATTAAAGGAATTTTTAGGGGTTAATCCACCTTTAATCCTCTAAAAATTAGTTGCATAGTTAGTTACTTTGCGACGCAAGAAGTGACTAATGACAATGATAAACGTTTATAGGCATACCTTGACATCTCTACCGATCCCAACATCTACCAGACCAGTTAAGGATTCAAGTTTGAGGTGGGTAATTGTTATCTCATTAACTTGTATGTATGTATTCATGTATGACTGATCATGGTTGCTAGATAATTTGCATGTATGTATCCTAGCTATGGATTAAGGTTACGTGTCTCATAGGGCTGCGGTCCTTGGCCGTTAGCTGCGGTTAACGATGCGACTCCTTTTATCTAGATAAATGTATTCGAGCTATAAATGTATCCGAGCTATGGATTAGGGCTGCGTGTCCCATAGGGCTGCGTGTCCTAAAATGGAGTTGCGTGTTCCAAAGGGCTGCGGTCCTTGGTTGTTAGCTGCGGTTAACAGTGCGACTTGTTTATTGTGAATTACTCTATGCTTATACATGTGTTATACTGTGATTTATATTTCATACCTGCATATGAGATTAATCATTACCCCGGGTTCATTCATTTGAACTCCGCACCGCATGAAAGAAACATGTAGTGGATCGGGATCAAAAGGAAAGATGCAACTGTAAGGGTTACAATGAAGGAACCTTTTGGAAAAATATAGGTAGTTGGATTGTATTTTATCGTTTATCATTTGTCTATTATGGAATAATGTATTAACATCCCACTATGGGATAGATTCGAATCGCGAAAAATTCGTCCTTATGTTTTCGAACTAAGTTATATTGTTAAAGTTTATTCCGCAATTAAGTCGTCCAAATTATTTCGATGCATGTGCGCTATAACTCTGATAAATAAGGGCGTCAAAAGGATGGGCGTTACATAGGTGATATTCCACCTTCAAATAGTACATCGCTTATTGGATCACTCATCCCTAGTATTTTTTCTCTAGAAGCTGAAAAAAATTACGCCAAAAGTTGAAAAAAAATAACTTCGATCAGAAGTAACTTTTTTTAAATAAGCTCTTCTGAGACCACCACTTTTATTTTATTTTTGTTTTGGGCTGAACCATTGGAGCCCATTTCCATTTTAGGTTAGCTTTAAGTTAGTAGAAGCCACAAACAGAATTGATTCCACGTTTTTGTTATTTGGTGGATCAAAATAGAAGTTTAGAAATTCTCTCAACTGTTCTTCAAATGTTCTTCGCGTTCTTCGTGTTCTTCATTTTTTCCAGTCATGCTCGGCTAAACTTCTGTGATTAACCCAACGTTGAGGATTCCATGATTCGTCCAGAGAGCTTGTGCTTAATCGGTAACTTTACTCGATTCTGTTTTCATCTTATCGGATTTGATTTCTGGAAATAGTTCGAATATTAGATTTAATATTCGGTTTGGTTCATCCCAAGGACTGAGTTCGAACTAGGTTACAGTGTTGCTGTGCGATTGTACAGTGAGACGTCACTGTTCGGACATATTCTAGGCGATCGTCTAGTCAAGGGATTCTCTGGATGAATGCAGAGATTTCGGTTCATCCAGAACCAAACGTGAGTTAGTTATATTTCGTTCAATGATGGAAGTTTTTGGAATCTAAACGTTGGGTTGATCGTTTTTAATCTGTTTCTGCATATTTCATTCTGTTTCATTCTGTTTGAGTTTAATTTCGTTTTTAATCTGTTGAACAAAACCCCCCATTTTACTGTTCTGTTTTGCTGTTGTTGTTAATCAAACCTGCTGCAAGTTCGTTGGGAAATCATTTTCGAACTTGGTTATTTTGGGAGATATGTCAAATATCTTTCCAAAAATGGCGCCGCTGCTGGGGAATTTGCATTGGTTTGATTAGTAACAGTATTGTAAATAGCTTCATTTCGGTAGTTTAGGTGGTTCGGGTGGTCGGACAGAAATTTTTCTGACCCAAATCACTCAAACCAGGTCTTATTCACAAGGAATTGGGCATTCTAAGCAAGAATCACTCTCCTTAAGAGTGAGGTATACCCTATTTTCCCCAAATTCCAACGTTTAGACCACTTTTTCGCTGTTTTAAGTTTTGATTCTAAGATTTCTACTATGATAATTTTTTTGGAGTATCTCTGATTTGGTTGAAAATTGGTATAGACATAGAAAATGGCCTATCTCACTGGGCCCATTAGAATCTTTGATTCTTCATGGGGTAATCTCAGTTTTGCCAAATTCCATCGTTTAGACCACTTTTTCAATTTTTTGAATTTTTTTTATTCCATTTTTAGGCTCCCCAATAGTCTAGGAGTTGCCCTGTCCAAGTCCCAAAAATTTTAAAAATCATTTGATAGTGTTTCTGGACTTGTTTTGGTCAATTTCTAGCATAGGTTTTTGCTTTTGTGTTTTTTGTTTTTGTGTTCTCTTAGTGTTTTTCTACTTTTTACACTTCTTGTGGCATTTTCGTAATTCTGAGATTCTGCTTTTTACCACTTTGGGTGGCAGTTTCGGTAATTCTGTGTGTTTGCCAATTCTGCTTTGTGTGTATGCTGCATGAGTACCAGGAATACTACTGATCCAGAAGATTTGTTGCCATTTGATCCTGAAATAGAAAGAACAATTCTTACTGCTAGAAGAGTTGTTAGGCTAAGTCATAAGATTAATACTGAACTGGACACTCAATTGGAGTCTGATTCTCACCATTCTGATTGTGTCCATTCTGTTGATCTTTCTGATTGTGCTTCTGGTGAGTGCCCCATTAAGCATTTGAAGGAGTTCCATGTAGTGTGCAGCATGTAATACCCTAAAAATCACACTTAGGGTAAATATCATAAATTAGGAAATAATACCTATTAAAAATAGGTGAACATGTGGTCTCAAAGAATATGTTAAATTTATCTTATTTTCTAAAGGAAAATTTCTTGGAACTTAGAGAATTTAAGTGCCGAATGACGAAAATGCCCTTATAGGACATAAGTAACTTAGGAAAATTGTGAAAAATCCTAAAAGGCAGTAAAATAATTATTAAAATTAAGAGAGTATATTGCCTCTAATTTTGGTAATTTAATAAATTATAAACTTGGAAAAATTAATGAAGAATGTTCAAAAAGTATTGAAATGACCAAAATGCCCCCGTAAATTCTAAATATAATGCATGGGACATGAAACACAAATGTTAGTGCAAAAGTTATGAGGTAATGAGTTAGTCTAAATAAGAAAATTATCAACTATGGTTAAGAAATTAATTAAGTAATTATTGGCTAATTACTTAAGCCTAAGCAAAGGGAAATTCAAAGATAATTATGTAGAACTCTATAATTAGTGGGTTATGGCTAAAAATTAGCATAAATATATATTGGCTAATTAATTGGAAAATGTTGAGAAAAATAAATGAGATTAGGTAATTTTGAGCCTAAACACAAGTATGGACCAATAGGGAAAAAGTTGTAAAAAATTATGTAAAAATAATTATTAAATTATATAATAATTAATTAAAAAATAAAATAAAAATATATATATATTATTATATGTGTGTGCCGACATGAATAAGGGAAAAAGAGAAAAAATAATAGGTAGAGTGTTGAAATAAAACACTTATTTAAATATTAATTTAAGTAAAAAAGTTTAAAAATAAATAAACACCGATAGGAATCGAATCCTATCTAGAGAACCATGAACAAGATTTCTAAGGTCAAAATATAATATTGATGAGTGGATTTTTATCTTGAATTGAGCTGTACCTGGAGTCGTTTCCGAGATCGGTAGGATACTTTAGTAATAAGACGAAATAGGGAAAATCTGTGGAAAAGACGGATAGTCACAGATTTAGAATTTGAAGGAAATAAATTATAACTCAACATCTGGGGATGAGTTTATGATTATCTGGACATATTTGGAATCAGTGAATTTTTGTCCAGAGATTGATGATTCCGGAAGTTCGTTCCGTAACCGGCACGTTTTTCCGTAAAACTTCCGCAGGACCGTTGGAACCCTATATGGAATCAAAAAGTTATTTAGCCCGGACATTTCTAATGAGTGAGAAAATGTCTTCAAAGTTGTAATTCCGGATTTCTAAGATTTTACAAGATTACGCGATTCGAGCACCGATCGGGAACTTTATCGGTATAAGACTTCTAGAGCAAGGGAGTGACATCACCACCATGACATCATTTTTTTGTGCCACCTAAGGGATTGAGGTCAGCATGGTGAGGTGTAAGGCCAGGATTTTGCCAACTCAAAGAAGTGCGATCTTACGGTCCAGAATCCGTCTGATAAAGCATGAATAGTACCCAGAATTTTCCTATAAATAGGCCTCCACCCTCTTTGCAAAATTCACACCAAATCCTCTTGTGGATTTCGAAATTAGAGAGAGGTTTTAGAGAGAGAAGCTCTGGAGGAAAAAGCAGCGAAGCTCTGGGTAAGTTTTCGGTACTTAAGCTTTCGTAGTTCTTTCGGTAGATAGAGTAGAATTGTTAGTTAGATCTAGGAAGTAGGAGATGAGATTCCTATACTGGTTTTTAAGCCTCATTGCATTGAAAGATGTCTGACGAGGTAAAAACATAGTAGGGATTGAGTTTCAGAAAGTTGGGAGTTAAAGTAACGAAGTGCTGGCGAAATTCCGCCGATTAAGGGCATCAGGGGCAAAATGGTCATTTATGCCTAAAATGCCTGTTATGATGTCAAATGTTAATAGAATGTGATATTATCCTTATAGGATATTCGTAATCACGAACCGCTGTCTGACGTACCGCTGTCAGACTTTCCGCTGTTTTCCGTCAAAAGTACAGTTTTCCATAAACGTACTAAACGCTCGTCAACGAAGGTACGTCCGCGTACCGTAACACTAATCTGATGTTTATTGTATGCATATATGTGATATGTGTATTGTATGGTATGATTATATGTGATAGATACATCCTCGGATAGAGATTCTGTTTAGGGTCACCAGGATACATTCACGGATAGGGACTCTGTTCAGGGTTACCGAGATACATTCACGGATAGAGGCTCTGTTTAGGGTCACCGTTTCGGATAGAGACTCTATTTAGGGTCACCGAGATACATTCACGGATAGAGACTCTATTTAGGGTTACCGATTATACATTCACGGATAGAGACTCTGTTTAGGGTCACTGGTTATACCTACTGCTCTAGTTTACGTTCTGCCATTATTGTTCATGCTTTTGGGTGATATATGTATGCATGCTTTTGGGCGATGAATGCACATATACTATTGTTGATATGATTGTCTATAGTCCATATGTTGTGTATGTAAATATGAGGTTAACCGTTACCTGAGATCCGGTGCGGATCTCAGCCCTTAACATAGCGTCAGGTTCCGGGGGACCGAGGACCGAGCAGAGAGACAAGCAGCCCGCGTAGGAGTTCCGGCTGAAGACTTCCTTTCGTTGTTCCGGCAGAATCTTTCCTTTTGTTGTTCCGGCGGAAGCTTTCCTTTTGTTGTTCCGGCGGAAGCCTTCCTTTTGCTATTGTATATCACTTTTGAAATACTCGGTTACTGTATCGCTGTTGTAACCAGCCAGACTTACGGCGTTTTATATATACATACCAGTTACTCAATTGCTCCGTTGCTCTACACTGATGATTTTGAAATGATGTTTGACGAAAAAAAAATTATACTGCTTGTGAAAATGGGATGTTACACAGCACAATGAAACCACATGCCATTGATGAAGAACATATCAAGCTGAGAGCTTTTCCTTTCTCATTGGACGGTGGAGCCAAGGATTGGTTGTTGTACCTTCAGCCTTCATCTATTGGGTGCTGGAATGATATTCAAAGGTTATTTCTAGAGAAATATTTCCCTTCCTCAAGAGCAACTGCGATCAAGAAGGAAATTGGCAACATTAAACAGATCGCTGGGGAGACTATGCATGAGTATTGGGAGAGGTTCAAAAGGTTATTTGCAAGCTGTCCACACCATCAGATATCTGAAAAAGACTTATTACTTGTTTCTATGATGGTCTACTGCCGGTAGACAAAGGGTTGGTGGATGCTTCTAGTGGTGGGGCTATGAGTAACAAGACACCTGAAGAAGCTAGAGACTTGATAACCATTATGGCAGATAACTCTCAGTAGTTTGGCACCAGGGCCAATAGTACTCCTGTTTACCATATTCAAGCACCTCCAAACCAGTATGATTCTTAGAGATTAGAGACTAGACTTGATGATCTGACTTCCCTTGTGAGGCAGTTGGCAGTGACATAGACAGTACAGTCTTCCCCTCCTCAGAATGGGTACTCCTAAGGGTTTTGTTCTGACCCTTATCATTCTACTGACTTTTGCCCTACCTTGCATGATCCTACTTACCAACTTGATAACCATTATGGCAGATAACTCTCAGTAGTTTGGCACCAGGGCCAATAGTACTCCTGTTTACCATATTCAAGCACCTCCAAACCAGTATGATTCTCAGAGATTAAAGACTAGACTTGATGATCTGACTTCCCTTGTGAGGCAGTTGGTAGTGACATAGACAGTACAGTCTTCCCCTCCTCAGAATGGGTACTCCTAAGGGTTTTGTTCTGACCCTTATCATTCTATTGACTTTTGCCCTACCTTGCATGATCCTACTTACCAACTTGATAACCATTATGGCAGATAACTCTCAGTAGTTTGGCACCAGGGCCAATAGTACTCCTGTTTACCATATTCAAGCACCTCCAAACCAGTATGATTCTCAGAGATTAGAGACTAGACTTGAAGATCTGACTTCCCTTGTTAGGCAGTTGGCAGTGACATAGACAGTACAGTCTTCCCCTCCTCAGAATGGGTACTCCTGTCGGTTTTGTTCTGACTTTTGCCCTACCTTGCATGATCCTACTTACCAAGACCAGTCAGTAGCTGCAGTGGGTGTTTTTCCAGGAAAGCCACAATACCAGCAGAATAATGCTTTCTCCAATACCTACAATCCTGGTTGGAGAAATCACCCCAACTTTCGCTGGAACCAAAATCAGAACCCGAGTAACCAGTATCAACAGAATTCTGGGAATTACCAGCAGAGACAGTACAGACCACAGAATTTCCAGCAACAGTCTGCACCTCCTTTGCCTTTGCCAGCACCACCTCCTCGACCAGCCATATGTCCACCTCCACAGGCGGCACAACAGCAGGCTAGTAGTAGTGGTGGTAGTGGTTCCTCACTTGAAGATATGATGAAGCAATTTGTCACAGCCAATATGCAGTTCCAACACAGATTGGGCGATTGGCAACATCATTGAACCGGCTTCAACCTCGGGGATCCAACACTCTTCCTTCACAAACAATTCTTAATCCTAAGGGAATGTGAGTGCTATCTCCCTTCGATCGGCAAACAATTGGAGGAACCTAAACCATTGCGATGTGACTTCCACATCAGAAAAAGAGTCCGAAAATGTGAAGATTGACTCTAAAAATAAAAAGGTAGTGCAGCAAGGTGAAGAGGAAGACATCCCCATTCCTCTTCCTTTCCATTAGAGAGCAGTTCAATCCAAGAAGTTGGTAGAAAAAGCATAAGAGAAGGATATACTTGAGACATTCAGAAGAGTAGAGATCAACATTCCTCTCTTAGATGCAGTCAAACAAATTCCTAAATATGCCAAGTTTCTGAAGGAGTTGTGCACCAACAAGAGGCGACTGAAGGGGAATGAACGAGTGAGTTTGAACTAGAATGTATCAGCACTCATCCATCCTACCATGCCTCGTAAATGCAAGGATCCAGGGACATTTTCTATCCCTTGCCTTATTGGTAATTATAGATTTGATGATTGCATGCTAGATTTAGGTGCTTCTATTAATGTCATTCCTGCATCTGTTTATAAATCTATTGGTCTTGGTCCCTTGCGTCCTACTGGTGTTGTTGTCCAGTTAGCTAATAGGAGTAATGCTCATCCTTCTGGCTTGGTTGAAGACGTATTGGTCAAAGTTAATGAATTGATATTCCCTGCTGATTTTTATGTCTTAGATATGGAGGCTGAGTCTTCTACTAGTAGATCACCAATCATTCTAGGGAGGCCTTTCATGAAAACAGCTAGGACTAAGATAGATGTGCATTCTGGTACTCTTTCCATGGAGTTTGGTGATATATCTATAAATTTCAATATTTTTGATGCCATGAAACATCCTAGGGAAGAGCATTACATTTCTCGTATTAATGTGATTGATGACGTTGTGGATCTTGTTCTTCTTGATTGGTGTGTTGATTATCGATTTTGCATCGAGTGATTCTCCCATTTGTGCATGTCTTGATAATGAATGGTGCTTTGTTTGCACTAACTTGGTTAAGGCTGCATTATTTGGTGATTCGACTTGCTTAATGATTACGCATTACTTGCGGTTCGATGTTGATTCCGAATTTGAGCTTCATCCCGATCCCGATGTGCATCCTGATTCTGATTTTGATGAGCTTGCTTCTGATTTTGATAAGCTGAATTCTGATGCTAACATTGAGCTGTATAGCCACATTTCTTCTTCTGCTTCTTTGAATGTGGTTTCAAGCATTTCTAGTGTGATGACATCAGAGTTGTTGCAACAACCACCCAAGCTTTTTCCCTCCACTGAGCAACCGCCCAAACTAGAGTTGAAATCCCTTCCAGATCACCTGAAGTATGCATTTATGGAGGTGAATGAACAGTTGCCAGTCATTGTGGCAAATAATCTTTTGCATGATCAAGAAGAGAAGCTGCTAAGCTTATTGAAGGGCGAACAAGAAAGCCATTGGGTGGACATTAGCTGACATAGTTGGCATCATCCCTTCTATGTGTATGCATCGAATTCTGTTGGAAGAGGACTCTAAGCCGGTGAGGCAACCCCAAAGACGCCTTAATCCTCTTATCCTTGATGTGGTAAAGAAGGAGGTCATTAAGCTTCTGCAAGCTGGTATCATCTATCCTATTTCTGATAGCCAGTGGGTTAGCTTAGGTCCATTTGTTCCTAAGAAATCTGGAGTCACTGTGGTAGCCAATCAGAAGAATGAGCTCATTCCTACTCGAGTTCAGAATAGTTGGAGAGTTTTCATCAACTATAGGAGACTCAACCTAGCCACTCGCAAGGATCATTACCCTCTACCTTTCATTGATCAGATGTTAGAGCGATTGGCTGGTAAGTCTCATTACTGCTTCCTGGATGGCTACTCTGGATACTTCCAGATCCATATTGCTCCTGAGGATCAGGAGAAGGCGACCTTCACATACCCCTTTGGGACCTATGCTTACCGAAGGATGCCTTTTCGCCTTTACAATGCACCTGGCACCTTTCAGCGTTGTATGGTAAGTATTTTCTCTGAGTTTCTAGAGGATTGCATGGAGGTTTTTATAGATGATTTCACTATATATGGGTTTGATTTTGATGCATTCTTAGCTAATTTGTCTATAGTCTTGCATAGGTGCATTGAATCTAATCTTGTGCTGAATTATGAAATGTGTCATTTTATGGTTGAGTCAGGTATAGTCTTGGGACACATAGTGTCTAAGAAATGGATTGAGGTAGACCCTGCTAAGATAGATGTAATTACTGCTTTGCCTTACCCCGCTTCTATGCGGGAAGTTTGCTCTTTTCTTGGTCATGCAGGTTTCTATCGACGTTTCATTCGAGATTCAGCAAGATTGCTCGACCCTTGTCCAACCTTCTGCATAAGGACATTGACTTTGTCTTTGATGATGCGTGCAAGGCGGCCTTCGATCACTTGAAGCGTTGCCTTACTACAGCCCCAGTGATCCAGCCCTCTGATTGGTACCTCTCTTTTGAGTTGATGTGAGATGCTTCCAACTATGCGGTTGGTGCTATCTTGGCACAACGGGTTGATAGAGCTTCCCATGTCATTGCATACGCTTCCAGGACTTTGGATTCTGCTCAGTCTAATTACACCACCACTGAAAAGGAGTTGTTGGCTATTATATTTGCTTTTGATAAGTTAAGATCATATCTGCTAGCTAGTAGAGTCATTGTTTTCTCTGACCATACAGCTTTAAAGTTTCTTTTGAAAAGGCGGATGCTAAGCCACGACTCATCCGGTGGATGTTATTGCTCCAAGAGTTTGATGTAGAGATTCAAGATAGAAGTGGAGTACAAAGCGGGTGGTGACCACTTGAGTCGCATCACCCATTCTCCCTCTCACCCCTCTTCTATTCGGGATGATTTCCCTGATGAGCAGCTTCTACAGCTGCAAAGTAAGATCCCATGGTATGCTAATCTGGTTAACTACTTGGTAGCTGGTGTTTTTCTTGTAGACTCCACTAGGGCCCAAACCTTAAAATTGAAAAGTAAGTCTAAATATTATGTTTGGGATGACCCTTATTTGTGGAAGTTTTGTAGTGACCAGGTGGTTAGGAGATGTGTGCCTGATCATGAATTTCACTCCATATTGCATTTTTCTCATGCTTTTGCCTGTGGTGGTCACTTTGGACCCCAAAGAACTGCTAGGAAAGTGTTAGAATGTGGTTTCTTTTGGCCTTCCCTGTTTCATGATGCCCATTTATTTTGCAAGTCATGTGATAACTGTCAGAGGGCAGGGAGTATTTCCCATAGGCATGAGATGCCCCAAAACCCTATATTGTTTTGTGAGATCTTTGATGTTTGAGGTATTGATTTTATGGGTCTATTTCCTGCTTCATATGGTTATACTTACATACAGCTGGCTGTTGATTATGTCTCGAAATGGGTTGAGGCGAAAGCCACCCGGACTAATGATTCTTCTGTGGTGGTGGACTTTGTTAGGTCTAAAATTTTCTGCAGGTTTGGCATTCCTAGAGCTATTATTAGTGACCAGGGTTCCCATTTTTGCAATCGAAGCATGGGTGCCTTGTTGCGCAAGTATGGAGTGCTTCACAAGGTTTCCACAGCATACCATCCTCAGACCAACGGTCAGGCTGAAGTCTCAAATAGAGAGATTAAGTAAATTCTTCAGAAGACTGTCAACTCTACCCGGAAAGATTGGAGTAAGCAACTAGATGATGCTTTGTGGGCATATTGCACCGCCTACAAGACTCCAATTGGGATGTCTCCCTATCGGATTGTCTTTGGTAAGGCATGTCATCTTCCGGTTGAGTTGGAGCATCAAGCCTATTGGGCCATTAAGCAATGTAACATGGATTTGGCTAAGTGCGGGATGGAACGGAAGCTGCGGTTGCAAGAGTTAGATGAGCTTAGATTGGATGCCTATGAGAGTTCCCGGTTATACAAGGAAAAGACTAAGGCATTCCATGATAAGCATATTCGAGGAACTGTTGAGCTATGTGATCCACCCACAGGACGAACTTTTAAGGTAAATGGGCATCGCCTCAAGCAATTTCATGAGGGATCCCAGCAGCAGCCTGAGGAAGCAGAGATTCTCCTCATTGATGCCACTTACCCTCCATAATCCCTTGGGAAGTATTCTTCTTTCTTCCCCCTCTTTCTCTTTTATTTGTTTTCACTTTTGCACTTTGGTTTTCAAAAATAAATATAGTCTCTCTTTCTATGATTGCTACATATTATGAACTAGGACATTTTGGTTTTAATGGATCATTCTGTTTAGTCTGCAATTCTTGACTCTTTAATTACATGTCTTGGTAGTTGATATGATGTTGTTGATTGCCTAAGTTGGTATTCACCTTGTGAGGTTTTGGGTCTGCATGAATGGAATTCATCTTTTGCCATTTGTTCTTTCATGGTGCATCTGCTCCTGATTTGTGTTCTCTAGAACTTGCTCCTTTTCTTTTTGAAACTACATTTTTCACTTACGTGCATAAGTATGATGGAAGCTTGTTTTCTTTCTTTTAATTCCCCACTTTGGCCAAATAGCTTTCCCTTGCATTATGTTCCTTTGTTAGCCCCTTTGTACCTTTTTGATTCATTCTTTTCTAAACCACATTACAAGCCTAAGCGTAAAATCATTTTATTCCGCACCTTGGAGATTTATTAAGCATTGGTTTCATCTAGGTTTTGTGTTTAAGTGTGGGGGTTGCTCAGGAGTGCAACAGTTTAAGTGTGGGGGGGGGAGATATTTGATTTTGTTATTGTGATTATAAAGAAAGAAAAGAAAAAAGAAAAAAAAAAAGGAAAAGGAAAGGAAAGGAAAAGAAAACAAACAGAAAAGAAAAGAAAAAAAAAAAGAAAGAAAAGAAAATATATAGAAAGAAAGGAGATATATAAGAAAAAAAACAAATTTCATACATAGAGAGAATGATTGTGTTAATCAGTGCTCTTTTTGATTTCTTTGGTGCTTAGCCTTTCATTCCATACTATTACCTACCTTCACCCTAGCCCCATTACAACCATTAATAACAAGCTCTCTTATTTGTGCATGTATGTGTTATGAGTAGTGGAGACGTAGAAGTTAAGCAAGCTTATGGTAGAACAATTTTCTTGAGTAGAATTTGAGCGATACACTAATTTATCCTATACACTTGAGAGATTAATTGAGAGTATCCTTTGAGAGACCATCTTTTGTGGTTAGCATCATTGATTGAGATTGCCATGATTTGTAATTTGAGATGAAAGGATTTTGGTCTTGAATGATTGGTCTTTTGAAGCTTTTCATCCCTTGATTCAATTTTTTGCATTGTTAGCAATTATTAGTAAAGAAGAGTTTTCCCTTTTGGTCTTTTTCTTTGAATTTTGCTCAGGAGTGCAAAAAGATAAGTGTGGGGGAATTTGATAATTGAATATTTTATACACTTCTTTTTATCTCTTGATTAATAATTTAGGACTCTTTAGTTAATAAATAATGGCTTTTATGTTCATTTGGGCTTTGGGCCTTTTATTACATTTTAGCCATTTTTAATAATAATATTCCAGTTTTACATTGCTTCACTATTTTTACCATAACTCTTGAACCAGACATCTGATTTGCCTCATTTTTGTCTCATATTTCAGACGATTCAGAGAGCTACAATCGTTATGAAGACATAAAGAGAAAATTCGGACAAGAGGGCAGTCAATTTTGGAGCCGAAGTCGGATGTACAATTCTGGATTTTATTTGGGCTCGAATTTTGTAATTTAAAGCCACTTTTATTTTATTTCTGTTTTGGGCTGAACCATTGAAGCCCATTTCCATTTTAGGTTAGCTTTAAGTTAGTAGCAGCCACAAACAGAATTGATTCCACGTTTTTTTTATTTGGTGGATCAAAATAGAAGTTTAGAAATTCTCTCAACTGTTCTTCAAATGTTCTTTGCGTTCTTCGTGTTCTTCGTTTTTTCCAGTCATGCTCGGCTAAACTTCTGTGATTAACCCAATGTTGAGGATTCCATGATTCGTCCAGAGAGCTTGTGCTTAATCGGTAACTTTACTCGATTGTGTTTTCATCTTATCGGATTCGATTTCTGGAAATAGTTCGAATATTAGATTTAATATTCGGTTTGGTTCATCCCAAGGACTGAGTTCGAACTAGGTTACAGTGTTCTTTGTGCGATTGTACGGTGAGGCGTCACTGATCGGACATATTCTAGGCGATCGTCTAGTCAAGGGATTCTCTGGATGAATGCAGAGATTTCGGTTCATCCAGAACCAAACGTGAGTTAGTTATATTTCGTTCAATGATGGAAGTTTCTGGAATCTAAACGTTAGGTTGATCGTTTTTAATCTATTTTTGCATATTTCATTCTGTTTCATTCTGTTTATTTCATTCTGTTTGAGTTTAATTTCGTTTTTAATCTGTTGAACAAAACCCCCCATTTTACTGTTCTGTTTCGCTGTTGTTGTTAATCAAACCTGCTGCAAGTTCGTTGGGAAACGACCCAGGTTCCCTATTTCTGCAAATCATTTTCGAACTTGGTTATTTTGGGAGACACGGCAAATATCTTTCCATTCATTTTTCTCCATTGGCTCAAATAACTGAGTTGGGCTTTTTTCCTCCCTCACCACTATGCCAAACATTGTTCGATTCACAATGGGTTACATTTTCCCCGATTCAGAAACAGACCTAGATCGAACAAGTGGCCAGTTTGCCAGTATTCGATCTGAATCGGGCGGTCCAATCTGGTCTGCTTTTTGTACCATGAAAAATTGTGAGGTTTGAAATGTAGGAAGGAAAAATGTGAATATTATATATTAATGGAAAAATTAAACATTTAGTCCTTCAACTTTTGACTTACTTGTAACTCAGTGCCTCAACTATGACACGGTACAACTCAGTCCCTGAATTTTAACTCGTTTGTAACTCAGTTCCTAAACTTTTTACCTTTTTATATTATTGTCCTTGTCAAGTTTTGAGTTATCCTATGTGGTAAAAATTAATTCGACCTCAGCTCCATGTGTTTTTCCTTAAATTTAAATAAGAAAAAGAAAGGCCATACCAAGAATCCGAAAAATGAAGTTTGCTGGATTATATTTGAGAAACCAGTGTAGTGAACTCGCCAAATCTGACCAACGCCCCTTCCTTCCTTGTGAACTCGCCAAATCCATTCCCTTTTCTTCCTTGTTAAACGTTTAGGTCATTAGAGGAATTGTCAAAAAAAATTCATAGGATATGAGCTCAATCTTTTTTACACAGGTTGCTTTCCCTCAAAGCAGCAAGAATATGGACTCAATCCCTTCTATGTATTTGATGCTCAAATATTTTGAAGCCACTACACTTTGCTTCAAGAGCCTTTGGAGCAATTGTTGGAGTAGTCCCTTTCTAATTATCTCGTTGCAAGTATGTTCTTCCTGAGGACCACTACTTATGCAACTATATAAGTTCAAAATTCCTAACTCATGTTTCACTGTACTGGTTTATGAAGATACCATAGTGAGAGGAGGGATGATTTCTTCCTTGGGGAACTCACCCCTTCCTTCTCCAACCAACATTGCCTTTCCGAATTCTTAGCCTGGTCCTTCTTCTTTTATTTAAATTTTATTAAAAAAACACATAAGGAGCTTAGGTGGAATTTATTTTTGCCACATAGGATAACTTGAAACTTGACTTGGTTAATAATATAAAAAAGTGAAAAGTTCAAGGACAATCACAAACGAGTCAAAATTCAGGGACCGAGTTATAATTGAGTCAAAAATTGAAGGATTATAAGATTAATTTTCAAGATTAATCGGACTTTTGGTGCCTCAATACAAGCAAGCTTCTCTTCAAAGAACACTTGCTCCCCTTACACTTTGCAATCAATGCACACATTCAAGATTTGTCTCTTTGCTTTTAAGTTCATTTTGGAAAGGTAACATATCACTCTCTGATTCATTGGAGTGATGTCGAAGTGATGACCAAGTATAAAGTCACTCAAGTGCTCATTTGAGTGATCTTGTTGAGAAAACATTGATCACTTCTTGAATCACTTGAGTGGGGTGAAAGTGACGTAACTTTGTTGGGTCACTTGAGTGCTTACTCGAATGATCAACTTGAATTTTTTTTAGAAACTTCTGATCACTTTTAAGATCACTTTAGTGATGTGGAAGTGATGACTCATTAATTCATCACTCTAGTGATCTTGTTAAAAATAGTGGATCACTTCCTGTGCCTGCCATAGTAAGGGAGCAATTTCAAAATACAACACTTGAGTGCTCATTGAAATGATATGTAACGATTTTCATAACTAATAGTGGGCTAAAAGTGATAAAGTTTTGACACATCACTCGAGTTCTCACTCAAATGATCAAGTGATCTAATCTTTTTCACATCACTTGAGTGATTAGTGTTACACCCCTACTGGCCTCGCCCTCTCGGGTGGCGGGTTAAAGGGATCCCTTTTAGTTATTACCTTTCCTTAGTTAATTAATCCCTTTAGCATACATCAGAGCGTTACGCAACAAATCATATGTTGGGTTTAGACGAATACTTTATACTGGTAAAAGTGCGAATAATAAGTAGTAAATAGTCCCCCTAGGGTTAAGGGTAACAATCATCCAAAGTAAATACCGGGTAGTAAGTAAACTTATAAAGTAATCCAAAATAATAAGTACAAAATGAGATAGGGCATTCCCTATTTCTTCAACCCTCAACTCCATGCCCTTACCTTCAAACTCCTGAACAGCTCAACCAGAAACACCTATATCTCTAGAACGATCTGGAGTTCAAAATTGAACTCTAGAGTAACTGTCAAACTCATATACAATAATATAAGGATATATAACATAGATATTATAACTTATTTAGCTTCCTTAATCCCTCCAAAAAAAGTCAACGATGTCTTATATTTAAGACCGGAAGAAATATATACATATACACACATAGTGGTGGACCTTGGGATAAATATTTAGGGGGTCAAATGTATATTCATTAACTAATTAAAAAAATATTTGCGGGCCAAATGTATAAATTTTTGGGACAGATAAATACATTTTTGGCCAAATGTATAAAAAAAAATCCAATTTACATTACATATTTGGGACAGATTTTTTTTAAGGCCATTGTCTCCATAAAGATCGGCCATTGTAATCACCACCAGCTTTGCATGAAAGCAACTTTTGACCATCGTATGGCCTTATTAATGGGAGCTAGCTAGCTTCCTTTTAATAGCTAACTTTGTTTCAACTCCATCTTTAATATAACCTAAAAAAAACCTTATTTGATTCCTTTCATACCTACTGTGTAACACTGTATCTATACGTTTCTACTATAACTCCTCACCCACAGCTATTTCATGTTCTTCCCCCTAAAAACCTACGTCATATAATGTTTGAAAAGCTTTCTCAATTTAAAATTTCTATAATCTCCATGATTAATTTTTTTTTTTTTGTGTCACCACTTACAAAAAACCAAGTTCCATAAGTTTGTATCATAAATACATATACATATATATAATATACATCTGTCCAATATCAACTTATAAAATGGATTGAATAATATTATTTGAGTAAATACCCTTTTGGGTCCCTGGAAAAACACGCTCTACCCATTTTGGTCCCTGAGTAAAAAAAATGTCATTTTCGGTCCTTTTTAGGGACTAAAAAGGATTTTTTGGGAATTTGTGAGGGATTAAAATGCCCACAAAAAATGACTAAAAGGACTAAAAGGGACCTTTTTTACTGTTTAAGGACTAAAAATGACATTTTTTTTTTACTCAGGGACCAAAATGGGTAGCGCGTGTTATTTCAGTGACCAAAAAGGGTATTTACTCATATTATTACTCCCTCCGAGCCTAAAATAATATAAAATAATTTTTTTTTGAGAGATTAAAAAACCTAATTAAATAGAGTATTATTATTATTATTTTTTCAAACTAATTAGTTTGACTAATAAACCAATATATAATCTAAAGATACACAACATATGATATAGTTAAGTAACTTATTTAACTTCTTTAATCTCTAAAAAAATTTAATTTAATTTTATATTTAGAAGGAGAGGGAGTGAGAACCCTCACAACATTTCATAATGTTCTCTTGGATAAAGTCAAAGTCAATCTCTACCACCCTCTCTCTCTCTCTCTCTTAGGGAAATTTTTAACGGTCTCAAGAGACTAAGAAAATGTTAAAAAAGTCACAGAGAAAATTCCTATATCAAAAAATTTTATTAACTACTCTTTCAATAAGGGATTAACAACCTTATCTGTGAGTTTTAACAACTTAAGATTTTTTGTCAGAATTTTCTCTGAGACTTGTTTGATATTTTTTTAGTCCCTAAGAACTTTAAAGGGATTTTCCCGTTTTTTATTAGTTTTGTTGCAATGCTCAACTAGAGAACATGATGTGATCTCATGGAATCATACCACCCAGGCCCTTAGATCTATACCAAATCGATAAATAGCTTGTTGGGTTCCACAAAAAAAAATGCTGAACTGCCTTCCGTATTTGTATTCCAGATTATTTATAGTTTTATTTTTTTAAAATTAATTAGTTTGACTAATAAATTAAGAGTTAAAGGCCTAATTTGCCACGAAAGTTATGCTAAGGGAGAGCTCAGAACCCGGAAATTTTTTGGGTACCAAATTTGCCCCGAAAGTATGAAAAATGTACCAAATTTGCCCAAAACTAACAGAAGGTCAAACGGACGTTTGCCACGTCGGAGTTTTTTGGGTTAAATACCTAATTTGCCCCGGAAGTATAAAAAAGGTAGCAAATTTGCCCAAAACTGACGGAAGGTCCACGTAGGTCATTAAAATGCCACATGGCTAGGAAAGAAACACAGTGGAGGATGAGTCATATGCCAGATCATGTAATTGCGTCAACACCTCATTCATCTCTCTCTCTTCCCTCTCACTTTCGGCGGTTCGTGCTTCTGAATTTTCTTCCACTCCTTCACCGACTGGTATGCCAGCTTCTACAACAATGCCTGCCAACTCTGTTTGCGACCTTCCTTTACTTCAGATCCGATTGGTTTCGATCCCCAGAAAATTTCAAACGAGATGTTAGAATTAGCTCTGGATCTGCAAAAGCCATCAGTTAGAGATAATTCCTAGAACAATTTTGTATTGCCATTGTACTCTAAAAATGCTCTACCAAGAAACCAAATAGTTCTCGAATCAAGATAAATAAAAAATCACCAAATTGTAAAATTTCGAGAGAAGCAAAATAAGGGAATTGGGGGAGTGAGGAGGCAGTACCTGAAGATTTGAGAATCGAGAAATTGTAAGGGTCTAAGGGATAAAAACGTTTGGTATGAATTTGCCACACCGCCTGGCATGTCCTCAGCCCCACATCAAAGAGCCATGGTGTTCACAATGGTCCCATCGACACTGTCTCCACTGTGTTTCTTTCCTAGCCATGTGGCATTTTAACGACCTACGTGCCTTTCGTCAGTTTTGGGCAAATTTGCTACCTTTTTTATACTTCCGGGGCAAATTTGGTACCAAAAAAAAAAAAAAACTTTCAGGGCAAATTAGGTATTTAACCCAAAAAAATCCGACGTGGCAAACGTCCGTTTGACCTTCCGTCAGTTTTGGGCAAATTTGCTACCTTTTTCATACTTCCGGGGCAAATTCGGTACCTTTTTTATAGAGTAAATACCCTTTTTGGTCCCTGGAAAAAACACGGATGCCCTTTTTGGTCCCTGAAAAAAAATAAGTCACTTTTAGTCCCTAAAATGGAAAAATAAGGTCCCTTTTAGTCCTTTTGATCATTTTTTTAATAAATGATATTATGAAAATTTTGTCCATATTAACTGTACCAATGAAAATAAGGAGAGAATAAAGAGTTGAAAGATACTCATTTATACATGAGGGCAAAGTTGAAAATTTACGCCATAATTATTGAGCTAACTACATCTCCTTGGTATGTGTGATTTAGTTAAAAGGGACTTATAAATAGGACCAAAATGGTACTCCTTCTGATCTTTATTATAAAGCATCAACTAACAATTCTCACAAACCAATAAAAACAGTTAAAGTTAATAAAGTTGTCCTACAATTTAAATAACTTCCAATGTTACCCCTACTAATTGCAGTAAACTCTAATATTATATTAGTTATTACTCTCATTCACTACCCTAATTAATTATGGACATACATGGAAAAAATAATTAATACGCTTTGGAAATAATCAAGTGCCTTATAAAAAAGATCAAATACAAATGCTAATTGGTGCCTTATAATAAGGACCAGAGGAAGTATAATTTAAGGATACACAATATGTGATATGATTAAGTAACTTATTTAGCTTCCTTAATTTCTCAAAAAAAAAAAAAAGGTCAACTATATTTTATAATTAGGACGAAGAGAGTATTAGGATAATTACTTATTTAATAGAAATTGAGTTGAGGTTTTACTTTTAAAATCGAATTAATATATTGCTGAACGAATGAAATTATAGGAATAAGATGTTTGAGGAGGATGTTTTGGGGTGAAAATAAAAATAAACCATGACTAGACTTCAAGAGTATTCAATAAATTTAAAGAATTTTAAATTAAATTAACAACCAAATAATTTAGTTTAGAGGAACGGATATTTCTTATGGACCAATCCATAAGAGACATGCATTTCACCAGATATAACTTGATAGTGACAAATACCAAAATTTTCCAAATACACACCTTTTATTTTTTTTAATTCCTCTTTAATTTCTTCCAATATTTTTTTTTTCATACAAAAAATATTAAATCTCGAATTTTTTAAAAGAAAAAACCAACGTCCAAATAAATTAATTATTTGTTATGGGGTTTAAAAATTTTATGGAACTATGTGTATGATTCAATCAAATCATTCATTGGATTAATTAAGAGGTGCGTCCCAAATCCTTCATACGCATAGAGGCTCTCGTCCTTAAAAAAACATAACTAAGGAGATGTCATATGTCTCATAGCTCCAATGCAATCTCGGTGAAAACATGGAAGAAGGGACCCTAACAAGTACCATATATTGTGCACCGAGTGATGACATAACACATGGTAAGAGATCTCACATGTAAATTCCTCATTACTCCAACGCATCACAACTCCACAACCATCCATATGCATCATGACAAACAATCACAATATTAGCATATAAATAAAAGTTCTAAATCACAAGTATAGTTAGTTCCAATACATACAAAGCATGCTTGAATAGTTTGCAATCTCATTAGTAAAATATCAGTCAAATATATAATTCCAAATCAAGCCCTCCATAGGCACAACAAATCCCAAAACAGTTTAATATATAGGGTAAATGTGCAAAAATACACAAGTGGTTTTCCCTAAAGTGCACCAACACCAAGTTTTTTGTGTGTGTAAAAGTGACTATATGGTTATAAAAGTAGAGCAAAAGTATCAATTGACCATCGGTTTGACTTTTTTTGAACTAAAAATGATAATGGGGACGATGACTCAACTAAGTTTCATCCCAGCTGGCAGTGTAGAATTTTTTTTTTAAAAAAAAAATCTGTCATTTTATTCCAGCACTCTTCATCCAAATCCTCCACACCACCATCACGCCACTCTTCTTCCTTGCTGCCATTTTATTCAGAAGCAAGACTTAGAACCTATCAACTAGGAGAATTCAAAGGGGTTTAAACTTATTTAAGGAGAACTCACTTGGTCTGTATTTAAGGAGAACGGTTTTTCAGTTTGGAGAAAACTGAAGGATATAGAAGAGACAAAGATGCTCGTAAAGGAATAGATGATCTATGATTTTCGATGAGGCTGATGGTGAGAGATTCTAGAGAGATGAGAACAGAGGAAGGCCGAATAGTGGAATCTAGATGACCTCGGGTTGAAAAAGTCAGCTCGAGGTCTAGTCCGGTCTGGTACCAGGCCGAGCTCGGGCTGGACTGCCTGGACCAGTCCAGGGAGTCCAGCTTTTTTTTCCCAATTTTTTTCAATTTTTTTTTTTTGCCTTCTTGGGATGTAATATTTTAGCCCAGATTTCACCTGACTTTCTAAAATAATAAAAAGTGACATAGTGAAAAGTGATTCCTATAAATTAAAAAGCACATTAAGATGTCCAGACTCCAGTAAGTGGCTCAATGTAATGGTGATATAAAAAAAAAAAGGACCTCGGGTCAGACCGGACCAGTCCAGGGGTCTAAGCCCCTGGACCGAAGTCCAGTCCAACTCGAGCAATTTGGTCCGGTTTGGTCCGGTTAAATTGTCTCAGACCATTTTTTTGCTTTCCTTAAACCGGGTCGGGTCGGACGGGACCGGGCCAGACCAACCAGCCCTCGGGTTTTTTGGACAACCCTACTTTTGAGAAAACTACATGTGTATTTTTACACCTTAACCCATTTTAAAATAAACAAATAACATGTTTCATGAAAGATAGATTTGAGAAATTTAAATTGTTGCTCTTAATTATACAAGTTTTAAAAGAAATATAGTTTTCATATAATTCCAAAAAGAAAATATTTATAAAAAATAAAAAAATTATAGTTGGTAGAAAAAACTCAAAAATTGTAGCTAAATATGCTATAATTATTTAAGGTCTAGATATTGTTTTTTACAATGTACATATGAAGTGCAGTCCTTTAAGGGTTTGTTTGGTATGAGCATGGTAGTTAAAAACGTGCTTTAAATAGTAAAAACGTCGTTTTTACGTTGATATTTCTGCAAAATGTGTTTCGTTGCAGGAAAAAACACAAACTGAGCAAAAACGCAGTGAAAAAATGCAAAAACGCAGGGAAAAGCACCAAAATAATAATTTTTAATAAAAAATATACCATATTGGAGCACTTTTGGAAAGTTTCACCAGACTAATGTTAACGTCATTAGTGGCGTGAGAAAGTACAACGCCACTGAGCTGTGGCGTTAATAATTCTCACGCCACTAATGACGTTAGCATTAGTCTGGTGAAGCTTTCCAAAAGTGCTCAAATCTGGTATATTTTTTATTAAAAATTATTATTTTGGTGCTTTTACTAAAGCACAACGTTTTTGAAAAAAGCAAAAGAAAAAAAAACTTGCCTTAAATCCCCTAATCTCGTCGACTGTCTCCAGACTCTAGACTCTAGAGTCTTTCATTTCTACTGGCAAAAAAAAAAAATCCAGAGGAAGAGGCACTCAGGTCAGGCAGAGGAGTCCACTCGGCTGTCGTCTGATCGTCTGATAGTTGCTGCGAGTATCAAGCACTGCAGATCCTTCTCTGCTCTCGTGGACCTCAAGGTTTTTAGCAACGTTTCTGGGGGTTTCTAATTCTTGAGGTTTGTTCGGTACTTCTCTCGCTTTGCATTCTTCTTGCAATATCACTTAGTTCTTGATTGGGTTTGCACTGATTAATTTTCTTTCTTTGATTCTCATTATTGATTATGCCAATTACTCTTACTTCCGTGTCAATTATTATGCTATAATTGCTCTGATCCTTGGCGTCTCTCTGCTTACGAATATGTTCTCTCTTATTGTCCTCGTGGGCTTGCTCGCTTCTTGATTATGCCAATTACTCTTACTTCCGTGTCAATTATTATGCCAATTGATCTGTTCTTGTTTCGGCTCTCATGGTGGGTGTGGACGTGTGGCCATTGTTTGCACTCACGGTGCAAACAATAGATTATATACTTCTCTCGCTTTGCATTCTTCCTGCAATATCACTCGGTTTTTGATTGGGTTTGCATTGATTCATTTTGTTTCTTTGATTCTCATGATTGATTATGCCAATTAGTAATATAATTACTCATCAATCAATGCTTTGTGTCATCTGCCTTGATTTTTACTGGAATAAACAACAAAAACACTTCATAAGTGCTATACTTTGAAGCTGTATACTGATTTTGGTTAGCGGTCCCATTTTGCAGGTCTTTACTATTTAGCCAGGGAATCTACTGCAAAGTTGTTGATTTTTTCTTATTAAGTTTTTTTTTTTTCTTTTCACGAGAAGTGTGTTCACAAACGTGGATAGATAGAGAAATATTTTAATAAGCTTTGGCACTAAAAGTCCTTAATCTTAAACCTCTTGATGAATGAAGCTTTGGCACTAAAAGTTCAATGAATGAAGTTACTAGAAGCTAGAGTCTTAATCTTAAACTAGTGATGAATGAAGTTGTTAGAAGCTAGAGGTCTATATAGTTAAAGTGTGAAGTAGATTTCATCATCTTCTCACTGTCCTATGTGACATTGTTGTGTTTGGATTACTAATTGAAAATTTTCTGTGTTGTTTTTATTTTCCTTCAAACTTGGCAGTTTAAAATGGTTGATGCTGAAGAGTTTCGCTGCTTTGTTGGTGGCCTTTCATGGTCAACATCTGATAGAAAGTTAAAAGATTCATTTGAGAAGTTTGGAAAGCTTCTTGAAGCCAGGGTAACTTGTTCTATGTTATTTTATTAGCATTATTATTATTGTTCTTTTAGTGTTACTGTTATTATTATTTTTAATGCTTAGTGGTTACAAAATTTTAATAGAAAGAAGATATAAGATAAAAGAGTATGAGAAATTAATTAAAAACTTTTAACCCCGCTTTTCTCTCTTTTTTTTTAAATTTCAACTCAAATATTTTTTCCTTCGGTTAACTGTCCATCCTCTCCCCTCATACCAAACAAACCTTAAAGATAAGATAAACTAGTAAAGTCCAATTATGCAAACTTCACTTTTAATAGCATTTTCTCTAAAAGTATTTACTCTCTAACAAAAGATAATAAAATTATCAAAAAAGGGGAGATAGTCACTCTCTTTATATTTAGAGTAAAATACTCTGACTACCCTCCTGTTTTGCTTCAATTACACATTCCTCCTCTCTATTTTGAAAACATACACTTAAGTCCAAACAATTAACACCGTTAAGAATATTCCAAAAAGATTCCCAAAATATATTTTTTAAGTAAAGTTTACATAAAAATAAAATTTATCTACTATTTTACCCTTAATACTAAATCCCTAGTTTTACTTTTATCTTGCATGTATTTATTTTGTCTTGCACATTTTGACTAAAATTGTTTTAAAGGATTTAAGATTTTTTTATCTGTTCCTTAATATCTATTTTTATCTTTACAAATAGTTATTTGTTTAATGATTTTAGCATTAGTTAATGTAAATATCACAAACTTTGAATTTCCAAGTAAGTTTTAAATAAACTTGTGCTTGATCAACTATGTTTATAAATATTTGTAAAAAAAATTAAATTATAAATCCAAATGACACATACAATCTCAAACTTATATTGTTTATTATATTTGATGAAAATATATGTGTTTGATATATATTTTAAGTCAAAATTAATTTATAATATCAAAAATAATAAATTTTTAATAAATTAGAAAGTTAGAAAATATGTTAGAATAATTTTTTGGTTGTATAAAGTTTTACTAGCCCTATATATATCTAATACTGAAGCGGGACATTTTGGTAAAAAAAAAAAAGTTAAAAAGTCAAACTTAACGGTCAACTAATAGTTTGGGTGGATGAAAATAGAATTTTAAAATATAAGGGATGTTTATGTAATATACATTTTAATTTTGAGGGAGGTTTATATAGGTTTCTAAAATAGAGAGGAGGTGCATGTAATTAAAGCAAAGCGGGAGGGTAATCGAGTATTTTACTCTTATATTTATTATGAAAAATATTCATTGTATTTCAATTTTCAATACTATTGATTCTTGAATGATCACGTGTTCATTTAAAATTATTTTCAAACTGTAATAATGAGTTGATTTAAATTTGTTGCATTTATTATGAAGAAAAATTCTGTTGCACTCCATTTTGTAGCTGTTGCCTTCTAGGCTCCCCCTACCGACCGTTCTATTTCCAATTTAGTAGCCACTGCATTTATTATTTTATTTTTCTGTTTTTTCTTCACCCCAGCCCAAGCCAAGCCCAAACTGATCAGAATTCATTCAGCCCGGTGTTCCTTCTTCAGTCGTTCCTTCTTCATCTACTCGCGAAAGGTCACGCTCTACCAAAAACATCTGCTCGCGAAAGGGAGAACGCCTCAGAGAAGAGCCCTAGTTGTTCGAACGTCCAAGGCACGAGAAAGCTGTCATATTCTCTCTGATTTGTAAGCAATAAGATGAATTAGCCGATTTTCCTCTCAGATTCTCAATGCTTTTCTTTTACTCTTTTGCTTCTTCTCCTCGATTTTGTTTCTTTAGCGTTCTGCTTTCTCTCCTCCTTACCACTCAACTCTCTGTCCCTCTAATCTCTCCAACTGTGGTCGCCATCTATTCTTGCAATCAGAGTTTGGCCAAAACCCTAGTTTGTTCCGCTGTCGGTTTCATATCTATATATGTATATAAAATCTCATCCCGTGGCTGACCTCCTCCATCACTTAGCAGTGTCTCTCCTCACAGATCATTGTAGCTAAGCCATGTAGAATTCCTTTGGCTTCACGCCCGCTAGAAGTTAATGAAAAGTGAGTTTCCTCTGGACAACATGCAGAAACAATTTCCTTCTTTTGTGGTTGCTGACCCTTGAGGACAAGGGTTCCTAAGGGGGAGTATTGATATGTAGTCTGTAAAATATATTAGTAATTAGGTAATTAGGGTTAGTAATTACCTAATTAGGGTAAATATTTGGGGGGAAAGTGATGGCACATGATCAATTCCATGAGCCACATTTAGGGGATTAGTTAGTTAGTTAGTTAGAAATTAGTTACTAGCCGTTAATGGTTAGTAACCATTTGGGGGGATTGCCTAAAGTGTCTAAGTTCTGCATCCTATATATGTATATATATAGGAGACCTAAACTAACGTTTGTTGTTGATCGATTAAAGCTAATGAGTAAGAGTTTTTGAGTTCAGATTTTCTCTATGCCTACTCTGTTTCTTTCTCTCTTCTTCCTTTTCTTCCCAAATCCTCTAATTTCTCTACAATCTACCTATAATTAAGCTTTGATACCTTTTACTACATCGAAAATTATGCTTTGGAAATGTAGACTAGTAGCTGGGATCATTTGGGTAATTAATTGGTCATTTAAATAAGTTCCTCTTGGTTCTCGTAAATATATTTTATGGGTATGTCATATATCCCCCACCTTGAAATCTCAAGGTACGTAGAACTACAACTTCTGAAGTGATAAGTTTTAACTCAACTTCTATAAATTTTTGGTATTTATTTTCATAAATTTTCCTTCAAGCTTATGCTTATAGACTCTTAACTTCTTTCTTTGAAAGTGTTCTACTTTGGGCATTTGCTTTTGATGTCCAATACTTAAATTGTTTTCTTAACTTTAAAACAAAAGTTTATTTAAAATATTAGCTATCATATAGTTTGATAAAATATTAGTTTATCTTATTCCTTTTCTCTTTCTAATATTGTCATGTCGTTCTCTCAACATACTTAATTGTCCTAAAATGTGGTTATCAAGTCATGTTCAGAATATGTGCAGCTTTTGAAATTTCAAATTTGTATGTTCTTACTGCTTCAGCAGTTTTCTTTTAGCATAGCTAAGCTTAGCAATTAATAAATTCACAGTTCTTTGGTGTTTGTTTGATGGATAAGAACTTTTTCATCATACCATCTTTTTTTCCATTATGTTATAAAGAAACAAAAGATGTCTAATATGTGCATGTCTTTTTAGAAGTTAGAACAAATCTTTCATTTTGATACCAAACAGACTTGAGATCTTGGAAAGAAATAATGGGTATTTTATATATGCAGCGGAAGTTTGTATATATAGCATCTGCATTTTTTTAGTTTACTTGGAAGTAGAAATAATGGATGTATCTCGATGACTATGATTGATGGCATCATGTCAGTGTTTCTCTACATTACTTTCACAACCATTAAAGGGAAGACTATGGAAATGTTATTTTAATAAATCAATTTGTTGCTCGAGCCTTAGATTTCACTCAAACATCATGTGCATGATTGACTTCTACGTTCACAATATAAGTGCTTTAAGATAGTTGTTGTGTGTGGCATGGTCTCTCGGACTTGTTTGAAGAATCATAAATTAGGATTAGGCATGTTCTTGTTCGTAACTTTGAGATTGTGGTCATACATGATAGATGTAAGAAAATTGGATTGCATATTTTAATCAGCTCTAATATTTGAATAGTGATTTTGTATTTCTTATCTTTATATATATAATACTCTTAAATATGCTACTTAATAATGCAATCTGAACAAATTTATTTCTAGTGCAATTTGAACACAATAATGCTTCCTAATACACATCCTCTCTTAGCTGAGGTTAGGAGAATTGAAAGCACCATGCGAAGCAACTCAAAACCAGGGCAGTTGCTCCAACAACAGTTGCTTCTTTTGCAATAATAACAAGCAAGGAAACAACCAGACAGTACGAAGAACTTTTTTCGTAAGTTACCATTCTAACTCTAATTTCACTAATAAGGACTTTATAACAATCCATTTTAACCTTGCAGGAACCCTGTTGGATTGCAATGAACTGAGAGTTAAACTAAAATAGAACTTATTTTCAAGTTAATGAGGTAGATCCTGTTTGGATCCACTACATGGAGTTGAAGCTTTTGAAGTGCCTTCCTACAATATGATTAATTTGGTATATATCCTAAGATATGAGAAACTGTAATGCCTTTAATTTTCTTTTTAAGAATACATGCTTATTTATTCACATCTTACCTCTTTCAGTTTTAGGCAAAATAATGTGTAGTCTTCCCCATTGATTTGTTAAATTTATTCTTCTCTAGATCAATTAGTATTGTATGTTTGATTCTATATACCCTGTTTTTGTATGATATATAGACTGCAAGATGTTGCTGAGCTACTTGACTCTCCTAAATTATTTTTTGTAGTGTTTATTTGCAAGGAAAAAAATTTATGAAGCATTTTTGTTGGATTGGAGGTGATTCCCATACAAAAAGAAAGTCCTTTTTTTAAATAAAAAAAAATTTACTTTTCACGTCTGTTTAAATAATGTCTTTTGGAAAATGCCACTGCTAACATCAAAAAAATTTCTTAATTTAAAGCATGAATGAAGTATTTATGATGAATTAGTTGAAGTGATGTGGAGTATTTACAATACATACATATATATATATATATGGTGAAAAGTCTTTTTGGACTTTGGATGGAATGAAGGAGGAGGGCTTTGGCGGGGGCCATGATTTTGAGTGCGGCATGTGGAGCCGTCAACTGAGAGAGTTGACGAAGAAGAGGGAACCGGTGCCGGAGGCTCCACCGATGACAGAAGCAATAAAATACTGGTGTGTTGAAGTACTATGGAAGGCGTAATTTTTTCCTTCAAGGTACTGATTTCATAAACCTAAATCTCTTTCCATTCAACCTTTCAATGATGCCCTTATAGTTGTTTTCTTTCGCTTATAACATTTTTATAAAGCAAAGATATTCGTTTGAGTGGACTGGTTTTTGGCTGTGAAGGTCTATTAGCGAATAAATTTTCAATCTGTGAACATGCTAAGAATATGACTTCTAAATCAATCTACGCAAATATTTTAATTTTTAAATCAAGGCAAATAAATTTCCTTCAACTTTTGGGCATATCCGGTGCAAATGCCTCTTTATCAATCTGTTCTGGAGTAGAACACAGATGTCTAGCCGGATGAATGGGCTGGTGCTTTGATGTTGGATCAAAGGTCTCTTCCTGGGTGCTTACTAGGGAAGCACGCAGTCGAAGGTGGGATCACTGTACACAACCAGGCTCTTTGCCAAGGGAGTGGGGTGTGTGCACAGTGTGACTGTAGGTAAATAGTTCAGGATTAGAACGTGTGTACCTTAGGTCTCTATCTCAGTATTTATAGAGCATACCTAGATCTGCCTGGCGTGATATCCGGCCCATGATCCGAACTGCCTTACCATGTACGGTGGTGCTCCTATATTACCGGGGTAGTTGAGATCCTCCTGGGTAGTAGGTGCGACCGGGTGTACTACGCTTATCCGTTGTTGGGCCTTGTCGCCATTGGGCTTAATGTAGGTCCGTAACACTTGCCCCCAGCCCGGTAGTTCAAAGTTATGGACTACCGGGGTGTATGAGGTCCTGGATAGGTTATCCGAGGTATTGCCCGTCCCCTGACGTCTACGTCGGGCTAGAACTTGTTGAGCTCATTTCCCTGGGTATGTGGTATCATCGCAAGGTCCGATGAGCCGGGGCGGCATCCTGCGTCTCGTGAAGTGTCATGATGACGACCTATGGCTTGAGAACTATCGTGGTGAATACCGACGACCAAAAGGGGGACCGAGGTAATAACCCGGGAAACCGGGTATACCAACTACTTCTTCTTCTACAGGGAATATCTTTCCCAGCTCGGAGTTCGTTTCCCGTTTACCGAGTTCCAAATATCCGCCCTCAACCATCTAAATATAGCCCCTTCACAACTTCACCCTAATGGTTGGGGCTACCTTGTGGCCTTCGAGCTTCTTTGCGGTTCATTTGACCACGTCCTTCCCTGCACCACAAGCCTCTTCTTTTATTTCTTTGGTCCCTATACCCCTTGCTCGGGAAGGGAGCCGCCTACCTTGAAGGGGTTGACTTCTCTCAGGAGTGACCCCGACAAGAAAATTCTTAACCCTTTTTCTGATAGTTTCAAACATTTCAAAACTTCATTCTTTAAGGTGGCCGCCAAGTTTGGTGAGCATCCTTGGTTCCTGAATGGTCTTGAGGGCCTAGACGTGGAGTGGCGGTTTCCATTATACTGGTCCGCCAGCCATCATAGTGTCAGCGCCTCGTCTTATCAATTTGGCGCCAAAGATCTTCCGGTGGAGGAAGAGGTTGCGGCAGCTAAGATAGCCTCGTTCGTTGCCGAGAACGGGGTGAAGAGCGCGACCTTTTATATTAAGCAGGCCGGCTCGGGTGCCGGGTCGGGATCAGGATCTAGTACGGCCTTTTTTGTTTACTCTGGCATTGAGCTACTTGCCATTTTCTTTATTTACTAATGTGACTTCTGATATTTCTGTCATTTTTGCAGATCTGCGAATGGAGGAGGACTTGGATTATCTTGCCTAAGTGAGGCCGGGGGTCGGGGCGTTACTCCCCGGGGCACCACCGAAGAAGGCATCCTGAAAGCGGGCAGCCACCGAGCCCCAAAAGAAGAAGGCCACCGAAGCTGCTACCGTGGCCTCTAAAGAAACCTCGGGTAAAGAGGCCAAGGTTGGGGAAAAACAACTGCCCCATCCATCTCAGTCCACCGGCCTAACCTCCCAACCGGCCGACAAAGGCAAAGAAGCGCTGTTCTCTGACGCACCTCTTTCTCTGCCTCCTCCCGTGGTTCCGACCGGTGCCCCTACATCTTGTGAGTTTACCCGGGGTCTGGCCTAGGATATGGGTATTACGAAGGAGTTACGCCTTGCCTTCCTTCCACCGCATCAATATATGAGCTCCCTGCCCCTTGCTCCAGTTGACAAAGCCGAGGTCCACAGGGTGGTGAATCACCTTTGCAAGGCGGTTAGGGTATCCCACGCCTACCTTTAACTGAGGGGGGAATACGTCAAGTCGGCGGGTGAGGTCCAACGCTTGAACGTTGACTTGGAGATGGCCCACGAGAAGGCCAAGAGGCTTGCTGAGGAGAGGCGGCAAGTAGAAGCAGCAAAGGAGCAGGCCGAGAGACATCGCATCGGGCTGTGGAAGAGCTCGAACGTTCTAATGCCGCTGTGGGTAAGGCGACCGAGGAGCTCTTGCTCACCAAGGCCGCCCTGGATCAAAGCAACTCTGAGGTGGCCAGATTGCAGTCGTCTCATTTCCTGAGTATGGATACGGTGAAGACCGTGACGCAGTAGCGCTGCAATTTGGCTCGGGAGCTTAAAGAGACCCGGGGTGCTCTTGAAGAGCAAAGGACTGCCTACCAAAAGGCGGCAACAACGGTGAAAAAGACCGCGGAGCAATGCTTCAAGGCCGCCTTGGCCCAAATCCAATTTCTCAACCCTGGGGCGGATCTGAATTTAGCCGGTTATGACTGCCGCTCTTTCATTAAGGATGGCATTCTTGTTCCGTCGTCTCCTGAAGATGAGTCCGTGTCCCTGGCGGACGATGATCAAGGCGGTTAGGTCGGGGAAGATGCCTCCTCAGCGGTCGAGCCCGAAGGTGATGAGGCGCCTGGGAAGGAAGCGGCCTCTCCAAGCTGAACTTTGTTTGATTTTTCTTTCTTTTGTTTTTTAACTCTGCCCCGGTATATGATACTAGGGTTCTTTGTAATCTTTTGTACTCTTCAGTTTACATCAATGAAGATTTACTTAAGTATCTCGTTGCATATTTCTTTATCATTATGCGTTATTTGCATGTCAGTTTTGACCGGGCCAGGGTCTTAAGTAAATAGAGTCCGTTAATACTCTTCTGGTGTAAACGACCAGGTGTATAAGTAGGGATTTTTAAAGTTTACCACGCTACGAGGTTCTGGAGTCGTTTTCCAATATGTTAACCACAGCAAGGGCAAACCGTCATATGCTCAGCCGTGGTCGAATGGACACACGCTTAAACATTTTGACGTGATCAGGGTCCGACATGACTGTTCGCCTTCTTATCTAGGTGTCAATTTCAATGTATCAATATATTTACAAGGGCTGATGACAGCGGCCTCGTGTAATTTTTAAATACCCGGGCTGGTTGGCCCTGGTGTTGATTCATTTCCTATGGAAAGGACTATGATCGGGTCAGGTGACCCTAGTCTCAATCCGATTAGGTAATTAGCAAAACGTTAAGCATTCTTGAAATTGAACTTCGGTTAGGGCACCGTTTATTAATTTAATAAATGATTCGCTCTAACGAGCTAGCAACTTGAAACGAAAACTTGCACAAGTGAAATGACTGAAACCAAACTAGAATGGAAATAATTAAAGCGAAAACTAACTCGGACCGGATGCATCCGTCTTGGGAGGATCCCGACTAAGCCTAGTTGTAGTAGACTCTCAATTTGTCGGTATTCCATGTCCACTTAATAGGTTTTCTTGCCAGGGTTTCGAGAACATAGGCTCCTTTGTCGAGCTTCTCCTTAACCCGGTACAGGCCATCCCAATTCGCGGCCAGCTTGCCATCTTTGGTGTTTTTGTTGCCGATGTCGGCCCTCCGGAGGACTAGGTCGCCCGTTCGAATGTCCGGGGCCTAACCCTTTGATTGTACTTGGCAGCGGTGAGTTGCTTGGCTGCCATTTCTCGACAGTGTGCCATGGTCCTGACCTCATCCACCAACTCTAGCTCAGTTGCCAGAGCTTTGGAATTTGATCCTTCCCCTTCCTCCAGGATTCTAAGTCTTCTCCATGATGGCTGGCCTATCTCGACTGGAATCATGGCCTCGCATCCGTAGGTCATGCGGAAAGGAGTTTCTTGGGTAGCCGACTGCATTGTGGTTCGGTAACCCCATAACACGTTGTAGAGCTGTTCGACCCAACTGGTGTTGGCGTCCTCCATCTTTTTCCTTAGGCCGTCCAGGATTACCTTATTCGCCGCCTCGGCTTGACCTATTTGATTAAGGGTGTTCGACAGAGGCGAAGTGGTGTGAGACTCCGAGGTCGACCATCATGTCCTGGAAGTTCCTGTCAGTGAACTGGGTGCCATTATCGGTCACGACCTCGGCCGGGACTCCGAAGCGAGAAAAGATGCTTTGTTGGACAAAACGCCGGACCCTTGCCGACGTAATGGTGGCGAGGGGCTCGGCTTCAATCCACTTAGTGAAATAGTCGACCGCAACAATTAGCCATCGTAGTTGTCCGGGGGCAGGCTTAAATGGTCCCAGTAGGTCCATTCCCCATTTGTAGAATGGGCATGGGGCCGAAATGTATTCCATGTCCGACGGAGTGTACCAAATTATTTTGGCGTGCTTTTGGCAACTATCGCATGCTTTGACGAAATCCTTGGAGTCCGCCTCCAAAGTTGGCCAGTAGTAACCGGCCCGCAGCGCCTTTCTTGCCAATGCTTTCGCCCACATGTGTTGTTCATTGATTCCTCCATGGATTTCGGCAAGAACATATCTACTTTCATTCGTGCCCAAACACCTTACAATCGGGGTATGCAGGCCTTTCCGGTAGAGTTGATCGTCCACCATCGTGTACACTGCGGCCTCCCGAATGAGTTTTCTGGCATCGGTCATCTCGAGTGGGAGAATTCCATGCTCGAGGTAATCTTCAAGTGGTTTCCTCCAGTCTGTGGAGGTCGATATGGCCATGATGCAGGTCGGTTCTTCCAACTTTTGTTGAACTACGGTCCTGTGGTTGGCCGTGCCTTTAATGCTGGCGAGCTTGGAAAGGATGTCGGCCCTGACGTTTTCTCCTCTTGGGATGTGCGTGACCGTTACCTCCTCAAAGTCGGATTGCACTTCCTTGACTTTGTTCAGGTATTTCGCCATGAGAGGACTCTTAGCCTAGTATGACCCGTCTACCTAGGCGGCAACGAGCTGGGAGTCGGTGAAAACCGTAACTCTTTGGGCTCTGAGATCCTTGGCCTGTTGGAGCCCGGCCAGTAGTGCCTCGTACTTGGCTTGATTGTTTGATGTCGAAAAGTTTAGCTGTAGGGAATGTTCAATTGCAATTCCTTCTGGGCTTTCTATGATTACTCCGGCCCCACTCCCTTGGAGTTCGAGGATCCGTCAACAAATACTTTCCAGAGGTCTAAGTTACCGACATCCTTATTGGTCGGGGTCAGCTCCCGGAGGAAGTCGGCCAAGGCTTGTGACTTAATGGCATGTCGGGCTTCATAAGTGATGTCGAACTCAGATAGTTCTATGGCCCAACTGATCATCCTGCCAGCTAGGTCGGGTTGATGTAGCACCTGCCGAATCGGCTGATTGGTCCGAACCACGATTTTGTGAGCTCGGAAATATGGGTGGAGCCTTCTCGCCGTTGTCAGTATGGCGAAAGCCAATTTTTCCAGCTTCTGGTATCTCAGCTCAAAACTCTGCAGGGCTTTGCTCACAAAGTAAATGGGTTCCTGACCGTTCTCAGCTTCTCGAACTAAGACTGAGCTTACTGCTTCTTCCCCGACTGAGAGGTAGAGGAATAAAGTCTCTCCAGGTTGAGGTTTTAATGAAACCGGTGGAGTTGCCAAGCATTGTTTGATTTTTCTGAATGCGGCGTCACACTCCGAGCTCCAGCCCCCTATTGTCTCCTTTTTCAACAACTTGAAAAAGGGTAAGGCGTTCTCTGCCGACCTGGGAAAGAACCTGGTTAACGCGGCCATTCGACCTGTTAACTGTTGGATTTCCTTGATTGAATCTTTTTCTTGGGATTGCATAAGTGCAAGTGTGGAGGAATTTGATAAAACCATTATTTTTATATGGTTAACTGAGCATTTTTGTGGGATTTTAGGAAGAATATTGAGTATTTTTTTTCATAATTAGGCGTGAATAAGATAAATGCATATAGTTAGGAGATTTTGATTGAAATTTTTATTTTAGCAGCAATTTAGTCGAATTTCCAGATTTGGACACTGGCTATTTGGTTTTTGTTTGTATTGCAAGTGTAATTCTACTCATTTTCATTACTAATGGAATTTGGCTTCCACAAATTATTGAGGAGGCAAGAGGCTGCTATTAAATATGAGAGAGCAATAACTTATACCACCTCTTGTTTGATTTTGCATGTCAGAACCAAATTATCTTTATCGCTTGAGATATATTTCCATACTTGAAGATGCATCTTAACCCTTTATAGTTTGATGTATTGATTTGCTCTCATCCTCCCCCTTATTATTTGTTATTGTTATTTATTTTTATCTTTTCACATGAACTTATAGATGTTTATAAATATTATTTATAAACCTTAATTATTCATTCTGTTTATCAATGCCTTCTTCCAAATACTGTATAGTTTCTTTATCAATAATTTAGCATTCATTATTTTTTTGCCTGAAGATGTGTATTTGTTTTATTTATTATCTTGTTAATTTATTTCCTTATTCTCAATGGATTATTAATTGATTAATTTACTTTTTCATGAGACATGTTATTTATTTGCTTGGATTCAATCTTGCTAAGCGTTTTGTCTAAAAATGGTTTCTCTATTTGTGATTGATGACTTGGACTGTATCCTTGGCTCTGTCTCTCTTCTTATTCTTTCCCTTTTGTTTCTTATCCATTCTTTCGATTACCCCTGTTTTATTTGCCACTCAAGCCAACATTACATCCCAATAAAAGTGGCTCATGATTAATGCTTGATAAGTGATTTTTAGGTGGATATGTGGACTATGCCTATGGTAGTGAGAATAGGTAGGATGGAGAGCAAACACAAACCTTCAAACACTTGAGTGATGGGAGTAAAAACACTTTACCTAGTGAGAGAATCAAGGTTGCATTGCATCCCTGTTTTTTTTTTACCATGGTACTAGTTGACTTGAGGTGAGTGACATGATTTCAACCAAGGCATTGATGTAGTTGGTGATCCTCTATGCTTTTATTTGAAGCTTGAATTGATTCGCATTAGTCGGTGAAGCCTAACTTATGACCTTTTAATATGATGGCTATCTTCATGATTTGTTGGATTGAGAGAGTTGTATTAGACAAATGGGGAGGACATTGCGGGTTATTGCCGAGTGGATAGCAAAGCTCAACGGTGAGAAATTGGTAGGGTGATATAATTGACCAATAATCGTTTATTCGATGTTGAGTTTGCGTTTTAAACGTTCTGTTTAAATTATTATGCTCAATCATATAACTTCTTTCCCTTCATATTTTATGGTTGGTAGCTGCTTGGTTCTTCTCTATATATTAGTTCATTTGCATGTAGAGTAATCTAAATTAGAAATAATATTGTGTTCTTGTCAGGTAGAACAAGGTTGCCACTGAATCACTCTAAGATGATAAATTCTAGGACACTTGTATGCTGGTAAGTTTCATAGTTAATCTGAAGTGGATTTATGTAGATATTTATCAGGTCAACTTCTATAATTTTGAACTATGTTGCATTACATGTGAGGAGCTTGTGATGGACAAAACCTGTGGCTTATGTTATTATTGAATATTGTTGTTTGAGAATGTGAGCCTATTCTTGTATTGTTCTTTGTGTAGTACTATTTTGAGCTGCCTCCGCGTATTTTTATCTTGCTAGAGTTTAGAAATGGGTATTCTATATAGCCTCTCTAGGTTCTTCTTTTAACTACAGTAATCTTCATGGTGTTTGAATTTGGTCATACATGTGTAGTGATGCTCATTTTTCACGTCCCCTTTTTCGTGTTTGAATTGGATTTCTTCTTGAAAGGGAAATTGTTTCTCTTTAAAAGTGCAATTGAAGCTGAACTTTGGAGCTTAAAGAGGAAGTTTCAGTCATCACTCTCCATCTTTCTTCCTTCTGTTTGGTTTTTGCGGCTACTAAATTGTGTAAGATGTTCGATTTGGAATTTATCTCCAGTTTATCTATTTTAGGAATGATGAACTTGTGTCTATTTCTTGATTTAATTTGGTTTTCAATCATATTGTGAGTAGGCTTGATTGGCTTTCTTAGGATTGTTGATGGAGTTGATAGATTTATGACTCATGTCATCGACAGGACATGTGCCTTTTATGTTGTTTGATTGCATTTAGAATTAATTTCTACCTTTGATTCATTATCAAATCTAAACATTGTTTAGATTTATCTAGAAAAGAGGTTCTTATCTCCTAAAATTCTGAGAAGGTGATATTCAAGAACATTTTTAATTGCAAATTCTGCATTTCTACTTTCTGATTATCTTATTCATAGAAATAGTTGGTGCAATTCATTAGAAATATAGTGACCTCAATTCCTTCTCTGTTTCACCTCCTAATTTTTCTTACACTTCATTAACTGAATTTCCTAAGTGGCTAGATGACCAAGAGATGATACCTAGGGTGAAGACCAGCTGGTACATCCCATTGAAGCAAGTTCATCTGGACCAGACTCATGCAAGAATGAAGGAGCTACTACAAGTAATGGTGCTGTTCAAAATTCTGTACTTACTGCTGTGACAGAAAATTGCATGAAAATTCCTAAAAGCAAACAAGTGGTCGTAAACCAGATGCACAAAGCTGAAGGTAAAAGAACCTAATATGAAAGAACTTCCATTTCCTAAATCATATCTGTTAGGCAAAAAGAAGATGAATGGTGGTGTGATAGAAAAAGAGATGGTGAATCTGTTTAGCAAATGTGCCTATTGATAATTGAATATTTTATACACTTATTTTTGTCTCTTGAATAATAATTTAGGACCCTTTAGCTAATAAATAATGGCTTTTATGTTTATTTGGGCCTTGGGCCTTTTATTGCATTTTAGCCATTTTTAATAATAAAATCTCAGTTTTGTGTTGCTTCACTATTTCTACCATAACTCTTGAACCAGACATCGGATTTACCTCATTTTTGTCTCATATTTCAGATGATTCAGAGAGCTACAATTGTTATGAAGACATCAAGAGCCAATTCGGTCAAGAGGGCGGTCAATTTTGGAGCCAAAGTCGAATGTATAATTCTGAATTTTATTTGGACCCGAATTTTGTAATTTAAGCCCAGCTTTATTTTATTTCTGTTTTGGGCTAAAACCATTAGAGCCCATTTTCATTTTAGGTTATTTTTAAGTAAGGCAGCCGCCACAAACATTAGGCATTCACGTTTTTGACATTAGAGTGGATCAGAATAGAAGTTTTCGAATTCTCTCAATTGTTCTTCGCATGTTCTTAGGGTTCTTCGTCTTTTCTTCAGTTTTTCCAGCCATGCTCGGCTAAACCCCCTGTGATTGACCCAACGATGAGGATTCCATGATTCGTCCAGAGAACTTGTGCCTAATCGGTAACTTAATCAATTATGTTTTCATTTTATCGGATTCGATTCTGAAAATAGTTCGAATATTAGATTTAATATTCGGTTTGGTTCATCCCAAGAACTGAATTCGGACTAGGTTTTAGTGTTGCTGTGCGATTGCTGGAAAGATTTTTGCCGTGTCTTCCAAAATAAACCAAGTTCGAAAACAATTTGCAGAATTAGGGAACCTGGGTCGTTTCCCAACGAATTTGCAGCGGGCTTGTTCAATAACAATAGTGAAACAGAATGATAAAATGGGGGTTTGGTTTAACGAGAATAGAACAAAACGAAATAACATAATCAAAGTGCAATAAACGAGTCAAACGAATCAAATAAACGAGAGCAGATTAAAGATGATCAACCCAACGAATTGATTCCGAAACCTCCATCATTGAACGAAAATATAACTAACCCACGTTTGGTTCGGATGAATCGAAATCTCGCATTCATCCGGAGATTCCCTCGCCTAGACGATCGCCTAGAATCTGCCGGACGGTGGCGTCTCAGCGTGCAATCGTACAGCAACACTTGTAACCTAGTCCGAACTAAGTCCTTGGGATGAACCAAACCGAATATTAAATCTAATATTCGAACTATTTCCGAAATCGAATCCGATAAGATGAAAACGAATCGAGTAGTTACGGATTAGGCACGAGTTCTCTGGATGAATCATGGAATCCTCATCGTTGGGTTAATCACAAGAGTTTAGCCGATCATGGCTGGGAAAATCGAAGAACGAACGAAGAACACGAAGAACGCGAAGAACATGAAGAACAGATGAGAGAAAATGAAAACTTGTATTTTGATCCACTCTAATGTTAAAAACGTGAATGAATATGTTTGTGGCAGCTGCCATACTTAAAAATAACCTAAAACGAAATGGGCTCTCATAGTTTAGCCCAAAACAGAAATAAAATATAACTGGACTTAAATTACAAAATTCGGGTCCAAAATAAATCCAGAATTGTACATCCGACTTTGGCTCCAAAATTGACCTCCTTCTTGACCGAATTTGCTCTTGATGTCTTCATAAAAATTGTAGCTCTCTGAATCATCTGAAATATGAGACAAAAATGAGGCAAATCCGATCTCTGGTTCAAGAGTTATGGTAGAAATAGTGAAGCAACACAAAACTGGAATTTTATTATTAAAAATAGCTAAAATGCAATAAAAGGCCCAAGGCCCAAATAAACATAAGAGCCATTATTTATTAGCTAAAGGGTCCTAAATTATTATTCAAGAGACAAAAATAAGTGTGTAAAATATTCAATTATCAAATTCCCCCACACTTATCTTTTTGCACTCCGAGCAAAATTCAAAGAGAAAGACCTAAAGGAAAAACTCTTCTTTACTAATAATTGCTAACAATGCAAAAAGTTGAATCAAGGGACACAAAGCTTCAAAAGACCAATCATTCAAGACCAAAACCCCTTCATCTCAAATTACAATTCATGGTAGTGTCAATCAATGATGCTAATCACAAAAGATGATCTCTCAAATGATGCGCTCAATCAATCGGTCTCTCAAGTGTTTAAGGTAAATAAGTGTATCGCTCAAATTCTACTCAAGAAATTTGTTCTACCATAAGCTTGCTCAACTTCTACGTCTCCACTACTCATAACACATACATGCACAAATCAAGAGAGCTTGTAATTAAAGGTTGTAATGGGGCTAGGGTGAAGGTAGGTAATAGTATGGAATAAGAGGCTAAGCACCAAAGAAATCAAAAGGAAGAGCACTGATTAACACAATCATTCTCTATGTATGAGACTTTTATTCTACTCATATATACATTCCTTTCTATGTATTTTCTTTTCTTTTCTCTTCTTTTGTTGTTTTTTTCTTTTTTTTTTTTTGGTTTTGTTTTGTTTTTTTTTTGTTTTGTTTTTTTTTTTACTTTTCTTTCTTTCCTTTCATTGTATACGTAATTACAATGTCAAAATCAAATATCCCCCCCCACACTTAAACTGTTGCACTCCTGAGCAACCCCCACACTTAAACACAAAACAAGTTGAAACCAATGCTCAATAAATCTTCAAGGTGCGGAATAAAATGGTTTTACGCTTAGGCTTGTAATGTGGCTTAGAAAAGAATGGGTCAAAAGGCACAAAGGGGCTAGCAAGGGAAAGCTATTTGGCCAAAGTGAGGAGAATAAAAGAAAGAAAACAAGCTTCCATCATACTTATGCACGTAAGTGAAAAATGTAGTTTCAAAAGAAAAGGAGCAAGTTCTAGAGAACACAAATCATGAGAGATGCACACATGAAAGAAAGAATGGCAAAAGATGAATTCCATTCATGCAGGCCCAAAACCTCACAAGGTCAATACCAACTTAGGTAACCAACAACATCAAATCATCTACCAAGACTTGTAATTGAAGAGTCAAGAGTTCCAGACTAAACAAGGAAAACAAATAAAAGAGAGAGAGGGAGAAGAAAGAAGAATACTCCCAAGGGTTTATGGAGGATAAGTGGCATCAATGAGGAGAATCTCTGCTTCCTCAGTCTAGGCGTGGGGATCCCTCATGAAATGGCTTGAGGCGATGCCCATTGACCTTAAAAGTCCGTCCCGTGGGTGGATCACATAGCTCAGTGACACCAAATGGAAATATGTTAGTGATCACAAAGGGCCATCCCATCTAGATCGAAGCTTGAGGCATAAACTTCAGACGGGAATTAAATAGAAGAACTTTCGGCCCACGAGAAATTCTTTCCTCGAATATGCTTATCATGGAATGCCTTAGTCTTTTCCTTATACAACCGTGAGCTTTCATAGGCATCCAATCTAAGCTCATCTAACTCTTGCAGTGTGACTTCCTCTCCATCCAGGACTTAGCCAAATCCATGTTGCATTGCTTAATAGCCCAATAGGCTTGATGCTCCAACTCAATAGGAAGATGACATGCCTTACCAAAGACAATCCGATAGGAGACATCCCAATCGGAGTATTGTAGGCGGTGCGATATGCCCACAAAGCATCATCTAGTCGCTTACTCCAATCTTTAGGGTAGAGTTGACAGTCTTCGAAGGATTTGCTTAATCTCTCTGTTGGAGACTTCACTTGACCATTGGTCGAGGATGGTAAGTGTGGAAACCTTGTGAAGCACTCCATACTTGCGTAGCAAGGCACCCATGCTTCGATTGCAAAAATGGGAACCACGATCACGATAATAGCTCTAGGAATGCCAAACTGCGAGAAAATGTTAGACTAACAAAATCCACCACCACAGAAGAATCATTTGTCAGGGTGGCTTTCGCCTCAACCCATTTCGAAACATAATCAACGACCCGACCAAGATGTAAGTGTAACCATATGAAGCAGGAAATGGACCCATGAAATCAATACCCCAAACATCAAAGATCTCACAAAACAATATAGGGTTTTGGGGCATCTCAAATGCCTACGGAAATACTCCACGCCCTCGACGGTTATCACATGACTTGCAAAACAAATGGGCATCATGAAACAGGGAAGGCCAAAACAAACCACATTCTAACACATTCCTAGCAGTTCTTTGGGGTCCAAAGTGACCACCACAGAGCTGAGCATGAGCAAAATGCAATATAGATTGAAACTCACAATCGAGGCACACATCTCCTAACTACTTGGTCACTACAAAATTTCCACGAGATAAGGGTCATCCCAAACATAATATTTAGACTCACTTTTCAATTTAAGGGTTTGGGCCCTAGTGGACTCTACGGAAAAACACCGGCTACCAAGTAGTTAACTAAATCAGCATACCATGGGGTCTTAACTTGCAGTTGTAGAAGCTTCTCATCAGGGAAATCATCCCGAATAGAAGAGGGGGGAGCAACAACATCCACTTAGGATGAGTCGTAGCTTAACATCTGCCTTTTCAAAAGAAACTTTAAAGTGCTGCATGGTCGGAGAAAACAATGACTCTACTAGCTAGCGAGATATGACCTAAACTTATCAAAGGCAAATACAATAGCCAACAACTCCTTCTCGGTAGTGGTGTAATTAGGCGAGCGAGAATCCAAAGTCTTTGAAGCATATGCAATGACATGGGAGGCTCTATCAACCCGTTGTGCTAAGATAGCACCAACCGCATAGTTGGAAGCATCGCACATTAACTCAAAGGAGGAGCCAATCGGGGCTGAATCACTTGGGGGCGTAGTAAGGCAACGCTTCAAATGATCGAAGCCGCCTTGCACGCATCATCAAAGACAAAGTCGGTGTCCTTATGCGGGAGGTGGGACAAGGGTTGACTTGAGTCTTGCTTGAAATCTCGAATGAAACGTCGATAGAAACTGCATGACCAAGAAAAGAGCGAACTTCCCGCCTGAAGCGGTGTAAGGCAAAGCGTAATAACATCGATCTTAGCGAGTGTCTACCTCAATCCCTTTCCTAGACACTATGTGTCCCAAGACTATGCGACTCAACCATAAAGTGACACTTCTCATAATTCAGCACAAGATTAGATTCAATACACCTATGCAAGACTCTAGACAAATTAGCTAAGCATGCATCAAAATCAGACCCATATACAGTGAAATCATCCATGAAAACCTCCATGCAGTCCTCTAGGAACTCAGAGAAAATACTCACCATACAACGGCTGAAAGGTGCCAGTGCAATGCGAGAGGCCAAAAGGCATCCTTCGGTAAGCATATGTCCCAAAGGGGCATGTAAAGGTCGTCTTCTCACGATCCTCGGGAGCAATATGGATCTGGAAGTATCCAGAGTAGCCATCCGGAAGCGGTAATGAGACTTACCAGCCAATCGCGCTCTAACATCTGATCAATGAAGGGTAGAGGGTAATGATCTTTGCGAGTGGCTTGGTTGAGTCTTCTATAGTCAATGCAAACTCTCCAACTATTCTGAACTCGAGTAGGAATGAGCTCATTCTTTTGATTGGCTACCACAGTAACTCTGGACTTCTTGGGAACCACCTGGACTGGGCTAACCCAGCTGGCTATCAGAAATGGGATAGATGATGTCAGCTTGCAGAAGCTTAGTGACCTCCTTCTTCACCACATCAAGGATAAGAGGATTAAGGCGTCTCTGGGGTTGCCTCACCGGCTTAGAGTCCTCTTCCAACAGAATCCGGTGCATGCACATAGAAGGGCTAATGCCAACTATGTCAGCTAATGTCCAATGGCTTTCTTGTTCGCCCTCAATAAGCTTAGCAGCTTCTCTTCTTAATCAGGCAAAAAATTATTTGCCACAATGACTGGCAATTGCTCATTCACTTCCGAAATGCATACTTCGGATGGTGCGGAAGGGATTTCAACTCTAGTTTGGGCGGTTGCTCGGTGGAGGGGAGAAGCTTGGGTGGTTGTTGCAACAACTCGATGTCATCACAGCTGGGAATACACGAAACCATATTCAAAGAAGCACAAGAAGAATGGGACTGTGTCTATACAGACTCAAGGTTAACATCAGGAATTAGGTTCATCAAAATCGAATGAAGCTCATCAAAATCGAATCGGGATGCACGTTAGAGAATGCACATCTATCTTAGTCCTAGCTGTTTTCATGAAAGGTCTCCCTAGAATGATTGGTGACTTACTACTAGGAGACTCACCCTCCATATCCAAGATGTAAAAATCAGCAGGGAATATCAATTCATTAACTTTGACTGATACATCTTCAACTAAACCAGAAGGATGGGCATTACTCCTATTAGCTAACTGAACAATGACACCAGTTGGACGTAAGGGACCAAGACCAAGAGATCTATAAATGCGATGCGGGCATGACATTAATAGAAGCACCTAAATCTAGCATGCAATCATCAAATCTATAGTTACCAATAAGGCAAGGGATAGAAAATGTCCACTGGATCTTTGCATTCACGAGGCATGGTAGAGGGATGAGTCTTTGAGACATTACGGTTCAAGCTCACTCGTTCATTTCCCTTCGGTCGCCTCTTGTTGGTGCACAACTCTTTGAAACTTGGCATATTTAGGAATTTGTTTGGCTTGCATCTAAGAGAGGAATGTTGATCTCTACTCTTACGAATGTCTCAAGTATATCCTTCTCTTGTGCTTTATCGCCAACTCCTTGGACTGAACTGCTCTCCGAGGGGAAGGGAAGAGGGATAGGAATGTCTTCCTCTTCGCCTTGCTGCACTTGCTCTTTTCTTTTGGAGTCAATCTTCACATTTCTGACTCGTCATCGATGTGGAAGTCACATCTGCAGCTTGCTTAGGTTCCCCAATTGCTTGCCAGACCGTAGTGATATAGCACTCCACATTTCCTTAGGATTAATTGTCGAGGGAAGGGAATTGGATCCCTGAGGTTGAAGCTTCAATGATGATGCCAATTGCCTAACTGTGGTTTGCAACTCAACTGAAGGCTAATTGTTGTTGGAACTGCATATTACGTACAAATTGTTTCATCATATCTTCAAGGGTGAGGAACCACCACTACTACTAGCCTGCTGTTGTGCCGCCTGTGGAGGTGGACATATGGCTAGTCGAGGAGGTGGTGCTTGCAAGGGTAAAGGGGGTGCGATCGTTGTTGGAAAGTCGTAGGTGGGTCCAATGCCTCTCTTGGTAGTTCAGAATCTGCTGATCTTTTGGTTACTCTGATTCTGATTTTGGTATTGGTTGCTCTGGTTCTGATTTTGGTTCCAGCGAAAGTTGGGGTGATTTCTCCAACCTGGATTATAAGTGTTGGAGAATGCATTATTCTGTTATTGTGGCCTTCTGGAAACACTCACAGTTGACTCGGCTGATCTTGGTAAGTAGGATCATGCAAGGTAGGCAAAGAGTCGAGTAGAATGATATGGGCTCGAACAAAACACACAAGAGTACTCCATGCTGAGAAGGGAAGAGCTGCTACTACGAGTTCACACCGCCAAATTGCCCTCACAGGGAGGTCAGATCATCAAGTCTAGTCTCTAATCTCCGAGAATCATCATTGACTGGAGCTTGAATATGGTAGCAAGGAGTACTATTGGCCCTGGTGCCAAGCTGCTGAGAGATATCTGCCATAATGGATATCAAGTCTCGCTCTTCTCCAGGTGTCTTGTTACTCATAGCCCCAATTCATAAAAGCATCCACCAAACCTTTGTCTACCGCATAGACCATCATAGAAAGAGTTGATCAAGTCTTTTTCAGATATCTGATGGTGTGGACAGCTTGCACATAACCTTTTGAACCTCTCCCAATACTCATACATAGTCTCCCCTAAAGGCAAGGTTAGGATACATTTTGCACAGGGTTGATAATTAACATCAGGTGCACCCAATTCCTTCAAAGTAAGATGATCTTCCCTGCTCTCCGCCATAATGTCCGAGCGAGCAAAGTTGCTAACAGAACCGTTGAAAACAACAAGACTATCAGAAATACTATCAGAAGCACAATCAGAAAGATCAACAGAATGGACACAATCAGAATGGCCAGAATCAGACTCTAATTGAGTATCCAGTGTGGTATTAATCTTATGACTTAGCCTAACAACTCTTCTAGCAGTAAGAATTGTTCTTTCTATTTCAGGATCAAATGGCAACAAATCTTCTGGGATTAGTAGTAATTCACAGTACTCATGCAACATATACACAAAGCGAAATGAAAAAATACTCAGAATTACTGAAATGCCACGAGAAAAATCAGAATTACTGAAAATGCCACAAGAGGTGGTGAAAAGTGGAAAAACACTAAGAGACACAGAGACAAAACACACAAAAGCAAAAACCTATGCTAGAAATTGACCAAAACAAGTCCAGAAACATTATCAAATGATTTTTAAAATTTTGGGACTTGGACAGGCAACTCCTAGACTATTGGGGGACTCAAAAATGGAATAAAAAAACTTCAAAAATTGGAAAAGTGGTCTAAACGATGGAATTTGGCTTAAATTTGGAGGATACCACATGGAAAATGGAACATTTTCGATGTGGGTCTAACGATTCGCCATTTTCTATCACTGTACTAAATTTCAACTCAATCAGAGATACTCAAAAAAAAAATGGTCCTGTTGGAAATCAAAAAAGCAGAACCTAAAACAGTGAGTAAAGTGGTTCAAACGTTGGAATTTGGGGAAAATGAGTGAGACCTCACTTCCTTCTAGGAAGTGACTTTGCTTAAAACACCCAATTCCTTGTGAATAAGACCTGGTTTTGAGTGATCGGAGTCGGAAAAATTTCTGTCAGGCCACCAAACCACCCAAACTACCTAAATCTAAGCTATTTACAATACTGTTACTAATCAAACCGATGCAAATTCTGGGCAAATACGCCATTTTTTGGAAAGATTTTTGCCGTGTCTTCCAAAAATAAACCAAGTTCGAAAACAATTTGCAAGAATTAGGGAACACGGGTCGTTTCCCAGCGAATTTGCGGCGGGCTTGTTCAATAACAATAGTGAAACGAGAATGATAAAATGGGGGTTTGGTTTAACGAGAATAGAACAAAAACGAAATAACATAATCAAAATGCAATAAACAGAGATCCAAATAGAATCAAATAAATAGAGATAGATTAAAGATGATCATCCCAAGGAATTGATTCCGAAAACTCCATCATTGAACGAAAATATAACTAACCCACGTGAGTTAGTTACTGTCCGGACAGATTCAAGGCGATCATCTAGGCGAGGGAATCTCCGGATGAATGCGAGAGATTTCGATTCATGAAGAACACAAGAGCGTGGGTTAGATTATGTTTTCGTTCAATGATGGAACCTTCAGAATCAATTCCTTGGGATGATCATCTTTAATATGCCTCTGTTTATTTGATTACTGATTTATTCTCGTGATTTATTGCATTTTGATTATGTTATTTCGTTTTGTTCTGTGCGGTAAGCCGAACCCCCATTTTATCATTCTGTTTCACTATTGTGATTGAACAAGCCCGCTACAAATTCGTTGGGAAACGACCCAGTTCCCTAATTCTGCAAATTGTTTTCGAAGCTTAATTTATTTTGGAAGACACGGCAAAAATCTTTCCAAAACGCGCCACCGGGAATTTGCACGGTTTGATTAGTAACAGTATTGTAAATAGCTTAGTTTAGGTAGTTTAGGTGTTTGGGTGGTCGGACAGAAATTTTTCTGACTCCGATCACTCAAACCGTCTTATTCACAAGGAATTGGGTGTTTTAAGCAAAAGTCACTTCCTAGAAGAGAAGTGAGGTCTCACTCATTTTCCCAAATTTAAACGTTTAGACCACTTTTTTCACTGTTTTAGGTTCTGCTTTTTTGATTTCCAACAAGACCATTTTTTTTGAGTATCTCTGATTGAGTTGAAATTTGGTACAGTGATAGAAAATGGCGAATCGTTAGACCCACATCGAAAATGTTCCATTTTCCATCAATGGTATCCACCGTTTCGCCAAATTCCATCGTTTAGGCCACTTTTTCAATTTTTGAAGTTTTTTTATTCCATTTTTGAGACCCCCAATAGTCAAGGAGTTGCCTGCCAAGTCCCAAAAATTTTAAAAATCATTTGATACTGTTTGCAAACTTGTTAAAATCAATTTCTAGCATAGGCCCTTGCTTTTGTGTGTTTTGTCTCTGTAGTGTTTTTCCACTTTTCGCCACCTCTTGTGGCATTTTCGTAATTCTGACAGTCTGGTGGCATCTTTGTCATTTGAGTATTTGCCATATCTGCTTTGTGTATATGTTGCATGTGTACCAGAATACTACTAATCCGTAAGATTTGTTGCCATTTGATCCTTGAAATAGAAAGAACAATTCTTACCGCTAAATGAGTTGTTAGGCTAAGTCATAAGATCAATACCACCGGATACTCAATTAGAGTCAGATTCTGGCAATTCGATTGTGTCCATTCCGTCTGATCTTTCCGGTTGTGCTTCGATAGTATTACATTAGTCTTGTTGTATTCCACCGATTCTAGTAACAACTTTGCTTCGCTCGGGTATTATGGCAGGAAACGAGGAAAATCATCATACTTTGAAGGAATTTAGTGCACCTGATGTTAATTATCAACCTTGTGCATCCAATGTCCTAACCTTCTTCGCTAACTTTGAGCTGAAATCTGGTCTAATACACTTGTTGCCTAAGTTTCATTGTCTTGCAGTGAGTGCCCCATTAAGCATTTGAAGGAATTCCATGTAGTGTGCAAGCACTATGAAACCTCATGCCATTGATGAAGATCATATCAAGCCGAGAGCTTTTCCTTTCTCATTGGAAGGTGGAGCCAAGGATTGGTTGTTGTACCTTCACCCTCATCTATTGGGAGTCGGACTGATATTCGAGGTTTCTAGAGAAATATTTCCCTTCCTCAAGAGCAACGCAATCAAGAAGGAAATTGGCAACATTAAACAAGTCGCTGGGAGACTATGTATGAGTATTGGGAGAGGTTCAAAAGGTTATGTGCAAGCCGTCCACACCATCGATATCTCGAAAAGACTTGATCAACTCTTTCTATGATGGTCTATCACCGTAGACAAAGGGTTGGTGGATGCTTCTAGCGGTGGGGCTATGAGTAACAAGACACCCGAAGAAGCCCGAGACTTGATATCCATTATGGCGTATAACTCGCAGCAGTTTGGCACCAGGCCAATAGTACTCCTGTTTACCATATTCAAGCTCCACCCAGCATGATTCTCAGAGATTAGAGACTAGACTTGATGATCTGACCTCCTTGCGGAGGCACTTGGCAGCGACACAGACAAGACGCCTTCCCTTCTCAAAGATGGGTACTCTTGTGGGTTTTGTTCCGACCCTTATCATTCTACTCGACTTTGCCCTACCTTGCATGATCCTACTTACCAAGATCACCAAGTAGCTGCAGTGGGTGTTTTTCCAGAAGGCCACAATACCAACAGAATAATGCCTTCTCCAACACTTATAATCCCGGTTGGAGAAATCACCCCAACTTTCGCTGAACCAAAATCGAACCAGAGCAACCAATACCAAAATCGAATCGAGTAACCAAAGACGCAGAATTCTGGGAACTACCAACAGAGGCCGTATTGCACCACGAGACTTTCCAACAACAGCCTGCACCCCTTTACTTTGCAAGCACCACCTCCTCGACCAGCCATATGTCCACCTCCACAGCAGACAACAACAAAGCTAGTAGTAGTGGTGGTTCCTCACTTGAAGATATGATGAAGCAATTTGTCACAGCCTAATATGCAGCTCCAACAAAGAACCGACACTTCCATTCGAGTTTGCAAACACAGATTGGGCAATTGGCAACATCATTGAACCAGCTTCAACCTCGGGATCCACCCTTCCTCACAAACAATTCCCAATCCTAAGGGAAATGTGAGTGCTATATCACTACGCTGGCAAGCAATTGGAGGAACCTAAGCAAGCTGCAGATGTGACTTCCACATCGAAAACGAGTCAGAAATGTGAAGATTGACTCGAAAAGAAAAAGGCAAAAGCAGCAAGGTGAAGAGGAAGACATTCCTATCCCTCTTCCCTTCCTCGAGAGCAGGCCACCCAAGAAGTTGGCAGATAAAGCACAAGAGAAGGATATACTTGAGACATTCAAGAGTAGAGATCAACATTCCTCTCTTAGATGCAACCAAACAAATTCCTAAATATGCCAAGTTTCGAAGGAGTTGTGCACCAACAAGAGGCGATCAAGGGAAATGAACGAGCGAGCTTGAACCTGAATGTCTCAAAGACTCATCCAAATCTTACCATGCCTCGTAAATGCAAAGATCCAGGACATTTTCTATCCCTTGCCTTATTGGTAACTATAGATTTGATGATTGCATGCTAGATTTAGGTGCTTCTATTAATGTCATGCCTCGCATCTGTTTATAGATCTCTTGGTCTTGGTCCCTTGCGTCCAACCGGTGTCATTGTTCGCTTAGCTAATAGGAGTAATGCCCATCCTTCGGTTTAGTTGAAGATGTATTAGTCAAAGTTAATGAATTGATATTCCCCGCTGATTTTTACATCTTGGATATGGAGGGTGAGTCTCCTAGTAGTAGGTCACCAATCATTCTAGGGAGACCTTTCATGAAAACAGCTAGGACTAAGATAGATGTGCATTCTCGGTACTCTTTCCATGGAGTTTGGTGATATATCCGTGAATTTCAATATCTTTGATGCCATGAAATATCCTAGGAAGAGCATTCTCGTTTTCTCGTATTGATGTGATTGATGATGCCGTGGATGATGTTCTTAATGGTTGGTGTCCGATTATCCTTATTTTTCATCTCGAGAGCGATACCCCCATTTGTGCATGCGATGATAATGAATGGTGCCTCGTTTGCACTAATTTGGTTAAGACCGCATTGTTTGGTGATTCGATTTGCTTGATGATTCTACATTACTTGTAGACTCGATATTGATTCTCGAGTTTGAGCTTCATCCCGATCCTAACGTGCATCCCGATTCTGATTTTGATGAGCTTCATTCGATTTTGATGAACCGAATTTCGATGTTAACCTTGAGCCGTATAGACACATCCTTCTGCTTGTGCTTCTTTGAATATGGTTTCGTGTATTCCCAGTGATGACATCGTAGTTGTTGCAACAACCACCCAAGCTTCTCCTCCACCGAGCAACCGCCCAAACTAGAGTTGAAATCCCTTCCGCACTATCCGAAGTATGCATTTCGGAGGAGAATGAGCAATAAGCTACCATTGTGGCAAATAATCTTACGCCGATCAAGAAGAGAAGCCGCTGCTTATTGAGGGTGAACAAGAAAGCTATGGGTGGACATTGGCCGACATAGTTGGCATTAGCCCTTCTATGTGCATGCACCGGATTCTCGTTGGAAGAGGACTCTAAGCCGCGAGGCAACCCCGCAGACGCCTTAATCCTCTTATCCTTGATGTGGTGAAGAAGGAGGTCACTAAGCTTCGCAAGCCGGCATCATCTATCCTATTTCGATAGCCAGCTGGGTTAGCCTACCCTGTGGTTCCTAAGAAGTCCGGAGTTACCGTAGTAGCCAATCAAAAGAATGAGCTCATTCCTACTCGAGTTCGAATAGTTGGAGAGTTTGCATTGACTATAGAAGACTCAACCAAGCCACTCGCAAGGATCATTACCCCTACCCTTCATTGATCGATGTTAGAGCGATTGGCCGGTAAGTCTCATTATCGCTCCTGATGGCTACTCGGATACTTCCAGATTCATATTGCTCCCGAGGATCAGAGAAGACGACCTTTACATGCCCCTTTGGGACATATGCTTACCGAAGGATGCCTTTGGCCTCTCGCAATGCACCTGCACCTTTCGCCGTTGTATGGTGAGTATTTTCTCCGAGTTCCTAGAGGACTCGCATGGAGGTTTTCATGGATGATTTCACTGTGTATGGGTCTGATTTTGATGCATGCTTAGCTAATTTGTCTAGAGTCTTGCATAGGTGTATTGAATCTAATCTTGTGCTCAATTATGAGAAGTGTCACTTTATGGTTGAGTCGTGCATAGTCTTGGGACACATAGTGTCTAGGAAAGGGATTGAGGTAGACCCCGCTAAGATCGATGTTATTACTCGCTTTGCCTTACCCCGCTTCGTGGGAAGTTCGCTCTTTCTTGGTCATGCAGGTTTCTATCGACGTTTCATTCGAGATTTCAGCAAGACTGCCAACCCTTGTCCAACCTCCCGCATAAGGACACCGACTTTGTCTTTGATGATGCGTGCAAGGCGGCCTTCGATCACTTGAAGCGTTGCCTTACTACGGCCCGAGTGATTCAGCCCACTCGATTGGCTCCTCCTTTGAGTTAATGTGCGATGCTTCCAACTATGCGGTTGGTGCTATCTTAGCACGGCGGGTTGATAGAGCCTCCCATGTCATTGCATATGCTTCAAAGACTTTGGATTCTGCTCGCCTAATTACACCACTACCGAGAAGGAGTTGTTGGCTATTGTATTTGCCTTTGATAAGTTTAGGTCATATCTCGCTAGCTAGTAGAGTCATTGTTTTCTCGACCATGCGGCTTTAAAGTTTCTTTTGAAAAGGCAGATGCTAAGCCACGACTCATCCGGTGGATGTTGTTGCTCCAAGAGTTTGATGTGGAGATTCGAGATAGAAGTGGAGCACAAAACTGGGTAGCTGACCACTTGAGTCGTATCACTCATTCTCCCTCTCACCCCTCTTCTATTCGGGATGATTTCCACGATGAGCGACTTCTACAACTGCAAGTTAAGACCCCATGGTATGCCGATTTAGTTAACTACTTGGTAGCTGGTGTTTTCCTGTAGAGTCCACTAGGGCCCAAACCCTTAAATTGAAAAGTGAGTCTAAATATTATGTTTGGGATGACCCTTATCTGTGGAAATTTTGTAGTGACCAAGTAGTTAGGAGATGTGTGCTGATTGTGAGTTTCAATCTATATTGCATTTTGCTCATGCTTCGCTGTGGTGGTCACTTTGGACCCCAAAGAACTGCTAGGAAGGTGTTAGAATGTGGTTTGTTTTGGCCTTCCCCTGTTTCATGATGCCCATTTGTTTTGCAAGTCATGTGATAACCGTCGAGGGCGGAGTATTTCCCGTCGGCATGAGATGCCCCAAAACCCTATATTGTTTTGTGAGATCTTTGATGTTTGGGGTATTGATTTCATGGGTCCATTTCTGCTTCATATGGTTACACTTACATCTTGGCGGGCCGTTGATTATGTTTCGAAATGGGTTGAGGCGAAAGCCACCGGACAAATGATTCTTCTCGTGGTGGTGGATTTTGTTAGGTCTAACATTTTCTCGCAGGTTTGGCATTCCTAGAGCTATTATCAGTTATCAGGGTTCCCATTTTTGCAATCGAAGCATGGGTGCCTTGCTACGCAAGTATGGAGTGCTTCACAAGGTTTCCACAGCCTACCATCCTCAGACCAATGGTCAAGTGAAGTCTCAATAGAGAGATTAAGCAAATCCTTCAAGAAGCGTCAACTCTACCCTAAAGATTGGAGTAAGCGACTAGATGATGCTTTGTGGGCATATCGCACCGCCTACAAGACTCTGATTGGGATGTCTCCTATCGGATTGTCTTTGGTAAGGCATGTCATCTTCCCGGTTGAGTTGGAGCATCAAGCCTATTGGGCTATTAAGCAATGCAACATGGATTTGGCTAAGTCCGGATGGAGAGGAAGGCTGCAGCTGCAAGAGTTAGATGAGCTTAGATTGGATGCCTATGAAAGCTCACGGTTGTATAAGGAAAAGACTAAGGCATTCCATGATAAGCATATTACGAGGAAAGAATTCTCTGTGGGCCGAAAGTTCTTCTATTTAATTCCCGTCTCAAGTTTATGCCTGGTAAGCTTCGACTGTTGAGCTATGTGATCCACCCACAGGATGGACTTTTAAGGTCAATGGGCATCGCCTCAAGCCATTTCATGAGGGATCCCCACGGCCTCGAGGAAGCAGAGATTCTCCTCATTGATGCCACTTATCCTCCATAAACCCTTGGGGAGTATTCTTCTTTCTTCTCCCTCCTTCTCTTTTATTTGTTTTCCTTTTCTACTTTGCTTTTGAAAATAAATACATTCTTTCTTTCTAATGATTGCTACATATTATGAACTAGGACATTTTGGTTTTAATGGATCATTCGTTTAGTCTGGAACTCTTGACTCTTCGATTACAAGTCTTGGTAGTTGATTTGATGTTGTTGATTACCTAAGTTGGTATTGACCTTGTGAGGTTTTGGGCCTGCATGAATGGAATTCATCTTTTGCCATTCTTTCTTTCATGTGTGCATCTCTCATGATTTGTGTTCTCTAGAACTTGCTCCTTTTCTTTTTGAAACTACATTTTTCACTTACGTGCATAAGTATGATGGAAGCTTGTTTTCTTTCTTTTATTCTCCTCACTTTGGCCAAATAGCTTTCCCTTACATTATGATTCCTTTGCTAGCCCCTTTGTGCCTTTTGACCCATTCTTTTCTAAGCCACATTACAAGCCTAAGCGTAAAACCATTTTATTCCGCACCTTGAAGATTTATTGAGCATTGGTTTCAACTTGTTTTGTGTTTAAGTGTGGGGGTTGCTCAGGAGTGCAACAGTTTAAGTGTGGGGGGATATTTGATTTTGACATTGTAATTACGTATACAATGAAAGGAAAGAAAGAAAGAAAAGTAAAAGAAAAAAAAAAAAAAAAAAAAAAAAGAAAAAAAAAAGAAAAAAAAAAAAAAAAAAAACAACAAAAGAAGAGAAAAGAAAAGAAAATACATAGAAAGGAATGTATATATGAGTAGAATAAAAGTCTCATACATAGAGAATGATTGTGTTAATCGGTGCTCTTCCTTTTGATTTCTTTGGTGCTTAGCCTCTTATTCCATACTATTACCTACCTTCACCCTAGCCCCGTTACAACCTTTAATTACAAGCTCTCTTGATTTGTGCATGTATGTGTTATGAGTAGTGGAGACGTAGAAGTTGAGCAAGCTTATGGTAGAACAAATTTCTTGAGTAGAATTTGAGCGATACACTTATTTACCTTAAACACTTGAGAGACTGATTGATTGAGCGCATCATTTGAGAGATCATCTTTTGTGATTAGCATCATTGATTGACACTACCATGAATTGTAATTTGAGATGAAGGGGTTTTGGTCTTGAATGATTGGTCTTTTGAAGCTTTGTGTCCCTTGATTCAATTTTTGCATTGTTAGCAATTATTAGTAAAGAAGAGTTTTTCCTTTAGGTCTTTCTCTTTGAATTTTGCTTAGGAGTGCAAAAAGATAAGTGTGGGGGAATTTGATAATTGAATATTTTATACACTTATTTTTGTCTCTTGAATAATAATTTAGGACCCTTTAGCTAATAAATAATGGCTCTTATGTTTATTTGGGCCTTGGGCCTTTTATTGCATTTTAGCTATTTTTAATAATAAAATTCCAGTTTTGTGTTGCTTCACTATTTCTACCATAACTCTTGAACCAGACATCGGATTTGCCTCATTTTTGTCTCATATTTCAGATGATTCAGAGAGCTACAATTGTTATGAAGACATCAAGAGCAAATTCGGTCAAGAAGGAGGTCAATTTTGGAGCCAAAGTCGGATGTACAATTCTGGATTTATTTTGGACCCGAATTTTGTAATTTAAGTCCAGATTATATTTTATTTCTGTTTTGGGCTAAAACTATGAGAGCCCATTTCGTTTTAGGTTATTTTTAAGTATGGCAGCTGCCAGAAACATATTCATTCACGTTTTTAACATTAGAGTGGATCAAAATACAAGTTTTCATTTTCTCTCATCTGTTCTTCATGTTCTTCGCGTGTTCTTCGTGTTCTTCGTTCGTTCTTCGATTTTCCCAGCCATGATCGGCTAAACTCTTGTGATTAACCCAACGATGAGGATTCCATGATTCATCCAGAGAACTCGTGCCTAATCGGTAACTACTCGATTCTGTTTTCATCTTATCGGATTCGATTTACGAAATAGTTCGAATATTAGATTTAATATTCGGTTTGGTTCATCCCAAGGACTTAGTTCGGACTAGGTTACGTGTTGCTGTGCGATTGCACAGTGAGACGCCACTTGTCGGACAGATTCTAGGCGATCGTCTAGGCGAGGGAATCTCGGATGAATGCAGAGATTTCGATTCATCGGAACCAAACGTGGGTTAGTTATATTTTCGTTCAATGATGGAGGTTTCGGAATCAATTCGTTGGGTTGATCATCTTTAATCTGTCTCTGTTTATTGGATTCTGTTTGACTCTGTTTATTGCATTTTGATTATGTTATTTCGTTTTGTTCTATTCTGTTAAACCAAACCCCCCATTTTATCATTCTGTTTCACTATTGTTATTGAACAAGCCCGCTGCAAATTCGTTGGGAAACGACCCAGGTTCCCTAATTCTGCAAATTGTTTTCGAACTTGGTTTATTTTGGAAGACACGGCAAAAATCTTTCCAATGATTTCACTGTATATGGGTCTGATTTTGATGCATGCTTAGCTAATCTATCTAGAGTTTTGCATAGGTGCATTGAGTCTAATCTTGTGCTGAATTATGAGAAGTGTCACTTCATGGTTGAGTCGGGTATAGTCTTGGGACACATAGTGTCTAGGAAAGGGATTGAGGTAGACCCTGCTAAGATAGATGGTATTACTGCTTTGCCTTACCCGCTTCGTGCGGGAAGTTCGCTCTTTTCTTGGCCATGCGAGGTTTCTATCGACGTTTCATTCAAGATTTGACAAAGAAGCGCTTTCGACCCTTGTCCAACCTTACGCATAAGGACAACGACTTTGTCTTTGATGATGCGTGCAAGGCGGCCTTGATCACTTGAAGCGTTGCGACGACCACGGCCCACCGATTGGCTCCTCCCTTTTGAGTTAATGTGTGATGCTTCCAACTATGCGGTTGGTGCTATCTTAGCACGACGGGTTGATAGAGCCTCCCATGTCATTGCATATGCTTCAAAGACTTTGGATTACGCTCGGTCTAATTACACTACTCTTTGAGAAGGAGTTGTTGGCTATTGTATTTGCCTTCGATAAGTTTAGGTCATATCTCGCTAGCTAGTAGAGTCATTGTTTTCTGACCATGCAGCTTTAAAGTTTCTTTTGAAAAAGGCAAATGCTAAGCCATGACTCATCCGGTGGATGTTGTTGCTCCAAGAGTTTGATGTGGAGATTCGAGATAGAAGTGGAGCACAAAACTGGGTAGGTGACCACTTGAGTCGTATCACTCATTCTCCCTCTCACCCCTCTTCTATTCGGGATGATTTCCCTGATGAGCGCCTTCTACAAATGCAAGTTAAGACCCATGGTATCTTTGATTTAGTTAACTACTTGGTAGGCCGGTGTTTTCTGTAGAATCACTAGGGCCCAAACCCTTAAATTGAAAAGTGAGTCTAAATATTATGTTTGGGATGACCCTTATCTGTGGAAATTTTGTAGTGACCAAGTAGTTAGGAGATGTGTGCCTGATCATGAGTTTCACTCTATATTGCATTTTGCTCATTCTTCTGCCTGTGGTGGTCACTTTGGACCCCAAAGAACTGCTAGGAAGGTGTTAGAATGTGGTTTGTTTTGGCCTTCCCTGTTTCATGATGCCCATTTGTTTTGCAAGTCATGTGATAACGTCAAAGGACAAGGAGTATTTCCCGTAGGCATGAGATGCCCCAAAACCCTATATTGTTTTGTGAGATCTTTGATGTTTGGGGTATTGATTTTATGGGTCCATTTCCTGCTTCATATGGTCACACTTACATATTGCTAGCTGTTGATTATGTTTCGAAATGGGTTGAGGCGAAAGCCACCCGGACTAATGATTCTTCTGTGGTGGTGGACTTTATTAGGTCTAACATTTTCTGCAGGTTTGGCATTCCTAGAGCTATTATCAGTGACCAGGGTTCCCATTTTTGCAATCGAAGCATGGGTGCCTTGTTGCGCAAGTATGGAGTGCTTCACAAGGTTTCCACAGCATATCATCCACGAGACCAACGGTCAAGTGAAGTCTCAAATAGAGAGATTAAGCAAATCCTTGAGAAGACTCATCAACTCTACCGGAAAGATTGGAGTAAGCGACTAGATGATGCTTTGTGGGCATATCGCACCGCCTACAAGACTCCGATTGGGATGTCTCCCTATCGGATTGTCTTTGGTAAGGCATGTCATCTTCCGGTTGAGTTGGAGCATCAAGCCTATTGGGCTATTAAGCAATGCAACATGGATTTGGCTAAGTCAGGGATGGAGAGGAAGCTGCAGCTTGCAAGAGTTAGATGAGCTTAGATTGGATGCCTATGAAAGCTCACGGTTGTATAAGGAAAAGACTAAGGCATTCCATGATAAGCATATTCGAGGAAAGAATTTTACGTGGGCGAAAAGTTCTTCTATTTAATTCCGTCTGAAGTTTATGCCCGGTAGCTTCGATCTAGATGGGATGGCCCTTTTGTGATCACTAACATATTTCCTTTTAGTCTTTGTTGAGTTATGTGATTCACCCACGGGAAGAACCTTTAAGGTTAATGGGCATCGCCTCAAGCCATTTCATGAGGGATCCCCATGGCGGCCTCGAGGAAGCAGAGACTCTCCTCATTGACGCCATCTATCCTCCATAAACCCTTGGGAGGATTCTTCTTTCTTCCTCCATAAACCCTTGGGGAGTATTCTTCTTTCTTCTCCCTCTTTCTCTCTTATTTGTTTTCTTTTTTTTTCTACCTTGCTTTTTGAAAAAAAAAGTTTCTCTTTCTATGATTGCTACATATTATGAACGTGGACATTTTGGTTTTAATGGATCATTCTGGTTTGGTCTACAATTCTTGACTCTTCGATTATAAGTCTTGGTAGTTGATTTGATGTTGTTGATTGCCTAAGTTGGTATTGACCTTGTGAGGTTTTGGGCCTGCATGAATGGAATTCATCTTTTGCCATTCTTTCTTTCATGTATGCATCTCTCATGATTTTTGTTCTCTAGAACTTGCTCCTTTTCTTTTTGAAACTACATTTTTCACTTACGTGCATAAGTATGATGGAAGCTTGTTTTCTTTCTTTTATTTTCCTCACTTTGGCCAAATAGCTTTCCCTTGCATTATGATTCCCTTGCTAGCCCTTTTGTGCCTTTTGACCCATTCTTTTCTAAGCCACATTACAAGCCTAAGCGTAAAACCATTTTATTCCGCACCTTGAAGATTTATTGAGCATTGGTTTCAACTTGTTTTGTGTTTAAGTGTGGGGGTTGCTCAGGAGTGCAACAGTTTAAGTGTGGGGGGGAGATATTTGATTTTGACATTGTAATTACGTATACAATGAAAGGAAAGAAAGAAAAGTAAAAAAAAAAGAAAAAAAAAGAAAAGAAAATACATAGAAAGGAATGGATATATGAGTAGAATAAAAGTTTCATACGTAGAGAATGATTGTGTTAATCAGTGCTCTTCCTTTTGACTTCTTTGGTGCTTAGCCTCTCATTCCATACTATTACCTACCTTCACCCTAGCCCCGTTACAACCTTTAATTACAAGCTCTCTGGATTTGTGCATGTATGTGTTGTGAGTAGTGGAGACGTAGAAGTTGAGCAAGCTTATGGTAGAACAATTTTCTTGAGTAGAATTTGAGCGATACACTTATTTACCTTAAACACTTGAGAGTTTGATTGATTGAGCGTATCATTTGTGAGACCATCTTTTGTGATTAGCATCATTGATTGAGACCGCCATGAATTGTAATTTGAGATGAAGGGATTTAGGTCTTGATTGATTGGTCTTTTGGAACTTTTTGTCCATTGATTCAATTTTTGCATTGTTAGCAATTATTAGTAAAGAAGAGTTTTTCCTTTAGGTCTTTCTCTTTGAATTTTGCTCGGAGTGCAAAAACATAAGTGTGGGGAATTTGATAATTGAATATTTTATACACTTATTTTTGTCTCTTGAATAATAATTTAGGACCTTTTAGCTAATAAATAATGGCTTTTATGTTTATTTGGGCCTTGGGCCTTTTATTGCATTTTAGCCATTTTTAATAATAAAATCTCAGTTTTGTGTTGCTTCACTATTTCTACCATAACTCTTGAACCAGACATCGGATTTCCCTCATTTTTGTCTCATATTTCAGATGATTCAGAGAGCTACAATTGTTATGAAGACATCAAGAGCCAATTCGGTCAAGAGGGCAGTCAATTTTGGAGCCAAAGTTGAATGTACAATTCTGGATTTTATTTGGACCCTAATTTTGTAATTTAAGCCCAGCTTTATTTTATTTCTGTTTTGGGCTAAAACCATTAGAGCCCATTTTCGTTTTAGGTTATTTTTAAGTAAGGCAGCCGCCACAAACATTAGGCATTCACGTTTTTGACATTAGAGTGGATCAGAATAGAAGTTTTAATTCTCTCAATTGTTCTTCGCATGTTCTTAGGGTTCTTCGTCTTTTCTTCGCTTTTCCACCATGCTCGGCTAACCCCCTGTGATTGACCCAACGATGAGGATTCCATGATTCGTCCAGAGAACTTGTGCCTAATCGGTAACTTAATCAATTGTTTTCATCTTATCGGATTCGATTAAAGAAATAGTTCGAATATTAGATTTAATATTCGGTTTGGTTCATCCCAAGAACTGAATTCGGACTAGGTTTTAGTGTTGCTTTGCGATTGCACAGTGAGACGCCACTGTTCGGATAAATTCTAGGCGATCGTCTAGGTGAGGGATTCTTCGGATGAATGCAGAGATTTCGATTCATCCGGAACCAAGCGTGATTAGTTATATTTCGTTCAATGATGCATGATTACGGAATCAACGTTGGGTTGGTCATTTGTCATTCGTTTCTTCGTATTCAATTGTTTCATTCTGTTTGATTACGCTTATTTGATTTTCCCCCCATTTTACCATTCTGTTTCACTGTTGTTGTTAATCAAACCCGCTGCAAGTTCGTTGGGAAACGACCCAGGTTCCCTAATTCTGCAAATCATTAATCGAACTTGGTTTATTTTGGGAGACACGGAAAAAAAATATCTTTCCACCTATGCTTGTTTTAATTGAACAAAATGCCTAGCTATGAAAGTATCTAAAGGAAATATGCCCTCATAAAAGAATACGCAGACTTCAACTTGGTTCAAATGTTTCAGGCCTTCTCAAACCACAAATTTCCATAAAATGTGCTGATCCAGGTTTAAGCTCTTTACTATGTGTTTATATTTAAATGGATTTTGTTTTCATAATTTTTTGTTGCCATCCATTATCTGTTACTACTTACTTACTCCGTCTGGTCCAGTTATAGGACAATATTTAAGAGTTTGTTTTGGTCCTAATTATAAGACAACATTCTAATTTTTAGAAATATCTTCCTAAAATACCCTTATTCATATGAGTGAGGGATTATGTGAAATCAATAAGGTAATTGAAGTGTGAAATTTATATAAGGATATTTTAAGAAAATGAGTAAAATTAAGTAATTTAACTCCTATCCTTAATCCTTCCAAAATCGGTTAAATATGACTTATAATTAGGACCGGAGGGAGTATTATTTATAATATTTATTATTCAAGAATATTTCTATTATTTAATAATTAATAATATTTATAATTGTTATATAAAAATTAATAATTATTTTTTTCTTATACTTTTTTCACGACCCTCTTGTCGTTTCTTCTAATTTTTATTTTCACGTTAAGTCAGCATTCCACAATTGGTATTATATTTGTTTCGAGTGTTTGTATTATTTAAATCTATATTTAAATTTAGATGTACTATTTTGTTAGATGACAATACTTATTTTCTTCTTCTATTTCTTGGCGACTTGGAGTTGCTTAATATGTTGCCATTATCTAATTTTTTGTTGTTGCCAGGTTTGTATTATTTAAATTACTTTAGTTAAATGTGCTATTTTATTTTTATTTAAATTTGTATATGATGATTCCAAATAATTCCTTCTATTTAATTAGTTAAATTCGTCCCTTTATTAAGTTGCTCATTATTCGATACGTTATATTTAATTAGTTAAATTTGTTTCTTTGCCTTTAATTAAAGTTCTTTCTTTTATCCAGGACTCTCTTCTTCTTATGTGTTTTTCTTTTCTTTTTTTTTCTCCGGTTTCTTTTCTCAAGTGTATCTATTTAAATTATTTGATTTTGATTTTCTATTTCTTTGTCATATTTTCTTTTTGGATTACTATAGTTCTATCATATTTGACTTAAATTATTTGTTACTATTTTTTGTTATGTTTGTACTATTTAAATTATTTATCATTTAATAGTTAATAGATATTTATGATTTATAATTATTACCTAACTTTATAATATGATGGACTTTCGAGTAGTTTCAAGTAATTCAAGTTGCTCAAATTGTTTGTGCTTGTTTAAATTGTTAATAATTTTGTGGTTTTTCATTTAGATGAGCTATTTTGTTGTCCTGTTTGAGATTGTTTATTACGTTAAGAATTAATTAGTTAAATTTATTTTTCCCCTTTAATTAGTTAATTTTTTAATTTATCATATTTATTATTCATTTGTTTCTATTTAATCTTTTTATTGCCATGCTAGTTCATCATTCCCCATTCCTCATTCGTATTATATTAATTTTTCATTATATTAATTGCTTCTCTTTTTTTTCGGTAAGACAAAAATTTAAAATCCATGTTAAGGAATAATTAGACGGTGAAAACTTCTTTAATTATAGTTCCTATGGAAAAATCACATACCCAAAGGAGATGATGCTTAAAATATTTTGTAGTTTTCTCTTGTGTATAATTGGATTTATGGGTGGTTTAAGTTTTTCTTACTATGTGTTTATAATTAAATTATTTTTTTTCGTAATTTTCTTTTTTTGCCATCCATTATCTATGTTTTTTTTGTTATTATTCAGTTTCTTGCCGTGTATCTATTTAAATTATTTGACTTAGATTTGCTATTTTCTTTTATATTTAGATGTGCTACTTTTTTAATTTATTTTCTTCTAACATGGAGTTGCTTAATATGTTTGCATTATTTAATTTTGTTTACCAGGTTTGTATTATTTAAGTTAAATGTGCTATTTTATTTATATTTAAATGTGTCTCCATGTTCAGTTGTTTCTATTTGATTTTTGGTAACTCACTATTCCTCATTTGGTATTATATTATGTTATATTAATTGTTTTCTCTTTTTTCCATAGCGCCATAACTTTATAACTTTATATTAGGTTGCATGTTATTTGTTTCGTTAATATTTAGTTAGTTAATTTTTTTCCTTTAATTATTATTGATTTGTTGTAGTACTTATTATTTATTATGTATATGTACCAGTAAATTATCTCCTTTATCTGTGACTCTCTTCTCATGTTGTTTTTCATTATCCAGTTTCTTGTCGTGTATCTTGTTGGTTTTGATTAGTTTTGATAATGTCTTATATAGATGTCATTCTTAAGAGAAAAAAGCTTGCATGATATATTTATCTCCTACATTGACTAACTAATATATTTAATGTAGATTAGTCCAAGTTAAATAATAGCTCAAGAAGGAGATAAGAGCTTTTAGAAAGAAGAATGTCAAGCTCAAGAAAAAGGAGATATTGAAGAAGGTAGAACTTGTTGAGAATGATGAGTTCAAGTTCAAGAAGAAGAAAAGAAGAGAAGAAAGAATTGAATTATGGAGAAAGATGAAGAGAAGAGAAGAAAGAAGGAAGATCTTGTTGAATGGATTGAGAAAATCATTATTCAAGCTTTTATATTGATGCTAGAAGTCTCCAAGATCATATGGAAGTTGGAATGAGTTAATTTGGAGTGAAAACTAGCAAAAAATCAGTTCCAGGATGAGAAAACTCGAGTCCAGATGTTAAAACTCGAGTTTCCAACTTCGCTACAACGATTTGTCTCTCTGGTATGAGAAAACTCGAGTTTGGAAGTCAAAACTCGAGTTTGGAACTCAAAACTCGAGTTAATCATTAACTGACTCGAGTTTGCAATGTCTTCAGCAACTCTGGGGTCTCTGGACAAGGAAAACTCGAGTTTCCAAGTGAAAACTCGAGTTTACAACGGTGATCAGCAACTCTGTTCTACTCTGTTTCACGTTCAGCTTGGGCAACATCTGGTAATTCAATGATATCTCCCAAACCAGACATCGGATTGAAGTGAAATCAGTGGCATATGAAACTAGACTCCCAATGCGTCATTTTAATATAAAATTCAAGCCAAGAGGAGTTCAGATGAAGGATCTGTGAATTGTAGAAGTTGACAGTGAAATTCACACCACACAGAAAAACCAAGCTTCAATGTTTTGAATATATATCACAGAGTGAAAATCCTATTGATCTTAAATCGGTTTCATATGAAAGAATACTCAAAGGGCTTTCTATCAAGCTTTGAACGGACACAAACAGAGTTCAGAACAAGGAGATATGTCTCTCGAAAGTTGACTGTTTATTTCGAGATGCTATACAGTTTACTATCAAATGAAGCAAACTCGAGTTTAGAATCAAAACTCGAGTTTCCATCAGACAGAGAGCAATATCGAGTTAAGAAACAACCTCTAAACTCGAGTTAACAAATGCAAACTCGAGTTTTGCACCTCTGCTTCAGAAAATCTCATTTTGAAAATCTCGTTTTTCATCAAGAACATCTAGATGATTACCCAAATGATCTATAATACTTCTTAACATCATTTATATCATTTGTGTACATGTTTCAGATGATCAAAGGCTGGTAAATTGAAGATCAAGAGTAAAGTAAATGCTGATGTCATAGTTGGTTCAGAAAACGAAGTTCTAACGGCTAGTTTCATCTGAGTCTAACGACTATATTTCTTTATCCAACAGTCATTGAATCTTCTCAACAGCTATATTCTCCAACTATTATCAAGCTTCAATTAGTATAAATACCCAAAGGTTTGAAGTTCAAAACAGATGAGAGAAAACAGAGACAAGAGAAAAACGCAGAGATACAAGCTCCCATCTTCATCATGCTAATTCTCTGATATTCTCATCATTTACTCTCTATTTTCAATGTCTATATAGCTTATCATAGAGAGTGAAATGAGTTGTGTTGTGCTTCAGTGTTTATCCATTCACTTCTGAGAGAGAGAAGAGTTATTTGTAACCATTCTATCTTTCTATCTGTGAGTTACTCAAGATTGGGTGATCTTGAGTGGGAAACCCGTTGTATTGATAACAACTTGTAAGGGGAGTGAATCCTAGTGAGAGGGTTACTTCGAGTACAGATTGTGTAATCAAATGGGTGTATTGATTATAGTTTGTAAGGGGGAGTGAATCCTAGTGAGAGGATTACTCCAAGTACAGAACGTGTAATCAAGTTGAAAGAAGATAGTGGATTGAAAATCTCAAGTGGAGCTTGAGGACTGGACGTAGGTCAAGGATTGGGCCGAACCAGTATAAATCACAGTTTGCATATTCTCTTCCCTTATCTCTTACATTTCTAGCATATATGTTTGAATGATCGTTTATCTCTTTATAAATTACTATTGTCATTCAAACTACTTTCAGTAAGTTGCGAAAAGATTTTTAAAGTTCTAAGTTTTTAATTTAACACCCAATTCACCCTCCTTCTTGGGTGATAGCCAACTCTTTCATTCGGTATCAGAGCTAGGCTCTTGTTTAAAGGACTTAACAGTCTCAAGAGTTATCAATGGCTGATTTTGGGTGTTGCTCATTTTCAGAAGGTTTTGATTATACGATTCCACAGTTTTTCAAAGATATTGATTTTTGGTTTTGGAAAGCTAGAATGACTAGTTTTATCAAAGCAACTGATTTTGATATGTGGAATGTTTTTATAAATGTCTTTGATTTCAAACCAAGAAAGGATTGGATAGAAAAGGAAAAGAAAATGTTTTCATTGAACATTAGAGCAATGAAAATCCTTTATTGTGCTTTAACCGAAAATGATTTTCAGAAAATCAAGTTTTGCTCTATTGCTAAAGAAATATGGGATGCTCCTGATTTTATATATGCTTCTAATAAATATGTTGAAGTTGAAAGTGTTGACAGTTCATTTGAAACTATAAGCTGTGTATCCACAATTGATGAACAACTGGAGATTGAAGAAGGAGAAATTATTCAGTACTCCCATAATCCAGTCAACACAAAAGAAAAAGAGGAAGAGGATTCCCAAGAAGAGCTGGAGATACATGATTACGATAAATCATTGTCTGAAGCTCAAGATACTGTTAAGGTAGAAAGTTCCAATTCTTCTTGTGTAGTTAAGAAAAATGATTTTGAACAATTGCATAAACTTGTTTCTCAACCACTTACTGGAAAATCATGTGGGAAGAAAGAATATACAAATTTGGGTAATTTGACATTGCATCCACTTGACCAGTACAATTCCTGCAAAACTGCTCTTAATACGCATCATTCTATTATTTACAATTATTGTGGTAAAACTAGGCATATTTCTCATACATGCTATATTAGGAAAAATTCTAATATGAGAAATAAATGGGTTTGGGTTCCAAAAGGACAAGTAAGGTCCACTACTAATCGTCAAGGACCCAAGTATAAGTGGGTACCAAAATGTCCATCTAGTACTTCATGTATGCAGGATGATTTGAATATCAATGGACATCAAGGTACAAAGAAGAGGAAGAAAAGTCCAAGAGTTTCTCATGAACCTAAAAGGAGATTCATATCCGTTAGGAGAACTCGTGGAGAAGCCATTGCTACAACCTTATCCTCAAATCATAAGAAGCAATGGATACCTATGAGAAGAGTATCATCTGCCTCAAGAACAAACTACCATAGAGTACCATTCAACTATCTTGAGGAGATCAAGAAGAGGAGAATCTCTCAAGTATCAACCAGAAGACTCTTGAAGTCTATATCCCCAGAGAGAACTTTGCAGATACCCATGGAAAGACATATGAAGAACCAATGGGTAAGTAAAGTCAATACTCCAAGTACCTAAGGTATAGGTATACAATGGTAAAACCTCCTTTCCTAACATCTGAAATATTCATTGAGGTTTTATATTTTGGATCCTTAGGAATGAGCATTGCAAACTATTTTGAAATTGATTTTTCACATCCCTTAAAAATTCACTTAATAAGTTTATAAAGGGATTGCAATGTTCAATAGTTTAATTCTTTATGCATACATCATGATTTGAAAAGAAAGTTAATCTTTTATGCATAAAGTCATGATCAATTCATTATGCTCAATTTCCTCTTCGTAATTATATTCATAAGAGCATGTGAATTTTGGTTCCTACAAGCTAACGATGATTGGATCCAAGTAAGGTTGGATACCAAGAAAGAAAAAAATTTATATGGTTTTGTAGGATCAAAGAAAGCTTCTCAAGAGTGCTACATAAAGAAACAATTCAATTCATGAGGAAGCTAAACAAGCTATGCTTGATGTTAATGGTGATTGTCAAAAAGGGAGAAATCTACATCAATCCATCTCAACCAAGCAAGCTTCTACAAGGACAAGAGGCATTACGGTGATATCTAATCTTTACCCTATACTGTGATTATATGAAACTCATTTTTGGGTAATAAATACTTGTCCATCATTACATTCTTTTCCCATACTATAATTATATGAAATTCATTTTTAGTTTGTCTTTGTAAGTTGAAAAACTTACTGTCAAAGGCAAACTCGAGTTTTGGTTTGGAAACTCAAGTTTTGGCTTGACAGAGAAGAGCTCAAGTTTTTGCAAAGAAAGACAAACTCGAGTTAATATTTGAAAACTCGAGTTTTGGTCATACAGAGAGCTTCTGAGTTTTTCGCAGACAAAACAAACTCGAGTTTGATCTAGAAAACTCGAGTTTTGACAAGACAAAGAGCAACCAAGTTTTTCAAAGAAACCAAAACTCCAGTTTCCATTTGGAAACTCGAGTTTAGGTTATACAGAAAGCTCTCTAAGTTTCCAACGTTTTATGGAAACTCGAGTTAACCTTAGAAAACTTGCATCACTTGAGAACAATGCTCATCTCTGACCTTGTAAAAACTCCCGTGTTCAAATTAACCAAGTTTTTAAATGTTTTATCATAGAAGAGAAAACTCGAGTTTTGTTTTCAAAACTCGAGTTTTGGCCTTACAGAGAAGTTTCCAAAGTTTTCAAAGAATATGAAAACTCGAGTTAAGTTCTGGAAACTCGAGTTTTGACCAGACAGAGAGCTCTGTCAAATTCGAACGTTTTGAAAACTCCAGTTTTGTTTTGGAAACTCTAGTTTTGAGATTTTGGACGAAAACATGATTTTTCATCAAGAGTTCAAAACTCGAGTTAGTCACTTAATAACTCGAGTTTTGCACTGTTCACTAAAGATGTCCAAATGCCAAATCGCGATGTTTTCTTTTGAAATGAAAAAACTGAGTTAAGATTTTGAAACTCGAGTTTAGGCCTTTTTACTGAAACATGGAAACTCGAGTTTGGAAGAACTGACCCGAGTTTGCATCGCATAATTTGAATTTTGAACTAAATGAATTTGCGAAATCTTTGTGTTTGATCCTAATACTTTATATTATCACTCATTAATATTCCTAATTATGTTTAATCAATTTGTTAGTGAGTTTTTGATGATCAAACAAGTGAATTTGTGTATAATTCTTATGAGTTTATGTTTTTGAAATACACAAGTCTAAAATTTGTTTGGATTTCAATTCACTCTGTTTTATAAAGATGCATACAAATGTTTTGGAAAATATTCATACTTTGATTGCATTCAAATGATGTTTCAAAATTGGAAGTTAATATTGTGTACTGAATGTTGGATATGCTTCAAATTTGTGCAGTTGAGTTTTCCTTATCTTTCACATATTGATCTTTGGAATTCAATGTGTTTCTTGAACTCTTTAGTTTCATTCTCTAACTAGTTGGACCTCATGTCTAACAAGTTGATCATATATGAGTTTCAAGCTTATCTTTAGAAAAGAATTCAATTTGTGAAAATCTTATGCCTATTGCATAAATTCTTATTGGCCAAGTTATTTCAAGCATTATAAATGTTCATTAATGTATAGAATCTTAGTGCATTAACCATTTGTGGAATAACTTACTAGGATAATATTCTGGAACTCTAGTCATTTGGACTAATGAGTTTGTGCTTCATCATTCATGAATCCTAGGAGTCATGTTGTTACTCAAATACATAAAATTTGTCTTCATCCATCCTTGAGTAACTATATTCAAAATTCTTGCTTTGAATGTTCATATACTTTCAAGACTCTTTTCTAAGAAGCAAGATTATCTCTTGGTCATAGCAAAGTCTTTGTGCTCATATATTTATGTTGTACTAAGCATGTTTCATAATGCTCTACCTTCATGACTTTTGCTTTTGAGAATATTCTTCAACATGTTAACTGCAATGTTCAATATGTTCTCTAAAACTGAAGTATTCTGATTTATTCTTTAACATGTTGACTTCTACCATGTTTAGAGTGAGCATTGATCTTAAACATGTTTCAAAAATGAACCTTTCATAGAATTTCTTAATACTTCATCAATGTTTGAAAGAAAATTTGAGATTTGAAACTATTTGCATATTTCATTATCATTCTTGGAAAATCGATCTCATTCATAAACTATTAGTTGATAAATACTTATCTTTGTGGATAAGATTTTCTATGCTCAAACTTACATGAATTTTATCAATGAAATCTTTTCTGCATAAAGTATATTTCCAACTTGTCATTGGGAAATAACATTTTTGGTATCATTTATTTGTTACCCTTTATGATTCATTGGCATGAACTTATTTGATTGGGTAAAATTATGTTAGCTTATTATGCTCTTTGCTTAAATATCTTATGATTTAATCTTTTAAGAGCATAAGGTTGTCATGTCTCTTGTGTGGACTCAAGAATCATTTAGTACTAAAGAACATAGGCAAACAAAATAGACCATTTTAGTGGCTATGTCTGCAAATTCTGTGGCATCCCATCACTAGCAAGGGTATTAGACCAAGATGATAAGGAGCATACCAGATTGATGAGAAGCTATGAGCAGAAACTGATTTTGAGATCCTATGCAAAGCTTATTTGGGATTTCGCTTCTAAGATGCATTGAGCAATTGATAATGGCTAGTCAGCAATGCATCTATGGATTACATATGATTATGACTTGAGTAATTACGATATTACTTGAGTGAGGTATTGTATTTTGAAATAATATGCACATATCATAATCATGCTTGGTTAATTTGATCTCATTCATTCCATTTGGTTTCATGAAGTTCTCATTTTTAAAATGATCCTTATGTTTTAAACACTTTTATCATCTTCAAAAGCATAAGTGATTTCTTCATATCAATTTTAAGCCCATCCAAGTGAACTTGAAAGTTTTCAATTCATAGATACCTTGTTGTGTTCTTTGGAGCGGGGATAACTCCAACCTTCATAACATTTGGTGTCACATTATTATTTGGTATCTTTAAAGGGAACTTTATATTTTTAAGTCATGTATTCATTAAGGGGGAGCTTCACATTCTCATGTGTTTTATATCTTAAAAGCTCATCTCCTTTATTTGAAGAAAACTTGTAAGGAGGAGTAAGTTCTAGAGAGAGAATTACTCTTGAGTACAGAGTGTGTAATCAAGTGATATAGTGAGAAATCCCAGAGAGTCTGGGGACTGGATGTAGGTCAAATTGTTGGACCGAACCAGGATAAATTCTTGTGTCTTGCTTCCCTTCTCTAAACTCTGTCTTACCTTCATTTCCTACCCGATAAACAGAGCATACCGAAAAGTTTTTAAGAATCCCCAATTCACCCCCTCTTGGTGATTCAAGCTCCATTTACATTTGGTATCAGAGCCTGGTCTTCTTATAAGAGCTTAACATCTCGAGAAGGATCACCATGAACGGAATTCTGCCGGATGGAGCTTCGATCAATAGACCTCCAGGCTTTAGTGGAGAACATTACTCCTTCTAGAAGGTCAAATTCAAAGTCTTCGTAATGGCTAGTGAATATGATCTTTGGAGAGTATTCGAAAGAGGCAACTATGAGCCATCCTCAGTCCAAGATGGCGTCCGGACTCCCAAGCTTGAAGAAGAGTATGATGACAATGACCGAAGGAATGTCACTATCAACAGATTGAAGAATCTCGTGGAGAATCAATGAGCTCTGTTGCAGCATTGTTGCAGCATTGTTTGGCAGTCTATCTGAGTACGAAGGTAAACTCAAATTCAAAAAGGGACTTGCTGAAACAAATAGCAAAAAGGGCATCGCTCTCAAAACTGCAAGCGAAGCCAAGGATTCCGAAGAAGAAGAAGAAGAAGGAGATGACGAAGATGGAGAGCTGGGCATGATGGTCCGAAGATTCAAAATATTTTATAAGAAGGACCAAGGATACAAGAGATTCAACAAGGGCAGCTCCAGCATGGAGACAAAGAAGCCAATCATCTGCTATGAATGCGAGAAGCTCGGCCACATCAAGTCAGAATGCCCCCAGCTGAAGAACAAGGACAAAGGCAAGAAGCTGAAGTAGAAGAGCAACATGAAGAGAACAATGAGGTATGTCTAAGAGCATCAAAATCTAACAGATGGTACATCGATAGTGGATGCTCAAGACACATGACAGGAGACCAATCCAAATTCGCCTCAATCAAGCACAAGGATGGTGGCAAAGTAACTTTTAGAGGAAATCAATCTGGAAAGATTCTTGGAATTGGTGAAGTTGGAAACAACGATGGACCACAAATTAAAGATGTATACCTTGTGGAAGGCCTTTGCCACAACCTCCTCAGTGTAAGCCAAAGCACCGATAAAAGTAACATAGTTATCTTTGATTCTGAGGAATGCTTGATTGTAAGTAAGGATATTCTTCCATTAGACAATGTAAAATCAAAAGCTAATTTTAGAGCTCCTAGAGAAGTTAATTGTTACACTCTTAATATCTCTAGAGATGGCTCCACATTTGAAAAATGTTTTGTAAGTAATTTGGATGACAGTTGGTTATGACATAAGCGTTTAGCACATGTCAATATGATCCAACTTGATAGATTGCTCAAAAAGGATTTAGTCATTGGTATTCCAAAATTGCGTTTTAAGAATGATATAATTTGCGATGCATGTCAAAAAGGAAAACAAATTAAATCCTCCTTTAAGACGAAAAATAAAATTTCAACTTCTAGACCTCTTCAACTATTACACATGGACTTAGTTGGCCCAGCTAGAGTAAGAAGTCTTGGCGGAAATTTATATACTTTGGTCATAGTTGATGATCACTCTAGATTTGCATGGACCATATTTCTGTCATCTAAGGATGAAACTTTTGATCAGGTTGTCGTTTTTGCAAAGAAGGTCCAAAACGAGAAAGGTTTTGTAATTTTAGGTATACGAATTGATCATGGAGGAGAATTTGAGAACTACGCCTTCGCTGAATTTTGTGACAACATGGGGATTGATCACAACTTCTCAGCTCCGAGGACTCCACAGCAAAACGGTGTTGTAGAAAGGAAAAATCGAGTCCTCACCGAGATGGCCAGAGCAATGCTGAATTAGAATAACACTTCCCAAGTGTTCTGGGCTGATACAATGAGTACAACATGCTACATCTTGAATCGGGCGTATCTCCAGAAGAAGCTGAACAAAACTCCATACGAGCTATACAAAGGAAGAAAGCCGAACCTGAGTCATCTACATGTGTTTGGTTGTAAGTGTTTCATCCACAACAATGGTAAGGACAATTTGGGCAAATTTGATGCCAAAGCAGATGAAGGTATATTTTTAGGATATTCCAATAGGAGTAGAGCATATAGATTTTTTAACATACGTACTCGTATTGTGGAAGAGTCTATACATGTTGCTTTCTGTGAATCTAAAACAGATAAATCTAAGGATGATGATGATGAAGAAAATATTTTGAAAAATCAATTTTTCTCTAAAACCACTACTGCCTCTATTGAAAATCCAGAAAATGTTTTCGAGGTTGACTCTCAAAATAATTTGGAAAACCCTGATCAATAGCAACCTAGAGCTTGGAGATTTATTAGAAACCATCCTTTAGACCAAGTCATAGGTGATGTTAATCAATGAGTAAGAACTAGAAGCAGTACTTTAAATGAAATTACTTTTACTGCTTTCATTCCAAAATAGAACCCTCTAAAAATTGACGAAGCCCTTTCAGACAATGATTGGGTGATAGTAATGCAAGAAGAGTTACATCAATTTGATAGAAATCAAGTTTGGGATTTGGTACCTAGGCCCAAGGACCATCCGGTCATAGGAACCGAATGGGTATTCAAGAACAAACGAGATAAGTCTGCAATTATAGTCCGAAATAAGGCTAGATTAGTTGCCAAATGCTATAATCAGGAAGAAGGGATTGATTATGAGGAAACGTATGCTCCAGTGGCTAGATTGGAAGCTATACGTGTACTCTTAGCCTTTGCTTGCATCAAAGACATCAAACTCTATCAAATGGATGTTAAAAGTGCTTTTTTAATGGTTTTATACAAGAAGAGGTTTATGTAGAACAGCCTCCTGGTTTTGAAAATGAACATCATCCTGACCATGTTTATCGGTTTAAAAAGGCTCTATATGGCCTCAAAGAGGCTCCAAGAGCTTGGAATGAACGACTTAGCAAATTCCTTCTAGAACAAAAATTCATTAGAGGAAAGGCTGATACGACTCTTTTCATTAAAACTAATAAACTAAATGAGATTCTTGTCGTACAGATATATGTGGATGATATTATTTTTGGTTCTACTAATGAATCTCTTTGTGAAGAATTTTCTAAGAAGATGCGAGTGAATTCGAAATGTCAATGATGGGAGAGTTGAAATATTTTCTCGCTTGCAAATCCAACAACGGAAGGACGGAATCTTTATTTCACAAACAAAGTATCTCAGGGATTTGCTCAAAAGTTTGGCTTGGAACATTGCAACGGTGCTGATACACCCATGAGTTCCACTGCCTCTCTAGATGCCGATGAAGAAAAAGGAAAGGACTTCAACATAACCAAATATCGAGGGATGATCAGATCACTACTCTACCTAACAGCTGTTAGTTCTCTATGTGTTTTGATGATTAATAACAATTGTAAACAAGTACGAATGTTTTTAAAATGACAAAAGAGTCAAAATCATTCTGTCACCTCAAAACTCGAGCCTAACTAAGCAAACTCGAGTTTTCTGCAAACAGAGAGCTCATCGGGATATTTACAAGATAACGAACTCGAGCACGAGTAAATAGACTCGAGCCTAAACCCTCATGATATAATAATAAAGAGTTTACAAACAAGTAAACTCGAGCACAATATAGACAAGCTCGAGTTTTCCCATGGCGGGAAGTTTTTCTAATTAAATTGTATCTCTTTAAACTCCAGAGTTTATTCTTGTTGAGTAGAGTTCACTTGTTTCTATGGCTATAATTTAATGAACACTCGAGCCCAAGTATATGGACTCAAGCCTAATACTTTTGTGTAGAGTTTACTCTATGGTTTGACAAACGAAGAAGAGTTTACAAAATAGGTAAACTCGAGCCCGTTATTACAAGCTCGAGTTTTCCCTTGCGAGTTCCCAAGTTTTCCTTCTTTTCAAACTCCGAGTTTAAGCTCAAACCTCCAGTTCACTTCAATAAGTCATGGAATAGTCCACTCTAATCGAACAACCAAAACTCTTAGGCATGAATAGTGTTAAACTCGAGCCTAATCACTAATGGACTCGAGCACTGCTTATCTTGTGAGATATTACTCCGTGTTCATTCGACAAAAGCTTAGAGAGTATTCGAACTCGAGCCTACGTTCGTGAACTCGAGTTCACATGGTGAAACAAAATACAAACTCCGAGTTTACATCAAACTCCAGAGTTTGCTCTCACAGAAGATAAACCAGATACTCTAAAAAGCCTTACGAACTCGAGCCCGACTTGGAGAACTCGAGTTTAAGACAGAAGCAAATATGATCGTTACTGATTTCATCCTGATTCTTTTAAACTACAAAACTTATCATGTTTATACGAATTGATTGCATTCATTTAGTATATTCAAACGTATTTAACTACTCTATATTGAGAATGTTTCAGGTATTAAATTGGATCAAACGAATCATTGAATAAACGCGAAGAATCAGAAGGCAGAATGATTTCACGCGTCCAGAATTGAATCGGCGAAATTCAGGACCCAACGGCTATAATCCTCATCAAACTGAATTTCAAATGAAGAACATGCTAAGTTGAGAAGTAACGGTCACATAGCAACTCACCACTATATAAGGAGCTGATTACAAACTTCGAAAGATACAAAAAGATTAAGCAGAAACGAAAAGCAAGCTCAAGAGTTCTTATACATTCAGTTTTCTTTCTGTATTGTATTTTGATATACAAAGAGCCTCAGTGTTTATCATTATCTTCTCTGTGAGAGAGATTTTATACAAATTATTCATTCATTGTAAAAGATCTCAAGTCAAGGGGACTTGGAGATTGGGATTTCGGGAGTTAAGTGATAGTAGAAAAACCCGAGAGTCTGGGACTGGACGTAGGTCAAGAATTTAGACCGAACCAGGATAAACTTTCGTGTCAAGCTCTTCTTCCCTATCTCTTTACGTTTAGCTTGACTTGGGTGCAAAGTTATTATAAAAGTTTTAAAATCCCCAATTCACCCCCCTCTTGGTGATTTCCTTTCGTTTTCATTTGGTATCAGAGCCTCGTTGTCAATTTGAAGGATTAACATCCTAGACACAAAGATCCAATGGAAGGAATTCTACCAGATGGAGCCTCAATCAACCGACCCCCAGGTTTCAATGGAGAACACTACTCATTCTGGAAGGCTAAGTTCAGGGTCTATGTAATGGCCTCTGAGTTTGGTTTGTGGAGGAGGGTCTTTGAAAAAGGAAACTATGTTCCTTCCTCAATTCATATGCTCCAAAGTGCTCTTGGCCAAAAAGAGTATTTCGAATCTGCACTTTGCCATCTGCTAAGCAAATGTGGGATGCTCTTGAAATAGCTCATGAAGGAACAGTGCGATCAAAGAAAATCGTATCAATACTCTCATGATCGAATACGATCTATTGCGATGAAGCCCGGAGAATCTATTGGTGAATTTCAACTCGATTCACTCACCCGATCAATCAACTCATTGCCTTGGGAAAAGAATATGAACAACCTGCCCAAGTGAGGAAAATACTAAATATTCTCACCAAGGAATGGGAAGCCAAGGTCACGAAAATTGAAGAATCTCGAGGCGAATCAATGGCCTCCGTGGCAAAGACTATTTGGCAGCCTTTATGAATATGAGGGGAAGATCAAATTCAAAAAGGGACTAAATGAAATCAATGTCAAGAACAAGGGAATAGCTCTTAAAACCATCAAAGAAGTTAAATCAGATGACGATGAAGAAGATGAAGATGAAGATGGTGAGCTAGGAATGATGGTCCGAAAATTCAAGAAATTCTACAAAAAGGACCAATCTCACGAAGGTTTCACAAAGGAAATTCTAGCACGAAACTAAGAAACCAATTATATGCTATGAATGTGAGAAACAGGCCACATCAAATCGAATGTCCGCACTGAAAAACAAAGAGAAGAAATTCAATAAGTTCAAGAAAAGAGCTTATGTATCGGCTATATGGGGCAACACTCATCGATGAAGATGAGGCGTAAGAGGAACAAAGTGCCAATCTCTTCCTTGTGGCTCAAGAGGAATCGACAACGAAGAGGTAAGTAATTCGATTTACCTTATAATGAATTATCTTCAACATATGATTCTCTTTATACCGAATTTAAGAAAACGCAAAAGAGCTCTTATTTTCAAAAAGAAAAATCAAACTATTAGAAGAACAAGTTCAAACGATTTCTACGCCTATCTCTGCTTGTGAAAATGATGCAAAACCAACTTATAATGAATTGTTTACTGAATACGAACTTGTTCAAAATGAATTTGAGGAACTTGCTGAAAAATATTCTGTTTTAAAAAGGAAGAATACAACACTTGAACAACAAGTAGAAAATCTTTCAGTTCTTAAAAATAACATATGTGATGAATGTTCTATTCTGAAAAAGAAAAAGAAACATGGACAAAGATCCTACATGAATTATTTTCAAAAATCTGTTCATACCTCAAATCCTTTTGCACATTGCAACTATTGTAATAGAAAAGGTCATACTACTTCTTCATGTTTTCATAAGAAAGATAGATCGATTAAACCTATAGGAAATTATCAATGGGTGCCTAAGGGATCCTATATGACTCCTAAGACACAAACTAACCCAAAAGGACCCAAAGAATATTGGGTACCTAAAAGATGATATCTCTTCTTATGCAGATTTGTCTTAGAGCATCAAATCCCAATAAGTGGTACATAGACAAAGGATGCTCAAGACATATGACTCGGAGACCAATCCAAATTTGCTTCAATCAAACATAAGGAAGGTGGCAAGGTAACATTTGGTGGAAATGAGTCCGGAAGAATTGTCGGCATTGGCAAAATTGGAAATAGCAATGGACCTCAAATCAAAGATGTTTATCTTGTGGATGGGTTATGTCACAACCTCCTCAGTGTGAGTCAAAGCACGGACAAAGGAAACCTAGTCATCTTTGATTCGAAGAATGTTTGATTGTAAGTAAGGATGCTCTCTCTTTAGATAGTATTAAATCCAAAGCATTATTCGAGCTCCAAGAGAAGGTAATTGTTATACTCTTAATCTGCCTAAAAACAATTCGATTCGAAAAATGTTTTGTTGGTAACTTAGATGAAAGTTGGTTATGGCATAAACGTTTAGGACATGTCAATATGATTCAACTTGATAAACTACGTAAAAGGAATTGGTTATTGGTTTACCAAAACTTTCTTTTAAAAATGATCTAATTTGTGATGCATGTCAAAAGGTAAACAAACTAAATCATCTTTCAAGTCGAAAATGGAATTATCAACTAATAGACCTCTCCAATTACTCCATATGGACTTAGTTGGACCAGCTAGAGTAAAAAGCCTTGGCGGCAATCTTTATACATTGGTCATAGTAGATGATTTCTCAAGATTCACATGGGTCATTCTTTTATCATCAAAAGATAAAACATTTGATCAATTTATTGTGTTTGCCAAGAAGGTCCAAAACGAGAAAGGATTCTCTATTGCGGTATTCGTACGCATCATGGTGGAGAATTTGAGAATCATGCCTTTGGAGAATTCTCGTGATAGTATGGGAATTAATCATAACTTCTCACTCCAAGAACCCCACAAAGAAATGGAGTTGTTGAAAGAAAGAATAGAGTGCTTACCGAAATGGCAAGATCAATGCTAAATGAGAACCAAACATCTCAAGTGTTTTGGGCGATGCTATGAGCACCGCTTGTTACATATCAAACAGGCATATCTCCGGAAGAAGTTGGACAAAACTCCCTATGAACTCTACAAAGGAAGAAAACCCAACTTAGCTCACTTGCATATCTTTGGATGTAAGTGCTTCATCCACAATAATGGTAAGGACACTTGGGAAAATTTGATTCCAAAGTCGATGAAGGTATATTCTTGGGTTATTCAAGTAGAAGTAAAGCATATAGAGTTTATAATACTCGTAATCACACCGTTGAAGAATCTATGCATATTGTTTTCTCAGTGAAACCAAATCTAACAAGTCCTTGGATGATGATGATGATTTTCCGTGACAAACCAAACTTCGTTTCAACAAATACGGAAAAAGATTTGCAAGATGATTCTAAACCGAAAACATTGTGAAAATGCTTATGAAAACAATGTTCAAACTCAACCAAAATCATGGAGATACAGTAGGAGTCATCCTCTGGATCAAGTGATAGGTGATGCAAATCAAGGAGTAAGAACCAGAAAAAGCACTTTGAATGAAGTTACTTTTTCAGCTTTCATTTCGAAAATTGAACCTTCTAAGATTGATGAAGCCCTTTCAGACAATGATTGGGTTATAGCAATGCAAGAGGAATTACATCAATTTGAAAGAAACCAAGTTTGGGACTTGGTGCCTGACCTAAAGACCATCCGGTCATTGGTACTAAATGGGTATTCAAAAATAAATGTGATGAATCCGCCATAATCATTCGTAATAAAGCAAGGCTAGTTGCAAAAGGCTATAATCAAGAAGAAGGAATTGATTATGAAGAAACTTATGCTCCAAGAGCAAGATTGGAAGCTATAAGAGTTCTTCTAGCCTTTGCTTGTGTTAAAGGATTCAAACTTTTTCAAATGGATGTAAAATCCGCCTTTTTAAATGGTTTTATACAGAGGAAGTTTATGTTGAACAACCTCCGTGTTTTCAAAATGAACATCATCCGATCATGTTTATCACCTCAAGAAAGCCTTATATGGTCTTAAGCAAGCTCCTAGAGCTTGGTATGAGAGGTTAAGCACTTTCCTTCTTGATCAAGGATTTGTTAGAGGAAAAGCAGATACAACTCTCTTTATAAAGAAGAATAAACTTGGTGATGTTTTAATAGCTCAAATTTATGTTGATGATATTATTTTTGGTGCTACTAATGATACTATGTGTGAAGAATTTGCCAAGACAATGCAGGAGAATTTGAAATGTCCATGATGGGAGAACTTAATTACTTCCTTGGACTTCAAATCAAGCAACGCCATGATGGAATCTTCATTTCCTGCACCAAGTATCCGAAAGATCTATTAAAAAATATGGTCTAGCTGATTGTAATGGAGCAGATACTCCAATGAGTTCAACCGCAACTCGGATGCCGATGAAAAGGGGACTAACTTCAACATCACTAAGTATAGAGGAATGATTGGATCATTACTCTATATTACGGCAAGTCGTCCGTACATTCAATTCGGTGTTGGAATGTGTGCTAGATTCCAATCTTCCCCATGGAGTCCCATGCCGAACATGTTAAAAGAATTTTTAGATATCTTGCCGATACAAAGACTCTTGGATTATGGTTTCCCAAAGATCAACATGAACACTTAGTAGCCTATACCGATTCAGATCATGCAGATACAAGACCGACGTAAAAGCACAAGTGGTCAATGTGAGTTCTTTGGAGGATCATTAGTGTCTTGGTTCAAGAAAAAGGCACCACGTGGGTCGTGTCATCCACCGAAGCTGAGTATGTTGCTGCCTCAAGTTGTTGTGCTCAAGTTCTTTGGCTCAAACAACAATTGTGTGATTTGGGAGTTCATCTCAAAGAAATCCCAATTCTTTGTGACAACACAAGCACAATAAGTTTGGCAAAGAATCCTGTTCAACACACTAGAACCAAACATATTGATGTCAGACATCACTTCATAAGAGATCATGTTCAAAAGAAGGATGTCAAAGTCATGTTCATCCCAACTCACTTGCAACTCGCTGATATCTTCACCAAGCCACTAGCAAAAGAACAATTTGTGTTCATAAGAAGAGAATTGGGAATGGTAAATCCCAATGAGTTGTAAGTAATTCAAATGTTAGTTATGTTTTTAATGATTATTGTCCACTAACTTAAGCATCGGAGTATGTAGATATGTTTTGTGCAGGATGTATATTGAAATCAAAATCCCAAACAATCGAGTGCAAGTAAAGCTGTCACAAACTCGAGCCTACCAAAGATAGACTCGAGCTCGAAAGAACCAGAAAGCTTCAACCGCTGACACACCACCTCGAAGGGGCAAAGAACAGATACACAAGTCTCGAAAGACCACAACTAGTCAAACTAGCTCTCAAGCTCAATCATCCTCCCATCACCAACAACACTGTTCCTCGTATCTAGAGAAAACCCAGCCTTATTTGAAATTTACAATCATTCCTCCATCCCTAAAGGATTCTCTAGTGAGGATGTCACTCTATATGGTGAGGATGCCATACGATTCCAAGAAAACTATGAGGCTAAGAGTTTTTGCCCTTCTGTGTATGTCAATCTAGATGCTTTAAAAGAGGAATGTAACCTTGATCTTACCCATTGGCTTAGACAATTTGAACCTCTCATATCCATTAGAGCCTCATATAGTCCATCCTTTGTTAAAACCTTTTACTATTGTATGCAAAGTGATAATTTATTGGATGCGGATAGAAATTTGGTTGAGGAAAGGATTACCACATCCATTAGAGGAAAACAGAAAACCATCACTGCTACATACCTTAATTCCCTCCTCCAAATCCAAAATCCTCCTCCTGTTGCTTCTCCAAATTATACGAATAGGCAAATTTTTACACTCCTCAGACCCGATGAGCCTGTACCTGATGCTTTAGAGACTCTGGATTTCACTCCAGTAAACATGAGATTATCAAAGAGAAAGTGCAAGGTCTCGGGGATCAAATTGGAGATCACTCGAAGCATCTCCACTCTTTTGGTGTCTATGTCCAGCCTCCATGACAAAATGGACAAAATTTTAGAAAATCAGTCCATCAATTCCGCTGGACCTAGCTCTTCAGCACCTCCACCTTCTTCCGAACCAATCCCAACCTCCATAGCCCCCGAACCATCTACCCATGATCCTATTCTTCAGTCAACCTCTATCTCATCTCATCCTCCACTTTTCGATGATGACAAAGGGGAGAAGAGTTGAAGTAAAGAAGGAGAAGTCAAGTTGTCAAGTCAGTCTTTTTTTTTTTGAGATATATGTATGCTTAAAACTCTAAATGTCATTTTGTAAACCATTGAATGTTTTAGCTTATGCAATGACAATATGTGTTATGATTTATGTTAAGTCGCTAACTCGATAGAATCAAAGTTTAAATGTTAAAATCTAATTCGATGCATTTACACCGAACACTTATGCTTCAATGATTTCAAATGATCAAAACAGTGTTCTTAAAGGAGTTAATTGTTTACAAGTGTTGTCATCATCAAAAAGGGGGAGAATGTTAGTTCTCTATGTGTTTTGATGATTAATAACAATTGTAAACAAGTACGAATGTTTTTAAAATGACAAAAGAGTCAAAATCATTCTGTCACCTCAAAACTCGAGCCTAACTAAGCAAACTCGAGTTTTCTGCAAACAGAGAGCTCATCAGGATATTTACAGCATAACGAACTCGAGCCTGAGTAAATAGACTCGAGCCTAAACCCTCATGATATAATAATAAAGAGTTTACAAACAAGTAAACTCGAGCCTGTATAGACAAGCTCGAGTTTTCCCATGGCAGTTTTCTAATTAAATTGTATCTCTTTAAACTCCAGAGTTTATTCTTTTTGAGTAGAGTTCACTTGTTTCTATGGCTATAATTTAATGAACACTCGAGCCCAAGTATATGGACTCAAGCCTAATGCTTTTGTGTAGAGTTTACTCTATGGTTTGACAAACGAAGAAGAGTTTACAAAATAGGTAAACTCGAGCCTCGTTATTACAAGCTCGAGTTTTCCCTTGCGAGAGCTCCCAAGTTTTTCCTTCTTTTCAAACTCCGAGTTTAAGCTCAAACCTCCAGCTCACTTCAATAAGTCATGGAATAAATTAAGCTGAACTCGAGCCTAAGAATAATGAACTCGAGCCCTTCATCCGAAGAAAGAAAAGCAAGTGTACAAACTCCGAGTTTGTACTCGTGCTCCACCACTCTAATCGAGCAACCAAAACTCTTAGGCATGAATAGTGTTAAACTCGAGCCTAATCACTAATGGACTCGAGCCTGCTTATCCTGTGAGATATTACTCCAGGTGTTCATTCGACAAAAAGCTTAGAGAGTATTCGAACTCGAGCCTACCTTCGTGAACTCGAGTTCACATGGTGAAACAAAATACAAACTCCAGAGTTTACATCAAACTCCAGAGTTTGCTCTCTCAGAAGATAAACCAGATACTCTAAAAAGCCTTACGAACTCGAGCCTGACTTAGAGAACTCGAGTTTAAGACGGAAGCAAATATGATCGTTACTACGAATTGATTGCATTCATTTAGTATATTCAAACGTATTTAACTACTCTATATTGAGAATGTTTCGTATTAAATTGGATCAAACGAATCATTGAATAAACGCGAAGAATCGAAGGCGTAATGATTTCACGCGTCCAGGAATTGAATCGGCCGAAATTCAGGACCCAACGGCTATAATCCTCATCAAACTGAATTTCAAATGAAGAACATGCTAAGTTGAGAAGTAACGGTCACATAGCAACTCACCACTATATAAGGAGCTGATTACAAACTTCGAAAGATACAAAAGATTAAGCAGAAACGAAAAGCAAGCTCAAGAGTTCTTATACATTCATTTTTCTTTCTGTATTGTATTTTGATATACAAAGAGCCTCATTGTTTATCATTATCTTCTCTGTGAGAGAGATTTTATACAAATTATTCATTCATTGTAAAAGATCTCAAGTCAAGGGGACTTGGAGATTGGGATTTCAGATTACAACTTGTAAGGGGGAGTGTATCCTAGAGAGAGGATAATTCTTGAGTACAGAGTGTGTATCTGAGTTAAGTGATAGTAGAAAAACCCGCATATTCGCATTCTGATCACGCTGGTTACAAAACCGATAGAAATAGTACTAGTGGACAATGTGAGTTTCTTGGAGGTTCACTAGTATCATGGTTTAGAAAGAAACAAACCACCGTGGCTGTATCCTCAACCGAAGCTGAATATGTCGCTGTTTCCAGTTGTTGTGCTCAAGTCCTATGACTAAGGCAACAACTATCTCGACTTGGGAATTCACTTGAAGGAGATTCCAATTCTCGTGTGACAACATTAGCACAATCAGCCTTGCGAAAATCCAGTTCAACACACAAGAACAAAGCACATTGATGTAAGACATCACTTCATCAGAGATCATGTGCAAAAGAAAGATATCAAAGTGATGTTCATTCCCACACATCTTCAACTTGCTGATATCTTCACCAAGCCATTGGCTAAAGAGCAATTTAATTTCATAAGAAGAGAATTGAGAATGGTAAATCCCAAATGAATTGTGAGTAATTTTTCTTATCTTAATGTTAGTTATTGTTTTGATGAATATTTATTACTAACTTAAGCTTCGGAGTACATAGCATTGTCTTTTGCAGGACATTTGAAAAACCTGAAGTTTGTTGTCAAAGGATGCAAACTCGAGTTTTGTTTCAAAACTCGAGTTTTGTCAGGTGCCATCGGGATGAGTTGCTGAGCAAATATGCAAACTCGAGTCGTTAAGTAACAACTCGAGTTTCGGAGAGACGGAGAACAAGCTCTGAGATTTCACGATATGGAAACTCGAGTCATCCAATGACAACTCGAGTTTCGGGCAAACAGAGAGCCACACACCTGTTGAAGCATTCACAAAACTCGAGTCGGTAAGTAGAAACTCGAGTTTTGGTCGCGGAATTTCAAAAGTTCACTCAACACTTTTGAATTCAGGTCAGTTATTTCGTGCCCTATTTAAGTCTAAATGCTCATTATTCGTCTAAACTCGACATAAAACTCAAGTTTTCCCTAGAGTTTTCAAAATCTTCCATTCTCTCCTCCGATTTCCTTCATCTTTTCTTAATCACCTTAATCTTGTAACTCGATCATGGCTCGCACAAAATCCTGGAAGAGCGACGATCAAGAGGCGTCTGCAGAATCTCCCTCACCTCCTCCACTCACAAGACCTCCGAGGAAGAAATCTTTTCCTAATCGTTTTCACGGCGGGATAGACAAGCACATTCCTGGAATTCCATCTACCCAAGCATCTCTCTCGCCAAAATCCAAGGGCATCTCCATTCAAGAACCATCTCGGTCACAATCCAAGCGCCCTTCTGCATCGATGCACTCTACACCGAAAGGGAAAGAAAAGGAAGATGCTCCTCCTCAACCCCGCAAAAAGCTGAGAGCTCAAAGAGCAGATGGATCCTCCAAGGCAACCCAAAATCCTCCTGAGGAGCCTCAAAATTCACCATTTTTCCCAGACGCGCTTTCTGAAATCAATCTCCATGAGTCTGTTCCTCCAGGCTTCAGCGTTGAGAATCATCAAATTTCTGGTGAGGAGGCTGCCAAATTTCAAGAAACTTACTCGAAAAAGGTATTTTGTCAAATTGTATCCGTGGATCTAGAGAAGCTTAGAAGAACCTGTAGTATAGATCTTTCACCCTCGTTAAAACCATATGAAAATTTTCTATCCATCACTGCTCCGTATAGTTCCAATGTCACCAAAATGTTTTATTTCAAAATGCAATATGACAATTTGGTGGATAATGATGAAAACCTGGTAGAAGAAAGAATTCCTACTTAGGTTAGGGGTGTTACAATCACCTTGTCTGCAGCCATTCTAAACACTATTCTGAAAATTTCCAATCCTCCACCTCCTCCCACAGAAAAATATTCCAACAAACAGATCTTCCAAATTCTCCGACCAAATGAGCCCATACCTGAGGATCAATTGTTCAAGCTGACCTTTCCTCCTGTCTCTATGCCTCCTCTTCATCGTGTCCTATGGTACATCTACTCTAGGAACATGATTCAAAAGGGTGGCAATTTCACCCATTTTGCTAACAGAGACTATACCAAGTTTGCTATTCTCGTGAATAAGGCCCCTATCAATCTTGGCTATTGGATCTTCCAAGAAATGGTCAATTTCAGATTTTCATCTAGGAAGCCTTCTCATATACCTTTTCCTTCTCTAGTCTCAGTCATTCTGTTTTATCATAAAGTCTGGTATGTAGGTGCTCCAAACTCCATGCACATTCCTACTGCTTTTGGGAAGGCTCAACTCAATCTAATGAGACTTAACCTTGAAGCCGAAGGGTCCGATGCATCTCATGCCCCTTCACAATCCAGAGCCCAAGAAGCACAGTCTGCTCCTCAACCTGCTCCTCCGCTGTCCACAGTTTCACCAGAATTTGGTTTACAAGTTCAAGCAATTGTGGATAAAGCTTTTCACGATATGATGACTCAAATCCGCAATGAAGTGAATCAGTTGTGTTCTAAGATGGAAGACAGCCATGCAGCCATAAGTGCCAAACAAGATGCAATGGGAATTGAATTCTCCAAAATGTCCAACCATTTGATCGACCATGATGCCTCATTGGCCACTTTGCTGGTTTCTCAGGAGCGCCTAGATAATCGCTTAACTGCATTTATCAATAAAGTGGAGATGCGTTCCTCTTCCGGCTTTGGCTCTCCTACTGATCTGCAGCCTGATCCATCTACTCCCTCTGCTTCCCCCACTTTTGGCTTCACTACTCCTCCAGTACCTTCCACTACACCCACTTCCTCCCCTACCACTGCCATTTTTCCCACTCCACTTCCCTCTCCCATACCCATTCCATCCCCTGCAACAACTGTCAAGCTCTCCACCCCTTCCACTGAACCTTCAATCTCAGATCCATCCTCTTTTGTTGATGACAAAGGGGGAGAAGAACCAGACAAAGAAGTTGATCCAAAGGAGCAAGCTTGAGTTGAAAGAAAAAGTTTGGGATTAGCTCTTTAAGTTTAGGATTTGTAATTCTGTTTTAAAGCTTATGTAATCTTGCATTTCTGTTTTGTTTTGAATACACTCTATGTTCAATGAAATGCAATGGTTTAGTTATGACATGTTTTAAATTGTTTCTGCTATATTTCTGAGTGAAATTCATACCCGATAAGCAAGCATACCGAAAAGCTTTTAAGAATCCCCAATTCACCCCCTCTTGGTGATTCAAGCTCCATTTACATCCTGTACAATAAAAAAATCACTTGTTTTTCCTCCTTTCTCTTCATTAAATCTAGAAGTTAATTTTTATGTCAGTGTATAGATCTCAAAAAGTTATGTGGAATCAAAAAAAGAATCACTTGATTCGGACTTCCGAGCCAGAAGTTATGGCCTTCCGAAGTTTTAACCTTTTTTTTTAATGATTTAGTCGACTAAATGGGTTTTTTAGTCGACTAAATCGCGGGGTCTTCAAAAAAAATTTTTGCCCGCATTTTAGTCGACTAAACAGGGGCACATTTGAAAATAGTTTCTTGACAGGGGCACATTAGGAAATAGTTTCCAGACAGGGGCATTTTGGTAAATAGTTATTTAATAAGGGGCAAATTGGAAAAAAAAAAGCCTTTGATTTTTGGTAATTCACTATTCCTCATTTGGTATTATATTATGTTATATTAATTGTTTTCTCTTTTTTCTATAGCGCCATAACTTGATAACTTTATATTTGGTTTCATTTATTTGTTTTGTTAATATTTACTTAGTTAATTTTTTTCCTTTAATTATTATTTATTTGTTGTACTACTGATTATTTATCATGTATATGTACCAGTAAATTATCTCCTTTATCCGTGACTCTCTTCTCATGTTTTTTTTATTATCCAGTTTCTTGCCATGTATCTATTTAAATTATTTGACTTAGATCTACTATTTTCTTTTATATTTAGATTTGCTATCTTTTTAAGTTATTTTCTTCTATGTCTTCCGCGAATTGGAGTTGCTTAATATGTTTGCATTATTTAATTTTGTTTACTTACCAGGTTTGTATTATTTAAGTTTTTTTTATATAACAAGAAGTTAAAGCAAATAAAAACAAGAAGACAATGGAAAACATAAAAAGGGACTAAGGTCCAACCTCCTCCTAAAGTGAGCTACTCCTATCACATCAGCTAGGAGAAGCTGATACAGGCCAGACAGAGGGTCAGAGAAGTGGGCTTCATTAGGGATCTCCACATGGGTTAGGACCATGCTGGCCAACCAATCCGCACATTGATTCCCTTCCCTAAGAACATGACAGAATCTTATGTCCCATTGACGGCGAGTAACTGCTCGTATCTTAGCCACCAGATGGGACTCACGAGCTGTATTACCTGATTTAGAGAGTAATGTGATGACTGTTTGACAGTCACTTTCAACCACAACATGCCTCCAACCTACTTCCCATGCCATCTCTAGACCTCTCAAAACTCCCCACAGCTCAGCTGATAACGCTGAGCACCTTCCAAGTCGTGCAGCAAAACCTCGAAGCCAATTCCCAGAACAATCCCGCAACAAACCCCTACATGCCGCTTCCTGCAATGGGCCTTTTGAGGCCCCATCAGAGTTGAGTTTCACAAATGGGGCTTACGGAAAAACCCAACGAACAGCAGTAGGATAGTGTCCCGAACTGCTAACCCCTACTTTAATAGTTGCCATTTTAATATCTTCCAAAAACTGAAAGACAGTCCTGGGCCGATACCTAACACTCTCATCTTGCGCATTATGGATAGAGACATTCCTCCATTTCAAAATGAACCAGCAGGAAACGATAAATATCCCATGCCAATTATACCTGTCACCTCCTACATCATCACACATCCAGTTTTCCCTAATCCAGTCAGTCCAGTCATAATAATAAAACGAGTGGAACCGATTAGAGGGCACCACTTGATACCAGAAATCACAAACCAGGGCAGTCCCGAAACGCATGTAAACTAGTCTCTTATGTTTGGTGACACAACGGACAGAGGCCATCATTACCAGTCCAAGAACGAATCCAGGACCGTAGAGGGAGTCCCTGGTAAAATAATTTCCAACCAAAAAGTTGTACTCTATGAGGTCCCTCCCACTTCCATAACTTGCTCCATATGTCACAACTTATATCGGAGGGGTGAAAGCCAGATTCGGCTAAGAACATGTAACAGCTTTTGACACTAACACCAGTTGAATCCCCAACCAACCAGAACGATCTATCTGGGCCATCATCAGCTGAGGGAGGGAGCATACCTCTAATCAGTCCAACCACCTCTTGAGGGAGAAGGCTATGCAGTATTGACAGGTCCCAGCGGCCATCATGCCCAACAAACCTAGCCACCATGCATTCCCGCATATCATTAGGGATGGGACTCAAGGCATAATCTCGCAGGCAAACAGTAGGCGATACCCATTTATCTTTCCAAAATGAGATAGAAGTCCCATCGCCAATCTCCCATAGTACCCCATCCCTCATGTTATAAAATATATTACATAGGGCGCTCCAGAAAGGTGAGCAACCGGCCTTACACAGAGGCAATTGACCATTTTGAACCTTGTATTTCCCCCGTAGAAAGCGAACCCAAAGGGCATCTATCTCATTCTGAAATCTCCAACCATACTTCATGAGAAATGCATCATTCATAAGTGCTGTTGATTTTAACCCAAGTCCACCCATAAGTTTAGGAGTAGTCAATAAATTCCAGCCTAGAGCATGGTAAGCTCTATGATGCTGGGAATCAACCCAGATGAAACTTCTTTGAATTCTATCAATCTCATGGCATATATTTAATGGGAGGCTCGTATACTGCATATGAAAGTACGGGATAGTAGATAGTACTGACTTGACAAGAGTTATTCTACCTGCTTGAGAAAAACACTGTTGTTGCCACCCACCTAGCTTCTTTCGGAGCTTGTCCACAATATGCTGGTAAGATTGTTTAGTTGTTCTTCCATGAACCATCCAAGCCCCTAAATATCTTCCAATACTTTTAACTCTCTTGAAACCACTCTTAGTTGCCAAAGCAACAGCCAAATCTTCCGGAGTGTGCTTAGGGAGGTAAATAACCGTTTTCTCAATGCTCAGTTTTAGCCTTGAAGTCTGTTCAAACAAAGATAGACATTTCATAACAATATCCAATTGCTCAGGCCTTGCCTCTGCAAATAGCAAAAGATCATCATCAAACATCAAATGGGAGATTGGGGGACCTCCCTTACCCACTTTAATAGGGGTCCAAAGACCACCATTAACAGCCGTGGAAATGATATGAGACAGTTTTTCCATAGCTAGGGTAAATAAATATGGTGATAAGGGGTCACCCTGGCAAACACCCCTAGAAGGTTGAAAAAATGAAGTTTTCCCACCATTCCACAAGATGTTAAGAGAGGAAGTAGAAACAGCCTGCATTATTAGTTCAACCGTAGGACACGGTAATCCAACCTCCCTAAGAACGTTGTGTAGGAATTTCCAGTTGACACGATCATACGCCTTTTCTAGATCAACTTTAATTGCCATAAATTGCCTTCCTTGCATTTTATGCATTGAATGAATATATTCTTGAGCAATGACAATGTTATCGTGAATCTGCCTCCGGAGGACAAAACTAGCCTGGAAAGGCGAGATGACAATCTCCATGATCGGTTGCAAGCGCCCCACCATCAACTTGGTGATCAGCTTATACAGAACTGAGCAGAGTGATATGGGCCGAAATTGAGACATAGATGTTGGAACCTGCACTTTAGGGATTAAAGCAATCAAAGTAGCATTTAAGAAGCGGATATGGGAGGGGTTCTTCCATACATCCACAATAAGTCTCATAACCTGGTGGCGAATCACAGTCCACTGTCTCTGGAAAAACACTGCAGGGAAACCATCAACCCCAGGGGCTTTATAACTTCCCATACTAAAAAAATATTTACGGACCTCCTTACAGGAAGGAATCCGATGCAGTCCTTCCACCAGGTTGGGAGGGATACTCGACCAAGAGGATGTAAGCCACCTACGAGTGGGTTCCGCATTAGAAAACAAGTTCTGAAAATAGGAAACAGCCATACCTTTCAGCTGATCGTCTTGTTCCACCCAAATTTGGTGCTCATTTTTCAACCTGGAGATTTTATTGAAACTCCTCCTAGTGACCGTCTTGAGATGATAGAATTTAGTATTACGGTCCCCTTCAGTAAGCCATTGGTGACGAGACTTTTGGAACCAGAGCATCTCCTCCCTCTTTAGGATCTCATTTAGGCTATTTCTACACTCCAACTCATTTGCAACTACCAGAGGAGAATCATTATTCACACGCTCTTGTTGCAACACATCCAGCTCTGAACTGAGGCTATTTTTCATCTGAAAAATATTACCATACACCTCCCTATTCCAACGACTCAATGGCGAAACCAGCCGAGCTAGCATAACTGGAAGGTCAAAGCACGTCTTCCATTGAGATAGCATAAAATCTGGGAATTCCGAGTGATTCATCCAATCTGCTAGAAACCGAAAAGGTCTAACCTGCTTACCTTCTGGGGGACCAGACAGTCTCAATAGCATAGGAGAATGGTCCGAGCTGTATCTCGGTAAATTAATCACGTCCGCCTTATCAAACTCCATTCGCCAAGAAGCATTAGCACTAACACGATCAAGCTTTTTGTAGACGCGCTCCAAATTATCTCCTTTATCCGTGACTCTCTTCTCATGTTTTTTGTTATTATCCAGTTTCTTGCCGTGTATCTATTTAAATTATTTGACTTAGATTTGCTATTTTCTTTTATATTTAGATTTGCTATCTTTTAAGTTATTTTCTTGAGTAAATACCCTTTTGGGTCCCTGGAATAACACGCGCTACCCATTTTGGTCCCTGAGTAAAAAAAATGTCATTTTGGTCCTTTTTAGGGACTAAAAACGATTTTTTGGGAATTTGTGAGGGATTAAAATGCCCACAAAAAATGACTAAAAGGACTAAAATGGACCTTTTTTTTACTGTTTAAGGACGAAAAATGACATTTTTTTACTCAGGGACCAAAATGGGTAGCTCGTGTTATTTCAGGGACCAAAAAGGGTATTTACTCTATTTTCTTCTATGTCTTTCACGACTTGGAGTTGCTTAATATGTTTGCATTATTTAATTTTGTTTACCAGGTTTGTATTATTTAAGTTAAATGTGATATTTTATTTATATTTAAATGTGTCTCCGTCTTCAGTTGTTTCTATTTGATTTTTGGTAATTCACTATTCCTCATTTGGTATTATATTATGTTATATTAATTGTTTTCTCTTTTTTCCATAGCTGAAGGTGGAGCTTGAATCACCAAGAGGGGGTGAATTGGGGATTCTCAAAAATCTTTTCGATAGGCTCTGTTTTCGGATAGAAAATAAAAGTAAAACAGAGTATAAGGAGAAGAAGCAAGACACAAGAATTTATACTGGTTCGGTCCAACAACTTGACCTACGTCCAGTACCCAGACTCTCTGGGATTTCTCACTATCAAGATTGATTACACACTCTGCACTCAAGAGTAATTCTCTCTCTAGAACTTACTCCCCTTTACAAGTTGTAATCAATGAACCCAATCTCCAAGTCCCCCTTGACTTGAGATAACTTACAAGAATGATTTACAATCAAGAAAAACTCTCTCTAAGAGTAGATATGATAATCACTGAAGAATAAATGTATCAACAGATACTTTTACAAGAGAACTCAAAGAGTAAATGAAAATTTAATGATTTTCATTCTTGCACAGGTTGGTTGTTGAGAAGACTTGAATGCATCTCTATTTATAGGTAGAGATCATTAATTGACCGTTGTAATTCCCAAGATAACCGTTGGAGTGATTAGAAGAGGATTAGTGAAGGTTTTGGTCTTCTTCTCTCTCTACTCTTTGATTAATTCAGCTTTGCAGAAATTCAGAGTTGACTCTCTGATTATTAATCCGTTGGAAGAGCAGTTTGCTGAATTAGAAGGCAAGCATTAACTTCTCCAAAACGTGTGGAGAATGTTTTCCCAAAAGCATGCAAGTTTCTGCACTTTTGCATTTAATGTGCTGACATGCTTTTTGCCTTTTGCTTAATCTCCATTTAAACTTGTCTTTAACCATCTGAAACTCACTAACAAACTGATTAAACATAGTTAAGTATAGTTATGAGTAATGGTAAAGAGTATTGAGATCAAACAGAAACATTTCATGAATTCGTTCAAATCAAAATTCAAATTCTGCGATGGAAACTCGAGTTGGTTCTTCGAAACTCGAGTTTTCATGTTTCAAAGAATTTTTAACGAAAGACCGAAACTCGAGTTTTCAAACTAAACTCGAGTTTTCTCTTCTGAGAGACAAACATCGCGATTTGGCATTTTGGACATGTTGGTGAATAGTGCAAAACTCGAGTCAATTAATGACTAACTCGAGTTTTGGACTCTTGAATGAAAAATCATGTTTTAGTCCAAAAGCTTAAAACTGGAGTTTCCAAAACATAACTCGAGTTTTCAAAGGCTTAAAATTGGCAGAGCTCTCTGCCTTGCCAAAACTCGAATTTTCATATTCTTTGAAAACTTTGGAAACTTCTCTGGAAGTTTGAAACTCGAGTTTCAAAATGGAAACTCGAGTTTTCTCTTTTATGAGAAAACGTCAAAAGCTTTGGTCGATTCAATCATGGAAGTTTTCACAAGGTCAGAGACGAGCATTGTTCTCAGATGAGGTAAACTCGAGTTTTCAAAACGAAACTCGAGTTTCCAGAAAATGTTGGAAACTTAGAGAACTCTCTGTATAACCGAAACTCGAGTTTCCAAATGGAAACTGGAGTTTTGGTTTCTTTGAAAAACTTGGTTGCTCTTTGTCTCGTCAAAACTCGAGTTTTTCAAATCAAACTTGAGTTTGCTTTGTCTGTGGAAAAACTCGAATGATCTCTGTATGGCCAAAACTCGAGTTTGTCAATTCCAAACTCGAGTTTGTCAATGTTTACAAAAATTCGAGCATTTCTCTATCAGGCCAAAACTCGAGTTTCCAAACTGAAACTCGAGTTTGCCTTAGACGATAAGTTTTCAACTTACAAAGACAAACTTCTTCTGTGATTACAATTGTCCGTTATCATCAAAACCATTTGAGAACTAACATTCTCTCCCTTTTTGATGATGACAACACTTGTAAACCAGAGATCCTTCATTTGAAACATTTTGAGTTTTAAGGAAAAATTTTCACAAGTTGTTTTGAAGCATGTCATGAAAGTTCTGTATTTGAATGAATTTAACACAGAGATATAGCAGAAGCAATTCATAATTGAACTATTGCATTTCATTCAACAAGATGTGCATAACAGCAATATACAAAACAGAAATGCAAGAGTACAGAAGCTTCAAACCAAAAATGCAAACAGAACTAAAACAACAGAACTAAAACAGCTAAGCTATAATCTAAACACCTAAAATCTAAACGCCTTCCTTCAACTCAAGATTGCTCCTTTGGTTCAACTTCTTTCTCTGGTTCTTCTCCCCCTTTGTCATCAACAAAAGAGGATGGAGCTGAGATCGAGGGTTCAGTGGAAAGGGGTAGAGATTTTGACAGTGGTTGCAGGGGATGGGGTTGGGATGGGAGAAACAAGTGGAGTGCGGAGAATCTCAGTGGTTGGGGAAGAGACAGGGTCAGAAGGAGGTGCTATTGGAGTGGTGAAGGCAAAAGAAGGGGAAAGAGGAGGGGAAGAGGATTCAGTGGGCATGACAGTAGAATTCCCAAATCCAGATGCAGAACCCATGTCAGTCTTGTTAATAAAGGCAGTCAAGCGATTGTTCATTTGCTCCTGAGATACTAGTAAGGTAGCCAACGAAGCATTTTGATCGATCAAGTGATTGTTCATATTGGATTGCTCGATCCTCAGTGCATCCTGAATTGCAATCATTGCTGTATTGCTTTTCATCATTTCAGTGCACAATCGATTGACTTCATCTTGAACACGAGAAGACATGTCATCAACAGCTTTATCCACAATTGCTTGAACTTTGGCATCAAAATCGTGTGGAATAGAGGATCGTGGAGGGGCAGAATGAGCTTCCTGAGTTCTGGAGCAAGGAGGGGCTCGAGATTCACCTGATCCTTCAGCTTCAAAGGTGAGCCTCATCAAATTAATTTTAGCTCTCCCAAATACCGTGGGGGGTCATAGAGTCTGGTGTACCCACATACCAGATTTTGTGGTAGAAAAGGATTACAGATACAAGAGAGGGAAAGGGAATATAGGAAGCTTTTCTAGAAAAGAATCTGAAATTGACCATTTCCTGGAATAGCCAATGACCTAAATTGATAGGAACTTTGTTGACCAGGGTAGCAAACTTGGGATAGACTTTGTTGGCAAAATGAGTGAAATTGCCACCCTTTTGAATCATGTTCCTAGAGTAAATATACCATAGGACACGATGAATAGGAGGCATAGACACAGGAGTAAAGGTCAACTTGACTAGTTGATCGTCATGAATAGGTTCATTTGGCCGAAGGATTTCAAAAATATCTTTGTTGGAATATTGAACTGTAGGAGGAGGAGGAGGATTGGAGATTTGAATAATTGAATTTATAATAGAGGCAGACAATGTGAACTTGACTCCTCTAACCTGAGTGGAAACTCTTTCTTCTACTAAGATATGATCCTTATCTTCTAAATTGTCCCATTCCATATTGAAATAAAATACTTTGGTGACATTGGAACTATATTGGGCAGATATAGATAGAAAGGATTCATATGGTTTTAGCCAAGGGGAAAGATCTACATTGCAAGTTTCCCTAAGCTTATCTAAGTCAACAGAGACTATGGGGCAGAAAGATTTGTTCGAATATGTTTCTTTGAATGTTTCAGCCCTTTTACCAGTAAGAAGATGACTTTCAGTTGTAAAACCCGGAGGTGCAGAGTTATGGAGATAAATCTCTGAGAGAGCATTTGGAATTGTAGTCGACTCCTGAGGATCCGGAGGTGGATTGGAAGTTCCCTTGGAAAATCCTTCTCCTCTCTGAGTTCGAAGCTTCTTGCGAGGCTGAGGTGGTTCAACTTCTGGCTGCTTGCCCTTTGGGTCTTTGTTTACAGATTCAAAAGCACGTTTGGATCCGGTCTGAGATGGTTCTTGAATCGAAACTCCTTTAGATTGACGTGAAGATGTTTGTGTTGTCGGTACCCCAGGGATTCGTTTATCGACTCCATAGTGGTATTTGTTTGGGAAGTGTTTTACCCTCAGAGGTCGAGTGAGAGGAGGTGGTGAAGGTGATTCGGTAGAAGCTTCATAATCGGCATCTTTTTGGGCAGATTTGGTGTGAGCCATAGCGATTTAAGATGAGAGAAGGGATTAGTGTTCGAAGACGACTGAAAATTAGAGAATGATCGAAGAAGATGAAGAGAGTAGAGAAAACTCTAGGGCAAACTTGAGTTTTAGGGCGAGTTTAGACGAACAATGAACATTTAGGTTTAAATAGAGCACGAAAGCACTAACCTGGATTCAAAAGTGTAAAGTGAACTTTTGAAATTCCGCGACCAAAACTTGAGTTTCCACTTACTGACTCGAGTTTTGTGGATACTTGAACAGGTGTGTCGCTCTCTGTCTGGCCGAAACTCGAGTTCTCATTTGATGACTCGAGTTTCCAATTCGTGAAAACTCAGAGCTTGCTTTCTGTGTCTCCGAAACTCGAGTTACTCATTAATCGACTTGAGTTTCCATTTTGCTCAGCAACTCATCCTCGATTTGAGCCCGATGAAACTCGAGTTTTGATATCAAAACTCGAGTTTGCGTCCTTTGACAGCAAACTTCAGGATTCGAATATCCTGCATAAAACATTGCAATGTACTCCGAAGCTTAAGTTAGCAACAAATATTCATCAAAACCACAACTAACATTAAGATGGAAAGAATTACTTACAATTCATTGGGATTTACCATTCCCAATTCTCTCTTTATGAAATTAAATTGCTCTTTTGCTAATGGCTTGGTGAAGATGTCAGCAAGTTGAACGTGTGTTGGAATGAACATCACTTTAACATCTTCGTTCTGGACATGATCCCTTATGAAATGATGTCTCACATCAATATGCTTGGTTCTTGTGTGTTGAACTGGATTCTTGGCCAAGCTTATTGTGCTTGTGTTGTCACACAATTGGGATCTCCTTCAGATTGATTCCAAAGTCTGAGAGCTGCTGCTTGAGCCATAAGACTTGAGCACAGCAACTTGAGGCGGCAATGTATTCGGCTTCGGTTGAAGATACTTGAGACGGTCGTTTGCTTCTTGTTGAACCAAGACACAAGTGAGCCACTAAGGAATTGACATTGGCCACTTGTACTCTTTCTATCCGTCTTATATCCAGCATGGTCTGAATCTAAATATGCTACCAAATGTTCGTGGTTGACCTTTGGGGAACCAAAGTCCAAGAGTCTTTGTGTCGGCAAGGTATCTGAATATTCTCTTCACATTCTCAGCATGCGACTCTTTAGGAGCAGACTGGAACCTTGCACACATTCCAACACTGAATTGGATGTCTGGGCGACTTGCAGTGAGATAGAGTAATGATCCAATCATTCCTCTATATCTTGTGATGTTGAAATTAGTGCCCTTCTCATCAGCATCCAAGGATGTGGTTGAACTCATTGGTGTGTCAGCACCATTGCATTGGTCCATTCCAAACTTCTTCAGCAGGTCATTTAGGTACTTGGTCTGAGAAATAAAGATCCCATTTGATCTTTGCTTGATTTGAAGACCAAGAAAATAATTGAGTTCTCCCATCATGGACATCTCAAATTCTCCCTGCATATTCTTTGCAAATTCTTCACACAAGACATCATTAGAAGCACCAAATATAATGTCATCAACATAAATTTGTACAACTAAAATTTCTCCAATTTTATTACTTTTGATAAACAATGTTGTATCTGCCTTTCCTCTAACAAATCCTTGATCAAGAAGGAATTTGCTTAATCGCTCATACCAAACTCTAGGAGCTTGCTTAAGTCCATAAAGAGCTTTCTTGAGGCGATAAACATGATCAGGATGATGTTCATTTTGAAAACCAGGAGGTTGTTCTACATACACTGCCTCCTGAATAAAACCATTTAAGAAAGCACTTTTAACATCCATTTGAAAAAGTTTAAATCCTTTGACACAAGCAAAGGCTAGAAGAACTCTTATGGCCTCCAATCTTGCCACTGGAGCATAAGTTTCTTCATAATCGATTCCTTCTTCTTGATTATAGCCTTTTGCAACTAGTCTTGCTTTATTTCTGACAATAATTGCAGACTCATCCCGTTTGTTCTTGAATACCCATTTGGTGCCAATGACCGGATGGTCTTTAGGCCTAGGTACCAAGTCCCAAACTTGATTCCTATCAAATTGATGTAACTTCTCTTGCATTGCTATCACCAATCATTGTCTGAAAGGGCTGCATCAATTTTAGAGGGTTCTATTTTTGAAATAAAAGCAGAAAAAGTAACTTCATTCAAAGTACTGCTTCTAGTTCTCACACCTTGATTAACATCACCTATGACTTGGTCTAAAGGGTGATTCCTTATAAATTTCCAAGCTCTAGGTTGTTGTTGATCAGGATTTTCCAAATTATTTTGAGGATCAACTTCGGATTGTCCTTACCATTGTTGTGGATGAAACACTTACATCCAAATACATGCAGATGACTCAGATTTGGCTTTCTCCCTTTGTAAAGCTCATATGGAGTCTTGTTGAGCTTCTTTCTGAGATATACACGATTTGATATGTAGCATGCAGTGCTCATAGCATCAGCCCAGAATACTTGTGATGTATGATTCTCGTTTAGCATTGATCTAGCCATCTCAGTAAGAACTCGATTCTTCCTCTCTACAACACCATTTTGTTGAGGAGTCCTTGGAGCTGAGTAAATAGACTCGAGCCTAAACCCTCATGATATAAATAAAGAGTTTACAAAAACAAGTAAACTCGAGCCTGTATAGACAAGCTCGAGTTTTCCCATGGCGGGAAGTTTTCTAATTAAATTGAATCTCTTTAAACTCCGAGTTTATTCTTTTTGAGTAGAGTTCACTTGTTTCTATGGCTATAATTTAATGAACACTCGAGCCCAAGTATATGGACTCAAGCCTAATGCTTTTGTGTAGAGTTTACTCTATGGTTTGACAAACGAAGAAGAGTTTACAAAATAGGTAAACTCGAGCCCATTATGACAAGCTCGAGTTTTCCTTGCGAGAGCTCCCAAGTTTTCCCTTCTTTGCAAACTCCAGTTTAAGCACAAACCTCCGCTCACTTCAATAAGTCATAGAATAAATTAAGTTGAACTCGAGCCTAAGAATAATGAACTCGAGCCCTTCATCCGAAGAAAGAAAAGCAAGTGTACAAACTCCGAGTTTATACTCGTGCTCCGACCACTCTAATTGAGCACCAAAATCTTAGGCATGAATAGTGTTAAACTCGAGCCTAAACACTAATGGACTCGAGCTCGCTTAACTTTAGAGATATTACTCCAGTGTTATTCGACAAAAGCTTAGAGAATATTCGAACTCGAGCCTACCTTAGTGAACTCGAGTTCACATGGTGAAAGAATACAAACTCCGAGTTTACATCAAACTCCGAGTTTGCTATCTCGAAGATAAACCAGCACTCTAAAAGCCTTACGAACTCGAGCCCGACTTAGAGAACTCGAGTTTAAGACTAAGCAAAAATGATCGTTCTCGATTTCATCCCGATTCTTTTGAACCGCAAAACTTACCATGTTTATACGAATTGATGGCATTTATTTAGTGTATTCAAACGTATTTAACTACTCTATATTGAGAATGTTTCGTATTAAAATCGATCAAACGAATCATTAACACGAAGAATCGAAGAATGATTTCACGCGTCCGAGAATTGAATCACCAAGTTCAGGACCCAACGGCTATAATCCTCATCAAACTGAATTTCAATTGAAGAACATACTAAGTTGAGAAGTAACGGTCACATTGCAACTCACCACTATATAAAGAGCTGATTACAAACTTAGAACGACACGGAAAGATCAAGCAGAAACGAAAAGCAAGCTCAAGAATTCTTATACATTCAGTTTTCTTTCTGTATTGTATTTTGATATACAAAGAGCCTCAGTGTTTATCATTACCTTCTCTGTGAGAGAGATTATATTCAAATTATCCATTCATTGTAAAAGATCTCAAGTCAAGGGGACTTGGAGATTGGGATTTCAAGTACAACTTGTAAGGGGGAGTGTATCCTAGAGAGAGGATAATCCTTGAGTACAGAGTGTGTATCTGAGTTAAAGTGATAGTAGAAAAACCCAGAGAATCTGGGGACTGGACGTAGGTCAAGAATTTAGACCGAACCAGATAAACTTTCGTGTCAAGCTCTTCTTCCCTATCTCTTTACGTTTAGCTTCGACTTGGGTGCAAAGTTATTATAAAAGTTTTAAAATCCCCAATTCACCCCCCTCTTGGTGATTTCCTTTCGTTTTCATTTGGTATCAGAGCCAGGTTGTCAATTTGAAGGATTAACATCCTAGACACAAATATCCAATGGAAGGAATTCTACTAGATGGAGCCTCAATCAACCGTCCTCCAGGTTTCAATGGAGAACACTACTCATTCTGGAAGGCTAAGTTCAGGGTCTATGTAATGGCCTCTGAGTTTGGTTTGTGGAGGGTCTTTGAAAAAGGAAACTATGTTCCTTCCTCAGTTGTAGCTGACATCAGAACTCCCAAGAAAGAAGAAGAGTACGATGACAATGATAAAAAACAAGTCACTCTCAACATGAAGGCAATTCATATGCTCCAAAGTGCTCTCGGCCAAAAAGAGTACTTCAGAATCTGCACTTTGCCATCTGCTAAGCAAATGTGGGATGCTCTTGAAATAGCTCATGAAGGAACAAACTGCAATCAAAGAAAATCGTATCAATACTCTCATGATCGAATACGATCTATTGCGGATGAAGACCGAGAATCTATTGGTGAATTTCAACTCAGATTCACTCACCTGATCAATCAACTCATTGCCTTGGGAAAAGAATATGAACAACATGCCCAAGTGAGGAAAATACTAAATATTCTCACCAAGGAATGGGAAGCCAAGGTCACTGCAATTGAAGAATCTCGAGGCGAATCAATGGCCTCCGTGGCAAGACTATTTGGCGCCTTTACGAATATGAGGGAAGATCAAATTCAAAAGGGACTAAATGATATCAATGTCAAGAACAAGGGAATAGCTCTTAAAACCATCAAAGAAGCTAAATCGGATGACGATGAAGAAGATGAAGATGAAGATGGTGAGCTAGGAATGATGGTCCGAAGATTCAAAAATTCTACAAAAGGACCAATCTCACGAAGGTTTCACAAAGGAAATTCTAGCACGAAAACTAAGAAACCAATTATATGCTATGAATGTGAGAAACTGGCCACATCAAATCGAATGTCCGCAATGAAAAACAAAGAAAAGAAATTCAATAAGTTCAAGAAAAGAGCTTATGTATCGGCTATATGGGGCAACAAATCATCGATGAAGATGAAGCGTAAGAGGAACAAAGTGCCAATCTCTGCCTTGTGGCTCAAGAGGAATCAGACAACGAAGAAGTAAGTAATCCTGATTTACCTTATGATGAATTATCTTCAACATATGATTCTCTTTATACCGAGTTTAAGAAAACTGCAAAAGAGCTCTTACTTTCAAAAAGAAAAATCAAACTATTAGAAGAACAAGTTCAAACGATTTCTACACCTATCTCTACTTGTGAAAAGGAAAACTCTACTTGTTCTAATCATGATACAAAACCAACTTATAATGAACTGTTTACTGAATATAAACTTGTTCAAAATGAATTTGATGAACTTGCTGAAAAATACTTTGGTTTAAAAAGGAAGAATACAACACTTGAACAACAAGTAGAAAATCTTTCAGTTCCAGAAAATCTCATATGTGATGAATGTTCTATTCTGAAAAAGAAAAATGAATACCTTACAAAGACTCTTGAAAAATTCACTAGAGGAAGTGAAATGCTTGAGGTAATTTTGAAACAACAAAGATTTACAAATTACAAATCAGGAATTGGTTACAAACCTGATTATGACAAAAAGAAAGGCAAAAAGAAACATGGACAAAGATCTTACATGAATTATTTTCAAAAATCTGTCCATACCTCAAATCCTTTTGCACATTGCAATTATTGTAATAGAAAAGGTCATACTACTTCTTCATGCTTTCATAAGAAAGATAGATCAATCAAACCCGTAGGAAACTATCAATGGGTGCCTAAGGGATCCTATATGATTCCTAAGACACAAACTAACCCAAAAGGACCCAAAGAATATTGGGTACCTAAAAGATGATATATCTTCTTATGCAGATTTGTCTTAGAGCATCAAATCCCAATAAGTGGTACATTGACAGTGGATGCTCAAGACATATGACTGGAGACCAATCCAAATTTGCTTCAATCAAACATAAAGATGGTGGCAAGGTAACATTTGGTGGAAATGAGTCCGGAAGAATTGCTTCAATTACTCCATATGGATTTAGTTGGACCAGCTAGAGTAAAGAGCCTTGGCGGCAATCTTTATACATTAGTTATAGTAGATGATTTCTCAAGATTTACATGGGTCATTCTTTTATCATCAAAAGATAAAACATTTGATCAATTTATTGTGTTTGCCAAGAAGGTCCAAAACGAGAAAGGATTATCTATTGCAAGTAGTTACTTTTTCAAACTTTCATTTCGAAAATTGAACCCTCTAAGATTGATGAAGCCCTTTCAGACAATGATTGGGTTATAGCAATGCAAGAGGAATTACATCAATTTGAAAGAAACCAAGTTTGGGACTTGGTGCCCAGACCTAAAGACCATCCGGTCATTGGTACTAAATGGGTATTCAAAAATAAATGTGATGAATCCGCCATAATCATTCGAAATAAAGCAAGGCTAGTTGCAAAAGGCTATAATCAAGAAGAAGGAATTGATTATGAAGAAACTTATGCTCCAATGGCAAGATTGGAAGCTATAAGAGTTCTTCTAGCCTTTTCTTGTGTTAAAGGATTCAAACTTTTTCAAATGGATGTAAAATCCGCCTTTTTAAATGGTTTTATACAGGAGGAAGTTTATGTAGAACAACCTCCAGGTTTTCAAAATGAACATCATCCAGATCATGTTTATCACCTCAAGAAAGCCTTATATGGTCTTAAGCAAGCTCCTAGAGCTTGGTATGAGAGGTTCTCATGTTTTTTTTTAATTATGCAGTTTCTTCTCGTGTATCTATTTACATCATTTGACTTAGATTTGCTGTTTTCTTTTATATTTAGATTTGTTATTTTTTAAACTTAATTTCTTCTCTGTCTTCCGCGACTTGGAGTTGCTTCATATGTTTGCACTATTTAATTTTGTTTGCCAGGTTTGTATTATTTAAGTTTAATGTGCGATTTTATTTATATTTAAATGTGTCTCCCTGTTCAGTTGTTTCTATTTGATTTTTGGTAATTCACTATTCCTCATTTGGTATTATATTATGTTATATTAATTGTTTTTTCTTTTTCCATAGCGCCATAACTTGATAACTTTATATTTGGTTGCATGTTATTTGTTTCGTTAATATTTAGTTAGTTAATTTTTTTCCTTTAATTATTATTTAATTGTCGTAATACTTATTATTTATGATGTATATGTACCAGTAAATTATCTCTTTTATCAGTGACCCTCTTCTCATTTTTTTTTAATTATGCAGTTTCTTCTCGTGTATCTATTTACATCATTTGACTTAGATTTGCTGTTTTCTTTTATATTTAGAGTTGTTATTTTTTAAACTTAATTTCTTCTCTGTCTTCCGCGACTTGGAGTTGCTTCATATGTTTGCACTATTTAATTTTGTTTGCCAGGTTTGTATTATTTAAGTTTAATGTGCTATTTTATTTATATTTAAATGTGTCTCCCTGTTCAGTTGTTTCTATTTGATTTCTGTTAATTCACTATTCCTCATTTGGTATTATATTATGTTATATTAATTGTTTTCTCGTTTTTCAATAGCGTCATAACTTGATAACTTTATATTTGGTTGCATGTTATTCGTTTCGGCAATATTTACTTTGTTCTTTTTTTCCATTAATTATTATTTATTTGTTGTAATACTTATTATTTATAATGTATATGTACCAGTAAATTATCTCTTTTATCAGTGACTCTCTTCTCATGTTTTTTTTGTTATCCAGTTTATCTGTTTAAATTATTTGACTTAGATTTGCTATTTTCTTTTATATTTAGATTTGCTATCTTTTTAAAGTATTTTCTTCTATGTCTTGCGCGACTTGGAGTTTCTTCATATGTTTGCATTATTTAATTTTGTTTACCAGATTTGTATTATTTAAGTTTAATGTACTATTTTATTTTTATTTAAATGTGTCTCCCTGTTCAGTTGTTTGTATTTTATTTCTGGTAATTCACTATTCCTCATTTGGTATTATATTATGTTATATTAATTGTTTTCTATTTTTTCCATAGCGCCATAACTTTATAACTTTATATTTGATTGCATGTTATTCGTTTCGTTAATATTTAGTTGGTTAATTTTTTTCCTTTAATTATTATTTAATTGTCATAATACTTATTATTTATTATGTATATGTACCAAGAATTATCTCCTTTATCCGTGACTCTCTTCTCATGTTTTTTTTATTATGCAGTTTCTTCTCCTGTATCTATTTACATTATTTGACTTAGATTTGCTGTTTTCTTTTATATTTAGATTTGCTATTTTTTTAAATTGTTTTCTTCTATGTCTTCTACGACTTGGAGTTGCTTCATATGTTTGCATTATTTAATTTTGTTTACCAGATTTGTATTATTTAAGTTTAATGTCCTATTTTATTTATATTTAAATGTGTCTCCCTGTTCAGTTGTTTCTATTTGATTTCTTGTAATTCACTATTCCTCATTTCGTATTATATTATGTTATATTAATTCTTTTCTCTTTTTTCCATAGCGCCATAAGTTTATAACTTTATATTTGGTTGCATGTTATTCGTTTTGTTAATACTAGTTAGTTAATTTTTCTTTTAATTATTATTTAATTGTTGTAATACTTATTATTTATGATGTATATGTACCAGTAAATTCTCTCCTTTTTCCGAGACTCTCTTCTCATGTTTTTTATTTATTATGCAGTTTCTTCTCGTGTATCTATTTAAATTATTTGACTTAAATTTGCTATTTTCTTTTATATTTAGATTTGCTATCTTTTTAAGTTATTTTCTTCTAACTTGGAGTTGCTTAATATGCTTGCTTTATTTAATTTTGTTTACCAGGTTTGTATTATTTAAGTTAAATGTGCTATTTTATTTCTTTTTAAATGTGTCTCCCTATTAAGTTGTTGCTATTCGATTTTTGGTAATTCACTATTTCTCATTTGGTATTATATTATGTTTTATTAATTGTTTTCTATTTTTTCCATAGCGCCATAACTTTATAACTTTATATTTGGTTGCATGTTATTTGTTTCGTTAATATTTAGTTAGTTAATTTTTTCGTTTAATTATTATTTATTTGTTGTAGTACTTATTATTTATTACGTATATGTACGAGTAAATTATCTCCATTATCCGTGACTCTCTTCTCATGTTTTTTTTTTTTTATGCAGTTTCTTCTCGTGTATTTATTTACATCATTTGACTTAGATTTGCTGTTTTCTTTTATATTTAGATTTGCTATTTTTTTAACTTATTTTCTTCTCTGTCTTCCGCGACATAGAGTTGCTTCATATGTTTGCACTATTTAATTTTGTTTGCCGTGTTTGTATTATTTAAGTTTAATGTGCGATTTTATTTATATTTAAATGTGTCTCCCTGTTCGCTTGTTTCTATTTGACTTCTGATAATTCACTATTCCTCATTTGGTATTATATTATGTTATATTAATTGTTCTCTTTTTCTCAGAAAGCCATAACTTTATAACTTTATATTTAGTTGCATGTTATTTGTTTCGTTAATATTTACTTAGTTAATTTTTTTCCTTTAATTTTTATTTAATTGTTGTAATACTTATTATGTATCATATATATGTACCAGAAAATTATCTCATTTATCCCTGACTCTCTTCTCATTTTTTTTTTTATTATCCAGTTTTTTCTCGTGTATCTATTTAAATTATTTGACTTAGATTTGCTATCTTTTTAAGTTATTTTCTTCTAACTTGGAGTTGCTTAATATGCTTGCTTTATTTAATTTTGTTTACCAGGTTTGTATTATTTAAGTTAAATATGCTATTTTATTTCTTTTTAAATGTGTCTCCCTATTAAGTTGTTGCTATTCGATTTTTGGTAATTCACTATTTCTCATTTGGTATTATATTATGTTTTATTAATTGTTTTCTATTTTTTCAATAGCGCCATAACTTTATAACTTTATATTTGGTTGCATGTTATTTGTTTCGTTAATATTTAGTTAGTTAATTTTTTCGTTTAATTATTATTTATTTGTTGTAGTACTTATTATTTATTACGTATATGTACCAGTAAATTATCTCCATTATCCGTGACTCTCTTCTCATGTTTTTTTTTTTATGCAGTTTCTTCTCGTGTATTTATTTACATCATTTGACTTAGATTTGCTGTTTTCTTTTATATTTAGATTTGCTATTTTTTTAACTTATTTTCTTCTCTGTCTTCCGCGACATAGAGTTGCTTCATATGTTTGCACTATTTAATTTTGTTTGCCAGGTTTGTATTATTTAAGTTTAATGTGCGATTTTATTTATATTTAAATGTGTCTCCCTGTTCAGTTGTTTCTATTTGACTTCTGATAATTCACTATTCCTCATTTGGTATTATATTATGTTATATTAATTGTTCTCTTTTTCTCAGAAAGCCATAACTTTATAACTTTATATTTAGTTGCATGTTATTTGTTTCGTTAATATTTACTTAGTTAATTTTTTTCCTTTAATTTTTATTTAATTGTTGTAATACTTATTATGTATCATATATATGTACCAGAAAATTATCTCATTTATCCCTGACTCTCTTCTCATTTTTTTTTATTATCCAGTTTTTTCTCGTGTATCTATTTAAATTATTTGACTTTGATTTGCTATCTTTTTAAGTTATTTTCTTCTAACTTGGAGTTGCTGAATATGCTTGCTAAATTTAATTTTGTTTACCAGGTTTGTATTATTTAAGTTAAATGTGCTATTTTATTTATATTTAAATGTGTCCCTCTATTCAGTTTTTGCTATTCGATTTTTGGTAATTCACTATCCCTCATTTTGTATTATATTATGTTTTATTAATTGTTTTCTCTTTTTTCCATAGCGCCATAACTTTATAACTTTATATTTGGTTGCATGTTATTTGTTTCGTTAATATTTAGTTAGTTAATTTTTTCCTTTAATTATTATTTATTTGGTGTAATACTTATTATTTATAATGTATATGTACCAGTAAATTATCTCCTTTATCCGTGACTCTCTTCTCATGTTTTGTTTATTATGCAGTTTCTTCTCGTGTATTTATTTACATCATTTGACTTAGATTTGCTGTTTTCTTTTATATTTAGATTTGCTATTTTTTTAACTTATTTTCTTCTCTGTCTTCCGCGACATAGAGTTGCTTCATATGTTTGCACTATTTAATTTTGTTTGCCAGGTTTGTATTATTTAAGTTTAATGTGTGATTTTATTTATATTTAAATGTGTCTCCCTGTTCAGTTGTTTCTATTTGACTTCTGATAATTCACTATTCCTCATTTGGTATTATATTATGTTATATTAATTGTTCTCTTTTTCTCAGAAAGCCATAACTTTATAACATTATATTAAGTTGCATGTTATTTGTTTCGTTAATATTTACTTAGTTAATTTTTTTCCTTTAATTATTATTTATTTGTTGTACTACTGATTATTTATCATGTATATGTACCAGTAAATTATCTCCTTTATCCGTGACTCTCTTCTCATGTTTTTTTTATTATCCAGTTTCTTCTCGTGTATCGATTTACATTATTTGACTTAGATTTGTTGTTTTCTTTTATATTTAGATTTGCTATTTTTTTAACTTAATTTCTTCTCAGTCTTCCGCGACTTGGAGTTGCTTCATATGTTTGCACTATTTAATTTTGTTTCCCAGGTTTGTATTATTTAAGTTTAATGTGCTAATTTATTTATATTTAAATGTGTCTCCCTGTTCAGTTGTTTCTATTTGATTTTTGGTAATTCACTATTCCTCATTTGGTATTATATTATGTTATATTAATTGTTTTTTCTTTTTTCCATAGCGCCATAACTTGATAACTTTATATTTGGTTGCATGTTATTTGTTTCGTTAATATTTAGTTAGTTAATTTTTTTCCTTTAATTATTATTTAATTGTCGTAATACTTATTATTTATGATGTATATGTACCAGTAAATTATCTCTTTTATCAGTGACCCTCTTCTCATGTTTTTTTTTAATTATGCAGTTTCTTCTCGTGTATCTATTTACATCATTTGACTTAGATTTGCTGTTTTCTTTTATATTTAGATTTGTTATTTTTTAAACTTAATTTCTTCTCTGTCTTCCGCGACTTGGAGTTGCTTCATATGTTTGCACTATTTAATTTTGTTTGCCAGGTTTGTATTATTTAAGTTTAATGTGCTATTTTATTTATATTTAAATGTGTCTCCCTGTTTATCTGTTTAAATTATTTGACTTAGATTTGCTATTTTCTTTTATATTTAGATTTGCTATCTTTTTAAAGTATTTTCTTCTATGTCTTTCGCGACTTGGAGTTTCTTCATATGTTTGCATTATTTAATTTTGTTTACCAGATTTGTATTATTTAAGTTTAATGTACTATTTTATTTTTATTTAAATGTGTCTCCCTGTTCAGTTGTTTGTATTTTATTTCTGGTAATTCACTATTCCTCATTTGGTATTATATTATGTTATATTAATTGTTTTCTATTTTTTCCATAGCGCCATAACTTTATAACTTTATATTTGATTGCATGTTATTCGTTTCGTTAATATTTAGTTGGTTAATTTTTTTCCTTTAATTATTATTTAATTGTCATAATACTTATTATTTATTATGTATATGTACCAGTAAATTATCTCCTTTATCCGTGACTCTCTTCTCATGTTTTTTTTATTATGCAGTTTCTTCTCCTGTATCTATTTACATTATTTGACTTAGATTTGCTGTTTTCTTTTATATTTAGATTTGCTATTTTTTTAAATTGTTTTCTTCTATGTCTTCTACGACTTGGAGTTGCTTCATATGTTTGCATTATTTAATTTTGTTTACCAGATTTGTATTATTTAAGTTTAATGTCCTATTTTATTTATATTTAAATGTGTCTCCCTGTTCAGTTGTTTCTATTTGATTTCTTGTAATTCACTATTCCTCATTTCGTATTATATTATGTTATATTAATTCTTTTCTCTTTTTTCCATAGCGCCATAAGTTTATAACTTTATATTTGGTTGCATGTTATTCGTTTTGTTAATACTAGTTAGTTAATTTTTTCTTTTAATTATTATTTAATTGTTGTAATACTTATTATTTATGATGTATATGTACCAGTAAATTCTCTCCTTTTTCCGAGACTCTCTTCTCATATTTTTTTATTTATTATGCAGTTTCTTCTCGTGTATCTATTTAAATTATTTGACATAAATTTGCTATTTTCTTTTATATTTAGATTTGCTATCTTTTTAAGTTATTTTCTTCTAACTTGGAGTTGCTTAATATGCTTGCTTTATTTAATTTTGTTTACCAGGTTTGTATTATTTAAGTTAAATGTGCTATTTTATTTCTTTTTAAATGTGTCTCCCTATTAAGTTGTTGCTATTCGATTTTTGGTAATTCACTATTTCTCATTTGGTATTATATTATGTTTTATTAATTGTTTTCTATTTTTTCCATAGCGCCATAACTTTATAACTTTATATTTGGTTGCATGTTATTTGTTTCGTTAATATTTAGTTAGTTAATTTTTTCGTTTAATTATTATTTATTTGTTGTAGTACTTATTATTTATTACGTATATGTACGAGTAAATTATCTCCATTATCCGTGACTCTCTTCTCATGTTTTTTTTTTTTATGCAGTTTCTTCTCGTGTATTTATTTACATCATTTGACTTAGATTTGCTGTTTTCTTTTATATTTAGATTTGCTATTTTTTTAACTTATTTTCTTCTCTGTCTTCCGCGACATAGAGTTGCTTCATATGTTTGCACTATTTAATTTTGTTTGCTGTGTTTGTATTATTTAAGTTTAATGTGCGATTTTATTTATATTTAAATGTGTCTCCCTGTTCAGTTGTTTCTATTTGACTTCTGATAATTCACTATTCCTCATTTGGTATTATATTATGTTATATTAATTGTTCTCTTTTTCTCAGAAAGCCATAACTTTATAACTTTATATTTAGTTGCATGTTATTTGTTTCGTTAATATTTACTTAGTTAATTTTTTTCCTTTAATTTTTATTTAATTGTTGTAATACTTATTATGTATCATATATATGTACCAGACAATTATCTCATTTATCCCTGACTCTCTTCTCATTTTTTTTTTATTATCCAGTTTTTTCTCGTGTATCTATTTAAATTATTTGACTTAGATTTGCTATCTTTTTAAGTTATTTTCTTCTAACTTGGAGTTGCTGAATATGCTTGCTTTATTTAATTTTGTTTACCAGGTTTGTATTATTTAAGTTAAATGTGCTATTTTATTTATATTTAAATGTGTCCCTCTATTCAGTTGTTGCTATTCGATTTTTGGTAATTCACTATCCCTCATTTTGTATTATATTATGTTTTATTAATTGTTTTCTCTTTTTTCCATAGCGCCATAACTTTATAACTTTATATTTGGTTGCATGTTATTTGTTTCGTTAATATTTAGCTAGTTAATTTTTTCCTTTAATTATTATTTATTTGGTGTAATACTTATTATTTATAATGTATATGTACCAGTAAATTATCTCCTTTATCCGTGACTCTCTTCTCATGTTTTGTTTATTATGCAGTTTCTTCTCGTGTATTTATTTACATCATTTGACTTAGATTTGCTGTTTTCTTTTATATTTAGATTTGCTATTTTTTAACTTATTTTCTTCTCTGTCTTCCGCGACATAGAGTTGCTTCATATGTTTGCACTATTTAATTTTGTTTGCCAGGTTTGTATTATTTAAGTTTAATGTGCGATTTTATTTATATTTAAATGTGTCTCCCTGTTCAGTTGTTTCTATTTGACTTCTGATAATTCATTATTCCTCATTTGGTATTATATTATGTTATATTAATTGTTCTCTTTTTCTCAGTAACCATCAATACTCACGCACTAAATGTGTAAGGTGTATGTATGCAACCATGTCATGTAAATAAAATTCCAAATACACCACATATGCATCCAGAACATACATCATAATCGACTACCACGCACCGTCAAGTTGCTGTTCCAAGGAAAGCCCCGGAATTACCGGAGTCACAAACCTCGCACCGTCGAGCCGCCTGAACTAGGACAGCCTCGGAATTACCGGAATCACAAATCGTCTCCGTTGAGCCACCACATATGGAAGGCCCCGGACCAGTACCCTCAACGCTAGGGACACAATCACAAACATGCTCTATATGCAAATTTGGCAAAACACATATGGTAAGCAACACATACAACAATCACATAAAAGTGTCTGAGTAAAGTGGTTACTACTTGGTGGGGTATATACCGTCTTACAATTTTAATGTGCCTGCTAGCTCTCCCAAGTATGCTTTATACCTAAATAACACTAAGACACCTTATTTTTAATATTTCCAAAAATAACCTTGCTTTATCCTTTAAAACCGAGCCCTTTATCATTTTTCCAGAAAATCCAGAAATTCTGGCCCAACTTCAAACATTTTTAATAAATTCCAAAAAACTAATATATGCATGAAACCATCGCCATATGAACCATTCATATGTATATTTTTCACGAAAAATAATTCCAGAGACCAAAAGTACACATATTTTGGCGTGTAGCCAAATTTCTACACTCTGATCAGAATTATTCTGTTGTCTTCTGAAGGCTTTACCAATTTTTATCTCCTAGTATAAAAGTCCAAAAGACACAAAATTATACATCAAGGTGAACCTTAGGATGTATAATTTATTCCTGAAAAATTTCAGCTTAATCAAAGTTCATTTACTATTTTTAAGACCATGATGAAGACTCACTGCCCAGAATTCCAGAATTGACGGCAAGCTTGTTCCTAAGACTTTTTCGGTGATTTTGAGCTCGGAAACTTAAACCATAGCTTAACCCTATAAAAAATAAATTTTTGAAAAATTTGAGACCATAAAAAACACCAAAATCAGATTGAAAAACCATGCTCTAACCCCTTGCACGAAAATCACAAGTTCAAATTGCAAAGGTTACCTGAATCGGAAGTTCGCGGTTGATGATCTTAGGAGCTTGGGACTTGATCTTGGCTATGGAGGTTGGCTGAATTAAACCTCATTTCTGGTCCTAAAATTTATGAGGTTGCCTTTTATCCTACTTAGCTATACTATTTGTTTTTTAATGCATTTAAAACTTTCCTTTAAAAAAAAATAAAAATCGGGGGCACTGCCCTCGAACCCCCAAATCCCACAACTAATTATGCACCCACAAACATTAAATCCTGGCTCCGCCACTGGACTGGAGGTAGTAGTACCTTCATATCCTTGTACAATTTCATATATTCCAGGTCCAGGTTCCAGAATATTTAGAGAGAGTAGAAGAAAGAGAAAACTCACAATTGCCAATGTGAGTTGGCATAGATGGTAAGGGATCCAGGACTAGGCCCTTGGGTCGTGGGTTCGATCCCCTCTGCCGTCGCTGGGAGCCTGGGACTCCTTTGGTAGGCGATCTCGTAAGTCCCCAGTAAGTGCTCATAGAGCCCGGGGCCGTGCCCTGGCCTTGGTGGGGGACTGATGTCGAATCCCTCCAAAACTTTTTTTATATCAAAAAAAAAAAAAAAAAAAAAGCACAATTTCATACCAGCCAATGAATGCCTCATGTCCCCTAAACGTACGCTGGTCCAAACTCCTCGACCTAACCTATGTTGAGCAGCCTTAGCAGATGCTAGTTGAGAGCCACTGCAGATGATCAACTTTAAAACAAGTTCTCATATAAATTAAAAATAATACATAGAAAAAATGAAAAAAACGATAATCACTATATAAAAATACCTTTCTCCCAAAAAATCTGATCTGTCAACACAATTAGCAGCATGTGCTGCCCTTAAGAATAAGCTTTTGGTTTGATCATGTTGAAAAGGCCAGAATGCATGCTTGAAATTATTCAGGATCTGCACATAGAAGCCAATGAGTTCCTAGAAGATAAACTAATGCAGGTAAGAAAGTCTATGACAATGGAGAATGATAAATATAGGAGTGACCTAGTTCAACAAAGATTTTGAAGCGAACATGTCAATCCTACATGAAAGAAACGGTCACTAGAATGCAAATAAAATTTGATTTTTCATTATTTGAGTCAGTGAACATTATTGTCAGTACAATAGCTATATTGGCTTACAGTAAAAGTAATTTTACAATTTAAATGCTGCATTAATGAAACAATGGTGGCTTTTGCTTTGATGTTCACACTAACTTTTAACTTGCTATCAAATAACATACAGCTTAGAATGTATGTAGCAGAAGCTTCTGTTAATCATATGCTTTCTCATTAAAGATGTTACACAGAATCAGTCAATAAGAAAGAAAGAGGCTATAGAGTCCACAAAATACCAAGTAGTGTCTATTGTACTACCAAAAGCAAGTTTATATATACATTTTTGAAGGAAAAAGTTGAATTCATTCCAGCAAAGACGGAGAGTACGTGGCTACTGTTATTGCTGTTAAACAATTAGCAAACCGAAAATCTATTTCTATAAAATAGTAAAAGACAACATGGCACTGCACTGGATATACTGAACAAAGAAAGTTAAAGAAACAACAGCAATCAGAAATCACCTCAAATAACAGGTTTTCTGAAGTCATTATGTGTGCTTGGTCTGATTCCTTGGTTTTTTGTTTATGGTAACCTATGGGAAGGCTATGATCATTGTGAGGAAATAAAATTTCAGCATCAAAGTTCACAAGCCCCCATAGACGAAGCATTTTCAGAATTTCTGAGTATATAAGTGCAAGCATTGCAGCTGATCCTGAACGGTGTGTCAAAACCTGCTCAACATATTACTGTAAAAATACTAAATACTTTACTCATAACAGGCTTCTCTTAAAGAACAACTAAAAGATATGAGTAATATTTATAGTATACTGAGTGAAGATATAGGGCTTGTGACTCCGTCTGACTTGATCTGGTTCTTCAAAAACCCTGCGAAGAATAAAGAAGTGTTCAAGAAAAGGCCATTATGAGAAGAGGCAACAATTGGCCCAAAATTTTGATTAAGAAGTATGTGATTAATCAATAGAAGAATCATAATATGGCCAAAATCACATTCTTCAACTCAGAAAAAGAGAACATTTCAGAGAAGTAATTGATTTCTATAGAAATATTATGCTTTAGTATATATTGTGGCTGAGACTAGACTTAAGCCCAATTCATTATATCCTTTTCTGTAAGGAATTTTGAGCAGAAAGTGCATGTCACAAGCAGTTAATTGTAAAGTTGTCGAATAATAAACCTTTATCTGTTAATAAAATGCTGAGCCTGAGATGAATCAAACATCTAGTATAAGGCTGGATAATCAGTCTAAGGCTAGGTCCCATTATTCATTCATAATAATTTGCTATTTGCATATAAAAATCCTTAATTGTCCATTCTCAGGCTACACTTGGCTTGTATCATGAAAATTCATGAGCATACCTTGTGACCATACAGATATCTTTCTAAACTGTCTAAAAACTTCTCTGGGGATGAATCAAATGATGGGCTGTAGTGAGGACAGTAGTCCATCGAAAGATCATCCAATCTTTCGATGAAAGCATCGACCGGGAGCGGAACAGAAGAATGTGAAACAAGAGAATCATCCTCTGCACCGATACATAAAGCAGTTCTTCCCAGGTCAACACATGTATTGATGCTAATACTGGTTTCCCTCTCAATACCACAGAGTTTCTGAATTTGTAAGCAGAACTCCTTCCGGGCTTCCTGCTCATCCACCATTGATGCATCAAATCACTACCTTCTTAAATGTTCAAACTGAAAACCCAAATTTCGAAAGAATTAAAGTAAAACTAACTTTTCCATCAAAAGAAAGCGAAATAGGCTTGAAATGAATATGATAAATCAACAATATATCAAAATTACATGATTAGCGACGAATTAGCACATTAATGTACAAGAAGATTCCAAAAAAAAATAACATTTAGAAAATAGAAGGTACTAAAAGAAAAGTTCAATTACTGAAATTCAGCAGAAATTAAATAACTAGAGGTTCTAATTTTCACCTGAGTGAACAACTGGAAATAGCATAAAACTTGGTAAACCAAATGATAAAATTGAAGGAAGAAATTATAATTACTCTGGCATGAGTAGTGTCGATTCCAGAGGAATCAAGAGTAGCGTGCAAAACGAGCTTGAGGTCGCAGGGAGCATACTTTAATCGGAGCCCCCATGACAGACAATTCGAGAAGAAGAAGAAGGAAATCGAAAAGAGAAAAAGTGGAATTTGGAGGAAGAGAATGGAGCCAAAGAATTCATGGCTGATCCTGAGGCCTGAAGCCAGAGAGTGTAGTGAGAGGATGATAGGCAAAAAAGGATGATAAACAAATATATGTCGTTCAGTTATTTGCCTACCATCCTCTCTCTACACTCTGGCTTAAGGCCTCGGGATCGGATTCAGATTTTCTCAGAAGCGCCCTCTCAGTATCCCTCAGTATCCGTGTATCCTGATCGTCCAAAAATTGATCCAACCGTCGAGAGAGACACACATCATTGTTTTTCATCTATACCGCATGCGGTAAGTACCGCATGCATGCGGTGTTTTAAAAAAATGCTCCGGACCGTTAGATCATTTTTTGAACGGCTGAGATGAGGACGCTGAGGGAAGAGGAGGGGGCGCTTCTGAGATTATCAGCTTCCCTCGGGATCAGCCTTTTTTTAAACTATTTTTCTTGGGCTTTTTTTTTTAAAAAGAAATATAATTAGTAGATTATAATAATTAAAGTTTTAATTTATCAAATAAATGTTGTTAACATTAAAGTCTAAACAACACACATGATATAACAAATAAACACAGTTACTAATTCATAATCAAACGTAAACTATTGTCCACAAATAATTCACACAATATATAAGAAAGTTACTACTACCTCCGGCCATAATTATAGAAACACTTTTGTAGTGCAAAGTGTTCTTGTAATTAGGACCGGAGGAGTACTAAATAACATGAGTATGATGACTATCATTTTCATCTTTTTCTCTACTGTCATCAATTTCAAAGACATTTGATTGTGGTTCACTTCGAGTAGTAGGCTCTACTTCATGGGTGAAAATATCAAAAATTTCTTCTCCTACATTGTGCATACATCTATAACTTTTATCACCAACAAATAGTAAACCAAATTATAAAATCAAAGTATAGTTATTATGTATTTATAATTAAATGGATAAGTAACTCTATAAAAAAAACATATGAATTACTCCCTCCGCTCCTAATTATAGGACAACATTTGAGAGTTGGTTTTGGTTCTAATTATAAGACAATATTCTAATTTTTTTCAGTTTCTTACTAAAATACTCCTCTTTTATTATCTCAAGTGTGTTTGATTTTTGATGAGTATATGTGGGTACGTAGACTCTTCCAATCAGTGAAACTTTTAGATACACACACACACACACAATGACGGACCTTGGGATAAATATTTGAGGGGGCTAAATGTATACTCATTAACTAATTTTTTTAAATATATATATATATATATATATATATATATATATATATATATATATATATATATATATATATATATATATATATCCAACTTACATTAGATATTTAGGAAATATTTTTTTTGGGGGGGGGGGGGATGGCCCCATTGTATCAATGAAGACCAGTCCCTGTATATATATGTGTGTGTGTGTGTCTATATAAGTATATATGTGTGTGTCTGTTGGAAATTATGCCCTGGGGGCAAGTCATTGTACCTTAAATGTTAATGTCATTTAAAGTATTCTCCATTTAGTTATCATTTCATTTGCATGTTTATATTGATAACTGTATCCTTAGATATATCTTTATAGATTATCCTAAATGTCTCTAGTCGATCATCTACGCGGGAGTGAAGATGAAATAAGACCAGTATGACTTTGATGAGGTATGGAGATACGAATCAAAGTGATAGGCACTTGTAAGAGTACAAGGTGCTAGACCGACCCACTATGAGAAAGTTGCATGGATTTAGTCATAAGTTTATCTCATGTATAATCGCGTCACAACGCCCTTTAACCTGAGATCATCATGGATTCCTACATGATAAGTCGCTGATCTTTGACCAAGCCAAATATCACCTTTGACCGGGTGATGATAAAGGCTTGGATCGAGATCAGTGGTTTTCATACAAAGGAATGTGAATGGTCAAGATGAAATTTGTCCCTCACATTTATAGAGAGATAATATTGGGCCCCTCGATGAGTGAGTCTGAGAAATGTATGGTCATACTACGATGGAAAAGAGTTTCCATTTCAATTGTTAGACTACTTAAGAATCAAGAAAGTAATGATCAAGAACAGGAAGTTGACATTATCCATGCCTCATCCTTGACCAAATTATCGCATGACAAAAGGTACAGATAATTGAATATTATTTCACTTATTTGTATCTCTTGGTTAATAATTTAGGAATGTTTAATAGAAAAATAATGGGTTTTATTACTTAATTGGCCTTTAGGCTTTTAATTAGATTAAATTCGTTTTTGGTAATAAAATTCTAGATTTACAGTGCTTTACTATTTTCGCCATAACTTTTGATCTAGATATTTGATTAGCCTGATTCTTTTTTCGTATTTTAGATGATTCAGAGAGCTACAATTTTTATGAAGACTCGGAAGGCTGATTCAGACAAGAATATGGACGAAATTGGAGCTAAAGACATATACATTTTTTCTGGATTTTTATTTTGCCCGAATTTTGTAATAAAAGACCAATTTTTAGAGGTTTCCTATTTTTTAGAGATTTCCTATTGATGAGAGGTTTCCTATTATTAGGGGATTCCTATTTTTATTTAGTCATCTCTCCTATATAAAGAAGATTAGATGGTGGCTACAAATATATTCTCAATTATGCTTTATGAGACTTTTGGATTAAATTAGAAGCTTATTATTTTCTCTGAATTGTTCATCATGTTCATGTTCTTCTTCATCTTTTCTTCTGAGTTTTTCCTAGCCATGCTTGGCTAAGCTTTTGTGGTTGACCCATGGATTGAGGATTCTGTGAATCCAGAGGGTCTGCACTTCAATCGGTAACGTAATTTGTTTCTGTTTATTTTAATCGGATCCGATTATGATTTCAGAATGGGTATTAGATGTAATACCCAGATTGATATCCCAAGGACATAGGTCCGACCGGGTTACACAGAGCATTGTGCGATCGCACAGCGAGCTCGCCATGAGTTCGATCAAATGCTAGGCGATCGTCTAGTCGAGGGAGTTTCTGGATAAACGCAGAGATTTCGGTTTGTCCAGAATCAATCATGAGTTCGATTATTATGTTTTTGTTTGATGAAGGTTATGGAATCCCAATTCTAGGTTAATCGTTTTTAATCTGATTAATCTCATTTTCTTATATTCTGTTCTAGCTTTGCTTCATTTTAATTACCTTGAAAAACTCCCCCATTCTGGTTACTGTGTTACTTGTTTACTGTTGATTTTGGACCCACTGTGAATTCCTTGAAAGAAATGATCCAGGTTTCCGATACTACAAATCTTTGAATCCTGGTTATTTTGTGAGGGCTCGGCAACTCTCATAAAAAATTTGGCGCCGTTGCCGGGGAATTTGCATCGGTCTGATTACTAACAGTAAAGTAGTTTTATTTTTTTTTTTTTTTTTTTGGTCTTGGCGGAATATATCGGGTATTTCAGAAATTGTTTGACTTACTCCGATTGGGCTGATTTTTAGCATTGTGTTCTTAGTATTTTAGCCAAATTCCATCATTTAGACCACTTTTTCAATTTTTTAATTTTTTAGTTCATTTTCGGGTCCCACATTAGTGTAGAAGTTGTTCTGTGGTGGTCCCATAAATTTTAAAAATCATTTGATAGTGTTTCTAGATTTGTTTAGGTTAATTTTTAGCATAAATTTTGTTTTGTTTTGCTTTGCTTTTTTTTTTTTTTGTGTGTTTTGGTGTCTTTGATGCCATGAAACCTTCTAGGGTCTTAATTTTATTAGTTAGGTAGTTATCTTGTGATTCATTGGGAATTAATTGTATTGAACTTTCATGGCTTGGTTTTACGACAATCATAATCTACCTTTCAATTCTCACTCTTTTGTAGGCAATCAAGAATGTCATGGTCCATTCCACCACCCATTACATGAACCACACCACCAACCTCCATTTCAACAATATCATCAACTCTCTCACTTACCCTACTATCTTTCATTCCATCCCACTTCCAGACCATGCCATCCATCTCATGAATCCCTATATTCATTTGAGCCACCTTATGGACCTCATTTTCAACCATGTGTGCCCAACCAAGAACCTTCCATTTGTGAAGTCATTGGAGATTTCCAAAATCAAACAACTTGGGCTATAAATGAGGAGTGGTCACATAAGGAAAGCTTTCATCAACAAATGGACTCTATGCTTAAAATTATGGAACACCAAATGAAAAGGCATGAGAGATTAGGAAAAGAAATTGAGCAGCAATCACAAATGTTGAAAATGAATTTTCAAGAAAATCCTTCTCTCATGGTCACACATGCACAAGAAGTGAGAAACAAGTGCAAAAGCGCATTGAAGAGTCTTCCCTCCCATTTGGTAATGATCTTATCCTTATAGAAGTAGACTCTCCTACTACTTCAACTAATGCATCAATTCATTGTTTGAGTGATGATGAGGATGACGAGGAAATCATTATTAAATCCCCTCAATTGTTTGGAAATGTAATTGCTCAACCAATTGGCTTTAGTGGTGATGATTCGATTTTACTTGTTGATAAGTGTACTCCTATTTCTTCAAGTGATGCTTTAACTGTTGAAAATGCTTCTCTTCTTAGTACTACAGATGATTGCAATATATTGAATGACATATTTTCATGCTCTTGTGAGGAATATCAAATATGTGTAGATTGTAACATCCCAAATTTTGGCATTTGAAATTTGAATATTATATGGGAAATTTAATTGTGGAATTTTCCCTAACATAATTATGAGAATAATTATTTGAAATTTTGGTTTATTTTTCCCATAATTTATTTTGGGAAAAGAATATTTCAATAAGGAATAAATTATGCCTAAAAGCTATAGGAATAATATATAAAAGTTAAACGATGGAATTTAGCCAAATGATTAAAATTAATTATTTGGAGAATTAGGAATTTATTTCCTTGTAAATGAAATCAAGGAAATATTTGCAAGAGGTCATTTTGGAACACAAGTCCTTTTCTTATTGAGACACCAAGTTTGAATATATATATATATATATATATATATATATATATATATATATATATATATATATATATATATACTGATATAACCAAGTTTGGATATAAACACCGCGGATTATGTATACTTCCATAGCCCAATGAATTGTCTAACCAAATAGCCCATAAGCCAATATATATATACACTACCCAACCCGATTATCAAACCCCACACACAAGAGCAGAAAAACATATATGTTCAATAAGCAACCAATTCATTTAACCCTCTTGGCCCAACACGTGAGGAAAGAAAAGAAACAAAAGCAACTTAAACACGTTAAAGCCAAGAAACAGGTCAGCGAAGATCACGGTTTTGCGGGGAGATTATTAGCAAAAGATAATCAGCCCATGCTCCTCTCAACAGTACACGCAACACAGACCATACCTTTCCATCTTTCTTGAGCCAAGCACCATATACCCATCGGTCCTTCCTCTTCATTTGTTTGTGTGTGCCGCTCGGACCAGACCCTTAAGTTTTATTTAAAGTGTTTCCTTTGCTCTCATTCACTCATTTACTTCCACCAAAATTGAAACCAAGAGTGAGAGCTAAGAAAGAGTTTGAGGCCGAGAGAGAGAGAGAGAGAGGGTCTGTTGTGATCAATCATCTTGCTCTGCGTCTTGCACCGAAAAGCAGAGGAGTTGGTTCCAGCGGAAATCACACGTACAAACCAGAAAGCTACTCTAAGTAATGTTTAAACTTTCTTCTTCTTGGTTCCAGGATAAACCACGCAAGTTTTGCATCTTCTTTTTACATTGGAAAACTCTCAAAACAGCAAACGAACCTAACATTACTGTTATATTATATGCGCATAGAATATAAACTTTCACTGACAAATATATACATATATATAAAAGGGAGTTAGCTGTCATAATATACATATATATATATATATATATATATATATATACACGAAAACCCCACTGCAGTAGAAAAGGAAAGAAGAAAATCTTTGCTGCCAGGTAGGTGTATATAGGCATATATAGCTGATAAGAGGATGAAAATTGCTGCCAAACGTTGCAGAAGCTTGTAGTTAAATATATAGTGCAAACTTGGAAAGAAGAAGAGAATAAGAAAACTTTGCTGATACATAGCTGCACATGGAAAGCAAAAAATAAAAATAAGAATGAAACGCTGCTATCTAATATACATGTATGTTGAAACCAAGCTATAAGTGTAGGTATATATATATTGCTATCATGTGTAAATATATATATGGAACGAAAACTTTGAGAACTTGCTGTTAATATATATACACACACACACACCATTAGCTTTGGGAAAATATAAAAGAACTTTGCTGATATGTTTTATATAAATATGTCGATACTTAGGGAAATAAGGAAAAGATTTTGTGTGAGTGTGTTAACACTGCACATGTAAAAGCCATGTAAGTATATATACCTATAAGTTTGTTTTTGCTGTTGGTATATCCGTCCTTACATAAATATGTATATATGTAATTCATCAAAGCATATTTATATATGGTGTTAATGTTTATTAAGCTCCTAATTAAAGTGTTAGGAGAACCTTGAGAGTTTAAAAATAGTTGTAGAAAAATACCAATAGATAGTAAAATAATAATAATAAGATAAATAAATATTGTTATTATTATTAGTAAAAAGGAATAAATAATAAAGGAGTTATTAATTAATAATAAATAAAAGAGTGTTATTATTAATTAATAATAATTAAAAAAGGGTATAAATGGAATAACAAATTCACCAAGGGTAGAAAGGTTAATAGTGGCAATGACATCTCTTAGGATATTATTTATAAGGGAAATAATGCGGTGATACTATTATAGGATATCTGGGAAAGTCAGGAATCGATCAGAAAGGTGAATGTACTGCTAGATATGCAGACTAAGGTACGGACGCGTACTGTAACTTTAACTCTGATGTGTCTTGTATGCTTATATGTGATAGGATGATTCATAGAGTCATGGACAAGACTGGGTCTTGGGTCATGCACGCTAAGACTCGGTCTTAGGTCACCCGTTTATATACATTCGACTTTACACGGGTTATAGTCATGATAATGCCGTATGTATGTTTTCCTAGCGCTGAGGACACGAGAAGCTGTCGTGGCACAGGTGAGAGTGCAAACGTTGTTGACATTACATGGGCTGTGTGCTATGTATTGTGGTGTTGTTAACATTACATGTGCTGTGTGCTATGTTTTGTTGTGAACTTTACATGGGCTGTGTGCTATGTATGGTTAATGCTGAAATGTAATGAATATCTGTCATATATATTGTTTATACTTGAGCATGAGGTTAACTGTTACCTGAGATTCAATGGGTATTGAATCTCAGAATTTACCCTAGCTTCGAGGATCCGGAGGATCGGGAGCCGGAGAAAAGGGTAAGCGGCACGTGTAAGGATTCAAATGAGATTTTATTTTGAGATAGTATTTATGTATAATTTTTGATTAGTCGGATAATTGTACTACTAACGTGCCGACCGGATACACCGCAAAGAACTTAAGTTGTATCACACTTATATTCCTCCGGAATTTTAATTAACCAAAGATATGTCCGGGCATATGTTATCACCACTCATTCGTCCAAACGTTATGCATGCTTTCTGTTGTGACTTACTCTGATCTGTTAACGCCTTCACTCTGATAATTTCACACCAATTAGTCTAATAAGAGATTTAGGACATAAATGAACATCATAATGGACATAGGAATTAGGGGCGTTACAGATGTGGTATCAGAGCAACGTTTGGACAAGTTTTTGGAAAGAGTACTGATTTAACCTTGGTTATGTGATACAGAAAAGACAGACGAGGTAGCACAGAATATGGGTTCTGTTGCTAACCCTAGGACTCCTGATATAGAAGTCAAGGTCTAAATTAAATTCCTGCAACACAATTTAAAAAGGGACGTAGTATAGAGAAGTCGGTATTGATTAAGTTTCTTGTAGGAACAGTGACTTGCTGTTTAGGTTTTCCTGTAGGAATAGTAACTTATTAACTAAGTTTCCCTAAGGAGACAATTCCTACTTAGTAGGGGCCAGACACCATGCGTGCAACGAGGCGTAGCTCCAAGGACAGGGGTCTTTGACTGAGTCCTTGACGGTGGTGGTCTGTTACATAAAAAGGGTGCAATGGATATCAAAGGAACAATACTTAGCATTTCTGGGGAAGCCAGATATGTTGTACTTGGATTGGTTCATAGATGGGTAGTCGGTACCCAGAGGTATGTATACCGGTATTAGTACCTCAGATCTGTTAGATGCTTCAAAGTTAGGTGTTCTTGGACGAGAGAAATCTCAGGATTTTTAACCCCTGGGAAGTAGCATAGAGATTTGAGATCCTTTGAACTAAAGCCTGAATACCTTGAGGTACGAAACATGGTGATCCTTTGGGGATACCATGCGGACAGATATAGTGATGATGGGTTTGGATATGATCTAAGCAGAGATTGTGTTTAGATTAAGGCATGAATAAGCATTACCTAGGTTCCAGTACTTGAGAGTAGGAACCCTGAGGAAGTATGATTGAGGTTACCTTAGGTTCCAATACCTAGGAATTAGTTCTTCAATAGAACCATACGATAGTTAGAACCTCAGTAGCCATAGGTTATGGTATTTTGATTGGGTCAAATAACCATAGTGATGTTAGTGGCTAATAATTTCCCTAAGAAGTGGGTGATTACCCGATAGGGAGAAATTGAGATAAAAATTATGCCTGGAGTTGGACTGATAGTCCATATATATATAGTGACGCCATATGAGATGGTAGAGTTAAAGACAACAGATTACGGAACCACTAAAGGTTAGGAACCTAACAAAGATATGAGTTCTTGTTATAATGATTCAGAGACGATTAACTGAAGCTACTTATGGGAAATTTTGATCGGAGAGGGCTACCTACGGGGAGTTCTGATCGAGAAGGTCTACCTACAAAGGATGCTGACCGGAAAGGCTGACCAGTCAGAAAAGACTGTGTGAAGCACCAAGTAAAGTGCCGTAGAGTGGAGCCACCGTGATAACGAACCGTAGAATGAAGCCACCGTAACAATGAATCATAGAGTAGAGCTACCAGTGTATCGGCTCTCAAGGTAAGTACATTGTAACGAATCTCATATCTAATGGGTTCCTAGAGAAAAGGTTTACGTGATCCCGTATATCACTAGGGGTGTTCCAGTGCTGTATGACATGATTGTGTTATGGTATCTAGGTAAGAACTAGACCCTTACTAGAAGACATTCTAGTTGAGAATAAAGTCCCTGAGGTGTTTTAGAAGATCTTAGCAGATTACCTCCGGTAAGGAAGTCGAATTCACTATTGGATTGATGCCTGGTACCAAACCAATATCAAAGGCACCATATTAGATGGCTCCAAATGAATAAGTTTTTGAGAAGCGAAAGCGCGCACCCGAAATAAATACCTCAATCCAGAAATTAAGATTATTGCCACGTTGGGAGGGTGTATGGCCCACAACGGTGGTTGGCGCAGCTGATGACTGGTGACTCAGCTCTAGTCTAGTAGATTGGAAAGTGTGTAAGGTCAGAGGGACGTGATGGTCGTGGATCAGTTGGATCTAGTGTTTTGAAGCAAAAAGCGATTTGGGATTATTCTGGTAAGGACAAAACAGTGGCGTGTACATCTCAATTTTTAAGAATGTTCATGTCATGAGTTTTATGGTGGGCAGTGGGACCTACTGGACCGGTATGTCCTTAAGTCACCAAACTTGACATGCATTCGTTGGGAAGCCCTGAGTCCTGTGAGAGTGATATGTTCATAGGCTAACAGAAGGCCACAGTTGACAAAGAATGAATTACGGGAAATGTTCTGAAACGGCTGGGAGGCTAGGATAGAATTGCACTGGGTGTGCCTAGAGAATGGCCAAAGAGGTTGAAAAGCCCGGAAGATACAAATAATGTCTTGGAAATGGGCGAAAAGTTGAGATAGAATGCATGAGTTATTGATGACCATCTAAGATTAGTTGTCTGGTTCTTGGACTTGTTTGAAATCAAAATTTTGAATTTGCCAATGCACTTGCTGTATTTGAAATTTTTGAAGTTGATTTTTTCAAACTTATGAATTTTTGAAATTGAGTTTTCAAATGAAATGTTTTCAACAGAATTCGAGACCACAGTGAGGGTCACTTTTTGAAATGATGTTGTCTTATAAAAGGGGTTTGGTAGAACCTTTGCTGGTTTTTGCCAGACATTTTGGAATGATTACATAACTGGAAGAGGCTACAAGCTGTTGTAGACGTACTCAGTTTGCGGGTTCTTGCCAGATGTGTTTAAAATGTTTTTCAGTTACATGCCATTGTTAAAACTCTTTTGAACAAGAGATTTGAAAATTGAGGGGATATGTTTGAGAAGTTGAAAATCGCACCAGCAGTGAATGCACCCAATCCAAAACATTTTGCCTTGTATGGTCGGACACTACACGTGTAGGGGGTTAGGCCCTAGGGATGGCAGTCGTGGACTAGGTCCTCCACGGTGATGGGCCGTTCCATAAAGAGGCGTTGGCACCCACACAGGCGTTTGGAGCAGGGCTCCATGGACGATGGTCCTTTGTCCTGGTATGGGATTCCGGTGGGTGGCCCGTTATTGTATGTGCCAGTGTGGACACTGGGTCTCTTATGGGGGGACAAAAACTCTCCCACATTTGCTAAAGACACTGTTGATTCCTGGTGACTCTTTGAGGCCAGAGGGATGCAGTAGCCGGATGTAAGGATTGGGATAAGCACTATACCAAGTGGTTGAAATGGTGGCTTGTGCTCTCAATTGTTAAATGTTGTGAAATAAATTATCCCGCTCAAAAATGTGTGTCGGTAGCAATTGTCTTTTTGAAACCACTCCGACAGTGAATGTGTTTTCACGAATTTGTGTTGGCAACGATTAAGTTTGAAAATATGATAACACTATCACTCTTGGTGTGGTGTGGATTGTGAAATTTACTACGGCCACAGAAAATTTTCAATATGTGAAAATTTGAAAATAAGGCAATATAGGAGAATGAAAAACAGTGATGTAATTGACGTCATTGATATGTTGAAATGAAAAACGGTGCAATTGGTGATAGTAATGATACCGGAACAGAAACTGTTAGAATGGTCTAGGGATCTGAACCGGGTAGGTCAGATAAGAATTGCCAGCATGATAAACAAGAGAAAAGTAGTTTTAGAGCTTAAGTTGAGAGAGCTCAAACAAGGAATAGACAAGCAGGGACTCGAGGCGTTAAGACCCAGTATGCAAAGGTTGCACGGGGCGATGTCCCTGGGTGTAAGACCTATGTGTTTGGCACTGTGTGGAATGTTCGCAAGTATTGTGAATTTGGACTAGTATGTCCAGAGAATGTTGTGAGGCTGGCAAAATATTCAGAATGTACTAGGTAGTAGTTGAGATGCCAATGGCATAAAAGTGATTCCTGAGCAGTAAAGCTAGGATATCCAGCACTGTGGTAGTAGAATGAACCAAAAGGTAGATTATTACAGGCGATGAGGCCTATGTAACCAAGTGCTCGGAGAATGGACCAGTGGGTCCTGTATAGTTGAGAACTATACCTAGATACAAAATGGATAAGAATGTGGTATGATGAGTTGTGTGCTTAGTAAGCATACATAGGAAAGGAATAGACTAGATGTCTGGAATAATTCCTAGAAGTTATAGGTTCAAATTTCGAGGACGAAATTTAAATTAACGGGGGAAGAAATGTAACATCCCAAATTTTGGCATTTGAAATTTGAATATTATATGGGAAATTTAATTGTGTAATTTTCCCTAACATAATTATGAGAATAATTATTTGAAATTTTGGTTTATTTTTCCCATAATTTATTTTGGGAAAAGAATATTTCAATAAGGAATAAATTATGCCTAAAAGCTATAGGAATAATATATAAAAGTTAAACGATGGAATTTAGCCAAATGATTAAAATTAATTATTTGGAGAATTAGGAATTTATTTCCTTGTAAATGAAATCAAGGAAATATTTGCAAGAGGTCATTTTGGAACACAAGTCCTTTTCTTATTGAGACACCAAGTTTGAATATATATATATATATATATATATATATATATATATATATATATATATATATATATATATATATATATATATATATATATATATATATACCGATATAACCAAGTTTGGATATAAACACCGCGGATTATGTATACTTCCATAGCCCAATGAATTGTCTAACCAAATAGCCCATAAGCCAATATATATATACACTACCCAACCCGATTATCAAACCCCACACACAAGAGCGTAAAAACATATATGTTCAATAAGCAGCCAATTCATTTAACCCTCTTGGCCCAACACGTGAGGAAAGAAAAGAAACAAAAGCAACTTAAACACGTTAATGCCAAGAAACAGGGTCAGCGAAGATCACGGTTTTGCAGGAGATTATTAGCAAAGATAATCAGCCCATGCTCCTCTCAACAAGACACGCAACACGCACCATACCTTTCCATCTTTCTTGAGCCAAGCACCATATACCCATCGGTCCTTCCTCTTCATTTGTTTGTGTGTGCCGCTCGGACCAGACCCTTAAGTTTTATTTAAAGTGTTTCCTTTGCTCTCATTCACTCATTTACTTCCACCAAAATTGAAACCAAGAGTGAGAGCTAAGAAAGAGTTTGAGGCCGAGAGAGAGAGAGAGAGGGTCTGTTGTGATCAATCATCTTGCTCTGCGTCTTGCACCGAAAAGCAGAGGAGTTGGTTCCAGCGGAAATCACACGTACAAACCAGAAAGCTACTCTAGGTAATGTTTAAACTTTCTTCTTCTTGGTTCCAGGATAAACCACGCAAGTTTTGCATCTTCTTTTTACATTGGAAAACTCTCAAAACAGCAAACGAACCTAACATTACTGTTATATTATATGCGCATAGAATATAAACTTTCACTGACAAATATATACATATATATAAAAGGGAGTTAGCTGTCATAATATACATATATATATATATATATATATATATATATATACACGAAAACCCCACTGCAGTAGAAAAGGAAAGAAGAAAATCTTTGCTGCCAGGTAGGTGTATATAGGCATATATAGCTGATAAGAGGATGAAAATTGCTGCCAAACGTTGCAGAAGCTTGTAGTTAAATATATAGTGCAAACTTGGAAAGAAGAAGAGAATAAGAAAACTTTGCTGATACATAGCTGCACATGGAAAGCAAAAAATAAAAATAAGAATGAAACGCTGCTATCTAATATACATGTATGTTGAAACCAAGCTATAAGTGTAGGTATATATATATTGCTATCATGTGTAAATATATATATGGAACGAAAACTTTGAGAACTTGCTGTTAATATATATACACACACACACCATTAGCTTTGGGAAAATATAAAAGAAATTTGCTGATATGTTTTATATAAATATGTCGATACTTAGGGAAATAAGGAAAAGATTTTGTGTGAGTGTGTTAACACTGCACATGTAAAAGCCATGTAAGTATATATACCTATAAGTTTGTTTTTGCTGTTGGTATATCCGTCCTTACATAAATATGTATATATGTAATTCATCAAAGCATATTTATATATGGTGTTAATGTTTATTAAGCTCCTAATTAAAGTGTTAGGAGAACCTTGAGAGTTTAAAAATAGTTGTAGAAAAATACCAATAGATAGTAAAATAATAATAATAAGATAAATAAATATTGTTATTATTATTAGTAAAAAGGGAATAAATAATAAAGGGAGTTATTAATTAATAATAAATAAAAGAGTGTTATTATTAATTAATAATAATTAAAAAAGGGTATAAATGGAATAACAAATTCACCAAGGGTAGAAAGGTTAATAGTGGCAATGACATCTCTTAGGATATTATTTATAAGGGAAATAATGCGGTGATACTATTATAGGATATCTGGGAAAGTCAGGAATCAGTACCGAAAGGTGAATGTACTGCTAGCTACGCAGACTAAGGTACGGACGCGTACTGTAACTTTAACTCTGATGTGTCTTGTATGCTTATATGTGATAGGATGATTCATAGAGTCATGGACAAGACTGGGTCTTGGGTCATGCACAGTGGCTAAGACTCGGTCTTAGGTCACCTGTTTATATACATTCAGCTTTACACGGGTTATAGTCATGATAATGCCGTATGTATGTTTTCCTAGCGCTGAGGACACGAGAAGCTGTCGTGGCACAGGTGAGAGTGCAAACGTTGTTGACATTACATGGGCTGTGTGCTATGTATTGTGGTGTTGTTAACATTACATGTGACTAACGTGCCGACCGGATACACCGCAAAGAACTTAAGTTGTATCACACTTATATTCCTCCGGGAATTTTAATTAACCAGCATATGTCTGGGCATATGTTATCAGTCACTCATTCGTCCAAACGTTATGCATGCTTTCTGTTGTGACTTACTCTGATCTGTTAACGCCTTCACTCTGATAATTTCACACCAATTAGTCTAATAAGAGATTTAGGACATAAATGAACATCATAATGGACATAGGAATTAGGGGCGTTACATAGATTGTTATTATGAAAAATGTCATTTACTTGTTGAGCTTCAAAAGAAAGCATTTAGTGAAGTGATTGATTCTACCATTGATCATAATGCACCCTCTTGTACTATTGATGATAGTAAGCATGTGAATTTTGAAAAGATTGAATCAAGCATGGATGCCAATGTTGTTGATGATGTTATTGCTGATTGGTATGATGATTGTCCAGATTTTTCATCTGTGAATGAATCTGTTGTATGTGATTGTTCTGATTATGAATGGTCCCCTGTTTGCACTGAGATTACTGCATTTGATTTTGACTTGCTTGAGGAATCTGATGTTGATTCTAAATTTGAGCTGCATTCTAATCCTGATGTACACCCTGATGTTCATTCCTTTGACACTTTTGATTTTAAAGATACTCCACTTACCCCTAACCATAATGATTCTTTGAATGATGGAAGTAATATTTCCATTGATTGTATTGATATTATTCATGATCTTGACATGACTGTTGTTAGTGGGGATACTATTAAAGAGTGTGGGGAAAGCCTTGCTTTTGATATGCATTTACAGGGAAAGACCATCATGAATCATGATGTTTCACATGTAGAATTTGTCTTGTGTGATGATTTGAGCAACCATTGTGAAACTATTTTGAGTGATCACTTGAATTATTCTTTAGAGAGTTTGACTCTTACTGAGGAGAGTCATATTGATTTTGTGGGTTGCTCAAAATATCTGGAAGTTCCAACATTTTCTTTTGATCAATTTCTTTTGGGATCTTCCTTGATTCTTGATAAATCAGTTTTATTGATTATATTTATGTGGGACGAGATACTGCTTGGTGTCATGATTTTATGCAGGTACATGGATTGATTACTCTTATCCAAACACCTTCCATACTTGAGCTGAAATGTTATTTGCGGATCTTAAAAAGGAAGTTGTTTGCTAAACATCAACAAGGGACATCACTAGTGCTTTCATGTGACTTACAACCCAGACAAAGGAAAGAAGCCAATTATGCCACTTCATTTGAGTCTCCAAGATTTTAATAGTCCGGTCGTACTCCCTCCTTACTCTTTTACTTGCATTACCTACTATTATTGGTTATATTTATCTTTTGCACTAAGGTCAATGCACGATTTAAGTGTGGGAGAGAGATTTTGTTCTTACTTTTGGTTTTTGTTCTTTGTTTTCAAAATGAGAAAAAGAAAAATATTTTTGTTTTTGCTTTGGTTTTTATTCCTTGTGTTCAAGAAAAGGAAGAAAAAATTTCTTTTGTGAATAATTACCCTTTTTAAAATAAAAAATAGTTTTTATGAATAACACACTCTCTTTCTATGATTGCTTTACCTCTTGTGAACTTTGACATCTTGTTTTGAATTTTTGGACTCTTGAATTTCTTTTGGGATGCTAGTTGCATGATTCGGTATTCACCTTTGTGAGATTTTGGGCCTGCATGAATGGACTTCATCATTTACCATTCTTTCTTTCCTATGTGCATCTACTCATGATTTTTGTTCTCTAGAACTTGCTCCCTTTCTTTTTGAAACTAAATTTTTCACTTACATGCATTAATATGATGGAAGCTTGTTTTCTTTATTTTATTTTCCCTACTTTGGCCAAATAGCTTTTCATTGCATTATGTTTCCTTTGCTAGCCCTTTTGTGCCTTTTTGACTCATTCTTTTCTAAACCACATTACAAGCCTATGCGTAAAACCATTTTATTCCGCACCTTGGAAATCTATTGAGCATTGGTTTCACCTTGGTTTTGTGTTTAAGTGTAGGGGTTGCTCAGGAGTGCAATAGTTTAAGTGTGGGGGTGATATTTGATTTTGTCATTGTGATTATAAAAAGAGAGAGAGAGAAAGAAAGAAAAGAAAAAGAAAATACATAGAAAGAAAGAAAGAAAAGAAAAGAAAATACAAAGAAAGAAAAGAAAAATAAAATACATAGAAAGAAAGAAAGAAAAAGCATAGAAAGAAAGGAGATATATGAGAAAAAAAAAGTTTTTATACATAAAGAATGATTGTGTAATTAGTGCTCTTTTTAATTTTTTTGGTGCTTAGCCTCTCATTTCATACTATTTACCTACCTTCACCCTAGCCCCATTACAACCTTTAATAACAAGCTCTCTTGATTTGTGCATGCATGTGTTATGAGTAGTGGAGACATAGAAATTGAACAAGCTTTTGGTAGAATAATTTTCTTGAGTAGAATTTGAGCGATACACTAACTTACCCTATACACTTGAGAGATTAATTGAGAGCATCCTTTAAGAGACCTTCTTTTGTGATTAGCATCATTGATTGAGATTGTCATGATTTGTAATTTGAGATGAAAGGATTTTGGTCTTGAACGATTGGACTTTTGAAGCTTTGTGTCCCTTGTTCGGTTTTTTGCATTGTTAGCAATTGTTAGAAAAGAATAGTATTTCCTTTTAGTTTTTTTTTTCCTTTTAATTTTGCCCAGGAGTGCAAAAGGATAACTATGGGGGAATTTGATAATTAAATATTATTTCACTTATTTGTATCTCTTGAGTAATAATTTAGAAATGTTTAATAGAGAAATAATGAGTTTTATTACTTAATTGGGCTTTAGGCTTTTAATTAGATTAAATTCGTTTTTGGTAATAAAATTTCAGATTTACAGTGCTTTACTATTTTCGCCATAACTTTTGATCTAGATATCCGATTAGCCTGATTCTTCTTTCGTATTTTAGATGATTCAGAGAGCTACAATTGTTATGAAGACTTGGAAGGCTGATTCAGACAAGAAGATGGACGAAATTGGAGCTAAAGACATATGAATTTTTCTGGATTTTTATTTTGCCCGAATTTTGTAATAAAAGACCAATTTTTAGAGGTTTCCTATTTTTTAGAGATTTCCTATTGATTAGAGGTTTCCTAGTTGTTAGAGGTTTCCTAATTTTTTTTAGAGATTTCTTATTTATGAGAGGTTTCCTATTATTAGGGGATTCCTATTTTTGTTTAGTCATCTCTCTTATATAAGGAAGATCAGATGGTGGCTACAAATATATTCTCAATTATGCTTTATGAGACTTTTGGATTAAATTAGAAGCTTATTATTTTCTCTGAATTGTTCATCATGTTCATGTTCTTCTTCATCTTTTCTTCTGATTTTTGCCTAGCCATGCTTGGCTAAGCTTTTGTGGTTGACCCATGGATTAAGGATTCTGTGAATCCAGAGGGTCTACACTTCAATCGGTAACGTAATTTGTTTCTGTTTATTTTAATCGGATTCGATTATGATTGCAGAATGGGTATTAGATGTAATACCCATATTGATATCCCAAGGACATAGGTCGGACCGGGTTACAGAGAGCATTGTGCGATCGCACAGTGAGCTTGCCATGAGTTCGATCAAATGCTAGGCGATCGTCTAGTCGAGGGAGTTTCTGGATAAACGCAGAGATTTCGGTTTGTCTAGAATCAATCACGAGTTCGATTATTATGTTTTTGTCCGATGAAGGTTATGGAATCTCAATTCTGGGTTAATCGTTTTTAATCTGATTAATCTCGTTTTCTTATATTCTGTTCTAGCTTTGCTTCATTTTAATTACCTTGAAAAACTCCCCCATTCTGGTTACTGTGTTACTTGTTTACTGCTGATTTTGGACCCACTGTGAATTCCTTAAGAGAAACGATCCAGGTTTCCTATACTAAAAATCTTTAAATCCTCATTATTTTGTGAGGGCTCGGCAACTCTCATCAGGTACATGACATGGTTGTATGATAGGTTGTATCGTATTATCGATCCCCATATGAATTGGGTAGTCGCAGTGTCTTGCTAGAGGACGCTTGCGACTTGTGAGCTGGTACAGTATTGGCCTACTGCCAATCTCATGTGGGCCTACAGGGTCACACACAAGAATAGTCCAACACGAGCAATAGTGTCCAGATTCATTGAATCTTAGATATATCTAAGGTTTAATGAATGCTGTATTTAATCTAGGATGGATGGATATATTATATTCGAAAATAATATAATAATATTATTTAATAGAGATTATAATATTTGTTTTTTATTTAATTTATTTGATAAATTAAATATCTAAAACAAATAGAGATATTGTATCTCAGATTAAATTTTCGAATAAAGATATCATATATCTGATTTATTTGAATTGGGATATAGTATCTCAGATTTAATTAAATAGATAGATATCATATCTCAGATTTAATTTATAGAGATAAATTAAATTAGAAAGCTTTTAATTCGGATTAAATAAATAGATTAGATTAGATCTATTGGATAGATTTAATTTGTATATTATTTTAATCCAAATTCAAATTTCAAGATTAATAAGGATTAATTTTGAATATAATACACCTATTGGGTTTTGAAAAACCTACGGGACATTTTGCAAGATGTATTAGACCCTAGAGAGAAAAGAAGAGACGCGAAAATATTGAAGGCGCTAGCACGCTGCCGTTGGTGTTGGAGGTTGTTCGTGTGGATACCGGTAAAGGGAGTGGATTCGCAGAGTTGGCTCCTGTTTGATCGAACAAGATCGCACGACGTTCGTGTTGGATATGATTAGTTTTGATGATGTCTTATATAGATGTTATTAAGAACAAAAAGCCTGTATACTATATTTATCTCCTACATTGACTAACTACTATATATTTAAGGGTTAAATACCTAATTTGCCATGGAAGTATTGATAAGGGGGAACTCAGAACCTGAAAGTTTTTTGGGTACCAAATTTTCCCAAAACTAATGGAAGGTCAAACGGACGTTTGCCACATCGGATTTTTTTGGGTTAAATACCTAATTTGCCACGGAAGTATTGATAAGGGGGCACTCAGCACCCAGAAATTTTTTTGGGTACCAAATTTGCCCCAGAAGTATATAAAAGGTAGCAAATTTGCCCAAAACTGACAGAAGGTCCATGTAGGTCGTTAAAATGCCACATGGCTAGGAAAGAAACACAGTGGAAACAGTTCCAGTGGGACCATTGTGAACACCATGGCTCTCCGATGTGGGGCTGAGGACCTGCCAGGCGGTGTGGCAAATTCATACCAAACGATTTTATCCCCTTACAATTTCTCAATTCTCAAATCTTCAGGTACGGCCTCCTCACCCCCCGCCAAAATTCCCTTATGAGTAAATACCTTTTTTGGTCCCTGAAATAACACGCGCTACCCATTTTGATCCCTGAGTAAAAAAAATGTCATTTTTAGTCCTTAAACAGTAAAAAAAAAGGTCCCTTTTAGTCCTTTTAGTCATTTTTGTGGGCATTTTAATCCCTCACAAATCCCAAAAATCCTTTTTAGTCCCTAAAAAGGACCGAAAATGACATTTTTTTACTCAGGGACCAAAATGGGTAGAGCGTGTTTTTCCAGGGACCCAAAAGGGTATTTACTCTTCCCTTATTTTGCTTCTCTGAAATTTTACGATTTGGTGAAACTTTTGACAATCTATATGACCATCTCTAACTGGGTTTATTGGCAGTTTTTTATTTATCTTGATTCGGAGAACTTTTTTCTTTCTTGGTAGAGCATTTTTTAGAGTACAATGGGAATACAAAATTGTTCTAGGAATTATCTTTAACTGATGGCTTTTGTAGATCCAGAGCTAATTCAAACATCCCGTTTGAAATTTTCTGGGGATCAAAACCAATTGGATCTGAAGCAGAGGAAGGTCGCAAACAGAGTTGGCAGGCATTGTTGTGGAAGCTGGCATACCCATCGGTGAAGGAGTGGGTGAAGGTGTTGGAAATTATGCCCTAGGGGCTAGTCATTGTACTTATCAACGATCCCCATATGAATTGGGTAGTCGCAATGTCTTGCTAGAGGCCGCTTGCGACTTGTGGGTTGGTACAGTATTAGCCCGCTGCCAATCTCATGTGGGCCTACAGGGTCGCACACAAGAATGGCCCAACACGAGCGAGAGTGTCCAGATTCATTGAATCTTAAATGTGTTTAAGATTTAATGAATACTTATTTAATCTAGGATGTGTGTGTGTGTATATATATATATGCATATATAAATATATTAAATTCGAAAATAATGATGATATTATTTATTGACAATAATATTATTATATATAGTATTTAATTTATTTGATAAATTAAATAACTATAATAAATTGAGATATTGTATCTCAGATTTAATTTTCGAATAAAGATATTGCATATCAGATTTAATTTGAACTGTGATATCGGATCTCATTTTAAATTAAATATAACAATATCATATCTTGATTTAATTTATAAATATAAATTAAATCAGAGGGCTTTTAATTCGGATTAAATAAATAAATTTGATTAGATCTATCAGATAGATTTAATTAATATATTTTTTAATCCAGATTCAAAAATTGGTTTTGAATAAAATACGCCTACTAGGTTTAGAAAACCTACGGGACTTTTAGTCGAGCGTATTAGAAAGCCGCGAAAAACCCTAGAGAGAAAAAAGAGAGACACAAGAATACTGAGGTGCTAGCACGCTGCCGTCAGTGTTGAAGGCCGTTCGTGTGGATACCGGTAGAGGGAGGGGACACGCGTAGTCTGCTCCTGTCTCGATCGAACAAGAAGGCGTTAGCCCACGTGATCAAGAAGTAAGGATAGAAGGTAGCCCACCAGTTCGAATTGTTCGGCATAGGTATGATTCAGAAACCCTAAACCTTGATTTAAACGCTATTGAGCGATCCGCCTAAGGGATTCGTAAAAGTCTTATTCCGCTGCGTGTACGGATCCCAACAGAAGGAGTGGAAGAAAATTTAGAAGCACGAACCGCCAAAAGCGAGAGGGAAGAGAGAGAGATGAATGAGGTGCTGACGTGGTTACATAATTTGGCATATGACTCACCCTCCACTGTGTTTCGTTCCTAGCCATGTGGCATTTTAACTACCTACGTGGACCTTCTGTCACTTTTGGGAAAATTTGCTACCTTTTTATACTTTCGGGGAAAATTTGGTACCCAAAAAAACTTACGGGTGCTAAGTGCCCCCTTATCAATACTTCCATGGCAAATTAGGTATTTAACACACAAAAATCTGACGTGGCAAACATCCGTTTGACCTTCCGTTAGTTTTGGGCAAATTTGGTATATTTTTCATAATTCTGAGGTAAATTTGGTACCCAAAAAACTTACGGGTACTGAGTGCCCCCTTATCAATAATTCCATGGAAAATTAGGCCTTTAACCCTATATTTAATATAGATTAGTCCAAGTTGAATTATAGATATTAATCAAGAAGAAGATCGATAAAGAATGATCAAGAGAAGAGAAGAAAGAAAGAGTTGAGTTATGGAGAATGATCAAGAGAAGAAGAAAGAAAGAAGAACTTACTGAATGGAATGAGAAAATCATTATACAAGTTTTTAGATTGATTCTAGGAGTCTCCACGATGATATGGAAGTTGAAATGGCTCAAATCGGAGTTAAAATAAGCAAAATCAAGCTTCGAGATGAACTAACTCGAGTCAGAACATTTTTATACAGTGTTTTGCGCATCTGATAGGGTTTGACTCAAGCCAGAAAATCATTGACTCGAGTCTGGCTCAAACCTCGAGTCAGCCATTTTTCTGACTCGAGCCAATAGTGATTTTTAAGCCATTTTTTCTCTCTGGAACGAGTTGACTCGAGTCAGGTATGTTTTAGTCCAAGTTGAATTATAGATATTAATCAAGAAGAAGATCGATAAAGAATGATCAAGAGAAGAGAAGAAAGAAAGAGTTGAGTTATGGAGAATGATCAATAGAAGAAGAAAGAAAGAAGAACTTGCTGAATGGAATGAGAAAATCATTATACAAGTTTTTAGATTGATTCTAGGAGTCTCCACGATGATATGGAAGTTGAAATGGCTCAAATCGGAGTTAAAATATGCAAAATCAAGCTTCGGGATGAACTAACTCGAGCCAGGAAGCTTAACTCGAGCCAGAACGTTTTTCTACAGTGTTTTGCGCATCTGATAGGGTTTGACTCGAGCCAGAAAATCATTGACTCGAGTCTGGCTCAAACCTCGAGTCAGCCATTTTTCTGACTCAAGCCAATAGTGATTTTTAAGCCATTTTTTCTCTCTAGAACGAGTTGACTCGAGTCAAGTATGTTTTCAGCAACTCTGTTCTACTCTGTTTCACATTCAGCTTGGGCGAGGTCTAGTAATTCGATGATATCTTCCAAACGAGAGATCAGATTGAGGTGAAACCAGTGGCATATGAAATTAGACACCCAATGCGTCATTTTGATATAACATTAAATTACAAAGGAGTTCAGTTCAAAGAGCCATGAATTGTAGAAGTTGGATCAGAAATCAACGCCACACAGCTAACCAAGGTTCGCTATTTTGGGTGTATCTCACAATCTACAAATCTAATTGAGCTGAAACCAGTTTCATTTGAAAGTAGACTCAAAATTATTTTCATCAAGATTTTAACCAGCCCAAACAGAGTTCAGAATAGGGAGTTATGGCCTTCAAAAGTTGACACTCGAAATTCAGGATTCATTTCAGCATAAGCTCGGTTTTCTGGATATAGCTCACATTATACACAACCAAATGAAGTGAAAACAATTCCATATGAATCAAGACTCAACAAGTGTTTCACAAGATTTTGGAAGCAACCAATTTTAATGAGCTCTTACCTCAAGCCAAGGCTTTGTCAACCTTGAGTAAAAGTAAGGCAGAGTGTTGGACGTTTTGAGAAGAGTTTTTAACTCGAGCCTCCACTTAATGACTCAAGCCAGAAACTTGTCTATCAGACTTTCAAATGTTTTCCTTCACGATTGACTCAAGTCAGATTCCCTACCTCGAGTCAGAAGGATCGTTTTTCAGAAATCCCTGTGTTTTGTTGTACCTAACTCGAGCCAGGATTTTGGTTGCCTCGAGTTGGGCACAGACTCGAGCCAAGGTTTTTTGTGCCTCGAGTCAAATGCTTCTGAAGCTAATGGATCAATTGATGATTGACTCGAGCCAGGATTTTGGTTGCCTCGAGTTTGGGAATAGACTTGAGCCAAGGTTTTTTATGCCTCGAGTTAATGAGTTCAAATTCTTTCCTCTCTGCATTTTTCAAAAGGAGTTACCTCGAGCCAAGGAAATGCAACTCGAGTCAGACAGCAAAGCTCAGTAGCAGTAACACCCAAGAATTCAGAAATGATCGTTATCAATTGATTTCTACTTGCTATAATTCTCCTCAAGCCAAGGAAATGCAACTCGAGTCAGACAGCAAAGCTCAGTAGCAGCAACGTCCAAGAATTCAGAAATGATCGTTATCAATTGATTTCTACTTGCTATAATTCTCAATGTTATTAATCATATTTGTTAGCAAGTTTCAGATGATCAAACAAAGGATTAATATCATATTACAAAAAGCAGATGATTACGTCAGCTTCAACGGCTATATTTATTCCAACAGACATATTCTAAACTGAAGGAATTGTTCAACGGTCATAAATTGCAACTAACTATAAAAGGAGAAGCATTCAAGATAGAAGAGGTTGGAGACATGAGCTTACATCTTCAAAATGCCAATACTCTGATATTCATATCACTTACTCTCCGATTATCTCAATGATCATATAAACATCCTTAGAGAGTGAGATTATTTGTATTGTACTTCAGTGTTTATTCATTTACTTTCGAGAGAGAAGATTCATTGTATTCATCTAATCATTTTTATATGAGTGATACTCAAGATTGGATGATCTTGAGTGGGAAACCCATTGTATTGATTACAGCTTGTAAGGGGAATGAATCCTAGTGAGAGCATTACTTCGAGTACAGAGTGTGTAATCAAGTGGGTGTATTGACTACAGCTTGTAAGGGGGAGTGAATCCTAGTGAGAGGATTACTTCGAGTACATAGTGTGTAATCAAGTTGAAACAAGATAGTGGATTGAAAATCTCAAGTGAAACTTAGGGACTAGACGTAGGTCAAGGATTGGTCGAACCAATATAAATCTCTATTTTCACATTCTCTTCCCTTATCTCTTATATCCCCAGCATACATATTTGAATGACTGTTTATTGCTTTATAAATCACTACTGTCATACAAACTACTTTCAGTAAGTTACGAAAAGATTTTTAAAGTTATCTAAAGTTTTATCAGACACCCAATTCACCCCACCTCTTGGGTGATAGCCAGGTCTAACAGTTTGGGACGCACACGATTTCACATAGGTACAGTTTCTAACAAACCCGATTTAAACGTCGTTGATAGATCATCTTCATGGGATTTATAAGTTTTATGGATGAAATTCCTTCCGCTACGTATGCGGATCCCAACAATGTCTACACACAAATATCTTCTTCTCTGAAGATTTCTAAAATTTGTTGAGCTAAAATAGCTCTAAACTCTGGTGCTTCTAACTCTTGATTGGCTAACCAATTTAGGAATTGAACAATCATGTGAATTCCTGTTCCAATACCTGGATAAAAACAGTTAATAAACAGTCAATATATATATGTGTGTGCAGTGGCGGAGCCAGGAATTTAAGTTTGTGGGTGCACAATTGATTTTTTTTTAAGGAGGATAAAAGGCAACCCACTTATTCGTAAAGTTTAGGACTAGAAATGGGGTTCAACTGAAAAGTATTTCTGAGGAAATCAATTTAAATAGAACAATATACTCTAATCTCATGACATACAAATAATCAGATTTTACACAATCAAATTCCAACGCAACATGTAAGGAAAAATTATTATGGTTTATCAAATGTGATAGGACATTAAAAAGTCAACTATCAACGAAGGAGTAAAGGAGCATAACAACTGCTAAAAAAGTCTGATAATATTTATATTTAATTTAATCAGATGGTCATATAAAAAAAACATCATACTAAAAAAGTAAAACGTTGGCTCTGGCAGCGGGTAGTAAAGCTTGGGACCCATAAAAATAAAACCACCAATGGACTTCATAGCACTATATAATAATGTCCCATGTTTTGAGGGGGATTATGGGTGTTTATGTTAAGATATGTAGTAACTTAGCAGTCAGGAAAAAAAAACTCAATAGCCACAATTTTATGGGTGCACTTGCACCCACATGAAACAAGGTGGCTCCGCCACTGTGTGTGTGTGTATATGTACATATATAAACACACACACACACACACACACAAATGTGTGTGCGCGCGCGCGTATGCATATATATGTGTGGATATTTGTACATGCGCTCGCGCACACACACATATATATGTATACATATATACACATATATGTGTATATATATAGTAAGACCATTATTTCAATTAGACAGCACGTGGAAAGGAAAATTTTAGGTTGGAGAGGTATGTGACAGAAGCTATTGATTCACTTTTACTTATGTCATTTTAAATTTATATAAGAGCATTTTGGGAAAATGAGTAAAAGTAACTAATTCAACATCTTTCCTTAATCCCCACAAAATCGGTTAAATATGTCCTATAATTAAGACCGGAGGGAGTACTATGGATTGGTCAAAAATAAGTGATGGCATTATAAATATTTCTTTAGTGCTTCAACCCTATCCATGCCCAACACCTTCTATTCTTTTCTTTCCCTATAAATATATATATATATATATCCGATCTGATGCATTATAATACAAACGGTTACTTTTGAAGTAACATTGGTGTAGCTTATGTGCCAATATGAGAGCTCTCTTTTGAGTAGAAAGCAATGAGTTCGATCCCGCTTGTAACCTCAGGCTGATAGGGGCTGCCTATGGTCCTACCAAACTCAACTTTCAAAAATTCTCATACTATACTTGTGTAACTATAGCAGTGCCATACACTAGCAATTTTATACATTCAAAGGATAAGCCAGACTTTTCAATATTATATGTTACTCAGCAATTTGCAATGAACCATAAAAATAAAGACATGGTTTAAAATAAATTTTATTTACTAACTTTCCCTTCATCGTTACTAATTCTCTAATTTTATTTCAAATAGACATAGTTTAAGTATTTAAGGGGTTTTTTTTTTTCATATTGAGAGAAGAACTGATTAATTTAAGAGTAAATACCCTTTTTGGTCCCTGGAAAAACACATTTGACCCTTTTTCGTCCCTGAGTAAAAAAAATGTCATTTTGGTCCTTTTTAGGGACTAAAAGGACCTTTTGGGAATTTCGAGGGATTAAAATGTGCAAAAAAATGATCAAAAGGACTAAAAGGGACGTTATTTTTCCATTTTAGGGACTAAAAGTGACTTATTTTTTTTCAGGGACCAAAAAGGGCATCCGTGTTTTTTCTAGGGACCAAAAAGGGTATTTACTCTTAATTTAATTATTGGAGAGATAGAAAACTTAATTAAAAATATGACTAATTCTTTTAATTGATGTATACTTAAATAAAATTGTCTATAAATGTTTGTGCAAAAAATATATTTGAAAAAATTTAAAATTAACATAAATTTATATAATATCTCAAATTTATATTATTAATAAAATATGGTGAATAAAAATATGCCTTTCAAATATATTAAATAGTCAAATTTAATGGTCAAATAACGGTTGGCTAAATGGAAATTGTATCTTAAATATGTAAGAGAGGTTTTAATAACATGTATTTTACTTTCAAGGGAGTTTGTGTAAATTTTGCAAAATAGATAGGTTTTACTCTAATTTATATCCCCATGTACTGTCTATTAAAAAAAAGGGAATTTTGCTCAAAATTAACTAATTCAAAAATTAAAACCAAAAAATTTGAATAGTGGAGATTATACTTTTAGAATCCGTTTTCTTCTTTTCTTCTAAGAATTACATCTTCACCTTTAGATCAAAAAATTAATTATTCAGATTTTACATTTTCTAAAACTATTATTAAAGTATTTAGGAAATCCTATATAAAGACGGTTGAAATAGAAAATTCCTATATTAGGTTGGTAAACCCAACAAATCTTAAATTGGGTCAATGCCTCAATTTAGAATATTTAAATGTTGGTTATTTTTCACTGACCCAATTTAAAATTTTGTTTTTGATGCAATTATGAATTGTGGAGATCATATTTTAACTTTGATTATAACAAGATCAGATATATAATATGAAATCTGAACTATTTTTAATCTAAAGACGGGGATGTGATTTTGAAAAGAAAATGAGACAAATGATTCTGAGAGAACCCAAACCCCTTGAATAATTGAGGGATTTATTTTTGGGTAAATGATTTCTCCAGTCACTGGAGATAAATTATCTCCAGTAACCCCCAAAACTACGTCGTTTTGGATTAATGAAGGGTGTTTCCGTAATTTTTCACCCTTCATTAATTCACCTAAAATTATAAACACACCCTTCATTAATTCAAAACGATATAATTTTAGAGGTTACTGGAGATAACTTATCTTCAGTGATTGGAGAAATGCTTTTCCCTTTTGATTTGGTCAGGGAAAAATACAAAAATTTGTACGGAAAATGATACAGATAAATATTGAAGATGGAATATCACCTAGAGGGGGGTGAATAGGTGATTATAAAAATTTTCGTTCTAAACAAAATCACAACCAGAAGGAACGATGAACAGAGACTGAGAGAAGGAATAATGTACATAGAGAGTTTATACTGGTTCGGTCTAACTCAACGACCTACGTCCAGTCCCCAATCAGAGCTTGGGATTTCACTAACTCTTAATCACAATACAATTACACACTTGGTACTCGGATGATTCTCTCACTAGGACTCACTCCCCCTTACAAGTTGTAATCGTACACCCTCACTTAAGGTTCCACAACCTCAAGATTTTACAACAAAGGAATCTAAATATGTGTTTGATAACTCCTCACGAGTAGATAAAGATTAAACACTGATGTACACAGAATATCCAAAGATATGAATGAAACAATAGAGTTGTAATAAATTGAAATGAATGCTCAGCGTTTTTGGTAGGTAACGACTTCAATGCTTCTGATATTTATAGTTGAAACATTTATGACCGTTGGAGAAGCTTGAAGTTCGACCGTTGAGTGTCTTGAATATTTCCATTAGACTTACGATGTTTCGGATGATATTCTTCAACGTTCAAATATTCCAGCTGAGTTTGCAGTTCCAATATTCCTTCATTCCTTTTGTTCTTACCGTTGTGAAATAGCATTTAATATGATGGAGAATGTTTGTAACTGTTTTACGTTTACTCAGAAGTAGGTTACCGAGGATATCAAAGCTTTCGGCAACTTGCATTTAATGCTTCTGTCAGAGACCGTGCTTTTCTGCTAAAACAATGATTAATATCCTGAAACATACTCAAATGATTATTAGTGTTATGTTTAAATATCATTCAAGTATTAAACAAGTAATTAGAAGATAACCCATGAGATTTCAGTTGGAATCTATATCATTTTTCAATACATAGGGTAATCATGCTCGGGCATGATTCAAACTTTCTCGGGCATTGCTCAAGAAAAACATGCTAGGAAATGAAAGCATTAAGCTATGCTCGGGCATACCTGAGCTTCTGCTCGAGCAACCTGCTCAAGCATTCAAGAAACTACTTAGGCAAAGTGATTTTGAAAGCACAAGAAGGTTTCACGAGTCGATGATACTCGGGCAATTTACTCATCATGCTCGGGCATGATAGCGTCTATGCTCGGGCATGGTGATAGTGATACTCGGGCAAAGGTCAAACAGAGAGCATTTGAATATAGAGCGAGCTTGCTCGAGCATGCTTTTATGTCTGCTCGAGCAAGATATTTTCTTGCTCGGGCACAGAGCATACAGAGAGTGAGAAGAGAAAAAAAAAACACGACATTGCTCGGGCATACTTTTTCCCTTGCTCGAGCATGTTGCTCGAGCATGCTAATTCTATGCTCAGGCATACTTATTCCAGAGAGGTATATAAAGAAGGCAAGAGACGTTGCTCGAGCAACTCTATATCCTTGCTCGAGCATGACTATTTCATGCTCGGGCAACATCCATCCAGAGACGAATGTTAAGATGCTGAGTAGTGTTGCTCGAGCAACACTTTACTCCTGCTCAAGCATGTTGCTCGGGCATGAGAAGATTATGCTCGGCCATGTGCAGAGCAATTCCAAAAATACTAAAGAACTTGATTGCCTACTCGAGCATTCTTCTACCTATGCTCGAGCACTATACTCGGGCAACATTTATATTTGCTCGGGCATAGACTACATAAAACTTAAAACTTGCGATGATGCTCGGGCATCATTATTTCTCTGCTCGGGCATAGTTTAAATAACCTTGTTCTTTTAGCTTCTGGTCCGATGATGCAAGTTGACATTCTCCATGCCTCATCCTTGACCAAATTATCGCGTGACAAAAGGGACGTGACATGGTTGTACGATAGGTTGTATCGTATGTCGCAATGTCTTGCTAGAGGCTGCTTGCGAATTGTGGGCTGGTACAGTATTGGCCCGCTGCCAATCTCATGTGGGCCTGCAGGGTCGCACACAAGAATAGCCCAACACGAGCAAAAGTGTCCAGATTCATTGAATCTTAGATATGTCTAAGATTTAATGAATAATGTATTTAGTCTACGATGTATGTATATGTGTGTGTGTGTGTGTGTGTGTCTATATTAAATTCGAAATTAATATAATAATATTATTTAATGAAGATTATAATATTATTATATAACATTTGTTTGTATTTAATTTATTTGATAAATTAAATATCTAAAACAAATAGAGATATTGTATCTCAATTTAATTTTCGAATAAAGAAATCATTTAATTTAAATTGAGATATAGTATCTCAGATTTAATTAAATAGATAGAAATTATTTCTCGGATTTAATTTATAGAGATAAATTAAATCAGAAAGGCTTTTAATTTGGATTAAATGAATAGATTAGATTAGATCTATCAGATAGATTTAATTAATATAATTTTTTTAATCCAGATTCAAAATTCAAAATTAATGAGGATTAATTTTGAATATAATACGCTTACTAGGTTTAGAAAAACCTACGGGACTTTGTCAAGCGTATTAGAAAGCCGCGAGAAACCCTAGAGAGAATAGAGAGACGCGAGAATACTGAAGGCGCTAGCACGCTGTCGTCTGTGTTTGAGGTTATTCGTGTAGGTACCGGTAGAGGAAGGCGATTCTAAGAGTCGACTTCTGCTGATCGAGAAGGTAGCCCACCAGTCCAAATAGTTCGGCATAGGTACGATTTGGATTCTTTTAACCTTGATTTAAACACCGTTGATGGATCCTCCGATGAGATTCGTAAGTTTTTAATTCCGCTGCGTGTACGGATCCTGATAGTGGTATCAGAGCCAACTCAACAAAGCGTTTAAATTGAGTTTTTCTAGATGTTTATATATGTGATATATATGCAATAACTGAATCCTATATGCGTTGAAATCTATATATGTTTTAAACCGATTATACATGCGATGACATATATATATGTCTAAAACCGAATCTGTTGATGCGTTTAAATCGATATATGTTTACCGAATCATGTATGATTTAAAACATATTCTCCCTACGAATTGCTAATCAGATTTAGGCGGCCGTTTCTGAATTGTTCAGATCGGATTGTATGGTTGATTGTTCGTAGCGCGAGAATTTAAATCATGATATTATATTATATTTATTATATACTATAATATAAATTAGAAAATTTAAATCATGATATTATATTATATTTATTATGTAATATAATATAAATTAGAGAATTTAAATCATGATATTATATTATATTTATTATGTAATATAATATAAATTAGAGAATTTAAATCATGATATTACATTATATTTATTATGTAATATAATATAAATTAGAGAATTTAAATCATGATAAGTTTAATCATAATATTTTATTTCATAATTGTATGAATTAATATATGTTGTGATTTACCTTTCACATGTTGTTTGGATATGGTGAACAACATAACTCTAGAGTTTTACAATTGTTGTAAATTTTAAATATGGTCTGCGAGCCATGTCTCTCTCTCTAAATACTCTTGATATATATTCTCTTCTCATCCCACTCCCCTCGTATGTTGAAACAAGGTTTCTCTTGATATATTTCTTTTTGTATTTAGAGAAGTCCTCCCATTGGCTTGAGAGGATTTTAGGTTAAGTGTGAGCCATGTTGTGTCACAATTTAATTATGATTTGATTAGATCACTCATAATTAATTTAGAATTTTAATTATGATTTGATTAGATCACTCATACTTAATTTAGAATTTTAATTATGATTTGATTAGATCACTCATAATTAATTTAGAGTTTTAATTATGATTTGATTAGATCACTCATAATGAATTTAGAGTTTTAATTGTTTTTTTATTAGATCACTCATAATTAATTTAGATATTATATGATATACAATAATGATTGCATTCATATAAGTAGAATTAATAGGATTAATTAAATTATATCAATTATACCCTCTAAATAAAATCTTAAGTCATAATGCCATCAATAAATGAATACTTGTCAAAACCTAGATCGCCCATTTGTATGTTCAACCAAAGTGGATGCATCTGAATTATCTTGGTGAGACAAGAGTGAGTAATGGTGATACTCAATATTCATTATTGTCCAGACTTAATTGAGATTATCAAAACGGTTTTGGATCTCAACGCATTAGATGGGATTAAACATGCCAAGTCATATGATGATCGAATCCCATAAAGATCTAAGAGTTACATGTGATGTAATTGGCAAAAAGTTGCCTACCTAAATAACTTAATTTTAAGCGTCCTGCCAAAGCAGACTTAAATTTAAGCCAAATACGGATTTTAGCCCACTAATTGTAATGAGGGTTCTTAATTCAATGGGAAGCTACTGCTTAAACTTTGTATATCTTTAGTTGTAGAATCATGTAGTCTAGTAATACTTCAACACCATCAATGTGATCAGTCCTTGAGAAGGACGAACTCGATGAGACAAACTTTCTTGACATGTTTGGGAACTTAAGCATTGATCCTAAACACGAAAGAAAAGAGTATATCATCAATCAACCCATTCCTGACGAGCCTCCAGCTGCTGATCCAAGAGCTCAGACTGATGCTTATACGAAGCATAAAGATGACTTTGTGGATGCAGGACGCCTAATGCTTGCCACTATGCTTCTAGACCTCAATAGAGATCTAGAACATGTGGAGGCCTTTGAGATGATTGTTCATCCTACGAAAATGTTCCAGCAACAGGCAAGGCAAGAGAGGTATGAGACCATAAAGGCCTTATTTTCTTGTAAGATGGCTGAAGGTGAATCAGTTAGTCCTCATTTGTTGAAAATGAAAGGCTGTATTGATCACCTTGAGAGGCTTCGGTTCCCCATGTCCCAGGAGTTAGCTACAGATGTGACCTTGAACTCACTCCCAAGAAGTTATGATAACTTTGTCATGTATTACAACATAAATAACATGGAGGAATCAATTTCTGAACTACATGGGATACTCAAAACTACTGAGCTGAGCCTTAAGAAGAGGCTCAGTACTGTTTTGTCCGTTCAGGGTATGAAACGGAAAGCCAAGAAGGAAAAACCTCCGAAGGATAGAGTCTGCTTCTTTTACAATGAACTTAGTCATTTGAAAAGGAATTGCAAACTTTACCTCGAAGATCTGGAGAAGAACAAGAAGGATAGCGGGGCTATCGCTTCAAGTATCTATGTCATAAATATTCGCTTTTCTACTTCCTCAACATGGGTATTAGATACTACATGTGGATCACACATTTGAATAAATGTAGGGTCTCAAGGATAGTAGAAAATTGAATGAACAATCTATGACATAACTACTAATAGGATCAAGTCAAATGATTTGAATTCGACCTACCTATGGCACTGTCGTCTACGCCATATAAATGAGAAACACATTTCAAAACTCCATCAAAATGGATTTCTTGACTCATTTGATTTTGAATCATTTGATATATGTGAGTCTTGTTTATTGGGAAAGATGATAAAGGCATCTTTTACTGGGCGTAGTAAAAGGGCCACTGATTTATTGGCCTCATACATATTGATGTCTATGGACCAATGAATACATCTGCCAGAGGAGGTCATTTGTACTGTTGGTTTTGATTAGTTTTGATGATGTCTTATATAGATGTCATTCTTAAGAGCAAAAAGGTTGCATACTACATTTATCTTCTACTTTGACTAATTCTTATATTTAATGTAGGTGAAAAGTTTAATAATGAAGAATGATTAAGAAAGGAGACTAAAGAAAGAAGAAGATGGGATATTGAAGAAGGTAGAAGGTTGAGAATGTCAAGTTCAAGAAGAAGATGAGATATTGAAGAAGATAGAACTTGTTGAGAATGATAAGTCCAAGTCAAATGATAAAGAATGATCAAGAGAAGAGAAGAAATAATTGAATTGTGAAACATGATCAAGAGAAGAAGAGAAGATTAGAAAGAAAGAATTGAATTATGAAGAATGATGAAGAAAAGAGAAGAAAGAAGGAAGAACTTGTTTAATGGATTGAGAAAATCATTATTCAAGCTTTCATGTTGATGCTAGAAGTCTCCAAGATCATATGGAAGTTGGAATGGGTCAATTCAGAGTGAAAACCAGCAAAAAATCAGTTCCAGGATGAGAAAACTCGAGTTCAGATCTAAAAACTCGAGTTTCCAACTTCGCTACAATGATTTGCTCCTCTGGTATGAGAAAACTCGAGTTTAGGACACAAAACTCGAGTTTGGAACTCAAAACTCGAGCTGACTCGATTTTTTAATGTCTTCAGCGTCTCTGGCATCTCTGGACAAGGAAAACTCGAGTTTCCATTTCAAAACTCGAGTTTACAGCGGTCTTCAGCACTTCAGCAACTCTGTTTCACGTTTCACTCGGGCAACATCTGGTAATTCGATGATATCTCCTAACCCAGAGATCGGATTGAGGTGAAACCAGTGGAATATGAAACTAGACTCCCAATGCGTCATTTGGATATAAAATTCAAAGCCAAAAGGATTTCAGATGAAGGAGCTATGAATTGTAGAAGTTGACAGTGAAATTCATACCACACAAAAAACCAAGCTTCAATATTTTGAGTATATTGCACAAAGTAAAAGTATGATTAAGCTAAAATTGGTGGCATATGAAAGAAGACTCAAAGATCTTTCTATCAATCTTTGAACGGACCAAAACAGAGTTCATACCAGGGAGATATGGCCCTCAAAAGTTGACTGTTTATTCACAATGTTGCACAGTTTGCTATCAAATGAATCAAACTCGAGTTTGGGAAACAAAACTCGAGTTTGTCGGGGACAGAGAGCAAAATCTGATTTTCACTCATTACCATTCTTAACTATGTTTAGTCAATTTTTTAGTGAGTTTTAGATGATTAAAGCTTGAGATAACATCAAACTTGACAGAAATCAAGATCTAGAAGATGAACTTTGCTGCACATTTTCAGAAATGGGAAAGAAGACAGATTTCAATGAAGAACTTGAACAAATGAAGTTGAATGTTCGACTAAGATGTTCTTCAACGGATACAAACATTAAAACGAAGGATTAGAAGCAAATCTCAAAATCTCAGATTTGTGTCAGAACATCGAAAGTTGTGCAAAAGTTCTAACGGCTAGTTTTATCTGAGTCTAACGGCTATATTTCTTTACCCAACAATCATTGAATCTTCAAACGGTCATATGCTGATCTCTACCTATAAAAGAAGACAGATTCAAGACAGAAAAACGCAGAGACACAAGCCTACATCTTCAACATGCTATTACTCTGATTTTCATCATTTACTCTCTGTTTTTCAATGTCTACATAGCTTATCATAGAGAGTGAAATGTTTTGTATTGTACTTCAGTGTTTATCCATTCACTTCTAAGAGAGAGAATATTCATTGTAAACATCCTATCTTTCTATTTGAGAGTTACTCAAGATTGGGTGATCTTGAGTAGGAAATCCATTGTAGTGATTACAGCTTGTAAGGGGAGTGAATCCTAGTGAGAGGATTACTTCGAGTACAGAGTGTGTAATCAAACGGGTGTATTGATTACAGTTTATAAGGGGGAGTGAATCCTAGTGAGAGGATTACTTCAAGTACAGAACGTGTAATCAAGTTGAAAGAAGATAGTGGATTGAAAATCTCAAGTGGAGCTTGAGGACTGGATGTAGGTTAAGGATTAGGCCGAAGCAGTATAAATCACAGTTTGCATATTCTCTTCCCTTATCTCTTACATTCCAGCATATATGTTTTGAATGATTGTTCATCTCTTTATAAATTATTGTTGTCATTCAAACTACTTTCAATAAGTTGCAAAAAGATTTTTAAAGTTCTAAGCTTTTAATCAAACACCCAATTCACCCCCCTCTTGGGTGATAGCCAAGTCTTTCATGTACTTCATTACATTTATAGTCGATTTTAGTAGGTATGGGTATACCTATCTAATAAAATATAAGTTTGAAACTTTTGAAATGTTCAAAACGTTCAAAAATGAAGTTCAAAAACAGCTTGGTAAAACAATTAAACCACTTCGATTTGATCGGGGTTGTGAATATTTGAGCCAAGAGTTCATTGACCATCTTAGGAGTTGTGGGATCATTTCACAACTTACTCCTCCAGGAACACCTCAATGGAATAGTGTTTCTGAGCAGAGGAATCGAACTCTATTAGATATGGTTCGATCTATGATGAGTCAAACAGATCTTCCTCCTTCCTTTTGGGGCTATGCCCTAGAAACAGCTGCGTTCACACTAAATCGTGTTCCGTCAAAGGCAGTTGAAAAGACACCATATGAGATATGGACTGGGAAGAAACCCAACTTGTCCTTTCTTAAAATTTGGGAATGTGAGGTTTACGTTAAACACCAAGCCTCTGATAAATTATCATCCAGATCCTCAAAATGCCCTTTTGTGGGGTATCCTAAGGAAACTAAAGGATACTATGTCTACAATCCTACCGATCACAAAGTGTTTTTTATTCGGAATGATGTCCTTTTGGAGAAAGAGTTCATCTCTAAAAGAACCAGTGGGAGTAAGGTGTACCTCGAAGAAGTTCGAGAGCCACAAGACGACATAGAACCACAGATGGAAAACGGAGAAGACTCACAACACGTTGTTGAGCCTACTCAAGTAACACAAGGGCCACGAAGGTCCGATAGAACACGGCTACAGCCTCAGAGATATGGATTTCTGATTACTGGAAGCTATGATGTTTTGCTCATTGAGTAGAATGAGCCAACTACCTATCGAGAAGCCGTGGTAGGACCAAACTCTAAAATATTGCTTAATGCCATGAAGTGTGAAATGCAATCCATGTACGACAATGAGGTATGGACCTTAGTCGATCCACCTGAAGGTGTAAAAACCGTTGGGTACAAGTGGGTTTTCAAAGAGAAAACTAACTTGGATGGCAAAGTAAATATCTTCAAGGCACGACTGGTTCCAAAAGGATTCACTCAAACTCATGGTGTGGACTATGATGGAACCTTTTCCCCAGTTGGAATGGCCAAATCAATCAGAATCCTTCTTGCCATTGCATCATATTATGACTATGAAATATGGCAGATGGACGTCAAAACAGCCTTCCTTAACGGAAAGCTCCTTGAGGATGTGTACATGACACAACCTGAGGGTTTTTTGCGTCCAGAAGACTCTGGTAAAGTTTGCAAGCTTCAAAGATCCATTTATGGATTGAAGCAAGCATCTCGGAGCTGGAATCATCATTTTGATAAAGTAGTCAAAGAGTTTGGATTCATTCAAAACATCGACGAACCTTGTGTTTACAAAAAGGTTAGTGGGAGCACAATTGTATTTCTAGTGCTTTATGTCGATGACATCCTACTCATTGGGAATGACATTTCTACCTTGCAGAGTGTCAAGTCTTGGTTAGGAAAGTATTTCTCAATGAAAGATTTAAACGAAGCCACTTACATCCTAGGGATAAGGATCTATAGAGATAGATCCAAGAAGTTGATAGGCCTAAGTCAGAGCACATACATAGACAAGATACTGCATATATTCAACATGCAGGATTCCAAAAGGGGTTACATGCCCATGTCTCATGGCATTCATCTCAGTAAGGATTTGTGTCCTAGTACACAAGATCAAAGAGACCACATGAGTAAGATTCCATATGCCTCCGCCATTGGATCTATCATGTATGCCATGATTATGTACTCGACCAGACCAGCAGATATCAACAAGATCCCGGTGAGGGTCATTGGACTGCTGTCAAGAATATCCTAAAGTACTTGAGAAGGACTAAGGACTTATTCTTGGTATATGGTGGATTGGAATATGTGCTCTGTGTGACAGGTTACACATATGCGAGTTTCCAAACTGACCAAGATGATCTAAGATCACAATCTGGATATGTATTCATTTTGAATGGTGGTGCGGTAAGCTGGAAGAGCTCTAAGAAGAGCACTGTAGCTGATTCTGCAATAGAAGCTGAGTATATAGCAACATCGGATGCAGCTAAGGAGGACTTTTGGATTAGTAAGTTCATTAATGAAGTAGGGGTGGTTCCTACCATCTCAAATCCAATAGACTTGTTCTGTGACAATAGCAGCGCTATTGAGCAAACCAATGAGCCTAGGTCACATCAAAGGACCAACCATATACTCACGCGATTTCATCTTATCAAAGAAATCAATGATAGAGGTGATACAAAAATTATGCAAAGTATCAGGAGAAAACAATGTCGCTGATCCTCTTACTAAGCCGCTTGCACAAGTCAAACATGAGCGTCATGTTAAGGCAATGGTAATTAGGGTAATTAATGATTGCACCTAGTGCAACTGGGAGTCTGTTCGAAATTATGCCCTAGGGGCAAGTCATTGTACTTTAGATGTTTATGTTAAAGTATTCTCATTTAGTTATCATTTCATTTGCATGTTTATAGTGATAACTGATCCTTGGATTATCTTATAGATTATCCTAAATGTCCCTGGTCGGTCATCTGCGCGAGAGCGAAGATGAAATAAGACCAATATGACTTTGATGAGTATGGAGATACGAGTCAAAATCATAGGCACTTGTAAGAGTACAAGGTGCTGGACCGACCCACTATGAGAAAGCTGCATGGAATAAGTCAAAAGCTTTTCTCATGTATAACCGCGTCACAACGCCCGTCGACCTGAGATCATCATGGATTCCTTCATGATGAGTCGCTGATCTTTGACTTAGTCAAAACTCACCTTTGACCGGGTGATGATAAAGGCTATGATCGGGATCAGTGGTTTTCCTGCAGAGGAATGTGAATGGTCAAGATGGAATTTGTCCCTCACATTTGTAGAGAGATAATACCGGGCCCCTCGATGAGTCAGTCTGAGAAATATATGGTCATACTACGATGGAAAGGAGTTTCCATTTCAATTAGACTACTCAAGAATCGAGAAAGTAATGGTCAAGAACAGGAAGTTGACATTCTCCATGCCTCATCCTTGACCAAATTATCGCGTGACAAAAGGGACGTGACATGGTTGTACGATAGGTTGTATCATATCATCGATCCCCATATGAATTGGCTAACCGCAATGTCTTGCTAGAGGCCGCTTGCGAATTGTGGGCTGGTACAGTATTGGCCCGCTGCCAATCTCATGTGGGCCTGCAGGGTCGCACACAAGAATAGCCCAACACGAGCAAAAGTGTCCAGATTCATTGAATCTTAGATATGTCTAAGATTTAATGAATAATGTATTTAGTCTAGGATGAATATATATATATATATATATATATATATATATATATATATATATATATATATATATATTAAATTCGAAATTAATATAATAATATTATTTAATGAAGATTATAATATTGTTATATAACATTTGTTTGTATTTAATTTATTTGATAAATTAAATATCTAAAACAAATAGAGATATTGTATCTCAATTTAATTTTCGAATAAAGATATCTTTTAATTTAAATTGAGATATAGTATCTCAGATTTAATTAAATGGATAGAAATTATTTCTTGGATTTAATTTATAGAGATAAATTAAATCAGAAAGGCTTTTAATTTGGATTAAATAAATAGATTAGATTAGATCTATCAGATAGATTTAATTAATATAATTTTTTTAATCCAGATTCAAAATTCGAATTTCGAAATTAATGAAGATTAATTTTGAATATAATACGCCTATTAGGTTTAGAAAAACCTACAGGACTTTTGTCAAGCGTATTAGAAAGCTGTGAGAAACCCTAGAGAGAAGGAAGAGACGCGAGAATACTGAAGGCGCTAGCACGCTGCCGTCTGTGTTCGAGGTTATTCGTGTGGATACCGGTAGAGGAAGGCGATTCTAAGAGTCGACTTCTGCTGATCGAGAAGATAGCCCACCAGTCCAAATAGTTCAGCATAGGTACGATTTGGATTGTTTTAACCTTGATTTAAACGTCGTTGATGGATCCTCCGATGGGATTCGTAAATTTTAATTTCGCTGCGTGTACGGATCCCAACTCGGATAGTTGGTCGATAGTCTCCTCTTTTGAACACATTCCATAGACCAAACTCGGTTGCCATAACGAAGACTTTGAACTTGGTTTTCCATAACGAATAATGATCGCCACTGAAACCAGGTGATCGATTGATTGAGGCACCATCAGGTAATGTTCCTTCCATGATCTAACTCAGGATGTTAAGCCCAATAGAGTAACCTAGCTCTGATACCAAATGAAGGTGGAATATCACCTAGAGGGGGGTGAATAGGTGATTACAAAAATTTTCACTAAAGGCTTTGAACACGAATAAACAGCCACAGAGAAAGGAAATAGACACAGAGCAATTTATACTGGTTCGGTCTAACTCAACGACCTACGTCCAGTCCCCAAGCACACCTTGTGATTTCACTAACACTTCAAAACAAATACAATTACACAGTCTGTAACTCAGGATAATCATCTTACTCTAGGACTCACTCCCCCTTACAAATTATAATCGTGCACCCACACTTAAGGTTCTTCAACCTTAAGATTTAAACAGGAAAGAAATAAGTTTTTTATAAATCCTCATGAGTAGATAAAAAATGAACACTAAAGTACAAGATATCCGAAGATATAAAATGAAACTAGTGAAACAAGATTGCAATAGGTTCGTATTGAATGTGCAGAGTTTCAGTAGGTGGAGAATTCAATGCTTCTGGTATTTATAGTTGTTGGTATTTATGACCATGGAAAAACTTGAAGAACTATCCGTTGAGACTCTACTAAATGTCTGTTAGAGATGAAGCGCGGGAAGTCTGTATAATTGCCGTCACAATTATTCTTTAATTCCTACGATTATGACCGTTGGAGAACCCAGCAAAAAGAATGAAATGATCTTGCTCCAAAACGTCTTTCTGGTGTTGATAATTGAATATTTCATACACTTCTTTTTATCTCTTGATTAATAATTTAGGACTCTTTAGTTAATAAATAATGGCTTTTATACTTATTTGGGCTTTGAGCCTTTGATTAGCTTTTAGCCATATTTAATGATAAATTTTCAGTTTTACATTGCTTCACTATTTTTACCATAACTCTTGAACCAGACATCGGATTTGCCTCATTCTTGTTTCATATTTCAGATGATTCAAAGAGCTACAAATGTTATGAATACATGAAGGGCAAATTCGGACAAGAAGGCTGTCTATTTTGGAGCCGAAGTCAGATGTATATTTCTGGATTTTTATTTGGGCTCGAATTTTGTAATTAAAGCCCACTTTTATTTTATTTCCGTTTTGGGCTGAACCATTGGAGCCCATTTCCATTTTAGGTTAACTTTAAGTTAGATGGCAGCCACAAACACATTGTCATTCACGTTTTTACTCAGTTTTGGATTAAATACAGAAGTTTTATTTTCTCTCAACTGTTCTTCATCTGTTCATCATGTTCTTCGTGTTCATGATGAACTTCTTCATTTCTGTTCCATTTTCATTCTGCATAGCCATGATGGGCTAAGCTTCGGTGATTAGCCCACGGATTGAGGATTCCACTATCCAGAGGACTCGTTCTTAATGGTAACAAATTCGTTTCTGTTTTGTTATTTCAGATTCGATTTACCTTCGGATTGGGTGTTAGATTTAACGCCCAGATTGAGAAATCCCAAGGATTCAATTCGAACCAGGTTCAAGTGCTTGCTGTGTGATCGCACAGTGACACGCCACTGTTCGGATAAACGCTAGGCAATCGTCTAGTTGAGGGATTTTATGGATGAACTCAGAGATTTCGGTTCGTCCAGAATCAATCGCGAGTTCGTTTCAAAATCTATTTTTGTCCGAGGAAGGAAAGTGGTGGAATTCGAAATCCTGGGTTGATCTTCTGTTTATCTGTTTAATCTATGTTTCATTTCGTTTTGTTTCTATTATCTCATTTTTAATCTGTTTGAACCAAAAACCCCCCATTTTTACTGTTTCTGTTTCACTGTTATTCCAATCAAGCCCGCTGCGAATTCGTTGGGGAAACGATCCAGGTTCCCTATTACTGCAAATCTTTTATTGAATCTGGTTATTTTGAGAGGCATGAAAAATTTCTTTCAAGTGTGCAGAAGTATGTCTGTTGGTTAAGTGTCTTGAATAGGTAAGCGCAATAAATGCTCTGACACGTCATATTGTTTTATTCAAAATCCATAGTTAATCTGCATTCTAAACATCTGGAACTCATTAACAAATTGATTAAATGCAGTTAAGAACATTAATGATGGATAATATGAAGAATCCAAAAGCATACTTAAAGATATTCAGATTGTAGATAAGTGTTTACAAAACAGAGACATACTTGGCTTGAGTCCAAATTGTCACAGGCTCGAGTCTAAGCATCGTTCAAGACATGGTGAAGATTTGAAATTACTGTCTGAATTGAGGAAGATAAGACATAGGCTTGAGTCTAGCCTTAGGCTTGAGTCACCCAAAAACATGGCTCGAGTCCATGACAAATGTTCATTCAAAAATATAGAAGAGAATTGACTCGAGGCAAAAAGGCTAGGCTCGAGTCAACCTCTAAACTCGAGGAAGGAAATCAGGCTTGAGTCTAACGTGAAGGAAAGCTTTTGAAACACGATAGACAAGTCTCTGGCTCGAGGCATTAAGTGTAGGCTCGAGTCCATCTTGGCTTTTAAATATAATGGTCAAGATTTTGGCTAGAGTCAACGCTCACTGGCTTGAGGAAAGAGAACCATGATTTTGAAAAAGCATTTTAAAATAAAGACCATTGGCTTGAGTCTCATAATATTATGGCTCGAGTCTAGGCACACACTCGAGGCAAACTTATCACAGGCTCAAGGCAATATGTCAATTTGACAATAGATGTGAAGGGATTGACTTGAGGCTACAACATTGGCTCGAGCCAATCTAACAGCAAAAAGATTTTCTGATAAAAACTCATTTTTGACTAAGTTCAAATTAATTTGCTTAGATCTTTGTACATGCATTGTTTCCAAAGTTTAATCATCATCAAAACATAAATAGGGAACTAACAAATAGTAGAATAACATAGAGCAAGAAGAAGTCGACCATGATGATAGAAGATTCAGATCACCACTCCTTGTTGGGTTTTGGGCTCTCTTTCTATGTGGAGAAATGCCCAAATATGCATTTCCTATTTTTTCTGTTTCCTATTTTTTGAAAAGAAGAAAAAGGAAAAAAATAAAAATTAGGAAAGAAGGAAAAGAATGAGAGAATCTCTATAAGAAAAAAGGTCAATAAAACCGCCACATCTAGAACTCTATATGCGGAGATGGTTTAAAAAGTATAACTGATGGCATTTTTGTAAATATTGATACAACTTAAAAATGGTCACGCTTCCATGCGATCTAAATAATATTTTCTAGACTAGTTGTAACATAATAAGGTCTTGATAATTATTAAATATTATGAAAATTTAAAAAATTTAAATTCTTTTTAGACAAAATGCTTATACATCCGATTTAAATATCCTTTTAGAAATCGTCATTTCTTTACACTCGGTCTTAAATGTTTCAGAGTTTCTTCAACTTCCAAGGTAAACTTTGCAACTACACTTCTCTTCTGAATCTGAAGCCACTTCAATAAATATAACATTCATCTGTCTTGTCTATTTAAACTCCCCATTCATTTCATTTCTTCAGACCCAGCTCCCTTTTCTTCTCTCCTCTCTCAAATATCAATATGGTAAGATGCATGTGAAAGTGGAATAACACCTAGAGGGGGTAAATCGGGTGATTTCAAATTCTCTTTCCGAATAAACCGATGAACACAAGACAAATAGAGACAGAGGAGAATGTAAAGATAATATGAACACAAAAGATTTATACTGGTTTGATCCAAACACTTGGCATACGTCCAGTCCTAGACTCTCTGGGTTTTTCACTATCTGTTACACCCCTACCGGCCTCGCCTTTTTAGGTAGCGAGTTAGAGGGATTCCTTTTTTTATTACCTTTCCTCTGTTAATTAGTCCTTTTAATGTACATCAGAGTGTGCACAATAGAGCATATGATCGGTTTGGAAAACTTACAATATATTGGTAAAGGTACAATAGTCAAAGTAAAGTCCCTGTAGGGTTAAGGGTACAATCGTCCAAAATAAAAACTACCAGAAATGATATACAATCATCCCAAATATGTAAAGTACAAAAATCGATAGGGCATCCCCTATTTCTTCAGTCTTCCACACTATGCCCTTACCTCCTCGTTACAAGTCCAACCGGCCTACTGCCTTACACTTGTATCTTCAAAGTGGTCTGAAGTTCAAAGTTGAACCCTAGAGTAACTGTTAAACTCATATACAATATGTATGCAATGCATGTAATGAAAATCACAATCAAGAACATAAATCTGCCTCAGGCACAATGATACTGGCATGTACAACCTCCGTAGGACCGCCTGGTCAAGACAAGCCCCCGGGTCCAGCGCGCTAAGGGCCTCAGTAGCTAGGGCGGCCAACCCTACTACCTACCCCAAAAGGCCTCAGTAGACACCTATGAACACACAGTCACATAGGCTCCACCTACCTCATATACCTTGGGCCTCAATAGTCACCTATAAACACACAGTCACATAGGTACTACCTACCCTACATGTCACGGGCCTCAGTAGCAACCATAGGACACACAGTCCCATAGGTTCCACCTACCCATCATTCCTCAGGCCTCAGTAGCAAACATAGGACACAAAGTCCCATAGATACTACCTACCCTACATCCTCAATCATGATAAAACATACATACAAGAGCAACATAGAGTATGCAAGTTAACAGTTACTACCTGGTATTCCTTGAAAACAGTAAACTCTTCTTCGGTGCTTGAAGTATGTCCCACACGTGTTAACACCCTAAATATCATGTTTTCAATCACATATACAAGCTTAACTTTAAGTTCCATAAATTTCGCGTAACTCCAGAATTTTCCAGAATCTCTGACCCAACTTTGCTGATTTTTAATAAATTCTAGAAAAATATTATTAACATGAGATTAGTGTCCATTGAACCCTTAGGATGTATAGTTTATATGAAAAATAATTTACAAGGTCACCTGGTTTTGTATCCATTTATTATAACCAAACCCTATCCACTGGTCCGAGACAAAGCCCAGGTTTTTGGGTCATTTTCAACAATAAATAACTCTCGGTTGGAAAATCAAAATGACACGAAATATTGTAAAAAAATCATAACCGGTATGTCTAATTTCACCATGTAAAATTTTAAAGAATTCAGACTTCATTTACTACCTCAAAACCATCGATTTCCATTCGTTGCCCAAAAACCGTAAGAGTTCGCAGATTTACGTAGTTTGAAGACTTAAGCTTTTCGGGTTTGTAAAAAGGTGATCCCACTTGTCCCCACACAAAAAAACTTTTTAGAATCAATGGAACCCTTAAAAACATCAAAATACCACTGCATCCCCACGTTCAACACCATAGGGCAGAAATAATACACACCAAGTTGTCGGTTAGGGGCTTACCTTGGTTTTTGTGTTGCGTATGGCTTCTTCTTCTCCTTGGACCAAGAACTTGCTGCTCTATATCTTCTCCCTTCTTGAGCACGTTCTTGAAAGAAGAAAGTGGGTGGGAACTGTCCTTAAATAGGCTCCAAGGTTTAGGGCTATTATCCAAGTTTAGTTATTATCCACTGGTTAGAAAAACGTCTCGAATTAAAATATAATTCCTTGACTTGTTTCTCAAGAAATATAGAGAATTATTGGAAGATGTGTGGCTCCTTTAATGCCCAAAAATCAGATTCCCAAATTGCCCCTGATGGTGGTTTTTGGAGTCACTAGGTGTAGGTTTTTGTCCAGTAATTAAAATAACACTTTAGGGGTAAAATGGTCATTTTGCTCTGCTTTTTCTCCAAGTCAGTGGGACCCACTATGGCAGGCCATTATGGCGTCATTTATGGCCCATATGAGGTCATGATGGCTTGTCATTTCCTTGTCATGTCAGATTCAAATTATGTGGTCCAGATTAATCCTGATTATTTTATTTTCTCTCTCCTCATTATTACTTGATGTGACCTTCTGCTTTCCCTCCAAGTTACTTTTCTCTCTCCTATGGCCCACTAAAACATCCTCTCCCTGTATCTGGGGGTCTGGGCCCATCTCCGGAAAACCCTAACCAGTCCCGCTCAGCTGATTTTTGCCGGTTATACTCTTCCTCGTAACTCGTGCCACTTAATGGGACTTGTGTAGGGCAGGATCATCAATCCCTTCTCCTTGACCATGAGGGGCCGAAATAAATTGCTTTAGGGAGCAAGAAATCCATTTTTCAGTATCTCACAACTACCTCGTACTTCATGCTATCGAAAATCCAACTTCTGACCCCCAACACGCCACGTGTCTTGCGATTCACTACCATTGACTTTTACTTCTGCACTGTCACCTTAACTTTCATGGTCCTTGAGCTCTTGGTTAAAATACTCATGCAAAAAAGAGTGTAAAATGTCTTAAACATGTCAAGAGAGCACTTAAAAATCCCCCAAATCAAATGACCAAAAGTACCCTTGCAAAATATCCTCTTAACTTGGCTTATTTTGCAAGTTTTGTTGACTTTTCTCTCTCCTCCTTGTTTTACACGAATTTGAAGCTTATTTAAGAAGCTTTAGAGTCATTATTTCATATTAATTGCATGCACATGTGTCCCTTATAGCAATTTACCAAAATTCCCTCAAAATATCTCCTTTCACATAGCTTCCACTACAAGCTTTTTGACTTTTGCACCTGTAATTAAGAAAGGACATGTATCATGCTCTTATTGGTCCAACACAAAAATAGTTTTTCCCTTGTCATGATGACGGGACACGTGTCATGATTTTATTGGGCCAACACAAAAGTATGTCATCATTAGTCATCATTACCTTACTTTATTAAATTTACTTTAATAGAGCTACTTTATCGGTGTTTGCCCGAGATCCTGCCCGGGTTTTACTTGGGTTTTCTTCATGATTACCGATGTTTTCTCAAAAACGCAGGTGTTGGTTCTATATTAGTTTTGATGATGTCTTATATAGGTGTCATTCTTAAGAGCAAAAGTTGTTTGGTATATTTATCTCCTACATTGACTAACTACTATGTTTAATGTAGATTAGTTCAAGTTGAATTATAGCTCAAGAAGGAGATAAGAGATTTTAGTAAGAAGAAATTGAAGAAAATGTCAAGTTAAGAGATATTGAAGAATTAAATTGTGGAGAATGTTCAAGAGAAGAGGAAAGAAAGAAGACTTGCTAAATGGAATGATAAAATCATTATACAAGTAGATTGATTCTAGAAGTCTCCACGATGATATGGAAGTTGGAACGGCTTAAATCGGAGTTAAAATAAGCAAAATCACGTTTTGGGATGAATTAACTCGAGCCAGGAAGCTTACCTCGAGTTAAAATGATTTCTACAGTGTTTTGGGCGCTTGGTACAGCTTGCCTCGAGTCAAGAACATCACTACCTCGAGTCAGCACTTTGCTACAGAGATTTTTGCCTCTGGAATGAGTTGCCTCGAGTCAAATCACTAATTGCCTCGAGTTAAGGTGTGTTTCAGCAACTCTGGAGCACTCTGTTCCACGTTCAGCTTCGGGCGACCTTTGGTAATTCGACGATATCTCCCAAACCAGAGATCCGATTGAAGTGAAATAATTTTTTTTGGAAACTAGACTTCCAATGCGTCATTTTGATATAAAATTACAGTCCAAAGGAGGTCAGATTCGATAGCTAAGAATTATTGAAGATGACAGTGACATCACCGTCACACTGCTGACCAAGCTTCAATGTTTTGAGTATATCTCACAAGCTACAGACCCAATGGAGCTAAAATCTGTGCCATTTGAAAGAAGACTCAAAGGGCTTTCCATCAAGACTTGCACCAGACAAAACGGAGTTCGGACCAGGGATTTATGATCTTCTAAAGTTGACACTCGAAATTCTGAAAGCAACAGAGATCAATTGAAGATCAAAGAATTGAGAAGGAGCGAATTAACTCGAGCCAGCAGTGTTACCTCCGGTCTACGTCCAACCAGAGAACTTGAAGATTGGAGAAGTGTTTTTAACTCGAGGCTCCTCAAATACAACCTCGAGTCTCCAGGACTCGAGCCAAGATATACTGCACCTCGAGTTGAATTGATTCTGGAATTAATGATTAATTCATGGTTGCCTCGAGTCAGAGTTTTTATCACCTCGAGCCAAAGCCAAACAGAAAGTATAGAACAATTGAGGGCAGTTTTCACCTCGAGTCAGAGATGATGCCTCGAGTCAGTGGCTGGACATTTTTCACCTCGAGCCAACCTCTCCACCTCGAGTCACCTGAGGAACGTTTTGAAGAATAGAGAGCAAGATTTGACTCGAGCCAACCAATATGGCTCGAGTCAAAATGGAGACAGAGAGTTAGACGAATTGGGAGCATTTTTAACTCGAGCAGAATCTTCACCTCGAGTCAACCACGCAGCAAATAGAAACGTACAGTAGCAGCAACAAAGAGGAATTCAGAAATGACTCAGAAATGTTAATTTCTACTTGCTATACTTCTCAATGTTATTAATCATGTTTGTTAGCAAGTTTCAGATGATCAATTGAAGGATTAGAAGAAAAACTCAAAATGACAGATTTGTGCTTGAAGATGAACTCGCATATTTTTCAGAAATATGACAAAAGACAGAATTCAATGAATTCAATGAGGAGCTTGAAGAAATGAAGCTGAATACTCATCTATAATGCTCTTCAATGAATTAGAATGCTCAACTTGTTCATCAGATCCAAATGCTACGATTTGGATATCCCAACGGTAATATTCCAACGGTAATATTTTCCAACGGTCATATACGCCACAACGGTGATATTCAAAAATGGAAGAATTGCTCAATGGTCTTCATTGGCTATAAAAGGACAACCATTCAAAATGGAGATGACGACGGATGAGAGCTTGCCTTTGTCGAAATGCTGATATTCTGAATTCAACACTTATCTCATATACTCTCTGTTTCACAATGCTTATATAGTTATCAGTAGAGAGTGTGATGATCGATTATGCACTTCAGTGATTATACATTCACTTCTGTGAGAGAAGATTTATCTGTAAACATTTTATTTGAAAGTTACTCAAGATTGGGTGATCTTGAGTGGGAAACACATTGCATTGATTATAACTTGTAAGGGGGAGTGGAGTCTGAGAGTGAGTAGACTATCCTTCGTTTATAGAGTGTGTGATCAAGCGGGTGTATAAATTACAACTTGTAAGGGGGAGTGGAGTCTGAGAGTGAGAGGACCATCCTTCGTTTACAGAATGTGTAATTGTTCTTGAAAGATAGTGGAATCCCAAGTGTTTTGGGGACTGGACGTAGGTCAACGATTTTGGACCGAACCGGTATAAATCACGGTTTGCATACTCTTCCCTTATCTTTTATATTTCCAGTATATGCTTATTTGAATATCTAACTGTGATTTAGAAATTTCGAAAATATTTTCAAAGTACCTAAAGTTTTATCCAACACCCAATTCACCCCCCCTCTTGGGTGATTTCCCGGTCTTTCAGCAGGCATACCTGACTGCGCTGAAAATGCTATATACCAACTTATACCGGCATATTTTCACTCAACTAATTGTCCTATACCTTAGGACATAGTTAGGTGACATCTTTTCCATTCGAACTTACACCGTATAAGTCTTCTATGCCCTTTTTCAATTAGCACTTTAATTCCATGGCTTGAACACACTAGATCCACTGACCCGTATAGCCGTGTTACTTAGTCCTAGAGAGGCTTCCTAACTCTCGACATTCTTGGGACTCTTCCCGAACCGAGCTTAGTCGTCCGCCTACTTTAGACTTATTCTCAACTGAGTAAATACCCTTTTTGGTCCCTGAAATAACACGCGCTACCCATTTTGGTCCCTGAGTAAAAAAAGAAGAAGTCATTTTTAGTCCTTAAACAGTAAAAAAAAAAAAGTCCCTTTTAGTCATTTTTTGTGGGCATTTTAATCCCTCACAAATTCCCAAAAAATCCTTTTTAGTCCCTAAAAAGGACCAAAAATGACTTGTTTTTTTACTCAGGGACCAAAATGGGCAGCGCGTGTTTTTCCAGGGACCCAAAAGGGTATTTACTCATCTCAATTCTTAGGGTCCAAAATTTGGGATGTTACACTATCTCTCAAACACGATTACATACTCTGTACTCAGAGTAATCCTCTCACGCTAGGATTCATTCCCTCTTACAGGTTATAATTCTACACTACACTCAAGGTCCCTTTACCTTGAGATTAAACTGATAATCAATCAAATGTTTAAACTCTCACATAGTATATATAAATAATCACTGAAGTACAAATATCCAAAGATACTAAGTGAAATAAATGAAACAATAAATCACAATAAATTCGATTGAACGTTCAGATGTTTCGGTGGTTGGCGAATTGAATGCTCTTTGCTTTTATACCGGCTGCCATTAATGACTGTTGAAGAGCTTTAAAGATAGTCGTTGAGAGTCTTCAACTGTTCCTTAGACACAGTCAAATGTTGCTTGGTTTGGTCGCTTTCGAATCACCGTCGACATGCTTCTGGTCAGAGGTTGACTCTGAAAAGATACTTTAGCCTTTCGTTGGAATAGGTATGTCTCATAGGAATGATTTGGTTTGCTCTGATTTCCATTCTGTGTTTATGCTCTATTTTCTGCAAACATTAAATGCTCCGACACACGTTGTGTTCGGATCCGTACACGCAACGGAATTAAAAACTTACGTATCCCATCGGAGGATCCATCAATGACATTTAAATCAAGTTTAGAAAAGGAACCGTCCAGCATCTTGTACTCTTACAAGTGCTTATGACTTTGACTCGTATCTCCATACTCATCAAAGTCATACTGGTCTTATTTCATCTTCGCTCTCGCACAGATGACCGACCAGGGACATTTAGGATAATCTATAAGATATATCCAAGGATCAGTTATCACTATAAACATGCAAATGAAATGATAACCAAAGCAGAATACTTAAAATAACATAAACGTCTAAAGTACAATGACTCGCCCCTAGGGCATAATTTCCAACACGTTGTTGCTTTTCGGCTAATTAGTGCTAAAACATTCGTTAATGATCTAAAATCCACTCAAAGAGATTATTAGTAATAGTGTAAATAAGATTGAGTAGAATTGAAACATAAACGAATCATAACCCAAAATATTCGAATTTACTATTACTGTTACAGCGAAGGTAGACAAGTGGCTGATAAACAATACTCGAGTATACTTCCTTAAGTACTCGAGTAAGCATTCAAAACTCCTTCACAGATGCCTAACGTTCACCTGTACTTGAGTATACAAACGGTCTTGCTCAAGTACCATACTAGAGTAAGACACAGAGGGGGCTCGAGTATGATCTTCATAAAAAGATAACTGAAACTTAGAACCCATATACTCGAGTACCAGAGAACTTCATGCTCGAGTACTATACTTGAGTACACTGATTGCCATGCTCGAGTATCCTCTTAACTTAGCTGAAATTCACACTAGGCAGATGTTAGATTTACTATGCTCGAGTACCATACTTGAGTATAAGTTGTGCTCGATTAGACATAGTTAGAGGGTGAATATAAGTAGTGAAACATTCATACCCGAGTAAGATATTACCTGTGCTTGAGTAACACTTACTTCATGCTCTAGTATGATCTCTGATATGGGATTTCTTTGACAGAAGAGACTTTTACTCGAGTAGACATACATTTATACTCGAGTAGTCAAAGGGACTTGCTCGAGTACAATCTCTGATCTTTGCTGTTTCTAAACTGATGCTTGAGTAGAAGATATTGCATACTCAAGTATACTTCCTCAAGTATCAATGCAATGAACTATTCCAGAAATTAGGCTTGAGTAACACTAAACCCATACTCGAGTATGGACCAGAGGACACTTAACAAATCATCAGAATGAGCATGCTCAAGTAAGCTTAAAGTCATACTCGAGTTCACTCTTACTTTAGGCAATATTCACTAATTCAAAACCTTAACTAAAATTCTCCCCCTTTTTGATGATGACAACACTTGTTAAATTTTTGAAATAGATTTGAAAAAGTTTTGAGATCAACAAACAAGAATACGAAATGCAATGTGTTTCAGTAAAATAGAAGAAGCACAAATGAACACAATTAACTTAATTGCATGTGATGAGATGTTAGTACATAACAATCAAAAGATACATCATAACATAAGTTCATAAGATCATAACAAAAAAAAAACATCAGAAGTCTCTTTTCTCAAATCTTACTACTCTACCCCTTTGTCATCAGTTAAAGAAGAGGGAGGAGGAGGATCATATGGCACAATAGGATGTTAGTTCTCTATGGGTTTTGATGATAATGGACAATTGTAAACACAGATGGAAGTTTGTCTTTGTTAAGTTGAAAAACTTACTGTCAAAGACAAACTCGAGTTTCGATTTGGAAACTCGAGTTTTGACTTGACAAAGAATAGCTCAAGTTTTTGTAAAGTTAGACAAACTCAAGTTTGGATATGAAAACTCGAGTTTTGACCATACAAAGAGCATTCAAGTTTTTCACAGACAAAGCAAACTCGAGTTTGGTTTTAACAAACTCGAGTTTTGGCAAGACAAAGAGCTATCAATCTTTCAAAGATACCAAAACTCCAGTTTCCATTTAGAAACTCGAGTTTAGGCTACTCAGAGAGTTCTCTAAGTTTCCAAGCTTTGTTGGAAACTCGAGTTTAGTTTTGGAAACTCGGGTTTACAGCATACAGAGAACAATGCTCAATTCTGAACTTGTGAAAACTCCAGTTTTGATTGACAACTCCAGTTTTGACTTAACAAGGTCTTTCAATGTTTTCTCATAAACGAGGAAAATCGAGTTTAGTTTTGAAAACTCGAGTTTCGGTCTTACAGAGAAGAACTCAAAGTAAGCAGAGAAGTTTCCATTTTTCAAGTATTTATGGAAACTCGAGTTTAGGCCAAGCAGAGAGCTCTGCTAAAATTGAACGCTTTGAAAACTCCAGTTTTGGAATGGAAACTCCAGTTTTGAGATTTTGGACTAAAACATGATTTCTCATCAAAAGTCCAAAACTCGAGTTAGTCACTTAATGACTCGAGTTTTGCACTGTTCCCAAAACTTGCTTCAAAGTCCAAATCGCAATATTCTTCTCTAGAATGAGAAAACTCGAGTTAAGTTTTGGAAACTCGAGTTTAGGTTTTTCATGGAAAATGAAAACTCGAGTTCTGAAGAACAAACTTGAGTTTGCATCGCTGAATTTGAATTTCAAGATGAACGAATTTGTGAAATCTTTGTGTTTGATCCTAATACTTTATACCATCACTCATTACTATTCCTAACTATGTTTAATCAGTTTGTTAGTGAGTTTCAGATGATTTAGACAGGATTAAATGGAGAATTAGCATAAAGCATAAAGTGGTGTCAGCACATTAAATACAAAGTACAGAAAACTTGCATTCTTTTGGACATTCATTCTCCACACGTTTTGAATGAATTAATGTTTCCTTTCCAAATCCAGTAGCTGCTCTTCCAACGGATTAAAAGTCAAGAAGTCAAGCCTGAACTTTTGTGCAGCCAAAGAGTAGAGAGAGAAGAAGACCAAAACTTCAACTAATCAGCCTCTAATGTTTCCAACGGTTACATTAGGAATTACAACGGTCATTTAATGATCTCTAGCTATAAATAGAGATGCATTCAATTCTTCTCAAAAACCAATCTGTGAGAAAACAAAAATCATTAAAGTTTCAACTACTCTTTGAGTTTTCTTGTAAGAAGTGTCTTTTGATACATTTGTACTTCAGTGATTATCTTATCTACTCTTAGAGAGAGTTTATTGATTGTAAAATCATTCATTGTAAAGAATCTCAAGTCAGGGGACTTGGAGATTGTGTTATTGATTACAACTTGTAAGGGGGAGTAAGTTCTTGTGAGAGAATTACTCTTGAGTTGCAGAGTGTGTAATCAATTGTGATAATGAGAAATCCCAGAGAGTCTGGGGACTGGACGTAGGTCAAGAGGTTAGATTGAACCAGTATAAATCCTTTGTGTCTTTCTTCTCTTCTCTATACTATGTTCATCTCTGTTTTACCACACGAAAATAGAGGAATCCGAAAAAGATTTTAGAATCCCCAATTCACCCCCCTCTTGGTGATTCAGCTCCGCTTTCATAGGAGAAGGATCAGAGGGAATTAAGGGAGGATTAGCCAAAGGAGGGTCAGCAGGAAAAGTAGAAGATGAGGGAATAGACGAAGGCACAGGAGGCTGAGAATACAACTTGAAGCCAAGATAATCCAATGTCGTATTAAGCCAAAACACTTGTTGTTGAAGAGCCTTCTGTTGATTAGTCAAAGTCTAAATTTCCTTCTTCATCTCATCTTGCTGGTCAAGCATGAAAGACTTGGCTATCACCCAAGAAGGGGGGTGAATTGGGTGTTTGATTAAAAACTTAGAACTTTAAGAAACTTTCTGCAACTTATTGAAAGTAGTTTGAATGACAATGATAAGTTATAAAGTCATAAGCAATCATTCAAACATATATGCTGGAATATAAGAGATAAGGGAAGAGAATATACAAACTATGATTTATACTGGTTCGGCCCAATCCTTGACCTACGTCCTGTCCTCAAGCTCCACTTGAGAATTTCAATCCACTATCTTCTTTCAACTTGATTACAAGTTCTGTACTTGAAGTAATCCTCTCACTAGGACTTACTCCCCCTTACAAACTGTAATCAATACACCTGTTTGATTACACACTCTGCACTCGAAGTTATAAAGTCATAAGCAATCATTCAAACATATATGCTGGAATATAAGAGATAAGGAAAGAGAATATACAAACTATGATTTATACTGGTTCGGCCCAATCCTTGACCTACGTCCTGTCCTCAAGCTCCACTTGAGAATTTCAATCCACTATCTTCTTTCAACTTGATTACAAGTTCTGTACTTGAAGTAATCCTCTCACTAGGACTTACTCCCCCTTACAAACTGTAATCAATACACCTGTTTGATTACACACTCTGCACTCGAAGTAATCCTCTCACTAGGATTCACTCCCCTTACAAACTGTAATCAACACAAAGTGTTTCCCTCTCAAGATCACCCAATCTTGAGTAACTCACAGATATAATGATAGGATGTTTACAATGATTCTTCTCTCTCAGAAGTTTATGGATAAACACTAAAGTACAATACAAAACATTTCACTCTCTATGATATATAGACATTGAAAATCAGAGAGTAAATGATAAGCAGATCAGAGTAATAGCATGTTGAAGAGGTAGGCTTGTTTCTCTGCTTGTTGTCTCTATTTGAAGACTTGTATGCAGCTCTATATATAGCGGCAAATCTTCATATGACCGTTGCTTCTCCATTTTGCATTGTCTCCATTCGAAATTCTAGCTGTTGTGGGCATGGATGGAGAATATAGCCGTTGGGTCATAATGTTTCTTGATTATCCGATGATTGCTCTGCATTGAAGATTATGACCGTTGCATACTCATTCTGATTTGAATCCATTCGAAATTCTAGCTGTTGGGAACAATTCTGACTTAAATATTTGAATGTTGATTCTTCAAGAATTGATCCCTGATATTCAGGTGCTTTCTGTCCGTTTGAAGATAATTATCCACATTTCCAGCAAGTTGCCCATTTTGCTTCGTTTTTGAATGAATATTAGAATAGTGACCTGTCATGAACATTAAATTCGAATGCTGAATCTGTTTGGCTTATGTTGGTTGGAGTATTTCATCATCTGAATGATTGAATCCTTTGGAGAAGCATTACAATTGAGTAGACAACTTCGTTTCTTCAAGTTTCTCGTTGGATTCAGTCCTCTTTCTTATTTCTGAAAATCTGCAGCAAGTTCATCTTCTAGATCTTGATTTCTGTCAAGATTGATGTTCTCTCAAGCTTTAATAATCTAAAACATGTACACAAATTATATAAATAATGTTAAGAATAAGTATAAGTCATTTGGGTAATCATGTGGATGTTCTTTGATGAGAAACGAGACTTTCGAACTGCTGATTTTCTGCATCAGAGACATGAACTCGAGTTTGCTTAAGTAGGCTCGAGTTTTCAAGGTGTCAGGTTCAGCTTCTGCAAGGTGCAAACCGGAGGTTCAGAGCAAACTCTAGAGTTTTTAACATTTTTGGGATCCAGGCTCGAGTCCGCACTCATAGGCTTGAGTTTGGGTCTCTTCAAAATCATATTTTGCTCTGTCTTGTCTAGGCTCGAGTTTGTCACTTATAGGCTCGAGTTTGGATGATTTTCGCGACCTGATAGCTCTCTGTGACCCGCGAACTCGAGCTTGTCAACTAATAGGCTCGAGTTTGCTTCTCTTTATAACAAATTGTGCAACACCCAGAACAGACTGTCTACTTTCGGGGGTTATACCTCAATGTTCTGAACTCTGTTTTGGTTGGTTCAACTATCCATTTTAAATCCCTTTGAGTCTACTTTCCAATGCCACCGATTTCAGCTCAATTGGATTCTTCGTTTGTGAGATACACTCAAAACATTGAAGGTTGGTCATTTCTGTTACGTGGATTTCACTGTCAACATCTTAAATTCATAGCTCCTTCATCTTAACTCATTTTTGCTTGGATTATATATCAAAATGACGCCTTTGGAGTCTAGTTTCATATGCCACTGGTTTTACCTCAATCCGATCTCTGGTTTAGGAGATATCATCCAATTACCAGACTTCGTCCAAGTGAAACGCTGAACAGAGTAGCTGAAATGCTGAAGACCGTTGTAGGCTCGAGTTTGCCAACTTATAGGCTCGAGTTTGGAGTTCCAATCCTGAGGTTTAAGTTCTAAGCTCGATTTTTCCTTGTCCAGAGGCGCCAGAGTTGCTGAGGACATTACAGGCTCGAGTTTGCAAGTTATGAACTCGAGTTTGCTGATCTTGGAACTGATTTTTGATGGTTTTAACTCTGAATTGATCCGTTCCAGCTTCCATATGATCTTGGAGACTTCTAGCATCAATATAAGAACTTGAATAAATATATTCCATTGCATTGCAAGTTCTTCCATCTTCAATTTCTTTTCTCCTTCTAGATTATCCCCCAAAATCATTTGATAACTTCTTACTTTATGATATTCCCATTATATTGCAAGAGCTTCCTTCTTCAATCTTGATTATTCTCCATCAATAAACTTTGCATCTACATTAAATATATGAATTAGTCAAAGTAGAAGATAAATGTAGTATGCAACCTTTTTTCTCTTTAGAATGGCATCTATATAAGACATCATCAAAACTAATCAAAACCAACATGAAACTTCTGGTTGATATGTTGTTCCAATTTCATCAACTCACTTGCTAGAGTCTGTATTAGCTTGACGATTGAGTTATGCACAGACCCAATCTTGGCATTAGCAATGGCTTGATGAGCAGCATTGGCCTGAATCAAAAGAGCCAGAGCAGCTTGAATGGCTTGGCCAATAGAAGTAGTAGCAAATGATGGAGCAACAGCAGAAGCAGTCGGAGACCCAGCTTGAGAAGATTGTGCCTCATCATGCGATTTGGAGGAAGAGGCCATAGGTTTCTTCAAAGCTTCCTTCTTCTTAGGCTTCCTAGATGCCTTGGTAAAGGATATCTTCATGCGAACCATATGTTCCTTTCCAACCTTTTGGGGAAATATGACTTTATCATCAATAAGATGCCAAATGTTGTTCAAGGAAAGAATGTGAGAAACCATATTCGGAAAGGGAATGGTAGCTCGAGGAGTAGTATTCGGAAAGGGAATGGTTGCTCGAGGAGCAATACCAGCTTAGGATAAGAAAGAAAACATCTCATCTATGATCGACTTGCCCAGATTCCACGGCTCCTTAGCAATCATAGATGCAAACAAGGGATAGTCTTTTGCCAAAAAATGAGTGTAGCTTTGCCCCTTCTGAACCATATTCTGACTATAAAGGTACCAGAAGACCCTGAAAGTGACGTTCACCCTAGCGGGCTTGAATTTTAACTTGTTACCATCATAGGGCACATCAGGAAGTAGAATGTTGTGGCACTCATGGTTGGATAACTTTGGAGGATCTTCAGGAACATCAACAACTTCGAGAATAGTGTTCAAGTGTTCAACTGTGATCTTAATACATATCTCATCCCATAATGTGAGTGATCAAAACATCTTCGTCGTCCTTATGCTATTTTTCTTCAACTCTCATATTAAAGTAAAACAATCTCAAAACTGTCGGAGATTAAGAGTCTGAATTTGTAGCAGAGGTATATATTGATGAAGCCAGGGAGATAAGTCTAGACTGCACTCAGTACGATAATGGTCCAAATCCAAGTAAAGAGTTGGATAGAAAGGATGATTCTCATAATAAAAATCAAAAGATGTCTGATCATGGATTACCAAAGTATCATTATTCATACCAAGTGGACATTCTACAGTATGTCTAAGCAGATGAGACGCAGAAGGCCCAGTAAAACCAACAACAGATGCTTGTTTTTGGCTACGAGAGGCTTGTTGTCGCTAACTACCCGAGGCCTGTTGCCTCTTACTACCAGAGACTTGTTGCTTCACACTACCTGAGGCCTGAGAAGGTTGAGACGGCTTTTATGGTCGATCGACAATGGATTTAGAACGACCTTCTTCAACTGAATCCACCTCCGGAAGAATTTCCTTGCCTCTTCCTAAAGGCAATGAATCCATCTGAAAGTGAGTCACTGGCCTCAAAGGTTCATGAATGGCGTCCCCTTTGGCTTTTGGTTTTTGTTGGGGTTTCTTAGAAGAATCTTTCAAACGATAAGACGAGCGAGGCTTCTTTATGAGGGGTTGCTCGGGAGATTCAGATGACTACTTCGATGGAGGTTGATCAACACTAATATTAGAGTTCTTTGTGCGAGCCATTTAGAAAGAAGATGAAAAATTTGAGAAAATGATGAAGATAGAGAGAGTCAGCGAGATAAGTTTTGGGTAAGGAGGAATCTGAGCAAAGTGAGGGAATTGATAGAGAAAAATGCGAAGGCCAATGGTCAGGAAATGGAAGCGACGAATTCGTTTGGAAAATTGTAACAGTTTTCCAAGGGATGTAACAGATTGAAGGAATTTTGAAAAGGGGATGAAGGGTTTTGAGAGATTCAGATGATGGATAAGAAATGAAGATGTGAGAAATGAAACGACGAGACTAGAAATTTAAACACTAGCAGTGTGACCTTACTCGAGTATGAAATTTTAATACTCGAGTAAGGTTCCTTTACTCGAGTAGAGCTTGCTCAGAGGTAATCACATAATATGCAAAAAATGCTAAAAAGTACCTCATTTCAAGTGTTCCTTGTAAACACTTGAACCTTTTTGAAGAGAATTTTGATCCTTGAAGTATTATTTGAGGATCTAAAACTTGCTTTTCTCAATTTGAGGAATGTTACTCGAGTACCACTTTGAGTTTACTCGAGTATAGCTTGGACTTGAGCTTTCAACACTGGTAGATTCCTCAACGATACTCGAGTACTTAGTGATCTTTACTCGAGTATGCTCTATTAGTTTCCTAGCGTCAGTGTTCTTTCTCGATATTACTTGAGTACAAATAGTTCTCTACTTGAGTATGCTTCATTTTTCTCTTCTTCTCACAGAGCTTTCATCCGACGTTACTCGAGTACATTATGGCATGTGCTCGATTACATTATGGTCAGATTCCTTAGCGCTTGTGACTTTGCGATATTACTCAAGTACAAATTATCCTTTACTCAAGTACAATGCTTTCCTAAAATACCAGCAAACTCATTAAACACGACATTACTCGAGTATGTTAGCCATTACTCGAGTACTGTTCCAAAATTTGCAGTTCACAAGAGGGAATTAACATACCATTGCTTGAGTAAAGCTTTGAATTACTCGAGCATCATTATCCTCTGTTAAACTTTGTTTTGAGATGAAGTAACAGAGCACCTGCAAAACAAAATTCTAGATACTTCGATACTTAAGTTAGTAATGATCATTCATTTAAAACTTAACATGAACTAGCAAGGAGGATTACTTACAGCTCATTGGGGTTTAGCATGCCAAATTCTCTTCTGATAAACATAAATTGCTCTTTAGCCATGGGCTTGGTGAAAATATCAGCAAGTTGCAAATGTGTGGGAATGAACATCACCTTGACATCCTTCTTCTGCACATGATCTTAGATGAAGTGATGGCTCACGTCAATATGCTTGGTTCTTGTATGTTGAACTGGATTCTTGGTCAAGTTTATTGTACTGGTATTGTCACAGAGGATTGAAATTTCTTTCAAATGGATTCCCAAATCCTAAAGTTGTTGCTTAAGCTACAAAATTTGAGCACAGCAACTTGATGTAGCAATATATTCAGCTTTCGTTGATGATAACGAGACAGTTGTTTGCTTCTTGCTAAACTAGGAGACAAGTGAACCTCCAAGGAATTCACATTGGCCACTTGTACTCTTTCTGTGTGTCTTGTAACCAGCATGATCTGAATTTGAATAAGCCACAAGATACTTTTATCGTCCTTTGGGAAACCACAATCCAAGATCCTCGGTGTCGGCAAGGTATCGAAAGATTGTCTTCACATGTTTAGCATGAGATTCTTTTGGAGCAGATTGATACCTTGCACACATTCCCACGCTAAATTGTATGTCTGGCCGACTTGTTGTCAAGTATAGCAGAGATCCAATTATTCCTCTATACTTGGTTATGTTGAAATCCTTCCCCTTTTCATTAGTATCAAGAAGAATGGATGAGCTCATTGGAGTGTCAGCTCCATTACATTGTTCTATCCCATACTTCCTCAGCAGATCACGGAGGTACTTGGTCTGAGAGATAAAGGTTCCATTCTTCCGCTGTTTGATTTGCAAACCAAGGAAGTAATTGAGTCCTCCCAACATGGGCATCTCAAATTCTCCCTGCATTGTCTTAGAGTACACAAAACATCATTAATAGCACCAAATATAATATCATCCACATATATTTGAACAATTGATAAATCGTATCTCTTATTGCTTTTAATGAAGAGAGTTGTGTCTACTTTGCCTTTAACAAATCATTGATCAAGAAGGAATTTTCTTAGCCTCTCATACCAAGCTCTAAGAGCTTGCTTCAGACTATACAAAGCTTTCTTGAGAGAAAAGACATGATCTAGATGATGATTATCTTCGAATCCAGGAGGTTGTTCAATATAAAATTCTTCTTGAATAAATCCATTTAGAAATGGACTTTTCACATCCATTTGATATAATTTGAATCCATTAATGTAAGAAAAGGCTAAAAGAACCCGTATAGCTTCTAATCTTGCAACTGGAGCATACATTTCTTCATAATCAATTCTTTCTTCTTGATTATAGCCTTTTGCCACAATCTTGCCTTATTACGGAGAATGATTGTGGATTCATCTCATTTTTTCTTGAATACCCACTTAGTTCCAATGACTGAATGGTCTTTTAGGCCTAGGTACCGAGTCCCAAACTTGATTTATTTAAAACTGATGTAACTCTTCTTACATTGCTATAACCCAATCATTGTCTGAGAGGGCTTCGTCAATCTCAAAAATGAAAGCACACAAAGTAACTTCATTCAAAGTACTTTGTTTGGTCTCACTCCTTGATTTACATCACCTATTAATCAATCTAGAGGAAGGCTCCTACTATATCTCCAAGCTTTAGGCTGAGATTGAATAGAGTTTTCGCAATCACTTTCATTTCAGGTTTTATTTCCAAAGGATTTTCAGAATTTTCCAAAACAGAAAGAGTTTTCAAAACAGATTGACTTTGAACGATTGGGTCATCATCATCCAAAGATTTGTCAGGCTTGGATTCGCATAACATGCATAGACTCTTCCACAATACAAGTATGTTTATTAAAAATTCTATAAGCCTTGCTTCTATTTTAATAGCTAAGAAATATACCTTCGTTTGACTTACGATCAAACTTTTCTAAGTTATCCTTACCATTATTCTGAATGAAGCATTTGCAGCCGAAGATATGCAGATGAGCTAGATTATGCTTTCTTCCTTTGAATAGCTCATATGGAGTCTTTTCAAGCTGCTTTTGGAGGTACGCCCAATTTGACATATAGCATGCAGTACTCATGGCATCTACCCAGAAAACTTGGGAAGTTTGATTCTCGTTCTGAAGGTGGAATATCACCTAGAGGGGGGGTGAATAGGTGATTATGAAATTTTTCCGCTAATTGCTCAAGAACAATTAAAACAGAGACAGAGAGAAGAGCAATGAACACAAGAGATTATACTGGTTCGGTCCAACTCTTGACCTACGTCCGGTCCCGAAACACTCGGGATTTCACTATCTCAATCTTGATTACACACTCGTAAACGAAGGATGGTCTTCTCACTCTCGAGACTCCACTCCCCTTACAAGTTGTAATCAAATAACCGTGGACACAAGTACACACTCTGTAAACGAAGGATGATCCTTTCTCTCTCGGACTCACTCCTCCTTACAAGTTGTAATTGATACACCCACACTCAAAGGTTCCACAACCTTGAGATTTGATCACTAAACAGACAATCAAATAAGTGTTTAAACTCTCTCACAGAGTAGATGAATAATAATCACTGAAGTACATAATCGATCATCACACTCTCTCTGAATACTATATAATTGAGAAACGAGTGTATGAACTATCGACGATGAAGTAGTAAAATCATTTCGTTGGCTTCGTCGATTCATTCATCAATCGTCGTCTCTTCTTCCGGTTTGAAGACTTCACAATTTATAGGTTATTGTGTTTCGACCGTTGTGAGCATTCGACCGTTGGAGAAGATTGAAGTTACCGTTGTAAGCTCTTTGTTGCGTTTTGCCCGTTGAGCTCTAATCCTACTTTAATCATAAAATGTTTAACGTTGACTTCGTTAATGCTCTGTCTTGAGTGTTGTATTAATAGCCGTTGTAAAATATTCAACCTCCGTTAGACTGTTCAAACTATCCGTTAGACTCGGAACGTTTCGGTTGACATTTTTCTTCGTTCAAATATTCCATTGTAATCTCAGTTCCAATACTCTTCCATTCTCTCTGTTGTTGCCGTTGTGAGATAGCATTTAAGATGATGGAGAATGTTTGTAACTACTTTACGTTTGCTCGAGAGGATGGTTACCGAGGATATCATCGTTTAAGGTAACTTGCATTTAATGCTCTGTCGGACAACGTGCTTTTGCTAAAACAATGGTTAATCTCCTGAAACATACTCAAATGATGCTTAGTGTTAGGTTTAAATATCATTTAAGCATTAACCAAGTACTTAGAATATAACCCATGAGATTTCAGTTGGAATCTCCATCGTTTTTCCAAGACAGAGGATAATCATGCTCGGGCATGATTCAAGCTTGCTTGGGCATAGTCAATCTTGCTTGGGCATTGGTTAATCTTGCTCGGGTAACTAAAGAAAATAGCTTTCGTGAATGCTGAAGCCCATGCTTGCTCGAGCATGAGTTTATGTTTGCTCGAGTAGATTGCTCGGGCAAGATAATATCTTGCTCGGGCATACTTCATCCAGAGAGCAAGTTAAGACAAAGGCACGACGTTACTCGGGAAACTATTTCCTTTGCTCAAGCATGTTACTCGGGCAAGCGAAAAAGTATGCTCGGGCAAGCTTCTTCGTGAGAGAAAAAAACAGGAGAGAAGGTCTCTTGCTCGGGCATCGTTTTTCCTTGCTCGGGCATATTGCTCGGGCAATATTAATTCTTACTCGGGCAACATAATTTCAGAGACGAGTTTTAACAGCTCAAGAGATGTTACTCGGGCAGCATTTAATTCTTACTCGAGCATGTTGCTTGGGCAAGATGAAAGTATACTCGGGCAAGCACATGAAAATTTTGAAGGAGTAAAGAAATACGATAGCTTGCTCGGGCATCTTCTAACCCATGCTCGGGTAAGACTTTAATGTGCATGAGTAGACTTCTAACTTTGAGGCTTCTGATCATAGCATTATACTCTTCAATACAAAGCTCAATTTCCGTAATGTAGAGACTTTCAAGGAGCAAGAACGTTGACAGTAGAAGAGGCAATTTCCAGCGAGCATAACGTCTTCGGCATAAATCCAGATTTAGTAAATCATCCCATTTCAGAAGGCTCTTCAAATATTCTTTCCATTTCAATAAGAATCAACTCCAAGCTAGTTGTAGTTCGTCCATTAACATCAGATAAATGGAGGTTGTTCTTATCTAGCATTTTTCCAGCATCCAGAACAGACTGTCAACTTCAAAACATCATAAATCCTTCAATTGATATTATTTTTCTGTGTTCTTGATGTTTTTGGAAAGGTATTTGAGTCTAGTTTCCAATGGTACCGGTTTCACCTCAATTGGATTTGTATATTATGAGATACACTCCAATTACCGAAGCTTGGTCTGGACTGTGACGGTGATTATTGTGCCAACTTGAAAGATTCATATCTCCCTCATATGAAATCATTTGGACTTCGTGTTTATACCAAAATGACGCATTGGGAGTCTAGTTTCATATGCCACTGGTTTCGTGTCAATCCGATTCCTGGTTTTGGATATATCGTTGAATTACCAAAGGTCGCCAAGTGAAACGCGGAACAGAGGTGAACAGAGAGCTGAAAATCGACCTTACTCGGGTAAGCTTTCTTCTTTGCTCGAGCATGCTGCTCGGGCAGACATTTTTATGCTCGAGTAAGTGCGTATTCTTGCGAGGAAAGTGGCTGGAAGCGTACCTTGCTCGAGCATGACTTTGGTGTGCTCGAGCATGACTTCAAGAATCCAATTGTAGCTTATTTTAACTCCGATTTGAGTCATTCTAACTTCCATATCATCGTGGAGACTTGTAGAATCAATCTAAGAACTTTGTATAATGATTTTCTCATTCCCATTGAGCAAGTTCTTCTTTCTTTGCTCTTCTCTTGATCATTCTCCACAATTTAATTCTTCTTCTCTTCTCTTCTTCTCTTAATTTCAAAATACTTATATAACTTCTTGCTTCCTTGACACTTTCTAGGACTCTATTGTTCCTTTCTACAACTCCATTTTGTTGTGGAGTCCTCAGGGTTGAGAAATTGTGATCAATCCCTTGAGCATCGCAGAACTCTCCGAAAGTATGATTTTCAAATTCTCCTTCGTGATCAGTTCATATCCTTGAAATAGAGAAACCTTTCTCGTTTTGCACATTCTTGGCAAAAACAACAAACTGATCAAATGTTTCATCTTTAGAAGATAAGAAAATTGTCCAAGAAAATCTTGAGAAATCATCAACAACCACCAGAGTATATAAATTTCCACCAAGGCTCTTTATTCTAGCAGGTTCAACTAAATCTATATGAAGTAGTTGAAGTGGACGATTAGTTGAGATTTCATTTTTTGATTTGAAGGATGATTTGGTTTGTTTACCTTTCTAACAAGTATCACAGATCATGTCATTTTTTAAACAAAGTTTTGGTAAACCAATAACCAAATATTTTCTTAGCAACTTGTCCAATTGGAACATGTTCACATGAGCCAAACGCTTATGCCACAGCCAACTTTCGTCTAAGTTGCTAACAAAACAATTTTCAGATTGAACTTTAGGCAAATTTAATGTATAACAGTTACCTTCTCTAAGAGCCTTAAATAAAATTTTAAGGTTACCTTTATCAATCGGTAGATCATCCTTGTTGACAATGAGACACTCCTCTGAATTAAAGATAATCCATTTGTTCTTGTCTGCACTTTTGTTTTCAGATTGAACTTTAGCAAAATTTAATGTATAACAGTTACCTTCTCTAAGAGCCTTAAAAAAAATTTTAAGGTTACCTTTATCAATCAGTAGATCATCCTTGTTGACAATGAGACACTCCTCTAAATCAAAGATGATCCAATTATTCTTGTCTGCACTTTTGCTGACACTAAGGAAGTTGTGAAAAAGTCCTTCCATGTAGTACACGTCCTTGATCAGGGGACCTTCGTTTTCTCCAATTTCATCGATTCTAGTAATATTCCCAGATTGATTTCCCCCAAATTTGCCACCATCTTTTGATCTCATTGCTACAAATTTAATGACTGTTGGAAGCTTTCAATGCACCATTGAGAGTAATCAATATAGCCGTTGAGCGTTGATGACCTTCCATTTCTCACAGTGTTTGATTCTACAATGAGCGTCGTCATTCCATATTGACTTTCCTTTTGTTCTTCCTGTTGAATAATTTGGCACTTAATTATGAAAAGAAACCATTAATGCCTTTGGAATGTCCAGAGAATGATGGTCCAAAATTGTGCTTCGTTTTCTGGAGCCGCATTTAATGTTACTTACGTAATCAATGCTTTTTGATTAATCTGCATTTAATCATTCATCTAATCATCTCAAACTCATTAACAAACTGATTAAACGTAGTTAGGAATAATAATGAGTGATGATACGAAGTAAGCAAATCATACTTAAAGATTTAAGATTTATGGACACTGTGATTTGCAAAATAGAGATACCTTTGCTCGAGTTAAATTCAAGCAAGCTCGAGCAGCTGACTCAAGTTAACTATCCTAAGCTCGAGTCACAAATTCACCTTCTTTGAAAACAAGTTTAACTGAGTTAGTAACTTGAAAAATAAATTTAAGTTCACAAGAGATCACTTGAGGCAGAGAACAATAGCTCGAAGCAACATCATTTCTTAAAACATTTCATAAGAGCCTTTAACTCGAGTCACCAAAGTTTAGCTCAAGTCAATCAAAGTTTAAACATATTTTGACTGAGTTTTCAAAAGGCTTAATAGTTTGACAACCTGAAACTCGAGTCAATTTGACAGCAAGTTACTGATTCAAGTTTGATCAAGTTAAAATATTGTTTACTTGAATCATTAACCACATTTTGTTTACAATTTTCAGTTATCATCAAAACACATAGAAAACTAACATTCTCCCCCTTTTTGATTATGACAACACTTGTAAACAACATGTCAAATTGTTTTAAAAAATTCTTTGAGAAATTGAAGAGATAAGCAAGCATATGAATGATAACTCAAATAAACTCAAAGAAGCAAAAGAACATTTCATTTCATTGCAAAAGATAGTATATCAAATTAAAGCTTGAAAAAAAATTACATAGCAACTAAGATCAAATACATCAATTACAGGAAATGAAGTGCTATGATTAAAATGAATTGAAATAGTAAGAAAATTGAAACTGAACTCTTTACTTCTCTTCTCCCCCTTTGTCATCATCCAAAATGGGACGATCAGAGGTAGAAGTAGAAGGTGGGAAAGGAAGGGGTGAGTAGTGAGCCAAAAGTTAGACAAGGAGGAGCATAAATGGGGTTATCTGGCTGAGGTGAAGGAGTAGAAACAGAAGTATTTGTCTCTGGCTTAGGTGGAGGATAGTGGTGTGAGACAAGTGAGTAGTGAGGGTAAGTGGAAAAGGAAGATGAATTTTCATCAAATAGACTGCAGTAGATGCTGATGATGAAATCCTAATAGTTGAAGTTTGGGAAGGGGGAAGAATGATGGTGGCAGGGGTAGTGGCTAAAATAGGTGTAGTGAAGGTGAGAATTGGAGATGAAATGATAGGAGTGGAAGTAAGAAAAGTGGGTGAAAAAGGAATAGGGGTAGGAATCGATGCAGGCATAGGTGAAGAGGTAGGAATACCATGACTAGGACCAGCTTCTGTAGGCTGAGGCTTCACCAATTTATCCATCTTGTTACAGAGAATGTGCATCATGGCATAAAGGCTTGAGATACTAGCAATGTGATCATCAAACAGTGCCTCTAAGATTGTCTATCTTCTCATTCATTTCCTCTTGCACATCCATAAGCTCATTATGGCTCTTTGTCACTTCATTTACCAATTTGCCAATTTCACTCTCAAGAGTCCCTGTGAGCTGATGGTACTGAAAGCAGAGCTGAATCACCAAGAGGGGGGTGAATTGGGGATTCTGAAAAACTTTTTCGTGTGGCTCTATTTTCGTGTAGTAAAACAGAGATGAACAGAGTATGGAGAAGAGAAGCAAGACACAAAGGATTTATACTGGTTTGGTCTAACCTCTTGACCTACGTCCAGTCCCCAGACTCTCTGGGATTTCTCACTATCACAATTGATTACACACTCTGCAACTCAAGAGTAATTCTCCCACTAGAACTTACTCCCCCTTACAAGTTGTAATCAATAACCCAATCTCCAAGTCCCCTGACTTGAGATTCTTTTCAACAAATGATTTACAATCAATGAACTCTCTCAAAGAGTGGATAAAGATAAACACTGAAGTACAAATGTATCAAAAGATACTTCTCACAAGAAAACTCAAACAGTAGTAGAAACTTTAATAATTTTTGTTTTCTCACAGATTGGTTGTTGAGAAGAATTGAATGCATCTCTATTTATAGCTAGAGATCATTAAATGACCGTTGTAGTTCATAATGTGACCGTTGCCAACATTGATGATGGATTAGTGAAGGTTTGGTCTTCTTCTATCTCTACTCTTTGGTTAATCCAGCTGCACAGAAGTTCAAGCTTGACTTCTTGACTTTTAATCCATTGGAAGAGCAGCTACTGGATGTGGAAAGGAAACATTAATTCCTTCAAATCATGTGGAGAATGATTGTCCAAAAGAATGCAAGTTTTCTACACTTTGCATTTAATGTTCTGACTTCACTTTATGCTTTATGCTAATTCTCCATTTAATCCTTTCTAAATCATCTGAAACTCACTAAGAAATTGATTAAACATAGTTAGGAATAGTAATGAGTAATGATATGAAGTACTAGGATCAAACACAAAAGTTTCACAAGTTCATTCATCTTGAAATTCAAATTTAGCGATGTAAATTTGAGTTTGTTCTTCAAAACTGGAGTTTTCATTTTTCATTAAAACCCTAAACTCGAGTTTCCAAAGCTTAACTCGAGTTTTCTCATTCCAGAGAAGAATGTCGCGATTTGATCTTCGAAGCAAGTTTTGTGAATAGTGCAAAACTCGAGTCATTAAATGACTAACTCGAGTTTTAGACCTTTGATGAGAAATTATGTTTTAGTCCAAAATCTCAAAACTAAAGTTTCCATTCCAAAACTGGAGTTTTCAAAATGTTTAATTTTAGCAGAGCTCTCTGCTTGGCCTAAACTCGAGTTTCCAAACTGAAACTTGAGTTTCCATAAATCTTTGAAAAATGGAAACCTCTCTGCTTTCTTTGAGTTCTTCTCTGTAAGACCGAAACTCGAGTTTCCAAAAATAAACTTGAGTTTCCTCGTTTATGAGAAAACATTGAAAAACCTTGTTAAGTCAAAACTGGAGTTTTCAATCAAAACTGGAGTTTTCACAAGTTCAGAATTGAACATTGTTCTCTGTATGCTGTAAACTCGAGTTTCCAAAAATAAACTCGAGTTTCTAACAAAGCTTGAAAACTTAGAGAACTCTATGTGTAGCCTAAATTCGAGTTTCCAAAT